>JASDDO010000026.1:424504776-425800631 GCA_030015575.1 Agapanthus africanus
TTTCTTTTGTCATTAGTTGAAGCTTCATGAAGCTTTGACTTCTTTGACCATTCTTGTCTTCTTGCTTAACCCTAACCCACTTAATTCACCATGGTTTATTCTCTACACTTAACCCTAGTTTAAGTTATGATATGTATTGATTTTCTATTTCTTTTTAATAGAACTTATCATAACCATCTTCATCTTCTTCTTCTTCAAGCTTGCTACTTTAATGGCAACTTGAGATCTAGTGAGAGAAATCCAAATCTAAAGTGAACCCACCTCCTATTTCTTCATCCTCTACCTCTTGCCAAGTGGTTTTGGGTGTTTTCTTCACAAGTTTCACATCTTTGTGAAGTCGGAGCTTGAGCTTGTGCAACCTCGACGTAGATCGTCTTTGACACGAAGCCGACGACCTATTCCGCACGCTTCTCCGATGAAGCCATCACGAGAGTCCAAGGTTCAAGATGGACAGCGAGAGGACGCCCTCGTGGAGCTAAGGAAGTGGGTATCCGGATCTACAAAGGTTGTAGCATCCTAACTTTTAGTTAATTTGTTAACTAGATTATCATTTCGCCTAAACATCTAGTCTAAGATCCGTAGTCTAGGGTTTCTCGGCACCATTTTTTTTAAATTGGCATGTTCGATGCCTTGTGAGACCTTACTAGAGTGCCTAGGAATCTTTCACTGGTATCAGAGCCTAGCTAGAGCCTTAGGCGAAGTCTAGACGGAATTTGAACTCCGATCGAACCGAAACCGAACCCCAAATATTGCTCTCTGTACTTTTTATAAAATCGTGGATTTTTCAAAATTAAAAATATGCAGAAAACTCAGCAGGGAATTCTAAGAATTACGACGCAAATTTTATTCCATGAACAGTGACAAGCGCGGCGGAACCGCGGCCTAAGCCAGCTTAGGCGGCGGTTCCGCGGCGTCTTGATGACGTCATCCCTATATTTGTGCACAGTAACTCTTATTTAACAGTGCTGAGTTCTCTGGTTGTTTTTAATATTTTTCATGAGTTGCACTTTCTGGGGTTGCTTTGGAGCTTCTATAGTTCGATCGGATTATCAAATTTCGTCTTTGTGTATTTCCGGATAATTTATAGAATATGTTAAAAAGTTCGACCGGATATAAATACCCAACTTTTCCCCTGTCGGGAAATTTCCAAATGTTGGATTTTTCCGTAGTTTAACGACGTTCTAAGTAGTGCAAGTAACGCAATGGACCCTCTAGAAGACAACAAACCTTAACTCAATTATGTGACCGTCTTGAACTGCCCTTTGAACCTTCGGGTTTGGGGCAGTACGGCGTGCCACATGTGAGGCGTTGGCTTGACCCTTCTACGGCTGGACCGTCGGTACTGAGGCATGAACTGAATGTTGTTAGACTTATTTCATGTGTTGAGCTGTATCGGGAAAACTTGGGTATTCGACTGTTCGATCGGAAAGTTTAACATTTTCTGTTTATCTGGAATGTGATACAATAATTGGAATTCACAAGTAGTTATGAGATAACTGAATGAATGTTATAAATCTAGCAATTTAGTCCCATATGATATTGAAAAGAGTTTTCGATAATGAGACTAAAATGCGGGATTTATATCTGTTAGGCATGCGATGTCTAAAGAAGTTGCGGATTCCAACTGTTGTAGTTTTACACTTTCTTTTCTGTGACCGTAAGTGTAGTATGTTCATATCGCCGGTTTCGTTGCTATACGTCAACGACAATTGGGGTATGCATACTTACTTACGTTGATGACATGTGATGTTATGTGTTGCTGGATATGTTATATTGGATCGTCGTGTTTGAATAGCCGGGGTTTTTTTATGTGAGATGAGTGTTTTTCATTTTCATTCATGTAAAAACTTGTATGTAATATTCTTTTATTTGGGGCACTTCCACGCAGCGGAAGTTGTCCCCTTTTGTATATTATTTACTTTTCCGCATTAGGATAGACCCAAGGAGGGGAGCATAAGTAACCGGGTTCTGGGGTCCAGTGGGAGACCAACTCGAGGAGTCGAGTCCGGGTCTCCCAACCCTAGAATTGGCAGGGTTGCTTGCCGCTCTCGTAGGGGTCTAGGGGTGTGGGATTGGCTATTCATCACGACCGTGGAATCCATGTTTTATACTGGCTCGTATTAAAAACACGGACGTCCTAGTATATCCAATATTTCATATGTTTATTCTGCTGCGATATCTGTGTTGTGACTCTGTGATGGATATAGTATATAGTATATATGATATATTATATAGACGTTACTTATGTTTTACACCCGCGCTAGCCCTGCCCTGCTCTGTCGTTAGTTACCTAACCTAACGGTGCACGAGGGGACATCGAGGCGAATGCGGATGGCATAAGTGTACGTCATATCTATCTGTGATGTTTAGGTATTTAAATGATGGGACTTCATTAATATGATTAATGAAAGATAAGAAACCTAAGATGTTGTGGAATCGAATTTTAAAATAAAACAGGTAGCTACAGTTCTTGCTTTGCACAGCGGTATATATGATATACCCTGCACCTTATTCGATGAGGAAAGGACCGAGATCCCTTCACCGGGAGTGACTCCTTTAGCAATAACTGGCAGATGCTACACACTCGGTTTGCTTTTGACTGCTTTTGGGTTTTTTCTTTGCACAGTGATATATATGATATATCCCGCACCACATTTGACGAGGAAAGGGCCGACGATCCCTTCACCGGGAGTGACCCCTTTAGCAAAACTGGAAAAGCCTCAAAATCACTCCATTTTAAAACTTCATTTGATTCTACAACGATATCAAGTTCATTACGCAATAGGTTTTCAGAAAAACCTGCGTAGCCCTCCGTCATTTCAGATAGGTTACATATAGTATTCGTGCTACATTTGTTGGCTTTCGTCAAGGTGTAGTGTGCGGTAGCTATGTGCTGTTTATCTGCTGCATATGATGCGACTGGATTAGGGTAGTCGTACGGCTTTGTTGGCTTTCGTCAAGGGTCGTGCGGGTGGGTTTAATTCAGTCAAGAAATGTACGGGTTGAACTTGACTAGCAGGCTGTGGTTTGTTGGCTTTCGTCAAGGTCATAGCACGCTAGGGGCAAAAGCATTTTCGGGAATTTCAAGTGTTGAAATTTGCAATGAGATTGCATACCTTCTATGAGATAGTTGGATCCCGATACCCACTGCGAGTAAGAGTTACTCCTGGGAGAGTTTTACACATTGCAATTAGCTGATCAAGTAGGTGTCTAGAAAGGTGTCAACGGGGTTACGCTTCTGGGAAAACGAGGTTTACATTAATTAGGTTCGTGCGAAAGCACGGGGGACCTCCCTCAAAGTACCGACACTGGCCTGGCTGAAAGATTGGCGAACTTGTAGTGTGTAATTAATCCCGGCTAGTCTTTCCTTTTAGGGTTTGGAGGAAGATTTGATAAAAAGCAGTGGGAGCCATCCTGATTAGATAAGATAATAACCAATCTGATCTTGCACGAGCATACGCTAAAGTGTTTTCTTCTCTCTCTCTCCAGGTAGCGACCATTTCATGCCCTAATGAAGATAATAATATGGATGTATTGACCGAACCCGCATGTTATACTATGCTGGGGAACGTTGGTTCCGTTCTTTCTTATAAGTGTTATAGGAATGAACAGGATATAGGGGAATACCAGGATTCCCATGCCACCCGAATGAAGAAAGTACATGTTGATGCATTTTCTTCGGGTGTGTTCGTTACTGAGAACTGTTTCTCCATTTGCTCTACGTCCTGGGTATTAGATACCGGGTCAGGATCCCATATATGTAATCAGTTACATGGGGTCAGGAAAGGTAGAGAACTTGGGGAAGGTGATAAAGACATCAGAGTTGGAAATGGTGCAATTGTTGCAGCTAAGACTGTTGGGGAATATCACCTTGTATTACCAACTGGTAATACATTGGTTCTGAACGAATGCTATTACATGCTGAACCTGATATGCAACATTATATCGGTTTCTTTATTAAGTAAAGAGGGATATAATTTTGTATTACAGGACAATGTTATGAACATTTTCCGTAACCAAAAGTTGGTTGGATCAGGCACGTTGTGCAATGGCATTTATGTTCTAAACCAATCAACAGTTCTGAGCATAACAAACACATACAAGAGGAAGAGTTCTGAACTCAACGAATCCTTCTTGTGGTATTGTAGACTGGGTCACATCAATGTGACACGACTGGCTAAGTTGCATAAGGATGGATATTTGAAACCTTTCGAATTTTCATCTTATGACACTTGCCAGTCATGTCTCAAAGGCAAGATGACCAAAACTCCGTTTACGGGACACGGAGAAAGAGTTACCGAACTCTTGGGACTGATACATAGTGATGTATGTGGTCCCATGTCTACACATGCCAGGGATGGTTCTTCGTACTTCATTACATTCACTGACGATCTCTCAAGATACGGACATGTGTACTTGATAAGACACAAGTCTGAAGCTTTTGAGAAATTTAGAGAATATAAACAAGAAGTCGAAAACCAAACCGGAAAGAGTATTAAAATCCTTCGATCTGATCGAGGAGGTGAATACTTGAGCAATGAATTCCTGAACTTCCTAAAAGAGAATGGGATTCTCTCTCAGCTGACTCCTCCATATACACCACAGCACAACGGTGTATCAGAACGGAGGAATCGCACCCTATTAGATATGGTGCGCTCTATGATGAGCACAGCTGAGTTACCTATTTCCTTCTGGGGGTATGCGCTTGAGACAGCCATACATCTACTGAATATGGTCCCCACCAAATCAGTGCCTACCACTCCATATGAGATATGGAAAGGGAAGAGACCATGTCTTAACTATGTTAAGATATGGGGTTGTCCAGCCTATGTCAAACGACAAAATCCGGACAAACTCGAGGCACGGTCTGTTCTATGCAAATTTGTAGGATATCCCAAGAATTCTCAAGGGTATATCTTCTACCACCCTGAGGAACAAAGAGTGTTTGTTTCTCGGCATGCCACCTTTTTAGAAAAGGAATTTCTTAAAAAAGAGATTAGTGGTCATGAGGTAGAACTGGAAGAAGTTCCAGCTGCAGAAGCTACAACAGAAGATCTGGTGGAACCAGAGGATTCCGTAGTTCCCGATGAACCCCAGCCACTCCGCCGATCTAGTAGGGTTTCTCGTCCACCTGAGAGATACTACGGTTTTCTCATTGATGGTGGGAGCGAGGATTGCATCATGGAGGATGATGACCCAACTAGCTTCGAGCAGGCCATCACGAGTGGGGACTCAGTGAAATGGCTGGATGCTATGCGGTCTGAGATGGAATCCATGTACACCAACAAAGTATGGACTTTGGACGTTGCTCCTGAAGGGGTAAAACCCATTGGGAGCAAGTGGATATTCAAGAAGAAACTTGGTGTAGATGGGAAAGTGGAGACTTTCAAAGCTAGACTTGTAGCAAAGGGTTTTCGTCAAAGACCAGGTGTGGACTATGACGAGACCTTTTCTCCAGTGGCTATGCTTAAATCCATCCGGATCATGCTTGCCATCGCTGCATATCATGACTACGAAATCTGGAAAATGGATGTTAAGACCGCCTTTCTAAATGGTGATTTAGAAGAGTGCGTGTACATGACTCAGCCAGAGGGCTTCGTAGACAGTGGGAGCAGAGGGAAGGTGTGCAAGCTGCTTAAATCCATTTATGGATTAAAGCAAGCATCGCGGAGTTGGATCATCTGCTTTGACGTCGTTATCAAAGAGTTTGATTTTGTCAAAAATCCAGATGAACCTTGTATCTACAAGAAGGTGGCAGAGAGTAAGGTTGTCTTCCTCGTATTGTACGTGGACGACATACTCTTGATAGGAAATGATATTCCTATGCTGCAATCGGTCAAGCTCTTCTTATCACAAAGATTCTCAATGAAAGATCTTGGTGATGCCTCCTGCATATTGGGAATTAGGATCTATAGAGATAGATCCAAAAGGATTTTGGGATTGTCCCAATCTAGGTACATTGACACCATACTAAAGAGGTTTAATATGGAAGAGTCCAAGCGTGGGAACTTACCCACGATCTCTGGAGTCACTCTCTCCAAAGAGATGTCTCCCAAGACTGATTTGGAGAGAGCTCGCATGCAAGGGATACCCTATGCTTCGGCAGTAGGCTCTATCATGTATGCGATGCTATGTACCAGACCCGATGTAGCATACTCACTAAGTGTAGTGAGCAGGTATCAAGCTGATCCTGGAGAGAGTCACTGGACAGCTGTGAAGAGCATTCTCAAGTACTTGCGAAGGACTAGAGATATGTTCTTGGTGTATGGTAACGGAGAGCTCCAAGTGGAGTCCTTTACCGATTCGAGCTTCCAGAGTGATAAGGACGACTCTAAGTCGCAGTCGGGCTTTGTCTTTACCCTTTACGGAGGGGCGGTTAGCTGGAAGAGTTCCAAGCAGGAAACCGTGGCAGACTCAACGATGGAGGCTGAATACATCGCTGCCAACGATGCTGCCAAAGAGGCTGTCTGGATCAAGAAGTTCATTTCTGAACTTGGTGTGGTTCCATCCATTGAGCATCCAATACCTTTGTATTGCGATAACAATGGAGCGGTGGCTTTGGCCAAGGAACCCAGGTCCCATCAGCGATCCAGGCATATTCTGAGGCGGTATCACCTGATCCGGGAGATAGTTGATCGCCGGGAGATCAAGGTCAGGAGGGTTGACACGAAGGACAACACTGCGGATCCACTCACGAAGGCCATTCCCCAGATACAGTTTGAGAGACTCTTCGGGCTGCTCGGTATGCGATACTACAGCAGCTGGCCCAAGTGCAAGTGGGAGATTGTTAGTTGTATGTATGCCCTAGAGGCCAGTATTGTACAGATGTTGTATATTATATTGGATGCTTGGACATATATAGAGATGACTTTCTTGCTCGACATGATAGTATGCTATCTGGTTACTCTTTATCTTAACATGTACACTAGTCTCTTTATACTGTCTTATAGTTACATGTTGGTAAAGCCCTTAGGATTTGTACTTGACTGCCTGGACTATGATGCAGATCATACTAGTGGGGACATGGTAGTCCATAAGTACATCCTTCAAGGTCCCTAGTCGTGGGTGTATCGAGACGGGGCATCGATATACCAGAGTAGACTAGCGTATACGCTTCTCGACCCATGTGATGGGCGATGGATGATCCCATATCCATTGGTGTTTGACATCAGAGATGGTATACGGGTGCTCAGTGGAGACTGAGTACACTGGACGGACTCGCCGAGAACTCCCAGATGGTATTATACCTCACGTCAGATGGCAGTTCTCAGGTGACACTTGTACAGGTTAGTCTGTAGACCCGAGATCGTCATAGAGTCTTGTGTGATTCCCACTGTGCTTTGATCTCCACCTTACCACGTCCATGAGGGCGTGCAAAACGGTGGTCTTTGGGCACAGTCCCGAGTCACATGGAGGCAATGAGCGATAGGAGGGGTTTCGTCTCTCCCGGTATTGGGGGTTGATGTTGCGCAGTGCTCGATTGGCCGTAGCAGGGAAGTCCCTGGCCAGGGCTGATCAGAGATTTGCTGGTAAGTGTTACCAGTAGTTTCTCGACCCGTTATGAGCCTCACATCGGCATGACTTATCGGGTTATTGGGGTCTGACGTTTACCACCCCTAGACTTGATATGCGACATATCAGACGAAGAGACCGGACTGTACGGTAAGTGTTACTGGTCGGACTCGCAGGAGTGTGAGCGGGCTAGCTCGTCGATCTTCTGATCGCTCAATACCCGGATGGCCGTTACGTTTAGCAGACCGCTTGCGGCTTGTGGATACTTGATATGATCATCATCTGCTACCGGCGTATTGACGAGTCTTTAGAGTCCTACACAGAGGTTTCCTGGTTCAAGCGAAACGAAATAGGAGTGCATATGAGATATGTGCGGGACCGAGAATAATGCATGTATGTGATACCGTATTTGATTCTCGCGATTAATGTTTCGATTGGTTGTATATGATATAACCTAGTTATCGAATCGAAGATCGATTCGATAAGTCGATACATTGAATACTAGTCGGTCATGTGCGACATGACCGGATCATTGAATCAAGTGTTGATTTAATGATTTAATGTATAATTATATATTTGATATATTACTTTGCATTAACTAGTATTGGTTCACTTTAAACGGATTTTTCTTACTTGGATTGCACATTGTATATGTGATATACTTTTGTGCACTTTTTTGTATCATGTTTGATGATACTTGATCATATAGTTAAGTGAATAGAATTAAACCATGGTTATTATGATAATTAGGGTTTTGCATATTTATTTATTCATTTATTTGTTTATTCATTTATTTGGATAAGTTTAAAGAGAATGGTGGCTTTCTTTTGTCATTAGTTGAAGCTTCATGAAGCTTTGACTTCTTTGATCATTCTTGTCTTCTTGCTTAACCCTAACCCACTTAATTCACCATGGTTTATTCTCTACACTTAACCCTAGTTTAAGTTATGATAAGTATTGATTTTCTATTTCTTTTTAATAGAACTTATCATAACCATCTTCATCTTCTTCTTCTTCAAGCTTGCTACTTTAATGGCAACTTGAGATCTAGTGAGAGAAATCCAAATCTAAAGTGAACCCACCTCCTATTTCTTCATCCTCTACCTCTTGCCAAGTGGTTTTGGGTGATTTCTTCACAAGTTTCACATCTTTGTGAAGTCGGAGCTTGAGCTTGTGCAACCTCGACGTAGATCGTCTTTGACACGAAGCCGACGACCTATTCCGCACGCTTCTCCGATGAAGCCGTCACGAGAGTCCAAGGTTCAAGATGGACAGCGAGAGGACGCCCTCGTGGAGCTAAGGAAGTGGGTATCCGGATCTACAAAGGTTGTAGCATCCTAACTTTTAGTTAATTTGTTAACTAGATTATCATTTCGCCTAAACATCTAGTCTAAGATCCGTAGTCTAGGGTTTCTCGGCACCATTTTTTTTTAAATTGGCATGTTCGATGCCTTGTGAGACCTTACTAGAGTGCCTAGGAACCTTTCAAGTATGCGACATCGCAATAATTAGCCTTGAGTGCAAGTGGGAGATTGTTGGAGATAGTGCCCTCAGAGTCAATTATTGGATCACAGGCACGTGATTGCAATGATTGAGGGGAGGACCTATCCCAGTAGGACAGTCTTACTCGAGATGATAGTATACTATCTGGTTTATCTTTATCATCGTGTACTGCTTTAGGTGACCTTACGAATCGCTATTACACGTTGATAGAGCCCCTAGGATTCTTGCTTGACTACCAGCAGTATGAGGGCGATCATATAAGTGAGAGCTGGAGTCTATAAGCACATCCTTAAAAGGTCCCTAGTCGTGGGAGTTTCGAGACAGGGCATCGATTCTCCAGAGTAGACTAGTGTATACAGTCGAGACCCCGATGAGGGGCGGTGGCCGGTCTCACAAGCCACTGGTGTCAGTTGGTTCACCTAAGATGTATACAGGTGCTCATTGGGTTATGAGTACACCGGACAGGACTCGCCGGGAACCTGCTAGTTGGTATTATACCTGACGTCAGATAGCAGTTCCCTGGTGACATGTGTACAGGTTAGTTCATCGACCTGAGATAGTCATTTGTCTCGTGTGAGTTCCCACTGTGCTTTGATTACTACCCTACCACGCTCAAAGGAGACGTGCAAACAGGTTTTAGTTGGGTACAGTCCCGAGCCACATGGAGGCAGTGAGCGGATCTGCAGGGGTTCGTATCTCCCGGTATTGGGGGTGAGGTCGCGCTGTGTCTAGGAGAGCCAGAACATGAAAAGTCCTTGGCCAAGGCAGGAGATTTGCTGGTAGGTATTCCAGTAGTATCTCAGGGTGTTCTGGGCTACACTCCGACACGACTTGTACCGCTTTTGGGGGTCTGACTTTTACCAACCCCCTAGGCCCGCCATGCGATGCTCATAGACGAACGGACCGGACTGTACGGATATTGTCACTGACAGGCTCAGTAGGGTGTCAGGATGAGTTCGCTCATCGACGTCCCTTTTGGTCAATAGTTGGTGGCCCGTCACGTATGGCCGATACCTCTGACGTGCTAGTGGTTAAATCCACAGCCATAGTATTGACGAGTCTTTAGAGTCCACCACACATACAGTTACTCAAGTTTCGGGCGAAACGCTGTAGAGGCCGTATGGAGATATTGCAGGGTTCGATCAGACACGTGCGGTATTGCACGGATCATGATCGGACGGTTTTTACTAGCCGGCTTTGGCTTAAGCCGGATCCTAGTATTATATAGTGTAGATATTGTCTCTTTGCATTTGTGTTCAGTGGGAATACAAATGCGGGCATGTATTTGCAGTAGCGGGGTTTTTCCTGTAATTTATTACGGGTAGATATTGACGAGTCTTTAGAGTCCACCACACATACAGTTACTCAAGTTTCGGGCGAAACGCTGTAGAGGCCGTATGGAGATATGGCAGGGTTCGATCAGATACGTGCGGTATTGCACGGATCATGATCGGACAGTTTTTACTAGCCGGCTTTGGCTTAAGCCGGATCCTAGTATTATATAGTGTAGATATTGTCTCTTTGCATTTGTGTTCAGTGGGAATACAAATACGGGCATGTATTTGCAGTAGCGGGGTTTTTCCTGTAATTTATTTCGGGCGAAACGCTGTAGAGGCCGTATGGAGATATGGCAGGGTTTGATCAGATACGTGCGGTATTGCACGGATCATGATCGGACGGCTTTTACTAGCCGGCTTTGGCTTAAGCCGGATCCTAGTATTATATAGTGTAGATATTGTCTCTTTGAATTTGTGTTCAGTGGGAATACAAATGCGGGCATGTATTTGCAGTAGCGGGGTTTTTCCTATAATTTATTACGGGATCATTTTTCTGGAGTTGCCAGTTTGCATTCCGTTCCGGCCGGTTTTCTTTTATTCCTTCACGACCGGACTTTCGATGGAGGGGGTTATTTGCACATTTGCAAATAACATTTGTGGAGGGGTTTTCTTGCTTAAGTGAGGCATCATGAGTACTCTTATCATCATAAGATTCCATTATGGTCTTTTCTTTTGCTTTTGTGTGATGGTGCTTTGATATGATGAGATTTGAAAATGGTTGTGACATATATTCCTTTTTTATACACACCATTTCTTCACATGTTTTTCTCTTGCATTTTTTTTCTCCTCCATTTCTTGAGAGGGGCCGGCCACTTCTAGAGGGAGAGCATGAGAGAGTTTCATTTTGGAATGGTGGCATTATTCTTCATCTCATTTTCTTGCTAGGAAATTGAAAGCACCAATTTTCCTTAACCTCTTTCCTCCACATCCAAGGCAACTTCTTATACCCCAAAAGAGACAACCATTCTACTCTTGTCTATAGCATCCCTTGGACGCGTCGGCTAGCCAACTTCGCGCCTGAGTTGCCTCGGTCAAGAGGTGGGAGCCCGTAAAATATTCTGGCTACGTGGTTCCCTTTCCGACGAGGAGGAGATGAACGGAGTTTCCGCGGGAGATCGGAGTGGAGACGAAGACCGAAGGACACGGATCGCTTGGTATAGCTTCTCTACTCTTTTCTCTTTTGCTAGTTGCTAGGTTAATGGCCCGATCCGGGTGAAAAGTGCGCGGTGGTGCCGGTTTGCTAGTTTGCAAAGTTTTTGTTTCTGCGTTTCCGGCGTCGGATCGACGGCCGGGGCGCCCCCGCGGACTTACAGATATGATTAAAACTTGAACTCGAATCACAAATTGACTTGAATTCTAATCTAATTTGAACTCAAACTTAAAATTAAATTCCAACTTGACTTGAACACGGACTATCTACTTAAAACCTGACATGTGCATATAAACTCAACAAGTAAACCTGAAACCAACTTGACTAGAACCATGAATACAAATGACATGAATTACACTTGACATGACTACATGACTAGATGAACTCAATCTTAATATTATATCACCTTTTGTATTCGTGAAGTTGATCAAGACTTGTAATCTTAATCATAGACTAATATACATGGGGTGTTGGGGTAGTTCAAGTATGAATCTAACAAAATCTCAGGAGTCCCCTAGTTTATGAATCCATGTCTACTAACACAAGAATTCTATCATGAGGGCCCGTGTTTCCAAGTCCCTTGGGCCTTACTTTTGGGTTTGGAATACTTCAACACTAGGTTGAAATCTCGTTACTAACACTCGATCGGGCGAGTGATTCCTTGCTTCTCAGGCCCTACCTTTGAGTTCGAGAATACTCTTAAGATTGGTTGACATTCACATTTTGACCGACGTTAAGTTACCTTATAGAGACCTGTTAAGACACATACTCATGCCCATTCATACACACTTGACACCCGTTATATTCTACATTCTATTTTACATTATTTGTGTACCTGTTAAATATCATGATTTCTTTTGGAGACTTATCGAGCGTAAGTTCGCTGACGGGCCTTGTTCCCCCAAAAATAAAAAAATATATAAGAAAGTGAAAAGCTCTGTTGAAAGCTAATGGGGCAGCGCCTCGCGTGTTTCTCACGAGGATGCCAGAGCCAACATTAATTTTGTGTTGGCGCCGCACTTGCTCCTCACGCCGGCGCCAATGTGCAAAGCACAGAAACGCTTTCTGAATAAGAATTAAATTCTTATATGGCATCGCACGTGCTCATCATGCGGGAGCCAATATGCAAAGCACATGAGTACCCATCATGAGAATTAAATTCTTAAGTGGCGCACATATGCACAACACGTGAGCGCCAGCGCCCATCTCAAGATCAATAGAATTAAATTCTACATGAGAATTCAGGATACACTCTATTAAACAAAGCCGTTAGATCAAAAATCCAATGGAAATGATAAATCATCAAAATATAGAATTAAATTCTATTAGGAGAAAATATCTCCCAAATCATTCTAAATAAGAAAGATACTCTCGATTGGATCAATGATCTAATAATAGAATAAAATTCTATTTTGGGAATATATTCTCTCAATCTTTCTAAACAAAAAAAGATTGCTCTCTGTAAAATAGAGAACCCTTAGATTAAAAATCCAATGGTGATTAAAAATCACCATTTTACAGAATAAATTCTGTATATAGGAAAATATTTTCCCAATTTTGTTAAAAACAAGAAAACATATTCTGTAAAACAGAAACCCTTAGATCAAAGATCCAACGGTGGGTAAAATTCCCCAACTTAATTTTGAGACCAATTAAATTAATTGGAATCTCTCGATGAGAGATTTTCTCAAAACCAATTAACAATTTGCATCCATTATATAAAGGACCCGAGAATTCAAGTCTCAAGAGGAGGTGTTAGTTGTATGTATGCCCTAGAGGCCATTATTGTACATGGTTGTATATTATAGTGGATGCTTGGACATATATAGGGAGGACTTTCTTGCTCTACATGATAGTATGCTATCCGGTTACTCTTTATCTTAACATGTATACATGTATTGTCTTTCTGTTACATGTTGATAAAGCCTTTAGGATGTGTACTTGACTACCAGGACTATGATGTAGATCATACTGGTGGGGCTAGGGTAGTCCACAAGTACATCCTTTAATTGTTCCTAGTCGAGGAAGTATCGAGACGGGGCATCGATATTCCAGAGTAGACTAGTGTGTACGATTCTTGACCCTGGATGGGGCGATGGTTGATCCCACAACTATTGGTGTTTGACATAAGAGAATGTGCACATATGCTCATTGGAGAATGGGTACACTGAACAGGACTCACCGAGAACTCCTAGATGGTATTATACCTAACGTCAGATAGCAGTTCTCTGGTGACACTGATACAGGTTAGTCTGTAGATCCGAGATCATCATAGAGTCTTATGTGATTCCCACTGTGCTTTGATTTCCACCTTACCACGTTCGAGAGAGCGTGCAAAACAGTGGTTTTTGGATACAGTCCCGAGTCATATGGAGGCAATGAACGATAGGAGGGGTTTCGTCTCTCCCGGTATTGGGGGGTTGATGTTGCGCTCTGCTCGATTGGCCATAACAGGAAGTCCCTAGCCAGGGCGGAAACTAAGATTTACTGATAAGTGTTATCAGTAGTTTCTCGACCCATAATGAGCCTTACATCGGCACGACTTATCAAGTTATTGGGGGTCTGACGTTTACCACCCTCAGACTCGATATGCGATATATCAGACGAATAGACCGGACTGTACGGTAGTGTTACTTATTGGATTCACGGGAGTATGAGCAAGCTTGCTTGTTGATATTCTGATTGTTCAATACTCGAGTAGCTGTTACGTCCATCTAGTACCGCTGACGGCTTGTGGGTAACTGATATGATCATTACCTACTGCCGGCGTATTGACGAGTCTTTAGAGTCCTACACAGAGGTTTCCTGGATCAAGCGAAACGAAGTAGAGCACTTATGTGATATGTGCAGGACTAAGATTAATACGTGTATGTGATACAATATTCTAATCTCACTATATATGATATCATTCGGATATATGAGATATAGCCGGGTTATTGAATCAAGTGTTGATTCGATAAGTTGATATAAATGATATTAGTCGGTTATATGTGATATAGCCGGATTATTAAATCAAGTTTTGATTTAATAATTTAATATATAATTATATATTTGATATATTAATATATATTAACTAATATTAGCTCACTTAAGAATTTCTTTTCTACTTATACATTTAATATATATGTGATATATGTTAATGTATTTATTGTGTCATGCTTGATGATACATTGGACATGGGTGTATGAGACTCATACCATAATTATGATAATTAGGGTGGTTATTTATTTAAGGAATAAACAAAATTAGGTGGAAAATGGCTTGGTTTGGATTCTTGTGGAAGCATGTAGAAACCTTGACTTAGTCCATTAATTTTGTTTTACTCTTGATATTTATTAACCTATCCATTATCTTTAGTCTTGGTTAAGTCTCTACATGATTTTATATGAGATATTTTCTCGCCCATGGTTCACACTTGATCACTTGAGTTTCTTCTTCATCTCATTTTTGAGATCTCTAAGTTTACTTGAGGAGAAGAAAAAGAAAAAGAGAAAATTAATTCTCAAAGTGAGCAAAATTTCTACTTCACCAATCTATACCGAACTAGCCATTTAGTATAGGTTGTTTCTTTCACTAATTCTCAATTAGTGAAGAGATAGCTTGAGTAAGAGATTCTTCAACGTAGATTATCTTCGGCCTCGAAGATCCTTGAACAAGCTCATTTCTTTCGCCTAGTGGAGCCTAAGGAGAGTCCGGGAGACGACTAATTGGAGCTAAGGGACTACTACACAGAGCTTTAGGAGTGAAGAACCAGTCTACAAAGGTTGTATTCCTTATTCACTTAGAGTAAAGTTGTTTACTTTCTTAGTTAAACCCTAATTCTCTAGTTAGATCCTTGGTTCGGGCTTGCTCGGCACCCTAAAAATTTGAAATAGCATACTTGATGCTTGTCGAAACCGTGTCGGGGTGCTAAACGAACCCAACAGTGGTGTAAGAGCCATGCTAGAGCATTAGGAGTAGTCTAGGAGAAGTTAAAATGTTCGATCGGCTTTTCAATAACTGTTTTTCCCACACTCGGGAAATTTTTTCAAAAGTTGGAATTTTTCTAATTAAAAATATTCAGAAAATTGTGTAGGGTTTTCTATGGACCCACAAGAAAAATGATGGTCCAACTCGACCAAACGACCGCGGAAGCACGGCCAAAGCATTCCTTTGGCGACGGTTCCGCGGCGCCGTTGGTAAGGCAGAGAGCGTGCTTTCTTATGTAGATCCGTAGGTGCTTGGGGAATTGTCTGGGTATTTTTAATTGTGACTCAAGTGTTGAGCTCTCTGGGAATTTTGGGTGTTTGATAAATAGATCGAAATGTTTAACATCGTCTAGATAACTGTGATTTGTGATACAATATTTGGAATCCACAATAATTAGTTTTGTGAAAACTAGTTAGTACTTTGTAAATCTAGCAATTTAGTCTTTTTTGATCAGTTGTCACGGGGTTTTGATTCGGATAAAAACTCCGTCGCAATCTCGTATAGTACGCGAATGATCGTCGGATAACACTACTAGATAGCCACGCCCCATCGCCCCAACCAAGTGACTGTAGGAGAACCCCGTAGCCAAAAGCATCCGTTCGGGTGCTCGCGGCCGCGGTGTTCCGCCTAAGTTCACTTCGTCGACGGCATCGGGGGGGCGGCCATCTACTAATATTTCCGACGAGTATTCGATCATTCGTATCTTTTTGAATTGCCCGACTGGAAATTAAAAAGTGTTTTCAATTTGAGACTAAAATACCGGGTTTATAACGTTAGGCATGAAATTCGGAATATGTGATATTCCGGGTTTATGATGTCTAAGGAATTTATAAGGTTAGGCATGACATCCGAAGTATGCGATATTTTAGGTTTATGATGTCTATGGATGTTGCGGATTTCAATTTTTGTAGTTTTCACTTTCTTTTCTGCGACCATAAGTGTAATATGTGGTGTATCGCCGGTTTCGTTGTTATATGTCGACGACAATTGGGATACGCATATTTACTTACGGTAATGACATGTGATATTATGTTTTGCTATGATATGTTATATTGGATCATCGTGTTTGAATAGCCGAGGGATTTTGCGTGAGATGAGGGTTTTTCATTTTCATTTATATAAAAACTTGTATGTAATATTCTTTTATTGGGACACTTCCTGGTTGAGGATGATGTCACCATTGATTTATATTATTTACTTTTCCACATTAGGATAGACCCAAGGTAGGGAGCATAACCGGGTTCTAGAGTCCAGTGGGAGACCATCTCGAGGAGTCGAGTTCGGGTCTCCTAACTCTAGAATTGGTAGGATTGCTTGCCGCTCTCCTAGGGGTCTAGGGATGTGGGTTTGGCTATTCATCACGACCGTGGAAACCGTTTTTTTTAATGGCTTAATTTAAACACGGACCTCCTAATATATCCAATATTTCATATGTTGACTTCTTGTCACGACCCGCAGGGTACGGAACGTAACTGGCACTTAAGTTTACGAAACGTCTCAAGACGTCCGTAAAATAAGTAAGCCAAAGCCCAGAAACCAAAACCAAATAAGCAAAAGAGTGAAGAAAACCAAATCAATTGAAAGCGAGTTTATCAAATAAGTCATATAAAACCTTTTTAAAAACAATATCAATTTTTCCGAAAATTTCGGCAGAGTCTCCTTTGTAAATACTGGCCCCCAAAATGGGCACAACAAGAATATATATAAATCCAACAAATGAGGCTTCCCCAAGCGGGAGCTAGCTCTTCGCCACAAGGCGGTCACAAATCCCACGCAATATAAAACAACAACATGCAAAATAATCATAAAGAAGCATAAGAAAAACCGCATGTCGACTCAAGTGAGCTCGACCCCAAAATACAGCATAAAGAGTCCACAAATCTCACAGTCTCATCTCTAAGTCAATATACAACAATACTGGTAGATACAGTAGATGGAGTACTCTAGATCCAAAAATATACAAGATGGTACAAGAATAAGAATACCACCCACCTGCGAGCAAAAACCTCGAGTCCAGGCAAGAGAGGCAAAAGAAGCAAGTGCGCCCGCCGCTACTGTACTAACGGAGCGGACCTGCAAAACGCTGTGGCACAACGGGGGTGAGTTGCCAACTCATGAGTAATAAATAACATCTACACAGGCTATCGAATGCATGCACACAAGCATCCTAGCATCTAAAATACATGTAAGGTAGGACATAATAGCAGGTATGTATGCAATATGAATATACTAGCAGGTATGAATGCAATGCGAATCAACTCATGATCTGAATGTGTAATTATAAGAATCATGTTTTTCCTTTAGGAATCTCTTTTGAAATACCAGCACAATACCAATAGAATCAACAAGAACCTGTGTCCAGCAACGACACCTCAAAACTATCACAAATCTCATATATCCATGTTATAGTATCTCTGGCCTCAGCCATCCGGCAGACCCATCTCAATATCAATATCTCATCATCTCACGGTCACGGTCGGTATCCTCTAGATATCCGCCGTCCCAAACAGTCACCGGTAGGTAATCCGCCCCCTGCCAGGCTCATCATCAGCACCACGAGCTTCTTGCCCCGGGGTACCTTACCGGGCACACCATGTACCCGAGACGGTTCATCCAACTCCTCGAAACGGGTCTCGAAAAGCACAGCAAACTCATGGTGGATGACACTTACATCACTAGAAAACCGCAATTTACATATTTTAAAAATATAATAAGTTTAGAAATTTTGCGGCTTTCTCCCGAAATCCAGAAATATCATAAAATCTCAAGAAATCCTCATAAGTGCATATGTCAATGATAATGAATGCATATGGTATCAATAATCAAGTTGCGATGTGTGATTAATAGACTAAGCATGAACAAATAATATGATGAGGTACATGCACATGAATAGCAATCCTACGATTTCATTTTAAGGAATTAAAGGCAATAGCACAAGTTTAAGTATCAATTATAGTAAAAGCTTTCAATTTAAAGGTTATCTAGTGTGGTGGTATGGCAATTACCAGGGTGTGGGTGTAGGCATGAATAGTGCTCGTGCTGCATATAAAAAACCCTGGCAATGGTGCAGGTGTCCTATAGAATGGGTTCGCATATGTATGTCAATATAAGGTATGAATGTAGCAAATAATCATACAAGTCTTACACCCCTAATTACTAACATTACTAAGAATCTTTTTAATCTAGTAAAACTATCGGGCGACTTGTGCCATCCAACGATAGTCCCCCGTAGATATTACATCTGCTCACCGGAATCCCTAGCTAGTCACGTCCAATCACCGCTTTCCCCTTTCGTGCCGCGTCTGACGTCTCCGCGACCGAACCTGGAATTTACATCAATACCAAACATAAGGTTACATACCATGAAACAACGCAATCCCAAACGAAAAATACCGACGTTCACAAGCTAGGTACAACGTGCACAAGGTGCGCGGAACACACGCGAAAAACGGAAAAATCTATCTAAAACGTCGATAGGTCGCCCGGCCAAACTAAAACCTGACGACTCAAAAAACCGCACTCACACATCCTAAATGTCATAGGATAAGCCAAAACAATCATCAAGATATCAAAATAATTCATCACAATATTTTATAACAAAACTAGCAAGCACAAACATTCCAAAAATCGGCGCAACATCGCCGTTTTGCGACAAAAAGGACTACAACCTAGCATAACATCCAACCGCAACTAGTTAACCACAATCACTTTGATTAAAACACATTACAAAGCTTCAAATCGTATATTTCCATAAACAACCCTTTTCTTGATTTTTATAACCACCAATTTAAATCCAATTTCACACTTGAAAAACCTAAATTAACACAAATCGAAGCCCACTTAAACAAAGTAATCTCTCAATTTAGGTATAAAACTAGATAACAAGATAACTTAATTAACTAATCAATGGTGCTAAAAAAAACCTAGTTTAAACAAACTACTCTCTTAAAAAAAATAGATTAGAAACTAACACTAAATTTAACACTAAACAAATTTCAAGGTTCTTGTTTAGCACACTTAAGCTACAATTTAACCATTTGATTAGAAATTATACCTCAAAAGTTCAATCCTAAGCTTGCTCAAGCCTCCCAAGACACCTCCTTTCTCCTTTATTTGAACCAAATTAGGTTGGAGAAGAGATGGAATATGGTTTTGTGTTGAATTTGTGAAGGAAATTGTGGATTTTGTTGAATTTTTGAGATGAAAATGAAGCAAAAGAGAAGAAGAAATGGGGAAAATATTTGGGGGCTGTTGGTGCAGGATTTTCTGCTGAGAGGAGAGGGATGGGGGATGTGAAGGGATGGTGTAAAAGTCTAAGTCAAAGCCCCCCCCCAAAATACCATAATACCCCCACCCATTACTACATTTTAAACCCTTTTTAAACAATTTAAAAGGAGTTGAAGAATACAATTTGGAGGGGGGGGGAATGTGCTGCAGTAGGAGGTGGGGCTGGCCAAGGGAGTGAGGGAAGGGTGAATGGGGTTTTACAAAAGAAATTTTATGCAAAAAGACCCCCCCCCAAGTCCAAAATTGCAAGTTTTAGCTTAAATTCCATAAATTTCGTTTTTCAAAATAAAAATTAGTTAAAACTTAAAATAAATTACTAAAAATTTATGTTACAACTAGATTTTAATTAACATGATTTTAAAGATTAAAATTAGCCCAAAGAAATTTGTATTTATCGCTAATTTAATGTATTTTCTTACCGGCTTAAAATAATATTAAAAATTTGAAAAATAGGGAAAATTTTTAAATGACCAAAAATTAATAAGTAACTCATTAGCTACTAAAAACAAGCAATTACCTATCCATTTTAGGTATAATTAGTCCTAAACTGCAAAATAACAAAAAGGACGGTTTACGGAAAAATACCGAATTTTCACCAATTTTCAGGAAAACACCAAAACGACTTTTCAAGGCGCTACAATCTTCCCCCCTTAAAGAAATTCGGTCCCCGAATTTAAAAATATAACTACGCGTACCTTCAAACAGATGAGGATATTTCTTCCTCATCTCGCCCTCGGTCTCCCAGGTGACCTCCTCGCTGCTCGGGCCACGCCAAAGAACCTTGACGGTCGGTATAACTTTCGATCTCAACTTCTTCACCTGCCGATCCAGGATGGCCACCGGCTGCTCTGCAAAAGAAAGGTCGCGCTCTAGCTGGACTGTCGGGTGCTAAATCGCATGCGAAGGGTCGTGAAGGTACTTGCGGAGCATCGAAACATGGAAGACGGGGTGAACATCGGGAAAGCTGGGTGGAAGAGCCAAACGATATGCAACTGCACCGACACGCTCGAGAATCTTGAAGGGACCCACAAATCTGGGACTAAGCTTTCCTTTTTGCCCAAATCGCATCACGCCCTTCATCGGAGAGACCCTCAGAAAAACATGATCGCCAACTGCGAACTCTAGTCTGCGACGGTGCCTGTCTGCATACGATTTCTGCCTGCTCTGAGCCGCTCTCATCCGGTCTCGGATCAACTGTATCTTCGCTGTCGTCTCCTCAACAAGCTGCGGACCCAAAATACTGCTCTCGCTGAGCTCGGTCCAACAGACGGGCGATCTGCATCTCCTCCCATACAATGCCTCAAAAGGTGCCATCTGAATAGTATCCTGAAAGCTGTTGTTGTAGGAGAACTCCACTAACGGTAAATGACGATCCCAGCAACCGCCGAAGTCTAAAACGCACGCTCTGAGCATGTCCTCGAGAGTCTGAATGGTCCGCTCTGACTGTCCGTCGGTCTGCGGATGAAACGCTGTGCTGAAGCTCAAACGAGTGCCCAAAGCCTCCTGAAGTCTCTGCCAATGTCGGCTGGTGAAATGGGTGCCTCGATCTGATACGATACAAGTCGGTATGCCATGCAACCGCACGATCTCGTCGATGTAAAGCTGGGCATACTGAGCGAAGCTGAAAGTCGTCTTCACTGGCAGGAAGTGAGCCGCTTTCGTCAATCAATCTACGATCACCCAGATGGAGTCGTACCCTCGACTGGTCCTGGGTAGACCCACAATGAAGTCCATCGAAATCTGCTCCTATTTCCACTCTGGAATGGGTAACGGCTGTAGCTCTCCTGCGGGCCTCTGGTGCTCGGCCTTGACTTGCTGACAAGTCAGGCATCTCGATACAAACTCCGCAATGTCCCTCTTCATCCCGTCCCACCAGTAGGTCTCTCTCATATCATGGTACATCTTGGTGGAACCGGGGTGGACAATATACACTGATCGGTATGCCTCCTCAAGAATGTCGCGCCGCAATCCATCAGCATCTGGTACGCACAGTCTAGATCCATATCGTAAAATCCCCTGATCATCAATCATGAACTCGGAAAATCTGCCCTGTCCCATCTGTGCCATGATCTCTGAGCAACGGTCGTCTCTGCGCTGTGCCTCATATATATGGTCAAGCAACTGTGGGCGTGCACGAACATGCGCGAGCTGTCCCCCTGTCTGAGTGAACTCGAACTCAACTCGGCTGTCGCATAAAATCTGCCAATCTGCTGACAACTGCCTCTGCACTGCGCGCAAATAGGATAGACTACCCCGGGCCTCCTGCTCAAAGCATCTGCCACAACATTCGCCTTGCCTGGGTGATATAAGATCTCGCAGTCGTAGTCTTTCACCAACTCCATCCAACGACGCTGTCTGAGGTTCAGGTCTCGCTGCTGAAATATGTATTTTAAGCTTTTATGGTCTGTGAATATTTGGCACGACTCGCCATATAGGTAATGTCGCCAAATCATCAGTGCAAGGACCACTGCAGCCATCTCCAAATCGTGAGTGGGGTGGTTCTGTTCATGCTTCTTCAACTGCCGAGAAGCATAAGCGATCACCCGGCCATGCCGCATCAATACGCATCCTAACCCCACTCGCGAAGCATCACAGTAGACCACAAATCCGCCTGATCCCGAAGGCAAAGATAATACCGGCGCCGTAGTCAAACATGTCCGCAGCTGCTGAAAACTGCGCTCGCACTCCTCTGTCCAAACGAAAGGAATTCCCTTCCGGGTCAAACCGGTCAAAGGTGCAGCTATACGGGAGAAGTCCTGAACAAAACGCCTGTAGTAGCCCGCCAGGCCTAGAAAACTACGGATCTCAGTAACCGAAGTAGGTCGGGGCCACTGCTGAACAGCCTCAATCTTCTTCGGGTCCACACATATGCCGTCTCTCGTAACCACGTGACCCAAGAATCCGACGCTGTCCAGCCAGAATGCACACTTGGAGAACTTTGCGAACAGCTGGTGCTCCCTCAGAGTCTGTAACGTAATCCGCAAGTGCTGCTCGTGCTCCTCTCTACTCCGGGAGTACACCAAGATATCGTCGATAAACACGATGATGAACAAGTCAAGATACGGCCTGAAAGTACGGTTCATCAAATCCATGAATGCTGATGGGGCATTGGTGAGTCCGAACGACATCACCAAAAACTCATAGTGGCCGTAGCGCGTGCGGAAAGCCGTCCTCGGTATGTCCTCCTGTCGAACTCGCAGCTGATGGTATCCTGATCGCAAGTCGATCCTCGAAAAATATCCCGCACCCTGAAGCTGGTCGAACAAATCATCAATGCGTGGCAACGGATATCTGTTCCGCACGGTAACCTTGTTCAGCTGGCGGTAGTCGATGCATAAGCGCAAACTTCCATCCTTCTTCTTAACAAACAGGACCGGAGCACCCCACGGAGAAACACTAGGTCGAATAAGCCCCTTATCTAACAAATCCCGCAACTGATCCTTCAGCTCTCGAAGCTCTGCCGGGGCCATCCGATAAGGCGGTATAGAAATAGGCCCCGAGCCGAGAATCAAATCAATGCAGAACTCAACATCGCGCTCAGGTAGTAGCCCAGGTAGCACATCAGGGAAAACTTCAGGGAACTCACAAACAACCGGGACCCGGTCCAACGGAACCTCTGCAGCTCGAGTATCACAAATATACGCTAAGAATCCCTGACATCCCTTCCGCAAGAGCTGACCAGCGCGAAGAGACGAAATCAAGCTGGGAAGGGTGACGCTGCGGTCTCCCTGAATAACAAGGACTAGCTCTCCCGGAAAGCTAAATCTGACTGCCTTCTCACGGCAGTCCACCGAAGCATAACAAGTGGCTAGCTAATCCATGCCCAGAAGCACATCAAAGTCCAACATATCGAGGAGAATCAAATCAACCGATGAATCCCTCTCCCCGATACGAACGGAACACAATCGAAATACAAAACGAGCGACAAACGACTCGCCTACCGGAGTAACAACAACAAGCGGATGATCTAACGACGACGACTCACGGCCCAACATCGGTGCAAAGTGTGTAGAGACGTACGAATGTGTGGAACCTGGGTCGAATAATACCCGCGCGTCGAAAGAGCAAACTGGCAAGGTACCTGTCACAACGGCATTGGATGCCTGCGCATCCTGCGGTGTCAAAGCAAAAACTCGGGCCTGTCCTCCACCGATAGCGGGCTGACCTCGACCTCGGCCTCTACATCCTCTTCCTCTCTGAACAGGACCACCCCGTCCATGGCCTCTGGGTGCACCTAACTGGCGTGGAGCATCGCCTGTGGTAGGAAGTAGGGCTCTCTGAGGAGGGGGTGGTGATGGTGGTAGGGTCACATGCGGAACGGTCGCCGCTCCCTGTCGTCTCGCCGGACAGTCTCTGACAAGATGGTGCAGACTCCCGCACCCAAAACACCCTGGCGACGGCTGCTGTCCCTGGGGATAAGAACCATATAACTGTCCCCATCCAAATCCTCTGCCAGGCCTATCTCTCGGAAGAATCTGGCGCGCTGCCTCTGAGACGGCACATCGGTGCGAATCCTCTTCGGCCCAGAAACGGCCAAAGTCTGTGATATGCGTGCCTCCATTCGTAATGCCGTATCCATAGCCGCTGAATAAGTGTCGTAGTGCTGGGCGCCAATGGCAAGATATAGCTGGGCATCAAGTCCTTGTACGAACCGCTTCACCATCTTCTCTTCGGTATCCACCAAATACGGAGCATATCGGGATAACTGTGTAAACTGGATATCATACTCAGACACCGTCATCCTAGGTGTCTTAACTAAGGCCTCGAAGCTACGAGCTCTGGCGTCACGAACGCTCTCTGGGAGGAAACGAGCTAGAAAGACCGCTGTAAACTCGGCCCAAGTCATAGGCGGTAGACCTGCAGCTCGACCTCTCAAGACTGACTCCCCCCATGTCTGTGCAAGACCCTCTAGTCGGAAACTCGCAAGCTCTACCCATCGATCATCCGAACATCTCAGCGAACGGCAGATCCTGGCTAAACTGTCAAAGAACGTTTGTGGGTCCTCCGCTGCCTCGGTGCCGGTGAATACTGGAGGTCTCAGCCTCATGAAATCCTGTAGTGAAACCGGGATGGTCACGGCGGTAGTAGTAGGAGCAGGTATCATAGTTGTCTGTGATGTAGTAGGTACGTCATCTGGCCTCGGTGTACGACTGGCTGCAACTAGGGATCCTACCATCTGACGTAGCTCCTGCATGCCCCCATCATCTGTCGCAACTCCTCCATACCAGTCTCGAGCCTATCCATATGGCCTGGGGAAGGTGGATCGGTCTGTCCCTGCGGCGTAGGCATACCACCCTGCTCAGTCCTAGTCTCGGACGAGCCAGCTCGAATCTCGTCTCGGGCGGCAACCCTCTGTGCCCTCGTAGCCTTCGGCGGCATAGTGGCTGTTACAGGAAAACGGATAGTAAGAACAGTGCAATAGAATCATAGGATACACGGAATTGAAGAAAGAATTTTTAAGCAAGTATATCCTAAAGTCACTTAGGCGGAGTACCGTATCGCAAGTATGCCGCGGACATACACACGCTACGTTACCCTACTTAGTCACTTACTCCATCTACCAAGGGTCATCCTACACTCAAAAAGGTAAAACCTATCGCTCTGATACCAACTTTGTCACGACTCGCAGGGTACGGAACGTAACTGGCACTTAAGTTTACGAAATGTCTCAAGACGTCCGTAAAATAAGTAAACCAAAGCCCAGAAACCAAAACCAAATAAGCAAAAGAGTGAAGAAAACCCAATCAATTGAAAGCGAGTTTATCAAATAAGTCATATAAAACCTTTTTAAAAACAATATCAATTTTTCCGAAAATTTCGGCAGAGTCTCCTTTGTAAATACTGGCCCCCAAAATGGGTACAACAAGAATATATATAAATCCAACAAATAAGGCTTCCCCAAGCGGGAGCTAGCTCTTCGCCACAAGGCGGTCACAAATCCCACGCAATATAAAACAACAACATGCAAAATAATCATAAAGAAGCATAAGAAAAACCGCATGTCGACTCAAGTGAGCTCGACCCCAAAATACAGCATAAAGAGTCCACAAATCTCACAGTCTCATCTCTAGGTCAATATACAACAATACTGGTAGATACAGTAGATGGAGTACTCTAGATCCAAAAATATACAAGATGGTACAAGAATAAGAATACCACCCACCTACGAGCAAAAACCTCGAGTCCAGGCAAGAGAGGCAAAAGAAGCAAGTGCGCCCGCCGCTACTGTACTGACGGAGCGGACCTGCAAAACGCTGTGGCACAACGAGGGTGAGTTTCCAACTCGTGAGTAATAAATAATATCTACACAGGCTATCGAATGCATGCACACAAGCATCCTAGCATCTAAAATACATGTAAGGTAGGACATAATAGCAGGTATGTATGCAATATGAATATACTAGCAGGTATGAATGCAATGCGAATCAACTCATGATCTGAATGTGTAAGTATAAGAATCAGGTTTTTCCTTTAGGAATCTCTTTTGAAATACCAGCACAATACCAATAGAATCAACAAGAACCTGTGTCCAGCAACGACACCTCAAAACTATCACAAATCTCATATATCCATGTTATAGTATCTCTGGCCTCAGCCATCCGGCTGACCCATCTCAATATCAATATCTCATCATCTCGCGGCCACGGTCGGTATCCTCTGGATATCCGCCGTCCCAAACAGTCACCGGTAGGTAATCCGCCCCCTGCCAGGCTCATCGTCAGCACCACGAGCTTCTTGCCCCAGGGTACCTTACCGGGCCCACCATGTACCCGAGACAGTTCATCTAACTCCTCGAAACGGGTCTCGAAAACCACAGCAAACTCATGGTGGACGACACTTACATCACTAGAAAACCGCAATTTACATATTTTAAAAATATAATAAGTTTAGAAATTTTCCGGCTTCCCCCGAAATCCAGAAATATCATAAAATCTCAAGAAATCCTCATAAGTGCATATGTCAATGATAATGAATGCATATGGTATCAATAATCAAGTTGCGATGTGTGATTAATAGACTAAGCATGAACAAATAATATGATGAGGTACATGCACATGAATAGCAATCCTACGATTTCATTTTAAGGAATTAAAGGCAATAGCACAAGTTTAAGTATCAATTATAGTAAAAGCTTTCAATTTAAAGGTTATCTAGTGTGGTGGCATGGCAATTACCAGGGCGTGGGTGTAGGCATGAATAGTGCTCGTGCTGCATATAAAAAACCCTGGCAATGGTGCAGGTATCCTATAGAATGGGTTCGCATATGTATGTCAATATAAGGTATGAATGTAGCAAATAATCATACAAGTCTTACACCACTAATTACTAACATTACTAAGAATCTTTTTAATCTACTAAAACTATCGGGCGACTTGCGCCATCCAACGATAGTCCCCCGTAGATGTTACATCTACTCACCGGAATCCCTAGCTAGTCACGTCCAATCACCGCTTTCCCCTTTCGTGCCGTGTCTGACGTCTCCGCGACCGAACCTGGAATTTACATCAATACCAAACATAAGGTTACATACCATGAAACAACGCAATCCCAAACGAAAAATACCGACGTTCACAAGCTAGGTACAACGTGCACAAGGTGCGCGGAACACACGCGAAAAACGCAAAAATCTATCTAAAATGTCGATAGGTCGCCCGGCCAAACTAAAACCTGACCACTCAAAAAACCGCACTCACACATCCTAAATGTCATAGGATAAGCCAAAACAATCATCAAGATATCAAAATAATTCATCACAATATTTTATAACAAAACTAGCAAGCACAAACATTCCAAAAATCAGCGCAACATCGCCGTTTTGCGACAAAAAGGACTACAACCTAGCATAACATCCAACCGCAACTAGTTAACCACAATCACTTTGATTAAAACACATTACAAAGCTTCAAATCCTATGTTTCCATAAACAACCCTTTTCTTGATTTTTATAACCACCAATTTAAATCCAATTTCACACTTGAAAAACCTAAATTAACACAAATCGAAGCCCACTTAAACAAAGTAATCTCTCAATTTAGGTTTGTATAAAACTAGATAATAAGATAACTTAATTAACTAATCAATGGTGCTAAAAAAAACCTAGTTTAAACAAACTACTCTCTTAAAAAAAATAGATTAGAAACTAACACTAAATTTAACACTAAACAAATTTCAAGGTTCTAGTATAGCACACTTAAGCTACAATTTAACCATTTGATTAGAAATTATACCTCAAAAGTTCAATCCTAAGCTTGCTCAAGCCTCCCAAGACACCTCCTTTCTCCTTGATTTGAACCAAATTAGGTTGGAGAAGAGATGGAATATGGTTTTGTGTTGAATTTGTGAAGGAAATTGTGGATTTTGTTGAAATTTTGAGATGAAAATGAAGCAAAAGAGAAGAAGAAATGGGGAAAATATTTGGGGGCTGTTGGTGCAGGATTTTCTGCTGAGAGGAGAGGGATGGGGGATGTGAAGGGATGGTGTAAAAGTCTAAGTCAAAGCCCCCCCAAAATACCATAATACCCCCACCCATTACTACATTTTAAACCCTTTTTAAACAATTTAAAAGGAGTTGAAGAATACAATTTGGAGGGGGGGGGGGGAAAATGTGCTGCAGTAGGAGGTGGGGCCGGCCAAGGGAGTGAGGGAAGGGTGAATGGGGTTTTACAAAAGAAATTTTATGCAAAAAGACCCCCCAAAAGTCCAAAATTGCAAGTTTTAGCTTAAATTCCATAAATTTCGTTTTCCATAATAAAAATTAGTTAAAACTTAAAATAAATTACTAAAAATTTATGTTACAACTAGATTTTAATTAACATGATTTTAAAGATTAAAATTAGCCCAAAGAAATTTGTATTTATCGCTAATTTAATATATTTTCTTACCGGCTTAAAATAATATTAAAAAATTGAAAAATAGGGAAATTTTTTTAAATGACCAAAAATTAATAAGTAACTCATTAGCTACTAAAAACAAGTAATTACCTATCCATTTTAGATATAATTAATCCTAAACTGCAAAATAATAAAAAGGACGGTTTACGGAAAAATACCGAATTTTCACCGATTTTCAGGAAAACACCAAAACGATTTTTCAAGGCGCTACACTTCTGCTGCAATGTTCTGTGATGAGATCATATAATTGCATGAGACGAATGCTTTATATTATATATATGATATATAATAAACGTTGCTTATGTTTTGCATCCGCGCTAGTCCTGCCCCGCTCTGCCGGTAGTTAAGTAACCTAACGGTGCATGACGGACCCCGTGGCAAATGCGGATGACATAAGCGTACGTTGTATTTTCGTTTCTTTATCTGTGATGCTTATGAAACATAAATGATGGGACTTCATTAATGAGATTAATGAAAACGAAAGAATCCTAAAGATGTTGTAGAATCAAATTTTCAAAAAGAGTAGCTCTAGTTTTTGCTTTGCATAATGGTATTCCTTGATGAATATCCAGCACCTCATTCAATGAGGATAGAGCCGAGATCCCTTCACCGGGAGTGACCTCTTTAGCGAAACCAGAAAATGCTACAACCCACTCGGTTTAGTTTTTTGATTGCTTCTCTAATTCTTTCTTTGCATAGAGGTGTTCCTTGATGATTATCCAGCACCTCATTCGATGAGGAAAGAGCTGAGATCCCTTCACCAGGAGTGACCTCTTTAGCGAAACTAGTAAAAGCCTAAAATACACTCCTTTTCAAAACCACTCGATTCTACAACGATATCAAGTTCATTACGCAAAAGGTTTTCTTAAAAACCTATCATAGCCCTCTGTCATTTAAGATAAGTGCTATTTAGTATTTATGCTACATTTGTTGACTATAGCCAAGGCGTAGTGTGCGGTAGCTAATTAGTGCTTATCTGCAATCATATGATGCGATTGGATTAGGATAGTCGTACGGCTTTATTGACCATAGCCAAGGATCGTACGGGTGGGTTTAATTCAATCAGGAAATGGCGGGTTGAACTTAGCTAGCACTTATAACTTGTTGACCATAGCCAAGATCATAAGTTTCTAGGGGCAAAATATTATTGGGAATTTCAAGTGTTGAAATTTGCAATGAGATTGCATATCTTCTATGAGATAGTTGGATCCCGATACCCACTGCGAGTAAGAGTTACTCCTGGGAGAGTTTTGCAATTTACAATTAGCCGATCAAGTAGGTGACTAGAAAGGTGTCAACGGGGTTATACTTCTGGGAAAACGAGGTTTAATTTAATTAGGTCTGTGCGAAAGCATTGGGAACCTCCCTCAAAATACCGACACTGGCCTGGCTGAAATATTGGCGAACTTGTAGGGTGTAATTAATCCCGGCTAGTCTTACCTTTTAGGGTTTAAAGGAAAATTTAATAAAAACAGTGGGAGCCATCCTAATTAGATAAGATAATAACCAATCTAATCTTGCAAGAGCATACGCAAAGTGTTTTCTTCTCTCTCTCTCTCCAGGTAGCGACTATGACACGCCTTAATCAAGATGATAATATGGATGTATTAACCAAACCCGCTTATTATACTGAGCTGGGGAACGTTGGTTCTGCTCTATCTTATAATTATTATAAGTCTGAGCAGGAAATAGGGGAATATCCGGATTCCCACGCGACCCAAACGAGGAATGAGTATGATGATGCATCTTCTTTGGATGTGTTCGTTACCGAGAACTGTTTCTCAGTACACTCTACGTCCTGGGTATTAGATACCGGATCAGGATCCCACATATGTAATATGTTACATGGGATAAATAAAGGTAGATAACTGGGAAAAGGTGATCATTCTCTAAGAGTAGAGAATGGTGTAAATGTTGCAGCCAAAACAATTGGCGAATATCACATTGTATTACCAACTGGTAATACATTGATTCTGAACGAATGTTATTACATACCGAACCTGATATGAAATATTATATCAGTTTCTTTATTAAAAGAAGGATACAATTTTGTATTGCAGGATAATGTTATGAACATCTTCCTAAATCAAAAGTTGATTAGATCAGGCATATTATGTAATGGCATATACGTTCTAAATCAAACTACAGTTCTTAACGTACAGAACACACACAAGAGGAAAAGTTCAGAAATGAACGAATCCTTCTTGTGTCATTGTAGACTAGGTTATATCAACGCGACACGACTAGCTAAGTTGCATAAAGATGGATATTTAAATCGGTTTGAATTTACATCATATGAAACTTGCCAGTCATGTCTCAAAGGTAAAATGACCAAAACTCCGTTTACTGGACACGAAGAAAGAGCTACTAAACTCTTGGAACTGATACATAGTGATGTATTCGCTCCCATGTCTACACATGCCAGGAATGGTTCCTCGTACTTCATTACATTCACTGATGATCTCTTAAGATTCGGGTTTATGTTCCTGTTGAAACACAAGTCTGAACCTTTTGAGAAATTCAAAAAATATAAATGCGAAGCAAAGAACCAAATGGGTAAAAGTATTAAAATCCTTCGATCTGATCGGGGAGGAGAATACTTAAGCATGGAATTCCTGGACTATTTAAAAAGAGAATGAGATTCTCTCTCAGCTTACTCCTCCGTATACACCATAGCGCAACAGTGTATCGGAGCGGAGGTATCGCACCCTATTAGATATGGTGCGCTCTATGATGGGTACTGCTGAGTTACCTATTTCCTTTTGGGGTTATGCGATTGAGAAGCCGCATACCTATTGAATAGAGTTCCAACCAAATCAGTGCTTACCACTCCATATGAGATCTGGAATGGGAAGAGACCATCTCTTAAATGAGTTAAGATATGGGGTTGTTCGGCCTATGTTGAAAGGCAAAATCCGGACAAGCTCGAGGCAATGTCATTTCTGTATAAGTTTGTTGGAAATCCCAAACATTCGCGAGGGTATATCTTCTACCACACCGAGGAACAAAAGGTGTTTTTTTTCTCGGCATGAAACCTTTTAGAAAAAGGAATTTCTTGAAAAACAAAATTGTGGTCATGAGGTAGAACTGGAAGAAGTTCCTGCTACACAAACTAGAGCTAATGATTTGGTGGAACCAGAGCATTCAATAGTCTCCAACGAACCTCAATCACTCCGCAGATCTAGTAGGGTTCCTCATTCGCGTGAGAGATACTACGGTTTTCTCAATGACAGTGGGAGTGAGGATTGCATCATGGAAGATGATGACCCAACTAGTTTCGAGCAGGCCATCACGAGTGGGGACTCTGTGAAATGGCTGGATGCAATGCGATCTAAGATGGAATCCATGTACACCAACAAAGTATGGACTTTGCATGTTTCTCCTGAAGGGGTAAAACCCATCGAGAGCAAGTGGATCTTGAGAAGATTCTTGGTGTAGATGGAAAAGTTAAGACTTTCAAAGATAGACTTGTTGCAAAATGTTTTCGTCAACGACCAGGTGTGGATTGTGATGAAACCTTTTCTCTAGTGGCTATGCATAAGTCCATCCGTATCCTACTTGCCATTGCTGCATACCATGACTACGAAATCTAGCAGATGGACGTCAAGACCGCATTTCTAAATAGTGATTTAGAAGAGTGCTGTACATGACACTGCCAGAGGGCTTCGTAGATAGTGGGAACAGCGGAAAGGTGTGCAAGCTGCTTAAATTAATCTACGGATTAAAGCAGGCATCCTGGAGTTGGAACATCTATTTGGATGTAGCAGTCAAATAGTTTGACTTCATAAAAAACGTAGATGAACCTTGTATATACAAAAAGGTCGTAGAGAGTAAGATTGTCTTCCTCGTATTGTATGTAGATGACATACTCTTAATAGGAAATGATGTTTCTATGCTACACTCAGTCAAGCTCTTCTTATCATAATGGTTCTCCATGAAGGATTTGGGCGATGCCTCTTACATTCTGGGGAGAATCACTGGACAGCTGTGAAGAACATTGTTAAGTTCTTGAGGAGGACTAAAGAAATGTTCTTGGTGTATGGTAACGGTGAACTCCAGATGGAGATTCGAGCTTCCAGAGTGATAAGGTCGACTGTAAGACAGTCTCAGGTTTTGTCTTTACCCTCAGTGGAGGGACGGTATGTTGGAAAAGTTCCAAGCTATATACTGTAGCAGACTCGACGATAAAGGCTGAGTACATCACTACCAACGATGCTGCCAAAGAGGCTGTCTGGATGAAGATGTTTATGAGATGAACTTGGTGAGGTTCCTACCATTGTGATGATAATGGAACTGTGGCTTTAGCCTAGGAACCCCGGTCCCATCAGTGATCCAGACAAATTCTTAGGCAATATCACCTGATCAGGGAGATGGTTGATCTCCGGGATAGTGGTCAGGAGAGTTGACACGAAGAATAACACGACGGATCCACTCACGAAAGACTTTCCCTAGAGAGAGTTTAAGGGATGTTGGGTATGAGATACTACAACAACTGGTCTTAGTGCAAGTGGGAGATTGTTAGTTGTATGTATGCCCTTGAGGCCATTATTGCACATGATTGTATATTATTATGGATGCTTGGACATATATAGGGAGGACTTTCTTGCTCGACATGATAGTATCCTATCTGGTTACTCTTTATCTTAACATGTATACTTGTACTATCTCTCTGTTACATGCTGATAAAGCCCTTAGGATGTGTACTTGACTTTCAGGACTATGATACAGATCATACTAGTGGGGCCAGGGTAGTTCACAAGTACATCCTTTAATTGTTCATTGTCGAGAGAGTATCAAGAAGGGGCATCAATATTCCAGAGTAGACTAGTGTGTATGATTCTTGACCCTATATGGGGCGATGGTTGATCCCACAACTATTGGTATTTGACATCAGAGAATGTGCACAGGTGCTCATTGGAGAATGGATACACTGAATAGGACTCCTTGAGAACTCCTAGATGGTATTATACCTAACGTCAGATAACAGTTCTCTGGTGCACCGGTACAGGTTAGTCTGTAAACCCGAGATCGTCATAGAGTCTTGTGTGATTCCCACTGTGCTTTGATTTCCAGCTTACCACGTTCCAGAGAGCGTGCAAAACAGTGGCTTTTGGGTACAGTCCTGAGTCACATGGAGGCAATGAGCGATAGGAGGGGTTTCGTCTCTTCCGGTATTGGGGGTTGATGTTGCGCTGTGCTCGATTGGCCATACCAGGAAGTCTCTGGCCAGGGAGGAAACTGAGATTTACTAGTACGTGTTATCATTAGTTTCTCGACCCGTTATAAACCTCACATCGGCATGAATTATCAAGTTATTAGGGTCTGACGTTTCCCACCCCCAGACTTGATATGCGACATATCAGACGAAGAGACCGGACTGTACGGTAGTGTTACTTATTGGATTCACGAGAGTATGAACAAGCTTGCTTGTTGATCTTCTGATCGCTCAATACCCGGGTAGCCGTTACGACCAGCTAGTACCGCTAACGGCTTGTGGGTAACTGGTATAATCATTACCTACTGCCGGCGTATTGACGAGTCTTTAGAGTCTACACAGTGGTTTCCTGGCTCAAGCGAAATGAAGTAGGGCACATATGTGATATGTGCGGGACCGAGATTAATACGTGTATGTGATACCGTATTCTAATCTCGCTATATATTATATTAGTTGGTTATATAAGATATAGCCAGGTTATTGAATCAAGTGTTGATTCGATAAGTTGATATAAATGATATTAGTCGGTTATATGTGATATAGCCGGATTATTAAATCAAGTGTTGATTTAATAATTTAATATATAATTATATATTTGATATATTAATATATATTAACTATTATTAGCTCACTTAAGAATTTCTTTTCTACTTACACATTTAATATATATGTGATATATGTTAATGTATTTATTGTGTCATGCTTGATGATACATTGGACATGGGTGTATGAAACTCATATCATACTTAAGATAATTAGGGTGATTTTTTATTTAGGGAATAAACAAAATTAGGTGGAAACTGGCTTGGTTTGGATGCTTATGGAAGCATGTAGAAACTGCAGGGTTACGTAGCGCGGCAGCAAGGTTTCGGGAGGCATCGTCCATACCGTTTTTAAATTTTTGTCATGCTAATGAACCCTAACCCTAGAATCTTAACTAGAGATTTAGAAGAAACAACATGCAGACATCTTTACATACTAAGTGAATAAGGAATACAACCTTTGTAGACTGGTCCTTCACTTCTAAAGTTCCGTGTAGTAGTCCTTTCACTCCAAGTAGTGAACACCCGAACTCTAGTAAGGGTTCACATGAAGAAATGAATAAGCTTACTCGAAGTCTTTGAGGTCGAAGATGATCTACGTCGAGGAGACTCATGCTCTTGCTACCTCTTCACTAATAGTAGATTAGTGAAGCAAACACCCTCAACTAATAGTAGAGGATGATGAAGTAGGAATTGGGCTTTCTTTAGATTAATTTTTCTCACAATATTTCATCACCATTTGAAAAGCTAGAAAGCTTTTCTATGAGGAAGAAGAAGATGAAGTGGAGATGAGAATGAAACTCATGAGGTGAGAATAGCAACCATGGGTGAGTCAGTGTCATACACTTACTTATGTAGAGAATAAACCATGGGTTAACAATAATGGTTGGATTAATAAATATCTTCATGTAAAACAAAATGAGTGGACTTGGTCAATGGTTCCACAAGCTTTTACAAGCTTCAACCATGTGACAATTTCCAATTAATTTGATTTACTTTAAATAAACAAAACCCTCACATTATTATAAGCATGGTGTGAGTCTCATACACCCATGTAGCATTTGGCATCTAGCAAGACACAAAATAATGTACATTAATATATATCACATATATACTATATGCACACAAGTGAGAAAAAGAAATGTTTAAGTGAGCAAATATTAGTTAATGTAAGTTAATATATCAAATATATAATTATACATTAAATTATTGTAACACCTTAGAATGCGATTAGTGTTAATTAAGCGATAATGCGGGTTTTTGGTAAAATGTTTACCAATTCAGATTCCTCACATTTTATAACATTTAATTAATATTTTATTATTATTTGTTATGGGCTTGCACACACGTGTGCACGTTAATGTGAGGGTTTGTTTGTGCTAATCTAGTTTTGTAACCATGACAACTTAACCTAATCCTAATCCTTTCTTTAACCTTAACCCTTAACCCTTGATATTTATGGAGAGATATTTCTTTGGTTGCTTTGGATTGGGAGGAGGTGGCATGGTGACTCACTTGAGAGCATGGTTTGCATTAATGGACAGTTAATGCAATTGGTGCACTCACCCCTTACACTCACCTCTCTCTCTCTCTAACTCACTCACACTCTCACTCTCTCTTTTTCTCTATCTCTCATTATTTTCATACTCCTCAACTCTAAACTGAACACTTGCTCATTCATTACAAAAACCTTAACTAAACCTTGCTAAAACTTCATCAAAACTCACAAAAATCACATCGTAAGCCTTGTTTTGCCTCTTGGATGCCTTGGAGCTTGGAAAACTAGGATCTTTGAGCTTGTGGGAGTAGGTAATGATCTCTATCTGTTAAGTAGGTCTTTTTAATGTTGCGTAGCTTGTAAGTTTCAGTTTAGAATGCGTAAAGTTTCGTTTCGGGTAAATATCGTATTTTTTAGTGTAGATTGGTGTCTCGGATGATCTGTTATCAAACCAGGTATTTGTTGGAAAAGTTCCCATCACAGTGACCTTGTGTAGTGACCTAGAACCCACCATAAAAACCTGAGACAATTCCATGAACAGTAGGCCGCAATTTTATTGCTTCTGACCATAATTTGCGGCCAGACTGGAGTGTTTGGGTTTGGGTTTTGGTCTGGGGGTCTCTGGGGTTGTGTGTGGTCTTGTGGTATGTGCAACTTTTACAAATTGTTTGGGTAGCAAAATCTGGGACCACTCTGCTTTTTTCTAGTGTTTCGATTACGCGTGTTACGTTATCCGATACGGTTCGTGTCTTTGAGTATCTGTTGCTCTTGGGTTAGTTTTGTAGTGTCGCTACGCGCGTTAGCCACTAGACGAGCACTTGAGAGTTTGTTTGGAGTTGATGCGTCGGTCAAACGTAGTTGGTACGTGTTATTGGTCGATTGCTAATATACACTTGCTTTGTTGTTTTGTAATTTTAGAATCGCAGGCAGGGACTTTGGACGCTACGAAGAAGGGAAAGCGAGTGGTTGGCTTTACTTAGCCAAGATCGTCTGTGAGTAGATTTAACATCTACAGGAGAATCGCCCGCATGGCGTTATGCGTTAGGGCTAGATATGATATGATATTAGCCGCCTGTTTATAATGCACATATAGAGATTGTGCATAAAAACTTCGTTGCATATTATTACTTGTTGTGCTTGGACTTGTACCTTTTGGACACTGCACTATTATTGACGGCTTATGTTGCACGAGCACTGATTATATGCCACCCACACCGTCAATAATTGCCATGACACGCACAACACACATACATATATGATATTGGTTGGTTAGGGACATTGAGGTATTGATTCATATTCCATGTGCATATGACATATAACATACCTGTATACCTACATGCTTACACATATGCCTTGCCATATCTACATTCTAGTTATCTATATACCTATATGGAATTTTACCATTAGAGATAGGTATATACACATTTGAGACACAGCTACATGTACATCTTGCATACATACTTACATGTACACTTACCTAGCTTGATATAGCTACATATACGTGGAGGGTATTGTATCATTATTGACTTGTATATACACATACCTAGCTTGATATAGCTACACACATACCTGGAGGGTATCACATCATTATTAATAGGTAGATACACATATCTTGCTATACCGACATGGTTATGCATACCTGGCTATAGCTACATGTTCACCTTTATATGATGTTGTATGGATTTGGAGAAATTAGGAACCGCATGATATATTTCATAATTTGTTGCAGTTAAATAGCGGGTTTTCCTTTGTATGCTCATATTACTGTTTTATGTTGCATATATCAGATTCATGGATTTTCTCATTGAGATATGGATTTCACATGATGTTTTCTGGATTTGAGGACCGTGGTAGTTTCATGAAATTATGCATTATTTGAAAAACCCGGTTTCTCTTGATATGATATTTCAGCGTCCACCATGAGATTTCTCAGTTCTGATATATACCCCATGCTAGGAGTGGTGTAGGCCGTGTGCGGGTACATGGTGGAGCCCGGTATGGTACCCCGGGGCAAGAAAGGTATATCGACGGATTTTGCCGATGAGCCTGACAGGGGATGTGCATTGCCTACCAGTGATAGTATTTTGGACTTGGCGGTGATCGTGGAGATATCGACCGGAGTCATGTACGTATGGATACGGGGAATTCGAGTGTCGAAATTGGGCATTCGGGTTTCCGATGAACGTATGATACGTACATATTAGGGGCAGTCGGGGTGATGACGCCTGATAGATGAGTATTTATGTGTCGATGCTGGATACTAGTTTTCATGATATTTTACTCCAAAGTATATATATATATCAGTAGTATGGGATGCTATTATATATGCATATATATATATATATCAGTGGTATGGGACGCTGTTATATATATATTTTAATATATATCATCATAATGATCTATGCATGTATTCTTTTTCATTACTTGATGTTGAGGGCCGATCTGAGGGCCGATCTATGGGCCGATATGAGGGCCGACCTGAGGGCCGATTTGAGGATATTTGGGATTTGGATTGTCTTGATGGACATTAGTCCTGCCACGATGAGGATTCCGTGAGGATGGCATGTTTTATCCCATATCCCGCATTTATTTATATGTATTGCTTCATATATTAGTAGAACCTGATAGAGTACCTTTCATAACTGTTGCATATACATATTGTCATATTATTGCTTCATGTATTAGTTGTACCTGATAGAGTAACTTTCATGAATATTGCATACATATGGCCATTTATTGTTATTAGCTTGCATGTGATAGATTCGCGCAGTATGTGCATACTTGTGATTACCTGCATATGTTATTTACTATTCACGAGTTGGCAACTCACCCCCGTTGTGCCACAGGGTTTGTAGTTGTTCCTCAGAGTAGTCGAGGCAGGGCTTCTACCTATCGTATCATCTTTTGCAGCGGATACCGCTACGGCTGACTGGGTGCAGTTTTGCTATAGGTGGGTTTTGCGGTTATCCGATGTTGCTCATTATATATATTTTTACCAGGTACTCTCTATCTACCATTTTCTTGAATTGACTTAGAGACGGGATGTGAGGACGATATTGTATATTATTTTGTGACTTGGAGATTTTTCATGTTATTCACTTTATATCGTCTTTTTCTTCGCTATGGCGTAGTATATCTGTTGTGGTGGTTGTTTTCCGCCTTTGGGAGTAGATTTGCTCTCGTTTGGGGATTCTTTACTTATATATTTATGTTGTACCCTTTTCGGGGGCTTGTTTACAAAGGAGGTGCTGCCAAATTTTAAAAGAAGTAAATTTGGACATTAAAGAATTTGATTGAGATTTCAAAAGTTTTAACAATGTTATTATCACTTACTACTTTTGATGGTTTAGATTGCTGGGTTTTTGGCTTACTTGAATTATGTTACGCCTGGAGACGTTACGTAGTTTAAGGGCCGTCACGTGCTAAATTTTGGGTCATGACAAAGTTGGTATCAGAGCGCTAGGTTTTACCTTTTGGAGTGTAGGATGACCTTGGTATGATGGAGTAGGTAGCTTAAGCAGAGTAACGTAGTGTGTGTATGTCCACGGCATACTTACGACACGGTACTCCACCTAAGTGACCTAAGTACTAATTGCTTGAAATTCTTTCCTTGATGATACATATCCTTGTGATTCGATTTCCGTGTTCTTATCGAATCCTTTTCCATTTATAGCCTTTTGCCGTCGATGACTATGAGGGCTACGAGTGATGCAGCGAGAGCCGAGATTTTGACTCGTTTGGGATGAGGACTGACCAGGACGGCACGCTCGTCGTACATGAGCAGATTGATCCGCCTTCGATAGATCGTATCGCTAGACTTGAGGCAGATATGTAGGACTTACGCCAGATGATGAGGTCGTTGGTTGAAACCAGTCGAGCGCAGCGACAGGAGGTTGCCACCCCTATTACCCAGTTATTCTTTGCGATCAGCATACAACATTGTGTTACGTATACAGCACCAGTGGACGCAGCCCTATTCGATGAGGAGCGTCTTTCCGAGACTTTGGGAGTCCGAGGACAGAGGAGGGCTCGTGCAGGTGTACCAGCCCAGAGATAGAGGTTCAGTCACCATGATAGGTTTTGTGCACGTCGCGGGAGTAGCAGAGGCATGGGACGAGGACATCTCTCATCCCCAAGAAGGGTAGCAGTTTTTATCTGGATGTTACCGGTGCGGGAGTTTTGGTCATCGGGTTCGAGATTGTATAGAGCCACGTGAGCGCGAGGCTGCTGTACCGCAGAGAGGTCGTGGTCGTGGAGGATTCGTTCTGAGTGTACATGATGGTAGAGGAGGATTGCCAGTTGTGGGTAGAGGGCAGACACTAGCGTTTGCTTCTACTCATCGGGACGCGCGGGCGTCCAATGCAGAGTTTTCAGGTAATCTTATTCGAATGTTTTCTTATTGCACTTGTTTATTTAATTCGGGATCTATGCACTCGTTTGTTCTACACACTTCGTTCCGAGGTCGGACCGAGAGTCGTGTATACTAGATCAGCCGTTTGTTGTGTTTACTCCTGTTAGCAATCCTTTGGTTGGGTGATACGTGTTTCGTTCATGTGCCAATTGGGTAGGAGATAGAGATTCGTCCAGCGATTTGATCCTTCTTGAGATGTTGGACTTTGACGTTCTCCTGGGCATGGACCGGTTAGATACATGCTAGGCGCGCAAGAAAACAGTCAGGTTTTGTTTTCCCGGCGAGTCTGTTCTTGTTGTGCAGAAGGACTGTGGTGCCGCCCCTCACAGCTTGATTTCAGCCTTTTTCGCTTCTCGGCTTTAGAGGAGAGGGTGTTGTGGATTCTTGGCTTTCATTTGTGATACGGAGCCACAGTGGGTAGTAGGACAGGGTTCCTATCGTGGGAGAGTTTTTCCGACGTTCCAGATGAGCCGGCGGAGCTTAGGGAGCTTATGGATGAAGGGTTACCTAAGACGGCAGCGAGGTTTCGGGATGCATCGTCCATACCAAATTCAAAAAAAAAATTGCCGTTCTAGCTAACCCTAACCATGAATCATTAACTAGAAATCCGACGGAATACATATGCAGACACTTTGCAACTAAAAGTGAACAAGGAATACAACCTTTGTAGACCGGTCCTTCACTTCAATAGCTCCGTTTAGTAGTCCCCTTCGCTGCAATCATGAACTCCGGACTCTAGAGAGGCTCCCTTGAAGAAACGAACATGCTTGCTTCGAAGACTTCGAGGCCGAAGATGATCTACGTCGAGGAGACAATAACCCAAGCTATCTCTTCACTAATCATAGAATTAGTGAAGCAAACACCCTATACTAAATGGCAAGTAGTAGAGGATGATGAAGTAGGAATTTTTCTCACATTAGAAATCATTTTCTCACAAGGTTTCATCACTTTGTCAAAATCAAGAGAGCTCAAGAATGAGGAAGAAGAAGATGAAGTTGGGATAAACTCATGAATGAACTCATGAGGTTACAAATGCAACCATGGTCATAAAATATCATGGCTAACTCATGTAGAGAATAAATCATATACTAAGGTTAAGGGTTGGGTTAAATAATTATCTTAAACTTGACAAAAGAGTTGACTTTGTCAATGGTTATCCAAAAGCTTTTGTCCAAGCTTAACCATGAAAAACTCACACTCTTTTGAATTAGCTTAAGATAAATAAAAACCCTAACTTAATCCTAGCATGGTATAAGTCTCATACATCCATGTTGCATGTGTAACCTAGCATGACACACTTATATATATCACATATATATATTTTTTGTGCCAAAAAGAAAACAATACATATATCACATATATGTAAAGTATCATCAAGTGAGATAAATGAATATTTAAGTGAGCTAATATTAGTTAATGTAATGTAATATATCAAATATATAATTATACATTAAATTATTAAATCAACACTTGATTTAATAATCGGGTCATATCACATATAACCGACTAATATCAAATGTATCATTTCATCGGATCAACACTTGATCCGATAACCCGGCTATATCACATATAAACAATCGATACATATATCGCGAGAATAGAATGCGGTATCTTATACGCGCATTAATCTCGGTCCCGCACATATCACATATGTGCTCCTACTTCGTTTCTCTTGAGCTAGGAAATCTCTGTGTATGACTCTAAAGACTCGTCAATACGTCGGTAGTAGGTGATGATCATATCAAACATCCACAAGCCGTAAGCGGTTTGCTAAACGTAACGGCCACCCGGGTATTGAGCGATCATAAGATCAACAAGAAAGCCTGCACGTACTCCTGTGAATCCAATCAGTAACACTACCGTACAGTCCGGTCTCTTTGTCTGATATGTCGCATATCACAGCCTGGGGTGGTATAACGTCAGACCCTAATAGCCTGATAAGTCATGCCGATACAAGGTCCATAACGGTTCGAGAAACTACTGATAACACTTACCTGCAGATCTCAGCAACCCTAGCCAGGGATTTCCTGTTATGGCCAATCGAGCATAGCGCAACATCAACTCCCTATACCGGGAGAGACGAAACCCCTCCTATCGCTCATTACCTCCATATGACTCGGGACTGTACCCAAAAGCCACCGTTTTGCACATTCTCTTGAACGTGGTAAGGTGGAAATCAAAGCATAGTGGGAATCACACAAGACTGTATGACGATCTCGGGTCTACAGACTAACCTGTACCGGTGTCACCAGAGAACTGCCATCTGACGTGAGGTATAATACCATCTAGGAGTTCTCGGCGAGTCCGTCCAGTATACCCAGTCTCCACTGAGCACCCGTACACTATCTTTGATGTCAAACACCGATAGATATGGGATCATCCATCGCCCATCATATGGGTCAAGATGCGTATATGCTAGTCTACTCTGGAGTATCGATGCCCTGTCTCGATACTCCCTCGACTAGGAATAGTTATAGGATATACTCGTTGACAACACTGGCCCCATTAGTATGATCTGCATCATAGTCCTAGTAGTCAAGTACATATCCTAAGGGCTTTATCAACATGTGAGAGCAAGACAGTAAACAAATACAAGTCCACATGTTAAGATAAAGAGCAAGCAGATAGCATACTATCTTGTCGAGCAAGAAAGTCCTCTCTATATATGTCCAAGCATCCACTACAATATACATCACATGTACAGTAATGTCCTTTAGGGCATACATATAACTAACAATCTTCCACTTGCACTAAGGCCATGTGTTGTAGTATCCAATACCCAACAAAATAGCAGTGGTTGCAGTATCTCATACTCAACCATCCCAAAATCTCTCAAATAATATTTGGGGAAGCTGGCCTTGGTGAGTGGATCCGCCGTGTTAACCGCCGTGTCTACTCTCCTAACCTTGATTCCCTGGAGATCTACCATCTCCCTGATCAGGTGATACTTGCCTCAGAATATGTCTGGATCTCTGATGAGACGGATGTTCCTAGGCCTAAGCTACAACTCCATTGTCACACAATGGTAGGTACGAAGTTCATCTCATGAACTAGTGTACATCCAGACTATTTCTTTGGTAGTGATATATCCAGCCTTTATCATCTAGTTTGCCACGGTATCTAGCTTGGAACTCTTCCAATATACCGTCCCTCCACTGAGGGTAAAGACAATGCCTGTGACTGACATTCAGTCGACCTTATCACCCTGGAAGCTATCCAGTGATTCTCCCCAAGATCGATTGATACCATCTCACTACACCTAGTGAGAATTCTAACATCCACTTAGATCTATCACATAAATCCAAAACCCAGGATTTAGGAGGTATCACCTAGATCCTATATGGAGAATTTTTGTGATAAGAGGAGATTGACCGAGCGTAGCATTGGAAACTCCTTTCCTATCAAGAGTATGACATCCACGTATAATACGAGGATCTCTACCTTAATCCCTACTACCTATTTTGTATATACAAGGTTCATCTACCCTTTTGATGAAGTCAAACTCTTTGACTATCACATCAAAACAGATGTTCCAACTCCGTGATGCCTGTTTTATCCCATAAAACAACTTGCACACGTTTCCGCTGCTCCTACTGTCTACGAAGCCCTCTGGCTGTGTACTTATAGACGCTAACTTCTAAATCATTATTTAGAAAAGCAGTCATGACACCCAACTACCAGATATCGTAGTCATGGTATGTAGCTGTTACAACCCAAAATAGCACGTGACTGGCACTTGAATCATATGAAGTCTATAGGACCCCATCTAATTCAAGTAAGCCAAAAGCCCAGAAATCTAAAACCATTTTAAGGAGTAAATAAGGAAAACTAGTTTTAAGAAGTAAGAAAACATGTTTAAAAACAAGGTTTTAAAATAGGTAAGCCGAATATGCATTTTTAAATCCTTAATATCTTTTCTGAAAATTTCGGCTGAGTTTCCTTTGTAAATACTGGCCCCGAACGGGGTACAACATGAATAATATATATATGCATAATAAAAAGGCATCCCGAAGCGGGAGCTAGCTCTTGGTCAATCGACGGTCACAACCACGCAAGCAATATAATATACAACGCCAAGGGCGAGGATCAAAACTCAAAGGAAAACTCAAATCAGCTTGAAAACCATAATACTACAAAGCGCGACACTAAGGTCGAAATAATACACAACTGGTTTTCTAAGTCTGAAACAATATACAAGTTTGGTTGATGGAATTTCTAGATACAACTGAATAATACATATACAATGGTGGTTCTGATGCAAAACAATCCACCTACCAAAGCAAATCACCCGTAAGGGAAGTAGTGTGCCAGAAAGCCGTAATAAAACCTGTATGGCAAAACCTGCAAGAACTGTGGCACAACGGGGGTGAGTTGCCAACTCGTGAATAGAAAACATCACAGAGCAGAAATCGTATGTATGACACAATCCTAGGTCAATACGATCAGATATATATATAAACCTCTAATGAATAAGTCTGAAGCATGATAAGGTGGCAATGTAACATCTATACATGAGTGTAGTGCCAGATGTTCGTGCTAGTGCCTTAGGTAACAACATATCATAAATATAAGGTATGATCAATGTTGACTATATCATGAAGTCTATGAATATGTGGATATCATCCAACTGTGTGATCAATATCATCAATGTCAATATATGTAGGTGGAAATCGTCCATGTGTCACCCAATGACAATAAGCATCATGCATGTAAATATCATAAACATATGCATGGAAGTATGAGAATATAATCAACATGTGTCCTTCGCGACACATCAAAATCATGGAACCAGAGTGTCCAGCATCGACACTCGAAAACATCATGAAATCTGTACCCAGCATCGGCACGTAAATCCTCATATATCGGGCTCCGTCAGTCCGAATCGGCCCACGGGCTCCGTCAGTCCTGATCGGCCCATATCATCTCTCGACTCCGGTCGGTATCCTCCGGATATCCGCCGAGCCTAAATACTATCACCGGTAGGTAGTAGTCTCTCTGTCAGGCTCACCGTCTACTACACAACGATCCGTTCTTGCCCAGGGGTACCTTATCGGGTCCACCATGTACCCGCAATCGGGCTCATCCGCCTCCTCGAATTGGGTTCACATGTCGCTCTCAGAACCGAGAAAACACATGGTGGACGCACTGAAATATCATATCAAGGGTAACCGGGTTTTTAAAACAATTACATACTCTCTTTTGAAATACCCACGGTTCCCAAATAAAGAAATATCATGGAAACAACATATCTCAATGCGTGTAATCAAAAAGCATGATGTATGCGACATGTAAAAGAAATGTAAGCATATCAGTATATCATGCAACATGGAATAGTAATATGCACATATTGAGGGAAAACCGCTCTTTTAAAATGAATCAGTTTGAAAGAGTATCTTGCGGTTCCCAAATCTCCAAATTAAGCGAGAATCATCTATGTATGTGCAAATGAGTATGTGTACAAATATGGGTGTACAATATGTAAGTACACGAGTATGAATGTAAAATAGGTATGTGCACAAGTATGAGTGTACAATATGTAAGTACATGAGTATGAATGTACAATAGGTATGTGCACAAGTATGCCATGCAAGGGTCATATCCTGAATGCAACAGTACTACAATATAGTGACATGGCAATTATAGATGATGAAATGTGTGAGCCGGCAAGCAGGTGTACGTGAAACATATGCATCATCGATAATGGTGCTGGTGTCCTAACAGCATGATTTTAATATAACAATAACCATTTGCACATGCAATGCAATGCGAATAACAAGAATATGCAGGAATCGACTAATAAACGTAACAGTGACGCATCTGCATCAATATAAAAATGTCATACAGTTTGCCATTTGAAATAAGACGAATCGAGGTTTTTAGTAAAATAAGGGCTACGGTGTTTTTATGAAAAGATGCGTCTTTTGAAAACATCCGTAGAATCCCTTTTCCTATCTTTGAAATACTCTCGATTCGTTAGTTTTGAAATAGGTATGACATCGGCCTAGCCTAACATCTACTAGTAAAAGTACAGCTCTAACTAACATGTCAATCAAGAGCGGTATGGAAACCACCTAAATCTGAGTCGATATATATATATATATATATATATATATATATAGTCGGTGATCCCGCCTCAAAGGTACCGCATACGATACAATATTATATGACATCCTCGAGTCATGAGTGCGGATCTATCATCAATGTAAAGCTCGTACGGTAAATCATCGTACGACATCCCAATGCTGGGTACGGGTCAATATCACATTCATCTCATCAATTATCTGGTATCCTTATCATCATATCTCATGATCTGGGGTACTGATCTAAGTCTAGTACAAATCGATACCATCGATATAAATATAAATGCGTGTGTGAGACACACGTCCAAAGGCCCGCTAAAATCTCAAGTCGTATCCCAAATACGAACCACATCATATCACCGATCTCATGGCACTATGCCCAATATCATCGACTCATCTCCAAATATCATCCACTATCCTCATCATCCAGGTATAAGTATACAAGCAAGCATGTGTGTGCGTGTGGGTGTAACCTATTCCAGGGTTCGCAACTAGAAATATACTAGTTTACTTCTACACCATAATATGACCATAGTACACCTAAATCTCATCTCAAAAATCCATGTCACACATAACGCTATCATATACATATAAATATATAGTATATACATAGTATACTAAACATCGAACTGCGGGGGTGCTATACGCCATCCACCCGACTTCCCCCGTAGATATAATCTACTCACCTTACATCCTGCGTGTCGGTGTCGATGTCGCCTTCATCTTCTTCCTCGTATGAAGCCCTCGAGAAGGTACCTACAAGGTAACACAATCACAAAAGTATCTTAAAATCACATCGAGAAAACCAAACGACGCGCTAAGGCCTATAGGTTAGAACCTATGGACTATGCTTTCAAAACCATCAAACAACCCTCGATATCGTCGTACAAACGTCAAGTGATCGAGGTAAAACACAAATACGCAAATCCAGAATTCAAAATACGAGAAACGAGACTCCGAATCAAAACAGCAACTTAGGAAAAAGGTCCCAGATTTCACCCTAGGTCAAATCAGACAATTTTGCATATATCAAGGGTCTAATTTACTGATGATAAAGCCCTGGAACAAAAACGAGTCACATCCTCCCTACTCTGGCCGCAATTTGTGGCCAGAATGAATTAATTGGCGGCCTGGGTTGGGGGATAGGGGCTAGGGTTTTGGTGATAGCTTCCTAGTTGCCTGCATGTATCACTATCCTTGCAAACTAATTTTCAGAGTTTCGGGGTGATAGCAGATTTCAAATAACCCTCACAGAATCCAAAAATTTCCGATATCGGCTTTTCTAAATACGTATTCCGGGTTTCTAGTCTCTGGTTTAGGCCTGGATTCTAGCACTAAGGGGTTTGTGTGGCCTCTACTGAGCTAAATTACACATCACCACTCTCAATTCCCATTAACCCTAACTAGAGTTTTCCTATGTCTACAAAATCGCACGATATCGGTTCTATCATAACATGGGGGTAAAAGTAATGCAAATACTAAGCTAAAGGTTCAGAAATTACCTTATTTGGCAACTCAAGAAAATTCTTGAGTTGCCCCAAGTGGCCAAAATCCTTGCTTTTTTGGTCCAATGTGCTTCCCTTGAGCTTGTGCGCAAAATTTGTGAAATGGGGATAGAGTTTTGGGTTGTTTTTGGATGTGTTTGTGATGTTTTAAGGAGGGGGGGAGATGAGGCAGCAGCAATGAGGGAAATGGGGAGGGGGGAAATGATGGAGGAAGAAGAAGTAAACAAATGGTCATGGCTTTCCTTTGACCCCTCACTTTCTCTCACTTGCCCATACTCCTTTATTTTATTCCCTTTTCCTTTTCTTTTGATTTCTTTTACTTTTCTTTCTTCTCTCCTCAATAGTAAACCCAAAACAAACCATGGTAGAAAATGCACAAGTGTGGAAAAGACTTTGTGCATGCTATGTGCACAAAACACGTTTAATCCGCAATTAGCGATTTTTAATCGCAATTACCACTAAAATAGTGTCAAATAAATCATAAAAACTTAAAAATTGCATAATTCACATAAAACACCCTCTTTTAGTAATTTCTATAATTTTTTAAATTTTTTCCCAATTTATCGGTATTTAATTATACCGCCTTATTAAAATATTCAATATTTTATTATTAAATTATAAAAATTCCCCAAAAATAATATTTTATTTTTTGAAATGTTACAATCTTCCTCCCTTAAAGAAATTCGGTCCCCGAATTTAAATTTTAAAACCCCTCAAATACTAAAACATTTCAGTAAAAGTCCAAGTCGTCGTGGTTCCGAAATCATCAATACATAAAACGCATCATAGCGCAATGCATGCGCATGAGTAATGAGCAGATAACTCAAAATCAAAACTCCGTCAAGCATCCCGCAATCATCGGAGTCATGGTAAAGACACAAATGTCAAATCCAAAATAAAACCAATATGATATAAATTAGAACTATACATGTAGACATCAAATCTATACATGTAAATAGCTGAAGTAAATGCATGCCAAATCCTTTTAAGTCGCTGTGCGATGCACGTATCGCGGCACAGTAGCGGACGTCTATTGTACGAAATAACCATATATGTATATATCTTTTGTTTAATATGCACGTTCTGCAGTTTTGAAAACAATTTAGAAGGGTTTCCTTATTTTAAACGTTTCGTGTCATATCAGACACGTAGGTAAATACTGAGACTATAGCTCGCTTCTTTTTTTGGAAATCCCTTCAATAACTATCGATGCATGCAAAATATATCCAGTTACTGTCCTCTGACTAGTCCTGTTCATTATGAAAACAAATAGCAATATCATAAAAACGTACTGGTCCATAAGGAATAAATCCCAAAATGTATATAAGAATACCCTGTGCGTCTGGTGCGCAGGGAAATCAAAATCCATATATGTGCCATACATGTGCACAAAAACAATATCTAGGTGCAACGGGTGTGCACAAAACATCTGTCATAGGCAACATGTGTGCCTAGCAGTAAAATTAAGTGCATCTAACATGCACGAAGAATCCCGATTTAGTGCATCTGGTGTGCACCAAGATCGTGTCTCAAATCATGCGCTCATCACGTGCGAAAATCCAAATCAAATGTATGGAGTGCAAGAAATCAACATCAATATCAGAATCAAGTCGACGGTATACAATACGGCTCAATCCAAATAAGGTATACCGCGGTATATAATCTCACAACCATGTGCATCAGCGTGCACAAATCAAATCTAAGCACAAATGTGCATGAAAACTATGCCGAAAGCATAAGTCAAATCACATGCATAGTATAGGCATGAAACCAAAATCAACATATCAAATGACATAAAATCGAAATCCAAGGTGACGGATACATGATAATCGAATCACAAAATCACAAATCATAAATACTGTCGTCGATATGTCCTCCTTCAAAGTCAAGAAGGTGTCGATGCATCCAATGCTAGCAGCGCAAGATATCTACTTGTCTCCTGCTCACAGTCTGGCGTCCTCTGTCTCTGGGCCTTTATCTTCTCTGCGGATTAACAATCTCGCAATCCATCGGCTCATCGGCCCTGTCAGGTGTGCTAACGGGGACGATTCCGTCCTGGCACTTCTCTGGTCATCCCTCGGTCAATCCTCACGATCACTCATAAAGCAGCACGTCACTGACGCCGACCTCTGGTCCCCTTAATACACATCACATATCTGATCCTGGGTGCAATTCTTATTGTAGCAGTGTCCTGGAAGGAATCCTACTCAAGGTTTCTTCCGATCTCGCCTATGCCGAACTGTACGGAGGCTGGTACTCTTGCATAATCTTTTCTCTCTCTCTGGACATCTGCGTCCTCAGCACAGCATTTCCTCGAAAACTGGTCGCATCCCAACGCCTCTGTAGACATATCCGACCTTTAATCTCAACGGGGAGTAACAACAGCTCGTCAGCATCTCGTACGAACCTCTTGTCCCACCTGTCTGTATCGCTGTCCACTTCGACGTCACGTCTCTATCTGCGCACTGCAAATGTTCTCGGCTACGGTCAATCCGAAGTCTCTCACACGGACTCGAAATCACGAACTCGGTATCTTCATCACTCTGTGGATGATATCTAGCCGAATATGTCCTTAGGAACTTGTTCCAACCTGTGGGGGTATACTCCATACTCATCTATTCTTGATCAATTCACAACGCATCTGGGTAAGGCCCTCTATCCGAACTGGGTCAACTATCTCGTCGATGATACCGAACTCTGGCCTGCTGGGTGGTCGCAATATGACCACTCCTGGGTCCAAGTCTTCTCGTATAGTATTCCAGAAAGGTCCTGTCGAAGTCTTTCTCAAATCTCGTTTCCGCCGAACTGCCCAGAAGTTACCACCCTTACGATATCTGTTTCTTGTTCCGGAATGGCTGCATACTCATCGCGCTTCCTTTTGGAAGATATATCAATAATCGTCGCCTCAGCATGCGTATCGCATCTCTGATGTCAGCAGAGTGGAACGTCATCTCGTCGAAATCTCGTGCGAACTCTTTACTCCACTCTTTTCCACTGTCGACTGATTCGGACTCGTCCTCTCGTGGCTACATGGACTGCGCTCCAATGGCTATACTCATATCTGGAGTCTCCCAAGTAATGTATCCCGTCATAAGATATCCGAATGATGTCGAATCATCCGATCGATTTATCAGAACCTCATAATCCCCCAAGAGATCAACATCTTGAGTACAGTTTAATAGTATTCCAGTACATACCACAGCACCTGTGGACCAACCGTAGAAGGGCAAACCCAAGCCTCACAAATGGCACCGCTAAACTGCCGCAAACCCTAAGGTTCGAAGGCGTTCCATGGTCATTACGTCGAGTTAGGGTTTCATTCTTCTAGAGGGTCCATAGCATTACTTGCATTGTCTTCCGAATACTTTAAATTTGGAGATGGGTTCCTGACATTCGATCGTCCCTATCGACTCTCAACGAACCTGCATGAAGTCGTCTCTAGCTGGAATCAATCTATCTGATGACCTCGCATCGGGGTAAGCGAACGAACCACATGTCCTAGTCATTCATCCTCGGGTGACTAGCGACCTTCCATCATATATCTAAGTATATGCTCATGATGCAGCAGCTCCAATCATCTGGGCGATATCTCGTCATTTGCAACAACAACTGGCTCATTCGTCTGTATGCTGAACAGCACCTCAATCGTCATGAATAAGCGATATATCAATGGTCATCACACTCTGCTGGCCTCTGGCACTAGCCTGATCCTCTGGTGCCGATCAGCACATCCGGAAAATCTCGTAAAAGCGATCTGCCAAACGCATCGTGGCGCGAAAACACAAATAAACGACGCCTCTATATGCAATCGTATGTCTCTGGAATCACGCCCTGGTCAGTCCTCGTCTGTGACGAGTTCAAGCTGACACAACTCTAGCCGTAGCTCTCTCTGCCCGTGTAATCGTGGCAGCAAAATCATAACCAGTACTGATGATGATAGATCATAGGAATGAATATAATACTGTGCAAGGAAATGTACATCCTAAGATTTCTTAAGCGGAGTAGCGTATCGTAAATATGCCGTGGAACATACGTACGGTAAGCCACTCTACTCAAGTTACCTACTCCATCAACCAAGGGTCATCCTATGCGACGAAAGTTCGGGTATAATACCCCCTCGACTAAGTCTAAGTTCCGTAAGGCCAAGCCTAAGTTCCGTATATATATAAACGCTCTAGGCTCTGCATAGTTAAACTTAGACTCGAACCAAGGTTAACCTAGCGCTCTGGTACCAACTTTGTCACGACCCGAAATAGCACATGACTGGCACTTGAATCATATGAAGTCTATAGGACCCCATCTAATTCAAGTAAGCCAAAAGCCCAGAAATCTAAAACCATTTTAAGGAGTAAATAAGGAAAACTAGTTTTAAGAAGTAAGAAAACATGTTTAAAAACAAGGTTTTAAAATAAGTAAGCCGAATATGCATTTTTAAATCCTCAATATCTTTTCTGAAAATTTCGGCAGAGTTTCCTTTGTAAATACTGGTCCCGAACGGGGTACAACATGAATAATATATATATGCATAATAAAAAGGCATCCCCTAGCGGGAGCTAGCTCTTCGTCAATCGACGGTCACAACCACGCAAGCAATATAATATACAACGCCAAGGACGAGGATCAAAACTCAAAGGAAAACTCAAATCAGATTGAAAACCATAATACTACTACGCGCGACTCTAAGGTTGAAATAATACACAACTGGTTTTCTATATCTGAAACAATATACAAGTTTGGTTGATGGAATTTCTAGATACACTGAATAATACATATACAATGATGGTTCTGATGCAAAACAATCCACCTACAAAAGCAAATCACCCGTTAGAGAAGCAGTGTGCCAGAAAGCCGCAATGAAACCTGTACGGAAAAACCTGCAAGAACTGTGGCACAACGGGGGTGAGTTGCCTACTCGTGAATAGAAAACATCACAGAGCAGAAATCGTATGTATGACACAATCCTACGTCAATACGATCAAATATATATATAAACCTCAAATGAATAAATCTGAAGTATGATAAGGTGGCAATGTAACATCTATACATGAGTGTAGTACCAGGTGCTCGTGCCAGTGCCTCAGGTAACAACATATCATAAATATGAGGTATGATCAATGTCTACTATATCATGAAGTCTATGAATATGTGGATTACATCCAACTGTGTGATCAATATCATCAATGTCAATATATATAGGTGGAAATCGTCCACGTGTCACCCAATGATAATAAGCATCATGCATGTAAATATCATAAACATATGCATGGAAGTATGAGGATATAATCAACATGTGTCCCTCACGACACATCAAAATCATGTAACCGGAGTGTCCAGCATCGACACTCGAAAACATCATGAAAGCTGTGCCCAACATCGGCACGTAAATCCTCATATATCGGGCTCCGTCAGTCCGAATCGGCCCACGGGCTCCGTCAGTCCGGATCGGCCCATATCATCTCTCCACTCCGGTCGGTATCCTCCGGATATCCGCCGAGCCTAAATACTATCACCGGTAGGTAGTAGTCCCTCTACCAGGCTCACCGTTTACGACACAGCAATCCGTTCTCACCCCGGGGTACCTTACCGGGTCCACCATGTACCCGCAATCGGCCTCATCCGCCTCCTCGAATCGGGTTCATATGTCGCTCTCAGAACCGAGAAAACACATGGTGGACGCACTGAAATATCATATCAAGGGTAACCGGGTTTTTAAAACAATTACATACTCTCTTTTGAAATATCCACGGTTCCCAAATCCAGAAATATCATGGAAACAACATATCTCAATGCGTGTAATCAAAAAGCATGATGTATGCGACATGTAAAAAAAATATAAGCATATCAGTATATCATGCAACATGGAATAGTAATATGCACATATTGAGGGAAAACCGCTCTTTTAAAATGAATCAGTTTTAAAGAGTATCTTGCGGTTCCCAAATCTCCAAATCAAGCGAGAATCATCTATGTATGTGCAAATGAGTATGTGTACAAATATGGGTGTACAATATATAAGTACACGAGTATGAATGTACAATAGGTATGTGCACAAGTATGAGTGTACAATATGTATGTACACGAGTATGAATGTACAATAGGTATGTGCACAAGTATGCCATGCAAGGGTCATATCCTGAATGCAACAGTACTACAGTATAGTGACATGGCAATTATCGATGATGAATTGTGTGAGAGCAGGTGTATGTGGAACATATGCATCATCGATAATGGTGCTGGTGTCCTAACAGCATGATTTTAATATAACAATAACCATTTGCACATGCGATGCGATGCGAATAACAAGAATATGCAGAAATCGACTAATAAACGCAACAGTGACGCATCTGCATCAATATAAAAATGTCATACAGTTTGCTATTTGAAATAAGACGAATCGGGGTTTTTAGTAAAATAAGGGCTACGGTGTTTTTAAGAAATGATGCGTCTTTTGAAAACATCCATAGAATCCCTTTGCCTATCTTTGAAATACTCCCGATTCGTTAGTTTTGAAATAGGTATGACATTAGCCTAGCCTAACATCTACTAGCAAAACTACAACTCTAACTAACAAGTCAATCAGGAGGGGTATGGAAACCACCTAAATCTAAGTCGATATATATATATATATATAATTGTCGATGATCCCGCCTCAAAGGTACCGCGTACGATACAATATCATATGACATTCTCGAGTCATGAGTGCGGATCTATCATCAATGTAAAGCTCGTACGGTAAATCATCGTACGGCATCCTAATAGCTGGGTATGGGTCAATATCACATTCATCTCATCAATTATCTGGTATCCTTATCATCATATCTCATGATCTGGGATACTGATCTAAGTCTAGTAAAAATCGATACCATCGATATAAATATAAATGCGTGTGTGAGACACACGTCCAAAGGCCCGCTAAAATCTCAAGTCGTATCCCAAATACGAACCACATCATATCACCGATCTCATGGCACTATGCCCAATATCATCGACTCATCTCCAAATATCATCCATTATCCTCATTATCCAGGTATAAGTATACAAGCAAGCATGTGCGTGCGTGTGGGTGTAACCTATTTTAGGGTTCGCAACTAGAAAACTATACTAGTTTACTTCTACACCCTAATATGACCATAGTACACCTAAACCTCATCTCAAAAATCCATGTCACACCTAACGCTATCATATACATATAAATATATAGTATATACATAGTATAGTAAACATCGAACTGCGGGAGTGCTATACGCCATCCACCCGACTTCCCCCATAGATATAATCTACTCACCTTGCATCCTGCGTGTCGGTGTCGATGTCGCCTTCATCTTCTTCCTCGTATGAAGCCCTCGAGAAGGTGGCTACAAGGTAACACAATGGCATAAGTATCTTAAAATCACATCGAGAAAACCAAACGACGCGCTAAGGCCTATAGGTTAGAACCTATGGACTACGCTTTCAAAACCATCAAACAACCCTCGATATCGTCATACAAACATCAAGTGATCGAGGTAAAACACAAATACGCAAATCCAGAATTCAAAATACGAGAAACGAGACTCCGAATCAAAACAACAACTTAGGAAAAAGGTCCCAGATTTCATCCTAGGTCAAATCAGACAATTTTGCATATATCAAGGGTCTAATTTACTGATGATAAAGCCCTGGAATAAAAACGAGTCACATCCTCCCTACTCTGGCTGCAATTTGTGGCCAGAATGAATTAATTAGCGACCTGGGTTGGGGGATAGGGGCTAGGGTTTTGGTGATAGCTTCCTAGTTGCCTGCATGTATCACTATCCTTGCAAAATAATTTTTAGAGTCTCGGGGTGATAGCAGATTTCAAATAACCCTCACAGAATCCAAAAATTTCCGATATCGGCTTTTCTAAATCCGTATTCCGGGTTTCTAATCTCTGGTTTAGGCCTGGATTCAAGCACTAGGGGGTTTGTGTGGCCTCTACTGAGCTAAATTACACATCACCACTCTCAATTCCCATTAACCCTAACTAGAGTTTTCCTAAGTCTGCAAAATCGCACGATATCGGTTCTATCATAACATGGGGGTAAAAGTAATGCAAATACTAAGCTAAAGGTTCAGAAATTACCTTATTTAGCAACTCAAGAAAATTCTTGAGTTGCCCCAAGTGGCCAAAATCCTTGCTTTCTTGGTCCAATGTGCTTCCCTTGAGCTTGTGCACAAAATTTGTGAAATGGGGATAGGGTTTTGGGTTGTTTTTGGATGTGTTTGTGATGTTTTGAGGAGTGGGGGCGGGGCGGAGATGAGGCAGCAGCAATGAGGGAAATGGGGGGAGAAAATGATGGAGGAAGAAGAAGTAAACAAATGGTCATGGCTCTCCTTTGACCCCTCACTTTCTCTCACTTGCCCATACTCCTTTATTTTATTCCCTTTTCCTTTTCTTTTTATTTCTTTTACTTTTCTTTCTTCTCTCCTCAATAGTAAACCCAAAACAAACCATGGTAGAAAATGCACAAGTGTGGAAAAGACTTTGTGCATGCTATGACACGCTTAATCCGCGATTAGCGATTTTTAATCGCAATTAGCACTAAAATAGTGTCAAATAAATCATAAAAACTTAAAAATTGCATAATTCACATAAAACACCCTCTTTTAGTAATTTCTATAATTTTTCAAATTTTCCCCCAATTTATCGGTATTTAATTATACCGCCTTATTAAAATATTCAATATTTTATTATTAAATTATAAAAATTCCCCAAAAACAATATTTTATTTTTTGAAATGTTACAGTAGCAATTGCAAGTAGGATCCGGATGGAATTAAGCATAGGCACTAGAAAAAGTTTCATCATTTTCCACACCTGGTCGATGACGAAAACCTTTTGCAACAAGTTTTCTCTTTGAAAGTCTCAACTTTTCCATGTGCACCAAGTAATCTTCTCAAGATATACTTGCTTTTGATGGGAATTTAACCCTTCAGATATAGCAACCAAAGTCTATACTTTATTGATGTATATGGATTCCATCTCAGATCGCTTAGCATCCAGCCATTCTTACAGAGTCCCCACTCTTGATGTCCTGCTCGAAACTAGTTGGGTCATCATCTCATGATGCAATTGTCGCTCCCATTGTCACCGAGAATACCGCAGTATCTCCTAAGTGGATGAAGAACCCTACCAGATCGGCGGAGAGGCTGAGATTCGTCGGGAACTATTGAATCCTTCGGTTCTACCAAATCATCAGCTGTAGTTTGTATAGCTGGAACTCCTTCCAGTTCTACCTCATGACCATTAATTTCCTCACAAGAAAATCCTTTTCTAAAAACGTGGTATGCTGAGAAACAAAGCACCTTTTCTTTCTCGGAGCGGTAGAAGTTATTCCCTTGCGAATGCTTGGGATAACCAACAAACTTACTTAAGAGATGGGCTCTTCCCATACCATATCTCATATGGAGTGGTAGGCACCTGATTTGGTTGGAACCCAATTCAATAGGTATGCAGCTTCTTAAGTGCATAACTCCCAAAAGGAAATAGGAAACTCAGTAGTACTCATCATAGAGCGCACCATATTTAATAGGGTATGATTGCTCCGCCTCGATACACCGGCGTGCTGTGGTGAATGCGGAGGAGTAATGCTGAGAGAGAAGCTCATTCTCCTTTAGAATAGTCCAGGAATTCCGTGCTTAAGTATTCTCCTCCTTGATCACATCAAAGGACATAATACTTATACCCGTTTTGGTTCTCTACTTCTAACTTACATTCTTTGAATTTCTCGAAATGTTCAGACTTGTGTTTCAACAGGAACACATGTGCGAATCTTGAGAGACCATCAATGAATATAATAAAGTACAAAGAACCAGTCCTGGCATGTGTAGACAAGGGACCTACATACATCATCATGTATTAATCCCAAGAGTTCACTAACTTTTTCTCTATTTCCAATAAACGGAGTTATGGTCATCTTATCTTTGTGACATGACTGGCAAGTTTCACAAGATGTAAATTCAAACTGATTTTAATATGCATCTTTATGTAACTTAGCTAGTCGGGTCGCATTGATATGACCTAGTCTACAATGCCTCAAGAAGAATACGTTCATTTCTGAACTCTTCCTCTTGTGTGTGTTTTATACGTTAAGAACTATGGTTTGATTTAGAACGTATATGCTTTTAGATAACGTGCCTGAACCGATCAACTCTTGATATAGGAAATATTCAAAACATTATCCAACAATACAAAATTATATCCTTCTTTACTAAATAAAGAGACTGATATGATGTTGTATTTCAGGTTCGGTATCTAATAACATTCGTTCAGAATCAATGTATTTGGTAATACAGGGTGATAACTGCCAACAAACTTGGCTGCAACACTTGCACCATTTTCAACTCTTGAAACTTATCACCCGTTTCCAGTTCTCTACCTATCTGTAGCCCATGTAACAGATTACATATCTGGGATCCTGATCCGGTATCTCATACCGAGGACGTAAAGGATACTGAGAAACAGTTCTCTGTAATGAACACACCCGAAGAAGATGTATCAGCATGCACTTTCTTCGTTTGGGCGGCACGGGTATCCTGGTAATCCCCAATTTCCTGCTCGGTCTTATAACAATTATAAGTTGGAGCGGGACCAACGTTCCCTAGCTCAGTATAACAAACAGGTTCGGTTAATACATCCATATTATTATCTTGATTAAGGCGTGACATGGTCGCTATCTGGAGAGAGAGAGAGAAGAAAACACTTTGCGAATGCTCTTGTAAGATTAGATTGGTTATAAATTTATCTAATCAGGATGGCTCCCACTGTTTTAGTCAAATCTTCCTTCAAATCCTAAAAGAAAAGACTAGCCGGGATTAATTACACCCTACAAGTTCGCCAATCTTTTAGCTAGGCTGGTGCCGGTATTTTGAGGGAGGTTCCCTGTGCTTTCGCACGGACCTGATTAAAATAAACCTCGTTTTCCCAGGGGCTTAATCCCGTTAACACCTTTCTAGACACCTACTTGATCGGCTAATTGTAATGTATAAAACTCTCTCAGGAGTAACTCTTGCTCGCAGTGGGTATCGGGATCCAATTATCTCATAGAAGGTATGCAATCTCATTGCAAATTTCAACAATTGAAATTCCCGATAATATTTTGCCTCTAGCTTCCTATTGTTAGTTATATGTATGCCCTAGAGGCCATTACTGTACATTGGATGTATATTGTAGTGGATGCTGGGACATATATAGGGAGGACTTTCTTGCTCGACATGATAGTATGCTATCTGGGTGCTCTTTACCTTAACGTGTATACTGATTGTCTCTCTGTTACATGTTGGTAAAGCCCTTAGGATGTGTACTTGACTACCTGGACTATGATGCGGATCATACTAGTGGGGACATGGTAGTCCATAAGTACATCCTTCAAAGTCCCTAGTCGTGGGTGTATCGAGACGGGGCATCGATATACCAGAGTAGACTAGCATATACCTTCTCGACCCATGCAGATGGGCGATGGATGATCCCATATCCATTGGTGTTTGACATCAGAGATGATATACGGGTGCTCAGTGGAGACTGGGTACACTGGACGGACTCGCCGAGAACTCCCAGATGGTATTATACCTCACGTCAGATGGCAGTTCTCTGGTGACACTGGTACAGAGTAGTCTGTTGACCCGAGATCGTCATAGAGTCTTGTGTGGTTCCCACTATGCTTTGATTTCCATCTTACCACGTCCAAGAGGGCATGCAAAACGGTGGTTTTTGGGTACAGTCCCGGTCACATGGAGGCAATGAGCGATAGGAGGGGATTCGTCTCTCCCGGGATAGGGGGTTGATGTTGCGCTGTGTTCGATTGGCTATAACCGGAAATCCCTGGCCAGGGTTGCTGAGATTTACTGGTAAGTGTTACCAGTAGTTTCTTGAATTGTTATAGACCTCATATCGACACGACTTATCGAGCTATTGGGGTCTGACGTTTACCACCCCTAGGCGAGATATGCGACAGATCAGACGGACAGACCGGACTGTACGGTAAGTGTTACTGGTCGGATTCACAGGAGTGTGAGCGGGCTTGCTCGTCGATCTTCTGATCGCTCAATACCCGGGTGGCCGTTACGTTTAGCAGACCGCTTGCGGTTTGTGGGTGTTTGATATGATCATCACCTGCTGCCGGCGTATTGACGAGTCTTTAGAGTCCTACACAGAGGTTTCCTGGCTCAAGCGAAACGAAATAGGAGCGCATATGGATATGTGCGGGACCGAGAATAATGCGTGTATGTGATACCGTATTCTATTCTCGCGATGGATGTATCGATTGGTTATATGCGATATAACCTAGTTATCGAATCAAGGATTGATTCGATAAGCCGATACATAGGATACTAGCCGGTTATATGCGATATGACCGGATCGTTAAATCAAGTGTTGATTTAATGATTTAATGCATAATTATATATTTGATATATTACTTTGCATTAACTAGTATTGGTTCATTTAAAATGGATTTTCTCACTCGGGTGTGCGCATTGCATATGCGATATGATTTTGTGCACTTGCCTGTATCATGTTTGATGATACATGCCTTATTTGTTAAGTGTATAGAATTAAACCTTGGTTAATGGAATGGTTAGGGTTTACTATTTGATTATTCATTTTTATTCATTTGTTTATTCTTTTTGGAAAAGAAAAAGAGCATGATAAAATGGTGGCATTTTTTGTTTTGTTCATGAAGTTTCTTGAACACTTTGAATTTGTAACCCTTTTGTCTCATGCTTAAACCTAACCACTTCATTTAACCCTAATTAGTTCTCTACACTTAACCATGGTCATGTTATGATAAGAATTGATTTCTTTTCCTTGTTAATAATAACTTATCATAACTTTCTTCTTATTCTTCTTCATATCTATCATGAAGAAAGCTTAGGTCATCAATGGTGATTGATGATAAAGAGTGAGAAATCCAATTCTAAATTGAACCCACTTCCTATTTCTTCATCCTCTACCTCTTGCCAAGTAGTAGAGTGTGTTTCCTTCACAAGTTTTCATGACTTGGTGAAGTTGGAGCTTGATCTAGCGATGCCTCGACGTAGATCATCTTCGGTATGGACATCGACGACCTAGCTTGCCCATTCTCCGACGAAGCCGACGCTAGAGCCCGGGAACTCATTTGGATAGCGAGGGGACTACGTTGCGGAGCTATGGAGGTGGAGCACCGGATCTACAAAGGTTGTATTTCCGTATTCTTTATAGTCAAGTTGTTAACTAATTTGCTTTTCGCCTAGAAATCTAGCCAACGATCCGTTCTAGGGTTTCTCGGCACCGTTTAAATTTGAAATTGGCATGGTTGATACCTTGTGAGACCTCATTAGGATGCCTAGGAGCCCTACAGTGGTATCAGAGCCTAGCTAGAGCCTTAGGCGAAGTCCCGACGGAATTAGAAGTCCGATCGACCCAAAACCCGACTTGAAAAATGCTCTCTGGACTTTTCTGTAAAACGTGGTTTTTTGTAGATTAAAAATATTCAGAAAAATCAGCAGGAAGATATAAGGGTTACTGTAAAATTCGTGGGCTTGATTCCAGAAAGGAGGCGCGGATCCGCGGCCTTACAGGAGGCTCATGCTGCGGATCCGCGGCCCTTTTGTCGTTTTGTGCATCCAATTTTGCACAGTAGTTCTTAGCTGTCTGTGCTGGTTTTCCTGGGGATTTTTAATATTTTATTCCAGAGTTGTATTTTCTGAGTTGTATTGGGGACTCGGTGTATTCGATCGGACTGTCTAATTTTGTCGGTGTGCTTTTCCGGGTATTTTTAGAATATGTTAAAAAGTTCGACCGGATATAAATACCCACTTTTTCCCTTGCCGGGAAATTTCCAAGTGTTGGATTTTTCCGTAGTTTAACGACGTTCTAAGTAGTGCAAGTAACGCGATGGACCCTCTAGAAGACAACAAACCTTAACTCGATTATGTGACCGTCTTGAACTGCCCTTTGAACCTTCGGGTTTGGGGCAGTACGGCGTGCCACATGTGAGGCGTTGGCTTGACCCTTCTACGGCTGGACCGTTGGTACTGAGGCACGAACTGAATGTTGTTAGACTTATTTCATGTGTTGAGCTGTATCGGGAAAACTTGGGTGTTTGACTGTTCGATCGAAAAGTTTAACATTTTCTGTTTATCTGGAATGGGATACAATAATTGGAATTCACAAGAAGTTATGTGATAACTGAATGAATGTTATAAACATAGCAGTTTAGTCTCACTTGATCGGTTGCCACGGAATTTTGATGTGATCAAAATTCCGTCGCAATCACGTAGCGTACGCGGATACTCACCGGGTAAACTTAATAGACAGCCTCACTCCATAGCCCCGACCAAGTGACTTTAGGAGAACCCCGTCGCTGAAAGCATCCGTTTGGGTGCTCGCGGTAGCGGTGTTCCGCCTTGGTGCACTTCGTCGGCGGCATCGGGGGTGCGGCCGCCTACTAAAGTTTGCGACGAGCATTCGATCAGTATTTCGGGAATCTTGTTGAATTGCCCGACTTGATATTGAAAAGAGTTTTCGATATAGAGACTAAAATGCGGGGTTTATAATTGTTAGGCATGCGATGTCTAGGGAATTCATTTGGTCAGGCATGCGATGTCTGAGGAGGTTGCGGATTCCAACTGTGGTAGGTTTACACTTTCTTTTCTGTGACCGTAAATGTAATATGTGATATCGCCGGTTTCGTTGCTATATGTCAACGACAATTGGGATGCGCATATTTACTTACGTTGATGACATGTGATGTTATGTGTTGCTGGATATGTTATATTGGATCGTCGTGTTTGAATAGCCGGGGTTTTTTTATGTGAGATGAGTGTTTTTCATTTTCATTCATGTAAAAACTTGTATGTAATATTCTTTTATTGGGGCACTTCCAGGTTGCGGAAGTTGTCACCCTTTGTATATTATTTACTTTTCTGCACTAGGATAGACCCATGGAGGAGGGCACAAGTAACCGGGTTCTGGAGTCCAGTGGGAGGCCAACTCGAGGAGTCGAGTCCGGGTCTCCTAACTCTAGAATTGGTAGGGTTACTTGCCGCTCTCGTAGGGGTCTAGGGGTGTGGGTTTGGCTATTCATCACGACCGTGGAATCCGTGTTTTATACTGGCTCGTATTGAAAACACGGACGTCCTAGTATATCCAATATTTCATATGTTTCTTCTGCTGCGATATCTGTGATGTGATCATGTGATGTTCTGTGATAGATACTGTATATAGTATATATGATATATTATATAGGCGTTACTTATGTTTTACACCCGCGCTAGCCCTGTCCTGCTCTGCCGTTAGTTACCTAACCTAACGGTGCACGAGGGGACATCGAGGCGAATGCGGATGGCATAAGTGTACGTCGTATTTATCTGTGATGTTTAGGTACTTAAATGATGTGATTTCATTAATGTGATTAATGAAATAAAAGAAACCTAAGATGTTGTAGAATCGAATTTCAAAATAAAACAGGTAGCTACAGTTCTTGCTTTGCACAGAGGTATATATGATATATCTTGCACCTTATTCGATAAGGAAAGGACCGAGATCCCTTCACCGGGAGTGACTCCTTTAGCAATAACTGGCAGATGCTACACACTCTGTTTGTCTTTTGATTGCTTTTAAGTGTTTTTGCTTTGCACAGTGATATATATGATATATCCCGCACCTCATTCGACGAGGAAAGGACCGACGATCCCTTCACCGGGAGTGACTCCTTTAGCAAAACTAGAAAAGCCTCAAAAACACTCCATTTCAAAATTCATTCGATCCTACAACGATATCAAGTTCATTACGCAATAGGTTTTCAGAAAAACCTGTCGTAGCCCTCCGTCATTTCAGATAAGTTGTATATAGTATTCGTGCTGCATTTGTTGGCTTTCGTCAAGGCGCAGTGTGCGGTAGCTATATGCTGCTTATCTGCCAGCATACGATGCGATTGGATTAGGGTAGTCGTGCGGCTTTGTTTGCATTCGTCAAGGGTCGTGCGGGTGGGTTTAATTCGATCAAGAAGTGTACGGGTTGAACTTGACTAGCGGGCTATGGTTTGTTGGCTTTCGTCAAGGTCATAGCACGTTAGGGGCAAAATATTATCGGGAATTTCAAGTGTTGAAATTTGCAATGAGATTGCATACCTTCTATGAGATAGTTGGATCCCGATACCCGCTGCGAGTAATTGTTACTCCTGGGAGAGTTTTACACATTACAATTAGCCGATCAAGTAGGTGTCTAGAAAGGTGTCAACGGGGTTACGCCTCTGGAAAAATGAGGTTTACATTAATTAGGTTCGTGCGAAAGCACGGGGGACCTCCCTCAAAGTACCGACACTGGCCTGGCTGAAAGATTGGCAAACTTGTAGTGTGTAATTAATCCCGGCTAGTCTTTCCTTTTAGGGTTTGAAGGAAGATTTGATAAAAAGCAGTGGGAGCCATCCTGATTAGATAAAATAATAACCAATCTATTCTTGCAAGAGCGCACGCTGAGTGTTTTCTTCTCTCTCTCTCTCCTGATAGCGACCATATCACGCCTTAATCAAGATAATAAAACGGATTATTGACCGAACCCACTTGTTATACTGAGCTGGGGAACGTTGGTCCCGCTCCAACTTATAAATATTATAAGACAGAGCAGGAAATTGGGGATTACCAGAATTCCCGTGCCGCCCAAACGAAGAGAGTGCATGTTGATGCATCATCTTCGGGTGTGTTCATTATACAGAACTGTTTCTCAGTATTCTTTACGTCCTGGGTATGTGATACCAGATCAGGATCCCGCATATGTAATTTGTTACATGGGCTACAGATAGGCAAAGAACTGAGAACGGGTGATAAGTTTCATGAGGCAGAAAACGGAGCAAGTGTTGCAGCCAAGTCTGTTGGTCACTGTCACCCTGTATTACCAGAATACATTGATTCTGAACGAATGTTATTAGATACCGAACCTGATATACAAAATCATATCAGTCTCTTTATCAGTAAAGAAATGATAAAATTTTGTATTGTTGGATAATTTTTTGAACATTTCCTATATCAAAAGTTGATCGGTTCAGGCACGTTATCTAAAAGCATTAATGTTCTAAATCAAACTACAGTTCTTAGTATACGGAACACACAGAAGAGGAAGAGTTCAGAAATGAACGCATCCTTCTTCAGGAATTGTAGACTAGGTCATATCAATGCGACCAGACTGGCTGAAGTTACATGAAGATGCATATTTAAATCCTGTTTGAATTTACATCTTGTGAAACTTGCCAGTCATGTCACAAAGATAAGATGACCATAGCTCCGTTTACTGGAAACAGAGAAAGAGTTAGTAAACTCTTGGGATGATACATGTTGATGTATGTAGGTCCCCTGTCTACATATGCCAGGATTGGTTCTTTATACTTCATTATATTCTCTGATAATCTTTCGAGATTCAGACCTATGTTCCTGTTGAAGCATGAGTCCGAACCTTTTAAGATATTCACAGAATATAAGTTAGAAGTAGAGAACCAAAATACGGGTATAAGTATTAAGTCCTATGATGAGATCAGGGAGGAGAATACTTGAGCATGGAATTCCTGGATTATTCTAAAGAAGAATGAGATTCTCTCTCAGCATTACTCCTCCGTATACACCATTGCACGATGGTATGTCCGGGCGGAGCAGATACACCCTATCTGATATGGTGTGCTCTATGATGAGTACTACTGAGTTACCTATTTCCTTTTTGGGAGTTATGCACTTAAGAAGCTGCATACCTATTGAATAGGGTTCAAATCAAATCAGTTGCTTACCACTTCATATGTGATATGGAATGGGAAGAGCCCATGTCTTAAGCTAGTTAAGATTTGGGGTTGTCCGGCCTATGTCTAAAAGCAAAATTCGGACAAGCTCGAGGCAAGATCTGTTATGTAGAACTGGAAAGGTTCCAGCTATACAAACTACAGCAGATGATTTGGTAAAACCAAATGATTCAATAGTTACCAACGAACCTCAGCCTCTTCGCCGATCTAGTAGGGTTCCTCACCCACCTGAGAGATACTTCGGTTTCTCTATGACAGTGGGAGCGAGGACTGCATCATGAGATGATGACCCAACTAGTTTCGAGCTGGCCATCAGGAGTGAGACTCTGTAAGAATGGCTGGATGCTTAGCGATCTGAGATGGAATCCTTATGCACCAACAAAGTATGGACTTTGATTGCTATATCTGAAGGGTTAAATCCCCATCAGGAGCAAGTATATCTTGAGAAGATTACTTGGTGTAGATGGAAAGGTTGAGACTTTCAAAGCTAGACTTGTTAAAAGTTTGCATCATTGACCAGGTGTGGATAATGATGAAACCTTTTCAAGTAGCTATGCTTAAGTCCATCCAGATCCTACTTGTCACGGCTACATACCATGACTACGATATCTGGTGGTTGGGTGTCATGACTGCTTTTCTAAATGATGTTTTAGAAGAGTACGTCTATAAGTACACAGCCAGAGGGCTTCGTAGACAGTGGGAGCAGCGGAAACGTGTGCAAGATGCTTTATAGGATTAAAGCAGGCATCGCGGAGTTGGAACATCTGTTTTGATGAATTAGTCAAAGAGTTTGACATCATCAAAATGGTAGATGAACCTTGTATAAACAAAAAGGTAGTAGGGAGTATGGTGATGATCCTCGTAGGGTACGTGGATGACATACTCTTGATAGGGAAAGAGTTTCCTATGCTATGCTCGATCAATCTCCGCTTATCACAATGATTCTCCACATAGGATCAAAGTGATACCTCCTAAATCCTGGGTTTCTGGATATATGAGATAGATCTAAATGGATGTTAGGATTCTCACTAGTTGTAGTGAGATGGTATCAACCGATCCTGGGGAGAATCACTGGAAGGGTTCCAGGGTGATAAAGACGACTGAATGTCAGTCACAGGCATTGTCTTTACCCTCAGTAAAGGGACGGTATATTGGAAGAGTTCCAAGCTAGATACCGTGGCATACTAGACGATAAAGGCAGGATACATCGCTACTTAAGATGCTACCAAAGAGGCTGTTTGGGTGTATATAGGTTCATGAGATAAACTATGTTCCTCCCATTGTGTGACAATGGAGTTATGGCTTATGCCGAGGAACGCCGGTCCCATCAGTGATCCAGACATATTCTAAGGCAGTATCACCTGATCATGGAGATGGTTGATCTCCAAGGAGATCGAGGTTAGGAAAGTAGACTCAGAGGACAACACAGCGGATCCACTCACAAAGGCCTGTTCCCAGAGAGAGATTTTTATGGGATGGTTGAGTATGAGATACTACAACCACTGCTACAGATGGCCCTAGTGCAAGTGGGAGATTGTTAGTTATATGTATGCCCTAGAGTCCATTACTGTACATTGGATGTATATTGTAGTGGATGCTGGGACATATATAGGGAGGACTTTCTTGCTCGACATGATAGTATGCTATCTGGTTGCTCTTTACCTTAACGTGTATACTGATTGTCTCTCTGTTACATGTTGGTAAAGCCCTTAGGATGTGTACTTGACTACCTGGACTATGATGCGGATCATACTAGTGGGGACATGGTAGTCCATAAGTACATCCTTCAAAGTCCCTAGTCGTGGGTGTATCGAGACGGGGCATCGATATACCAGAGTAGACTAGCGTATACCTTCTCGACCTATGCAGATGGGCGATGGATGATCCCATATCCATTGGTGTTTGACATCAGAGATGATATACGGGTGCTCAGTGGATACTGGGTACACTGGACGGACTCGCCGAGAACTCCCAGATGGTATTATACCTCACGTCAGATGGCAGTTCTCTGGTGACACTGGTACAGAGTAGTCTGTTGACCCGAGATCGTCATAGAGTCTTGTGTGGTTCTCACTGTGCTTTGATTTCCATCTTACCACGTCCAAGAGGGCGTGCAAAACGGTGGTTTTTGGGTACAGTCCCGAGTCACATGGAGGCAATGAGCGATAGGAGAGGATTCGTCTCTCCCGGTATAGGGGGTTGATGTTGCGCTGTGTTCGATTGGCTATAACCGGAAATCCCTGGCCAGGGTTGCTGAGATTTACTGGTAAGTGTTACCAGTAGTTTCTCGAATTGTTATAGACCTCATATCGACACGACTTATCGAGCTATTGGGGTCTGACGTTTACCACCCCTAGGCGAGATATGCGACAGATCAGACGGACAGACCGGACTGTACGGTAAGTGTTACTGGTTGGATTCACAGGAGTGTGAGCAGGCTTGCTCGTCGATCTTCTGATCGCTCAATACCCAGGTGGCCGTTACGTTTAGCAGACCGCTTGCGGCTTGTGGGTGTTTGATATGATCATCACCTGCTGCCGGCGTATTGACGAGTCTTTAGAGTCCTACACAGAGGTTTCCTGGCTCAAGCGAAACGAAATAGGAGCGCATATGAGATATGTGCGGGACCGAGAATAATGCGTGTATGTGATACCGTATTCTATTCTCGCGATGGATGTATCGATTGGTTATATGCGATATAACCTAGTTATCGAATCAAGGATTGATTCGATAAGCCGATACATAGGATACTAGCCGGTTATATGCGATATGACCGGATCGTTAAATCAAGTGTTGATTTAATGATTTAATGCATAATTATATATTTGATATATTACTTTGCATTAACTAGTATTGGTTCATTTAAAATGGATTTTCTCACTCGGGTGTGCGCATTGCATATGCGATATGATTTTGTGCACTTGCTTGTATCATGTTTGATGATACATGCCTTATTTGTTAAGTGTATAGAATTAAACCTTGGTTAATGGAATGGTTAGGGTTTACTATTTGATTATTCATTTTTATTCATTTGTTTATTCTTTTTGGAAAAGAAAAAGAGCATGATAAAATGGTGGCATTTTTTGTTTTGTTCATGAAGTTTCTTGAACACTTTGACTTTTTAACCCTTTTGTCTCATGCTTAAACCTAACCACTTCATTTAACCCTAATTAGTTCTCTACACTTAACCATGGTCATGTTATGATAAGAATTGATTTCTTTTCCTTTTTAATAATAACTTATCATAACTTTCTTCTTCTTCTTCTTCATATCTATCATGAAGAAAGCTTAGGTCATCAATGGTGATTGATGATAAAGAGTGAGAAATCCAATTCTAAATTGAACCCACTTCCTATTTCTTCATCCTCTACCTCTTGCCAAGTAGTAGAGTGTGTTTCCTTCACAAGTTTTCATGACTTGGTGAAGTTGGAGCTTGATCTAGCGATGCCTCGACGTAGATCATCTTCGGCATGGACATCGACGACCTAGCTTGCCCATTCTCCGACGAAGCCGACGCTAGAGCCCGGGAACTCATTTGGACAGCGAGGGGACTTCGTTGCGGAGCTATGGAGGTGGAGCACCGGATCTACAAAGGTTGTATTTCCGTATTCTTTATAGTTAAGTTGTTAACTAGTTTTCTTTTCGCCTAGAAATCTAGCCAACGATCCGTTCTAGGGTTTCTCGGCACCCTTTAAATTTGAAATTGGCATGGTTGATGCCTTGTGAGACCTCATTAGGATGCCTAGGAGCCCTACACCTATGACCTTGATGAAGGCCAACAAACCATAGGCCGCAAGTCAAGTTCAACCCGTACATTTTTTGATTGAATTAAACCCACCCGCACGACCCTTGACGAAGGTCAACAAAGTCGCACGACTACCCTAATCTAATCGCATCATATGCTTAAGCAGATAAGCATAAATAGCTACCGCACACTATGCCTTGACAAAGGCCAACAAACGTAACACGAATACTATGAAGTACTTATCTGAAATGACGGAGGGCTACGATAGGTTTTTAAGAAAACTTTTTGCGTAATGAACTTGATCTCGTTGTAGAAGTAAGTGATTTAAAATGGAGTGTTTTTTGAGGCTTTTACTAGTTTTGCTAAAGAGGTCACTCCCGGTGAAGAGATCTCGGCTCTTTCCTTATCGAATAAGATGCAGGATATTTCACAAATACCACTATACAAAGCAAAAACTATAAAAGCAATCAAAAGACAAACCGAGTTTGTAGCATTTGCTAGTTTCGCTAAAGAGGTCACTCCCGATGAAGGGATCACGACTCTTTCCTTATCGAATAAGGTGCTGGAAATTCTACAAGGAATACCGCTATGCAAAGCAAGAACTAGAGCTACCAGTTTTCGAGACAAGTTTCTACAACATCTTTAGGTTTCTTTTATTTCATTAATCTCATTAATGAAGTCCCATTTATTATGCTTCCCAAGCATCACTTATGAAACGAAAGCAACAATATACAATATATATAATATAAGCATTCGTCTCAGGCAGTAATATGATCTCATCACAGAACATTGCAGCAGAAGAACATATATGAAATATTGGAAATACTAGGATTTCCGTGTTTTAGATTAAGCCTGTATAAAACATGGATTCCACGGTCGCAATGAATAGCCAATCCCATACCCCTAGACCCCTACGAGAGCGTCAAGCAACCCTACTAATTCTAGAGTTAGGAGACCCGATCTCGACTTCTCGAGATGGTCTCCCACTGGACCCTAGAACTCGGTTACTTGTGCTCCCCGCCTTGGGTCTATCCTAATGCGGAAAAGTAAATAATATACAATGATGACATCATCCTCAACCCGGAAGTGCCCCAATAAAAGAATATTAATAACAATGAATTTTACATGAATGAAAACGAAAACTCTCATCTCACATAAAACCCTCGGCTATTCAATCACGACGATCCAATATAACATATCACAGCAACACATAACATCACATGTCATCAACGTAAGTAAATATGCGTATCCCAATTATCGTTGGCATATAGCAACGAAACTGGCGATACACCACATATTACACTTACGGTCGCAGAAAAGAAAGTGAAAAACTACAACAGTTGGAATCCGCAACCACCTTAGACATCACATGCCTAACCAAATGAATTCCTTAGACATCGCATGCCTAACAATTATAAACCCCGCATTTTAGTCTCGATCTTGAAAACACTTTTCAATATCTAGTCGGGCAATTCGACAAGATTCCCGACATCCTGATCGAATGCTCGTTGGAAACTTTAGTAGACGGTCGCACCCTCCCGATGCCGTCGACGAAGTGCACTAAGGCGGAACACCGCTGCCGCGAGCACCCAAACGGATTCTTTTGGCGACGGGGTTCTCCTACAGTCACTTGGTCGGGGCTATGGGGTGTGGCTATCTATTAAGTTTATCCGGAGAGTATCCGCGTACGCTACGTGATTGCGACAGACTTTTGATCACATCAAAATCCCGTGGCAACCGATCAAATGAGACTAAATTGCTAGATTTATAACATTAAAATTAGCTATCTCATAACTACTTGTGGATTCGAAATATTGTATCCCATCACATGATACCCGGACGAACGTTAAACTTTTCGATCGATTCATCAAAGTCCCATAATTTCCCGACAGCTCAACACTTGAGAAAAATTCAATAATACCTAGAATATGCCACAGTACCTATGCACCAGCCGTAGAAGGGAAAATCCAAGCCTCACTCATATCGCCACGGAACTACGACAAACCTTAGGGTTTGATCGCAGTTCCGCGATCTAAAAAAGTCGAGTTAGGGTTTCATTCTTCTAGAGGGTTCATAGGATTACTTGCATGTTTTTCCGAATACGTTAAACTTGGAAAAATGGGTTTCTGACATTCGATCGAACTTTTTAACTTCGCCTAGATAAAATGTGAATAACCCGAAACATTGTTAAAACTACGAATACGAAACATTTCGAATTGCTTATAGTGCAATATTACATCACATGTAAAATTAGCAAAATTAAACAACACCTGAAATACCAAAACCATGAACCTGGAACACACCAAAAAATTCAACCCATTCCTCCATTAAAAAACCGAGGTCGCCGGATTCATGGAGCTTGTCGCCGGCCATTTTTTGAGGAGAGGGGTTGGATATTCTTCTGTGTTCATGTTGCATCTCATACAACATTCTGCAGTTATTTAAATAACTTTTTGACAACTTTTTGAAATCGACAGAAACTTCATTTTATGGTTTCAAGTTTCGGAGTATTTCGGTTTCGTAATGTTAACAAAATCCGTATAAATTTCTAGTATGGCTCTGATACCACTGAAGGGTTACCTAAGATAGCAGCAAGGTTTCGGGATGCGTCTTCCATACCAAATTCCGAAAAAAATTGCCTTTCTAGCTAACCCTAACCATGAATCGTTAACTAAAAATCCGACGGAATACATATGCAAACACTTTGCAACTAAAAGTGAACAAGGAATACAACCTTTGTTCCTTCACTTCAATAGCTCCGTGTAGTAGTCCCCTTCGTTGCTATCGTGAACTCCGGACTCTAGAGAGGCTCCCTTGAAGAAACGAACATACTTGCTTCGAAGACTTCGAGGCCGAAGATGATCTACGTCGAGGAGACACTAACCCAAGCTATCTCTTCACTAATCATAGAATTAGTGAAGCAAACACCCTATACTAAATGGCAAGTAGTAGAGGATGATGAAGTAGGAATTTTGCTCACATTAGAAATCATTTTCTCACAAGGTTTCATCACTTTGTCAAAATCAAGAGAGCTCAAGAATGAGGAAGAAGAAGATGAAGTTATGATGAACTCAAGAATGAACTCATGAGGTTACAAATGCAACCATGGTCATAAAATATCATGGCTAACTCATGTAGAGAGTAAACCATACACTAATCTTAAAGGTTGGGTTAAATAAATATCCTAAACTTGACAAAAGAGTTGACTTTATCAATGGTTATCCAAAAGCTTTTGTCCAAGCTTAACCATGACAAACTCACACTCTTTTGAATTAGCTTAAGATAAAAAAAAACCCTAACTTAACCCTAGCATGGTATAAGTCTCATACATCCATGTTGCATGTGTAACCTAGCATGACACACTTATATATATCAAATATATATATTTTGTGCCAAAAAGAAAACAATACATATATCACATATATGTAAAGTATCATCAAGTGAGAAAAATGAATACTTAAGTGAGCTAATATTAGTTAATGTAATGTAATATATCAAATATATAATTATATATTAAATTATTAAATCAACACTTGATTTACTAATCCGGTCATATCACATATAACCGACTAATATCAAATGTATCATTTCATCGAATCAACACTTGATCCAATAACCCGGCTATATCACATATAACCAATCGATACATATATCGTAAGAATAGAATGCGGTATCTCATACACGCATTAATCTCGGTCCCGCACATATCACATATGTGCTCCTACTCATTTCGCTTGAGCCAGGAAACCTCTGTGTAGGACTCTGAAGACTCGTCAATATCCACAAGTCGCAAGCGGTCTGCTAAACGTAACGGCCACCCGGGTATTGAGCAATCAGAAGATCAACAAGAAAGCCTGCTCGTACTCCTGTGAATCCAATCAGTAACACTACCGTACAGTCCGGTCTCTTCGTCTGATATGTCGCATATCACAGCCTGGGATGGTATAACGTCAGACCCCAATAGCCTGATAAGTCATGCCGATGCAAGGTCCATAATGGTTAGAGAAACTACTGATAACACTTACCAGTAGATCTCAGTAACCCTGGCCAGGGATTTCCTGTTATGGCCAATCGAGCATAGCGCAACATCAACTCCCTATACCGGGAGAGACGAAACCCCTCCTACCGCTCATTGCCTCCGTATGACTCAGGACTGTACCCAAAAGCTACCGTTTTGCACGTTCTCTTGAACGTGGTAAGGTGGAAATCAAAGCACAGTGGGAATCACACAAGGCTCTATGACGATCTCGGGTCTACAGACTGATCTATACCAGTGTCACTAGAGAACTGCCATCTGACGTGAGGTATAATACCATCTAGGAGTTCTCGGCGAGTCCGTCCAGTGTACCCAGTCTCCATTAGGCACCCGTACAACATCTTTGATGTCAAACACCGATAGATATGGGATCATCCATCTCCTATGGGTCAAGATGCGTATACGCTAGTCTACTCTGGAGTATCGATGCCCTGTCTCGATACTCCCTCGACCAGGAACAGTTATAGGATGTACTCGTTGACTACACTGGCCCCATTAGTATGATCTGAATCATAGTCCTAGTAGTCAAGTACATATCCTAATGGCTTTATCAACATGTAAGAGCAAGACAGTAAACAAATACAAGTCCACATGTTAAGATAAAGAGCAACCGGATAGCATACTATCATGTCGAGAAAGAAAGTCCTCCCTATATATGTCCAAGCATCCACTACAATATACATTACAGTACAGTAATGGCCTCTAGGGCATACATATAACTAACAAAGGATCGGCTGCAGAGTTGTTAGATAGGGGGTCTTGTGTGTCCGAGTGTTTCGCTTTGGGGAGCTCTTACTCTGTTCATCAAGAGAAGGACGGCAGTTTGTGGTTGTGCATTGATTGATCGTCAATTGAACCGAGTTATGGTGCGGATAGGTATCCTTTACCTCGCATTGACGATTTCTTTGATCAGCTCCATGGTGCGAGACATTTTTCTAAGGTTGTTTTGGGATCAGGTCATCATTAGTTAAGGGTTCGGAGTGATGACATTCCGAAGACTGCTTTTTGTGCGCGCTATGGGCTTTATGAGTTTTGGTGGTGTCGTTGGACTCACCAATGCCCTAGCAGCATTCGTGGATATGGTGAACCAGATTCTTCAGGCCGTTCCTCGACCAGTGGATTGTTGTGTTATAGATGACATTCTTGTCTTTTCCAAGAGTCGTGAGGAACATGGGCAGCACTTGAGGATTTGCTTTGCAGACATTGGAAGAGTACCAGCTGTTGCTAAATTCTCGAAGTGTTTCCTTCAGACTTGATTGTGCTGACTTTCTTGGTCATAGGGTTACGGGAGACGGTTTTCGTATAGATCCGAGGGAAATCGAGGCCGTATAGCTTGGCCCAGACTTGCATCAGGGACAGAGGTCCACAGATTTTTGGGCTTAGACGGTTTTTACCGCCGTTTTATGCAGGATTTCTTGAGTATTGCTGCACCGTTGACCGTACTGACAAGGAAGGGGTTCCTTTTCTTTAGACTGTGGCATGCGGGCCGAGTTTTCAGCAGCTGAAGACTTGGTGGACGATTGCACCTGTTCTATCCTTGTTTCTGGATCGTGCGACTTTGTTGTTTACTGTGATGTTTCGCGAGTGGGTCTCGATTGTGTACTGATGTGGCACTATAGAGTTATCGCTCATGCTTCCTGACAGTTGGAGGAAATACGAGCATAATTTATCGCATTCATGATCTGGAGATGGCCGCGATGGTTTTGCGCTGGAGATTCGGGACACTACTTGTACGGAGAGTCGTGTCAGATTTTCACGGACCACCAGGTTCAAATCCTACAGAGCGTGATTCTGAGCTTTGTGTACATATTTCTGCAGCGGGTTTTGATTGTTGAGAAACTTCGTTGGATGGAGCTTGTGAAGGATTGTGAATGCGAGATCCTTTATTTCCCGTTGCAAGGCGATTGTAGTAGCTGATGCTTGAGTCGTAGGCCGGGGGGTAGTTGTTTCAGTTGTGCGCAGTTCAGAGACAGTCTTATGCAGATTTACAGTTCTTGTGTAACCATTGAGTACAGCTTTGGTTCGCCTCTACGGAGGGGACAGCTTTCTCATGTCCGCGCCCGTCCACTTTTACTTAATCGTTATCGTGAGGCACAGCCCGCCGATGCTCGTTGTCGGAGATTCTTGAGCATGTTCGGCAGGGTAAAGATTCGGAGTTCTGATTTGTGACCAGGGTGTGCTGTGTTAGGGACTCGATGGCGTGTACCGATACTGATGGGTAGAGACGCGAGATCCTAGAGCAGGCACATCAGTCAACTTTCTGTGTTCATCCAAGTGCCACCGAGATATAATGTGACTTGAGAGTTGGTTACTGGTGGGCAGGGGTGAAGAGTGAAGTTTCGGATTTCATTTCGAGGTGCTTGGCTTGTCAGCGAGCTAAGGTTGAGCATTTGAGGCCGGCTGGAGAGTTGCAACCTTTTTACCGTTCCAGACTAGGAATGGGAGCAGATCTCCATAAATTTCGTTGTGGTGTCTACCCCGGTCTAGTCGAGGGTATGACGCCATTCTGGTGATTGTTGTCCGGTTATGCTCAGTTTGTTCAGTTATTCTTCGGTAAATTTGTGCGTTTGCATGGAGTTCCTTCATGCGTTGTATCCGATAGAGGCATCCAGTTCGCTAGCCGTTCTTGGCAGAAGCTTTAGGAAGCCTTGGGTACTGGTTGAGCATTAGCTCCGCTTTTCCATCTGTAGGCCGATGGTCAGACAGAGCGGACTATACAGACTTTGGAGGATATGATTGTGCGTACGTACTAATTGTTTGTTGGCTGTGGGATCGTCACTTGCCATTGATGGGTTCTCCTTCGATAGCTGTTATCAGGAGACATTTCAATTGGGAACCTTTAGGCTCTATTTGGCAGGTGGTGTCGATCGCCAGTCTGTTTTACTGACTCTGCGATAGTAGGATTTTTGGACCCCAGCTAGACGAGAGGCTTTGGAGATGATCCAGTTAGTTCAGGGCAGGATGAGAGCAGCCCAGTGCAGACAGAAGTCTTATGCCGACCGTGGTGGTCGCAGACTTGAGTTCGCAGTGGGAGATCATGTATTCCTACGGATTTTTCTGATGAAATGGCGTGTTGAGTTTTGGGGAAGCTTAGTCCTAAATTGTAGGTCCTTTTGAGATCCTTAAAGCGAGTTAGTACCGTTGTCTATAATATGGCACTTCCGCCTAGATTTTTTGAGTATTCATCCCGTATTTCTTGTGTTGATACTTTCCAAATACCTTCATGACCCTTCTCACATATTTCGGCATCAGACCGTTTGGCTTGGACGTGATCTTTTCGTTCACCGGCAGCCGATAGTGTTAGTGGATCGGCAGGTGGAGAAAGTTCGGTCAAGGGTCTTACCATCTGTGGAGCTTTCTTTGGCGTAGCCGTATAGTGAGGTGATCACTTGGGAGGCTGCGAGTGAGATTAGGAGTTTTGCACTCATCTCTTTGAAGGTATGCACAGTAAGAATTTTAAATTCGCAGACGAATTTTCTATAGGGGGAGATTGTAACACCTTAGAATGTGATTAGTGTTAATTAAGAGATAATGCGGGTTTTTGGTAAAATGTTTACCAATTCGGGTTCATCACATTTTATAACATTTAATTAATATTTTATTATTATTTGTTATGGGCTTGCACATACGTGTGCATGTTAATGTGAGGGTTTGTTTGTGCTAATCTAATTTTGTAACCATGACAACTTAACCTAATCCTAATCCTTGCTTTAACCTTAACCCTAAACCCTTGATATTTGTGGAGAGATATTTCTTTGGTTGCTTTGGATTGGGAGGAGATGGTATGGTGAATCACTTGATGGCATGGTTTGCATTAATGGAGAGTTAATGCAATTGGTGCACTCACCCCTTACACTCACCTCTCTCTCTAACTCACTCACACTCTCTCTCTTTTCCTCTATCTCTCATTATTTTCATACTCCTCAACTCTCAACTGAACATTTGCTCATTCATCACAAAAACCTTCACTAAACCTTGCTAAAACTTCATCAAAACTCATAGAGATCACATCTTAAGCCTTGTTTTGCCTCTTGGATGCCTTGGAGCTTGGAAAGCTAGGATCTTTGAGCTTGTGGGAGTAGGTAATGATCTCTATCTGTTAAGTAGGTCTTTTTAATGTTGCGTAGCTTGTAAGTTTCAGTTTAGAACGCGTAAAGTTTCGTTTCGGGTAAATATCGTATTTTTTAGTGTAGATTGGTGTCTCAGATGATCTGCTATCAAACCAGGTATTTGTTGGAAAAGTCCCATCACAGTGATCTTGTGTAGTGACCTAGAACCCACCATAAAAACCTGAGACAATTCCATGAATAGTAGGCCGCAATTTTATTGCTTCTGGCCGCAATTTGCGGCCAGACTGGAGTGTTTGGGTTTGGGTTTTGGTCTGGGGGTTTCTGGGGTTGTGTGTAGTCTTGTGGTACGTGCAACTTTTACAAATTGTTTGGGTAGCAAAATCTGGGACCACTTTGCTTGTTTCTAGTGTTTCGATTACACGCATTACGTTATTCGATACGGTTTGTGTTTTTGTGTATCTGTTGCTCTTGGGTTAGTTTCGTAGTGTCGTTACGCGCATTAGCCACTAGACGGACGCTTGAGAGTTTGTTTGGAGTTGATGCGTCGGTCAAATGTAGTTGGTACGTGTTATCGGTCGATTGCTAATATACACTTGCTTTGTTGTTTTGTGATTTTAGGATCGTAGGCAGGGACTTCGGACGCTGCGAAGAAGGGAAAGCGAGTGGTTGGCTTTACTTAGCCAAGATCGTCTGTGAGTAGATTTAACATCTACAGGGGAATCGCCCGCATGACATTATTCGTCAGGGCTAGATATGATATGATATTAGCCGCCTGTTTATATTGCACATATAGAAATTGTGCATAAAAACTTCATTGCATATTATTACTTGTTGTGCTTGGACTTGTACCTTTTGGACACTGCACTATTATTGACGGCTCATGTTGCACGAGCACTAATTGTATGCCACCCACACCGTCAATAATTGTCATGACATGCACAACACGCATACATATATGATATTGGTTGGTTAGGGACATTGAGACATTGATTCATATTCCATTGTGCATATGACATATAGCATACCTGTATACCTACATGCTTACACATATGCCTTGCCATATCTACATGCTAGTTACCTATATACCTATATGGCATTATACCATTAGAGATAAGTATATACACATATGAGACACAGCTACATGTACATCTTGCATACATACTTACATGTACACTTACCTATCTTGATATAGCTACATATACCTAGAGGGTATTGTATCATTATTGACTTGTATATACACATACCTAGCTTGATATAGCTACACACATACTTGGAGGGTATCACATCATTATTGATAGGTAGATACACATATCTTGCTATACTGACATGGTTACGCATATCTGGATATAGCTACATGTTCACCTTTATATGATGTTGTATGGATTTGGAGAAATTAGGAACCGCATGATATATTTCATAACTTGTTGTAATTAAATAGCGGTTTTTTCTTTATATGCTCATATTACTGTTTTATGTTGCATATATTAGATTCATGGATTTTCACATTGAGATATGGATTTCACATGATGTTTTCTGGATTTGAGAACCGTGGTAGTTTCATGAAATTATGCATTATTTGAAAAACCCGGTTTCTCTTGATATGATATTTCAGCGTCCACCATGAGATTTCTCAGTTCTGATATATATCCCATGTGAGGAGTGGTGTGGGCCGTGTGCGGGTACATAGTGGAGCCCGGTATGCTACCCCGGAGCAAGAAAGGTCTATCGATAGATTTTGCCGATGAGCCTGGCAGGGGATGTGCATTGCCTATCGGTGATAGTATTTTGGACTCGGCGGTGATCGTGGAGATATCGACCGGAGTCATGTATGTATGGATACGGGGAATTCGAGTATCGAAATTGGGCACTCGGGTTTCCGAAGAACGTATGATACGTACATATCAGGGGCAATCGGGGTGATGGTGCCTGATAGATGAGTATTTATGTGTCGATGCTGGACACTAGTTTTCATGATAGTTTACTCCTAAGTATATATATCAGTGGTATGGGACACTGTTATATATGCATATATATATATATATCAGTGGTATGGGACGCTGTTATATATATATATATTAATATATATCATCATCTTCATCTATGCATGTATTCTTTTTCATTACTTGATGTTGAGGGCCGATCTGAGGGCCGATCTATGGGCCGATATGAGGGCCGACCTGAGGGCCGATTTGAGGATATTTGGGATTTGGATTTTCTTGATGGACATTGGTCCTGCCACGATGAGGATTCCGTGAGGATGTCATATCCTGCATTTATTTATATGTATTGCTTCATATATTAGTAGTACCTGATAGAGTACCTTTCATGACTGTTGCATATACATATTGTCATATTATTGCTTCACATATTAGTTGTACCTGATAGAGTACCTTTCATGACTGTTGCATACATATGGCCATTTATTGCTATTAGCTTGCATGTGATAGATTCGCGCAGTATGTGCATACTTGCGATTACCTACATATGCTATTTACTATTCACGAGCTAGCAACTCACCCCCGTTGTGCCACAGGGTTTGCAGTTGTTCCTCAGAGTAGTCGAGGTAGGGCTTCTACCTATCATATCATCTCTTGCAGCGGATACCGCTACGGCTGACTGGGTGCAGTTTTGCTATAGGTGGGTTTTGCGGTTATCCGATGTTGCTCATTGTATATCTTTGTACCATGTACTCTCCATCTACCATTTTCATGTATTGACTTAGAGACGAGTTGTGAGGACGATATTGTATATTATTTTGTGACTTGGAGATTTTTCATGCTGTTCACTTTATATCGTCTTTTTCTTTGCTACGGCATAGTATATCTGTTGTGGTGGTTGTTTTCCGTCTTTGGGAGTGGATTTGCTCCCGTTTAGGGATGCTTTACTTATATATTTATGTTGTACCCTTTTCGGGGGCTTGTTTTACAAAGGAGGTGCTGCCAAATTTTAAAGGAAGTAAATGTTAGTTATATGTATTCCCTAGAGGCCATTACTGTACATGCGATGTATATTGTAGTGGATGCTTGGAAATAAATAGGAAGGACTTTCTTGTTCGACATGATAGTATGCTATCTGGTTGCACTTTATCTTAACATGTAAACAAATACTGTTTTGTGATCGCATGTTGATAAAGCCCTTAGGATGATTACTTGACTACCAGGATTATGATGCAGATCATACTAGTGGGGACAGGGTAGTCGATAAGTACATCCTTCAAATGTTCCTAGTCGTGGGAGTATTGAGATAGGGCATCGGTACTCCACAGTAGACTAGCGTATGCGCTTCTTGACCCATATGATGGGCGATGGATGATCCTATATCCATTGGTGTTTGACATCAGAGAAGGCATACGGGTGCTCAGTAGAGATTGGGTACACTGGACGGTCTCGCCGAGAACTCCTAGATGGTATTATACCCATCGTCGGATAGCAGTTCTCTGGTGGCACTGGTACAGGTTAGTCTGTAGACCCAAGATCGTCATAGAGCCTTGTGTGATTCCCACTGTGCTTTGATTTCTACCATACAACGGTCAAGAGATCGTGCAAAACGGTGGCTTTTAGGTACAGTCCCGAATCATATGGAGGCAATGAGCGATAGGTGGGGTTTCGTCTCTCCCGGTATTTGGGGTTGATGTTGCGCTGTGCTCGATTGGCCATAACTGGAAATCACTAGACAGGGTTGCTGAGATTTATTGGTAAGTGTTACCAATAGTTTCTTGAACCGTTATGGACCTTGCATCGGCATGACTTATCGGGCTATTGGGGTCTGACGTTAAACCACCCCAAGGCTGTGATATGCGACATATCAGACGAAGAGACCGGACTGTACGGTAGTGTTACTGATTGGATTCGCAGGAGTTATAGCATGCTTGCTTGTTGATCTTCTGATCCTCAATACCCGGGTGGCCGTTACGTTTAGCAGACCGCTTGCGGCTTGTGGGTGTTTGATATGATCATCACCTACTGCCGGAGTATTGACGAGTCTTTAGAGTCCTACATAGAGGTTTCCTGGTTCATGCGAACGGAGTAGGAGCACATATATGATAAGTGCGGGACCGAGATTAATACGAGTATGTGATACCGTATTCTATTCTCGCGATATATGATATCGGTCGGTTATATGTATTATAGCCGGATTATTAAATCAAGAGTTGATTTAATAATTTAATGTATAATTATATATTTGATATATTATATTACATTAACTAATATTTAGCTCACTAATGATTTCTTTTCTCACTTGATGTGCACATTATATATATATGTGATATGTATATTTGTGTACATGTATTGTGTCATGTTTGAAGATACATACAAGATGGGTGTATGAGACATATTCCATGCTAGGGTTAAATTAGGGTTTTGATTATTTCTTAAGTTATTACAAAAGAGAAAAAGACTTGGTCAAAGTTTTAAGCTTGGAGAAGCTTGTAGAACTTTGACAAAGTCCACTCTTTTGTCATTCCTTAGGATATTTTACTTGACCCAACCCTTAACCATAGCCATGAGTTAATTCTCTACATGAGTTAAGCATGATAGCTTTAACTCAACCATGGGTGCAATAATTCATTTGGATGATTTTATTCATGAGTTCTTCTTCTTCTTCATCAAGCTCCTTGAAAAGCTTTTTGGCTTCAATAGAGGTATGAGATAAAATGTGAGAAAATGATTTCTTAAGTGAGCAAACATCCTACTTCATCATCCTCTACTACTTGCCATTTAGTAGAGTGTGTTTGCTTTACTAATCTACACAATTAGTGAAGAGATAGCATGAGCTAGTGTCTCCTCGACGTAGATCATCTTCGGCCTCGAAGACTTCGAAGCAAGCGTGTTCGTTTCTTCATGGGAGCCTCTCTAGAGTCCAGACGATCGTGATAGCAGCGAAGGGAATTCTACATGGAGCTATTGAAGTGAAGGACCGGTCTACAAAGGTTGTATTCCTTATTCACTTCTATGTAAAGTGTTTACGTACCTTGTTTAACCCTAAGTCTCTAGTTAAGATCTTGGTTAGGGTTTGTTTAGCACCCCAAAATTTTTAATGTAGCATGATTGATACTTGCCAAAACCTTCACAAGGTGCTAAGCTAACCTTATAGTGGTATCAAAGCCAAGCTAGAGCATTAGGTGTTGTCTAGACAAAGTTTGAAGTCCGATCGAACTCCGAAACCCCGATAAAACCCACTTTTTGGAAAATTTTTTAAAAGTTAAAATTTTTCATATTAAAAATATTTAGAAAATCATGCAGGGAATTCTAAGGATTACTGTGAAGTACAGAGTCATAACTCACTCAAGTGACCGCGGAACCGTGGCCAAACCATGCGTTTGGTGGCGGTTCCACGGCCAACTTTAGGAGTTAGGGGCTAACACTTCACGGATTTATTCTTGGGTACTTTTTCAGCTTTCTGGGAATTTTTAATTTTACTCAAGTGTTGAGCTTTCTGGGAAATATTGGGAACTCGTTGATTCAATCGGAATGTTTAACTTCGTTTAAGTTTTTCCGGGTAATTTAGAACGTGTTAAAAGGTTCGAACGGATATCAATAACTCACTTCTTACCTTGTCAGAAATTTTTCAAGTGTTGGATTTTTCCTGAATTTAAAACTTTCAGAAAATCATGCAAGCGAATATGTGGACCCTGTAGAAGAACGTAACCTTAACTCGATTATATGACCATCAAAACCGCCACTGAACCATATGGTTTGTGGTAGTTTAGCGTTGCCACATGTGAGGCGTTGGTTTGACCCTTTTACGGCTGGTTCATAGCGGCTGTGACATGTTCTGGAACTTTTTGAACTTCGCTCAAGTGTTGAGCTATTTGGGAAATCTTGGGTGTTTGTTTATTCGATCGGAAAGTTTAACATTGTCTATTTATCTGGAATGTGATACAATATGTGGAATTCATATAGTTAGGCATGAAATGCGAAGTTTGTGATATTTCGGATTTAAGATTTCTAAAGTGATTGTGGATTCCAAATGTTGTAGTTTTTTTTCACTTTCTTTTCTGCGACCGTAAGTGTAATATATGGTGTATCGCCGTTTTCGGTGCTATATGTCAACGACAACAGGGATACGCATATTTACTTACGTTGATGATATGTGATGTTATGTGTTGCTGTGATATGTTATATTGGATCGCCGTGTTTTGAATAGCCGGGTTTTTTATGTGAGATGAGAGTTTTTCATTTTCATTCATGTAAATTCTTTGTATGTAATATTCTTTTATTGGGGCACTTCCGGGTTGAGGATGATGTCACCATTGTATATTATTTACTTTTCCGTATTAGGATAGACCCAAGGCGGGGAGCACAAGTAACCGGGTTCTAGGGTACAGTGGGAGACCATCTCGAGGAGTCGAGACCGGGTCTCCTAACTCTAGAATTGGTAGGGTTGCTTGCCGCTCTCGTAGGGGTCTAGGGATGTGGGTTTGGCTATTCATCGCGACCGTGGAATCCGTGTTTTATAATGGCTTAACTTAAAACACGGAATTCCTAGTACATCCAATATTTCATATGTGATTCTTCTGCTGCAATGTTCTGTGATGAGATCATATTACTTCCTGAGATGAATGCCTATATATTATATATATGAGATATAATTAATATTGTTGCTTTCGTTTCTTCTGTGATGCTTGGGAAGCATAAATAAATGGGACTTCATTAATGAGATTAATGAAAGAAAAAGAAACCTAAAGATGTTGTAGAAACTTGTTTAAAAACTGGTAGCTCTAGTTCTTGCTTTGCATAGCGGTATTCCTTGTAGAATATCCAGCACCTTATTCGATAAGGAAAGAGCCGAGATTCCTTCACCGGGAGTGACCTCTTTAGCAAAACTAGCAGATACTACAAACACGGATTGTTTTTTGATTGCTTCTATATTTTTTGCTTTACATAGTGGTATTTTTGAAATATCCTGCACCTTATTCGATAAGGAAAGAGCCGAGATCCCTTCACCAGGAGTTAGCTCTTTAGCGAAACTAGAAAAGCCTCAAAAACAGTCCTTTTTGAAATTCACTTAATTCTACAACGATATCAAGTTCATTACGCTCATGGTTTTCTTAAAAACCTGCATAGCCCTCCGTCATTTTAGGAAATAGAGTACTTAGTATTCGTGCTGCGTATGTCGACCATAGCCGAGGCGTAGTGTACGGTAGCTAAGTGATGTTTTTCCTATACAGCATATGATGCGATTAGTTAGGACAGTCACATAATTATGTCGACCATAGCCGAGGGTCATGTGGGTGGGTCTAATTAACCACGAAATGACGGATAGAACTTGACTAGTGCTTATGATATGTTGACCATAGCCAAGGTCATAGGTACTAGGGGTAAAAAGTATTATCGGGAATTTCAAGTGTTGAAATTTGCAATTAGATTGCATACCTTCTATGAGATAGTTGGATCCCAATACCCACTGCGAGTAAGAGTTACTCCTGGGAGAGTTTTACAAATTAACAATTAGCCGATCAAAGTAGGTGTCTAGAAAGGTGTTAACGGGGTTACGCCCCTGGGAAAACGAGGTTTATTTTAATTAGGTTCGTGCGAAAGCACGGGGAACCTCCCTCAAAGTACCGACACTGGCTTGGCCGAAAGATTAGCGAACTTGCACGGTGTAATTAATCCCGGCTAGTCTTACCTTTTAGGATTTGAAGGAAGATTTGACTAAAACAGTGGGAGCCATCCTGATTAGATAAAATGATAACCAAATCTAATCTTGCAAAAAGGACACACAGAGTGTTTTCTTCTCTCTCTCCAGGTTGCAAAAATGTCACGCCTTAATCAAGATAATAATATGGATGCATTGACCGAACCTACTTATTATACTAGGCTAGGGAACGTTGGTTTCGTTCTTTCTAATAATTATTATAAGACTGAACAGGAAATAGTGGAATATCCGGATTCCCATGCCACCCAATTCAAAGAAAGTGCATGTTGATGCATATTCTTCTGGTGACCTTATTACCGAGAATTTTTTTGGTATCCTCTACGTCTTGGGTATGTGATACCAGATCAGGATCCCGCATATGTAATATGTTACATGGGCTACAGAAAGGTAGAGAACTGAGAATGGGTGATATGTCTCTAAGTGTTAGAGAATGGTGCAATTATTGCAGCCAAAACAGTTGGCAGATATCACCTTGTATTAATACATTGATTCTGAACAAATGTTATTACATACCGAACCTGATATGCAACATTACATCATGTTCTTTACTGAGTTAAAGAAGGATATAATTCTGTATTGGAGGATAATGTTGTGAATATTTTTCTGAATCAAGAGTTGATTCGATCAGGAACGTTATATAATAGCATATATGTTCTAAATCAAACCACGGTTCAAAGTATATAGAACACAGAAAAGAGGAGCAGTTCAGGAATGAACGAATCCTTCTTGAGGCATTATAGACTAGGTCATATCAATGCGACACGACCAGCTAAGTTACATAAGGATGAATATGAGAATCTATTCGAATTTTCATCTTATGCTACTTGCTGGTCTTGTCTCAAAGTTAAAATGACAAATACTCCGTTTACTGGAAACAGAGAAAGAGTTATTGAACCCTTGGGACAGATATATGATGATGCATATGGTCCCATGTCTACAAATGCCAAGGTTGGTTCTTTTGAGAACCAAACGGGTAAAAGTATTAAAGTCCTACGATGTGATCGAGTAGGCGAATACTTGCGCATGAAGTTTCTAGAGTTTCTAAAAGGAGAATGTGATTCTCTCTCAGCTTACTCCTTCGTATACACCATAGCACAACGGTATATCGGGGCGGAGGTATAGCACCCTATGAGATATGGTGCGCTCTATGATGAGTACTGCTGAGTTACCTGTTTTCTTTTGGGTGTTATGCACTTGGGAAGCTGCATACCTATTGAATAGGGTTCCATCCAAATCAGGGCCTACCACTACATATGACATATGGTATGGGAAGAGACCATGTCTTAAACGAGTTAAGATATGGGGTTGTCCGACCTATGTTGAAAAGCAAAATCCAGACAAGCTCAAGGCAAGGTCAGTTTTGAGAGTTTGTCGGGATATCCCAAACATTAGTAAAGGAATATCTTCTAACTAACTAAGGAGCAAAAGGTGTTTTGTTTCTCAGCATGCCACCTTTTTAGAAAAGGAATTTCTTGTGAAGCAATTAAGTGGTCATGAGGTAGAACTGGAAGAAGTTCCCGCTAGACAAACTAACACTGATGATTTGGTAAAACCAGAGGATTCAATAGTTTCCGACGAACCTCAGCCTCTCCGCAAATCTGGTAGGTTTCCTCATCCACTCGAGAGATACTACGATCTTCTCGGTGACAGTGGGAGCGAGGATGCATCATGAGATGATGGCCCAACTGGGTTCAGGAAGCTGGAACATCTATTTTGATGTGATAGTCAAAGAGTTTGACTTCATCAAAATGGTAGATGAACCTTGTATATACAAGAAGGTTGTAGAGAGTAAGGTTGTCTTCCACATATTGTACGTAGATGACATACTCCTGATAGGAAATAGTTTCCTATGCTACACTCGGCCAAGCTCCTCTTATCATGGAGATTCTCAATATAACATATGGATGATACCTACTACATCTTGTGGATTATGATCTATGGTGATAGATCTATGAGGATGTTGGGAGTGTCCCAAATCCAGGTACATTACCACCATACTAAAGGGTTTAGTATGGAAGATTCTAAGCGTGGTGGTTCGCCCACTTACTCATGGATCACTCTCTCCAATACTGATTTGGAGAGAGGTCGCGTGCAAAGGATATCCTATGCTTTGGCAGTTGGCTCTATCAGAGTGTGCGATGTTATGTACCGGACTAGATGTAGATGACTCACTAGGTATAGTGATCAGGTATCAATCGATCCTGGGGAGAATCACTGGAAAGGTTCCAGGGTGATAAGGATGACTGAATGTCAGTCACAGGCATTGTCTTTACCCTCTGTGCAGGGACGGTATGTTGGAAGAGTTCCAAGAAAGATACCGTGGCAGACTAGACGATAAAGGCTGAATACATCCCATCAGCGTTCCAGACATATTCTGAGGCAAGTATCACCTGATCAGGGAGATGGTTGATCTCCAAGAGATCGAGGTTAGGAGAGTAGACTAGAAGGTTGACACAGCGGATCCACTCACAAAGGCCTTACCCCTAGAGAGACTTCTCTACAATGGTTGAGTATGGGATACTACAACCTCTGCTAAATTGTTGGGTATTGGATACTACAACAAATGGCCTTAGTCCAAGTGGGAGATTGTTAATTATATGTATGCCCTAGAGGCCATTATTGTACATGCATGTATATTGTAGTGGATGCTTGGACATATATAGGAAGGACTTTCTTGCTCGATATGATAGTATGCTATCTGGTTGCACTTTATCTTAACATATAAACAAATACTGTTTTTTGATCGCATGTTGATAAAGCCCTTAGGATGAGTACTTGACTACCAGGTTTATGATGCAGATCATACTAGTGGAGACAGGGTAGTCGATAAGTACATCCTTCAAATGTTCCTAGTCATGGGACTATCGAGACAGGGCATCGGTACTCCAGAGTATACTAGCGTATGCGCTTCTTGACCCATATGATGGGCGATGGATGATCCCATATCCATTGGTGTTTGACATCGGAGAAGGCATACGGGTACTCAGTAGAGATTGGGTATACTGGACGGACTCGCCGAGAACTCCTAGATGGTATTATACCTGTCGTCGGATAGCAGTTCTCCGGTGACACTGGTACAGGTTAGTCTGTAGACCCGAGATCGTCATAGAGTCTTGTGTGATTCCCACCGTGCTTTGATTTCCTCCATACTACGGTCAAGAGATCGTGCAAAATGGTGGCTTTTGGGTACAGTCCCGAATCACATGGAGGCAATGAGCGATAGGAGGGGTTTCGTCTCTCCCGGTATTTGGGGTTGATGTTGCGCTGTGCTCGATTGGCCATAACAGGAAATCCCTGGCCAGGGTTGCTAAGATTTATTGGTAAGTGTTACTAGTAGTTTCTTGAACCGTTATGGAACTTGCATCGGCATGACTTATCGGGCTATTGGGGTCTGACGTTAAACCACCCCCAGGCTGTGATATGCGACATATCAGACGAAGAGACCGGACTGTACGGTAGTGTTACTGATTGGATTCGCAGGAGTTATAGCAGGCTTGCTTGTTGATCTTCTGATCGCTCAATACCCGGGTAGCCGTTACGTTTAGCAGACCGCTTGCGGCTTGTGGGTGTTTGATATGATCATCACTTACTACCGGAGTATTGACGAGTCTTTAGAGTCCTACATAAAGGTTTCCTGGTTCATGCGAAACGGAGTAGGAGCATATATGTGATATATGCAGGACCGAGATTAATACGAGTATGTGATACCGTATTCTATTCTCGCGATATATGATATCGGTCGGTTATATGTATTATAGCCGGATTATTAAATCAAGAGTTGATTTAATAATTTAATGTATAATTATATATTTGATATATTATATTACATTAACTAATATTTAGCTCACTAATGATTTCTTTTCTCACTTGATGTGCACATTGTATATATATGTGATATGTATATTTGTGTACATGTATTGTGTCATGTTTGATGATACATACAAGATGGGTGTATGAGACTTATACCACGCTAGGGTTAAATTAGGGTTTTGATTATTTCTTAAGTTATTACAAAAGAGCAAAAGACTTGGTCAAAGTTTTAAGCTTGGAGAAGCTTGTAGAATTTTGACAAAGTCCACTCTTTTGTCATTCCTTAGGATATTTTACTTGACCCAACCCTTAACCATAGCCATGAGTTAATTCTCTACATGAGTTAAGCATGATAGCTTTAACTCAACCATGGGTGAAATAATTCATTTGGATGATTTTATTCATGAGTTCTTCTTCTTCTTCATCAAGCTCCATGAAAAGCTTTCTAGCTTCAATGGAGGTATGAGATAAAATGTGAGAAAATGATTTCTAAAGTGAGCAAATTTCCTACTTCATCATCCTCTACTACTTGCCATTTAGTAGAGTGTGTTTGCTTCACTAATCTTCACAATTAGTGAAGAGATAGCATGAGCTAGTGTGTCCTCGACGTAGATCATCTTCGGCCTCGAAGACTTCGAAGCAAGCTTGTTCGTTTCTTCATGGGAGCTTCACTAGAGTCCGGACGATCGTGATCGCAGCGAAGGGACTTCTACACGGAGCTATTAAAGTGAAGGACCGGTCTACAAAGGTTGTATTCCTTGATCACTTAGATATAAAGTGTTTACGTACCTTGTTTAACCCTAAGTCTCTAGTTAAGATCTTGGATAGGGTTTGTTTAGCACCCCAAAATTTTTAAAGTAGCATGATTGATGCTTGCCAAAACCTTCACAAGGTTCTAAGCTAACCTTACAGTAAATTTGGACTTTAAAGAATTTGATTGAGATTTCAAAGGTTTTAACAATGTTATTATCACTTACTACTTTTGATGGTTTAGATTGCTGGGTTTTTGGCTTACTTGAATTACGTTACGCCTGGAGACGTTACGTAGTTTAAGGGCTGTCACGTGCTAAATTTTGGGTCATGGCAATTATCAAATCAACACTTGATTTAATAATCTGGCTATATCATATACAACTGACTAATATCAAATGTAACAACCTATCGAATCAACACTTGATCCGATAACTCCGTTATATCACATATAACCGACCGATATCACATATCGCGAGAATAGAATGCGGTATCATATAGGTGTATTAATCTCGGTCCCGCACATATCACATATGTGCTTCTACTTCGTTTCGCATGAACCAGGAAACCTCTGTGTAGGTTTCTAAAGACTCGTCAATATACCAGCAGTAGGTGATGATCATATCAAACACCCACAATCCGCAAGCATTCTGCTAAACGTAACGGCCACCCCGGTATTGAGCGATCAGAAGATCAACAAGCAAGCCTGCTCATACTCCTGCGAATCCAATCAGTAACACTGCCGTACAGTCCGGTCTCTTCGTCAGTTATGTCGCATATCGTAGCCTGAGGGTGGTATAACGTCAGACCCCAATAGCCTGATAAGTCATGCCGATGCAAGGTCTATAACGGTTTGAGAAACTACTGATAACACTTACCGGTAAATCTCAGTAGTCCTGGCCAGGGATTTCCTGTTATGGCCAATCGAGCATAACACAACATCAACCCCCAATACCGAGCGAGACGAAATCCCCTCATATCGCTCATTGCCTCCATGTGACTCGGGAATGTACCCAAAAGCCACCATTTTGCATGACTCAGTAGATCCGTGGTAGGGTGGAAATTAAAGCACAGCGGGAGACACGCAAGACTCTATGACGATCTCGGGTCGACAGACTAACCTGTTTCAGTGTCACCAGAGAACTGCTATCTGACGATAGGTATAATACCATCCAGGAGTTCTCGACGAGTCCGTTCAGTGTACCCAGTCTCCACTGAGCACCCGTACACCTTCTCTGATGTCAAACACCAATGGATATGGGATAATCCATCGCCCATCATAAGGGTCAAAAAGTGTATACGCTAGTCTACTCTGGAATATCGATGCCCCATTTCGATACTCCCACGACTAGGAACAATTGAAGGATGTACTTAACAACTACCCTGTCCCTACTAGTATGATCTGCATCATAATCCTGGTAGTCAAGTACTCATCCTAAGGGCTTTATCAATATGTAATAGAGAGACAATAAGTGTACATGCTAAGATAAAGTGCAACCAGATAGCATACTATCATGTCGAGCAGGAAAGACCTCCCTATATATGTCCAAGCATCCACTATAATATACATCGCATGTACAATAATGGCCTCTAGGGCATACATATAACTAACAATCTCCCACTTCCACTAGGGCCAGTTGTTGTAGTATCTCATACTCAACGTCTTATAGAAGTCTCTCTAGGGAAAGGCCTTTGTGAGTGGATTCGCCGTGTTTTCCTTCACGTCATCTCTCCTTACCTCGATCCGCTAGAGATCAGCCATCTCCCTGATCAGGTAATACTATCCTTAGAATATGTCTGGATCGCTGTTGTGACCTGCGTTCCTAGGCTATAGCCACAACTCCATTGTTGTCTCAATAACAGTTATTGGATGCTCAATGGTAGGAATCATGTTCATCTCATGAACAAGAAATGCCCAGACAGCCACTTTGGCAGCATCGTTGGTAGCGATGTATTCGGCCTTTATCGTCTAGTATGCCCCAGTATCTAGCTTGGAACTCTTCTAACATACCGTCCCTCCACTGAGGGTAAAGACAATGCCTGTGACTGAATTTCAGTCGATCTTATCACTCTGGATGCTCGAATTGGTAAGGACTCCTACTGGAGTTCACCGTTACCAAAACCCTAAGAACATCTTTTTAGTGCTTCTCAAGAACTTAAGAATGTCCTACACAGATCCGATTGATTTCTGATCACTACACTTAGTGAGTTAGCTACATCTAGTCCGGTACATAACATCGCATACTTGATAGAGCCTACTGTCGAAGCATAGGCTATCCCTTGCACGCGAGCTCTCTCAAAATTAGTCTCGGGAGACATCTTTTGGAGAGAGTGATTCATGAGTAAGTGGGCAAACCACCACGCTTAGAATCTTCCATACTAAACCCCTTTAGTATGGTGTTAATGTACCTGAATTTGGGACACTCCCAACATCCATATAGATCTATCAACATAGATCATAATCCACAAGATGTAGCAGGTATCATCCAGATATTCCATGAAGAATCCTCGTGATAAGAGGAGCTTGACCGAGTGTAGTATAGGAAACCATTTCCTATCAAGAGTAAGTCATCTACGTACAATACGTATAAGATAACCTTACTCTCTACAACTTTCTTGTATATACAAGGTTCATCTACCTTTTTGATGAAGTCAAACACTTTGACTGCCACATCAAAACAGATGTTCCAACTCCGCGATGCCTGCTTTAATCCTGATGGACTTAAACATAGCTTTGAAAGTCTCAACTTTTCCATCTACACCAAGAATCTTCTCAAGATCCATTTGCTTCCAATGGGTTTTATTTACCCCTTCAGGTGCAATATGCAAAGTCATACTTTGTTGGTGTACATGGATTCCATCTATGATCGCATAGCATCCAGCCATTTCACAGAGTCCCCACTCGTGATGGCTTTCCTGAACCTGGTTGGGTCATCATCTACCATGATGCAATCCTCGCTCCCACCGTCATCGAGGAAATTATAGTATCTCTTAGGTGGATGAGGAACCCTATCAGATTCGCGGAGATGCTGAGATTCGTTGGAGACTATTGAATCCTTTGGTTTCACCAAATCATTAGCTGTTAGTTTGTCTAGCTGGAACTTCTTCCAATTCTACCTCATGACCACTAATTTCTTCACAAGAAATTCCTTTTCTAAAAGGGGGGCATGCTGAGAAACAAAACACCTTTTTCTCTTCGGTGTGGTAGAAGATGTATCCTTGCAAATGTTTGGGATATCTAACAAACTTATACAGAGCTGACCTTGCCTCGAGCTTGTCTGGATTTTGTTTTTCAACATTGGCTAGACAACCCCATATCTTAACTCGTTTAAGACATGGTCTCTTCCCATTCCATATCTTATATGGAGTGGTAGGCCCTGATTTGGTTGGAACCCCATATAATAGGTATGCAGCTTCTTAACTGCATAACACCAAAAGGAAACAGGTAACTCAGCAATACTCATCATAAAGTGCGCCATATCTCATAAGGTGCGATACCTCTGCCCCGATACACCGTTGTGCTATGGTGTATACGAAGGATTAAGCTAAGAGAGAATCCTATTCTCTATTAAGAAAATCCAGGAACTCCATGCCCAAGTATTCACCTCCTCGATCTCATCGAAGTACTTTAATACTTCTACCTATCTGGTTATCAATTTCAAGCTTATATTCCTTGAATTTCTCAAAAGCTTCAGACTTGTGTTTCAACAGGAACACATGTCCGAATCTTGAGAAATGATCAGTGAATAAAATGAAGTACAAAGAACCAGGCCTGGCATTTCTAGACATAGGACTGTATACATCATCATGTATGCGTCCCAAGAGTTTAATAACTTTTCCTCTGTTTCCAGTAAACGGAGTATTGGTCATTTTACTTATGAGACAAGACTGGCAAGTATTATAAGATGAAAATTCGAATGGATTCAAATATTCATCCTTATGTATCTTAGCTGGCCATGTCACATTGATATGACCCAGTCTATAATGCCACAAGAAAGATTTGTTCATTTTTGAACTACTCCTCTTGTGTGTGGTCTATATACCTTGCTCTATGGTTTGATTTAGAACGTATATGCTATTATATAACGTGTCTGATCCAATCAACTCTTGATTCATGAAAATGTTCACAACATTATCCTCCAATACAGAATTATATCCTTCTTTAACTTAATAAAGAATCTGATGTAATGTTGTATATCAGGTTTCGTATCTAATAACATTTGTTCAGAATCAATGTATTTACCATTTAGTAATACAAGGTGATATTTGCCAACTGATTTGGCTGCAATAATTGCACCATTCTCTAACACTTAGAGACATATCACCCAATTCCAGCTCTCTACCTTTCTGTATCCTATGTAACAGATTACATATGTGGGATCTTGACGCGGTATCTCATACTTAGGACGTAGAGGATACTGAGAAACAGTTCTCGGTAACGAACACACCCGAAGAATATGCATCAACATGATCATTCCTCAATTGGGTCGCGTGGAAATCCAGATATTCCCCTATTTCCTGCTCGGACTTATAACAATTATAAGATAGAGTGGAACCAACGTTCCCCAGCTCAGTATAATAAGCAGGTTCGGTCAATGCATTCATATTATTATCTTGATTAAGGCATGACATGATCGCTATCAGGAGAGAGAGAGAGAAGAAAACATTCTGTGTAAGCTCTTGTAAGATCAGATTAGTTATTATTTTATCTAATCAGGATGGCTCCCATTATTTTTATCAAATCTTCTTTCAAACCCTAAAAGGTAAGACTAACCGGGATTAATTACACCTTACAAGTTCGCCAATCTTTCGGCCAGGCCAGTATCGGTACTTTGAGGGAGGTTCCCCGTGTTTCCGCACGGACCTAATTAAAATAAACCTTGTTTTCCTAGGGGGCGTAACCCCGTTAACACCTTTCTAGACACCTACTTGATTGGCTAATTGTAATGTGCAAAACTCTCTCAGGAGTAACTCTTACTCGCAGTGGGTATCGGGATCCAACTATCTCATAGAAGGTGTGCAATCTCATTGCAAATTTCAACACTTGAAATTCTCGATAATGGTTTTTACCCCTAGCACTTATGACCTTAACCATGGTTAATATATCATAAGCACTAGTCAAGTTCTACCCATCATTTCGTGATTAATTAGACCCACTCACATAACCCTTAACTATAGTCAACATAATCACATGAATGTCCTAACTAATCGTATCATATGCAGTGTAGGAAGACATCACTTAGCTACCGTACACTGCGCCTTAACTATAGTCAACATACGCAGCACGAATACTAAGTACTCTACTTCCTAAAATGACGGAGGGTCTGCGGATGGTTTTTGTGAAAATCTTTAACACTTTGAACTTGATATCGTTGTAGAATCGAGTGAATTTGAAACGGAGTGTTTTTGAGGCTTTTACTAGTTTTGCTAAAGAGGTCACTCCTGGTGAAGGGATCTTGACTCTTTCCACATCGAATGATGTGCTGAATATTCTATAAGGAATACCACTATGCAAACAAAAGACAACACCGAGTGGATTGTAGCATCTGCCAATTTCGCTAAAGAGGTCACTCCCGGTGAAGGGATCTCGGCTCTTTCCTTATCGAATAAGGTGTTGGATATTCTACAAGGATGTCACGACCCGAAAAGTACGGAACATGACCGGCACTTAAATTACGGACGTCTCGAGCCGTACGTAATCTAAGTAAGTCAAAACCCAAAAATCAAAACCAAAGAAGCAGTAGAGTTAAGGAAAGACCAACTTAAAGCATGTAGTTTTAATAGCATAAGCCGAATTATGCGTTTTTAAAAACATCAAGTATTTCCTGAAAATTTCGGCAGAGTCTCCTTTGTAAATACTGGCCCCCAAACGGGATACAACATGAATAGTATACGAAATGAATAAAAAGGCATTCCCAAGCGAGAGCTAGCTCTTCGTCAATCGACGGTCACAACCACGCAAGCAATATGATATACAACGCCAAGGGCGAGGATCAAAACTCAAAAGAAACTCAAAACAACAAGAAAAAACATAATAATACAACGCGCGACTCTAAGGTTGAAAGAATAACAGGTCTGGTTTCTATCTCTCTCAATTATACAATCTGGTTGATGGAGTTTCTAGATACAACTGAAATAATAATAAACAATGGTGGTCCTGATGCAAAGAACCCACCTACCAAAGCAATCACCCGGAAGGAACAGTGTGCCAGCAAAGCCGCAACGAAACCTGTACGGCAAAACCTGCAAGGAACTGTGGCACAACGGGGGTGAGTTGCCAACTCGGGAGTAGAAAACATCCATGAGTAGAAATCACATGCATAACGCTATCCTAGGTTATATCAGGTAATATCCTCAATAAAATCCTGGTCCAGCTATATATAGTGTAATACTATATGCTCGTGTCAGTGTCTCAGATAGCAACATATCACATGTATGAGGTATGAATGTAATGTAATGAAATGAGTGAGACAACTGTTTTCTTTAATTTAATGGGATTTCTGTATGTATATAAAACGAGTAACCTCAATGAAATCAACAGAGAAATCCGTGTCAAGCATTGACACAAAACATAAATCCCAATATCTCAATATCTCAGGTTCCGGCTGCCCAGCCTAACCTGTATCATCAAATCTCAATGCCTCAGTGTCTCAAATCTCAAATATCAATATCTCAGGCACCGCAGAACGGATCAGCCTATAACCATCTAATGACTCCGGCCAGTATCCTCTGGATAGCCGACGAGTCCAAATAATATCACCGGTAGGTAGTGCTCCCCTGCCAGGCTCATCGAATACAACTCGAACTTCTTGCCCCGGGGTACCTTACTGGGCCCACCATGTACCCGAGACGGTTCATCCAACTCCTCGAATCGGGTCTCAAAATCCAACAGCAATCATGAAAACTCATGGCGGACGACTCATACATCATGGGAAAACCGCGCTTTTCATTTTAAAACGAGAAAGAAGTTTATACATAATCTTGCGGTTTTCCCCCAAATCCAGGAAATCTCATGAAAATCCGAAATCCAATCATCAATAGCAAGTAAACAGTGAATAATGATATGCAAGAAGTAGCAAGTAAACAGTGAATAATAATATGCATGAAGTAGCAAGTAAACAGTGAATAATAATATGCATGAAGTAGCAAGTAATGACTGCAATGTCTAAACTAGCATATGAGGCAAGTACACTAATATCATGTCGAAACTATCAGCTAACAAGCCATATCAATGAAATAATCTTCTCTAAAGTGTAGGTGACATGGCAGTTACCAATGATGATGTGTGTGAGCCGGCAAGTAAGTGTACGTGGAACATACGCATCATCGGTAATGGTGCTGGTGTCCTAACAGCATGATATCAATAATGGTATATGAAAACACAATATAAGCATGCGATGCGAAGCGAATCGTAAGAATGTGCGGGAGCTGATAGATAAACACCTATGATAACTAAACTGCATTTATATAAATATAAGTCATACGATGGTGCCATTTGAAATAACACGAATCGTGGTGTTTTGAAAATAAGGGCTACGGTGTTTTAAGAAAAGATACGTCCTTTGAAATATCCGTAGAATCCCTTGTCCCATCTTTAAAATACACACGATTCGTTAGTTTTTGAAATATGTATGAGTCGAATCTAATCTATCCTATACAAGTACACTACAGGGCCAAACTATACAGACTGATCAAAGGTAAGGAAACCGCCTAACATCTGAGTCGATACATATATATATATATATATATATATATATATATAATATAACAGTCGGTGATCCCGCCTCAATAGTATCATATACGATCAAATATCTATAATATGACATTCTCAAGTCAAGAGTGTGGATCTATTATCAATATATAGCTCGTACGGTACATCCGTCGTACGGCCTCTCAAATTTTGGTACGGGTCAATGTCACATCAATCACATTATTCATCTGGTATCCTCTTTATCAACCATCATGATCCAGGGTACTGACCTATGCCCAGTACAATACTGATACCATCTATGTATGCATGCGTGTGTATGAAACACTACGTCAAAGGACCCGCTAAAACATCATGTCGTATCCCAAATACGAACCCTGTCATATCACCGATCACACGGCCTCAAATCCAATCTCATCGACTCATTTCAAATCCCAAGTACTATCCTCATAATCCAGTATATGTACGCATAGTCCCATACCCATGTGTAAATATACGCATCCCCATATACGCACAGGTAAAAGAAAGAATGTATGCAAGTATGTGTGTGCGTATGTGGGTGCAACCACTACTCTAGGGTTTCGCAACTAACACTAAACCAATCCAAGATCCCTAGAATCCATCTTTATCATCAATAAACTCAAATCAACCTATAATAAATATATGGGTGTATACGTATTCGTATACATCACTACGAATTGCAGGGGTGCTATACACCATCCACCCGACTTCCCCCGTAGATATAATCTACTCACCTGATCTTCGCTCGCTGGTGCGGACGTTGCCACGCGCTTGCTTGTCGTCTCGAAGTCCACATGGGGTACATACATATCATAACGCACCGTATCGCATTAAAATCCGACTCATGACCAAAACGACACACGAATCCCACATAGGTCAAAACCTATGGTTTGCTTTCACAAATCAACCCAAAAACCCTCGACATCGGCGTACAAACGTCGATTGATCAAGAAAAACACCAAACATACCAATCATGGTTTCAAAACTCACTAACTGTATAAGAAATAGGGTTTAATTCGTCAAAACTATAAAATTAAACCAATCGTTTATTTTCCAAAAACCTAGTTAGCACAAATTCCCATTTCGGTTCAAAACTTGATGTTTTAACCAATCTACAAATTTTAACGATTCAAATGGCCAAAATGCTCATTAAATAACATAATTAGGTCATACAAATCACTTTCATAAATTAAACTCATCAATTTGTATAAATTCCAATTTTCTAGTTTGCAAAAATACCGATTTTAACTCTTTTTAAAGTAAAATTCATAATTTTACAATTAAGCTTGGTTTTGCATATACTAAAATATTAAACTACAATTTATAATGTTAATAATGCTATGAAACCGTAATTAGAATTTTATCTCACCAAAATATATATATTTTTAAAACCTAGTTTGCAATTTATATAATTATCACAAATTTTAAATAACAAAAATGCAACTAGCAACTAGATTTGATTTAGCATAACTTTAATATGTCAAATACATCACACAACCATAATCTCACAACACAAAACCCCAATTTTAAATCAAACCCCTCTCTTGAATTTTAAATCATGCACTTAGAACCAATTACAAACCTATTTAAACATTTAATTAAGCTAACCTAAAGAAATTAACAACAAATTATGAAAAAGGTTAGAATTATACCTCACAATCCATGATCAAACACACAACCTAGCCTCCAAAATGCTCTATTTGCTCCAAGGATTCAAGTAGGATTGATCAAGGAATAATGGATAAGGCTTGGAATTGGAATTAGATTTGAATTTGTATGGATTTTGAAGTGATTTTTGTGGATTTTTGATGCAAAAAAGGAGTGGGATTTAGGGGAGGGGCTGCTGCTGTTGGGGGGAGGGATTCTCGACCTGAAATGAGGGGGGGGGAGGGGAGAGAGAGTGGTGAGGTTATGAAGTCAAGAATTGACCAAAGTCAACTAAGCCCATACATATATATATATATATATTCTTTCATTTCCTTTTCTTTTCATATTGTTTTCTTTCAAACTAAACTAGAAGTGTGAGATGTGTGGGTGTGGGGCTGCCATGGGCTCGTCTAATGATGGAAACTGGGGGTGTGTCAGTGTGGGGTGAAGAAAAATGATAATTGATATACCCCAACATCTATTTACACTAATTTCACTATTTAAACTTTTTTCTTCGATATTTTCTAAAACCGTTTGGCAGCTTCATTTTATTTTAAAAAAAACATGCTAAAATTTTATTTAATTTGTTATGATGCACAAAATTTGTTTCAACCCATTCCAATTTGTAATTTTCCCTAATTAAAAGTATTAGTGACGGCTTAAAATAATATTAAAATAATTAATTTCGGAAAATTTTTCTGAAAACTAGAAATTTTACCAGTGGCTCAATAAACACCAAATTCTAGCAATTAAATAGCTAGAATATGTATATTTAATTTTATAATAAAGATATTTGTATTTTGACTTTTTTACAGAAAACCCCCTTATTTTTACCGATTTTTCCGAAATTTCACCGAAACGATTTTCAAAACGTTACAATCTTCCCCCTTTAAAGAAATTCGGTCCCCAAATTTAAATTAAAACTCCTCCAAATACTAAAACATCTAAGCAAAACCATCAAGTCGTCGGGGCTCCGAAATCATAAATACATAAAACAAATCGTAGCGCAACGCATGCGCATGAAAAATGAGCATATAACTCAAAATCAAAATTCCATCAAGCATCCCGCAATCATCGGAGTCATGGGGAAGACATTAATATCAAGATCCAATACGAAAACCAACCTGATATATATCATTAAAACATCTAGAAGCAATGCATGCCAAACCTTTTTCAAATCGCCGTGCGATATTCGCAACACTGCACAGTGGCGGACGTCTATTGTAAGAAAATAACTACATATATATATATATATATCATTTGTTTAATATGCACGTCCTGCCGTTTTGAAAGCAATTTCAGAAGGGTTTCCTTTATAAAATGTTTCGTGTCATCTCGGACATGTAGGTTAATACTGAGACTTTAGCTCTTCTTTGGAAATCCCTTCAATAACTATCAATGCATGCAAAAATATACTCAGGTACTGTCCTGTGACTAGTTCTTCTTAGTACTAAACCAAATAGCAAACATTATAAAATATACTGCTCCAAAATAAATCATTCCCAAATATATATATGAATGCCATGTGCGTCTGGTGCGCACGAAAATAGAAATCCATGATGTGCCATACATATGCACAGAAACAACATCTAAGTGCAACGGGTGTGCACGAAACACCTGTCAAAGGCAACGTGTGTGCCTGACAGCAAAAGCAGGTGCATCTGATATGCACGAAGAATCTCGATTTAGTGCATCTAGTGTGCACCTAAATCACATCAAGCGTCTTAAGCATGCGCAAAATCCAAATCAAGTGCACAATGTGCATGAAAACGAATATCGAATATCACACTCGAAATCGACGGTATACGATACATTTCAATCAAAATCAAAATCAGGTATACCGTGGTATAAAATCTCACCATCCTGTGCATCGGCGTGTACAAAAGCAAATCAAATACTAAAAGTGCATGAAAACTATGCCGAAAGCATAAGTGAAATCATATGCATGCCGTAGGCATGAAATCAAATATCATGAAACTCAGTCATCAAAACTCAATCATGAAATAAATCACCCACAAATACTGAAATCCAATATGACGGATACGTGATAGTCAATCACAAAATCACAAATCATAAATGTTGTCGTCAATATATCCGTCCTTTAAAGTCGAGAAGGTGTCGGTGCATCCAATGCTAGCAGAGCAAGATATCTACTTGCCTTCTGATCATGGCATGTCGCCTAGTGCCCTTAGGCTCTCGTCTCTCACTGCAGATTGCTAAGTACATAGCTCCTCGGCTCAACGGTCCAATATAGAAACGATAACGGAAGCAGTCCGTTCTAACACATCCTCTAAAGATCTCTGGCCAACTATCATGGTTACTCATAACATGTCTCGTCGACGATGCCGAACTCTGGCCTATTGGGTATGTGTCATATGACCGCTCCTGGGTCCAGGTCTTCTTGTTCAGTATTTCCAGAAAGGTCCTGTCGAAGTCTCTCCCAAGTCTCGTTTCTGCCGAACTGCCCGGAAGTTATCATCCTTTTACTATATCTATTTCTTATTCCAGAACGGCTGCATACTCATCACGACTCCTCTTGGAATATATATCCATAGTCAACGCTCCTGCTTGCGTATCACATCTCTGATGTCGGCGGAGTGGAACGTCACCTCATCAAGATCTCGTACGAACCTCCTACTCCACTTTTCTCTAATGTCGACTGCTTCGGACTTGCCTCGTCGTGGCTGCATGGACTGTGCTCCAACGGCTATACTCATATCTGGAGTCTCCCAAGCAATGCATCCCATCGCATATCATCCGAATGAAGTCGAACCATTCGACCGATTCGTCAAAACCTCATAATCCCCCAAGAGCTCAACATCTTGGGTACAGTTTAATAGTATCGAGTACATACCACAGCATCGGTGGACCAGCCGTAGAAGGGCAAACCCAAGCCTCACTAATGGCGCCGTGGAACTGCCGCAAACCCTAAGGTTCAAAGGCTTTCACACGGTCATTATATCGAGTTAGGGTTTCATTCTTTTAGAGGGTCCATAGAATTACCTGCATGTCTTTTCGAATACTTTAAACTTGGAATATGGGTTTCTGACATTCGATCGCCTCTGTCGACTCTCAACGTATCAGCATGAAGTCGTCTCTAGCTGGAATCAATCTATCTGATGACCTCGCATCGGGTAAGCGAACGAACCACTTGTCCTAGTCTTTCATCCTCGGGTGACTAGCGATCTTCTATCAAATCTCTAAGTACAACTCGTACTGCAATAGCTCCAACATCTGGGGCAATATCTCGTTGTTCGCCGCAACAAATGGCTCATTCATCCGCACGCTGAACAGTGCTTCGATCATCAAGAATAGTCGGTGCATCGACGGTCATCACATTCTGGCTGGCCTCTTATAGTGGCCCTATCCTCCGGTGCTGATCTGCACATCCGAGAAAACTCATAAAAGCGATCCATCAATGCTCGTAGCTCGAAAACACAATAAAACGAAGCTTCCCTATCCAATCGTATGTCCCTGGAATCACGCCCTGGTCAGTCCTCATTTCGTGACGAGCTCGTGCTGACCGCAACTCTAGTCGTAGCTCTCCACGCCCGTGTAACCATGGTAACAAAACCATAACTGGTACCGATGAGGCTAGATCATAGGAACGAATATAATACTGTGCAAGGAAATATACATCCTAAGGCTCCTTAAGCGGAGTAGCGTATCGTAAGTATGCCGCGGAACATACCCATGGTACGTCACTTTACTTTAGTTACCTACTCCATCAACCAAGGGTCATCCTACACTCCGAAGGTAAAACCTAACGCTCTGATACCAACTTTATCACGACCCGAAAAGTACGGAACATGACCGGCACTTAAATTACGGACGTCTCGAGGCGTACGTAATCTAAGTAAGCCAAAACCCAGAAATCAAAACCAAAGAAGCAGTAGAGTGAAGGAAAAACTAACTTAAAGCAAGTAGTTTTAATAGCATAAGCCGAATTATGCGTTTTTAAAAACATCAAGTATTTTCTGAAAATTTCGGCAGAGTCTCCTTTGTAAATACTGGCCCCCAAACGGGATACAACATGAATAGTATACGAAATGAATAAAAAGGCATCCCCAAGCGGGACCTAGTTCTTCGTCAATTGACGGTCACAACCACGCAAGCAATATAATATACAACGCCAAGGGCGAGGATCAAAACTCAAAAGAAACTCAAAATAACAAGAAAAAACATAATAATACAACGCGCGACTCTAAGGTTGAAAGAATAACAGGTCTGGTTTCTATCTCTCTCAATTATACAATCTGGTTGATGGAGTTTCTAGATACAACTGAAATAATAATAAACAATGGTGGTCCTGATGCAAAGAACCCACCTACCAAAGCAATCACCCGGAAGGAACAGTGTGCCAGCAAAGCCGCAACGAAATCTGTACGGCAAAACTTACAAGGAACTGTGGCACAACGGGGGTGAGTTGCCAACTTATGAGTAGAAAACATCCACGAGTAGAAATCGCACGCATAACGCTATCTTAGGTCATATCAGGTAATATCCTCAATAAAATCCTGGTCCAGCTATGTATAGTGTAATACTATATGCTCGTGTCAATGCCTCAGATAGCAACATATCACATGTATGAGGTATGAATGTAATGTAACGAAATGAGTGAAACAACTGTTTTCTTTAATTTAATGGGATTTCTGTATGTATATAAAACGAGTATCCTCAATGAAATCAACAGAGAAATCCGTGTCAAGCATCGACACAAAACATAAATCCCAATATCTCAATATCTCAGGTTCCGGCTGTCCGGCCTAACCTGTATCATCAAATCTCAATGCCTCAGTGTCTCAAATCTCAAATATCAATATCTCAGGCTCCGCAGAACGGATCAGCCTATAACCATCTCATGACTCCGGCCGGTATCCTCCTGATTGCCGACAAGTCCAAATAATATCACCGGTAGGTATTGCTCCCCTGCCAGGCTCATCAAATACAACTCGAACTTCTTGCCCCGGGGTACCTTACCGGGCCCACCATGTATCCGAGGCGGTTCATCCAACTTCTCGAATCGGGTCTCGAAATCCAACAGCAATCATGAAAACTCATGGTGGACGACTCATACATCATGGGAAAACCGCGCTTTTCATTTTAAAAAGAGAAAGAAGTTTATACATAATCTTGCGGTTTTCCCCCAAATCCAGGAAATCTCATGAAAATCCGAAATCCAATCATTAATAGCAAGTAAACAGTGAATAATGATATGCATGAAGTAGCAAGTAAACAGTGAATAATAATATGCATGAAGTAGCAAGTAATGACTGCAATGTCTAAACTAGCATATGAGGCAAGAACACTAATATCATGTCGAAACTATCAGCTAACAAGCTATATCAATGAAATAATCTTCTCTAAAGTGTAGGTGACAAGGCAGTTACCGATGATGATGTGTGTGAGCCGGCAAGTAAGTGTACGTGGAACATACGCATCATCGGTAATGGTGCTGGTGTCCTAACAGCATGATATCAATAATGGTATATGAAAACACAATATAAGCATGCGATGCGAAGCGAATCGCAAGAATGTGCGGGAGCTGATAAATAAACACCTATGAAAACTAAACTGCATTTATATAAATATAAGTCATACGATGGTGCCATTTGTAATAACACGAATCGTGGTGTTTTGAAAATAAGGGTTACGGTGTTTTAAGAAAAGATACGTCCTTTGAAAAATCCGTAGAATCCCTTGTCCCGTCTTTAAAATACACACGATTCGTTAGTTTTTGAAAAAGGTATGAGTCGAATCTAATCTATCATATACAAGTAAACTACAGGGCCAAACTATACAGACTGATCAAAAGTAAGGAAACCGCCTAACATCTGAGTCGATACATATATAATAACAGTCGGTGATCCCGCCTCAATAGTATCATATACGATCAAATATCTATAATATGTCATTCTCAAGTCAAGAGTGTGGATCTATCATCAATATATAGCTCGTATGGTACATCCGTCGTACGGCCTCCCAAATCTGGGTACGGGTCAATGTCACATCAATCACATTATTCATTTGGTATCCTCTTTATCAACCATCATGATCCAGGGTACTGACTTACGTCTAGTATAATACTGATACCATCTATGTATGCATGCGTGTGTATGAAACACTACGTCAAAGGACCCGCTAAAACATCATGTCATATTCCAAATACGAACCCTATCATATCACCGATCTCACGGCCTCAAATCCAATCTCATTGACTCATTTCAAATCCCAAGTACTATCCTCATAATCCAGTATATGTACACATAGTCCCATACCCATGTGTAAATATACGCATCCCCATATACGCACAGGTAAAAGAAAGAATGTATGCAAGTATGTATGTGTGTGTGTATGGGTGCAACCACTACTCTAGGGTTCGCAACTAACACTAAACCAATCCAAGAACCCTAGAATCCATCTTTATCATTAATAAACTCAAATCAACCTATAATAAATATATGTGTGTATACGTATTCGTATACATCACCACGAATTGCGGGGGTTCTATACGCCATCCACCCGACTTCCCCCGTAGATATAATCTACTCACCTGATCTTCGCCCGCCAGTGCCGACGTCGCACGCGCTTGCTTGTCGTCTCGAAGTCCACATGGGGTACCTATATATCATAATGCACCGTATCACATTAAAATCTGACTCATGACCAAAACGACACACGAATCCCACATAGGTCAAAACCAATGGTTTGCTTTCACAAATCAACCCAAAAACCCTCGACATCGGCGTACAAACGTCGATTGATCAAGAAAAACACCAAACATACCAATCATGGTTTCAAAACTCACTAACTGTATAAGAAATAGGGTTTAATTCGTCAAAACCATAAAATTAAACCAATCGTTTATTTTCCAAAAACCTAGTTAGCACAAATTCCCATTTCGGTTCAAAACTTGATGTTTTAACCAATCTACAAATTTTAACGATTCAAATGGCCAAAATGCTCATTAAATAACATAATTAGGTCATACAAATCACTTTCATAAATTAAACTCATCAATTTGTATAAATTCCAATTTCCCAGTTTGCAAAAATACCGATTTTAACTCTTTTTAAAGTAAAATTCACAATTTTACAATTAAGCTTGGTTTTGCATATACTAAAATATTAAACCACAATTTATAATGTTAATAATGCCATGAATCCCTAATTAGAATTTTATCTCACCAAAATATATATATTTTTAAAACCTAGTTTGCAATTTATATAATTATCACAAATTTAAATTAACAAAAATGCAACTAGCAACTAGATTTTATTTAGCATAACATTAATATGTCAAATACATCACACAACCATAATCTCATAACACAAAACCCCAATTTGAATTCAAACCCCTCTCTTGAATTTTAAATCATGCACTTAGAACCAATTACAAACCTATTTAAATATTTAATTAAGCTAACTTAAAGCAATTAACAACAAATTAAGAAAAATGTTAGAATTATACCTCACAATCCATTATCAAACACACAACCTAGCCTCCAAAATGCTCTCTTTGCTCCTAGGATTCAAGTAGGATTGATCAAGGAATAATGGGTAAGGCTTGGAATTGGAATTAGATTTGAATTTGTATGGATTTTGAAGTGATTTTTTTGGATTTTTGATGCAAAAATGGAGTGGGATTTGTGGGAGGGGCTGCTGCTGTTGGGGGAAGGGATTCTCGGCCTGAAGAGAGGGGGGGGAAGGGGAGAGAGAGTGGTGAGGTTATGAAGTCAAGAATTGACCAAAGTCAACCATGCCCATACCTATATATATTCTTTCATTTCCTTTTCTTTTCATATTGTTTTCTTTCAAACTAAACTAGAAGTGTGAGATGTGTGGGTGTGGGGCTGCCATGGGCTCGGCCAATGATGGAAAGTAGGGGTGTGTGAGTGTGGGGTGAAGGACAATGATAATTGATATACCCCAACATCTATTTACAGTAATTTCACTATTTAAGCATTTTTCTTCGATATTTTCTAAAACCGTTTGACAGCTTCATTTTATTTCAAAAACAACATGCTAAAATTTTGTTTAATTTGTTATGATGTAAAAAATTTGTTTCAACCCATTCCAAATTGTAATTTTCCCTAATTAAAAGTATTAGTGACGGCTTAAAATAATATTAAAATAATTAATTTCGGAAATTTTTTCAGAAAATTAGAAATTTTACCAGTGGCTCAATAAACACCAAATACTAGCAATTACATAGCTAGAATATGTATATTTAATTTTATAGTAAAGATATTTGTATTTTGACTTTTTTACAGAAACCCCCTTATTTTACCGATTTTTCCGAAATTTCACCGAAATGATTTTCAAAACGTTACAAAGGAATACCTCTATGAAAAGAAAGAACTAGAGCTACCAGTTATTAAAACAGGTTTATACAACATCTTTAGCTTTCTTTTATCTCATTAATCTTATTAATGAAGTCCAATCTAATTATGCTTCCTATGCATCACAGAAGAAACGAAAGCAGCAATATTTATTATATATCATATATATAAAATATAAGCATTCGTCTCAACATGTAAAGTGATCACATCACAGAATATCAGCAGCAGAAGAACACATATGAAATATTGGATATACTAGGAATTCCGAGTTTTAAATTAAGCCAGTAAAAAACGCAGATTCCACGGTTGCGATGAATAGCCAAACCCACATCCCTAGATCCCTACGAGAGCAGCAAGCAACTCTACCAATTCTAGAGTTTGGATACTCGGTCTCGACTCCTCAAGATGGTCTCCCACTGGACCTAGAACCCGGTTACTTGTGCTCTCCTCTTTGGGTCTATCCTAATGCGGAAAAGTAAATAATATACCTCAATGGTGACATCATCCTCAACCCGGAAGTGCCCCAATAAAAGAATATTACATACAAGCTTTTACATGAATGAAAATAAAAAACTCTCATCTCACATAAAAACCCCCGGCTATTCAAAACACGACGATCTAATAGAACATATCACAGCAACACATAACATTACTTGTCATCAACGTAAGTAAATATGCGTATCCCAATTGTTGTTGACATATAGCAATGAAACCGGCGATACACCACATATTACACTTACTGTCGCAGAAAAGAAAGTGAAAAACTACAACAGTTGGAATCCGAAACCACCTTAGACATCATAAACCCAATGTATCACATACTTTGGATTTCATGCCTAACCAAATGAATTCCTTAGACATCACATGCCTAACAATTATAAACCCCGCATTTTAGTCTCGATATTGAAAACACTTTCCAATAACCAGTCGGGTAATTCAACAAGATTCCCGATAACCTGATCGAATGCTCGTCGGAAACTTTAGCAGACGGCCGCACCCCTGAAGCCGTCGACGAAGTGCACTAAGGCGGAACACCGCGGCCGCGAGCACCCGAATGGATGCTTTTGGCGACGGGGTTCTCCTACAGTCACTTGGTCGGGGCTATGGGGCGTGGTTATCTAGTAAGGTTACCCGGCGAGTATCCATGTACACTACGTAATTGCGATGGACTTTTGATCCACATCAAAATCCCGTGGCAACCGATCAAAAGAGACTAACTTGCTAGATTTATAAAATTCAAATTAGTTTTCACAAAACTAAATTTGTGGATTCCAAATATTGTATCACAATCACAGATAGCTAGACGATGTTAAACTTTTCGATCGAATAAACAAACACCCAAAATTTCCCAAAACGCTCAATACTTGAGCGGAGTTTAAAAAATACCCAGAACATGCCACAACACCTATGAACCATCCATAGAAGAGCCGACCCATGCCTCACTCATGTCGCCGCGGAACTTCCGCAAACCCTAGGGTATGGCCGTGGTTCCGCAATCCAAAAAGTCGATTTTGGGTATCGTTCTTCTAGAGGGTCCACAGAATCGCTTGCATGATTTTCTGAAGATTTTAAACTTGGAAAAAATCCAACTCATGGAAAATTTCCAGCGAGGGAAAATATGAGTTATTGATATCCGTTCGAACTTTTTAACATCGTCTAAATAACCCGTATAGAAGTTAGAATTACGATTATGAAACACTCCGAATTCCCTTTGAACAAAGATAACATCACATGCAAATTTAGCAAAAACAGGCAACACCTGAAACACCAAAACCCAGACTCTGGAACACTGAAAAAATTTGAATCCAGAACACTTGATCTGGGCCGGCTTGCTCGGTTTTTGGGGTGATGTGGCCGCCCAAAAACCTGCCAAAATGCTTAAAATTTTCATAGTGTTCATGTTATATCACATACTACATTCTCCAGTTGCTAAAAAAAATTTTAGAGGCCATGTAAAATTCGACAGAAACTGGATTTCGTTGTTTTAAGTTTCGGAGTAGTTTCGGTTTCATAATCTAACAAATATCGTTTAAATCTCTAGCTTGGATCTAATACCACTGCAGGGTTGCATAGCGCGGCAACAAGGTTTCGGGAGGCATCGTCCATGCCGTTTTCAAATTTTTTCCTTACTAAAGAACCTTAACCCTAGAATCATAACTAGAGATTTAGACGAAACAACATGAAAACATCTTTACATACTAAGTGAATGACGAATACAACCTTCGTGGACCGGTACTTCACTTCTAAAGCTCCGTGGAGTAGTCCCTTCGCTCCAAGTAGTGAACACTCGAACTCTAGTATGGGTTCACATGAAGAAATGAACAAGCTTGCTCGAAGTCAAGGCCGAAGATGTTCTACGTCGAGGAGACTCAAGCTCATGCTACCTCTTCACTAATGGTAGATTAGTGAAGCAAACAACCTAAACTAAATTGCTAATATAGTAGAGGATGATGAAGTAGGAATTGGACTCTCTTTAGATTAATTTTTCTCACAATATTTCATCACCATTTGAAAAGCTAGAAAGCTTTTCTATGAGGAAGAAGAAGATGATGTGGAGATGAGAATGAAACTCATGAGGTGAGAATAGCAACCATGGGTGAGTTAGTGTCATACACTAACTCATGTAGAGAATAAACCATGGGTTAACAATAATGGTTGGGTTAATAAATTCTTCAAGTAAAACAAAATGAGTGGACTTGGTCAATGGTTCCATAAGGTTCTACAAGCTTCAACCATGTGACAATTTCTAATTAATTTGATTTACTTTAAATAAACAAAACCCTCACATTATTATAAGCATGGTGCGAGTCTCATACACCGATGTAGCATGTGGCATCTAGCATGACATAAAATAATATACATTAATATATATCACATATATACTATATGCACACAAATGAGAAAAAGAAATGTTTAAGTGAGAAAATATTAGTTAATGTAAGTTAATATATCAAATATATAATTATACAATAAATTATAAAATCAACACTTGATTTAATAATCTGGCTATATCACATACAACCGACTAATATCAAATGTAACAACTTATCGAATCAACACTTGATCCGATAACTCGGCTATATTGCATGTAACTGACCGATATCATATATCGTGAGAATAGAATGCGGTATCACATACGCGCATTAATTTCGGTCCCGCACATATCACATATGTGCTCCTACTTTATTTCGCATGAACCAGGAAACCTCTGTGTAGGACTCTAAAGACTCGTCAATACGCCGGCAGTAGGTGATGATCATATCAAACACCCATAAGCCATAAGCGGTCTGCTAAACGTAACGACCACCCGGGTATTGAACGATCAGAAGATCAACAAGCAAGCCTGCTCATACTCCTGCGAATCCAATCAGTAACACTACCGTACAGTCCGGTCTCTTCGTCTGATATGTCCCATATCGTAGCCTGGGGGTGGTATAACGTCAGACCCCAATAGCCTGATAAGTCATGCCGATGCATGGTCCATAATGGTTCGAGAAACTACTGATAATACTTACCAGTAAATCTCAGCAATCCTGGCCAGGGATTTCCTGTTATGGCCAACCGAGCATAGCGCAGCATCAACCCCAAATACCGGGAGAGACGAAATCTCCTCGTATCTCTTATTGCCTCCATGTGACTCGGGACTGTACCCAAAAATCACCGTTTTGCATGACTCAGTAGAGCCGTGGTAAGGTAGAAATCAAAGCACAGTGGGAGACACACAAGACTCTATGAAGATCTCGGGTCGACAGACTAACCTGTACCAGTGTCACTAGAGAACTGCTATATGACGATAGGTATAATAATATCGAGGAGTTCTCGGTGAGTCCGTTCAGTGTACCCAGTCTCCACTGAGCACCCGTACACCTCTGATGTCAAAAACCAATGGATGTGGGATCATCCATCGCCCATCATATGGGTTAAGAAGCGTATACGCTAGTCTACTCTGGAATATCGATGCCCCGTTTCGATACTCCCACGACTAGGAACAATTAAAGGATGTACTTACCAACTACCCTGTCCCTACTAGTATGATCTGCATCATAATCCTGATAGTCAAGTACTCATCCTAAGGGCTTTATCAACATGTAATAGAGAGATAATAAGTGTACATGTTAAGATAAAGTGCAACCAGATAGTATACTATCATGTCAAGCAAGAAAGTCCTCCCTATATATGTCCAAGCATTTACTATAATATACATTGTATGTACAATAATGGCCTCTAGGGTATACATATAACTAACAGAAACCTTGATGTAGTCCACTAATTTTGTTTTACTCTAGATATTTATTAACCTAACCATTACCTTTAGCCTTGGTTAAGTCTCTACATGAGTTTATATGAGATATTTTCTCACCTATGGTTCACACTTGATCACTTGAGTTTCTTCTTCATCTTATTTTTGAGCTCTCTAGGTTTTCCTGATGAGAATAAAAAGAAAAATTGAAAATTAATTATAAAAGCGAGCAAAATTCCTACTTCACCAATTTATACCAAACTAGCTATTTAGTATAGGTTGTTTCTTTCATTTATTCTCAATTAGTGAAGAGAGAGCTTGAGTTAGAGATTTTTCGACATAGATCATCTTCGGCCTCGAAGATCCTTGAGCAAGCTCGTTTCTTTCGCCTAGTGGAGCCTAAGGAGATTCCGGGAGACCATAACTTGGAGCTAAGGGACTACTACAAGGAGCTTTAGAAGTGAAGGACCGGTCTACAAAGGTTGTATTCCTTGTTCATTTAGAGTAAAGTTGTTGACTTGTTTAGTTAAACCCTAATTCTCTAGTTAGATCCTTGGTTCGGGCTCGCTCGACACCCTAAAAATTTAAAATAGCATACTTGATGCTTGCCGAAACCATGTCGTGGTGCTAAGCGAACCCAGCAGGAGGAACCCCCATAATTTTTTAAAAAAATACAGAAAGCTTTCAAAACAACAGAGAATTTAATTCTCAAAGAGGAAGACTTCCCTCTCAAAAAAAAAACTTAGGTAAAGAAAACACAAAGATCAAAATATCCCTTTTATCTATTTTAAGTGTTTAACCCTTCTCAAAGAACTTAGTTCTTTCTCTGGATCAAAGATCCACAAAACAAGTCTCTCACAAATTGAGAATTTAATTCTCACTGGAAAGATCTTGTTCTTGAGAATCAAAAGATTCAGAAAAGAATTAGGTCCAAAAGAAAAACAAAAAGAAAAAAGAACCTATAAAAGAACTTAGTTCTTAAAAAAAAACCCAGATCCCAGATCTTCAAAAACAAAGATCTTGGTGATCATTAATGGTCAAAATGCCATCAACAATCATTAATGGTAAAAATGCCATCAACAGAGATTTAATCTCTACAAACAGAAAAAAGACTAGCACCTCACGTGTTTCCCACGTAGGCGCCCTTTTAACAGCGCCTAACACTTCACGTGAAAAACACGCGGACGCCCAAAGCAGAAGGCCAGCACCTCACTTGATCACATGTTGGCGCTGAATAAAAGTGCTTAGCACTCCATATATAACCAAAACGACTAAGTGCTTAGCACTGATTGGGCAGCGGCCAGCGCCTCACATGCTTCTCACGTGGGCACCACACAAAAGTGCTTAGCACTTCATATACATCCAAAATGACTGAGTGCTTAGCACCGATTGGGCAGCGTCCAGCGCCGCACGTGCTCCTCACGTGGGCGCCATATAAAAAGTGCTTAGCACTTCATATACAGCCGAAACGGCTGAGTGCTTAGCACGGATTGGGCAGCGCCCATAATTGAATGCTTCACATGATATCCATGTGAGTGTCAGAACGTCAAATAAGTGCTTAGCACTTTTGCATAAAAAAGGGGCTGAACCAAAAAGTCCAAATAAGTGCTTAGCATTTCTGAATAGAACAAAAGAAGACTGAGTAAGCCTAAATTGGCTAAGTCTCTCTTGCAACTGAGCCTAAATGCTCTTGATCTTAATAAATTTAATGATCCTTAAAAATATTGATAAGTTGATCTTAGTCTCAAACAGGACTAATGTATCCTTAGTTTAAAATAGATTGAGCCCAAATGCTCACACATTTAAGTTGATCTTAATCTTAGATTAGATTAACGGTCCTTAAATGAAACAAAATATTTTTGAAACAAAGGAATATATAACCTACGTTCAAAACCCTATCAAGCAAATCCTTGACCCAAGACCAAATCTAAAATATATGGATTTGGACTAATCCGCACACTATGGGCGACGACATAAAATAGTCTCCGTATGCAATCCACGGGAAACCCAAAATAAAACAAAAATAACACGACACGAAGTGAACTGCCATAGCAGGAGAAAGTGGTTATCGCAATGCGGTAACGTAATTAACTGCAGGAGCTTGCTCCTGCAGGGAAGAGCGTCCCCACAATAAAAAATCCGTCATAAAATGAGGGGGAATCTGATATAGTCTGTTACAACGGTTGCATCTGTCCAAACCTCTGATATATGATACCATAAATCAACTTGGTATCTTCGGAGAGGTGGATGGAGAAGTCCAAATAGCATCTGCCCCAAAATTCAGGCCAGACGTCCCAACGTCTCGGTCCGTGTTTTCGGCGGTGAACAAATTCTGGCATACCTGGTAGGACCTTTTCCTCTTTCCACTCCATATTTCGTGTGTCGTGTTTTGCGAACAAAATTGCGGTTCACTATGGTTGTCCTTGGAATTATGGTACTAAAACTTGGCGTCTTGCTCCTGTGCAGAAAATCAAAAGCTTCCAACTGCACCTTTTGCAATAGCAACTCCTACTCTACCCCAATAGGAGGAGTGACCTACGGGCCCAACAAGGCCTCAATTTTCTCAATGCCAGTGGGGCAAGTTACGCAAGCCACTACTAGACTATTCTCGGGGACCATGCTCCCACCGGTGAGTTTCGGTGCCTCAGTGCCATAAGAGGAAGCTCTTAAAGGGTCGGTCTTCGATCGACTGTCGACCACAACGGCCCCTCTCAACAGGCCATCCAAAAATGACGTCTCAGTCTTCGACAGGCTGAGAAAGAACCCAAACGGGCCCGCAAAGAGGCTCGTGATACCTGAAGGAGATGCCCCAAAATGGATAGCCCTCCCAACTCCTGCTACGGGCGAAGCCATCAAAAGCGCTTCCCCTCATCAGAAAATCGGTCTTTAAAAGATTGGCCGGCTCTCCCCAAACTTTGACAAGGACGTCGGTCTTCAACAGGTTGATGCCAACAGCAGCCCCCCAGCAAAGCCGAGGGCATGAAGAAGCCGTTTCCAAAACTAAGGTTGTCCTTTCTGCAAGACACGCTTGACGCCGTCACTGGCGCCGAGTGAGAAAAGCTGGGGGAAACCCCCCCTCTGGACTTACCCCACCAGCTCCCATGGTTGAAGTTGACGCTGCTGTTCTAACCGGGAACAGTTTTGATCTGTTCAAGAGGGTGCGCAAGAACTCTCCAATGGCGGTGCTATAGAAATCGCCCCCACCTGCAGAGGTTACTGTGCAGGCAAAGCCAGAGCATCCCCATCAGCGGCTCTCTTCGCAAATTTGCAGGGTTTGGCGAAAAGTCCAGGACTCTGTGATTGACCAAAATCACTCTCATCGACCGAACAAACTTAGTGTTCGGCAAGAAAAAGACCACCCCTCCATCATACAGCGAGAGACTTCTTCTACACAGGTTCCTGTTACAATGGCTCCTTCAACGTCAACCTCCTACAAAAGGATGAGGCTGGAGAAAATCCCACCGCCTGCGGCAAATTCTAGAGGCGATGGACCCAAACACCCTAAGTCTGGGGGCATGATTGTACATACAGTCTATATGGCTTCAGGAAAAGAGGAAAGCCGTGGCTCCGTAGGTCATCGACCGCAAACTCGGTCGCTGACTAAGGCTCAGGAGCAACAACAAAATCTCCAGAAAATGCTGACCAAAATGGCAGCACTTACCGTGCAGAAAGAAAGTCCGGATATAACAGCCGAATATCGCCAGGAGCAGGAGACCGATACAGAGTTTCTGCGAAGGGTGGTTAAGAGAAAAGATAACGAAGCCGCTGAACAAGCTGCCAACATAAAGCAAATGGCTCTCTTATTCCAAGACATGGTCGGAATAATGATCCAACCAGAACCCCCAGTCGAGGATCTGCCGATATTCATCAAGGATAGCAGAGGGGAAACATCAAACCCTCTTCCGGCCTTATCGGCAGCCAAGGAGGAAACAATCTCTAAGGCCGCTCTTGATGATTACATTGCTCAAAAAATAAGAGCTCATCAAGCTAGGGAAGCCGCTGGTCAAATCGTCAGAACCGGACGACCGTATCTAGGCTGGCATGATCAAATCAAGTACCCACTGGGGTATACGATCCCCAAATTCCATGTGTACAAAGGGACAGACAATCCTCACCGGCACGTCGTGTAGTTCAGAGCTCTGTGCGGCAACATTGGAGGAGACGACAAACTGTTGCTTCGCCAGTTTGTTGGCAGCCTGTCAGAAACGGCCTTTGAATGGTACTCAGAGCTCCCAAATGACCCCGTAAAGATATTCACAGAGATGAAACTTCAATTCACACAGCATTTCGCCAGCGCAAGAGAGCGCACCCCGATCACGTCATTAATCAATGCCAGGGTAAGGCCAGGAGAAACTTGGGTCCAATACGCGATTCGATGGCGGAACCTATGGACTAAGTGTGAACAGCGCATTGAAGAATCTCCCGCCGTGGGTATGTTCGTCGGGACTCTTGATCCTCGAATGACCGTGTCCCAATTCATGACATTCTTCAAACCAACGACCTTTCAGACTCTGATCGATAAACTGGCCCAAATAGACCAGATGGGCCACGAGCCTTCCTCCTCAAATAAAGACCCTCGAAATAACAAGGGTAAAGGAAAAGCGGCCTTCGTTGCCAATACGCAACAACAACCGAGTGGCCCAAAATTGGCTGCTCGCTAAAACAACGCGCGTCTGCGCTTATCCTTAGAGGAAAGACTAGGACGCGCTTACTCGTTTTCGCGCGACAAGACAAAGAGACTGTTCGAATTGGCAATGCGTATCAAACTCATCACATTGCCAGACCCGTGGCGTCCACCGCAACCCAGCGACGTTAACAACCTTAAGTACTGCTCCTATCATAAAATGGTGAGCCACCCAATTGAGGATTGCTACGTCTTCAAGAACTGCGTCGAGAACCAATATCAACAGGGGAAATTCGTGATGTCTGATAACTAGAGGGTAAACCCACCACAGAAGCACACTCCCAAAAAGGTGGATGCGCTGGGGGCATCATGCTCACTCGTAGAAGAAACTCCATGGGAAGTCGTTCTTTCAGCAAAAACTAAAAGAATGCTAAAGGATCTACAGGCATGTCCAGCAGTCAGGTAGAAAAGCCGACTTAATCCCGAAATAATCGAAGGGATGCTGAAACCACGTCCTGCATTGAAAGTTGTTGACAAAGGGAAAACCCCCCAAGTCAAGCCTTCAAAGTCTTCGAAGAAAACGAAGAAGACCAAGAAGCCTGTGCAGCCTGCCGAGTATGACGACAAGCGCACATACCTGCAAAAATACATTGACGCGCTGGAGGAGTACAACCAGAAGGTGCGGACACCGGTCACGCTTGAAGAGTTCCTCAAGCATATTCTTGAGAACAAAGTGAAAGTGTGTCTTAGAACCACCACTAGGTTTATACAAGCATCAAGTATGCAATTTAAAAAATCTATAGTGCTAAGCTACACTAACCTTGAAGCTAACAAGAGTATTAGGGTTTTCTAAGCATGAAAACAAGTTCTATACTAAGTGAAGAGGGTTACAACTTTTGTAGACCGGTCCTTCACTTCTAAAACTCCAAGTAGTAGTCCCTAAAACTCTTCTTGGCTACATTTGAAGAAAGGATCGAGCTTGCTTTGCGATCTTCGAGGCCGAAGATGATCCACCTTGAAGTCTCTCTAGGTCAAGCTACCTCTTCACTAATCAAGTAGTAGTGAGGGAAACAACCTAATCTAAAGGGCTAATTTATAGTAGGTTGATGAAGTAGGAGTTTTGGCTCACTTAGAAATCTCTCTCTCTCTCTCTCTCTCTTTATTTCCAACTCAAGAAAAACCCTAGTGAGCTCTTGAGAGGAAGAAGATGAACATGGGTAAGAAAATGAATCATGTGATGAAGTGAGAGAGTGAACCATGATTTAATGATAAGGTTGGGTGAGAAAAATATCTAGAGTAAAAATAAAAATGAGAGATGAGTCATGGTTTCTACATGCTTCCACAAGCATTCAAGCCATGCACACCAATCTACTAATTTTTATTTTCCTCTTAATAAATAATCATCCAATTATCTTTAGGTAATGGTGTGAGTCTCATACACCTATGTTCAATGTATGATACAATACTTAAATACATATATTAATATATATCACATATTTATTAAATGTATTAGAAGAGAATAAAAACTTTAGTGAGCACAATATTAATAAATATATAAATATATCAAATATAAATATATATTAAATTATTAAATCAACAATTGATTCAATAATCCGGTTATATCATATATAACCGACTAATATCATTTATATATATATATATATATCAAATTATCAAATCAACACTTGATTCAATTACCTGGTCATATCACATATAACCGACAACATTCAATATACTATATCAAATCAACACCTGATTCAAAACTAAAATGTAAAAAACTTTACATAGAAAGCGAATGAGGAATACAACCTTTGTAGACCGGTCCTTCACTTCTAAAGCTCTTTGTAGAAGTCCTTTCGCTGTGATCGTTGATCTCCCGAACTCTAGTATGGGTTCTCTCAGAGAAATGAACAACCTTGCTCGAAGTCTTCGAGGCCGAAGATGATCTACGTCAAGGAGACTCAAAACCAAGTTACCTCTTTACTAGATGATGAACTTTGTGAAGAGAACACCATAAACTAAATGGCAAGTAGTAGAGGATGATGAAGTAGGAAGTGGGCTCACTTTAGATTTTATTTTCTCACAATATTTCTTCATGTTTCATGGAGCTAGAAAGCTAGAAGAAAGAGATGAAGAAAACCACCATGAAAAATGAAGCAACTCAAGAATGAAAACTAATGAGGTGAGAATAGAAACCATGGGTGAGTTAACATCACATATTAACCATTGTAGAGACATAACCATGGTTTAAGATAATGGTTTGGTTAATAAATATCTTGAATGAGACAAGATTAGTGGACTAAGTCAAATGATCAACAAGCTTCCATAAGCTTACAAGCCATCACAAAATACCACTAATTTTGAATTACTAAAATAAATAAAATCCTTACCATTATCTTAATTATGGTGTAAGTCACACACACACCCATGTTTTCATGTATCATCAAGAATGACACAAAAACATGTAAATTAATATATATCACATATATACTATATGCACACTAGTGAGAAAAAGAAATGTTAAGTGAGTTAATATTAGTTAATATAAGTTAATATATCAAATATATAATTATACATTAAATTATTAAATCAACACTTGATTTAATAATCTGGCTATATCATATAAAACTGACTAATATCAAATATAACAATCTATCGAATCAACACTTGATCCGATAACCCGGCTATATCACATATAACCGACCGATATCACATATCACGAGAATAGAATACGGTATTATATACGCGTATTAATCTCGGTCCCACACATATCACATATGTGCTCCTACTCCGTTTCTCTTGGGCCAGGATGTTGGATATATGTATGCCCTAGAGGCCATTATATGATAGTGGATGTATCTGTACATGTATATATATATTCAGTGTACATTTTTGCTCGACATGATAGTATGCTATCTGGTTCTTCTTTATCTGACATGTTGATTTGATCATGCTTTTATTTATTCATACATGCTGATAAAGCCCTGAGGATATCGGCTTGACTACTGTGATTATGATGGAGATCATACTAGTAGGACATCTGTAGTTTATAAGTATATCCTAGAATGTCCCTAGTCGCAGGTGTATCGAGACGGGGCATCGATATACCAGAGTAGACTAGCGTATATGATACTAGACCCATATGATGGGCGATGAATGTTCCCACATTCATCGATGTTTGACATCAAGATCGTATACGGGCGCTCAGTGGTGACTGGGTACACTGGACGGACTCACCGAGAACTCCTATATGGAATTATATCTATCGTCGGATAGTAGTTCTCAGGTGACACTGGTACAGGTTAGTTTGTAGACCCGAGATCGTCATAGAGTCTTGTGTGCTCTCCCACTGTACTTTGATTACCACCCTACCACGGCTCTACTGAGTCGTGCAAACAGGTGGCCATTGGATACAGTCCCGAGACACACGAAGGCGATGAGCGATAGGAGGGGTTTTGTCTCTCCCGGTATTGGGAGTTGATGCTGTGCTGTGCTCGACTGGTTATATCAGTAAGTCCCTGGCCAGGGCTGCTGAGATTTACTGATAAGTGTTATCAGTAGTTTCTCGATCTGTTATAGACCATTCATCGGCATGACTTATTGAGTTATTGGGGTCGACGTTACCATCCCTAGACTCGATATGCAGCATATCTGACGAAGAGACCGGACTGTACGGTAGTGTTGCCGGTTGGCTCGACGGGAGTTGTAGCAGGTTCGCTTGTTTTCTTCTGATCGCTCAATACCCGGGTGGCCGTTACGTTTAGCTGACCGCTTGCGGCTTGGGGGTGCTTGATATGATCATCACCCACCGCCGGCGTATTGACGAGTCTTAGAGTCCCACAAAGGAGTTACCTAGTCCAGGCGAAACGTTGTGGTGCGCGTATGCGATATGCGCATGGACCCGGTTAAAATGCGCGTATAAGATACCATATATTAATCGGGCGGCTTGCTTTTGGTTGGGTCGTATGTGATATGGCCGGATTGCTAAATCAAGTGTTGATTTATCATTTAACCATTAGTTTCTCACTAGAAATCCTTTCTTGTATTTTGGATGTATGCATGCATGTATGCATTCATTCTTATTCATGCACAAATGGATGTGCATGCACACATACATACATACATCATCCTTCATGGTTGTATATACATAGAAAATGGTGGCAATATAAGACTCACACCTTGGTTTTATATATGGATTATTATTTCTATTTGTGTTAAAACAAAAAGAAAAAGAAAAGGTTAATTCATGGTTTAGATTCTACACTCTTCTTCAACTAACCATGCTCACCTACTTTTTAACCATGTGTTAATCTTTCTTTTATGTTTTAACTCAAGTGAAATAATATCCATATAATATAACCATGGTTTGAGATGAAGAGTGGAAAATATATATACATATATTTTCCATTTTTTCATAAGTAATTATCTTTTTCTCTTGTTCTAAAAAGGCCATCATCTTCTTCCTCCTTCCTCTTTTGCTCTCTAGATTTCTTTAGTGAGCAAAACACTCACCAAGTTAGGATTTTGAAGTGAGAAAAGCCACCACAAAACCATTCTACACAAGTCTTGCCCACTTGTGAAGAGTGTTAGGTTCATTTCCTTCTCTTAATCAAGTGAAGTTGCATGCTTGGACAAAGGAGTTTCGGGTGGATCGTCGTGGACATTAGAAGACCTCAAGCGAACTCTTTTCCAACCCTCAAGTGGCCAAGGAGTCTAGCGTAGGGAGCTACAAAGGTTGTACTCTCAAAACCCTAGCCTTTGTTACTTGTGATGTTGTTTAAGTTATGAAACCCTAATTTTCTAGGAATGATTCTTTGTGTGTTCACTTTGCACCTTAAAAAATTTAATTTTACGACATATGATGCTTCTAAACCCTTCATAAGGTACTAGGTAAACCTAACATTGGTATCAGAGCCGACCTTGAACTTTAGGCGACATTTTAACGAAGTTAAAACTCCGATCGAACCAAAATACCGATTTTTAGAACCTTCTCTGGACATTTTTTGAAACTGTGGTTTTTCCAGAATTAAAAATACTTAAAAAATACAGCAGGTAAATCTAAGAAAAACTATGAAATATGAAGCCATGAGCCGTACAAGCCGCCGCGGAACCGCGGCCATTCCTTGCTTGGACCGCGGCTCCGCGGCCGTACAGAGGCTTCATAGCTTCTTATTTACACAGTAATTCCTATACCTGCTTGTATATTGTTTTAAGTATGTTTAATCTGATTCATGTGTTGAATATTGTGGGGATGGTTTTGGACTCGGTGATTCGATCGGAATTTTAATTTCGTGCTTTTTTCCGGGTAATTTAGAAAGTATTGAATTGTTCGAACGAGTATCATTTACTCACTTTTTCACGGGGTTTAAATCTTTTGGAAATACGTGCAAGTTTTGTGGTGGACCCTCTAGAAGACAACAAACCTTAACTCGATTATGTGACCGTCTTGAACTACCTTTTGAATCTTAGGGTTTAGGGCAGTACGACGTGCCACATGTGAGGCGTTGGCTTGACCCTTCTACGGCTGGACCGCTGCTACTGTGACACATTCCGGGATTTTTGAAGTCCGCTCAAGTGTTGAGCTTTAGGGAATTTTGGGTATTTGATCATTCGTTCGAAAGCTTTAATACTGTCTATTTATCTGGAATGTGATACAATATATGGAATTCATATAGTTAGGCATGAAATACGAGGTATGTGATATCTCGTATTTACGATGTCTAAAGAGAATGTGGATTCCAAATATTGTAATTTTACACTTTCTTTTCTGTGACCGTAAGTGTAGTATGTCGATATCGCCGGTTTCGTTGCTATACATCAACGACAATTGGGGTACGCATACTTACTTACGTTGATGATATATGATACTATGTGTTGCTGAGATATGATGTGCAGGATTGTCGCGATTGAATAGCCGGGGGTTTTTTTATGTGAGATGAGAGTTTTATTTTTCATTCATGTAAAATTCAATTGTAATATTCCTTTATTTGGGGCACTTCTGGGTTGAGGTTGCTGTCACCAGTGTTGTATATTATTTACTTTTCCGCGTTAGGATAGACCCAAGGAGGGGAGCACAAGTGACCGGGTTCTGGGGTTCATTTGGAGGCCATCTCGAGGAGTCGAGACCGGGTCTCCTAAACTCCAGGATTGGTAGGGTCGCTTGCCGCTCTCGTAGGGGTCTAGGGGTGTGGGCTTGGCTATTCATCGCGACTATAGAATCCGTATTTTCTATTGATGGCTAAATACTAAATACGGACGTCCTAGTATATCCCGCATTATATCTATATTTCTGCTGCCTGTGTTCTGTGATATCTGAGACGAATGATATATTATTTATATGATATATAGTAGATGTTGCTTATGTTTTACACCCGCGCTAGTCCCGTCCAGGTATGCCGTTAGTTAAGTAACCTAACGGTGCATAACGAAACATTGCGGCGAATGCGGATGGCATAAGCGTATGTGTTATTTTCGTTTCTTTTCTGTGATTGGCTTAAGGACTTAAATGATGGGACTATATTAATATGATTAATGTAAAGAAAATAAACTTAAAAAGATGTTGTAGAATCGGATTTGAAAACCACTCGGCTATTTGTGAAAAAGCTACATTTCAAAACTGCGGAGCTTAAGCCACTCCTTTTGAAAACCATTTGATTCTACAACGATATCAAGTTCAAAGCGTTAAAGATTTTATTAAAAATCATCTGCAACCCTCCATCATTTTAGGAAGTAGAGTACTTAGTATTCGTGCTACGTTTGTTGACTATAGTTAAGGCGTAGTGTACGGTAGCTAAGTGATGTCTTCCTACATTGCATATGATGCAGATTAATTAGGACATTCATGGGACTTTGTTGACCATAGTTAAGGGTCATGTGAGAGGGTCTAATTAATCAAGAAATGACGGGTAGAACTTGATTGGTACTTATGATTTGTTGACCTTAGTTAAGGTCATAAGTACTAGGGGTAAAAACCACATCGGGAATTTCAATAGTTGAAATTCGTAATGAGATTGCATACCTTCCATGTGATGGTTGGATCCCGATCCCACTGTGGGCAATAGTTGCTCCCAGGAGAGTTTTGCAGTTTATAATTAGCCAACTCATTAGGTGTCTATAAAGGTGTTAACGGGGCTACGCCTCTGGGAAAACGAGGTTTACTTTAATTAGGTCCGTGCGAAAGCACAGGGAACCTCCCTCAAGTACCGACACTGGCCTGGCTGAACGGTTAGCGAAGTTGTAGACTGTAATTAATCCTGGCTAGTTTTCTTTTTAAGGTTTGAAAGAAAAACTTGATTAAAGCAGTGGGAGATATCGATTAGACAAGATAATAACCAATCTGATCTTTGCAAGAGCTTTCGCTGAGTGTATTCTTTTCTCTCTCTTAATGGCAGATACCAATGACTGGACTCAAGATTTTACTAGATAAAAATAAACTGAATGGGACCAATTATAAAGACTGGCTGAAGAATCTGAAAATAGCCTTAACTTATGATAAAGTATCATATGTCCTCACGGCTCCAGCCCCGCCCGTCCCAGATCCAAAATCCTCAGTTGCGGACAAAGAAGTCCGCAAGACATGGGACGCTGACTGTGCTACGGCCAAATGCCTCGCGCTTGCATCGATGGACAACACACATCAAAAGCAGCACGAGAATATGGACATTCATGACATATTCCTCCATACAAAAGAGTTGTATGGAGAGCAATCCCGCGTATTACGATACGAAGCATCAAAGAAATTGTTTCAGATGCGAATGGCCCCTGGCACATCGGTAGGAGACCATATTCTGAAGATGATAGCTCGCATAGAAGAGCTTGAGGACCTTGGATGGACGATGGACAATGAACAATATACGGATATAATTCTACAGTCCCTCCCCTCCACCTTTGCTCAATCCATAGTTAACTTCAACATGCACAACATGGAGAAGGAACTACCTGAACTCCTTAATATGTTAAGGAGTGCAGAGAGCACACTGAAATCAGTGAAAACTCCCGTTATGACTGTTGGACAATCTTCCTCTTCTCGCCCAAAGGCTAAGGCCAAGGGAAAGAAAAAGAAGAAGCCCACCAATCCTAAGGGTGGAGTTAAAAAGGTGAAGGGAAAGAAAAAGTCCAAAGCTGGAGACTCGGGGAAAGGGGAATGTTTTCATTGCCACAAGACAGGACATTGGAAACGCAACTGCACGGAGTACTTAAATCTCAAGAAGAAGCATGGGGATGCTTCTGCTTCAGGTGCGTTTGTAACAGAAAACTGTTTTTCAATAAACTTTGCTTCCCTGGTATTAGATACCGGTTCAGGTTCTCACATTTGCAATTCTATGCAGGGGCTGAGAAATAGCAAGGTTTTGAAGACAGGTGACCATACTCTCCGCGTTGGAAATGGTTCCAATGTACATACAGTCGCAGTGGGAGAGTATCACTTGGGGTTGCCATCTGGGTGTATATTGGTTTTGAACCCATGTTATTTTGTACCAAGTATGCTTTGTAATATAATATCTGTTTCTTTGTTTGACAATGAAGGATATGATTTTGTATTGCAGAACAATATTATGAACATTCACCTGAATCAAATGTTGGTTGGGTATGGTACACTTAATAACGGGATATACGTCCTAAATCAACACACAGTTTTCAGTATACAACACACTAATAAAAGAAAACTTTCAGAAATAAATGAAGCTTTTCTTTGGCACTGTAGACTTGGTCATATTAACGAAACAAGACTAAACAAGTTACACAAAGATGGATATTTAAACCCTTTTGAATATAAATCTTATGCGACTTGCCAGTCTTGTATCAAGGGTAAAATGACCAAAACTCCGTTTACCGGACACGGAGAAAGAGCTACTGAGCTCCTATGCCTCATACATAGTGATGTATGTGGGACAATGTCTACACAGGCTAGAGGCGGTTTTTCATACTTCATTACGTTCACTGACGATTTCTCAAGATTCGGTCATGTATTTTTATTAAAGCACAAGTCCAAAGCTTTCGAGAAATTCATTGAATATAAACAAGAAGTAGAAAAACAAACCGGCTTGAGTATCAAGATGCTTCGATCAGATCGAGGTGGAGAGTATCTCAGTACAGAATTCGCAAACTTCCTAAAAGAGAATGGGATTCTCTCTCAGCTCACTCCTCCTTACACACCACAGCACAACGGTGTGTCAGAACGACGGAATCAGACCCTATTAGATATGGTCCGTTCTATGATGAGTGATGCTGAGTTACCCGTCTCATTTTGGGGGCATGCATTGGAGACTGCAGCGTTTCTACTGAACAGGGTTCCAACCAAAACCGTATCTACCATGCCATATGATATATGGCATAGGAAGAGACCATCACTTAAGAGAATTAAGATTTGGGGTTTCCCGGCCTATGTTAAAAAGTAGAATCCGGACAAACTCGAGACACGGTCAGTCATGTGTAACTTTGTGGGATATCCAAGGAACTCTTATGGATATCTATTCTACCACAAGGAGGAACAAAAGGTGTTTGTTTCTCAGTATGCCACATTCTTAGAAAAAGAGTTTTTTCACAGATAAAGATGATGGCAAAGTGGTAGATCTAGAAGTGGTTCTAGAGACACAAAGTACAAATGACGATTTGGTTGTACCGGCTATTGCAATAGAAACTGAGGAACCTCGGCCACTCCGTTGGTCTGGTAGGACTTCTCGCCCACCGGAGAGGTACTACGGTTTCCTCATTGATGGTGACGGAGAAGACTGCATCATGGATGATGATGATCCTACCAGTTTTCAGCAAGCTATCACGAATGGAGACTCTGTGAAGTGGCTGGATGCCATGAGATCCGAAATGGAGTCTATGTACACCAACAAAGTATGGACTTTGGACGTTGTACCCCCTGGGGTAAAACCTATGGGGTGCAAATGGATCTTTAAAAGAAAGATTGGTGTAGATGGGCAGGTGGAGACCTATAAGGCAAGACTTGTGGCGAAGGGTTTTCGTCAAAGACCAGGTTTGGACTATGATGAGACTTTTTCTTCCATAGCCATGCTTTAATCCATTCGGATCCTACTTGCTATTGCTGCTCACTACGACTATGAAATATGGCATATGGACGTTAAAACAACATTTCTAAATGGAAATTTAGAAGAATGCGTTTATATGGATCAGCCAGAGGGCTTCATTGACAATGGGAGCAGCGGGAAAGCATGTAAATTGCTTAAATCCATATATGGGTTAATGCAGGCATCACGGAGTTGGAACATCTGTTTCGATGATGTCATCAAAGAGTTTGATTTCATCAAAAATCCAGATGAACCTTGTGTTTATAAGAAGGCTGTAGGGAGAGCTGTCACATTCTTCGTATTGTACGTGGACGACATTCTTCTGATAGGAAATGATATTCCTATGCTACAGTCGGTCAAATCTTTCTTATCACCAAGGTTCTCCATGAAGGACCTGGGTGATGCCACATACATTCTGGGCATAAGGATCTATAGGGATAGATCCAAAAGGTTATTGGGATTGTCCCAAACCAGGTACATCAACACCATCCTAAAAAGGTTTAGTATGGAAGACTCCAAGCGGGGTGCCTTACCCACTTGCCATGGGGTCACTGTCTCCAAGGACTCTTGCCCAAAGACCGATGAAGAGAGAGCTCGCATGAGCGTTATACCCTATGCTTCGGCAGTAGGATCTATAATGTATGCGATGTTATGTACACGCCCAGATGTTGCTTATGCACTTAGTGTTGTAAGCAGGTATCAATCCAACCCAGGGGAGAATCACTGGACAGCTGTGAAGAACATTCTTAAGTACTTACGAAGGACTAAAGAATTGTTCTTGGTATATGGTAATGGAGATCTCCAAATGGAGGCCTTTACCGATTCGAGCTTCCAGAGCGATAAGGACGACAACAAATCTATCTCTGGGTTTGTATTTACCCTCAATGGAGGGGCGGTAAGTTGGAAGAGTTCCAAACAGGATACCGTTGCAGACTCTACGATGGAGGCTGAGTACATTGCTGCAAATGATGCCGCCATGGAAGCCGTCTGGATGAAGAAGTTTGTCTCGGAGCTAGGAGTAGTTCCAACCATTATTGATCCAATACCATTGTATTGTGATAATAATGGGGCTATGGCGTTAGCCAAGGAGCCCAGATCCCATCAGCGGTCCAGACACATCCTGAGGCGCTTTCATTTGATCCGGGAGATTGTAGATCGCCGCGAGATCGAGATTAGGAGAGTAGACACAAAGAATAGCGCCGCGGATCCATCACTAAGGCCCTCCCTCAGCCGCAGCATGAGCAACTTTTTGAGATGTTGGGTATGAGACACGCCAATAACTGGACTTAGTGCAAGTGGGAGATTGTTGGATATATGTATGCCCTAGAGGCCATTATATGATAGTGGATGTATCTGTACATGTATATATATATTCAGTGTACATTCTTGCTCGACATGATAGTATGCTATCTGGTTCTTCTTTATCTGACATGTTGATTTGATCATGCTTTTATTCATTCATACATGCTGATAAAGCCCTGAGGATATCGGCTTGACTACTGTGATTATGATGGAGATCGTACTAGTGGGACATCTGTAGTTTATAAGCATATCCTAGAATGTCCCTAGTCGCAGGTGTATCGAGACGGGGCATCGATATACCAGAGTAGACTAGCGTATATGATACTAGACCCATATGATGGGCGATGAATGTTCCCACATTCATCGATGTTAGACATCGAGATCGTATACGGGTGCTCAGTGGTGACTGGGTACACTGGACGGACTCACCGAGAACTCTTATATGGAATTATATCTATCGTCGGATAGCAGTTCTCAGGTGACACTGGTACAGGTTAGTCTGTAGACCCGAGATCGTCATAGAGTCTTGTGTGCTTTCCCACTGTACTCTGATTACCACCCTACCATGGCTCTACTGAGTCGTGCAAACAGGTGGCCATTGGGTACAGTCCCGAGACACACGAAGGCGATGAGCGATAGGAGGGATTTCGTCTATCCCGGTATTGGGAGTTGATGCTGTGCTGTGCTCGACTGGTTATATCAGTAAGTCCCTGGCCAGGGCTGCTGAGATTTACTGATAAGTGTTATCAGTAGTTTCTCGATCTGTTATAAACCATTCATCGGCACGACTTATTGAGTTATTGGGGTCGACGTTACAATCCCTAGACTCGATATGCAGCATATCTGACGAAGAGACCGGACTGTACGGTAGTGTTGCCGGTTGGCTCGACGGGAGTTGTTGCAGGTTCGCTTGTTTTCTTCTGATCGCTCAATACCCGGGTGGCCGTTACGTTTAGCTGACCGCTTGCAGCTTGTGGGTGCTTGATATGATCATCACCCACTGCCGTTGTATTAACGAGTCTTAGAGTCCCACAAAGGAGTTACCTAGTCCGGACGAAACGTTGTGGTGCGTGTATGCGATAGGCGCATTGACCCAGTTAAAATGCGCGTATAAGATACCGTATATTAATCGGGCGGCTTGCTTTTGGTTGGGTTGTATGTGATATGGCCGGATTGCTAAATCAAGTGTTGATTTATCATTTAACCATTAGTTTCTCACTAGAAATCCTTTCTTGTATTTTGGATGTATGCATGCATGTATGCATTCATTCTTATTCATGCACATATGGTTGTGCATGCACACATACATACATACATCATCCTTCATGGTTGTATATACATAGAAAATGGTGGCAATATAAGACTCACACCTTGGTTTTATATATGGATTATTTATTTTATTTGTGTTAAAACAAAAAGAAAAGGAAAAGGATAATTCATGGTTTAGATTCTACACTCTTCTTCAACTAACCATGCTCACCAACTTTTTAACCATGTGTTAATCTTTCTTTTATATTTTAACTTAAGTGAAATAATATCCATATAATATAACCATGGTTTGAGATGAAGAGTGGAAAATATATATACATATATTTTCCATGTTTTCATAAGTGATTATCTTTTTCTCTTGTTCTAAAAAGGCCATCATCTTCTTCCTCCTTCCTCTTTTGCTCTCTAGATTTCTCTAGTGAGCAAAACACTCACCAAGTTAGGATTTTGACGTGAGAAAAGCCACCACAAAACCATTCTACACAAGTCTTGCCCACTTGTGAAGAGTGTTAGCTTCATTTCCTTCTCTTGATCAAGTGAAGTTGCAAGCTTGGACAAAGGAGCTTCGGGTGGATCGTCGTGGACATTAGAAGACCTCAAGCGAACTCTTTTCCAACCCTCAAGTGGCCAATGAGTGTAGCGTAGGGAGCTACAAAGGTTGTACTCTCAAAACCCTAGCCTTTGTTACTTGTGATGTTGTTTAAGTTATGAAACCCTAATTTTCTAGGAATGATTCTTTGTGTGTTCACTTTGCACCTTAAAAAATTTAATTTTGAGACATGTGATGCTTCCAAACCTTCATAGGGTGCTAGGTAAACCTAACACAGGAAACCTCTGTGTAGGACTCTAAAGACCCGTCAATACGCCGGCAATAGGTGATGATCATATCAAACACCCATAAGCCGCAAGAGGCATGCTAAACGTAACGGCCACCCAGGTATTGAGCGATCAGAAAATCAAAAAGCAAGCCTGCTAATACTCCTGCGAATCCAATCAGTAACATTACCGTACAGTCCGGTCTCTTCGTCTAATATGTCGTATATCTTGCCTAGGGGTGGTAAACGTCAGACCCCAATAGCTTGATAAGTCATGCTGATGTAAGGTCCATAATAGGCGAGAAACTACTGATAACACTTACCAGTAAATCTCATCTATCCTAGCCAGGGATTTGCAGTTATGGCCAATCGAGCATAGCGCAACATCAACCCCCAATACCGGGAGAGAAGAATCCCCTCCTATCGCTTATTGCCTCCATGTGACTCAGGATTGTACCCAAAAACCACCTGTTTGCACGACTCAGTAGAGCCGTGGTAGGGTGGAAGTCAAAGCACAGTGGGAGGCACACAATACTCTATGACGATCTCGGGTCGACAGACTAACCTGTACCAGTGTCACCAGAGAACTGCTATCTGATGTGAGATACAAAACCATCTAGGGGTTCTCGGCGAGTCTGTTTAGTATACCCAGTCTCCACTGAGCACCCTTATACCATCTCTGATGTCAAACACCAATGGATATCAGATCATCCATCGCCCATCACTTGGGTCGAGAAGATATACGCTAGTCTACTCTGGAATATCGATGCCCCGTCTCGATATTCCCACGACTAGGAACATTGAAGGATGAACTCATGGACTACCCAGGCCCCACTAGTATGATCTTCATCATAATCCTGGAAGTCAAGTACATATCCTAAGGGCTTTATCAACATGTAACAGAGAGACAGTAGGTGTACATGTTAAGATAAAGAGTAACCAGACAGCGTACTATCATATTGAGCAAGAAATTCCTCCCTATATATGTCCAAGCATCCACTATAATATACATCTCATGTACAATAATGGCCTTTAGGGCATACATACAACTAACAATCTCCCACTTGCACAAAGGACAGTTGTTGTAGTATAGCATACCCAACGTCCTATAAAAGTCTCTCGCAGGAAATGCCTCAGTGAGTGGATCCGCCTTGTTAATCTCTTAGTCTACTCTCCTTACCTCGATCTCTTTGAGATCAACCATCTCCATAATCAGGTGATACTGCCTCAGAATATGTCTGGGTCACTAATAGAACCGGGGTTCTTAGGCCAAAGCCACACCTCCATTGTCACACAATGGTAGGAACCTTGTTCATCTCATGAACAAATATACAGCTAGACTTCCTCTTTGATAGCATCTTTGATAGCGATGTCACCAGCCTTTATCGTCTAGTTTGTACCGGTATCTAGCTTGGAACTCTTCCAACATACCATCCCTCCACTAAGGGTAAAGACAATGCCTGTGACCGACTTTCAGTCTTCCTTACTACCTTGGAAGCTATCCAGTGATTCTCCCCAGGATCGATTGATACGGTCTCACTACACCTAGTGAGAATCCTAACATCCACTTAGATCTATCTCATAGATCCAGAAACCAGGATTTAGGAGGTATCACCTAGATCCTATACGGAGAATCAATGTGATAAGAGGAGATTGACCGAGTGTAGCATAGGAAACTCCTTTCCTATCAAGAGTATGGCATCCACGTATAATACGAGGAAGACCACCTTACTCTCTACCACCCTTTTGTATATACAAGGTTTATCTACAATTTTGATGAAGTCAAACACTTTGACTACCACATCAAAACAGATGTTCCAACTCCGCGATGCCTGCTTTAACCCGTAAAGCAACTTGCACACGTTTCCGCTGCTCCCACTGTCTATGAAGCCCTCTAACTGTGTACTTATAGACGCTCTCTTCTAAATCACTATCTAGAAAAGAAGTCATGATACCCAACCGCCAGATATCGTAGTTGTGATATGTAGCAATTGCAAGTAGGATCCGGATGGACTTAAGCATAGGTACTGGAGAATAGGTTTCATCAAAAACCACACCTGGTTATTGGCGAGAACCTTTTACAACAAGTCTAGCTTTGAAAGTCTCAATTTTTCCATCTACACCAAGTAATCTTCTCAAGATATACTTGCTCCTGATGGGGATTTAACCCTTCAGCTATAGCAACCAAATTCCATACTTTGTTGGTGTATATAGATTCCATCTCAGATCGTTAAGCATCCAGCCATTCTTATAGAGTCCCCACTCTTGATGGCCTACTCGAAGCTAGTTGGGTCATCATCTCCATGATGCAATCCTCGCTCCCACTGTTATCGAGAAACCAAAGTATCTCTCAGGAGGATGAGGAACCCTAACAGATCGGCGGGGAGGCTGAGGTTCGTCGGGAATTATTGAATCCTCCGGTTCTATCAAATCACCAGCTATGGTTTGTATAGATGGAACCTATTCTAGTTCTACCTCATGACCATAAATTTCTTTCATAAAAATTCCTATTCTAAAAAGGTGGCATGTCGAGAAATAAAACACCTTTTGTTTCTCGGTGCGGTAGAAGATATTCCCTTGCGAAATGCTTGGGATATCCTATAAATTTCCACAGAACTGACCTTGCCTCGAGTTTGTCTGGATTTTGCTTTTGACATAGGCCGGACAACCCCAAATCTTAACATACTTAAGATATGGTCTCTTCACATTTCATATCCCATATGGAGTGGCAAGCACCTGATTTGGTTGGAACCCAATTCAATAGGTATGGAGCTTCTTAAGTGCATAACTCCCAAAATGAAACAGGTAACTCAGTAGTACTCATCATAGAGCGCATCATATCAAATAGGGTGCGATTACTCTGTCCCGATACACCGTTGAGCTGTGGTGTATACGGAGGAGTAATGCTGAGAGAGAATCTCATTCTCCTTTAGAATAATCCAGGATCTCCATGCCTAAGTGTTCTCCTCCCTGATCACATCAAAGGACATAATACTTATACCCGTATCGGTTCTTTACTTCTAACTTATATTCCTTGAATTTCTCAAAAGCTTCAGACTTGTGTTTCAACAGGAACATGTGTCCGAATCTTGAGAGACCATCAGTGAATGTAAGGAAGAACAAAGAACCAATTCTAGCATGTGTAGACAGGGGACCTACATACATCACTATGTATCAGTCCCAAGGGTTCACTAACCCTTTCTCTGTTTCAAGTAAATGGAGCTATGGTCATCTTATCTTTGTGACATGACTGACAAGTTTCACAAGATGTAAATTCAAATTGATTTAAATATGCATCTAAATGTAACTTAGCTAGTCGGGTCACATTGATATGACCTAGTCTACAATGCCTCAAGAAGGATTCGTTCATTTCTGAACTCTTCCTCTTGTGTGTGTTCTGTACATTATGAACTGTGGTTTGATTTAGAACGAATATGTCATTAGATAACGTCCCTGAACCAATCAACACTTTGATATAGGAAATGTTCAGAAAATTATTCAACAATACTAAATTATATCCTTCTTTAGTAAATAAAGAGACTGATATGATGTTGTATATCAGGTTCGGTATCTAATAACATTCGTTCAGAATTAATGTATTTGGTAATACAAGGTGATATTTGCCAACTGATTTGGCTTCAACAATTGCACAATTCTCTATACTTAGAGACATATCACCCACTCGCAGTTCTCTACCTTTCTGTAGCCCATGTAATATATTACATATATAGGATCCTGATCCGGTATCTAATACCCAGGACGTAGAGGATACTGAGAAACAGTTCTCGACAACGAACACACCTGAAGAAGATGTGTCAATCATGCACTTTCTTCGTTTGGGAGGCATGGGAATCCTGGTATTCCCCCATTTCCTACTCAGTATTATAACAATTATAAGTTGGAGCGGGACCAACGTTCCCCAGCTCAGTATAACAAGCGGGTTCGGTCAATACATCCATATTATTATCTTGATTAAGGCGTGACATGGTCGCTACATGGAGAGAGAGAGAGAAGAAAACACTCTGCGTGCGCTCTTGTAAAATTAGATTGGTTATATATTTTATCTAATCAGGATGGCTCCCACTGTTTTTATCAAATCTTCCTTCAAACTTTGAAAGGAAAGACTAGCCGGGATTAATTACACCCTACAAGTTCGCCAATCTTTCAGCCAGGACAATACCGGTACTTTGAGGGAGGTTCACCATGCTTTCGCACGGACCTAATTAAAATAAACCTCGTTTTCCCAGGGGTGTAACCCCATTGACGCCTTTCTAGACACCTACTTGATCGGCTAATTGTAAAGTGCAAAACTCTCTCAGGAGTAACAATTACTCGCAGTGGGTATCAGGATCTAACTATCCCATAGAAGGTATGCAATCTCATTGCAAATTTCAACACTTGAAACTCCCGATAAAGGTTTTTACCCCTAGTGGCTTATGACCTTAACTATGGTCAACAAATCACAAGCACTAGTCAAGTTCTACCCATCATTTCGTGATTAATTAGACCCACCCACATGACCCTTAACTATGGTAAACAAAGTCACATGACTGTCCTAATTAATCGCATCATATACTATATAGGAAAACATCACATAGCTACCGTACACTGTGCCTTAACTATGGTCAACAAACACAACACGAATACTAAGTACTCTACTTCCTAAAATGACAGAGGGTTGCAGATGGTTTTTAAGAAAACCTTTAAAGCCTTGAACTTGATCTCATTGCAGAGTCAAATGATTTAAAATGGAGTGTTTTTTAGGCTTTTGCTAGTTTCGCTAAAGAGGTCACTCCCGGTGAAGGGATCTCAGCTCTTTTCTCGTCGAATGAGGTGCAGGATATTCACAATATCACTATGCAAAGCAAGAACTAAAAAAAAATCAGAAACAAAACCGAGGGTTGTAGCATCTGCTGGTTATTGCTAAAGAAGTCACTCCCGGTGAAGGGATCTCGGCCCTTTCCTCATTGAATAAGGTGCATGATATTCTACAAGGAATACCGCTATGCAAAGCAACAACTAGAGCTACCTATTTTAGAAAATTCGATTCTACAACATCATTAGGTTTATTTTTCTTTCATTAATCTCATTAATGAATGTCCTATCATTTAAGTTACCTAAACACCAAAGATAAATACAACATACGCTTATGCCATCCGCATTCGCCTCGATGTCCCATCATGCACCGTTAGGTTAGGTAACTAATGGCAGAGCGGGGCAGGGCTAGCACGGGTGTAAAACATAAGCAACGTCTATAGAATAGATCATATATATTATAATGTATCCATCTCAACAAATCAAATGATCACATCACAGATATCGCAGCAGAAAACAACATATGAAATATAGGATATACTAGAATGTCCGTGTTTTATTTTGAGGCTGTATAAAACACGGATTCCACGGTCGTGATGAATAGCCAAACCCACATCCCTAGACCCTTATGAGAGCGGCAAGCAACCCTACCAATTCTAGAGTTAGGAGATCCGGACTCGACTCCTCGAGATGGTCTCCCACTGGACTCTAGAACCCGGCTACTTGTGCTCCCATCCATGGGTCTATCCTAATGCGAAAAAGTAAATAATATACATCAACGGTGACATCTTCCTCAACCCGGAAGTGCCCCAATAAAAGAATATTACATACAAGTTTTTATATGAATGAAAATGAAAAACTCTCATCTCATATAAAACCCCCCGGTCGTTGACGTATAGCAACGAAACCGGTGATACGCCATATATTACACTTACGGTCGCAGAAAAAAAGTGAAAACTACAACAATTGGAATCCGCAACCACCTTAGACATCATAAACCTGAAATATCTCATATTCCGGATTTCATGCCTAACAATATGAATTCCTTAGACATCGCATGCCTAACAATTATAAACCCCGCATTTTAGTCTCGATATTGAAAACACTTTCCAATAACAAGTCGGGCAATTCAATAAGATTTCCGACATCCTGATCGAATGATCGTCGGAAACTTTAGTAGATGGCCACACCCCCGATATCGTCGACGAAGTGCACTTAGGCGGAACACCACGGCCGCGAGCACCCGGACGGATGCTTTTAGCAACGGAGTTCTCCTACAGTCACTTGGTCGGGGCTATGGGGCGTGGCTATCTAATAAGGTTACCCGGCGAGTATCCGCATACGCTACGTGATTGCGACAGACTTTTGATCACATCAAAATTCCGTGGCAACCGAACAAATGAGACAAAATTACTAGATTTATAAAATTCAAATTAGTATGGATTCCAAATATTGTATCAAATCACGATAGCTAGACGATGTTAAACGTTTCGATCGAATCAACGAATTCCCAAAATTTTCCAGAGAGCTCAACACTTGAGCAGTATTAGAAGTACCCAGAACCATACCACAATGCCCATGGACCAGCAGCTGAAGGCCCGTCCCAAGCCTCTTAAGTGGCGCCGCGGAACCGCCGCCAAAACCATGTTTTAGCCGCGGTTCCGCGGTCACTTAGATGAGTTAGAGACTTGTTCTTCAGGTGGGTCCATAGAACTACCTGTATGATTTTTAGAGTATTTTGAACATGAAAAATTCCAAATTTTTGAAAATTTTCCAGAGAATGGGCAAGATCGGGTTTTCGGAGTTCGTTCGAACTTCTAACTTCGCCTAGACAACTCCTAATGCTCTAGCAAGGCTTTGATACCACTGTAGGGTTATTTGCCATGACCACAAGGTTTCACAAGGCATCAAACATGCCGTATTTAAAATTTCTAGTGTGCCAAACAACCTAACCTAGGATTTAATTAGAGTTTTAGGGGCAAAACTAAAATGTAAACAACTTTACATAGAAAGCGAATGAGGAATACAACCTTTGTAGACCGGTCCTTCACTTCTAAAGCTCCATGTAGAAGTCCCTTCGCTGCGATCGTTGATCTCCTGAACTCTAGTATGGGTTCCCTTGGAGAAATGAACAACCTTCCTCGAAGTCTTCGAGGCCGAAGATAATCTACGTCGAGGAGACTCAAAACCAAGCTACCTAGACACTAGGTGATGAACTTTGTGAAGAGAACACCCTAAACTAAATGGCAAGTAGTAGAGGATGATGAAATAGGAAGTGGGCTCACTTTAGATTTTATTTTCTCACAATATTTCTTCATGTTTCATGGAGCTAGAAAGCTAGAAGAAAGAGATGAAGAAAACCACCATGAAAAATGAAGCAACTCAAGAATGAAAACTAATGAGGTGAGAATAGCAACAATGGGTGAGTTAATATCACATATTAACCATTGTAGAGACATAACCATGGTTTAAGATAATGGTTTGGTTAATAAATATCTTGAATGAGACAAGATTAGTGGACTAAGTCAAATGATCTACAAGCTTCCATAAGCTTACAAGCCATGACAAAATACCAATAATTTTGAATTACTAAAATAAATAAAATCCTTACCATTATCTTTATTGTGGTGTAAGTCACACACACACACCAATGTAACATTCTAGAAAATATAAAATATTATTTTTAAAATTTAATATTAAAATAATATTTTTCCCGAAAACTGCCCGATTTGCGAAATTGGGGTTTTCGAAAAAGGGTATAAATATATACCGATAATTGTGAAATAAATGGAAATTTAAAATGATTTATTCATTTAAAAATATATTTAAAGGATTTGGCATTTTTAAAATTTATTATATGCAGTTTGGATGAAAAAACCGATTAGTGCACTGCTAATCGCGATTAAGCCAAATCCGTGTTTCTACAGTTTTCATAGTCAGTGCACCATGACATGTTTCATTTGGTTATATGTTCATTTGTGTTGTTTTATGTTATGGTTTTATTGTGGTGAGAAAAGAAAAGAAAGGAAAAAGGTGTCATGATGACTTGAGAAGAGAGAGAGGGGGGACATAATGATGAGAGTGAGTATGCTAGGAGAGAGAATGAGAGTGAGAAAGAGAGAGAGAGAGGGAGAGTGCTGCCCATATCTTTTCCCCCCACCATTTCTTTCATCTCCTTCTTTATCCTCAAGCCCCTCGTTCTACCCTCATGACCCATCTCCAATCTTTCATCAAAACCCCATACCCCCTTCACAAAAGATGATCACCTCCTCATCCTCATCGCAATAGACCAAGCAAGGTTAGATTTTGAAGACTTTGGACTTTTAGGGTTTTGCTTGGGTGTAACCATGAGATATAATACCTTCCATTTAGTTTAGTTATGTATTCCTTGCATTTTAGTTTAGTTTAGAATTCGTTTAGTGATTGATTTGTGACGTTGGAAATTTCAAGAAAGGAATTAGGGCTTGTTTGGAATTGGGGTTGGGTAGTGGCTGCCTACAGACCTTAGTGTCGACTTTACTGGCCAATACCCGGATTTGAAAATAAAACACGAATTTAGATTTTTTCCCGACATCGAATATTGACAGTTTGTGATAGTATTATGGAATCTGGAGTAACCCGGGGGCACTAAAAATAATTTTGCAAAGACAGTGAGGTAAGCAGGTGATTGTGAGTGTACCTTAGAGACCCGAGTCCCTCCCCTCACTAAGTGGCCGCAGATTTATTCGACTTAACCGCAAATTGCAGCCAAGTGGTAGGTGTATGGTGTAGATTTTGGTATGTGGCATTGTTATCTTATATCTAGAGCAACCTCATATGCAAAATTGGCTAGTTTGACCTGAGTCAAAATCTGGGAAGGGTTTTCCTATATTGTTGTTTTAGTATTTTCAGTATTTTGAATGCTTGGTTTTGGTTATTAGTATTGTAATTAGTTGTTGAATGTTTGTACATCAACGACTAGGGATAATTGGTTGGTTTTATATGCGTGGGCGATAGGTTCTAACCTATAGGCGATCCGTGTGCCGTATCGGTTTTCCGGATTCGATTTTAATAACGATTTCTATTGTGTATTTTTGTAGGTACCTTCGCATGGATTCCGCGGCGACGGAGCGTGGCGTCATCAACTTCGGAAAGCGAAGACCACTGTGAGTCGATCTATATCTACGGGGGAAGTCGGGTGGATGGCGTATAGCATCCCCGCAAACTTTGATGGAAACCGATTTATATATAGAATATGGTTAAGGGAAACTTTAATGGAAAACTATAGATAGAGTTAAAAGATAGTTAGAGAAACTATATTAGAAACTAAAGGATAGTTAGAAGTTATATGATATGGCTAATATGTGATGACAAAATTTGAGGATGATGTTTGACTATATTGCCGTTTAGGGTACTATAGGACTAGATACCCGACGTAAATGTGTCATCCGAACCATACCTATTTCCAAACTGAAGAATCTTATGCATCTTTTAAACAGATACCTTGAGGGACATTTCGGATTTTCAAACGATATCTTTTCCTTAAAAACAGCGTAACCACGACTTTCAAAACTACGATTCGCATCTTTAAAAAACTGATTGTATGGCTCGGGTGTGTATGTTAGATTAGATACGTATGCTTATAGTAAAGTTAGAATGTAATTGTAAATTGACGTTATGTGAGATATAGATGAGATGAAAAGAGAATACGATTTGATATGTGATATGATGATATGTTGGTATACGGATGTGAGTCGATTGAGATGATTGATACCTTTGCTGGTCCCCTGATATGAGTTGTTATGAATGTGACCTAGGACATAGGTATATAGATATATATAGAATATCGTGAATCATGAGTGATAAGCCGTACGAGACGTTGGGTCCGTACCCCTCATTGTCATATAGGTTGATAGGATCCCTGATGGTTTAATGCCGCCGTACGATGATTTACCATACGCGACGGGTTTATGATGATTGATCTATACCCTTGACTAGAGGATGCCGTACGATGGATTATACCGTACGGGATGTTGTGAGGCTAGATGCCGATTGATAGATTCACTGACTCGGACATAATATAGATACGTATACCTGTCAGCATTTGCATACAAATTACTTTATGCTACGCTCATGTTATTTTCAGTGCATCACATATATGTACCTATGCTAGTACACCTACACCATTATCGATGATGCGTATGTTACACGTACACAGATTTGCCGGCTCATACACTTCATCATCGATAATTTCCATGTCACTACACAGTAGGATTGCTGCATCATGATATGACTCCTGGCATAGTTTACTTGCTATAGTTACATATGCATCTTTATACGATGTTGCATTTGACTTAGGAGAAATTGGGAACTACAGGATATATTTTAAAACTGGAATCATTTAAAAGAGCGGTTTTCCCTTAATATGTCACATCACTGTTCCATGTTGCATGATATACGGATATGCTTACATTTCTATCATATGTCGCATACATCATGCTTTATGATTTTACGCATTGAGATATGCTATTTTCATGAGATTTCTGGATTTGAGAACCGTGGTCATTTTAAAAGAAAGTATGTATTATTTTAAAAAACCCGGTTTCTCTTGATATGCTATTTCAGTGCGTCCACCATGCGTTTTCGCGGTTCTGAGACGTGTGACAGTGATACCCGATTCGAGAAGTTGGATGAGGTCGACTGCGGGTACATGGTGGACCCGGTATGGTACCCTGGGGCAAGAAAGGGATGTCGTGCAGTAGACGATGAGCCTGGCAGGGGAGTACTACCTAACGTTGAGTATTTAGGCTCGGCGGATATCCGGAGAATACCGACCGGAGTCGAGAGATGATATGGCCGATCCGGACTGACGGAGCCCGAGGGCCGATCCGGACTGACGGAGCCCGAGATATGAGGATTTACGTGTCGATGCTGGACACGGGTTTCATGATGTTTAGAGTGTCGATACTGGGCACTCAGGTTCCATGATTTTGATGTGTCGCGAAGGGCACACGTTGATTTATATTCTCATACTTTCATGCATATGCTTTTATGATATTTACATTGATGATATGGTTGGACGAGATCCACTTGCATACTGATATTGATTATATTGTTGGATGATATCCACATATTGATTGACATTGAGATTAGCATTGGCACATATACAGATACGGTCACCCTAGATATCATAGTATTACCTTCATGATATAGTTGTCCTAGGAGTTGTTGTTTATTCGATTTCTACTTGTTGATGTTTTTCTACTCACGAGTTGGCAACTCACCCCCATTATGCCACAGTTCTTGCAGGTTGACCGCTTGGATCAGTAGCGGCTTCGCTGGCATATACCTTCATTTAGGTGTTTTGCAGTGGTAGGTGGGACATTTATATCGTACCCACTCTTGTATTTATTATTCATATTGTATCTAGTCAACTTCATCAAATCAAACTAGTATTTGTATAAGTAATGAGACTTAGTGAGACTTATAGTTGCGAGACTTGAGCGATGGGTTTTATGTTCATTTTTGGAGATTCATGTCTTGCTTTACTTTATCTTTTGTGGTGATCTTCACCATTGGGCGTCGTATACTTATATTTATGCTTTGCGTGGTTGTGATCCACTGGTTGGCGAAGAGCTAGCTCCCGCTTAGGAATGCCTTTATTCTTGTTATGTATTATGGTTTTGGATCAAAAAAATACAAAGGAGGTGCTGCCCAATTTTTTTTAAAAAGACGAGACACGTTTTCAAACTAGTAAATTTCACTTGCATTTTCATGTTCCTTTTCTATGCATTAAGAACACTTGATTTCATTATACCTTGATTTCAAAACTTCACCTCCTTTATTTTCTTAAAAGGTTTAGATTTCTGGGTTTCAGCTTACTTGAATTACATTACGCCTTTAGACGTTGCGTGATTTAAGTGATGGTCACGAGCTAATATTTCGGGTCGTGACAAAGTTGGTATCAGAGCGCTATGTTTAACCTTGGTTCGAGTCTATGTTTGACCATGCGGAGTCTAGGGCGGGTATGTATTTCGGAACCTAGGCTTGACCTTACGGAACTTAGACTTGAACGGCGGGGGGGGGAGTATTAGACCCGAACTTTCGTTTCATAAGCTGAACCTGATTGATGGAGTAGGTAGCTTGAGTAGAGTGACGTACAGTACGTATGTTCTGCGGCATATTTACGATACGATACTCCACTTAAGAAACCTTAGGATGTACATATTTTGAGATCTTTGATTCTATTCGTTTCCATGATCATACTCTCATTGATGTTGTTCCTTCTTATGATCATGTATCCATTCGGGATCTGTCGTTTCCTTTCTTTCCATTGATCTGCTCTCTTCAATACTTGCTTAAGGTTCCTGTCACCATGTTCGAGCGCAGATTAAGCTGCTGCTAGTGTTGCGATCAGGGCGAGCTCGTCATGGACGAGGACTGACCATCGTATTTTCTGGTGACATGGGAACGTCTCGATATAGTGTTGTGTGGTGACCTCTTATTGAGGCGAGTGTTTGGTTTTGCACCAGATGATCGGGCCATTGATAGAGGCTGCCAGTTGTGAGAGGACTGTCTATGTACAGCCAACCTCAGAGGTTGTGATGTCTTCTACCTTGCAGATAGATGACCCAGCTGTTGCTGAGATTGATGGGATGTTGCCTCCATACTTTGTGAGCTGAGATCGCTGGAGCTTTCAGGCAGAGATACGACAGATGATAGCTAGACTACCTCGAGTTGAGAGACGAAAGGTATTCACATGTCGGCTAGGCGAAGCTAAAAAGTTCGAATGAGTGTCAGAAACCCATTTTTTCCAAGTTTAAAGTGTTCGGAGGAACATGCAAGTGTTTCTGTGGACCCTCTAGAAGAATGAAACCCTAACTCGACATGATGACTATGGAACCGCTTTTGAACCTTAGGGTTTGCGGCAGTTTAGCGGTGCCATCAGTGAGGCTTGGGTTTGCCCTTCTACGGCTGGTCCAGAGGTACTGTGGTATGTACCAGATATTTTTAGACTGTGCTCAGGTGTTGAGCTTTCGGGAAATTATGGGACTTCGATGACTCGCTCGAAAAGTTTAACGCCGTCTGGATACCATGTGATAAGAGACCAGTAAGCTGACCAGCTTCGGATAGAGGACCTCTCCCAAATGCATTGTGAGCTGATCGAGAACGGACGAGTATAGAGTATTCTTCCGATGGTTGGGACGAGTTCCCGAGGACGTGTTCGGCTAGATATCTTCTACAGAGTGATGAAGATTTCGAGTCCGTGTGAGAAACTTCGGATTGACCGTGGCCCAGAACAGTTGCAGTGCGCAGATAGCGTGACGTGACGTCGAAGTGGATGATGATACAGACGAGTGGAACCAGAGGTTCACGCGAGATGCTGGCGAGCTGTTGTTACTCCCCGTCGAGATCAGAGATCTGATATGCACACAGAGGGGTGAGGTACGACCAGTTCCCTAGGAAATGTTGTGCGGAGAACGCAGATGTCCAGAAGACGAGAAAAGATTATGCAAGAGTACCAGCCTCCGTATTGTTCGTTATAGGCGAGATCGGAGGAGACTCTGAGCAGGATTCCTTCCAGGACACTGCTGCAATAAGTTTTGCACCGAGGATTAGTTGTGTCACTTGTATTCAGAGGATCAGAGGCCGACGCCAGTGACATGATGCTTTACGAGTGGTCATACAAATTGGCCGAGAGATGACCGGAGAAGTGCTAGAGCGGAATCGTTCCCGTTAGCACACTTGACCGGGCCGATGAGCTGATGGATTGCGAGATTGGTGAATCCACAGAGAAGATAAGGACCCAGAAACTGAGAATGCCAGACCGTGAGCAGGAGGCAAGCGGATATTCTTGTTCTGCCAGTTTTAGGCACACCGATTTATTTTTCGACATTGTAGGAGGTGTACCTCAATATTATTTGTTGCGATTTGCGGTTGTGATCGGAGCATCACGCTTATATCTCTTGGATTTGAGTTTTGATGATGAGTTTTCTGATATTGATTTCATGCACCATGGCTGCACCTGCTGGGTATTTACATTTTTGCGCATAGTTATCGCACTTGATATATATTTTATACACCGTTGTGTTGATTTGCGATTTGTACATATCGATTGCATTTGATGTCAATTTTGTACCTTCGTAGCATGTGTTTATGATTTCGTGGATTTCATACGGATGATGTGATTTTTGCACTCGGTATAGCTTACATGTGCTTGCAGTGCATTGATACGAATTTTGTGCACATAGTTGCACACTTTTTTGATTTATACACCTTGATGCACTCGGTGTTTCTTTTTATGCGTTTGAGTTATTGATGGTATTTCGTGCATTTGATGCACCAGATGTTGTTTTCATGCACAATAGATGCGCCAGATGTGTTGTCCTGCACACTCGTTGCACTGGACAGATGTTTTCGTGCACACCTGTTGCACTTAGTTTTGCTTTTGTGCATATTGTGGCACCTGTATTCGGATTTGATTTCCGTACGCACCGGACACACGGGATTGTTGGATTCGCCTTTTGAGGCTGATTTTTTTTGCTTTGGAGCACTTTGTTTTCATGATGGGTACTATATTGTGTAGTAGCCAAACAGGACTGATCTGAGGACAGTACCTGAGTACTTTGCACGCATTTAAAAAGTTTAACAAGAGATTTTCAAAAAGGAGCTATAGTCTCGCTATTTCCTACGTGTCCGTGAGCGACACGAACGTTTTTTAAAGGAAAACCTTTTGGGATATTTTGAAACGACGGGACGTATATTTGAGCAAAACATATATGAACGTATATTACTATTTTACAAATGAGCATCCATCACTAGAGCCGTGATTTACGAATCACACGGCGATTCAGAAAAGATTTTGCATGTATTTTATTTAGTTTTTGGAGATTTTCCAAGTATGCGTACTATATACATGTTATAGTATCTAACTAGTGTATATTGGATTTCAGTAGTGGATTTTGAGATCTGTATCTCCATTGTAATTTCGATGATATGCGTGCAAATCCGATGGTTTGTGTGACACCTGACGGAGCTTGATTTTGAGTTTTATACTCATTTTTCAGGCGCACGCGATGCGCTGTGTTATTTCTGCATCTTCCATTATTTCCGAGCCCCGTTGATTTGAGTTGATTATTAAAATGTTTTAGATTTTGGGGTTTAAATTTAAATTCGGGGACCGAATTTATTTAAGGGGGGAAGATTGTAACATTTTAAAAAATATAAAATATTATTTTTAGAATTTAATATTAAAATAATATTTTTCCCGAAAACAGCCCGATTTGCGAAATTGGGGTTTTCGAAAAAGGGTATAAATATATACCTATAATTGTGAAATAAAAATGATTTATTCATTTAAAAATATATTTAAAGGATATGGCATTTTAAAAATTTATTATATGCAGTTTGGATAAAAAAAACCGATTAGTGCACTGCTAATCGCGATTAAGCCAAATCCGTATTTCTACAGTTTTCATGGTTAGTACACCATGACATGTTTCATTTGGTTGCATGTTCATTTGTGTTGTTTTATGTTATGGTTTTATTGTGGTAAGAAAAGAAAAGAAAGGAAAAAGATGTCATGATGACTTGAGAAGAGAGAGAGGGGGCATAATGATGAGAGTGAGCATGCTAGGAAAGAGAATGAGAGTGATAAAGAGAGAGAGGGAGAGTACTGCCCATATCTTTTCCCCCACCATTTCTATCATCTCCTTCTTCATCCTCAAGCCCCTCATTCTACCCTCATGACCCATCTCCAATCTTTCATCAAAACCCCATACCCCCTTCACAAAAGATGATCACCTCCTCACCCTCATCGCAATGGACCAAGCAAGGTTAGATTTTGAAGACTAGGGACTTCTAGGGTTTTTCTTGGGTGTAACCATGACGTATAATCCCTTCCATTTTGTTTAGTTATGTATTCCTTGCATTTTAGTTTAGAATTCGTTTAGTGATGGATTTGTGATGTTGGAAATTTCAAGAGAGGAATTAGGACTTGTTTGGAATTGGTGTTGGGTAGTGGCTGCCTACAGACCTTAGTGTCGACTTTACCGGCTAATACCCGGATTTGAAAAAAAAACACGAATTTAGAATTTTTCCCGACATCGAATATTGACAGTTTGTGATAGTATTATGGAATCTGGAGTAACCCAGGGGCACTAAAAATAATTTTGCAAAGACAGTGAGGTAAGCAGGTGATTATGAGTGTACCCTAGAGACCCGAGTCCCTCCCGTCACTAAGTGGCCGCAGATTTATTCGACTTGGCCGCAAATTGCGGCCAAGTAGGGTGTGTATGGTGTGGATTTTGGTATGTGGCATTGTTATCCTATATTTAGAGCAACCTCATATGCAAAATTTGCCAGTTTGACCTGAGTCAATATCTTGGAAGGGTTTTCCTATATTGCCGTTTTCGTATTTTTCGTATTTTGAATGCTTGGTTTTGGTTATTGCTATTATAATTGGTTGTTAAATGTTTGTACATCAACGATTAGGGATAATTGGTTGGTTTTGCATGCGTGGGATATAGGTTCTAACCTATAGGCGGTCCGTGTGCCGTATCGGTTTTCCAGATTCGATTTTAATAGCGATTTCGATTGTGTACTTTTGTAGGTACCTTCGCATGGATTCCGAGGCGACGGAGCGTGGCGTCATCAACTTCGGTAAGCGAACACCACTGTGAGTAGATCTATATCTACGGGGGAAGTCGAGTGGATGACGTATAGCTCCCCCGCAAACTTTGATGAAAACCGATTTATATATAGAATATGGTTAAGGGAAACTTTAATGGAAAACTATAGATAGAGTTAAAAAATAGTTAGAGAAACTATATTAGAAACTAAATTATAGTTAGAAGTGATATCATACGGCTAATATATGATGACGAAATTTGAGGATGATGTTTGACGATATTGCCGTTTAGGATACTATAGGACTAGATACCCGACGTAAATGTGTCATCAGAGCCGTACATATTTCCAAACTGAAGAATCATATGCATCTTTTAAACAGATACCTTGAGGGACGTTACGGATTTTAAAACGATAACTTTTCCTTAAAAACACCGTAACCCCGACTTTCAAAACTACGATTCGCATCTTTAAAAAACTGATTGTATGGTTCAGATGTGTATGTTAGATTAGATACGTATACTTATAGTAAAGTTAGAATGTAATTGTAAATTTACCATATGTGAGATATAGATGCGATGAAAAGAGAATACGATTTGACATGTGATATGATAATATGTTGGTATACGGATGAGAGTTGATTGAGATGATTGATACCTTTGCCGGTCCCCTGATATGAGTTGTTATGGATGTGACCCGGGACGTAGGTATATAGATATATATAGAATGTCGTGAATCATGAGTGATAAGCTATACGAGACGTTGGGTCCGTACCCCTCATTGTCATTTAGGTTGATAGGATCCCTGATGGTTTAATGCCGCCGTACGATAATTTACCGTACGCGATGAGTTTATGATGATTGATCCATACCCTTGACTAGAGGATGCCGTACGATGGATTATACCGTACGGGATGTTGTGAGGCTAGATACCGATTGATAGATTCACTGACTCGGACATATTATTTGTTAGTTGTATGTATGCCCTAGAGGCCAGTATTGTACAGATGATGTATATTATATTGGATGCTTGGACATATATAGAGATGACTTTCTTGCGAGATATGATAGTATGCTATCTGGTTGCTCTTTATCTTAACATGTACACTAGTCTCTTTAAACTGTCTTATAGTTAAATGTTGGTAAAGCCCTTAGGATGTGTACTTGACTATCTAGACTATGATGCGGATCATACTAGTGGGGACATGGTAGTCTATAGGTACATCCTTCAAGGTCCCTAGTCGTAGGTGTATCGAGACGGGGCATCGATATACCAGTGTAGACTAGCGTATACGCTTCTCGACCCATGAGATGGGCAATGGATGATCCCATATCCATTGGTGTTTGACATCAGAGATGGTGTACGGGTGCTCAGTGGAGACTGGGTACACTGGACGGACTCGCCGAGAACTCCCAGATGGTATTATACCTCACGTCAGATAGCAGTTCTCAGGTGACACTTGTACAGGTTAGTCTGTAGACCCGAGATCGTCATAGAGTCTTATGTGATTCCCACTGTGCTTTGATCTCCACCTTACCACGTCCATGAGGGCATGCAAAACGGTGGTCTTTGGGTACAGTCCCGAGTCACATGGAGGCAATGAGCGATAGGAGGGGTTTCGTCTCTCCCGGTATTGGGGGTTGATGTTGCGCTGTGCTCGATTGGCCGTAACAGGGAAGTCCCTGGCCAGGGCTGATCAGAGATTTGCTGGTAAGTGTTACCAGTAGTTTCTCGACCCGTTATGAGCCTCACATCGGCACGACTTATCGGTTATTGGGGTCTGACGTATACCATCCCTAGACTTGATATGTGACATATCAGACGAACAGACCGGACTGTACGGTAAGTGTTACTGGTTGGATTCACAGGAGTGTGAGCGGGCTAGCTCGTCGATCTTCTGATCGCTCAATACCCGGGTGGCCGTTACGTTTAGCAGACCGCTTGCGGCTTTTGGGTGATTGATATGATCATCATCTGCTGCCGGCGTATTGACGAGTCTTTAGAGTCCTACACAGAGGTTTCCTGGCTCAAGCGAAATGAAATAGGGGTGCATATGAGATATGTGCGGGACCGAGAATGATGCGTGTATGTGATACCGTATTCCATTCTCGTGATCAATGTATCGATTGGTTATATGCGATATAACCTAGATATCGAATCAAGGATTGATTCGATAAGCCGATACATAGGATACTAGTCGGTTTTATGCGATATGACCGGATCGTTAAATCAAGTGTTGATTTAATGATTTAATGTATAATTATATATTTGATATATTACTTTGCATTAACTAGTATTGGTTCACTTTAAATGGATTTTCTCACTTGATGTGCAAGTTGTATATGTGATATACTTTTGTGCACATGTTTGTATCATGTTTGATGATACTTGCTCATTTGGTTAAGTGTAAAGAATTAAACCTTGGTTAAGTAAATGATTAGGGTTTTTATTTATTCATTCATTTATCTTTTTAATTTGGATTAAATAAAATTTCAAAAGAAAACAAAATGGTTGCTATCATTCATGAAGCTTGTTGAAGCTTCATGAAGCTTTGACCAAAGTGACCATTTTGTCTTCATGCTTAACCCTAACCATTCATCTAACCTTAGTCAATTCTCTACACCTAACCATGGTTCATATTATGATAAGTATTCATTTCTTTTGCATTTTTAATTAGAACACTTATCATAATCTATTTTCTTCATCTTCTTCTTCTTCAAGAAAAAGCTTGCCACCATTAATGGCATCTTGAGCAAAAGTATGAGAAATCCAATTCTAAAGTGAACCCACCTCCTATTTCTTCACCCTCTACCTCTTGCCAAGTAGTATAGGGTGTTTTCTTCACAAGTTTCACAACTTGGTGAAGTTGGAGCTTGATTTTGTGTAACCTCGACGCAGATCATCTTCGGCATCGTAGCCGACGACTTGTCCGCTCATTTCTCCGATGAAGCCGATGCTAGAGTCCGAGATCCAACTAGGACAGTGAGAGGACGTCTACGTGGAGCTAAGGAAGTGGAGAACCGGATCTACAAAGGTTGTAGCTTCTCACTTTTAGTTAAGATGTTAACTAGCTTATCTTTTCGCCTAAAATTCTAGTTAACGATCCGTATTAGGGTTTCTCGGCACTTGTAAAATTTGAAATTGGCATGGTTGATGCCTTGTGAGACCTCTTGAGAGTGCCTAGGAACCCTACAGTGGTATCAGAGACAGGTTAGAGCCTTAGGCGAAGTGTAGACGACGTTTGAAATCCGAATGAACATCGAAACCCTAAATCAAATTGCTCTCTGGACTTTTTTCAAAAAATCGGGTTTTTCCAGATTAAAAATGCTTAAAAAATTCAGCAGGGAATTCTAAGAATTACGGTGGAAAATTTTCCTGAAGATGTGTCAATAGTGCGGCGGAACCACGGCAGAAGCATGGCTTCTGCGGCGGTTCCGCGGCCAGATTGTGTGAACATGCTACCATTTTTGCACAGTAATTCTTATTTTATGATGCTGAGTTTTATGGGAATTTTTAATATTTATTCAAGAGTTGAATTTTCTGGGGTTGTTTTGGGGATTCGATGATTCGATCGGATTATCAGATTTTGTCTATGTGGATTCCGGATAATTTTAGAATATGTTAAAAAGTTCGACCGGATATAAATACCCAACTTTTCCCCTGCCGGAAAATTTCCAAGTGTTGGATTTTTCTGAGGTTTAAAGACGTTCTAAGTAGTGCAAGTAATGCGATGGTCCCTCTAGAAGACAACAAACCTTAACTCGATTATGTGACCGTCTTGAACTGCCCTTTGAACCTTCGGGTTTGGGGGAGTATGGCGTGCCACATGTGAGGCGTTGGCTTGACCCTTCTACGGCTGGACCGTTGGTACTGAGGCATGAAGTGAACGTCTTTGAATATATTTCATGTGTTGAACGGTTTCGGGAAAACTTGGGTGTTCGAATGTTCGATCGGAAAGTTTAATATTTTCTATTTATCCGGAATGGGATACAATAATTGGAATTCACACACAGTTATGAGATAACTGAATGAATGTTATAAATCTAGCGGTTTAGTCTCACTTCATATTGAAAAGAGTTTTCGATAATGAGACTAAAATGCGGGGTTTATAATTGTTAGGCATGTGATGTCTAAGTATTTCATTTGATTAGGCATGCGATGTCTAAAGAGGTTGCGGATTCCAATTGTTGTAGTTTTACACTTTCTTTTCTGTGACCGTAAGTGTAATATGTGATATCGCCGGTTTCGTTGCTATATGCCAACGACAATTGGGATGCGCATATTTACTTACGTTGATGGCATGTGATATTATATGTTGCTGGATATGTTATATTGGATCGTCGTGTTTGAATAGCCGGGGGTTTTTATGTGAAATGAGTGTTTTTCATTTTCATTCATATAAAAACTTGTATGTAATATTCTTTTATTTGGGGCACTTTCAGGTTGCGGAAGCTGTCTTCTTTTGTATATTATTTACTTTTCTGCACTAGGATAGACCCAAGGAGGGGAGCACAAGCAACCGGGTTCAAAGGGTCCAGTGGGAGGCCATCTCGAGGAGTCGAGTCCGGGTCTCCTAACCCTAGAATTGGTAGGGTTGCTTGCCGCTCTCGTAGGGGTCTAGGGGTGTGGGATTGGCTATTCATCACGACTGTGGAATCCGTGTTTTATACTGGCTCGTATTGAAAACACGGACGTCCTAGTATATCCAATGTTTCATATGTTTCTTCTGCTGCGATATCTGTGATGTGATCATGTGATGTTCTGTGATAGATACAGTATATAGTATATATGATATATTATATAGACGTTACTTATATTTTGCACCCGCACTAGCCCTGCCCTGCTCTGCCGTTAGTTACCTAACCTAACGGTACACGAGGGGACATTCAGGCGAATGCGGATGGCATAAGTGTACGTCGTATTTTTCTGTGATGTTTAGGGTATTTAAATGATGGGACTTCATTAATGTGATTAATGAAAGAAAAGAAACCTAAGATGTTGTAGAATCAAATTTTAAACAAAACAGGTAGCTACAGTTCTTGCTTTGCATAGCGGTATATATGATATACCCTGCACCTTATTCGATGAGGAAAGGACCGAGATCCCTTCACCGGGAGTGACTCCTTTAGCAATAACTGGCAGATGCTACACACTCGGTTTGACTTTTGATTGCTTCTATAGTTTCTGCTTTGCACAGTGATATATATGATATATCCCGCACCTCATTCGACGAGGAAAGGGCCGACGATTCCTTCACAGGGAGTGACCCCTTTAGCAAAACTAGAAAAGCCTCAAAATCATTCCATTTCAAAACTTCATTTGATTCTACAACGATATCAAGTTCATTACGCAATAGGTTTTCAGAAAAACCTGTCGTAGCCCTCCGTCATTTCAGATAAGTACTAGTTAGTATTCGTGCTACGTTTGTTGACTATGTTAAGGCGTAGTGTGCGGTAGCTAATTAGTGCTTATCTGTATAAGCATATGATGCGATTGGATTAGGGTAGTCGTGCGACTTTGTTGACTATGTTAAGAGTCGTGCGGGTGGGTTTAATTCAATCGAGAAATGACAGGTTGAACTTGACTAGCACTTATGATTTGTTGACTATGTTAAGGTCATATAGCTGCTAGGGGCAAAATATTATCGGGAATTTCAAGTGTTGAAATTTGCAATGAGATTGCATACCTTCTCTGAGATAGTTGGTTCCCGATACCCACTATGAGTAAGTGTTACTCCTGGGAGAGTTTTACACATTATAATTAGCCGATCAAGTAGGTGTCTAGAAAGGTGTCAACGGGGTTACGCCTCTGGGAAAACGAGGTTTACATTAATTAGGTTCGTGCGAAAGCACGGGGGACCTCCCTCAAAGTACCGACACTGGCCTGGCTGAAAGATTGGCGAACTTGTAGTGTGTAATTAATCCCGGCTAGTCTTTCCTTTTAGGGTTTGAAGGAAGATTTGATAAAAACAGTGGGAGCCATCCTGATTAGATAAGATAATAACCAATCTGATCTTACAAGAGCATACGCTAAAGTGTTTTCTTCTCTCTCTCTCCAGGTAGCGACCATTTCATGCCCTAACAAAGATAATAATATGGATGTATTGACCGAACTCGCATGTTATACTGTGCTGGGGAACGTTGGTTCCGTTCTTTCCTATAAGAGTTATAGGACTGAACAGGATATAGGGGAATACCAGGATTCCCATGCCACCCGAATGAAGAAAGTACATGTTGATGCATTTTCTTCGGGTGTGTTCGTTACTGAGAACTGTTTCTCCATTTGCTCTACGTCCTGGGTATTAGATACCGGGTCAGGATCCCATATATGTAAGCAGTTACATGGGCTAAGGAAAGGCAGAGAACTTGGAGAAGGTGATAAAGACATTAGAGTTGGAAATGGTGCAATTGTTGCAGCTAAGACTGTCGGGGAATATCACCTTGCATTACCTACTGGTAATACATTGGTTCTGAACGAATGCTATTACATGCCGAACCTGATATGCAACATTATATCGGTTTCTTTATTAAGTAAAGAGGGATATAATTTTGTATTAAAGGATAATGTTATGAACATTTTCCATAACCAAAAGTTGGTTGGATCAGGCACGTTGTGCAATGGCATTTATGTTCTAAATCAATCAACAGTTCTGAGCATAACAAATACACACAAGAGGAAGAGTTCAGAACTGAACGAATCCTTCTTGTGGCATTGTAGACTGGGTCACATCAATGCGACACGACTAGCTAAGTTGCATAAGGATGGATATTTGAAACCATTCGAATTTTCATCTTATGACACTTGCCAGTCATGTCTCAAAGGCAAGATGACCAAAACTCCGTTTACGGGACACGGAGAAAGAGTTACCGAACTCTTGGGACTGATACATAGTGATGTATGCGGTCCTATGTCTACACATGCCAGGGATGGTTCTTCGTACTTTATTACATTCACTGACGATCTCTCTAGATTCGGATATGTGTTCCTGATGAAACACAAATCAGAAGCTTTTGAGAAATTTAGAGAATATAAACAAGAAGTCGAGAACCAAACCGGAAAAAGTATTAAAATCCTTCGATCTGATCGAGGAGGTGAATACTTGAGCAATGAATTCCTGGACTTCCTAAAAGAGAATGGGATTCTCTCTCAGCTGACTCCTCCATATACACCACAGCACAACGGTGTACCAGAACGGAGGAACCGCACCCTATTAGATATGGTGCGCTCTATGATGAGCACAACTGAGTTACCTATTTCCTTCTGGGGATATGCGCTGGAGACAGCAGCATACCTATTGAATCAAGTTCCATCTAAATCTGTACCTACCACACCATATGAGATATGGAGTGGGAAGAGACCATATTTTAAACGAGTTAAGATATGGGGTTTCCGGCCTATGTCAAAAGGCAAAATCCAGACAAACTCGAGGCACGGTCAGTTCTTTGCAAGTTTGTGGGATATCCTAAGAATTCACAAGGATATTTTTTCTACCATGCTGAAGAACAAAAGGTGTTTGTTTCTCAATATGCCACCTTTTTAGAAAAGGAATTCCTTGAAAAAGAAATTAGTGGCAAAGTGGTAGAGCTGGAAAAAGTTCCAGATACACAAACCGTAACTGAAGATTTAGTGGAACCAGAAGATTCAGTAGCTCCCAATGAACCTCAGCCTCTCAGCCGATCTAGTAGGGTTCCTCACCAACCTGAGAGATACTACGGTTTTCTCATGGATGGTGGGAGCGAGGATTGCATCATGGAGGATGATGACCCAACTAGCTTCGAGCAGGCCATCACGAGTAGAGACTCAGTGGAATGGCTGGATGCTATGCGGTCCGAGATGGAATCCATGTACACCAACAAAGTATGGACTTTGGATGTTTCTCCTGAAGGGGTAAAACCCATCGGGAGCAAGTGGATCTTCAAGAAAAAACTTGGTGTAGATGGGAAAGTGGAGACTTTCAAAGCTAGACTTGTTGCAAAGGGTTTTCGTCAAAGACCAGGTGTCGACTATGACGAAACCTTTTCTCCAGTGGCTATGCTTAAATCCATCCGGATCATGCTTGCCATCGCTGCATATCATGACTACGAAATCTGGCAAATAGATGTTAAGACCGCCTTTCTAAATGGTGATTTAAAAGAGTGCGTGTACATGACTCAACCAGAGGGCTTCGTAGACAGTGGGAGCAGCGGGAAGGTGTGCAAGCTGCTTAAATCCATTTATGGATTAAAGCAAGCATCGCGGAGTTGGAACATCTGCTTTGACGTCGTTATCAAAGAGTTTGATTTCGTCAAAAACCCAGATGAACCTTGTATCTACAAGAAGGTAGCGGAGAGTAAGGTTGTCTTCCTCGTATTGTACGTAGACGACATATTCTTGATAGGAAATGATATTCCTATGATGCAATCGGTCAAGCTCTTCTTATCACAAAGATTCTCATTGAAAGATCTTGGTGATGCCTTCTGCATATTGGGAATTAGGATCTATAGAGATAGATCCAAACGGATATTGGGATTGTCCCAATCTAGGTACATTGACACCATACTAAAAAGGTTTAGTATGGAAGAATCCAACCGTGGGAACTTGCCCACGATCTCTGGAGTCACTCTCTCCAAAGAGATGTCTCCCAAGACTGATTTGGAGAGAGCTCGCATGCAAGGGATACCCTATGCTTCGGCTGTAGGCTCTATCATGTATGCGATGCTATGTACCAGACCCGATGTAGCATACTTACTAAGTGTAGTGAGCAGATATCAAGATGATCCTGGAGAGAGTCACTGGACAGCTGTGAAGAGCATTCTCAAGTACTTACGAAGGACTAAAGAGATGCTCTTGGTGTATGGTAACGGAGAACTCCAAGTGGAGTCTTTTACCGATTCGAGCTTCCAGAGTGATAAGGACGACTCTAAGTCGCAGTCGGGATTTGTCTTTACCCTTTACGGAGGGGCGGTTAGCTGGAAGAGTTCCAAGCAGGAAACCGTGGCAGACTCGACGATGGAGGCTGAATACATCGCTGCCAACGATGCTGCTAAAGAGGCTGTCTGGATAAAGAAGTTCATTATTGAACTTGGAGTGGTTCCATCCATTGAGCATCCAATACCTTTGTATTGTGATAACAATGGAGCGGTGGCTTTGGCCAAGGAACCTAGGTCCCATCAGCGATCCAGGCATATTCTGAGATGGTATCACCTAATCCGGGAGATAGTTGATCGCCGGGAGATCGAGGTCAGGAGGGTTGACACGAAGAACAACACGGCGGATCCACTCACGAAGGCCATTCCCCAGATACAGTTTGAGAGACTCTTCGGGATGCTCGGTATGCAATACTACAGCAGCTGGCCCTAGTGCAAGTGGGAGATTGTTAGTTGTATGTATGCCCTAGAGGCCAGTATTGTACAGATGATGTATATTATATTGGATGCTTGGACATATATAGAGATGACTTTCTTGCTCGATATGATAGTATGCTATCTGGTTGCTCTTTATCTTAACATATACACTAGTCTCTTTAAACTGTCTTATAGTTACATGTTGGTAAAGCCCTTAGGATGTGTACTTGACTACCTGGACTATGATGCGGATCATACTAGTGGGGACATGGTAGTCTATAGGTACATCCTTCAAGGTCCCTAGTCATAGGTGTATCGAGACGGGGCATCGATATACCAGTGTAGACTAGCGTATACCCTTCTCGACCCATGAGATGGGCGATGGATGATCCCATATCCATTGGTGTTTGACATCAGAGATGGTGTACGGGTGCTCAGTGGAGACTGGGTACACTGGACGGACTCGCCGAGAACTTCCAGATGGTATTATACCTCACGTCAGATGGCAGTTCTCAGGTGACACTTGTACAGGTTAGTCTGTAGACCCGAGATCGTCATAGAGTCTTGTGTGATTCCCACTGTGCTTTGATCTCCACCTTACCACGTCCATGAGGGCATGCAAAACGGTGGTCTTTGGGTACAGTCCCGAGTCATATGGAGGCAATGAGCGATAGGAGGGGTTTCGTCTCTCCCGGTATTGGGGGTTGATGTTGCGCTGTGCTCGATTGGCCGTCACAGGGAAGTCCCTGGCCAGGGCTGATCAGAGATTTGCTGGTAAGTGTTACCAGTAGTTTCTCGACCCGTTATGAGCCTCACATCGGCACGACTTATCGGTTATTGGGGTCTGACGTATACCACCCCGAGACTTGATATGCGACATATCAGACGAACAGACCGGACTGTACGGTAAGTGTTACTGGTTGGATTCACAGGAGTGTGAGCGGGCTAGCTCGTCGATCTTCTGATCGCTCAATACCCGGGTGGCCGTTACGTTTAGCAGACCGCTTGCGGCTTGTGGGTGATTGATATGATCATCATCTGCTGCCGGCGTATTGACGAGTCTTTAGAGTCCTACACAGAGGTTTCCTGGCTCAAGCGAAACGAAATAGGGGCGCATATGAGATATGTGCGGGACCGAGAATGATACGTGTATGTGATACCGATATAACCTAGATATCGAATCAAGGATTGATTCGATAAGCCGATACATAGGATACTAGTCGGTTGTATGCGATATGACCGGATCGTTAAATCAAGTGTTGATTTAATGATTTAATGTATAATTATATATTTGATATATTACTTTGCATTAACTAGTATTGGTTCACTTTAAATGGATTTTCTCACTTGATGTGCAAGTTGTATATGTGATATACTTTTGTGCACATGTTTGTATCATGTTTGATGATACTTGCTCATTTGGTTAAGTGTAAAGAATTAAACCTTGGTTAAGTAAATGATTAGGGTTTTTATTTATTCATTCATTTATCTTTTTAATTTGGATTAAAAAGAAATTGCAAAAGAAAACAAAATGGTTGCTATCATTCATGAAGCTTGTTGAAGCTTCATGAAGTTTTGACCAAAGTGACCATTTTGTCTTCATGCTTAACCCTAACCATTCATCTAACCTTAGTCAATTCTCTACACGTAACCATGGTTCATATTATGATAAGTATTCATTTCTTTTGCATTTTTAATTAGAACACTTATCATAATCTATTTTCTTCATCTTCTTCTTCTTCAAGAAAAAGCTTGCCACCATTAATGGCATCTTGAGCAAAAGTGTGAGAAATCCAATTCTAAAGTGAACCCACCTCCTATTTCTTCACCCTCTACCTCTTGCCAAGTAGTATAGGGTGTTTTCATCACAAGTTTCACAACTTGGTGAAGTTGGAGTTTGATCTTGTATAACCTCGACGTAGATCATCTTCGGCATCGTAGCCGACGACTTGTCCGCTCATTTCTCCGATGAAGCCGATGCTAGAGTCCGAGATCCGACTAGGACAGCGAGAGGACGTCTACGTGGAGCTAAGGAAGTGGAGAACCGGATCTACAAAGGTTGTAGCTTCTCACTTTTAGTTAAGATGTTAACTAGCTTATCTTTTCACCTAAAATTCTAGTTAACGATCCGTATTAGGGTTTCTCGGCACTTGTAAAATTTGAAATTGGCATGGTTGATGCCTTGTGAGACCTCTTGAGAGTGCCTAGGAACCCTATATTATAGATACGTATACCTGTCAGCATTTCCATACGAATTACTTTATACTACGCTCATGTTATTTTGAGTGTATCACATATATTTACCTGTGCTAGTACACCTACACCATTATCGATGATGCGTATGTTACACGTACATAGATTTTCCGGCTCACACACTTCATCATTGATAATTGCCATTTCACTACACAGTAGGATTGCTGCATCATGATATGACTCCTAGCATAGTTTACTTGCTATAGTTACATATGCACCTTTATACGATGTTGCATTTGACTTAGGAGAAATTGGGAACCGCAGGATATATTTTAAAACTGGAATCATTTAAAAGGGCGGTTTTCCCTTAATATGTCACATCACTGTTCCATGTTGCATGATATACGGATATGCTTACATTTCTATCATATATCGCATACATCATATTTTATGATTTTACGCATTGAGATATACTGTTTTCAAGAGATTTCTGGATTTGAGAACTGTGGTCATTTTAAAAGAAAGTATGTATTGTTTTAAAAAACTCGATTTCTCTTGATATGATATTTCAGTGCGTCCACCATGCGTTTTCTCGGTTCTGAGACATGTGACAGTGATACCCGATTCGAGAAGCGGGATGAGGCCGATTGCGGGTATATGGTGTACCCGGTATGGTACCCTGGGGCAAGAAAGGGATGTCGCGCAGTAGACGATGAGCCTGGTAGGGGAGTACTACCTACCGGTGATAGTATTTGGGCTCGGAGGATATCCGGAGGATACCGACCGGAGTCGAGAGATGATATGGGCCGATCCGGACTGGCGGAGCCCGAGGGCCGATCCGGACTGACGGAGCCCGAGATATGAGGATTTACGTGTTGATGCTGGACACGGGTTTCATGATGTTTAGAGTGTCGATGCTGGGCACTCAGGTTCCATGATTTTGATGTGTCACGAGGGGCACACGTTGATTTATATCCTCATACTTTCATGCATATGCTTTTATGATATTTACATTGATGATATGGTTAGATGAGATCCACTTGCATACATACATTGATTATATTGTTGGATGATATCTACATGCTGATTGACATTGATATTAGCGTTGGCACATATACAGATACGGTCACCCTAGATATCATAGTATTACCTTCATGATATAGTTGACCTAAGATTCGTTGTTTATTCGATTTCTACTTGTTGATGTTTTTCTACTCACGAGTTGGAAACTCACCCCGTTGTGCTACAGTTCTTGCAGGTTGACCGCTTGGATTAGTAGCGGCTTCGCTGGCACATAGCTTCATTTGGGTGTTTTGCAGTGGTAGGTGGGACATTTGTATTGTACCCACTCTTATATTTATTATTCATATTTTATCTAGTCAACTCCATCAAATCAAACTAGTATTTGTATAAGTAATGAGACTTAGTGAGACTTATAGTTGCGAGACTTGAGTGATGGGTTTTATGTTCGCTTTTGGGGATTCATGTCTTGCTTTACTTTATCTTTTGTGGTGATCTTCGCCATTGGGCGTCGTATACTTATATTTATGCTTTGCGTGGTTGTGATCCGCCGGTTGGCGAAGAGGTAGCTCCTGCTTGGGGATGCCTATATTCTTATTATGTATTATGGTTTTGGATCAAAAAAATACAAAGGAGGTGCTGCCCAATTTTTTTAAAAAGACGAAACACGTTTTCAAACTAGTAAATTTCACTTGCATTTTCATGTTCCTTTTCTATGCATTAAGAAAACTTGATTTCATTATACCTTGATTTTAAAACCTCATCTCCTTTATTTTCTTAAAAGGTTTAGATTTCTGAGTTTCAGCTTACTTAAATTACGTTACAGCTTTAGACGTTGCGTGATTTAAGTGATGGTCACGAGCTAATATTTCGGGTCGTGATAATCCATGTTTGCATGTATCATCAAGAATGACACAAAAACATGTACATTAATATATATCACATATATACTATATGCACACTAGTGAGAAAAAGAAATGTTAAGTGAGCTAATATTAGTTAATATATCAAATATATGATTATACATTAAATTATTAAATCAACACTTGATTTAATAATCCGGCTATATCACATACATCCGAATAATATCAAATGTAACAATCTATCGAATCAACACTTGATCCGATAACCCGGCTATATCACATATTGTTGGATATTTGTATGCCCTAGAGGCCATTATGTGATAGTGGATGTATCTATACATGTATATATATATATATTCATTATGCATTCTTCCTCGACATGATAGTATGCTATCTGGTTCTTCTTTATCTGACATGTTGATTTGATCATGCTTATTATTCACTCATATATGCTGATAAAGCCCTGAGGATATTGGCTTGACTGCTCTGATTATGATGGAGATCATACTAGTGGGACATTTGTAGTCTATAAGCATATCCTGGAAAGTCCCTAGTCGTAGGTATATCGAGACGGGGCATTGATATACCAGAGTAGACTAGCGTATATGATACTAGACCCATATGATGGGCGATGGATGTTTCAACATTCATCGATGTTTGACATCAAGATCATATACGGGTGCTCAGTGCTGACTGGGTACACTGGACGGACTCACCGAGAACTCCTATATGGAATTATATCTATCGTCGGATAGCAGTTCTCAGGTGACACTGGTACAGGTTAGTCTGTAGACCCGAGATCGTCATGGAGTCTTGTGTGTTCTCCCACTGTACTTTGATTACCACCCTACCACGACTTTACTGAGTCGTGCAAACAGGTGGCCGTTGGGTACAGTCCCGAGACACACGAAGGCAATGAGCGATAGGAGGGGTTTCGTCTCTCCCGGTATTGGGAGTTGATGTTGTACTGTGCCCGACTGGTTATATCAGTAAGTCCCTGGCCAGGGCTGCTGAGAATTGCTGATAAGTGTTATCAGTAGTTTCTCGATCTGTTATAGACCATTCACCGGCACGACTTATTGAGTTGTTAGGGTCGACGTTACCATCCCTAGGCTCGATATGCGACATATCTGACGAAGAGACCGGACTGTACGGTAGTGTTGCCGGTTGGCTCGACGGGAGTTGTAGCAGGTTCGCTTGTTGTCTTCTGATCGCTCAATACCCGGGTGGCCGTTACGTTTAGCTGACCGCTTGCGGCTTGGGGGTACCTGATATGATCATCACCCTCTGCCGGTGTATTGACGAGTCTTAGAGTCCCACAAAGGAGTTACCCAGTCCAGGAGAAACGTTGTGGTGCGCGTATGCGATATGCGCATGCACCCGATTAAAATGTGCGTGTATGATTCCGAACATTGATCGGGTGGCCTGCTTTTGGTGGGATCATATGAGATATGACCGGATTGATAAATCAAGTGTTGATTTATCATCTAACCATTAGTTTTCTCACTTGAAACCTTTCTAGAATTTGATGGATGTATGCATGCATGCATGTGTTTCTTTCTTTCATTCTAGTTTCATGCACATGTGGATGTGCATACATGCATACATACATACACCCATCTATCATGGTTGTTAGCACATGGAAGTGGTGGCAATATAAGACTCATACCATGGATTAAGTAATGGTTTTTTATTTGATTTTGTATTTAAAACAAAATTGAAAAGAAAAGGATAATCTTTACTAGCTTCTATATTCTTCTTCTAACCTAACCAAGCTCACCTACCTCTAACCTTGGGTTATCCTTCTCTTTATCATTTAAAACTCAAGTTAAATAAACTCTCCATCACTTAACCATGGTTGGATGTAAGAAGGAATAAAATATAAAAGGTTATATTTCATTTCTTTTTCAACGGTCATCTTTTATCTTTTACACTTGCTAAAAAGAAAAGCCACCATCTTCATCCTCCTTCACCATTTGCTCTCTAGGGTTTTCTAGTGAGTTAAACACACTTAAAGAAAGGTTTTTGAAGTGAGATTCCAAACCACAACATCATTCTATGCAAGTTTAGCCAACTTGTTTAGAGTGTTCTCTTCGTTTTTACGAAGTTGCGAGCTTGGACGGGGAACTCCGGGTGGATCGTCGTAGACGGAAGAGGACTTCAAGAGGACCTCCATTCAACACCCTAGAGACCAAGGAGTCCAGCGAAAGGGAGCTACAAAGCTTGTAGTCTCGAAACCCTAGTTTTGTTCGCTTTATATTTCGAAACCCTAATTTTCTAGGATCGATTCCTTTGCATGCTTGTTTAGCACCATCAAAATTAAAACTTTAAGGCATGTGATGCTTCAAAACTCTTCATAGGGTGCTAGACAAACCTTACATTGGTATCAGAGCAGACCTAGAACATTAGGCGACGCTTTTACGAAGTAAAAATCCCGATCGGACAAAAAATACGATTTTTTGGACCCTCTCTGGACAAATTTTAAAATCTGACATTTTTCAGAATTAAAAATACTTAAAAAATACAGCAGGGAAAACTAAGAATAATGGTGAAATACGGTACAGTGAACTGTTCATATGGCTGCGGAACCGCGGCAATTCCTTGCTTAGGCCGCGGATCCGCGGCCGTACAGTGGCATCATGCTATGAAAATTGCACCATAATTCCTAGGTCTGCTAGTATACTGTTTTAGGTATGTTTAATCTGAATATAGTACTGTATTTTCTGGAGATGGTTTTGGACGCGTAGTTTTGATCGGTATTTTCATTTCGTAGCTTTTCCGGGTAAATTAGAAAGTACTGAAGTGTTTGAACGAATATCATTTGCTCACTATTCACGGGGTTTAAATGCTTTAGAGATACGTGCAAGTCTTTTTGTGGTGGTCCCTCTAGAAGACAACAAACCTTAACTCGATTATGTGACCGTCTTGAACTGCCCTTTGAACCTTAGGGTTTGGGGCAGTACGGCGTGCCACATGTGAGGCGTTGACTTGACCCTTCTACGGCTGGACCGCTACTACCGTGACACACTCCGGGTTTTTGAACTCTGCTCAAGTGTTGAGCTTTAGTGAATCCTGGATATTTGATCGTTCGTTCGAAAACTTCAATACTGTCTGTTTATCCGGAATGTGATGCAATGTGTGGAATTCATATTACTAGACATGAAATACGGAATATGTGATATTTCGCATTTGCGATGTCTAAAGAGAATGTGGAATCCAGATATTGCAGTTTTACACTTTTTTTTCTGTGACCGTAAGTGTAGTATGTAGTGATATTGCCGATTGTCGTTGCTATACGTCGACGACAATCGGTGTATGCATACTTACTTACGTTGATGATATGAGATATTATGTGTTGCTGAGATATGATGTGCAGGATTGTCGTGATTGAATAGCCGGGGGGTTTTATGTGAGATGAGAGTTTTTATATTTTCATTCATGTAAATTCAAATGTAATGTAATATTCTTTTATTTGGGGCACTTCCGGGTTGAGGTTGCTGCCACCAGTGTTGTATATTATTTACTTTTCCGCATTAGGATGGACCCAAGGAGGGGAGCACAGGTGACCGGGTTCTGGGGTTCAGTGGGAGGCCATCTCGAAGAGTCGAGACCGGGTCTCCTAAACTCCAGAATTGGCAGGGTCACTTGCCGCTCTCGTAGGGGTCCAGGGTGTGGGCTTGGCTATTCATCGCGACTGTGGAATCCGTATTTTCTATTCTGGCTAAAGACTAAATACGGACGTCCTAGTATATCCCACGTTATATATATATTTCTTCTGCCTATATTCTGTGATATCTGAGACGAATGACATATTATATATATGATATATAGTAGACGTTGCTTATGTTTTACACCCGCGCTAGTCCCATCCCGGTATGCCGTTAGTTAAGTAACCTAATGGTGCATAACGGAACATTGCGGCGAATGCGGATGGCATAAGCGTACGTGTTATTTTCGTTTCTTTTCTGTGATTAACTTAAAGACTTAAATGATGGGATTACATTAATGTGATTAATGTAAAGAAAATAAACCTAAAAGATGTTGTAGAATCGGATTTGAAAACTACTCGGCTATTTATGAAAAAGCTATATTTCAAAGCTGCGGAGCCTAAGCCACTCCTTTTGAAAACCAGTTGATTCTACAACGATATCAAGTTCAAAGCGTTAAAGATTTTCTTAAAAATCATTCGCAACCCTCCGTCATTTTAGGAAGTAGAGTACTTAGTATTCGTGCTACGTTTGTTGACTTTAGTTAAGGCATAGTGTACGGTAGCTAAGTGATGTCTTCCTACATTGCATATGATGCAGATTAATTAGGACATTCTTATGACTTTGTTGACCTTAGTTAAGGGTCATATGAGTGGGTCTGATTAATCAAGAAATGACGGGTAGAACTTGACTGGTACTTATGATTTGTTGACCTTAGTTAAGGTCATAAGGGGTAAAAACCACATCGGGAATTTCAATAGTTGAAATTTGCAATGAGATTGCATACCTTCCATGTGATGGTTGGATCCCGATCCCACTGTTGGCAATAGTTGCTCCTAGGAGAGTTTTACAGTTTACAATTAGCCAACTCATTAGGTGTCTAGAAAGGTGTTAACGGGGCTCCGCCTCTGGGAAAACGAGGTTTACTCTAATTAGGTTCGTGCGAAAGCACGGGGAACCTCCCTCAAGTACCGACACTGGCCTGGCTGAACGGTTAGCGAAGTTGTAGACTGTAATTAATCCTGGCTAGTTTTTCTTTTTAAGGTTTGAAAGGAAAACTCGATAAAAAGCAGTGGGAAATATCGATTAGACAAGATAATAACCAATCTAATCTATGCAAGAGCTTTCGCTGAGTGTATTCTTTTCTCTCTCTTAATGGCAGATACCCATGACTGGACTCAAGCTTCTACTAGATAAAAACAAACTGAATGGGACCAACTATAAAGACTGGCTAAGGAATCTGAAAATCGCCTTGACTTATGATAAAGTATCATATGTCCTCACGGCTTCAGCCCCGCCCGTCCCTGGTCCAAAATCCTCAGTTGCGGACATTGAAGTCCGCAAGACATGGGACGCTGACTGTGCCACGGCCAAATGCCTCGCGCTTGCATCGATGGACAACACACATCAAAAGCAGCACGAGGACATGGACATTCATGGTATATTGCTCCATACAAAGGAGTTGTATGGGGAGCAATCCCGCGTATTACGATACGAAGCATCAAGGAAATTGTTTCAGATGCGGATGGCCCCAGGCACACCAGTAGGAGACCATGTTCTGAAGATGATAGCTCTTATAGAAGAGCTTGAGGACCTTGGATGGACGATGGACAATGAACAATATATAGATATTATTCTGCAGTCCCTGCCCTCCACCTTTGCTCAGTTCATAGTGAACTTTAACATGCATGGCATGGAGAAGGAACTCCCTGAACTCCATAATATGTTAAGGAGTGCAGAGAGCACTATGAAGTTAGAAAAAACTCCCGTTATGACTATTGGACAGTCTTCTTCTTCTCGCCCGAAAGCTAAGGCCAAGGGAAAGAAAAAGAAGAAACCCACTAATCCTAAGGGTGGAGTTAAAAAGGTGAAGGGAAAGGGAAAGTCCAAAGCTGGAGACCCGAGGAAAGGCGAATGTTTTCATTGCCACAAGACAGGACATTGGAAGCGCAATTGCACGGAGTACTTAAGTCTCAAGAAGAAGCATGGTGATGCTTCTGCTTCAGGTGCGTTTGTGACTGAAAACTGTTTTTCTATAAACTCTGCTTCCTGGGTATTGGATACCGGTTCAGGTTCTCACATTTGTAATTCTATGCAGGGGCTGAGAAATAGCAAGGTTTTGAGGACAGGTGACCATACTCTCCGCATTGGAAATGGTTCCAATGTACATACAGTCGCAGTGGGAGAGTATCACTTGGGGTTGCCATCTGGATGTATTTTGGTTTTAAATCCATGTTATTTTGTACCAAGTATGCTATGTAATATAATATCCGTTTCTTTGTTGGACAATGAAGGGTATAATTTTGTATTGCAGAATAATGTTATGAACATTAACCTGAATCAAATGTTGGTTGGGTATGGTACGCTTAACAACGGAATATATGTCCTAAATCAACACACAATTTTCAGTATACAACACACTAATAAAAGAAAACTTTCAGAATTAAATGAAGCTTTTCTTTGGCACTGTAGACTTGGTCATATTAACGAAACAAGACTAAACAAGTTACACAAAAATGGATATTTAAATTCTTTTGAATATAAATCTTATGCGACTTGCCAGTCTTGTATCAAGGGTAAAATGACCAAAACTCCGTTTACCGGACACGGAGAAAGAGCTACTCAGCTCCTGGGCCTCATACATAGTGATGTATGTGGGCCTATGTCTACACAGGCTAGAGGCGGTTTTTCATACTTCATTACATTCACTGATGATTTCTCAAGATTCGGTCATGTATTTTTATTAAAACAAAAGTCCGAAGCTTTTGAGAAATTCATTGAATATAAACAAGAAGTAGAAAAACAAACCGGCTTGAGTATCAAGATGCTTCGATCAGATCGAGGTGGTGAATATCTTAGTGCAGAATTTGCAAACTTCTTGAAAGAGAATTGGATTCTCTCTCAGCTCACTCCTCCTTACACACCACAGCACAACGGTGTGTCAGAACGAAGGAATAGGACCCTATTAGATATGGTCCGGTCCATGATGAGTGACGCTGAGTTACCCGTCTCGTTTTGGGGGCATGCATTGGAGACTGCAGCGTTTCTACTAAATAGGGTTCCAACCAAAGCCGTGTCTACCACACCATATGAGATATGTCATGGGAAGAGACTATCTCTTAAAAGAATTAAGATTTGGGGTTGCCCGGCCTATGTTAAAAAGCAGAATCCGGACAAACTCGAGACACGGTCAGTCTTATGTAACTTTGTGGGATATCCAAAGAATTCTTATGGGGATCTATTCTACCACAAAGAGGAACAAAAAATGTTTGTTTCTCAGTATGCCACATTCTTGGAAAAAGTGTTTTTCACAGATAAAGATAATGGCAAGGTGGTAGATCTAGAAGAGGTTCTAGAGACACAAACTACAAATGACGATTTGGTTGAACCAGCTGTTGCAGCAGAAAATGAAGAACCTCGGCCACTCCGTAGGTCTGGTAGGACTTCTCGCCCACCGAAGAGGTACTATGGTTTCCTCATTGATGGTAACGGAGAAGATTGCATCATGGATGATGATGATCCTACCAGTTTTCAGCAAGCTATCACGAGTAAAGACTCTGTGAAGTGGCTGGATGCCATGAGATCCGAAATGGAGTCTATGTACACCAACAAAGTGTGGACTTTGGACGTTGTACCCCCTGGGGTGAAACCTGTGGGGTGCAAATGGATCTTTAAAAGAAAGATTGGTGTAGATGGGCAGGTGGAGACCTATAAGGCAAGACTTGTGGCGAAGGGTTTTCGTCAAAGACCAGGTTTGGACTATGACGAGACATTTTCTCCCGTAGCCATGCTTAAATCCATTCGGATCCTACTTGCTATTGCTGCTCACTACGACTATGAAATCTGGCAGATGGACGTTAAAACCGCATTTCTGAATGGAAATTTAGAAGAATGCGTTTATATGGATCAGCCAGAGGGCTTCATTGACAGTGGGAGCAGCGGGAAAGCATGTAAATTGCTTAAATCCATATATGGGTTAAAGCAGGCATCACGGAGTTGGAACATCTGTTTCGATGATGTCATCAAAGAGTTTGATTTCATCAAAAATCTAGATGAACCTTGTGTTTATAAGAAGGCTGTAGGAAGATCTGTCACATTCCTCGTATTGTACGTGGATGACATTCTTCTGATAGGAAATGATATTCCTATGCTACAGTCGGTCAAATCTTTCTTGTCACTAAGGTTCTCCATGAAGGACCTGGGTGATGCCACATACATTCTGGGCATAAGGATCTATAGGGATAGACCCAAAAGGTTATTGGGATTGTCCCAAACCAGGTACATTGACACCATCCTAAAAAGGTTTAGTATGGAAGACTCCAAGCGGGGTGCCTTACCTGCTTGCCATGGGGTCACTCTCTCCAAGGATTCTTGCCCAAAGACCGATGAAGAGAGAGCTCGAATGAGTATTATACCCTATGCTTCGGCAGTAGGATCTATAATGTATGCGATGTTATGTACACGCCCAGATGTAGCTTATGCACTTAGTGTTGTAAGCAGGTATCAATCCAACCCAGGGGAGAATCACTGGACAGCTGTGAAGAACATTCTTAAGTACTTGCGAAGGACTAAAGAATTGTTCTTGGTGTATGGTAATGGAGATCTCCAAATGGAGGCCTTTACCGATTCGAGCTTCCAGAGCGATAAGGACGACAGCAAATCTATCTCTGGGTTTGTATTTACCCTCAATGGAGGGGCGGTGTGTTGGAAGAGTTCCAAACAAGATACCGTTGCAGATTCTACGATGGAAGCTGAGTACATTGCTGCAAATGATGCCGCCAAGGAAGCCGTCTGGATGAAGAAGTTCGTCTCGGAGCTAGGAGTAGTTCCAACCATTATTGATCCAATACCTTTGTATTGTGACAATAATGGGGCTATGGCGTTAGCCAAGGAGCCCAGATCCCATCAGCGGTCCAGACACATCCTGAGGCGTTTTCATTTGATCTGGGAGATTGTAGATCGCCGCGAGATCGAGATTAAGAGGGTAGAAACAAAGAATAACGCCGCGGATCCATTCACCAAGGCCCTCCCTCAGTCGCAGCATGAGCGACTTTTTGAGATGTTGGGTATGAGATACGCCAATAACTGGCCTTAGTGCAAGTGGGAGATTGTTGGATATATGTATGCCCTAGAGGCCATTATGTGATAGTAGATGTATCTATACATTTATATATATATTCAGTATGCATTCTTGCTCGACATGATAGTATGCTATCTGGTTCTTCTTTATCTGACATGTTGATTTGATCATGCTTATTATTCACTCATATATGCTGATAAAGCCCTGAGGATATTGGCTTGACTGCTCTGATTATGATGGAGATCATACTAGTGGGACATCTGTAGTCTATAAGCATATCCTGGAAAGTCCCTAGTCGTAGGTATATCGAGACGGGGCATTGATATACCAGAGTAGACTAGCGTATATGATACTAGACCCATATGATGGGCGATGGATGTTCCCACATTCATCGATGTTTGACATCAAGATCATATACGGGTGCTCAGTGCTGACTGGGTACACTGGACGGACTCACCGAGAACTCCTATATGGAATTATATCTATCGTCGGATAGCAGTTCTCAGGTGACACGGGTACAGGTTAGTCTGTAGACCCGAGATCGTCATGGAGTCTTGTGTGTTCTCCCACTGTACTTTGATTACCACCCTACCACGGCTCTACTGAGTCGTGTAAACAGGTGGCCGTTGGGTACAGTCCCGAGACACACGAAGGCAATGAGCGATAGGAGGGGTTTCGTCTCTCCTGGTATAGGGAGTTGATGTTGTACTGTGCCCGACTGGTTATATCAGTATGTCCCTGGCCAGGGTTGCTGAGAATTGCTGATAAGTGTTATCAGTAGTTTCTCGATCTGTTATAGACCATTCACCGGCACAACTTATTGAGTTGTTAGGGTCGACGTTACCATCCCTAGGCTCGATATGCGGCATATCTGACGAAGAGACCGGACTGTACGGTAGTGTTGCCGGTTGGCTCGACGGGAGTTGTAGCAGGTTCGCTTGTTGTCTTCTGATTGCTCAATACCCGGGTGGCCGTTACGTTTAGCTGACCGCTTGCGGCTTGGGGGTACCTGATATGATCATCACCCTCTGCCGGCGTATTGACGAGTCTTAGAGTCCCACAAAGGAGTTACCCAGTCCAGGCGAAACGTTGTGGTGCGCGTATGCGATATGCGCATGCACCCGATTAAAATGTGCGTGTATGATACCGAACATTGATCGGGTGGCCTGCTTTTAGTGGGGTCATATGAGATATGACCGGATTGATAAATCAAGTGTTGATTTATCATCTAACCATTAGTTTTCTCACTTGAAACCTTTCTAGAATTTGATGGATGTATGCATGCATGCATGTGTTTCTTTCTTTCATTCTAGTTTCATGCACATGTGGATGTGCATACATGCATGCATACATACACCCATCTATCATGGTTGTTAGCACATGGAAGTGGTGGCAATATAAGACTCACACCATGGATTAAGTAATGGTTTTTTATTTGATTTTGTATTTAAAACAAAATTGAAAAGAAAAGGATAATCTTTACTAGCTTCTACATTCTTCTTCTAACCTAACCAAGCTCACCTACCTCTAACCTTGGGTTATCATTCTCTTTATTATTTAAAACTCAAGTTAAATAAACTCTCCATCACTTAACCATGGTTGGATGTAAGAAGAAATAAAATATAAAATGTTATATTTCATTTCTTTTGCAATGGTCATCTTTTATCTTTTACACTTGCTGAAAAGAAAAGCCACCATCTTCATCCTCCTTCACCATTTGCTCTCTAGGGTTTTCTAGTGAGTTAAACACACTTAAAGAAAGTTTTTTGAAGTGAGATTCCAAACCACAACATCATTCTATGCAAGTTTAGCCAACTTGTTTAGAGTGTTCTCTTCGTTTTTACGAAGTTGCGAGCTTGGACGGGGAACTCCGGGTGGATCGTCGTAGACGCAAGAGGACTTCAAGAGGACCTCCATTCAACACCCTAGAGACCAAGGAGTCCAGCGAAAGGGAGCTACAATGGTTGTAGTCTCGAAATCCTAGTTTTGTTCGCTTTATATTTCGAAACCCTAATTTTCTAGGATCGATTCCTTTGCATGCTTGTTTAGCACCATCAAAATTAAAACTTTAAGGCATGTGATGCTTCAAAACTCTTCATAGGGTGCTAGACAAACCTTACACATATAACCGACTGATATCATATATTGCGAGAATAGAATGCGGTATCACATACGCGCATTAATCTCGGTCCCGCACATATTACATATGTGCTCCTACTCCGTTTCGCTTGGGCCAGGAAACCTCTGTGTAGGACTCTAAAGACTCATCAATACGCCGACAGTAGGTGATGATCATATTAAACACCCACAAGCCGCAAGAGGCGTGCTAAACATAAAGGCCACCCGGGTATTGAGCGTTCAAAAGATCAACAAGCAAGCCTGCTCATACTCCTGCGAATCCAATCAATAACACCACCATACAGTCCGCTCTCTTCGTCTGATATGTCGCATATCTCGCCTAGGGGTGGTAAACGTCAGACCCCAATAGCTTGATAAGTCATGCCGATGTAAGGTCCATAATGAGCGAGAAACTACTGATAACACTTACCAGTAAATCTCATCTACCCTGGCCAGGGATTTGCAGTTATAGCCAATCGAGCATAGCGCAACATCAACCCCTAATACCGGGAGAGACGAATCCCCTCCTATCACTCATTGCCTCCATATGACTCGGGACTGTACCCAAGAACCACCTATTTGCACGACTCAGTAGAGCCATGGTAGGGTGGAAATCAAAGCACGGTAGGAGACACACAAGACTCTATGACGATCTCGGGTCGACAGACTAACCTGTACCAGTGTCACCAGAGAACTGCTGTCTGACGTAAAGTATAATACCATCTAAGAGTTCTCGGAGAGTCCGTTCAGTGTACCCAGTCTCCACTGAGCACCCGTATACCATCTCTGATGTCAAACACCAATGGATATGGGATCATCCATCGCCCATCACATGGGTCGAGAAGATATACGCTAGTCTACTCAGGAATATCGATGCCCCGTCTCGATATTCCTACGACTAGGAACATTGAAGGATGAACTCATGGACTACCCAGGCCCCACTAATATGATCTTCATCATAATCCCGGAAGTCAGTACACATCCTAAGGGCTTTATCAACATGTAACAGAGAGACAGTAGGTGTACATGTTAAGATAAAGAGCAACCAGACAGCGTACTATCATGTTGAGCAAAAAAGTCCTCTCTATATATGTCCAAGCATCCACTATAATATACATCTCATGTACAATAATGTCCTCTACGGCATACATACAACTAACAATGATCACATCAGTCACCCACATGCCGTCAGCAGTACTAGCTGGACGTAACAGCTACCAAGGTATTGAGAGAATAGAAGATCAACAAGAAAGCTTGTCCAAACTCTCACAAAGCCTATAAGAAATACTTACCGTACAGTCCAGTCTCCTCGTCTGATATGACGCATATCAAGTCTTGGGGTGGAATCGTCAGACCCCAGTAACTTGATAAGTCATGCTGATATGTGGCCTATAACCGTTCAAGAAACTTATGATAACACTTACCAGTAAATCTCATCAGCCCTGTTCAGGAACTTGCTGTTATAGCCAAGCATAGTGCAACATCAACAACCTATACCGGGATAGATGAAGCCCCTCCTATCTCTCATTGCTTCCATGTGACTCGGGACTGTATCCAAAATCCACCTGCTTGCATGACTCTTTTAAGCCGTGGTAGGGAGGAAATCAAAGCACAGTGGGAACCACACAAGACTCTATGACGATCTCGGGTCTATAGACTAACCTGTACAAATGTTACCAGAGAACTACTATCTGATGATAGGTATGGTACCATCTAGGAGTTCTCGGCGAGTCCTGTTCAGTGTACCCATTCTCTAATGAGCACCTATGTACAATCTTTGATGTCAAATACCAATGGATGTGGGATCAACCATCGTCCCATACAGGGTCAAGAAACGTACACACTAGTCTACTTTGGAATATCGATGCCCTGTCTCGATATTCTTTCGACTAGGAACTGTTAAAGGATGTGCTTGCGGACTACACAAGCCCCACTATTATGATCTGCATCATAGTCCTGGTAGTCAAGTCAGCATCCTAAGGGCTTTATCAACATGTATCAGAGAGACAGTATAAAAATACTAGTGTACATGTTAAGATAAAGAGTAACCAGATAGCATCCTATCATGTCGAGCAAGAAAGTACTCTATATCTATGTCCAAGCATCCACTATATCATACAATAATAGCCTCTAGGGCATACATATTTCTAATAATCTCCCACTTGCACTAAGGCTAGTTGTTGTAATATCTCATATCCAACATCCTAAAAAATCTCTTAAATTGCGTCTGGGGGAGGGCCTTCGTGAGTGGATCCGCTGTGTTATCCTCCATGTCAACTCTCCTGACTTCGATCTTCCGGCGATCCAGTATCTCCCGGATCAAGTGATTCCGCCTAAGAATATGTCTGGATTGCTGATGGGACCGGGGTTCCTTGGCTAAAGTCACAGCTCCATTGTTATCACAATACAAGGTTATTAGATCCTCAATAGATGGAACCATACCAAGTTCAGCAATGAACTTCTTCATCCAGACAGCTTCTTTGGCAGCATCGTTGGCTGCGATGTATTCAGCCTCCATCGTCGAGTCTGCTAAGGTATCTTGCTTGGAACTCTTCCAACATAACGCCCCTCCATTGAGGGTTAAGACAAAACCCGAGACCGATTTACTATCGTGCTTATCACTCTGGAAGCTCGAATCGGTAAAGGACTCCATCTGGAATTCTCCGATACCATACACAAGGAATATTTCTTTAGTCCTTCTCAAGTTCTTAAGAATGTTCTTCATAACTGTCCAGTGTTTCTCCCCAGGATCTGATTGATACTTACATACCACACTAAGTGCGTAAGCTACATCCTGTTTGGTGCATAACATCGCGTACATGATTGACCCAACTGCAGAAGCATAGGGTATCCCTTGCATGCGAGCCCTCTCGAAATCAGTCTTGGGAGACATCTCTTTGGAGAGAGTGATTTCTGAGCAAGCGGGTAAATTACTGTTAATTGTATGTATGCCCTAGAGGCCAGTATTGTAAATATGATGTATATTATATTGGATGCTTGGACATATATAGAAAGGACTTTCTTGCTCGATATGATAGTATGCTATCTGGTTGCTCTTTATTTTAACGTGTATACTTGTCTCTTGATATTGTCTTATGGTTACATGTTGGTAAAGCCCTTAGGATGTGTACTTAACTACCAGGACTATGATGCAGATCATACTAGTGGGACCATGGTAGTCCATAAGTTCATCCTTTAATGTTCCTAGTCGTGGGTGTATCGAGACAGGGCATCGATATACCAGAGTAGACTAGCGTATACGCTTCTCGACCCATGAGATGGGCGATGGATGATCCCTTATCCATTGGTGTTTGACATCAGATATGGTATATGGATGCTCAGTGGAGACTGGGTACACTAGACGGACTCGCCGAGAACTCCCAGATGGTATTATACCTCACGTCAGATGGCAGTTCTCTGGTGACACTTGTACAGGTTAATCTGTAGACCCGAGATCGTCATAGAGTCTTATGTGATTCCCACTGTGCTTTGATTTCCACCTTACCACGTCCAAGAGGGCATGCAAAACGGTGGTTTTTGGGTACAATCCCAAGTCACATGGAGGCAATGAGCGATAGGAGAGGTTTCGTCTCTCCCGGTATTACGAGTTGATGTTGCGCTGTGCTCGATTGGCCATAACGGGGAAGTCCCTGGCCAGGGCTAATTTAGATATTTACTGGTAAGTGTTACCAGTAGTTTCTCGACCCGTTATGAGCCTCACATCGGCATGACTTATCGTTTATTGGGGTCTAACGTTTACCACCCCTAGACTTGATATGCGACATATCAGACGAGGTGATCGGACTGTACGGTAAGTGTTACCGTCAGGCGTTTGCAGGAGTTGGAGTGGGCTTGCTTGCTGATCTTCTGATCGCTCAATACCGGGTAGCCGTTACGTCCAGCTAGTACCGCTGACGGCTTGTGGGTGCTTGATGTGATCATCGCTTACTGCCGGCGTATTGACGAGTCTTTAGAGTCCTACATAGAGGTTTTACTGGCTCAGGCAAAACGAAATAAGAGCACATATGTGATATGTGTGGGACCGAGAATAATGCATGTATATGATACAGTATTCTATTCTCGCGACTTTTGTATCGGTCGGTTATATGTGATATAGCCGGGTTATCGAATCAAGTGTTGATTCGATAAGTCGATACATTAGATGTTAGTCGGTTATATGCGATATAGCCGGATTATTAAATCAAGTGTTGATTTGATAATTTAGTGTATAATTGTATATTTGATATAATAATTTACATTAACTAACATTTGCTCACTTAAGCATTTATTTTCTCACATGTGCACACTTAATATATATGCGATATATATTAATTTGTGTTTTGTTTTTGTATAATGGTTGTTGATACAACGTAAATGGGTGTATGAGACTTACACCATGCTAATTATGATGTTGGGTTTAATATTTGAAGTAATTACAAAATTAGTGGATTATTGGAAAAATGCATGAAGCTTATGGAAGCTTGTGGATGCATTGACTAAGTCCACTAGGTTTGTTTTACTTTAGATATTTGTTAACCTAACCATTTTAGTTAGCCATGGTTATGTCTCTACATGAGTTAATATATGATACACACTCACCCATGGTTCACTCTCTCACTTGATCATTATTTCATTCTCTTCTTCTTTCTTCATCTTCTTCCTCCAAAAGAAAAAGCATTCTAGGGTTTGAAAAAGTGAGAAAGTATTGTGAGAATAATAATTCTAAAGTGAGCCCACTTCCTATTTTATCATCCTCTACTAGATTAGCACTTTAGTATAGGGTGTTAGCTTCACTAATCCTTCATTAGTGAAGTAGAAGCTTGAGCTAGTATTCCCTCGACGTAGATCATCTTCGGCCTCAAAGACTTTAAGCTAGATCGCTCTTTTCCCCTCGTGAAGCCATGCAAGAGTCCGGAAGTTCAACGATCACAGCGAAGGGACTACTACAAGGAGCTTTAGAAGTGAAGGACCGATCTACAAAGGTTGTATTTCTATTTCACTTAGAAGTAAAAAGGTTTACTTTTGTTTCCGTACTGTTTTCTAGTTAACGATTCTAGTTTAGAGTTCCTTGAAACGGCAATTTTTAGAAAATGGCATGGACGATTCCTCTCGAAATCTTGCTGCCGTCGATAGGAACTCTGCAGTGGTATCAGAGCCTAGCTAGAGAATTATACGGATATTGTTAGATTACGAATAAGAAACAAACTCCGAAACTTGAAATACCAATTCCATGTTTCTGTCGATTTTAAAATGAGCTCCAAAAATTTTTCAAACAAGTGCAGAATCATCTTTGAGCCATTATAAGAACATGGGAAAAATTGGGGACCATGTGCTCGGATTTGGACCGAGCACATTGACACTAAATCCGAGGAGGCCGGCCCCAATAGGGAATTTGGCCCCATTTTAACCCTTGCTGAAAATTTCGAAGTGTTGGAACTTTCTTAAGTTAATTATATTCGATAGTCGTGCAAGTAACTCTATGGACCCTCTAGAAGAACAAAAACCTTAACTCAATTCTATGCTCTCGGAACCACCTCTGAACCTTAAGGTTTGCCTTAGTTCCGTGATGTCATAGGTGGGGCGTTGGTTTAGCCCTTCTACGGCTGGATCATAGATATTGTGGCACGTTTTTGGGTACTTTAACTTCGCTCAAATGTTAAGCTTTCTGGGTAACTGTGGGTGTTTGTTGATTCGATCGAAATGTTTAACATCGTCAAATTTTTTCTGCGACCGTAAGTGTAATATGTGGTGTATCGCCGGTTTCGTTGCTATATGTCAACGACAATTGGGATATGCATATTTACTTACGTTGATGACATGTGATATTATGTGTTGCTGTATATGTTATATTGGATCGTCGTGTTTTGAATAGCCGGGGGTTTTAAGTGAGATGAGAGTTTTTATTTTCATTCATGTAAAATTCATTGTATGTAATATTCTTTTATTGGGGCACTTCCGGGTTAAGGATGATGCCACTATTGTTGTATATTATTTACTTTTCCGCATTAGGATAGACCCAAGGAGGAGAGCACAAGTAACCGGGTTCTAGAGTCCAGTGGGAGACCAACTCGAGGAGTCGAGTCCGGGTCTTCTAACTCTAGAATTGGTAGGGTTGCTTGCCGCTCTCGTAGGGGTCTAGGATGTGGGTTTGGCAATTCATCGCGACCGTGGAATCCGTGTTTTATAGAGGCTCAAAATAAAACACGGACCTCCTTGTATATCCAATATTTCATATATTTCTTCTGCTGCGATATCTGTGATGTGATCATTTGATATGTTGAGATGGACACTGTATATAGTATATATGATATATTATATAGACGTTACTTATGTTTTACACCCGCGCTAGCCCTGCCCCGCTCTGCCGTTAGTTACCTAACCTAACGGTGCATGACGGGACATCGAGGCGTATGCGGATGGCATAAGTGTACGTTGTATTTATCTGTGATGTTTAGGTGACTAAAATGATGGGACTTCATTAATGAGATTAATGAAAAGAAAAGAAACCTAAAGATATTGTAGAATCAAATTTTCAAAAAGGGTAGCTACAGTTTTTCTTTGCATACTGATATATATGATATAGCCCGCACCTTATTCGATGAGGAAAGAGCCGAGATCCCTTCACCGGGAGTGACCTCTTTAGCAAAACTGGCAGATGCTACAACACTCGGTTTGTCTTTGTAGGGTTGTATAGCACGACAACAAGGTTTAGCAAGGCATCACACATGCCATTTTATAAAAATTTGGGGTGCTATGTAACCCTAACAAAGATCTTAACTAGAGAATTAGAGTAAACTTTACAAGTAAACAACTTTACTTCTAAGAGTTAGGGATTACAACCTTTGTAGTCTGTTTCTTCGCTTCATAAGCTCCGTGTTGAGGTCCCTTCGCTGCGATCATCAAGTACCCGGACTCTAGAGAGGCTCCATGAAGAGAAAGATGTAAGCTTGCTTCCAATCTTCAACCACTAAGAAGATCTACCTTGAAGAAACTCAAACCCAAGCTCTTGCTTCACTAATCAAGTATTAGCAAAGGAAACACCCTAATCTAAGTGGCTAGAATAGATAAGGATGATGAAGTAGGAATTTAGCTCTCTCTTTTTTTCAGTTTCTCACTTTATTTCATCAAATCACAAAAAGCTAGAAAGCTTTTTTCAAGAGGAAGAAGAATAAGAATTTCATTTGTGATGAATAATGAATTATTGTGTGAGGTTAGAATTGCAACCATGGGTTAAAGATCACATCCTTAACCCTTATAGAGAATAAACCATGGGTTAAGGTTTGGGTTGGGTTAACAAATATCTTCACAAAATATCAAAGGATGAAGACTAAAGTCAAAGCTTCAAGAAGCTTCCACAAAGCTTATCCATAGCATTAACCCTAATCTAAACCCTAATATGTTTTATTCTCAAAACCTTAGTTGCAATTTAAACCCTAACATGTTACAATATTATATATCACATATATAATATATATAGTAACAAAAGAAAATAATACAATTAACATATATCGCATATATATCAATGTGAGAAAAAGAATCTTTAAGTGAGCTTATATTAGTTAATGTAATGTAATTTATCAAATATATATAATTATACATTAAATTATCAAATCAACACTTGATCCGATAATCCGGCTATTTCACAAATAACCGACTAATATAATCAGTATCAGTTCATCGAATCAACACTTGATCCGATGACCCAGCTATATCACATATACCCGGCCGATATCATATATTGCGAGAATCTAATACGGTATCGCATACACGTATTATTCTCGATCCCGCACATATCACATATGTGCTCCTACTCCGTTTTGCCTGAGCCAGGAGACCTCTGTGTAGGACTCTAAAGAATTGTCAATACGCCGGCAGTAGGTGATGATCATATCAAAACACCCACAAGCTGCAAGCGGTCAGCTAAACGTAACAGCCACTCGTGTATTGAGCAATCAGAAGATCAACAAGCAATCCTGTACATTCTCCTGCGAATCCAATCAGTAACACTCCCGTATAGTCCGGTCTTTTTGTCTGATATGTCGCATATCTAGTCTAGGGGTGGTAAACTTCAGACCCCAGTAACCGATAAGTCGTGTCGATATAAGGTCTATAACAGTTCAAGAAACTGATAACTCTTACCAGTAAATCTCAGCAATCCTGGCCAGGGATTTCCAGTTATAGCCAATCGAACATAGCGCAACATCAACTCCTAATACCGGGAGAGACGAAACCCCTCCTATCGCTCATTGCCTTCATGTGATTCGGGACTGTACCCAAAAGCCACCGTTTTGCACGCCCTCTTGGATGTGGTATGATGGAAATCAAAGCACAGTAGGAATCACACAAGACTCTATGACGATCTCGGGTCTACAGACTAACATGTACCAGTGTCACCAGAGAACTTCCATCTGACGTGAGGTGTAATACCATCTGGGAGTTCTTGGCGAGTCCGTCCAGTGTACCCAGTCTCCACTGAGCACCCGTATACTATCTCTGATGTCAAACATCAATGGATATGGGATCATCCATCCCCCATCTACATGGGTCAAGAAGCATACGCTAGTCTACTCTGGTATATCGATGCCCTGTCTCGATACACCTGCGAGTAGGAACATTTGAAGGATGTACTTAGCGACTACATTGTCCCCACCAGTATGACCTGCATCATAGTCCTGGTAGTCAAGTGCAAATCCTAAGGGCTTTATCAACATGTAACATAAAGACTATCAGAGTACATGTTAAGATAAAGAGCAACCAGATAGCATACTATCATATCGAGCAAGAAAGTCCTCCATATATATGTCCAAGCATCCACTACAATATACATCGCATGTACAGTAATGGCCTCTAAGGCATACATATCACTAACAATCTCCAACTTGCACTCGGGCCATCTGTTGTAGTATCTCATATCCAACAATCAGCTGTGGTTGAAGTATCTCATACTCAACCATCCCATAAAAGTCTCTACTGGGAAATAAGCCTTTGTGAGTGGATCCTCGCTGTTGTCTTTTGTGTCTACTCTCCTAATCTCGATCTCCCTGGAGATCAACATCTCCATGATCAGGTGATACTGCCTTTGAATATGTCTGGATCTCTGATGGGACGGGGGTTCCTTGGCAAAAGCCAAAACTCCATTGTCACACAATGGTAGGAACGAAGTTCATCTCATGAACTAGTGTACATCCAGACTATTTCTTTGGTAGCATCCTTGGTAGTGATTTATCCTGCCTTTATCGTCTAGTATGTCACGGTATCTAGCGTGGAACTCTTCCAACATACCGTCCATCCACTGAGGGTAAAGACAATGCTTGTGACTGACATTCAGTCGACCTTACCACCCTGTAAGCTTTCTAGTGATTCTCCCCAGGATCGATTGATACCATCTCACTATATCTAGTGAGAATCCTAACATCCAATTAAATCTATCTCATAGATCCAAAACCAGGATTTATGAGGTATCACCTTGATCCTATATAGAGAATCCTTGTGATAAGAGGAGATTGACCGAGCGTAGCATGGGAAACTCCTTCCCTATTATGAGTATGTCATCCACGTACTATACGAGGATTACCACCATACTCCCTACTACCTTTTTGTATATACTAGGTTCATCTACCATTTTGATGAAGTCAAACTCTTTGACTACCACATCAAAACAGACGTTCCAACACCGCAATGCCTGCTTTATCCTATAAAGCAACTTGCACACGTTTCCGATGCTCCCACTGTTTACGAAGCCCTCTGGCTGTGTACTTATAGATACTCTCTTCTAAATCACTATTTAGAAAAGCAGTCATGACACCCAACCGCCAGATATCGTAGTTATGGTATGTAGCAATGGCAAGTAGGATCTGGATGGACTTAAGCATAGCTTTGAAAGTCTTAACTTTTCCATGTACACCAGGTAATCTTCTCAAGATATACTTGCTTCTGATGGGGATTTAACCCTTCAGATAAAGCAACCAAAGTCCATACTTTGTTGGTGTATATGGATTCCATCTCAGATCGCTAAGCATCCAGCCATTCTTATAGAGTCCCCACTCTTGATGTCCTGCTCGAAACAAGTTGGGTCATCATCTCATGATGCAATCCTCGCTTCCACTGTCATAGAGAAACTGAAGTATCTCTCAGGTGGATGAGGAACCCTAATTGATCGGCGGAGAGGCTGAGGTTCGTTAGAAACTATTGAATCCTTCGGGTTTACTAAATCATCAGCTGCAATTTGTATAGCTGGAACCTTTTCCAGTTCTACCTCATGACCACAAACTTCTTCACAAGAAATTCCCTTTCCAAAATGTGGCATGCTGAGAAACAAAACACCTTTTGCTCCCCAGTTTGGTAAAAGATATTCCCTTGCGAATGCTTGGGATATTCAACAAACATCCACAGAACTGACCTTGCCTCGAGTTTGTCCGGATTTTGCTTTGGACAACCCCAAATCTTAACATCCTTAAGAGATGGGCTCTTTCCATACCTTATCACATATGGAGTGGTAGGCACCTGATTTGGTTGGAACCCTATTCAATAGGTATGCAGCTTCTCAAGTACATACCCCCCAAAAGGAAATAGGTAACTCAGTAGTACTCATCATAGAGCACACCTTATCACATAGGGTGCGATTGCTCCGCCCCGATATACCAATGTATTGTAGTGTATACGGAGGAGTAATGCTGAGAGAGAATCTCATTCTCCTTTAGAATAGTCCAAGAATCCCGTGCTCAAGTATTCTCCTCCCTGATCACATCAAAGGACATAATACTTATACCCGTTTTGGTTCTCTACTTTTGAAGTACAAAGAACCAGTCCTGGCATGTATAGACAGGGGACCTCATACATCATCATGTATCAATCCCAAGAGTTCACTAACTCTTTTTCTGTTTCCAATAAACAGAGCTATGGTCATCTTATCATTGTGACATGATTGGCAAGTTTCACAAGATGTAAATTCAAACTAATTTAAATATGCATCTAAATGTAACTTAGCTAGTCGGGTCACATTGATAAGACCTAGTCTACAAAACCTCAAGAAGGATTCGTTCATTTCTGAACTCTTCCTCATGTGTGTGTTCTGTACATTAAGAACTGTGGTTTGTTTTAGAACGTTTATGCTTTTAGATAACATGCCTGAACTGATCAACTCTTGATGTAGGAAATGTTTAAAAGATTATCCAACAATACAAAATTATATCCTTCTTTATTAAATAAAGATACTGATATGATGTTGTATATCAGGTTCGGTATCTAATAACATTCGTTCAGAATCAATGTATTTGTTCATACAGGGTGATAACTGCCAACAGACTTGGCTGCAACACTTACACCATTTTTAACTTTTAAAACATATCACCCTTTCTCAGTTCTATGTAATGAACACACCCGAAGATGATGCATCATCATACACTTTCTTCGTTTGGGTGGTACGGGAATTCTGGTAATCCCCTATTTCCTGCTCTGTCTTATAACAATTATAAGTTAGAGCGAGACCAACGTTCTCCAGCGTAGTATAACAAGCGGGTTTGGTCAATATATCCGTATTGTTAACTTGATTAAGGCGTGATATGGTCCCTACCTGGAGAGAGAGAGAAGAAAACACTCAGCGTATGCTCTTGCAAGATTAGATTGGTTATTAATATATCTAATCGGGTTGTCTCCCACTGTTTTAGTCAAATCTTCCTTCAAACCCTAAAAGGAAAGACTAGCCGGGATTAATTACGCCCTACAAGTTCGCCAATCTTTCAGCCAGGCCAGTGCCGGTACTTTGAGCGAGCTTCCCCGTGCTTTCGCACGGACCTAATTAAAGTAAAGCTCGGTTTCCCAGAGGCATAACCCCATTGACACCTTTCTAGACACCTACTTGATCGGCTAATTGTAATGTGTAAAAGTCTCGCAGGAGTAACTTTTACTCGCAGCGGGAATTGGGATCCAACTATCTCATAGAAGGTATGCAATCTCATTGCAAATTTCTACACTTGAAATTTCCAATAATATTTTACCCCTAGCGTCCTATGACCTTGACAAAGGCCAACAAACCATAGGATGCTAGTCAAGTTCAACCCGTCATTTCCTAATTGAATTAAACCCACCCACACGACCCTTGACAAAGGCCAACAAGGTCGCACGACTACCCTAATCCAATCACATCATATGCTTTAGCAGATAAGCACTATTCAGCTACCGCACACTACGCCTTGACAAATGCCAACAAACGCAGTACGAATACTAAGTAGAACTTATCTGAAATGACGGAGGGCTACGATAGGTTTTTAAGAAAACCCTTTGCATAATGAACTTGATCTCGTTGTAGAATCGAGTGATTTTGAAAAGGAGTGTTTTTGAGGCCTTTACTAGTTTTGCTAAAGAGGTCACTCCTGGTGAAGGGATCTCGGCTCTTTCCTTATCGAATAAGGTGCAGGATATTTCACAAATACCACTATGCAAAGCAAAAACTATAGAAGCAATCAAAATACAAACTGAGTGGGTTGTAGCATCTGCTAGTTTCGCTAAAGAGGTCACTCCCGGTGAAGGGATCTCGGCTCTTTCCTTATCGAATAAGGTGCTGGATATTCTACAAGGAATACCGCTATGCAAAGCAAAAAACTAGAGCAACTAGTTTTTAAACAAGTTTCTACAACATCTTTAGGTTTCTTTTTCTTTCATTAATCTCATTAATGAAGTCCCATTTATTATTATACTTCACAAGCATCACATTTGAAACGAAATCAGCAATATAACATATATCTCATATATATAATATAAACATTCGTTTCAGGCAGTAATATGATCTCATCACAGAACATTGCAGCAGAAGAAACACATATGAAATATTGGATATTCTAGGAATTCCATGTTTTAAGTTAAGCCAGTATAAAACACGGATTCCACGGTCGCGATGAATAGCCAAACCCACATCCTAAGACCCCTATGAGAGCGGCAAGCAACCCTATCAATTCTAGAGTTAGGAGACCCGGTCTAGACTCCTCGAGATGGTCTCCCACTGGACCCTAGAACCCGGTTACTTGTGCTCCTCGCCTTGGGTCTATCCTAATGTGGAAAAGTAAATAATATACAATGGTGACATCATCCTCAACCCGGAAGTGCCCCAATAAAAGAATATTACATACAATTGAATTTTACATGAATGAAAAAGAAAAACTATCATCTCACGTAAAAAAACCCGGCTATTCAAAACAAGATGATCCAATATAACATATCACGGCAACACATTGTTAGTTATATGTATGCTCTAGATGCCATTACTGTACATACGATGTATATTGTAGTGAATGCTTGGACATATATAGGGAGGACTTTCTTGCTCGACATGATAGTATGCTATCTGGTTTCTCTTTATCTTAACATGTACTCTGATTGTCTCTATGTTACATGTTGATAAAGCCCTTAGGATGAGCACTTGACTACCAGGACTATGATGCAGATCATACTAGTGGAGTCAGTGTAGTCGCTAAGTACATCCTTCAAATGTTCCTAGTCGTGGGAGTACCGAGACAGGGCATCGATACTCCAGAGTAGACTAGCGTATGCGCTTCTTGACCCATATGATGGGCGATGGATGATCCCATATCCATTGGTGTTTGACATCAGAGAAGGTATACGGGTGCTCAGTGGAGACTGGGTACACCGGACGGACTCGCCGAGAACTCCCAGATGGTATTATACCTCACGTTAGATGGCAGTTCTTTGGTGACACTGGTACAGGTTAGTCTGTAGACCCGAGATCGTCATAGAGTCTTTTGTGATTCCCACTATGCTTTGACTTCCATCATACCACGTCCAAGAGGGCATGCAAAACGGTGGCTTTTGGGTAGAGTCCCGAATCACATGGAGGCAATGAGCGATAGGAGGGGTTTCGTCTCTCCCGGTATAGGGAGTTGATGTTGCGCTGTGTTCGATTGGCTATAACTGGAAATCCCTGGCCAGGGTTGCTGAAATTTACTGGTAAGTGTTATCAGAAGTTTCTCGAACTGTTATGGGCCTTATATCGACATGACTTATCAAGCTACTTGGGTCTGACGTTTACCACCCCTAGGCGAGATATGCGACATATCGGACGAAGAGACCGGACTGTACGGGAGTGTTACTGATTGGATTTGCAGGAGAATGTACAGGCTTGCTTGTTGATCTTCTAATCTCTCAATACCTAGGTGGCTGTTACGTTTAGCTGACCACTTGCAGCTTGTGGGTGTTTGATATGATCATCACCTACTGCCGGCGTATTGACGATTCTTTAGAGTCCTACACAGAGGTTTCCTGTCTCAGGCAAAACGGAGTAGGAGCACATATGTGATATGTGCGGGACCGAGAATAATACGAGTATGCGATACCGTATTAGATTCTCGCGATATGTGATATCGGCCAGGTATATGTGATGTAGCCGGGTCATCGGATCAAGTGTTGATTCGATGAACTGATACAGATTATATTAGTCAGTTATTTATGAAATAGCCGGATTATCGGATCAAGTGTTGATTCGATAATTTAATGTATAATTATATATTTGATATATTATATTACATTAACTAATATTAGCTCACTTAAAGATTCTTTTTCTCACTTGGATAATACATTGATATATATGTGATATATGTTAATTGTATTATTTATTTTGTTACAATAAATATTGTATATGTGATATATAATATTGTAACATGTTATGGTTACAAATGCAACATGTTTTGTGGAGTTTAAATGTGGTTAGGGTTTGGATTAGGGTTAAGCTTGCATAAAGCTTTCATGAAGCTTCTTGAAGCTTTGACTTTGACTTATGATATTTTGTGTAGATATTTCTTTAACCCAACCCAAACCCTTTACCCTAGTTAATTCTCTACAAGGGTTAAGTCTTCTTTCTTAACCCATGGTTGATTTGTAACCACAACAATGATTTTCATCATTCATCACAAAAAAGGATTTGCTTCTTCTTCTTTTTTCTTCTTGCAAGAAAACCTTGACTAGGTTTTTGACAAGTGATGATAATGAGTGATAAATAAAAAACAAAAGAGAGCTAAATTCCTACTTCATCATCCTCATCTATTCTAGCCACTTAGATTAGGGTGTTTGCTTTGCTAATACTTGATTAGTGAAGTAAGAGCTTGGGTTTGAGTTTCTTCAAGGTAGATTATCTTAGTTGTTGAAGATTGGAAGCAAGCTTGCATTTTTCTCTTCATGGAGCCTCTCTAGAGTTCGGGTACATGATGATCGCGGCAAAGAGACTACTACTCGGAGCTTATGAAGCGAAGGAACGGACTACAAAGGTTGTAATCCCAAACTCTTAGATGTTAACGTGTTTAACATGTTTGTTTGCCTAATTCTCTAGTAATGATCTTGGTTAGGGTTACATACCACCCCAAATTTTTATAAAATGGCATGTGTGATGCCTTGCTAAACCTTGTTGTCGTGCTATATAACCCTACACACATAACATCACATTTCATCAACGTAAGTTAATATGCGTATCCCAGTTGTCGTTGACATATAGCACCGAAACCGGCGATACACCACATATTACACTTACGGTCGCAGAAAAGAAAGTGAAAAACTAGAACATTTGGAATCCACAATCATTTGAGACATCTTAAATCCGAAATATCACATACTTTGCATTTCATGCCTAACTATATGAATTCTACATATTGTATCACATTCCAGATAAATAGACAATGTTAAACTTTCCGATCGAATAAATAAACACCCAAAATTTCCCAAATAGCTCAACACTTGAGCGGAGTTCAAAAAGTCCCAGAACATGTCACGACCGCTATGAACCAGCCGTAGAAGGGTCAAACCAACGCTTCACATGTGGCAACGCTAAACTACCACAAACCATATGGTTCAGTGGCAGTTTTGACGATCACATAATCGAGTTAAGGTTACGTTCTTCTAGAGGGTCCACAAATTCGCTTGCATGATTTTCTGAAAGTTTTAAACTCAGGAAAAATACAACACTTGAAAGTTTTCCGACAGGGGAAAAAGTGAGTTATTGATATCCGTTCGAACTTTTTAACACGTTCTAAATTACTCGGAAAAACTTAAACGAAGTTAAACTTTCCGATCGAATCAATGAGTTCCCAATATTTCCCAGAAATCTCAACATTTGAGTAATATTAAAAATTCCCAGAAGCATGATGTAATACCTACGGATCACCTGTTGAAGTACGATCCCTCAATCCTCATGTTCTGCCGCGGAACCGCCGCCAATAGCTTGGTTTGGCCGTGGTTCCATGGTGGCTTGATGGATTCAGGGAGTCGTACTTCTTAGATATCCATAGAATCACCTGCTTAATTTTCTGAATATTTTTATATGGAAAAAACCAACTTTTTAGAAAATTTCCAGAGAGGGGGTCAAAAATGATGTTTCGGGGTTCGATCGGACTTTTAACTTCGTCTAGACAACGCCTAATACTCTAGCTTGGCTCTGATATCACTGTAGGGTTGTATAGCACGACAAAAAGGTTTAGCAAGGCATCACACATGCCATTATATAAAAATTTAGGGTGCTATGTAACCCTAACCAAGATCTTAACTAGAGAATTAGGGTAAACTTTACAAGTAAACAACTTTACTTCTAAGAGTTAGGGATTACAACCTTTGTAGTCCGTTCCTTTGCTTCATAAGCTCCGTGTTGAGGTCCTTTCGCTGCGATCATCAAGTACCAAGACTCTAGAGAGGCTCCATGAAGAGAAAGATGCAAGCTTGCTTCCAATCTTCAACAACTAAGATGATCTACCTTGAAAAAACTCAAACCCAAGCTCTTGCTTCACTAATCAAGTATTAGCAAAGGAAACACCCTAATCTAAGTGGATGGAATAGATGAGGATGATGAAATAGGAATTTAGCTCTCTTTTGTTTTTAATTTCTCACTTTATTTCATCACATCACAATAAGCTAGAAAGCTTTTTTCAAGAGGAAGAAGAAGAAGAATTTCATTTGTGATGGATAATGAATTATTGTGTGAGGTTAGAATTGCAACCATGGATTAAAGATCACATCCTTAACCCTTGTAGAGAATAAACCATGGGTTAAGCTTTGGGTTGGGTTAACAAATATCTTCACAAAATATCAAAGGATGAAGACTAAAGTCAAAGCTCCAAGAAGCTTCCACAAAGCTTATCCATAGCATTAACCCTAATCCAAACCCTAACATGTTTTATTCTCAAAACCTTAGTTGCAATTTTAACCCTAACATGTTACAATATTATATATCACATATATAATATATATAGTAACAAAAGAAAAAAATACAATTAACATATATCGCATATATATCAATGTATTATCCATGTGAGAAAAAGAATCTTTAAGTGAGCTTATATTAGTTAATGTAATGTAATTTATCAAATATATATAATTATACATTAAATTATCAAATCAACACTTGATCCGATAATCCGGCTGAAGGGTTTCCTACAGCACCACTACAAGGGTTTGGAGGCAACACACATGCCATATTTATATTTTTTATGGTGCTAAAGAAACTATCTTAAGGATCATGCTAGAAAATTTAGGGCAACATAACTTTAACATGAACACAAGTAGTAAAAGCTAGGGCTTTGAGAGTACAACCTTTGTAGCTCCCTACACTAGACTCCTTGGCAACTTGAGGGTTGGAAAAAGGTTCGCTTGAGATCCTCTAGGTCCACGAAAATCCACCCGGAGTCCTCTTTGTCCAAGCTTGAAGTTCCACTAGATCAAGAGAAGAAATGGAAGCTAACACTCTACACTAATGGGCAAGACTAGTGTAGAATGGTGATATGGTTTGTTTTCTCACTTCAAAACCCTAACTTGGTGACTCTTTTGCTCACTTGAGAAAACTAGAGAGCAAGAGAGAAAGGAGGAAGAAGATGATGGCTTGTAAAGAGCTCAAGATAATGATAAGCTTGTGAATAAAAATGAGAAATGAAAATATATATATTTTCACTCTCTCATTCTTATCCAAAGTTATAAAATATCTAGATATTTTAGTTTGGAACAAAAATGACCATGGAAAATGAATCATGGTTAGAACAAAGGGTTAGTGCAAGAATAAAACATTAAACCATGATAACAATTTCCATTTCCATTTTTCTTTTCCAAAAATAATATCCATATATTTTATAAAGGGTATGAGTCTTATATTGCCACCATCCACTATATCAACAACCATGATAGAATCATGTATGCATGTATGTGTGCATGCACATCCTATGTGCATGAATAAGAATAAATGCATACATGCATGCATACAATAAAACGACAAGAAAGGGTTTAAAGTGAGAAACTGATGGTCAATGATAAATCAACACTTGATTTAGCAAACCGGTCATATCGCATACGACCCGACCAAAAGCAAACCGCCCGATTAATATACGGTATCTCATACGCGCATTTTAACCGGGTCCACGCGCATATCTCATATGCGCACCACATCGTTTCGCCTGAACTAGAAAACTCCATTGTGGGACTCTAAGACTCGTCAATACGCCGGCAGTAGGTGATGATCATATCAAGCACCCCCAAGCCGCAAGCGGTCAGCTAAACGTAACGGCCACCCGGGTATTGAGCGATCAGAAGAAAACAAGCGAACCTGTCACAACTCCCGTCAAGCCAACCGGCAACACTACCGTACAGTCCGATCTCTTCGTCAGATATGTTGCATATCGAGTCTAGGGATGGTAACGTCAACCCCAATAACTCAATAAGTCGTGCCGATGAATAGTCTACAACAGATCGACAAACTACTGATAACACTTATCAGTAAATCTCAACAGCCATGGCCAGGGACTTACTGATATAGCCAATCAAGCACAGCACAGCATCAACTCCCAATACCGGAAGAGACGAAACCCCTCCTATCGCTCATCGCCTTCGTGTGTCTCGGGACTGTACCCAATGGCCACCTGTTTCCACGCCTCAGTAGAGCCGTGGTAGGGTGGTAATCAAAGTACAGTGGGAGAACACACAAGACTCTATGACGATCTCGGGTCTGCTGACTAACCTGCACCAGTGTCACCTGAGAACTGCTATCCGACGATAGATATAATTCCATATAGGAGTTCTCGGTGAGTCCGTCCAGTGTACCCAGTCACCACTGAGCACCCGTATACGATCTCGATGTCAAACATCGATGAATGTGGGAACATCCATCGCCCATCATATGGGTTTAGTATCATATACGCTAGTCTACTCTGGTATATCGATGCCCCGTCTCGATACACCTACGACTAGGGACATTCCAGGATATGCTTATAAACTACAGATGTCCTACTAGTATGATCTCTATCATAATCACAGTAGTCAAGCCTATATCCTCAGGGCTTTATCAACATGTGTGAATTAATAAAATCATGATCAAATCAACATGTCAGATAAAGAAGAACCAGATGGCATACTATCATGTCGTGCAAGAATGTACACTGAATATATATATATATATATACATGTATAAATACATCCACTATCATATAATGGCCTCTAGGGCATACATATATCCAACAATCTCCCACTTGCACTAAGGCCAGTTATTGGCGTATCTCATACCCAACATCTCAAAAAGTCGCTCATGCTGCGGCTGAGGGAGGGCCTTGGTGAGTGGATCCGCGGTGTTATTCTTTGTGTCTACTCTCCTAATCTCGATCTCGCGGCGATCTACAATCTCCCGGATCAAATGAAAGCGCCTCAGGATGTGTCTGGACCGCTGATGGGACCTGGGCTCCTTGGCTAACGCCATAGCCCCATTATTATCACAATACAATGGTATTGGATCAATAATGGTTGGAACTACTCCTAGTTCCGAGACGAACTTCTTCATCCAGACGGCTTCTTTGGCGGCATCATTCGCAGCAATGTACTCAGCCTCCATCGTAGAGTCTGCAACGGTATCCTGTTTAGAACTCTTTCAACTTACCGCCCCTCCATTGAGGGTAAATACAAACCCGGAGATAGATTTGCTGTCGTCCTTATCGCTCTGGAAGCTCGAATCGGTAAAGGCCTCCATTTGGAGATCTCCATTACCATACACCAAGAACAATTCTTTAGTCCTTCGTAAGTACTTAAGAATGTTCTTCACAGCTATCCAGTGATTCTCCCCTGGGTTGGATTGATACCTGCTTACAACACTAAGTGCATAAGCTACATCTGGGTGTGTACATAACATCGCATACATTATAGATCCTGCTGCCAAAGCATAGGGTATAATGCTCATGCGAGCTCTCTCTTCATCGGTCTTTGGGCAAGAATCCTTGGAGAGAGTGACCCCATGGCAAGCGGGTAAGGCACCCCGCTTGGAGTCTTCCATACTAAACCTTTTTAGGATGGTGTTGATGTACCTGGTTTAGGACAATTCCAATAACCTCTTGGATCTATCCTTATAGATCCTAATGCCCAAAATGTATGTGGCATCACCCAGGTCCTTCATGGAGAACCTTAGTGATAAGAAAGATTTGACCGACTGTAGCGTAGGAATATCATTTCCTATCAGAAGAATGTCATCCACGTACAATACGAGGAATGTGACAGCTCTCCCTACAGCCTTTTTATAAACACAAGGATCATCTGGATTTTTGATGAAATCAAACTCTTTGATAGCATCATCGAAACAGATGTTCCAACTCTGTGATGCCTTCTTTAACCCATATATGGATTTAAGCAATCTACATGCTTTCCTGCTACTCCCACTGTCAATGAAGCCCTTTGGTTGATCCATATAAACGCATTCTTCTAAATCTCCATTTAGAAATGTCGTTTTAACGTCCATCTGCCAAATTTCATAGTCGTAGTGAGCAGCAATAGAAAGTAGGATCCGAATGGATTTAAACATGGCTACGGGAGAAAAAGTCTCGTCATAGTCCAAACCTGGTCTTTGACGAAAACCCTTCACCACAAGTCTTGCCTTATAGGTCTCTACCTGCCCATCTACACCAATCTTTCTTTTAAAGATCCATTTGCATCCCACAGGTTTTACCCCAAGGGGTACAACGTCCAAAGTCCATACTTTGTTGGTGTACATGGACTCCATTTCGGATCTCATGGCATCCAGCCACTTCACAGAGTCTCCACTCGTGATAGCTTGCTAAAAGCTGGTAGGATCATCATCCTCCATGATGCAGTCTTCTCTGTCACCATCAATGAGGAAACCGTAGTACCTCTTCGGTGGGCGAGAAGTCCTACCAGACCTACGGAGTGGCCGAGGTTCCTCAGTTTCTATTGCAACAGCCGGTTCAACCAAGTCGTCATTTATAGTTTGTGTCTCTAGAACCTCTTCTAGATCCACTACATTACCATCAGCTTTATCTGTGAAAAACTCTTTTTCCAGAAATGTGGCATACTGAGAAACAAACACCTTTTGTTCCCCCTTGTGGTAGAATAGATATCCATAAGAATTCTTTGGATACCCCACAAAATTACACATGACCGACTGTGTCTCGAGTTTGTCCGGATTCTGCTTTTTAACATAGGCCGGGCAACCCCAAATCTTAATTCTCTTAAGAGATGGTCTCTTCCCATGCCATATCTCATATGGCGTGGTAGACACGGTTTTGGTTGGGACCCTGTTCAGTAGAAACGCTGCAGTCTCCAATGCTTGCCCCCAAAATGAGACGGGTAACTCAGCATCACTCATCATGGAACGGACCATATCTAATAGGGTCCGATTCCGTCGTTCTGACACACCGTTGTGCTGTGGTGTGTAAGGAGGAGTGAGCTGAGAGAGAATCCCATTCTCTTTAGGAAGTTTGCAAACTCTGTACTGAGGTACTCCCCACATCGATCTGATCGAAGCATTTTGATACTCAATCTGGTTTGTTTTTCTACTTCTTGTTTATATTCAGTGAATTTCTCGAAAGCTTCGGATTTATGCTTTAATAAAAATACATGACCGAATCTTGAGAAATCGTCAGTGAAAGTAATGAAGTATGAAAAACCGCCTCTAGCCTGTGTAGACATTGGCCCACATAGATCACTATGTATGAGGCCTAGAAGCTCAGTAGCTCTTTCTCCGTGTCCGGTAAACGGAGTTTTGGTCATTTTACCCTTGATACAAGACTGGCAAGTCGCATAAGATTTATATTCAAATGGGTTTAAATATCCATCTTTGTGTAACTTGTTTAGTCTTGTTTCGTTAATATGACCAAGTCTACAGCGCCAAAGAAAAGCTTCATTTATTTCTGAAAGTTTTCTTTTATTAGTGTGTTGTATGCTGAAAACTGTGTGTTGATTTAGGACGTATATCCCGTTATTAAGCGTACCATACCCAACCAACATTTGATTCAGGTGAATGTTCATAACATTGTTCTGCAATACAAAATTATATCCTTCATTATCTAACAAAGAAACGGATATTATATTACAAAGCATACTAGGTACAAAATAACATGGGTTCAAAACCAATATACACCCAGACGGCAACCCCAAATGATACTCTCCCACTGCGACTGTATGTACATTGGAACCATTTCCAACGCGGAGAGTATGTTCACCTGTCTTCAAAACCTTGCTATTTCTCAGCCCCTGCATAGAATTTCAAATGTGAGAACCTGAACCGGTATCTAATACCCAGGAAGCAGAGTTTATTGAAAAACAGTTTTCTGTCACAAACATACCTGAAGCGGAAGCATCCCTATGCTTCTTCTTGAGATTTAAGTACTCCGTGCAGTTGCGCTTCCAATGTCCTGTTTTGTGGCAGTGATAACATTCCCCTTTCCCCGATTCTCCAGCTTTGGACTTGTCCTTCCCCTTAACCTTTTTAACTCCACCCCTAGGCTTGGTGGGCTTCTTCTTCATCTTTCCCTTAGCCTTAGCCTTTGGGCGAGAAGAGGAAGATTGCCCAATACTCAAAACGGTAGTTTTCACTGATTTCAGTGTGCTCTCTGCACTCCTTAACATATGAAGGAGTTCAGGTATTTCCTTCTCCATGTTGTGCATGTTGAAGTTAACTATAAATTGAGCAAAGGTGGAGGGGAAGGAATGCAGAATAATATCCGTATATTGTTCATTGTTCATCATCCATCCAAGGTCCTCAAGCTCTTCTATGAGAGCTATCATCTTCAGAATATGGTCTCCTACTGGTGTGCCAGGGGCCATTCACATCTGAAACAATTTCTTTGATGCTTCGTATTATAATACGCGGGATTGCTCTCCATACAACTCCTTTGTATGGAGGAATATGTCGTGAATGTCCATATTCTCGTGCTGCTTTTGATGTGTGTTATCCATCGATGCAAGTGCGATGCATTTGGCCGTGGCACAGTCAGCGTCCCATGTCTTGTGGACTTCAATATCCGCAACTGAGGACTTTGGACCTGGGACGGGCGGGGTTGGAGCCGTGAGGACATATGATACCTTATCATAAGTCAAGTCAATGTTCAGATTCCTCAGCCAGTCTTTATAATTGGTCCCATTCAGTTTATTTTTATCTAGTAGAAGCTTGAGTCCTGTCATGGGTATCTGCCATTAAGAGAGAGAAAAGAATACACTCAGCGAAAGCTCTTGCAAAGATCAGATTGGTTATTATCTTATATAATCGATGTCTCCCACTGCTTTAATCAAGTTTTTCTTTCAATCCTTAAAAAGAAAACTAGCCAGGATTAATTACAGTCTACAACTTCGCCAACCGTTCAGCCATGCCAGTGTCGGTACTTGAGGGAGGTTACCCGTGCTTTCGCACAGACCTAATTAAAGTAAACCTCGTCTTCCCAGAGGCGTAGCCCCGTTAACACCTTTCTAGACAGCTAATGGGTTAGCTAATTGTAAACTGCAAAACTCTCCTGGGAGCAACTATTGCCCACAGTGGGATCGGGATCCAACCATCATATGGAAGGTATGCAATCTCATTGCAAATTTCAACTATTGAAATTCCCGATGTGGTTTTTACCCCTAATACCTATGACCTTAACTATGGTCAACAAATCATAAGTACTAGTCAAGCTCTACCTGTCATTTCTTGATTAATTAGACCCACTCATATGACCCTTAACTATGGTCAACAAAGTCGCATGAATGTCCTAATTAATCTGCATCATATGCAGTGTAGGAAGACATCACTTAGCTACCGTACACTATACCTTAACTATAGTCAACAAACGTAGCACGAATACTAAGTACTCTACTTTCTAAAATGACGGAGGGTTGCGGATGATTTTTAAGAAAATCTTTAACGCTTTGAACTTGATATCGTCGTAGAATCAAATGGTTTTCAAAAGGAGTGACTTGAGCTCCGTAGTTTTGAAATGTAGCTTTTTCATAAAGAGCCGAGTGGTTTTCAAATCCGATTCTACAACATCTTTTTAGGTTTATTTTCTTTACATTAATCATATTAATGTAGCCCCATCATTTAAGTCCTTAAGCCAATCACAGAAAAGAAACGAAAATACAACGTACGCTTATGCCCTCCGCATTCGCCGCAATGTTCCGTTATGCACCGTTAGGTTACTTAACTAACGGCATACTGGGACGGGACTAGCGCGGGTGTAAAACATAAGCAACGTCTACTATATATCATATATATAATATATCATTCGTCTCAGATATCACATCACAGAGTACAGGCAGCAGAAACACACATATGATAATATAGGATATACTAGGACGTCCGTATTTAGTATTTAGCCAACAATAGAAAATACGGATTCCACAGTCGTGATGAATAGCCAAGCCCACACCCCTAAACCCCTACGAGAGCGGCAAGCGACCCTACCAATTCTGGAGTTTAGGAGACCCGGTCTCGACTCCTCGAGATGGCCTCCCTCTGAACCCCAGAACCCGGTCACTTGTGCTCCCCTCCTTGGGTCTATCCTAATGTGGAAAAGTAAATAATATACAACACTGGTGACATCAACCTCAACCCGGAAGTGCCCCAAATAAAAGAATATTACATTACATTTGAATTTTACATGAATGAAAAGAAAACTCTCATCTTACATAAAAAACCCCCGGCTATTCAATCGCGACAATCCTGCACATCATATCTCAGCAACACATAATATCATATATTATCAACGTAAGTAAGTATGCGTACCCCGATTGTCGTTGATGTATAGAAACGAAACCGGCGATATGCGACATACTACACTTACGGTCACAGAAAACAATCTGTAAAACTACAACATTTGGAATCCACAATCACTTTAGACATCGTAAATCCAAAATATCACATACTTCGCATTTCATGCCTAACTATATGAATTCCACATATTGTATCACATTCCAGATAAATAGACAGTATTAAACTTTCCGATCGAATAATCAAATACCCAAGATTTCCTTAATATCTCAACACTTGAGCGGAGTTCAAAAATCCCGGAACATGTCACAGTAGCAGCGGTCCAGCCGTAGAAAGGTCAAGCCAATGCTTCACATGTGGCACGCCGTACTGCCCCAATCCCTAAGGTTTAGAGGCAGTTCAGACGGTCACATAATCGAGTTAAGGTTTGTGTTCTTCTAGAGGGTCCACCACGTTACTTGCACGTATTTCCGAAAGATTTAAACTCGAGAAAAAATTCAATACTTGAAAGTTTTTCGTGCCGGGAAAAAGTGAGTTAATTATATTCGTTCGAACTTTTTAATACTTTCTAAATTACCCGAAAATAGCACGAAATTAAATATTCTGATCGAATCAACGAGTCCAAAATAATCCCCAGAACACTCAACACTTGAGTCAGACTAAAAATACCCAAAAATATGTACAAGCAGATAAGAACATTACTGTACAAAAACGAGACTATATTACTTCTGTACGGCCGCGGATCCGCGGCCCAAGAGAGGTATGGCCGCGGTTCCGCGGCGGTATGTATGGATTATGGTGTCGGTTTTTACAGTATTTCTTATATTTGCCAGCTGAATTTTTTAAGTATTTTTAATTCTGAAAAAACACAATTTTAAAAAATTGTCCAGAAAAGGGTCTAATTCCGTATTTCGGGGTACGATCGGAGTTTTAACTTCGCCTAAACGTCGCCTAAGGCTCTAGCTTGGCTTTGATACCATGAAGGGTTTCCTACAGCACCACTACAAGGGTTTGGAGGCAACACACATACCATATTTAAATTTTTTATGGTGCTAAAGAAACTATCTTAAGGATCATGCTAGAAAATTTAGGGCAACATACCTTTAACATGAACACAAGTAGTAAAAGCTAAGGGTTTTGAGAGTACAACCTTTGTAGCTCCCTACGCTAGACTCCCTTTCTACTTAAGGGTTGGAAAAAGGTTCGCTTGAGATCCTCTAGGTCCACGACGATCCACCCGGAGTCCTCTTTGTCAAAGCTTGAAGTTCCACTAGATCAAGAGAAGAAATGGAAGCTAACACTCTACACTAATGGGCAAGACTAGTGTAGAATGGTGATATGGTTTGTTTTCTCACTTCAAAACCCTAACTTGGTGACTCTTTTGCTCACTTGAGAAAACTAGAGAGCAAGAGAGAAAGGAGGAAGAAGATGATGGCTTGTAAAGAGCTCAAGATAATGATAAGCTTGTGAATAAAAATGAGAAATGAAAATATATATATTTTCACTCACTCATTCTTAACCATAGTTATAAAATATCTAGATATTTTAGTTTGGAACAAAAATGACCAATGAAAATGAATCATGGTTAAAACAAAGGGTTAGTGCAAGAATAAAACATTAAACCATGATAACAATTTACATTTCCATTTTTCTTTTCCAAAAATAATATCCATATATGTTATGAAGGGTGTGAGTCTTATATTGCCACCATCCACTATATCAACAACCATGATAGAATCATGTACGCATGTATGTGTGTATGCACATCCTATGTGCATGAATACGAATAAATGCATATATGCATGCATACAATAAAAAGACAAGAAATGGTTTAAAGTGAGAAACTAATGGTCAATGATAAATCAACACTTGATTTAGCAAACTGGTCATATCGCATACGACCCGACCAAAAGCAAACCACCCGATTAATATACGGTATCTCATACGCGCATTTTAACCGGGTCCACACGCATATCTCATATGCGCACCACATCGTTTCGCCTGGACTAGGCAACTCCATTGTGGGACTCTAAGACTCGTCAATACGCCGGCAGTGGGTGATGATCATATCAAGTACCCCCAAGCCGCAAGCGGTCAGCTAAACGTAACGGCCACCCGGGTATTGAGCGATTAGAAGAAAACAAGCGAAACTGTCACAACTTCCGTTGAGCCAACCGGCAACACTACCGTACAGTCCGGTCTCTTCGTCAGATATACTGCATATCGAGTCTATGGATGGTAACGTCGACCCCAATAACTCAATAAGTCGTGCCGATGAATGGTCTACAACAGATCGAGAAACTACTGATAACACTTATCGGTAAATCTCAACAGCCCTGGCCAGGGACTTACTGATATAGTCAATCGAGCACAGTACAGCATAACTCCCAATACCGGGAGAGACGAAACCCCTCCTATCGCTCATCGCCTTCGTGTGTCTCGGGACTGTACCCAATGGCCACCTGTTTGCACGACTCAGTAGAGCCGTGGTAGGGTGGTAATCAAAGTACAGTGGGAGAACACACAAGACTCTATGACGATCTCGGGTCTACAGACTAACCAGCACCAGTGTCACCTGAGAACTGCTATCCGACGATAGATATAATTCCATATAGGAGTTCTCGGTGAGTCCGTCCAGTGTACCCAGTCACCACTGAGTACCCGTATACGATCTCGATGTCAAACATCGATGAATATGGGAACATCCATCGCCTATCATATAGGTCTAGTATCATATACGCTAGTCTACTCTGGTATATCGATGCCCCGTCTCGATACACCTACGACTAGGGACATTTCAGGATATGCTTATAAACTACAGATGTCCCACTAGTATGATCTCTATCATAATCACAGTAGTCAAGCCTATATCCTCAGGGCTTTATCAACATGTGTGAATGAATAAAAACATGATCAAATCAACATGTCAGATAAAGAAGAACCAGATTGCATACTATCATGTCGAGCAAGAATGTACACTGAATATATATATATATATATATACATGTATAAATACATCCACTATCATATAATGGCCTCTAGGGCATACATATATCCAACACCGGCTATTTCATAAATAATCGACTAATATAATCTGTATCAGTTCATCGAATCAACACTTGATCCGATAACCCAGCTATATCACATTTACCCGGCCGATATCATATATCGCGAGAATCTAATACGATATCACATACACATATTATTCTCGGTCCCGCACATATCACATATGTGCTCCTACTCCGTTTTGCCTGAGCCAGGAAACCTCTGTGTAGGACTCTAAAGAATCGTCAATATGCCGGCAGTAGGTGACGATCATATCAAAACACCCACAAGCTGGAAGCGGTCAGCTAAACGTAACAGCCACCCCTGTATTGAGCAATCAAAAGATCAACATGCAAGCCTGTACATTCTCCTGCGAATCCAATCAGTAACACTCCCGTATAGTCCGGTCTCTTCGTCTGATATGTCGCATATCTAGTCTAGGGCAGGTAAACGTCAGACCGCAGTAACCGATAAGTCTTGTCGATATAAGGTCCATAACAGTTCAAGAAACTACTGATAACTCTTACCAGTAAACCTCAGCAACCCTGGGCAGGGATTTCCAGTTATAGCCAATCGAACACAGCGCAACATCAATTCCCAATACCGGGAGAGACGAAACCCTTCCTATCGCTCATTGCCTTCATGTGATTCGAGACTGTACCCAAAAGCCACCGTTTTGCATGCCCTCTTAGATGTGGTATGATGGAAATCAAAGCACGGTGGGAATCACACAAGACTCTATGACGATCTCGGGTATACAGACTAACCTGTACCAGTGTCACCAGAGAACTGCCATCTGACGTGAGGTTTAATACCATCTGGGAGTTCTTGGCGAGTCCGTACAGTGTACCCAGTCTCCACTGAGCACCCGTATAATATCTCTGATGTCAAACATCAATGGATATGGGATCATCCCCATCTACATGGGTCAAGAAGTATATGCTAGTCTACTCTGGTATATCGATGCCCTGTCTCGATACACCTGCGACTAGGAACATTTGAAGGATGTACTTAGCGACTACACTGTCCCCACTAGTATGATCTGCATCATAGTCCTGGTAGTCAAGTGCTCATCCTAAGGGCTTTATCAACATGTAACATAGAGACTATCAGAGTACATGTTAAAATAAAGAGCAACCAGATAGCATACTATCATGTCGAGCAAGAAAGTCCTCCATATATATTTCCAAGCATCCACTACAATATACATCGCATGTACAGTAATGGCCTCTAGGGCATACATATCACTAACAGTCTTTTGATTGCTTTTGGAGTCTTGCTTTGCATAGTGATATATATGATATATCCCGCACCTTATTCGATGAGGAAAGAGCCAATATCCCTTCACCGGGAATGACCACTTTAGCAAAACTATTGAAAGCCTAAAAAACACTCCTTTTCAAAATTCACTTGTTTCTACAACGATATCAAGTTCATTACGCAATAGGTTTTCGGAAAAACCTGACGTAGCCCTCCGTCATTTCAGATAAATACTACTTAGTATTCGTGCTACGTTTGTTGACTATGTTAAGGCGTAGTGTGCGGTAGCTAATTAGTGTTTATCTATTTATGCATATGATGCAGATTGGATTAGGGTAGTTGTATGAATTTGTTGACTATGTTAAGGGTCGTGCGGTTGGGTTTAATTCAATCAAGAAATGACGGGTTGAAATTGGCTAGCGCTTATGATTTGCTGACTATGTTAAGGTCATAAGTTGCTAGGGGCAAAATATTATCGGGAGTTTCAAGTGTTGAAATTTGCAATAAGATTGCATACCTTTTATGAGATAGTTGGATCCCGATACCCACTGCGGGTAATTGTTACTCCTGGGAGAGTTTTACACAGGACAATTAGCCGATCAAGTAGGTGTCTAGAAAGGTGTCAACGGGGTTATGGCTCTGGAAAAATGTGGTTTATTTTAATTAGGTCCGCGCGAAAGCACGGGGAACCTCCCTCAAAGTACCGACACTGGCCTGGCTGAAAGATTGGCGAAATTGTATGGTGTAATTAATCCCGGCTAGTCTTTCCTTTTAGGGTTTGAAGGTAGATTTAATAAAAACAGTGGGAGCCATCCTGATTAGATAAAATAATTACCAATCTGTTCTTGCAAGGGCATACGCTAAAGTGTTTTCTTCTCTCTCTCTCTCTCTCCAGGTAGCGACCATACCATGCCTTAATCAAGATAATATTATGGATGTATTGACCGAACCTGCATGTTATACTGTGCTAGGGAACTTTGGTTCCATTCTTTCTTATAAGAGTTGTAAGAATGAACAGGATATAGGGGAATACCAGGATTCCCATGCCACCCGAATGAAGAAAGTACATGTTGATGCATTTTCTTCGGATGTGTTCGTTATAGAAAACTGTTTCTCCATTTGCTCTACGTCCTGGGTATTAGATACCGGGTCAGGATCCCATATATGTAACTTGTTTCATGGGATGAGAAAAGGTAGAGAACTTGGAGAAGGTGATAAAGACATAAGGGTTGGAAATGGTTCAATTGTTGCAGCTAAATCCGTCGGGGAATATCATATTGTATTACCAACTGGTAATACAATGATTCTGAACTAATGCTATTACATGCCGAACCTGATATGCAACATTATATCGGTTTCTTTGTTGAGTAAAGAGGGATATAATTTTGTATTACAGGATAATGTTATGAACATTTTCCTGAACCAAAAGTTGGTTGGATCAGGCTCGTTTTGCAATGGCATTTATATTCTAAATCAATCAACAGTTCTGAGCGTAACAAACACACACAAGAGGAAAGGTTCAAAATTGAACGAATCCTTCTTGTGGCATTGTAGACTAGGTCACATCAATGCGACACGGCTAGCTAAGTTGCATAAAGATGGATATTTGAATCTGTTCGAATTTTCATCTTATGACACTTGCCAATCATGTCTCGAAGGCAAGATGACGAAAACTCCGTTTACGGGACACGGAGAAAGAGTTACTGAACTCTTGGGAACGATACATAGTGATGTATATGGTCCCATATCTACACATGCCAGGGATGGTTCTTCGCACTTCATTACATTCACTAACGATCTCTCAAGATACGGACATGTGTTCCTGATGAAACACAAGTCTGAAGCTTTTGAGAAATTTAGAGAATATAAACAAGAAGTCGAGAACCAAACTGGGAAATAAAATCCTTCGATCTGATCGAGGAGATGAATACTTGAGCAATGAATTCCTGGACTTCCTAAAAGAGAATGGGATTCTCTCTCAGCTGACTCCTCCATATACACCACAGCACAACGGTGTATCGGAACGGAGGAACCGCACCCTATTAGATATTTTGCGCTCTATGATGAGCACAACTGAGTTACCTATTTTCTTCTGGGGCTATGCGCTTATGACAGCTGCATACCTATTGAATCATGTTCCATCTAAATCTGTGCCTACCACACCATATCAGATATGGAGTGGGAAGAGACCATATTTTAAATGAGTTAAGATATGGGGTTGTCCGGCCTATGTCAAAAGGCAAAATCTGGACAAACTCGAGGCACGATCAGTTCTTTGCAAGTTTGTGGGATATCCAAAGAATTCACAAGGATATATTTTCTACCACGTTGAGGAACAAAAAGTTTTTTTCTCAATATGCCACCTTTTTAGAAAAGGAATTTCTTGCAAAAAAAATTAGTGGCAAAGAGGTAGAGCTGGAAGAAGTTCCAGCAGCACAAACTGCAACTGAAGATTTAGTAGAACCAGAGGATTCGGTAGTACCCAACGAACCTAAGCCTCTCCGCCGAACTAGTAGGGTTCCTCACCTACCTGAAAGATATTACGGTTTTCTCATAGATGGTGGGAGCGAGGATTGCATCATGGAGGATGATGACCCAACTAGCTTCTGGCAGGCCATCACGAGTGGTGACTCAATGAAATGGCTGGATGCAATGCAGTCCGAGATGGAATCCATGTACACCAACAATGTATGGACTTTGAAAGATGCTCCTGAAGGGGTAAAACCCATTGGGAGCAAGTGAATCTTCAAGAAAAAACTTAGTGTAGATGGAAAAGTGGAGACTTTCAAAGCTAGACTTGTTGCAAAGGGTTTTCGTCAACGACCAGGTATGGATTATGACGAAACCTTTTCTCCAGTGGCTATGCTTAAATCCATCCGGATCATGATTTCCATCGCTGCATATCATGACTATGAAATCTGGCAAATGGATGTTAAGACCGCCTTTCTAAATGGTGATTTAGAAGAGAGCGTATACATGACTCAGGCAGAGGGTTTCGTAGCTAGTGGGAGCAGTGGGAAGGTGTGCAAGCTGATTAAATCTATTTATGGATTAAAGCAAGCATCGCGGAGTTGGAACATCTGCTTTGATATCGTTATCAAAGAGTTTGATTTCGTCAAAAACATAGATGAACCTTGTATATACAAGATGGTGGCAGAGAGTAAGGTTGTCTTCCTTTTATTGTACGTGGACGACATACTCTTGATAGGAAATGACATTCCTATGCTGCAATCGGTCAAGCTCTTCTTATCACAAAGATTCTCAATGAAAGATCTAGGGGATGCCTCCTACATCTTGGAGATTAAGATCTATAGAGATAGATCTAAACGGATACTGGGATTGTCCCAATCCAGGTACATTGACACCATACTGAAGAGGTTTAGTATGGAAGAATCCAAGCGTAGGTTCTTACTCACGATCTCTGGGCTCACTCTCTCCAAAGAGATGTCTCCCAAGACTGATTTGGAGAGAGCTCGCATGCAGGGGATACCCTATGTTTTGGCAGTAGGCTCTATCATGTACGCGATGCTATGTACCAGACTCGATGTAGCATACTCACTAAGTGTAGTGAGTAGGAATCAAGCAGATCCTGGAGAGAGTCACTGGACAGCTGCGAAGAGCATTCTCAAGTACCTGAGAAGGACTAAAGAGATGCTCTTGGTGTATGATAACGGAGAACTCCAAGTGGAGTCCTTTACCGATTCGAGCTTCCAGAGTGATAAGGACAACTCTAAGTCGCACTCGGGATTTGTCTTTACCCTCTATAGAGGGGAGATATGCTGGAAGAGTTCCAAGCAGGAAACCGTGGCAGACTCGACGACGGAGGCTGAATACATCGCTGCCAACGATGCTGCCAAAGAGGCTGTCTGGATCAAGAAGTTCATAACTGAACTTGGAGTGGTTCCATCCATTGAGTATCCAATACCTTTGTATTGTGATAACAATGGAGCGGTGGCTTTGGCCAAGGAACCCAGGTCCTATCAGCGATCCAGGCATATTCTGAGGCGGTATTACCTTATCCGGGAGATAGTTGATTGCCGGGAGATCGAGGTCAGGAGAGTTGACACGAAGAATAACACAGCGGATCTACTCACGAAGGCCGTTCCCCAGATACAGTTCGAGAGACTCTTCGGGATGCTCGGTATGAGATACTACAGCAGCTGGCCCTAGTGCAAGTGGGAGATTGTTAGTTGTATGTATGCCCTAGAGGCCAGTATTGTACATATGATGTATATTATATTGGATGCTTGGACATATATAGAGAGGACTTTCTTGCTCCATATGATAGTATGCTATCTGGTTGCTCTTTATCTTAACGTGTATACTTATCTCTTGATACTGTCTTAAGGTTACATGTTGGTAAAGCCCTTATGATGTGTACTTGACTACCAGGACTATGATGCGGATCATACTAGTAGGGCCATGGCAGTCCATAAGTTCATCCTTTAATGTTCCTAGTCGTGGGTGTATCGAGACAGGGCATCGATATACCAGAGTAGACTAGCATATACGCTTCTTGACCCATGAGATGGGCGATGGATGATCCCATATCCATTGGTGTTTGACATCAGAGATGGTATACGGGTGCTCAGTGGAGATTGGGTACACTAGACAGACTTGCCGAGAACTCCTAGATGGTATTATACCTCACGTCAGATGGCAGTTTTCTGGTGACACTTGTACAGGTTAGTCTGTAGACCCGAGATCGTCATAGAGTCTTGTGTGATTCCCACTGTGCTTTGATTTCCAGCTTACCACGTCCAAGAGGGCATGCAAAATGGTGGTTTTTGGGTACAGTCCCGAGTCACATAGAGGCAATGAGCGATAGGAGGGATTTCGTCTCTCCCGGTATTGGGTGTTGATGTTGCGCTGTGCTCGATTGGCCATAACAGGGAAGTCCCTGGCCAGGGCTGATTTAGAGATTTACTGGTAAGTGTTACCAGTAGTTTCTCGACCCGTTATGAGCCTCACATCCGCATGACTTATCGGTTATTGGGGTCTGACGTTTACCACCCCTAGACCTGATATGCGACATATCAGCCGAGGAGACCGGACTGTACGGCAGGTGTTACCGTCAGGCTTTTGCAGGATTGGGAGCAAGCTTGATTGCTGATCTTCTGATCGCTCAATACCAGGGTAGCCGTTACGTCCAGCTAGTACCGCTGACGGCTTGCGGGTGCTTGTTGTGATCATCACCTACTGCCGGCGTATTGACGAGTCTTTAGAGTCCTACATAAAGGTTTTACTGGCTCAGGCAAAATGAAATAGGAGCACATATGTGATATGTGTGAGACCGAGAATAATGGGTGTATGTGATACAGTATTCTATTCTCGCGACTTTTGTATCGGTCGGTTATATGTGATATAGCCGGGTTATCGAATCAAGTGTTGATTCGATAAGTCGATACATTGGATGTTAGTCGGTTATATGTGATATAGCCAGATTATTAAATCAAGTGTTGATTTGATAATTTAGTGTATAATTGTATATTTGATATACTAATTTACATTAACTAACATTTGCTCACTTAGGCATTTATTTTCTCACATGTGCACACTTAATATATATGTGATATATATTAATTTGTGTTTTGTTTTTGTATCATGGTTGTTGATACAACATACATGGGTGTATGAGACTTATACCATGCTAATTATGATGTTGGGTTTAATATATGAACTAATTACAAAATTAGTGGATTATTGGAAAAATGCATGAAGCTTATGGAAGCTTGTGGATGCATTGACTAAATCCACTAGGTTTGTTTTACTTTAGATATTTGTTAACCTAACCATTTTAATTAGCCATGGTTATGTCTCTACATGAGTTAGTATATGGTACACACTCACCCATGGTTCACTCTCTCACTTGATCATTATTTCATTCTCTTCTTCTTTCATCATCTTCTTCCTCCAAAAGAAAAAGCATTCTAGGGTTTGAAAAAGTGAGAAAGTATTGTGAGAATAATAATTCTAAAGTGAACCCACTTCCTATTTCATCATTCTCTACTAGATTAGCACTTTAGTATAGGGTATTAGCTTCACTAATCCTTCATTAGTGAAGTAGAAGCTTGAGCTAGTATTCTCTCGATGTAGATCATTTTCGGCCTCGAAGACTTCAAGCAAGATCGCTCTTTTCCCCACGTGAAGCCATGCAAGAGTCCGGGAGTTCAACGATCGCAGCGTAGGGACTACTACAAGAAGCTTTAGAAGTGAAGGACCGATCTACAAAGGTTGTTGTCACGACCCGAAATATTAGCTCGTGACCAGCACTTGAATCACGCAACGTCTAAAGGCGTAACGGAATTCATGTAAGCTGAAACCCAGAAATCTAAACCTTTTTAAGAAAATAAAGGAGGTGAAGTTTTTGAAATAAAGGTATAATGAAATAAAGTGTGCTTAAATGCATAGAAAAGAAACATGAATGATGCAAGTGAAATTTGCTAGTTTGAAAATATGTTTCGTCTTTTTAAAAAAAATTTGGCAGCACCTCCTTTGTATATTTTGATCCAAAACCACAAATACATAATGATGATAAAGGCATCCCCAAGCGGGAGCTAGCACTTCGCCAAATGGCGGATCACAACCACGTAAGACAGTAAATATGAATATACGACGCCCAACGGTGAAAATCACCACAAAAGATAAAGAAAAAGCAAGACATAAATACCACTAGTAGCGAAAAACCCCTCGCTCTAAGTCCCGCAACCACAATCCCACTAAGTCTCATTACTTATACAATTTACACATTTTTATTGATTGATGGAGTTAACTAGATACAATATGAAATATAATACAAGAGTGGGTATGATACAAATATCCCACCTACCACTGCAAAACACCCAAATGAAGCTGTGTGCCAGCGATGCTGCTACTGATCCAAGCAGTCAACCTGCAAGAAATGTGGCACAACTGGGGTGAGTTGCCAACTCGTGAGTAGAAAAACATCTACAAGTAGAAATCGAATAAACAACGACTTCTAGGTCAACTATATCATAAAGGTAATGCTATGATATCTAGGGTGACCGGGTCGGTATATGTGCCAACAAGGTAGTCAAACCTATATGCATGCGGATAACATCCTACAGTAATAATCAATGCATGTATATGGATCTCGTCCAACCATAATCAAGGTATGCATGCATGTGGATCTCGTCCACCCAAAATCAGTGTCTGTATGCACATAAATATAATAAAGGAGTGTGCATGAAAGTATGAGGATATATATATCAACGGTGTCCCTCCCGACACATCAAAATCATGGAACCTGAGTGCCTAGCATCGACACTCGAAAACATCATGAAAACCGTGCCCAGCATCGGCACGTAAATCCTCATATATCGGGCTCCGTCAGTCCGGATCGGCCCACGGGCCCCGTCAGTCCGGATCGGCCCATATCATCTCTCGACTCCGGTCGGTATACTTCGGATATCCGCCGAGCCTAAATACTATCACCGGTAGGTAGTAGTCCTTCTGCCAGGCTCACCGTCTACTGCACAGAGATCCGTTCTCGCCCCGGGGTACCATACCGGGTCCACCATGTATCCGCAATCGGCCTCATCCGCCTCCTCGAATCGGATTTCACATGTCGCTCTCAGAACCGAAAAAACACATGGTGGACACACTGAAATATCATATCAAGAGAAACCGGGTTTTTAAAACAACACATAATCTCTTTTAAAATGTCCACGGTTCTCAAATCCAGAAATCTCATGAAAACAGTATATCTCAATGCGTAAAATCATAGAGCATGATGTATGCGACATATAATAGAAATGTAAGCATATCCGTATATCATGCAACATGGAAAAGTGATATGATATGTTAAGGGGAAAAACCTCTCTTTTAAATGATTCCAATTTTTAAAGTATAACATGCGGTTCCCAATTTTCCAACTAAATCAGTTATCTGTGTAGGCACAATACGCAAATACGCAAGTATAGATGTACCAATGTATGTGTGCACCAATATGGATATACAATGTGTATGTACGCAAATGTGGATATATCAATGTATATGTAAGTATGTCATGCGAAGAGTCATATCATGATGCAGCAATACTACTGTGTAGTGGCATGGCAATTATCGATGATAAAGTGTGTGAGCCTACAGTCTGTGTGCGTGTAACATATGCATCATCGGTAATGGTGCAGGTATACTATCACAGGTATGAGTAATGCAATGCTAATATCATGAATGCAGCACAAGGTAAATTATCAGCTAAAAGCTATAAGGTATACGTAACTATCATATGTCAGAGTCGGTGAATCTATCAATCGGTATCTAGCCTAACAACATTGCGTACGGTCTAATCCATCGTACGACAAGCTCTAGTCAATGGTATGGATCAATCATCAAGTCAAACTCATCACGCACGGAATATCATCGTACGGTGGCATTAAACCATTAGGGATCCTATCATCCTATAAGACAAATGATGGTACGGCCTAATATCACGTACGGCCTATCATCCATGATTCACAACATTCTATATATGTATATATATCTATGTACCTATGTCCCAGGTCACATCTGCAATAATCTCATATCAGGGGACCGGCAGGGTATAAATCATCTCGATCGACTCACATCCGTATACCACCATATCATCATCTCATCATATCATCATATTCGTCTTATTTTCTTTCATCGCATTTATATCTCATATCAAATCGAATTTACATAAACATTTTATCTCTACTAAGTATAAGTATCTAATCTAACATGCACGCCCAAACCATACAATCAAATTTTTAAAGAAGTGAATCGTAGTTTTGAAAATAGGGGTTACGGTGTTTTTAAGGAAAAGATATCATTTGAAAGTCCGTAACATCCTTCAAGGTATATATTTAAAAGATACATACGAATCTTTGGTTTAGAAAAAGGTATGGTTCGGATGACACATCTACATCGACTATCTAGTCCTACAATACCCTAAACGGCAATATCGACAAACGTCGTCCTCGAATTCCGTCATCTTATAATAATCGTAACATATCACTTCTAACTATCCTCTAGTTCCTAATATGGTTTCATAGCTATCTTCATTCTAACCCTAGTTTCCTAATCTAGGTTTCCTAACCATATTCTATAAATCAGTTTTCCATCAAAACTTTGCAGGGGTGCTATACGCCTTCCACCCGACTTTCCCGGTAAATATAGATCTACTCACCGTGGTCTTCGCTCGCCGAAGTCGATGACGCCTCGCTCCGTCGCTTCGGAATCCACGCGAAGGTACCGACAATAACAACACATATCATAACGATATTAAAATCAAGCCCAAAAATCCTAAACGGCACGTGCATTGCTCATAGGTTCGAACCTATAGCTTACACGTACAAAATCAACCAAACAACTCTTGTTGTCGATGTACAAACATGCAACAACCAAAAACGAATCCAAATATCAAAACTCATCATTCAAAATACAGAAACATATCCTAAATCACACACAAGTGTTTCCAGATTTTGACTCAGGTCAAATAAATCTAAGCAAATAAGTATAGGGTGATGTATATAGTATATGTGAGCTACTGAACCAACCTAGGCCCCTACCGTCACCAAGTGGCCGGCCCCTTTACCCAAAATTCCGAGCTCGCTGGCCAGGGGGTCTCTTAATGGGTCCATTCTGTCATTGTGGTCTTCTGGTAGTGTGTCTAGGTCCCTGTTGTTGTTTTGTTGTCTCAGATATTCCCCAGGTCATCCCAGATTCACAGTAGGCACACTAAAAGTCACAAAGCCAATACGGAACAAATCCTAAGTTCGTGCATCGGGTTCAGCTCTATGGCTCAAGTCAGGAATCGTGTCACCATGGTCAAACAAACACTCATAACAGCTCCCAGATTTTACCTATGGTTATTACAGAAAAATTAAGTAAAACCAAACCCCCTTAAACAACTTCAGGTAACTACCCTACAAAACCAAAACCCCAGCTCACCTACCCACCCGAGGTAGCCGGGTTTTACCCCATACTCGCCAGCCCAAACCTCCCAGATCGGTCTCGTTCTTCAGGTGGTCACTTAGGGTTACAGGTACAACACTATCTCACTGTTTGTTTTTACAGTGAACACTTGGGGTCGCAGCAGGTTATCGATGTCACAAAACGACACAAAAACACGATATCGTACAAAACTAAACTAAAAGGAAGAAGTTATACCTCATCTAGTCCACTCTAGGCAGCACTAACCTCCCAATGTCCTCAAAATCCTACTTTGCTCGGTTCAAAGTGTAGAGGAAGAGATGCAGATTAATTTTTGTGAAGGGAGTGTAGGGTTTTGGGGATTGTTTGGAGATAAATCTAGGGTGTAGGTGGAGGGTTGTGGCTTGAGGAAGATGAAGAAGGAGAAGAAAAAAGATGGGGGATTCAAATTAGGAAACAGCCCCCTCCTCTCTCATATAATCACACTTTCTCTCTCTCCAAAAGTCTACCCTAATCATTATGTCCCCTTTTTGACTTTTCTTTTTCCCATTTCTTTTTCTCACCAAAAACACATACACCCATATAAAACCATAAATGAAATAACATGTAACCAAATGAAACATGTCATGGTGCACTAACCATGACAACTGTAGTAACACGGATTTGGCTTAATCGCGATTAGCAGTGAGCTAATCGGGTTTTTATCGAAACTGCGTATAATAAATTTTAAAATTGCCAAATCCGTTAAATATATTTTTAAATGAATAAATAATTTTAATTTCCTTTTATATTACAATTATTGGTTTTTATTTATACCCTTTTTCGAAAACCCCAATTTCGTGAATCGGGCAGTTTTCGGGAAATATATTATTTTAATATTAAATTCCAAAAATAATATTTTATATTTTCTGAAATGTTACAATCTTCCCCGCTTAAAGAAATTTGGTCCCCAAATTTAAATTTAAACCCCTAAAATCTTAAACATTTCAATAATCAGCTCAAATCAACGGGGCTCCGAAATCACAGAAAACGCAGAAATAACACAGCGCGCCAAGTGCGCATGAAAATGAGTATAAAACTCAAAATCGAACTCCTTCAAGCGTCATGCAAATCATCGGATTTGCACGCATATCCTCCAAGTTATAATAAAGACACGGATCTCGAAATCCACTACTGAAATCCAATATACATTAGACAAATACTATAATACGTGTATAGTACGCATCTTTGGAAAACCTCAAAGAACTAAATAAATCTCATGCAAAAATCTTTCTAAATCGCCGTGTGATGAGTAACTCACGGCATAAGTGACGGACGTCCATTTGTAAGGAAATAATATATGTCCATATATATTTTGCTAAATATACGTTCCGTCGTTTTGAAAATATCCCAAAAGGTTTTCCTTTATAAACGTTCGCGTCGCTCATGGACACGTAGAAAATGGCGAGAGTATAGCTCCTTTGGAAAACTCTTGGTAAGCTTTTAATGCATGCAAAGTACTCAGGTACTATCCTCGGATCAGTCGTGTTCAGCTACTACACAATATAGTGCCCATCATGAAAACAAAGTGCTCAAAAGCAAAATCAGCCTCAAAAGGCATATCCAATAATCATATGCATCTGGTGCGCATGGGAATCAAGTCCAAATACAGGTGCCACAATACAAAGAAAAACTAAGTGCAACGGGTGTGCACAAAAGCATCTGTCTACTGCAACGGGTGTGCACGACAACAATATCGGGTGCATCTGATATGCACAAGAATCCCGATTTAGTGCATCTGGTGTGCACCGAAATCACATCTCACATCATCCGCCCACACGCGCGAAAATCCAACTCAGGTGCATAAGGTGCACAATACAAATATCGAGTATAAAAATCGAAATCGACGGTATACAACATATCTCAATCCAAATCCAAATCAGGTATACCGTGGCATATAATCTCACAACTATGTGCATCAGTGTGCACAAAAGCAAATCAAATACCCAAAGTGTATGAAAACTATGCCGAAAGCCTAAATCAAATCATCTGCATGCCCCAGGCATGAAATCACAATAAATATCTCAAATGACATCAAAACGAAGTCAGGTGCAACTGTGGTGCACAAAATACGTATCAATGCACTACAAGCACATATAAGCTATACCGAGTGCAAAAATCGAATCATCCGTATGAAATCCACGAAATCATAAACACATGCTACGAAGGTACAAAATCGACATCAATGCAATAGATATGCACAAATCGCAAATCAACACAACGGTGTATAAAATATATGTCGAATGTGACAACTATGCGTAAAATGTAAATACCCAGTAGGTGCAACCATGGTGCATGAAAACAATATCATGTAACTCAATCATCAAAACTCAAATTCAAGCGATATAAGCGTGATACTTAGATCACAAACGCAAATCGCAACAAAGGACATTGAGGTACACCTCCTACAATGTCGAAAAAGAATTGCGCCTAAAACCGGCAGAACAAGAATATCCGCTCGCCTCCTACTCACGGTCTAGTGTCTTCTGTCTCTGTCTCTTCTTTTTCTCCTTGGATTACTACTCTCGCAATCCATCGGCTCATCGGCCCTGTCAGGTGTGCTAACGGGGACGATTCCGTTCTGGCACTTCTCTGGTCATCTCCCGGTCAATCATCACGACCACTCGTAAGGCAGCACTTCACTGGCGTCGGCCTCTGGCTCTCTGAACACACGTGACACATCTGGTCCTGGGTGCAAATCTCATTGCAGCAGTGTCCCGGAAGTAATCCTGCTCAAGGTCTCTTCCGATCTAGCCTATGCCGAACTGTACGGAGGCTGGTACTCTTGCATAATCTTCTCTCGTTTTCTGGACATCTGCGTGTTCCACACACCGTCCCTCGGGAATAGGCCGTATCCCAACGCCTCTGTATACATATCAGATCTCTAATCTCGACAGGGAGTAGCAACAGCTTGTCAGCATCACGCATGAACCTCTAGCTCCACTCGCCTTTGTCATCGTCCGCCTCGATGTCACGTCTTGCTATCTGCGTACTGCTATTGTTCTTGGCGACGGTCAATCCGAAGTCTCTTACACAAACTCGAAATCACGAACTCGGTATCTTCATCACTCTGTAGAAGATATCTGGCCGAACACGTCCTCGGGAACTCGCCCAAACCATCAGAGGAATACTCTATACTCGCCCGCTCTCGATCAACTCACAACACATCTGGGTGAGGTCCTCATTCCGAAGCTGGTCATCTTACTGGTCTCCTATCACATGGTATCCGGATGGCGTTAAACTTTTCGATCGAGTCATCGAGGTCCCAAAATTTCCCGAAAGCTCAGCGCCTGAGCACAGTTTAAAAATATCTGGTACATACCACAGTACCTCTGGACTAGCCGTAGAAGGGCAAACCCAAGCCTCAGTAATGGCACTACTAAACTGCCACAAACCCTAAGGTTCAAAGCGGTTCTATGGTCATCATGTCGAATTAAGGTTTTATTCTTCTAGAGGGTCCACAGAATTACCTGCATGTTCCTCCGAACACTTTAAACTTGGGAAAAATGGTTTCCTGAAACTCGTTCGAACCTTTTCAACTTCGCCAATACAACATGTGAATACCCTTCGCCGCACGCTAAGCAATGCCTCAATCCTCCAGGAAAGGCGATACATCGACGGTCATCTCCGGATCGGTCTGCTCTAGATCTGAGTAAGACTTTCCACACTGGAAATCTTCAACTCAACTGGGCCTACATCGGCACATCAATCTGACGAATCACCTTCTTCTCTCAAATCAGGGTAGACTAGCTATCATCTGTCGCATTTCTGCCTGGAAGCTCCGGCGATCTTAGCTCGTAAGCTCCGGAAGCGACATCCCATCATCTCAGTAACAGCTGGGTCACCTGTCTGCACGGTAGGCGACATCAAAATCTCTGAGGTATGCTGTACATTAACAGTCCTCTCGCAACCGGCAGCTCTAACAATGGCCTGATCATTCGGTGTAAAACCAAGCACGCGCTTCCACAAGAGGCCATAACATAACACTACATCGAGACGTTCCCATGTCACCAGAAAACACAATGGTCAGTCCTCGTACCAGACGAGCTCTCCCTGACCGCAACACTAGCAGCAGCTCAAACTGCGCTCAAACTATGGTGACAGGAGCCTCAATCGAGTATCGAAGAAAGCAGATCAACGACATGAGAGGAAATGACAGATTCAGAATGGATACATGATCATAAGAAGGAACAACATCAATGAGAGTATGATCATGGAAACGAATAGAATCAAGGATCTCAAATGGATGTATAATCATGGGTGTGAATAGAATCATAAGTCTCAAAAATATGTACATCCTAAGGTTTCTTAAATGGAGTATCGTATCGTAAATATGTCGCGGAACATACGTACGGTACGTCACTCTACTTAAGCTACCTACTTCATCAATCAGGGTCGGCATATGAAACGAAAGTTCAGGTCTAATACCCCCCCCCCCCCGTCCAAGTCTAAGTTCCGTAAGGTCAAGCCTAGGTTCCGAAATACATACCCGCCCTAGACTCTGCATAGTCAAACATAGACTCGAACAAAGGTTAAACCTAATGCTCTGATACCAACTTTGTCACGACCTGAAATATTAGCTCGTGACCAGCACTTGAATCACGCAACGTCTAAAAGCGTAACGGAATTCAAGTAAGCTGAAATCCAGAAATCTAAACCTTTTTAAGAAAATAAAGGAGGTGAAGTTTTTGAAATAAAGGTATAATGAAATCAAGTGTGCTTAAATACATAGAAAAGAAACATGAATGATGCAAGTAAAATTTACTAGTTTGAAAACATATTTCGTCTTTTTAAAAAAAAATTTGGTAGCACCTCCTTTGTATATTTTGATCCAAAACCACAAATACATAATGATGATAAAGGCATCCCCAAGCGGGAGCTAGCTCTTCGCCAAACGGCGGATCACAACCACGCAAGACAGTAAATATGAATATATGACGCCCAACGGCGAAGATCACCACAAAAGATAAAGAAAAAGCCAGACATAAATACCATTAGTAGCAAAAAACCCCTCGCTCTAAGTCTCGCAACCACAATCCCACTAAGTCTCATTACTTATACAATTTATACATTTTGATTGATTGATGGAGTTAACTAGATACAATATGAAATATAATACAATAGTGGGTACGATACAAATGTCCCACCTACCACTGCAAAACACCCAAATGAAGCTGTGTACCAGCGATGCTGCTACTGATCCAAGCGGTCAACCTGCAAGAAATGTGGCACAACGGGGGTGAGTTGCCAACTCGTGAGTAGAAAAACATCTACAAGTAGAAATCGAATAAACAACGACTCCTAGGTCAACTATATCATAAAGGTAATGCTATAATATCTAGGGTGCCCGGTATATGTGCTAACAAGGTAGTCAAACCTATATGCATGCGGATAATATCCAACAGTAATAATCAATGCATGTATATGGATCTCGTCCAACCATAATCAAGGTATGAATGCATGTGGATCTCGTCCACCCAAAATCAATTGTGTATGCACGTAAATATCATAAAGGAGTGTGCATGAAAGTATGAGGATATATATATCAACGGTGTCCCTCCCGACACATCAAAATCATGGAACCTGAGTGCCTAGCATCGACACTCGAAAACATCTTGAAAACCGTGCCCAGCATCGGCACGTAAATCCTCATATATCGGGCTCCGTCAGTTCGGATCGGCCCACGGCCTCCGTCAGTCTGGATCGGCCCAAATCATCTCTCGACTCCAGTCGGTATCCTCCGGATATCCACTGAGCCCAAATACTATCATCGGTAGGTAGTAGTCCCTCTGCCAGGATCACCGTCTACTGCACAGCGATCCGTTCTCGTCCCGGGGTACCATACCGAGTCCACCATGTACCCGCAATCGGCCTCATCCGCCTCCTCGAATCGGGTTTCACATGTCGCTCTCAGAACCGAGAAAACACATGGTGGACGCACTGAAATATCATTTCAAGAGGAACCGGGTTTTTAAAACAACACATAATCTCTTTTAAAATATCCACGGTTCTCAAATCCAAAAATCTCATGAAAACAGCATATCTCAATGCGTAAAATCATAGAGCATGATGTATGTGACATATAATAGAAATGTAAGCATATCTGTATATCATGCAACATGGAAAAGTTATATGACATGTTAAGAGGAAAAACCGCTCTTTTAAATGATTCCAGTTTTTAAAGTATAACATGCGGTTCCCAATTTTCCAATAAAATCAGATATCTATGTAGGCACAATATGCAAATACGCAAGTATAGATGTACCAATGTATGTGTGTAGCAATATGGATATACAATGTGTATGTGCGCAAATGTGGATACATCAATGTATATGTAAGCATGTCATGCGAAGAGTCATATCATGATGCAGCAATACTACTGTGTAGTGACATGGCAATTATCGATGATGAAGTGTGTGAGCCTACAGTCTGTGTGCGCGTAACATACGCATCATCGATAATGGTGCAGGTGTACTATCATAGGTATGAGTAATCCAATGCTAATATCATGAATGCAGCATAAAGTAAATCATCAGCTAAAAGCTATAAGGTATACGTAACTATCATATGTTAGAGTCGGTGAATCTATCAATTGGCATCTAGCCTAACAACATTGCGTACGGTCTAATCTATCATACGATAACCTCTAGTCAAGGGTATGGGTCAATCATCAAGTCAAACTAATCATGCACGGAAAATTATCGTACGGCGGCATTAAACCAATAGGGATCATATCATCCTATAAGACAAATGAGGGTACGGCCTAATATCACGTACGGCCTATCATCCATGATTCATAACATTCTATATATGTATATATATCTATGTACCTATGTCCCAAGTCACATCCGTAATAATCTCATATCAGGGGACCGGCAGGGTATAAATCATCTCGATCGACTCGCATCCGTATACCACCATCTCATCATCTCATCATATCATCATATCATCATCTCATCATGTCATCATATCCGTCTTATATTCTTTCATCGCATTTATATCTCATATCAAATCGAATTTGCATAAACATTTTATCTCTACTAAGTATAAGTATCTAATCTAACATACACGTCCAAACCATACAATCAGATTTTTAAAGAAGTGAATCGTAGTTTTGAAAATAGGGGTTACGGTGTTTTTAAGGAAAAGATATCATTTGAAAATCTGTAACATCCCTCAAGGTATAAATTTAAAAGATACATACGATTCTTTGGTTTAGAAAAAGGTATGGTTCGGATGACACATCTACATCGATTATCTTGTCCTACAATACCCTAAACGGCAATATCGACAAACGTCGTCCTCGAATTCCGTCATCTTATAATAATCGTAACATATCACTTCTAACTATCCTCTAGTTCCTAATATGGTTTCATAGCTATCTTCATTCTAACCCTAGTTTCCTAATCTAGGTCTTCTAACCATATTCTATAAATCAGTTTTCCATCAAAACGTTGCGGGGGTTCTATACGCCATCCATCCGACTTCCCCGGTAAATATAGATCTACTCACCGTGGTCTTCGCTCGCCGAAGTCGATGACGCCTCGCTCCGTCGCTTCGGAATCCATACAAAGATACCTACAATAACAACACATATCGTAACGATATTAAAATTAAGCTCAAAAATCCAAAATGGCACGCGCATTGCTCATAGGTTCGAACCTATAGCTTACGCGTACAAAATCAACCAAGCAACTCTTGTTGTCGATGTACAAACATGCGACAACCAAAAATGAATCCAAATATCAAAACTCATCATTCAAAATACGAAAACATATCCTAGATCACACACAAGTGTTCCCAGATTTTGACTCAGGTCAAATAAATCCAAGCAAACAAGTATAGGGTGATGTATATAGTATATGTGAGCTACTGAACCAACCTAGGCCCCTCCCCTCACCAAGTAGCCGGCCCTTTACCCAAAATTCCGAGCTCGCTGGCCAGGGGATCTCTTAATGGGTCTATTCTGTCATTGTGGTCTTCTGGTAGTGTGTCTAGGTCCCTGGTATTGTTTGGTTGTCTCAGATATTCTCCAGGTCATCCCAGATTCACAGTAGGCACACTAAAAGTCACAAAGCCAATATGGAACAAATCCTAAGTTCGTGCATCGGGTTCAGCTCTATGGCTCAAGTCAGGAATCGTGTCACCATGGTCAAACAAACACTCACAACAGCTCCCAGATTTTACCTATGGTCATTACAGAAAAATCAAGTAGAACCAAACCCTCTTAAACACCTTCAGGTAACTACCCTACAAAACCAAAGCCCTAGCTCACCTACCCACCCGAGGTAGCCAGATTTTACCCCATACTCGCCGGCCCAAACCGCCCAGATCGGTCTTGTTCTTCAGGTGGTCACTTAGGGTTATAGGTACAACACTATCTCACTGTTTGTTTTTACAGTGAACACTCGGGGTCACAGCAGGTTATCGATGTCACAAAACGGCACTAAAACACGAATATCGTACAAAACTAAACTAAAAGGAAGAAGTTATACCTCATCTAGTCCACTCTAGGCAGCACTAACCTCCCAATGTCGTCAAAATCCCACTTTGATCGGTTCAAAGTGTAGAGGAAGAGATGGGGATTAATTTTTGTGAAGGGAGTGTAGGGTTTTGGGGATTGTTTGGAGATAGATCTAGGGTTTAAGTGGAGGATTGTGGCTTGAGGATGATGAAGAAGGAGAAGAAAAATGATGGGGGATTCAAATTAGGCAGCAGCCCCCTCCCTCTCTTTCATATAATCACACACTCTCTCTCTCCAAAAGTCTACCCTAATCATTATGTCCCCTTTTTGACTTTTCTTTTTCCCATTTCTTTTTCTCACCAAAAACACATACACCCATATAAAACCACAGATGAAATAACATGTAACCAAATAAAACATGTCATGGTGCACTAACCATGACAACTGTAGAAACACGGATTTGGTTTAATCGCGATTAGTAGTGCACTAGTAGGGTTTTTATCAAAACTGCGTATAATAAATTTTAAAATTACCAAATCCGTTAAATATATTTTTAAATGAATAAATCATTTTAATTTCCTTTTATATCACAATTATTGGTATTTATTTATACCCTTTTTCGAAAACCCCAATTTAACAAAAATCGGGCAGTTTTCGGGAAATATATTATTTTAATATTAAATTTCAAAAATAATACTTTATATTTTCTGAAATTTTACAGTTGTATTTCTATTTCACTTAGAAGTAAAAAGGTTTACTTTTATTTCCGTATTGTTTTCTAGTTAACGATTCTAGTTTAGACTTCCTTGAAACGACAATTTTTAGAAAATGGCATGGACGATGCCTCCTGAAACCTTGCTGCCGTCGATAGGAACCCTACAATTACCACGCTTAGAATCTTCCATACTAAACCTCTTTAGTATGATGTCAATGTACCTAGATTGGGACAATCCCAACATCCTCTTAGATCTAACTCTATATATCTTTATCCCGAGGATGTAGGAGGCATCACCCAGATCTTTCATGGAGAACTTTTGTGATAAGAAGAGCTTGACTGAGTATAGCATAGGAACATCATTTCTTATCAAGAGTATGTTATTCACGTACAATACAAGAAAGACAACCTTACTCTCTACAACTGTCACGACTCGAAATGGCACGTGACTGGCACTTGAATCATATGAAGTCTATAGGATCCCATCTAATTCAAGTAAGCCAAAATCCCAGAAATCTAAACCATTTTAAGGAAAGAAGTGAAGAAAACTTATTTTAAAGCAAGTGGTTTTAATAACATAAGCCGAAGTATACATTTTTAAAATCTCAAGTCTTTTCTGAAAATTTCGACAGAGTTTCCTTTGTAAATACTGGCCCCAAAAGGGTACAACATGCATAATATATATAAAGGTATCCCCAAGCAGGAGCTAGCTCTTCACCAATTGGCGGTCACAACCACGCAAGCAATATAATATACATCGCCGAAGGGCGAGGATCAAAACTCAAAGGAAACTCAAAATCATCAAGAAAACCATAATAGTAATACAATACGACTCTAAGGTCGAAATAATATACACTGGTCTTCTAAGTCAAATAAATATACAAGTCTGGTTGATGGAGTTTACTAGATACAACTGAATAAATAAAATACAATGGTGGTCACGATGCAAGTGAACCCACCTACCAAGCAATCACCCGGAAAGAAGCAGTATGCCAGCAAAGCCGCAATGAAACCTGTACGGCAAAACCTGCAAGAAACTGTGGCACAACGGGGGTGAGTTGCCAACTCGTGAGTAGAAAACATCACCGAGTAGAAATCGTATATATGACTCAATCCTAGGTCAATACGATTAGTAATATATAACCTCAAAATGATAAAGCCTGAAGCATCTAATAATGGCATGGGTAAACATCTGTACATAAGTGTAATACCAAGTGCTCGAGTCAGTGCCTCAGGTAGCAACATATTATAAATATGAGGTATGAATGCAATATAATAAAAACAGAATAAATCATGAATGAGAAAGCGGTTTTCTTTATTTAGTGAGATTTCTTTATATATATAAATCGAGATATCATCAATGAAATCAACATGAAATCAGTGTCAAGTATCGACACAAAACATATATCCCAATATCTCAATATCTCAATATCTCAGGCTCCGGCAATCCGGACTGGCCTGCAACCTCGAATCTCAATATCTAGGGCTCCGGCTATCCGGACTGGCCCATATCATCAAATCTCAAAACCTCAGGCTCCGGCTATCCAGACTGGCCTGAACTCCGATCGGTATCCTTCGGATATCCGTCGAGTCACAAAAAAATCACCGGCTGGTAGTGCTCCCCTGCCAGGCTCAACACCATCATCTGCGACCATCTTGCCCCGGGGTACCGCACCGGGTCCACCATGCACCCACAGACGGTTCCTCCTCCTCCTCGAATCGGGTGTATGATATCGCTCAAGAGCCGAGAAAACTCATGGCGGACATATCTCATATCATATCATGAGAAAACCTCAACTTTCATTTTAAAATGATAATCAGTATATAAAATCCTTGCGTTTTCTCCAAATACAGAAATCTCATGGAAATCTGAAATCCAAATCTCAAGGGTAAATAAACAATGAATTTCATAATATTGGGCTTCGGCAATCCGAACTGGCCCCTAATGTCATGGCAAATGAATATATAAATATGCATGAAAATCACAGTAATAAATGCAATGTCTAAGCTATCATATAAAAGCAGCTCACTAGTACCATGTCGAAACTATCAACTAGCATTTTATACTAATGAAGTAGTATTTTCTAATGTGTACGTGACATGGTAATTACCGATGATGATGTGTGTGAGCCGGCAAGCAAGTGTACGTGGAGCATACGCATCATTAGTAATGGTGCTGGTGTCCTGACAGCATGGGTTTCAATATAACAATAAAACACATTTAAGCATGCAATGCGACGTGAATAGCAAAAATATGTGGAAAATGAATAATAAACGCAATAATGAAGAATCAACATTAATATATATGATTCATATAGTTTTGCCATTTGAAATAACACGAATCGTGGTGTTTAGAAAATAAGGGCTACAGTGTTTTTAAGAAAATGTACGTCCTTTGAAATATCCGTAGAATCCCTTGGCCTGTCTTTAAAAATACTCACGATTCGTTAGTTTTGAAATATGTATAACTCGAGTCTATTCTAACATCTACAAATAAACTACAGAACTAAACTAACAGACTAATCGAAAAGGTAAGGAAACCACCTAAATCTGAGTCGATATATATAAATATAATAGTCGGTGATCCCACCTCAATAATATCAAATACGATACAATATATAATATGACATTCTCGAGTCAAGAGTGCGGATCTATCATCAATATATAGCTCGTTTTGTAAATCCATCGTACGGCATCCCAATCTGGGTACGGGTCGAATATCACACTCATCTCATCATTTATCTAGTATCTTTATCATCATAACATGAACGGGGTACAGATCTAAAGTCTAGTACATACTGATACCATCTACATATATATATGCGTGTGTATGAAAACACATCGCTTATGGACCCGCTATAATATCATGTCGTATCTCATAATACGAACCAAATCATATCACCGATCTCGTGGCACCATGCCCAATCTCATCGACTCATCTCCAAATATCATATACTATCCTCATCATCCATGTATATGTATATGTATGTATATGTATATATATATATATATATATATAGTCCCATAGTTATGTGTGTGTGTGTATAGACACACACACACACATCCCCATATACGTACAAGTAGTAAAATGTATGCAAGTGTGTGTGTGCGCATGTATGCAATTCTTAACTCTAGGGTTTCGCGACTAAGAAACTACACTGTAATCGTTTTCCTACAACTACGCTAAACTAACCCAAAGTCACGTAATCATCTCTTGCTAAGTATGCACATCATAAAACACATAAGTATATATATCATAACGCATTCGCGTTTTATGCTACGAAACTGCGGGGGTGCTATACGCCATCCACCCGACTTCCTCCGTAGATATATATCTGCTCACCCGATCCTCGCTCGCCGAAGTCGATGTCGCCATCCTTTTCTTCGTCGTCCGAAATCCACGTGGGGGTACCTACATATATACACGTATAGCATCGTAAACGGAAATCACGCACGAATACCAAAATGTCGCACGAATCACACATAGGTTAAAACCTATAGCCTACGCATACGAAAATAATCATAAATCATTTGTCGTTGACGTACAAATGTCCAACGACCAAATCCGAAATCAAATACCAAAATCAAGTCATGAAAAACCATGAAACACAAAATAACAACTCAGAAATCTTGCTCCAGATTTTAGTTCAGGTAAAAATTAGTTAAACTAGCAATGCAGTGGTGTTGTATATGAAGTAACTGAGCTACAGACCAAACCTAGGCACCAGAACACACAACTTGACCGGCCAAATTACCTCAAAATCCGGCGAGCTCGGCCAAGTAAGGGAGTTGGGGTCTCGTCTCTTCAGGGTTGTCTTCTAGTGTTGAATATAGTTTAATGGTCTTGCTGGTTTTTCTAGTAAATGTCTAGGGTCACTCCAGATTCCCTGTAGGCCACCAATTTAACACAAAACACACATTTGGATATCTAGAGTTCAAGTCATAACAGTGTCACAATACTAAAATTGTAGGAAATTATTCCCAGATTTTATCTGGAGAAGAAACAAGAAAATCAAATAAGACCAAAACTCTTATAATACATAAAGACAACTACCTGGAAAGTTTCAACAAATTTGGCCAAAATTGGGCCGGTCACGAGGGTGGTGCTACCGGTCCAAATCCGGTGAAAAGGGTTTAGATTTTTACAACATGCTTCTAACGCAATGTATAGTCTAATGTATATGTTTGTTTAATTTAAAAACTACCCGAGTAATAGAAGAATCACAGTATCTTAAAACTAGATTAAAAATCGTATTAAAACATTAATTTGTGACATTAAGGTATTTTAGTTAAAACTTTAGAAAAGACTTGGATTAATTAACATTAACAACACTTAATTAAGCTACTCAAGCCATAAAAACCCTATCTTATCTTAATCTCCTCTTAAAATACATAATTAGCATTAATCCACCACTTAAACACTAATTTAAGCTAAATAACTAAAAGTTTAGCAAAAAGGAATTTAAGGTTGGCTTCATACCTCAAGTTGGCCTAAGAAGGTGTTCCAAACATGCTAGTGTTTATGGAGACTTGTCAAGAATCATGGTTGATTTGGAAAAAGAGAATTAGTGATGTTTTTTGCTAGAATTCTTGGATTTTTGAAATGGAGGCTTGTAGATGAAAGAAGAAGAAGAGGAAGAAGAAGAAGAAGAAGAAGAAAAGAGGGAGAGGGGATGCTGGAGTTCAGCAGGGAGTGAGGGAGAAAGAGAGTGTGAGTGTGTGTGTGTGTGTGAATATCAAACCCTCCATGCCTCATTTAATGCACCATGCCTCCCCTTTTTCCATTTCTTTTACTTTTCTTTATTTTAGTTTTGTTTTAAAAAGGAAAATAGAACCATGAGGGATTAAGGAAAATAAATGGAAGATATGTTACAATTTCACAAAAGTTGTCATGGTTGGAACTAATAATGTGTAACATGACTTTGTGCATATCACATGCACAAAACCAAATAAATGCATGATTAGTGAACCCTAATCAAGTTTGTAAATGAACTTGTATAAAATTAGTTATATAAATTTATAATTTACCCATATTGCAAAAATCCCTCCAAATATCACCATTTAATTTAATTTTCCAATATTTTCCAACTTATCGGTATTTAATTATACCGCATTATCAAAATATTCATAATATTTATTATTTAATTAAATAAACTCCCAAAATAATATTTTATTTTTCTGAAATGTTACAACAACCTTTTTGTATATACAAGATTCATCTATATTTTTGATGAAGTCAAACTCTTTGACTACTACATCAAAACAGATGTTCCAACTCCGTGATGCCTGTTTTAATCCGTAAATTGATTTAAGCAGCTTGCACACCTTTCCGCTGCTCCCACTGTCTACGAAGCCCTCTGGCTGTGTCATGAACGCGCTTTCTTCTAAATCTCCATTTAGAAAAGTTGTCTTGACGTCCATCTACCAGATTTCATAGTCATGGTATGCAGCAATGGCAAGTAGGATCCTGATGGACTTAAGCATAGCTACTAGAGAAATGGTTTCATCATAGTCGATACCTGGTCGTTGACGAAAACCTTTTGCTACAAGTCTAGCTTTGACGGTCTCAACCTTTCCATCTACACCAAGTTTCTTCTTAAAGGTCCACTTTCTTCCGATGGGTTTTACCCCTTCAGGAGCAACTTCCAAAGTCCATAATTTGTTGGTGTACATAGATTCCATCTCAGACCGCATAGCATCTAGCTATTTCACAGAGTCTCCACTTGTGATGGCCTGCTCGAAACTAGTTGGGTCATCATCTTCCATGATGCAATCCTTGCTCCCACTGTCTATGAGAAAACTGTAGTATCTCTCAGGTGGATGAGAAACCCTACTAGATCTGCGGAGTAGCTGAGGTTCGTCGGGGACTATTGAATCCTCCGGTTCTACCAAATCATCAGTTGTAGTTTGTGGGGCTGGAACTTCTTCCAGTTCTACCTCATTACCACTAATATCTTTCATAAGAAATTCCTTTTCTAAAAAGGTGGCATTCCGAGAAACAAAAACCTTTTGTTCCTCAGTATGGTAGAAGAAACACCCTCGCGAATGTTCAGGATATCCAATAAACTTACACAGAACAGACTTTGCCTCGAGCTTGTCCGGATTTTTCTTTTTAACATAAGCCGGACAACCCCATATCTTGATGAAATTAAGACATGGTCTCTTCCCCTCCAATATCTCATATGGAGTGATAGACACTAATTTGGTCGGAACCCTATTCAATAAGTATGCAGCTTTCTCAAGTGCATAACTCCAAAAGGAAATAGATAACTCGGCAATACTCATCATAGAGCGCACCATATCTAATAGGGTGCAATTCCTCCGCTCCGATACTCCATTGTGTTGTGGTGTATACAGAGGAGTAAGCTGAGAGAGAATTCCATTCTTTTTTAAATAGTCTCGGAATTCCATGCTCAAGCATTCTCCTCCTCGATCAGATCAAAATACTTTAATACTTTTACCCGTCTGGTTCTCAACTTCGTACTTATATTCCTTGAATTTCTCAAAATCTTCAGATTTGTGTTTCAACAGGAACACATGTCCGAATCTTGAGAGATCATCGGTGAATGTAATAAAGTACGAGGAACCATTCCTGGTATGTGTAGACATGGGACCGCATACATCACTATGTATCAGTCATAAGAGTTCAGTAGCTCTTTCTCCGTGTCCAGTAAATAGAGTTTTGGTCATCTTGCCTTTGAGACATGGCTGACAAGTTTGATAAGATGTAAATTCAAAAGGATTCAAATATCCATCTTTAGGCAACTTAGCTAGTCTTGTCGCATTGATTTGACCAAGTCTACAATGCCATAAGAAGGCTTCGTTCATTTCTAAACTTTTCCTCTTGTGTGTGTTCTGTATGTTTAGAACTATAGTTTGATTTAGAATGTATATACCGTTATACAACGTACCAAACCCAATCAACACTTGATTTAAGAAAATTTTCATAACATTTTTCTCTAATACAAAGTTATATCCTTCTTTATCTAATAAAGAAATTGATATTATATTGCACATCATTTTTGGTACAAAATAACAGTCGTTAAGAATAAATGTATTACCATTTGGTAATACATGGTGATATTCGCCAACTGCTTTGGCTGCAACAATTGCACCATTTCCTACTACGAGAGACTTATCATCCTTTCCCGGTTCTCTACTTCTTCTTAACCCATGTAACAAATTACAAACGTGGGATCCTGATCCGGTATCCAATACCCATGACGTAGAGCATACTGAGAAACAGTTCTCGGTAACGAACACACCCGAAGAAGATGCATCATCATGCTCTTTCTTCGTTCGGGCTGTGAGGGAATCCTGATATTCCCCTATTCCTTACTCAGACTAATAACAATCATAAGAAAGAGCGGAGCCAACATTCTGCGGCTCAGTATAATAAGTGGGTTCGATCAATACATCCATATTATTATCTTGATTAAGGCGTGTCATGGTCGCTACCTTGAGAGAGAGAAGAAAACACTTTAGCATGCTCTCTTGTAAGATTAGATTGGTTATTATCTTATCTAATCAGGATGTCCCCACTGTTTTTACCAAATCTTCCTTCAAACCCTAAAAGGTAAGACTAGCTGGGATTAATTACACCTTACAAGTTCGCCAATCGGTCAGCCAGGCAGGTATTGGTACTCCGAGGGAGTCTCCCCTGCAGGGATCCCTAGCACGGCAGCAAGGTTTCGTGAGGCATCGTACACGCCAAATTCAAAAGTTTGCCGTTCTAGCTAACCCTAGCTAGGAGTCGTTAACTAGAAATCGACGAAATAACATATGTAAACACTTTACATCCTAAGTGAATAAGGAATACAACCTTTGTAGACCGGTCCTTCACTTCAAAAGCACCGTGTAGTAGTCCCTTCGCTGCGGGTTGTGATCTCCCGAATTCAAGAAAGGGTTGCCATGGAGAAAAGAACAAACTTGCTTCGAAATCTTCGAGGCCGAAGATGATCTACGTCGAGGAGACACTAGCTCATGCTACATCTTCACTAATGGTGAGATTAGTGAAGCAAACACCCTAAACTAAATGGCAAGTAGTAGAGGATGATGAAGTAGGAAGTGGGCTCTCTTTAGATTTATTTTTCTCACAATGATTCATCACTTAGAAAAAACTAGCAAACTTTTTCAGGTGAGGAAGAAGAAGTGATGAAGAGATGAATGAACTCATGAGGTTAGAAATGCAACCATGATTTGTGTATGTCATCCACTAACCATTGTAGAGACTTAACAATAGCTATGAATTAAGGGTTGGATTGAAAAATATCTTAAGCTAGACAAACAAGTGGACTAAGTCAAAGTTTTCCACAAGCTTCTCCAAGCTTCAGCCATGACTCATTATCCAAATGTTTGAATTACTTAAAACAAATAAAACCCTAACTTTAACCTAGCATGGTGTAATTCTCATACATACTTGTTGCATGTGTAACCTAGCATGACACAACAATATATATCACATATATATTTTGTGCAAAAAAAGAACAATACATTTAACATATATCACATATATATCAATGTATCAAATGTGAGAAAAAGAAATACTTAGGTGAGCTAATATTAGTTAATATAATTTAATATATCAAATATTAATTGTACATTCAATTATTAAATCAATATTTGATTTAATAATCGGGCTATATTACATATAACCAACTGATATCAATTGTAACAACTTATCGAATCAACACTTGATCCAATAACCCGGCTATATCTCATATAACCAATCGATACATATATCGCGAGAATAGAATGCGGTATCACATACGCGCATTAATTTTGGTCCCGCACATATCATATATGTGCACCTACTCCGTTTCGCAAGAACCAGGAAACCTCTGTGTAGGACTCTAAAGACTCATTAATACACCGGCAGTAGGTGATGATCATATCAAACAACCACAAGCCGCAAGCGGTCTGCTGAACGTAACGGCCACCCAGGTATTGAGCAATCAGAAGATCAAAAGCAAGCCTGCTCACACTCCTGCGAATCCAATCAGTAACACTACGGTAAAGTCCGGTCTTTTCGTCCGATATGTCGCATATCTAGTCTAGGGGTTGTAAACGTCAGACCCCAGTAACCGATAAGTCATGCCGATGTGAGCCTCATAACGGGTCGAGAAACTACCGATAACACTTACCAGTATATCTCTAAAGCAGCCCTGGCCAGGGACTTCCTGTTATAACCAATCGAACACAGCGCAACATCAACTCCCTATACAGGGAGAGACGAAACCCCTCCTATCGCTTATTACCTCCATGCGATTCGGGACTGTACCCAAAAGCCACCGTTTTGCACGTTCTCTTGAATGTGGTAAGGTAAAAATCAAAGCACGGTGGGAATCACACAAGACTCTATGACGATCTCGGATCTACAGACTAACCTGTACCAGTGTCACCAGAGAACCGCCATCTGATGTGAGGTATAATACCATTTGGGAGTTCTCGGTGAGTCTGTTCAGTGTACCCAGTCTCCACTGAGCGCCTGTATACCATCTCTGATGCCAAACACTAATGGATATGAGATCATCCATCGCATATCAAATGGGTCGAGAAGCGTATACGCTAGTCTACTCTGGAGTATCGATACCCTGTCTCTATACACCCTCAACTAGGAATAATAGGATGTACTTATGGACTACTCTGGCCTCACTAGTATGATCTCCATAATAGTCCTAGTAGTCAAGTACATATCCTAAGGGCTTTATCAACATGTGATCACAAAATAGTATTTGTTAACATGTTAAGATAAAGTGCAACCAAATATCATACTATCATGTTGAGCAAGAAAGTCCTCCATGTATATGTCCAAGCATCCACTACAATATACACCGCATGTACAGTAATGGCCTCTAGGGCATACATATAACTAACAATCTCCCACTTGCACTGAGACCATCTATTGTAGTATCCAATACCCAACAATATAGCAGCGGTTGTAGTATCCCATACTCAACCATCCCATAATTTTCTCTTTTAGGAAAAGGCCTTCATGAGTTGATCCGCCGTGTTGTCCTCAAAATCTCCTCTCCAATCCTCGATCTCCCTGGAGATCAACCATCTCCATGATCAGGTGATACTGCTTTAGAATATGTCTGGATCATGGATGGGACGGGGGTTCTTAGGCCTAAGCAACAACTCCATTGTCATACAATGGTAGGAACGAATTTCATCTCATGAACTAATGTACATCCAGACTGTATCTTCAGTAGCTTCCTTGGTAGCGATGTATTCAGTCTTTATCGTCTAGTCTGCCACGATATCTAGCTTGGAACTCTTCCAACATACCATCCCTCCACAGAGGGTAAAGACAATGCCTGTGACTGACATTCAGTCAACCTTACCACCCTAGAAGCTATCCAGTGATTCTCCCCAGGATCGATTGATACCATCTCACTACACCTAGAGAGAATCCTAACATCCTCTAAGATCTATCTCATAGATCCAAAACCCAGAATTTAGGAGGTATCATCTTTATCCTATATGAAGAATCTATTTGATAAGAGGAGATTGACCGAGTGTAGCATAGGAAACTCCTTTCCTATCAAGAGTATGTCATCCACGTACAATACGAGGATCACCGCCTTACTCCCTACTACCTTTTTGTATATACAAGGTTCATCTACCATTTTAATGAAGTCAAACGCTTTGACTACCATATCAAAATAGATGTTCCAACTCCGCGATGCCTGCTTTATCCTGTAAAGCAACTTGCACACGTTTCCGCTGCTCACACTGTCTACGAAGCCCTCTGGCCGTGTACTTATAGATGATCTCTTCTAAATCACTATTTAGAAATGCAGCCATGACACTTAACCGCCAGATATCTGTCACGCCCCGCTTCCCGGTGTACAGCGAAGAGGACGCGACGAGGTCTGCTACGTATATACTTAGAAGTACATAAGCTAAGCGTATCTAAGCAATATAAAAGTAAATCACAAGAGACAAGAGATATAGAAATAACAGCAACTTTATTAATAACATTCTTTTGTACAATGCATGAAAAGTAAATACAACTGAAATGAAAAGCGATGCCTAAACAATGGCATAACAGGAAATGAAAATACTGAATAGAACAAGATACATTGTCTAGAGCTCAGGGTCCTCGTGAAACTGCTCCAAGTCTTCACCGGTGGGCTCGGTCTCTGACGGGTCCAAAACACCTGACGACATTCAAAGAAGAAAGAAACAGAATGTCGTCAGCGAACAGGTCGCTCGGTAAGTCCCAAAGATAAGGAAGAATTAGAAAAGACAGAATAAGAGGTATCTTCTAAAGAATAATATTGTAGAGTATTGTGTTCACGCTGTTGTTTGTAGCTTGGTACGGAAGGATGCCAGTGTATACGAGAGGGGTCTCAGTATGCTAGAGACCAGGGCAAATGGAAGTACAAGGAACCGTTAAGCCACGGTACAACAGCAACGGAATATAGGTTAGGTGTCTTAATCTGACCACCTCGTGCCACCTTTAACACCTTCCGTACTAATCTACCCCTTAAACCCCGTAGTGTTTTGATAGTATTGTTGTATTGTATTGTGTAAGTTAGGTGACTGACAAAAACTATGATATCAGTAAACAGATTATAACTGCATAATCAGGTAAATGGAAACAACGGATGTATATCCATGGTTTGATTCAGTCAAGTTGTATAGATTATTAACTGGATTCTGGGATTCATGTGTTCATATTGAGTTGGAATATTAAAGAATGTAGATTGATTTGAATCATATTCAAGTAAAAAATAATCAGACTCAAACCCGAGTCAGACTAAAAGATATGTAAGTCGAAGTTCTATATTTATTAGGGTCATTATTGTAATTTATAAAACTTGAGGGGGTTTTATGTAAAAATACTTTTGTAAAGTTTTCAAGATGCACCTCAAGTATTTATTATTCGTCTTTATTGTTATAATGAGTGTGATTTTATTTTGTGATATTTCTAGTGAAAATATCCTAAATTATATAAATAAAGGTATTAATTTGTAATATTGATTTATTTGAAATTCATGGTATTTTAATGTAACTTTTAATCTTGTAATTTTTAGGAAAAGGTGGAAACTTTATTTTATAATAAAATAGGTGTTTAAATGATAAATATACATATGTTTATACAAGAATAATTTTTAATAAATATTTTATATTCCAAAATTCTCATTTTCTTATGATGTCGTATTTTAAACCTTTCGAGACCGAATGCTCCTTGCGGAGGTCTGAATCTCGCACTACTAGCCCAAGGGTGCGCGATAAACCGCACGATCCCGAACGGGTTCCCCAAAGATGGGTTGTAGCGGCGCTTTGCAAAGATTGTAAAATACTAATCCTTTAGAAAACGGTTTTATAAAGTAAAAGATATTTATTTGTAAAAGGGTGTAAATTTCCGTATTTTAGATTCTAGGGTTTCCTAAGCCAACTAGCATATTTCTAAATGGTCTAAACGAAAACTCATTAGAAGGCTCAAATCGCCTCTTCACCGCCAATTGCGGCCAGGTAAGTGCCAGGTGAGTGGGAGGCTCTCTACTACAAAATTAGTGGCCCTAATTAAGTAACCACTCGCCTTAGACACACTTGTCTAGACACCACAAAGTCAGCTTTAGATAAACGATCGATGTCCATGACATATCGTATTTTCCTATTAAAAGATATTCTTTTAAAATTGTTTAAAACTTAGAACTTTTAGAAAAGGTTTTATTAAGAAAAGGGTATTTAAATGTAAAATCTTGTATTATCGTATTCTAAGTTTTGATGATATCAATTAGGGTTGTATTTGCGTGTGTGTGGAGGTAGGTCATTACCTCGTGATCTACTTTAAGGTATTGCAATGTTAAAGGGTTAAATGTGATAAACTAAACATGATGGTATTTAAGTGCAAAAATATGGTATATTAAAAAGGCTATCATTTCATGTGTGAAAACTTGTTCAAATTGATTTTTAAGTGATTAGTAGTCAACATGAAGATGTTTAAGCATTATGGAAATAGTGATAAGTGAGTTTTGATAGAAAACCGAATCGGAAATCGGTTTGTTCCGATTTCCGTCGGATTTTAAAAGTCGTATTTTTATGAAAGAATAGAAAGGTAAAAAAAAGGGACTTACGGGTTTGGACAACGCTAGAGGGTGAGAGGGAGGTAGAGGGTTTGCCGGCGCGTCGAACCGTCGTCGAGAGCTCCTAGCACGATCACCGGAAAGTTGCCGTCGATTTCGTCAGCGCTTCGCCTTTCGCTCGTTTTCCGACGTACTAAAGTTCTCTTGGGATTTTGGGAGAGTGGACTTAGGAATTTAGGATGAGTGGGTAGAGGGTAGGGGTGTTTATATAGGATTAGGCTAGGGTTAGGGTTTTAATTAAAAAAATATAAAAATATATAAAAATTCATTAAAATTTCATTAAACCTAGGATTAAAAGGGATTTATTTGGCAATTGGTAACCGATCCAAGCATTTAGAGCATGCAGGAGGGTGGACCAGGTCAAGAGCCAACTTTTCTCTGTTGGCGACTCGGCCGTTCGGCTAAGTCCGGCCGGCGGTGCCGGACCGAGTCGGCCGGTTCGCCGGCCGGCGGCACCGAGTCGGGCCGAGTCAAGGTGTCAGGGGCCGGGGGTTCTCCTGGGGAATATTTTGGTATATTCACTTTTTGTTGTCCAGTACATATTTTGGGAGTTATGGCCTTTTGACTGTTGACTTTCCAAAGAATTTAAAACAAAATAAATATAAAAATAATGTGGGACCTGGGATTTGAACTCTGGTTGCTTGGTTCAGCAGTGCAAGGTATTACCAATGAGCTACAAGCTCTTTCTTGTAATTATTGTGGGAAAATAACTACTTAAAGTGGTAACAGTAACATTAAATACCCCAAGTATTACTTTAATTTTAAAACAATTTTATGTACACTAAAAATGGAGTTATTTAAAAATAAAATAATTACTTTTATATATATTGTGCTCAGGTTAAAATACTCCTTTATGGATTTTTTTTAAAAAAATGTATAGAAAGGTATGTAGGAAAATTAGGGTTGTTACATTCTACCCTCCTTAAAAAATTTCGTCCTCGAAATTTGTAAAAGGAAAGTGTAACAGTTTCAAGGAAAGTCTGGTGACTGTAGTATAGATAGTGTATAAAAATGACAAAGGGATACAAGGGTGAATAAAGGCTTACCGGTGTTACCTTGACCTTCAGTCTTGGCTTCCACGGCTTCTAATGTGAATGCCTGTCGCCGTGGTACATTCCTTCTAGCTGGAGGCACATTCTGCCTTTGGGGCCTCTTTCTCTGCCCTAGGCATGTCCCTCATTGCTTGTTGAAATTGGCGAGTAGGCTGTGCAGGTGGTGGAGCAGGTAGTGCATAACGAGGTGCAGGAGCCTGAATAGCTGGCCGCTGCGGGTAGTTGGTGGATGTGTGAGTTGAGTTGTTATTGTAAGGACAGTTCCCAATTCCGTGGTTGGATGCGCCACAAATTAGACACAAGCCTTTTGCGCGCCTACAGTCCTTCCACAGGTGTCCCTTTCTTCTGCAGTAGTAGCAGAAATATGGACTTGACTGATAATTGGTTTCTTCTCTCCTGGGTTCAAACGATGGCCTTGGAGAGGCTCCTCCTGCCATTTGAGTGGCAGGGCGTTTCAAACCAGCAGACTAAGGTCTGCCCCTTGCTTTTATCACTGCCTCATAACTGCGGGCAGCTTTCAGAGCATCCTAATGAGTCAGAAATTTTCCCGTGGCTAGAGCAGCCTGAATCTCCGTGTCCAAACCTTGTTGAAAGTGACGGGCTCTGATCTCGTCCGTCGGTATCAAGTGTGCCGCGAATCGGCATAACATGGTGAATTCAGCGTCGTATTCATCTACTGATTTGTCCCACATTGAACCCTGTTGTAGATGAATGAACTGCTGTTCCATTGCAAACCTGGCAGTCACAGGGAAATATTTCGCGTCGAACTTCTCGCGAAAAGTCTTCCATTCAATAGGTTGTACCAGACGGCTTTCTTCCGCCTTCCACCAGTTGCGAGCATTATCCGTGAGCTGTAGTTTCGCCATACGGACCCAAGCGATGTCTGGCACTTGAGCTGCTGCCAGATCGTCTTCTATGCTTTGTGCCCATTATTCCGCTTCAAGAGGGCTTCCTTTACCAGGGAACTGCTTGGGGTGCAAAGCCCTGAATTGCTTTACCCCTGGTGCGTAGGTCTCAGGACGGTTCAGGAGTTGTTGTTGTCTCTCGAGAAGGCTGCGAATCGCTTCAAGTAGCACTGTTTGCTTGGTGGGTGGCGCAGGAACAGCTGGTGTGAGAGGTAGTGCTGGAGGCATGTTGTTGACATTGGTGCTGGTGTTGTTCGGGGAATCCATAACCTTGAAGAAAAGTTTGGGTTAAGATAGATTCAAATACATGAAATGATAAGATTCAAGGAATAGAAATTTGTAAGATTCAAGAAACATGAATTGTAAAGAATGTTTTAGTTGCTGGTTCTTGTGTTATATTGCTTAAGTTGTTCATGCAGACCAGAACTGCATGATAGGGATTCATACAGTTCTGACCTGCATGGGCCACCAACAAAACCTGTCACGCCCCGCTTCCCGGTGTACGGCGAAGAGGACGCGACGAGGTCCGCTACGTATATACTTAGAAGTACATACGCTAAGCGTATCTAAGCAATATAAAAGTAAATCATAAGAGACAAGAGATATAGAAATAACAGCAACTTTATTAATAACATTCTTTTGTACAATGCCTGAAAAGTAAATACAACTGAAATGAAAAGCGATGCCTAAACAATGGCATAACAGGAAATGAAAATACTAAATAGAACAAGGTACAATGTCTAGAGCTCAGGGTCTTCGTAAAACTGCTCCAAGTCTTCACCGGTGGGCTCGGTCTCTAACGGGTCCAAAACACCTGACGACATTCAAAGAAGAAAGAAATAGAATGTCGTCAGCGAACTGGTCGCTCGGTAAGTCCCAAAGATAAGGAAGAATTAGAAAAGACAGAATAAGAGGTATCTTCTAAAGAACAATATTGTAGAGTATTGTGTTCACGCTGTTGTTTGTAGCTTGGTACGGAAGGATGCCAGTGTATACGAGAGGGGTCTCAGTATGCTAGAGACCAGGGCAAATGGAAGTACAAGGAACTGTTAAGCCACGGTACAACAGCAACGGAATATAGGTTAGGTGTCTTAATCTGACCACCTCGTGCCACCTTTAACACCTTCCGAACCAATCTACCCCTTAAACCCCGTAGTGTTTTGATAGTATTGTTGTATTGTATTGTGTAAGTTGGGTGACTGACCAAAACCATGATATCAGTAAATAGATTGTAACTACATAATCAGGTAAATGGAATAACGGAACAACGGATGTATATCCATGGTTTGATTCAGTCAAGTTGTATAGATTGTTAACTGGATTCTGAGATTCATGTGTTTATATTGAGTTGGAATATTGAAGAATGTAGATTGACTTGAATCATATTCAAGTCAGAAATAATCAGACTCAAACCCGAGTCAGACTAAAAGATATGTAAGCCGAAGTTTTATATTTGTTAGGGTCATTATTGTAATTTATAAAACTTGAGGGGTTTTATGTAAAAATACTTTTGTATAGTTTTCAAGATACACCTCAAGTATATATTATTCGTCTTTATTGTTATAATGAGTGTGATTTTATTTTGTGATATTTCTTGTGAAAATATACTATATTATATAAATAAAGGTATTAATTTGTAATATTGATTTATTTAAAATTCATGGTATTTTAATGTAACTTTTAATCTTGTAATTTTTAGGAAAAGGTGGAAACTTTATTTTATAATAAAATAGGTGTTTAAATGATAAATATACATATGTTTATACAAGAATAATTTTTAATAAATATTTTATATTCCAAAAAACTCATTTTCTTAGGATGTCGTATTTTAAACCTTTCGAGATCGAATGCTCCTTGCGGAGGTCTGAATCTCGCACTACTAGCCCAAGGGTGCGCGATAAACCGCACGATCCCGAACGGGTTCCCCAAAGATGGGTTGTTGCGGCGCTTTGCAAAGATTGTAAAATACTAATTCTTTAGAAAACGGTTTTATAAAGTAAAAGGTATTTATTTGTAAAAGGGTGTAAATTTCCGTATTTTAGATTCTAAGGTTTCCTAAGCCAACTAGCCTATTTCTAAATGGTCTAAACGACAACTCATTAGAAGGCTCAAATCGCCTCTTCACCGCCAATTGCGGCCAGGTAAGTGCCAGGTTTTGATAAACGATAGATGTCCACGACATATCGTATTTTCCTATTAAAAGATATTGTTTTAAAATTGTTTAAAACTTAGAACCTTTAGAGAAGGTTTTATTAAGAAAAGGGTATTTAAATGTAAAATCTTGTATTATCGTATTCTAAGTTTTGATGATATCAATTAGGGTTGTATTTGCGTGTGTGTGGAGGTAGGTCATTACCTCGTGATCTACTTTAAGGTATTGCAATGTTAAAAGGTTAAATGTGATAAACTAAACATGATGGTATTTAAGTGCAAAAATACGGTATATTAAAATGGCTATTATTTCATGTGTGAAAACTTGTTCAAATTGATTTTTAAGTGATTAGTAGTCAACATGAAGATGTTTAAGCATTATGGAATTAGTGATAAGTGAGTTTTGATAGAAAACCGAATTGGAAATCGGTTTGTTCCGATTTCCGTCGGGTTTGAAAAGTCGTATTTTTATGAAAGAATAGAAAGGTAGAAAGGAGGGACTTACGGGTTTGGACAACGCTAGAGAGTGAGAGGGAGGTAGAGGGTTTGCCGGCGCGTCGAACCGTCGTCGAGAGCTCCTAGCACGATCACCGGAAAGCCGCCGTCGATTTCGTCAGCACTTCGCCTTTCGCTCGTTTTCCGACGTACCAAAGTTCTCTTGGGATTTTGGGAGAGTGGACTTAGGAATTTAGGATGAGAGGGTAGAGGGTAGGGGTGTTTATATAGGGTTAGGCTAGGGTTAGGGTTTTAATTAAAAAAATATAAAAATATATAAAAATTCATTAAAAATTCATTAAACCTAGGATTAAAAGGGATTTATTGGGCAATTGGTAACCTATCCAAGCATTAAGAGCATGCAGGAGGGTGGACCAGGTCAAGAGCCAACTTTTCTCTGTTGGCGACTCGGCCGTCCGGCCAAGTCCGGCCGGCGGCGCCGGACCGAGTCGGCCGGTTCGCCGGCTGGCGACGCCGAGTCGGGCCGAGTCAAGGTGTCAGGGGCCGGGGGTTCTCCTGGGGAAGATTTTGGTATATTCACTTTTTGTTGTCCAGTACATATTTTGGGAGTTATGGCCTTTTGACTGTTGACTTTCCAAAGAATTTAAAACAAAATAAATATAAAAATAATGTGGGGCATGGGATTTGAACTCTGGTGGCTTGGTTCAGCAGTGCAAGGTATTACCAATGAGGTACAAGCTCTTTCTTGTAATTATTGTGGGAAAATAACTACTTAAAGTGGTAACAGTAACATTAAATACCCCAAGTATTACTTTAATTTTAAAACAATTTTATGTACACTAAAAATGGAGTTATTTAAAAACAAAATAATTACTTATATATATATTGTGCACAGGTTAAAATACTCCTTTATGGATTTTAAAAAAAAATTGTATAGAAAGGTGTATAGGAAAATTAGGGTTGTTACAATATCGTATTCATAGTATGTAGCAATGGCAAGTAGGATCCGGATGGACTTAAGCATAGGCACTAGAAAAGGTTTCATTATTATTCACACCTGGTCGATGACGAGAACCTTTTGCATCAAGCCTTAGCTTTGAAAGTCTTAAATTTTCCATGTACACCAAGTAAATACTTGCTCCTGATGGGGATCTAACCCTTCAAATAAAGTAACCAAAGTCCATACTTTGTTGGTGTATATGGATTCCATCTCAGATCGCTTAGCATCCAGCCATTCTCATAGAGTCCCCACTCCTAATGGCCTGCTCGAAACTAGTTGGGTCATCATCTCATGATGCAATCCTCGCTCCCACTGTCATAGAGAAAACCGAAGTATCTCTCAAGTGGGTGAGGAACCCTACCAAATCGGCGGAGAGGCTGAGATTCGTTGGGAACTATTGAATCCTCCGGTTCTACCAAATCATCAACTGCAGTTTGTATAGCTGGAACTCCTTCCAGTTCTACCTCATGGCCACTAATTTCTTCACAAGAAATACCCTTTCTAAAAGGTGGCATGCTGAGAAATAAAACAATTTTTGTTCCTCAGTGGGGTAGAAGATATTCCCTTGCGAATGCTTGGGATATCCAATAAACTTCCACAGAACTGACCTTGCCTCGAGTTTGTCCGGATTTTGCTTTTAGACATAGGCCGGACAACCTTAAATCTTAACTTTCTCAAAAGATGGTCTCTTTCCATTTCATATCACATATGGAGTGGTGGGCAACTGATTTGGTTGGAACCCTATTCAATAGGTATGCAGCTTCTTAAGTGCATAACCCCCAAAAGGAAATAGGCACCTCAGTAGTACTTATCATAGAGCACACCATATCACATAGGGTGCGATTGCTCCGCCCCGATACACCGACGTGTTGTGGTGTATACGGAGGAGTAATGCTTGAGAGAGAATCTCATTCTCCCTTAGAATAGTCCAAGAATTCCGTGCTCAAGTATTCTCCTCCCTAATCACATCAAAGGACATAATACTTTTACCCGTTTTGGTTCTCTACTACTGACTTATATTCTTTGAATTTCTCAAAATCTTCAGACTTGTGTTTCAACAGGAACACATATGCGAATCTTGAGAGATCATTAGTGAATGTAATGATGTACAAAAAACCAGTCCTGGCATGTGTAGACAGGGGACCAACATACATCATCATGTATCAATCCCAAGAGTTCACTAACTCTTTCTCTATTTCAAATAAACGGAGCTATGGTCATCTTATCTTTGTGACAAGACTGGCAAGTTTCACAAGATGTAATTTCAAACTGATTTAAATATGCATCTATATGTAACTTCAGCTAGTCGGGTTGCATTGTTATGACCTAGTCTACAATACCTCAAGAAAAATTCGTTCATTTATGAACTCTTCCTTTTGTGTGTGTTCTGTATGTTAAGAACTGCAGTTTGATTTAGAACGTATATGCCATTAGATAACGTGCCTAAACCGATCAACACTTGATATAGGAAATGTTCAAAACATTATCCAACAATTCAAAATTATATCTTTCTTTACTTAATAAAGAGACTGATATGATGTTGTATATCAGGTTCGGTATCTAATAACATATGTTCAGAATCAATGTATTGGGTAATACATGGTGATAATCTGCCAACAGCTTGGCTGCAACAATTGCACCGTTTCTAACTCTTAAAACTTTATCACCCGTTCTCAGTTCTCTACCAATCTATAGCCTATGTAACAGATTACATATGTGGGATCCTGATCCGGTATCTCATACCCAGGACGTAAAAGATACTGAGAAACAGTTCTCGTTAATGAACATACCCGAAGAAGATGTATCATTATCCACTTTCTTCGTTTGGGCGGCACGGGAATCATGGTATTCCTCTATTTCCTGCTCGGTCTTATAACAATTATAAGTTGGAGCGGGAGGAACGTTCCCCAGCTCAGTATAACAAGCGGGTTCGGTCAATACATCCATATTATTATCTTGATTAAGGCGTGAAATGGTCGCTACCTAGAGAGAGAGAGAAGAAAACACTCAGCGTATGCTCTTGTAAGATTAGATTGGTTATTATTTTATCTAATCATGATGGCTCCCACTGTTTTAGCCAAATCTTCCTTCAAACCCCAAAAGGAAAGACTAGCCGGGATTAACTACACCCTACAAGTTCGCCAATCTTTCAGCCAGGCCAGTGTCGGTACTTTGAGGGAGGTTCCCCGTGCGTTCGCACGGACCTAATTAAAATAAACCTCGTTTTTCCAGAGGCATAACCCCGTTAACACCTTTCTAGCGACCTACTTGCTCGGGTAATTGTAATGTGTAAAACTCCCCCAGGAGTAACTCTTACTCGCAGTGGGTATCGGGATCCAACTATCTCATAGAAGGTATGCAATCTCATTGCAAATTTCAACACTTAAAATTCCCAATAATGGTTTTTACCCCTAGCGTCCTATGAACTTGACGAAGGCCAAACTACCCATAGTGCGTTAGTCAAATTCAACTCGTTCATTTCTTGATTGAATTAAACCCACCGGCACGACTCTTGACGGAGGCCAAACTACGCCGTACGAATACCCTAATCCAATCGCATCTCATGCTGCAGATAAGCACTAGTTAGTTGTTAGTTATATATATGGCCTAGAGGCCATTGTTGTACATATGATGTATATTATAGTGGATGCTTGGATATATATAGAGCGGACTTTCTTGCTCGACATGATAGTATGCTATTTGGTTTCACTTTATCTTAACATGTTGACTTGTATTAGTTTACTGTCTTGCTCTCACATCATGATAAAGCCCTTAGGATATGTACTCGACTACTAGGACTATGATACAGATAATACTAGTGGGGCCAGGGTTGTCAAAGAGTACATCCTATAACTGATCCTAGTCGAGAGAGTATCGAGACAGGGCATTGATACTCCAGAGTAGACTAGCGTATACGCATCTTGACCCATATGATGGGAGATGGATGATCCCATATCCATTGATGTTTGACATCAAAGATGGTGTATGGGTGCTCAGTGGAGACTGGGTACACTGAACGGACTCGCCGAGAACTCCTAGATGGTATTATACCAATCGTCAGATAGCAGTTCTCCGGTGACACTGGTACAGGTTAGTCTGTAGACCCGAGATCGTCATAGAGTCTTGTGTGGTTCCTACTGTGCTTTGATTTCCACCTTACCACGTCCAAGTGGGCGTGCAAAACGGTGGCTTTTGGGTACAGTCCCGAATCACATGGAGGCAATGAGCGATAGAAGGGGTTTCGTCTCTTCCGGTATAGAGACTTAATGTTGTGCTGTGTTCGATTGGCTATAACTGGAAGTCCCTGGCCATGGCTGATATGGAGTGCTACTGGTAAGAGTTATCAGTAGTTTATCGACCCGTTATGAGCCTCACATTGACATGACTTATCGGTTACTGGGGTCTGACGTTTACCACCCCTAGACTTGATATACGACATATCAGACAAAGAGACCGGACACTACGGTAGTGTTACTGATTGGATTCACAGGAAATGTACAGGCTTGCTTGTTGATCCTCTGATCGCTCAATACCTGGGTGGTTGTTACATTTAGCTGACCTCTTACAGCTTGTGGGTATTTGATATGATCATCACATACTGCCGGCGTATTGACGATTCATTAGAGTCCTACACAGAGGTTTCCTGGCTCAGGAAAAACGGAGTAGGAGCACATATGTGATATGTAAGGGACCGAGAATAATACGCTATGAGATATCGTATTCTATTCTCGCGATATGAGATATCGGCCGGGTATATGTGATATAGCCGGGTCATCGGATCAAGTGTTGATTCGATGAATTGGTACATGTTATATTAGTCGGTAGTATGCAATATATCCGGATTATCGAATCAAGTGTTGATTCGATAATTTAATGTATATTATATATGTGATATATTATATTACGTTAACTGATATAAGCTCGCTTTGTTGATTCATTTTCTCACTGGATAATACATTGATGTATATGCGATATATGTTAATTGTATTATTTTCTTTTGTTACAAAATATATTATATATGTGATATATAATATTGTAACATATTAGGGTTACAAATGCAACATGGATTTTGAGTTTAAACCAAGATTAGGGTTAGCTTTTGGGTTAGCTTTTTATATGAGGGTTAAGGAAGCTTTATGAAGCTTCCTTTTTGTCATCTTGCTTTGATATTTTGTGAAGATATTTGTTAACCCAATCCAAACCCTTAACCTTAGATTATTGTCTACATGAGTTAAAGCCTTCATTGTTAACTCATGGTTGCAATTGTCACCACAACAATAATTCATTATTCATCACAAAAGAAAACGCTTCATCTTCTTCTTTTTCTTGCTCTTGCAAAAGCTTTCTAGCTTTTTGAGTTGTGGTGATTATTAGTGAGAAATTGAAAACAAAAAAGAGCAATATTCCTACTTCATCATCCTCATCTATTCTAGCCACTTAGATTAGGGTGTTCACTTCTCTAATTACTTCATTAGTGAAGTGTAAGCTTGGATTAGAGATTCTTCAAGGTAAATCATCTTCAATCAAGAAGACTTCAAGCAAGATGCATCATTTACCTCTTGGAGCCTCACGAGAGTCAGAGTTCATGATGATCATAGCGAAGGGACCTCAACATGGAGCTTATGAAGTGAAGGAACGGACTACAAAGGTTGTAATCCTTATCTCATTACTTCTTTGTATGTGATACAAACTTTGTTACACTAGAAATTCTAGCATGATTCATGGTTTGCTTGCTTTGCACCTCTCTAAATTTTAAAGTGGCATGTGTGATGCTACCAAACCCTAGACTGGGTGCAAGGGAAGCCCAACAGTGGTATCAAAACCAAACTAGAATTCTAGATACGGTGTTATAACAATTACGAAAACGAAATCCACTCCGAAATACGATATTATGAACACCCCATTTTGCTCTCTGGAAATTTTTGAAAAGGTCCTTTAAAATTTTTTCAAACAGGCGCAGAATGATCTTTGGGACAATATATGAACATGGGTGAAATACGGGGAGGGGGGGTGCTCGGTTTTTGACCGATCCCCATAGGCCAAATTCTAGCCTGGCTGGCCCTGAAGCCTCCTCTGTCCCTCGTATTCCTCCTGTGTTCTCATGTCTCCAGTTTGGGTTTCCTAGTATTGTTTATTTAGCCCAATTTTCATGTGATGATTTGTTTGACCTGGGGCTAATTCGTAGTGCTTCATAGTCGTATAACTTAACACTGTGTTGGTAACCTTGACTATTTTTAGCAGTTCGATCGAACTTCGCGCACCACATTTTGTACCCCGCTGAAATTTCCAAGTGTAGTAATTTTCCGAAGTTGATTGTACTCGTAAAATCGTGCAAGTACCCCTATGGACCTCCTAGAAGACTATAATAACCTTAACTCGATTCTATGCCCAAGGAACCGCGTTCGAACCTTCGGGTTTGCCGTAGTTCCGTGGTGTCATAGGTGAGGCGTTGGTTAATTCCTTCTACGGCTGGTCCATGGACACTGTGTCACGGTTTTTGAGTGTTTTAACTTTGCTCAAGTGTTGAGCTCACGGGGGTAATTTGTGAGTGTATGTTGATTCGATCGAAATGTTAAACATCATCATGATATTTTATGATTGTGATATAATATGTGGAATTCATATACTTAGGCATGAAATCCGTAATATGTGATATTTCGGGTTTATGATGTCTAGGTGTTTTTGGATTCCAAATATTATAGTTTTTCACTTTCTTTTCTGCGACCGTAAGTGTAGTATGTAGTGTATCGCTGGCTTCGTTGCTATACATCAACGACAATCGGGATACGCATACTTGCTTACGTTGATGATATGAGATATTATGTGTTGTTGTGATATGTTATATTGGATCGTCGTGTTCTGAATAGCCGGGGGTTTTATGTGAGATGAGGGTTTTTAATTTTCATTCATGTAAAATTCATTGTATGTAATATTCTTTTATTGAGACACTTCCGGATTGAGGATGATGTCACCATTGTATATTATTTACTTTTCCGCATTAGGATAGACCCAAGGAGGGGAGCACAAGTAACCGGGTTCTAGGGTCCAGCGGGAGGCCATCTCGAGGAGTCGAGACCGGGTCTCCAAACCCTAGAATTGGCAGTGTTACTTGCCGCTCTCGTAGGGATCTAGGGATGTAGGTTTGGCTATTCATCGTGACTGTAGAATCCCTTTTTTATACAGGCTCGATATAAAACACGGACCTCCTAGTATATCCAGTATTTCATATGTTTCTTCTGCTGCTGATATACTGTAATGTGATCATATTATATGCGTGAGACGAATGCTTTATTATTGTATATATGGTATATAATAAACGTTGCTTATGTTTTACATCCGCGCTAGTCCCGCCCCGCTATGCCGTTAGTTAAGTAACCTAATGGTGCATAACGGAACATTGTAGCGAATGCGGATGGTATAAGCGTACGCTGTATTTTCGTTTCTTCTGTGATGCTTAGAAAGCATAAATGATGGGATTTATTAATGAGATTAATAAAAGAAAAGAAACCTAAAAGATGTTGTAGAATCAAATTTTCAAAAAGGGTAGCTACAGTTCTTGCTTTGCATAGTGGTATATGTGATATACCCTGCACCTTATTCGATGAGGAAAGAGCTGAGATCCCTTCACCGGGAGTGACCTCTTTAGCAAAACTGGCAGATGCTCATAGCTTAGTTTTCGATTGCTTCTATAGTTTTTGCTTTGCACAGCAGTATTTATGAAATATCCTGCACCTTATTCGATAAGGTAAGAGCCGAGATCCCTTCACCGGGAGTGACCTCTTTAGCGAAACTAGAAAAGCCTAAAAAACACTCTTTTTCAAAATCACTTGTTTCTACAACGATATCAAGTTCATTATGCTCATGGTTTTCTGAAAAACCTGCGTAGCCCTCCGACATTTCAGATAAGTAATACTTAGTATTCGTGCTGCGTTTGTTGGCTTTCGTCAAGGCGTAGTGCGCGGTAACTAACTATTGCTTATCTGCAGCATATGATGCGATTGGATTAGGGTAGTCGTACGGCTTTGTTGGCTTTCGTCAAGGGTCGTGCGGGTGAGTTTAATTCAATCAAGAAATGTACGGGTTGATCTTGACTAGCGCACTATGGTTTGTTGGCAATCGTCAAGGTCATAACACGTTAGGGGCAGAAGCATTATTGGGAATTTCAAGAGTTGAAATTTGCAATGAGATTGCATACCTGCTATGAGATAGTTGGATCCCGATACCCACTGCGAGTAAAAGTTACTCCTGGGAGAATTTTACACAGGACAATTAGCCGATCAAGTAGGTGTTTATAAAGGTGTTTACGGGGTTATGCCTCTGGGAAAACGAGATTTATTCTAATTAGGTCCGTTCGAAAGCACGAGGAACCTCCCTCTAAGTACCAATACTAGCCTGGCCGAAAGATTGGCGAACTTGTAAGGTGTAATTAATCCCGGCTAATCTTACCTTTTAGGGTTTTAAGGAAGATTTGATAAAAAGCAGTGGGAGCTATCCTGATTAGATAAGATAATAAACAATCTAATCTTGCAAGAGCATACACTAAAGTGTTTTCTTCTCTCTCTCTCTCCAGGTAGCGACCATATCAGGCCTTAATCAAGATAATAATATGGATGTATTGACTAAACCCGCTTGTTATACTGAGCAGGGGAACGTTGGTCCCGCTCCCACTTATAATTGTTATAAGTCCGAGCAGGGAATAGTAGAATATCTGGATTCTCACACCACCCAAATGAAGAATAAGCATATTGATACATCTTCTTCGGGTGTGTTAGTTATCGAGAACTGTTTCTCAGTTCACTCTACGTCCTGGGTATTAGATACCGGATCGGGATCCCATATATGTAATATGTTACATGGGCTATGAAAAGATAGGGAACTGGGAGAGGGTGATCATTCCGTAAGAGTAGGGAATGGTACAAATGTTGCAGTCAAAGCAGTTGGCGAATATCACCTTGTGTTACCAAATGGTAATACATTGGTTCTGAACGAATGCTATTACATTCCGACCCTGATATGCAATCTTATATCAGTTTCTTTATTGAGCAAAGAAGGATATAATTTTTTAGTACAGGATAATATTATGAACATATTCCTGAATCAAAAGTTGATTGGATCAGGATCGTTAAATAATGGCATATACATTCTCAACCAAACTACAGTACTTAATGTACAAAACACACACAAGAGGAAGAGTTCAGAAATGAACGAATCCTTCTTGTGGCAATGTAGACTTGGTCATATCAATACGACACGGCTAGCTAAATTGCATAAGGATGGATATTTGAATCCGTTCGAATTTTCATCTTATGACACTTGCCAGTCATGTCTCAAAGGCAAGATGACCAAAACTCCGTTTAGTGGACAGGGAGAAAGAGTTACAGAACTCTTGAGACTGATACATAGTGATGTATGTGGTCCCATGTCTACACATGCCAGGAACGGTTCTTCCTACTTCATTACATTCACTAACGATCTCTCAAGATACAGACATGTGTTCCTGTTGAAACACAAATCTGAAGCTTTTGAGAAATTCATAGAATATAAGAACGAAGTAGAGAACCAAACGGGCAAAAGTATTAAGATCCTATGATCTGATCAAGGAGGAGAATACTTGAGCATTGAGTTCCTGGACTATCTAAAAGAGAATAGAATTCTCTCTCGGCTTACTCCTCCCTATACACCACAGCAACGGTGTATCGGAGCGGAGGAAACGCACCCTATTAGATATGGTGCGCTCTATGATGAGCAATGCTGAGTTGCCTATTTTCTTCTAGGGGTATGCGCTTGAGACAGCCATACACCTATTGAATATGGTTCCTAACAAATCAGTGCCTACCACTCCATATGAGATATGGAAAGGGGAGAGACCATCTCTTAAGTACGTTAAGATACGGGGTTGTCCGGCATATGTCAAAAGGAATAATCCGGACAAACTCGAGGCAATGTCTGTCCTGTGCAAGTTTGTAGGATATCCTAAGAACTCACAAGGGTATATCTTCTACCACACTGAGAAACAAAAGGGATTTGTTTCTCGACATGCCACCTTTTTAGAAAAGGAATTTCTTGCAAAGGAAATTAGTGGCGAGGAGGTAGAACTAGAAGAAGTTCCAGCAACAGAAACTGCAACAGAAGATTTGGTAGAACTAGAGGATTCAGTAGTTCCCGACAAACCCCAGCCTCTGCGCCGATCTAGCACGGTTCCTCATCCACCTGAGAGATACTACGGTTTTCTCATAGACGGTGGAGCGAGGATTGCATCATGGAAGATTATGACCCCACTAGCTTCGAGCAGGCCATCACGAGTGGGGACTCTGTGAAATGGCTAGATGCAATACGATCTGAGATGGAATCCATGTACACCAACAAAGTATGGACTTTGGAAGTTGCTCCTGAAGGGGTAAAACCCATTGGGAGCAAATGGATCTTTAAGAAGAAACTTGGTGTAGATGGAAGGGTAGAGACTTTCAAAACTAGACTTGTTGCAAAGGGTTTTCGTCAACGACCAGGTGTGGATTATGATGAAACCTTTTCTCCAGTGGCTATGCATAAGTCCATCCGGATCTTACTTGCCATTGTTGCATACCATGACTACGAAATCTGGCAAATGGATGTTAAGACCGCCTTTTTAAATGGTGATTTAGAGGTGTGCGTGTACATGACTCTGCCGGAGGGCTTCGTAGATAGTGGGAGCAGCGGAAAGGTGTGTAAGCAGCTTAAATCCATCTACGGGTTAAAGCAGGCATCGCGGAGTTGGAACATCTGCTTTGATGTTGTAGTCAAAGAGTTTGACTTCATCAAGAAGGTAGATGAACCTTGTATTTACAAGAAGGTTGCAGAGAGTATGGTTGTCTTCCTCGTATTGTACGTGGATGATATACTCTTGATAGGAAATGATGTTCCTATGCTGCACTCGTTCAAGCTCTTCTTATTACAAAGATTCTTAATGAAAGATCTAGGTGATGCCTTCTGCATTTTGGGAATTAAGATCTATAGAGATAGATCTAAACGGATACTGGGATTGTCCCAATCCAGGTACATTGACACCATACTAAAGAGGTTTAGTATGGAAGAATCCAAGCGTGGGAACCAACCCACGATCTCTGGACACACTCTCTCCAAAGAGATGTCTCCCAAGACTGATTTGGAGAGAGCTCGCATGCAAGGGATACCCTATGATTCGGCAGTAGGATCTATCATGTACGCGATGCTATGTACCAGACCCGATGTTGCATACACACTAAGTGTCGTTAGTAGGTATCAAGCAGATCCAGGAGAGAATCGCTGGACAGCTGTGAAGAACATTCTCAAGTACTTGAGAAGAACTAAGGATATGTTCCTGGTGTATGGTAACGGAGAACTCCAGGTGGAGTCCTTTACCGATTCAAGCTGTCACGACCCAAAGTTTGGCCCGTGACCGGCACTTAACCACGTAACGTCTACAGGCGTTGTTAGTTGTATGTATGCCCTAGAGGCCAGTATTGTACAGATGATGTATATTATATTGGATGCTTGGACATATATAGAGATGACTTTCTTGCTCGATATGATAGTATGCTATCTGGTTACTCTTTATCTTAACATGTACACTTGTCGCTTTAAACTGTCTTATAGTTACATGTTGATAAAGCCCTTAGGATGTGTACTTGACTACCTGGACTATGATGCAAATCATACTAGTGGGGACATAGTATTCCATAAGTACATCCTTCAAGGTCCCTAGTCTTGGGTGTATCGAGACAGGGCATCGATATACCAGTGTAGACTAGCGTATACGCTTCTCGACCCATGAGATGGGCGATGGATGATCCCATATCCATTGATGTTTGACATCAGAGATGGTATACGGGTGCTCAGTGGAGACTGGGTACACTGGACGGACTCGCCGAGAACTCCCAGATGGTATTATACCTCACGTCAGATGGCAGTTCTCAGGTGACACTTGTACAGGTTAGTCTGTAGACCCGAGATCGTCATAGAGTCTTGTGTGATTCCCACTGTGCTTTGATCTCCACCTTACCACGTCCATGAGGGCGTGCAAAACGGTGGTCTTTGGGTACAGTCCCGAGTCACATGGAGGCAATGAGCGATAGGAGGGGTTTCGTCTCTCCCGGTATTGGGGGTTGATGTTGCACAGTGCTCGATTGGCCGTAACAGGGAAGTCCCTGGCCAGGGCTGATCAGAGATTTGCTGGTAAGTGTTACCAGTAGTTTCTCGACCCGTTATGAGCCTCACATCGGCATGACTTATCGGTTATTGGGGTCTGACGTTTACCACCCCTAGATTTGATATGCGACATATCAGACGAACAGACCGTACTGTACGGTAAGTGTTACTGGTTGGATTCACAGGAGTGTGAGCGGGCTAGCTCGTCGATCTTCTAATCGTTCAATACCCGGATGGCCGTTACGTTTAGCAGACCGCTTGCGGCTTGTGGGTGATTGATATGATCATCATCTGCTGCCGGCGTATTGACGAGTCTTTAGAGTCCTACACAGAGGTTTCCTGGCTCAAGCGAAACGAAATAGGAGCGCATATGAGATATGTGCAGGACCGAGAATAATGCGTGTATGTGATACCGTATTTCATTCTCGCGATGGATGTATCGATTGGTTATATTCGATATGACCTAGTTATCGAATCATTGATTCGATAAATCGATACATTGGATACTAGTCGGTTATGTGCGACATGACCGGATCATTGAATCAAATGTTGATTTAATGATTTAATGTATAATTATATATTAGATATATTATTTTGCATTAGCTAGTATTGGTTCACTTTAAATGGATTTTCTCACTTGATGTGCAAGAAGTATATGTGATATACTTTTGTGCACATATTTGTATCATGTTTGATGATACTTGATCATTTAGTTAAGTGTATAGAATTAAACCATGGTTAATTTGATGATTAGGGTTTTGCATATTCATTTATTTATTTATTTGTTCATTTATTTATTTGGAAATGATTTAGATAAGAATGGTGGCTTTATTTGTTTCTAGTTGAAGCTTCATGAAGCTTTGACTTCTTAACCATTCTTGTCTTCATGCTTAACCCTAACCCATCCAAGTAACCATGGTCTATTCTTTACACTCTACCCTAGTTAGTATATGATAAGTATTCATTTACTTTTCAATTTTTTATTAACACTTATCATATTCTTTCTTCTTCTTGATCATCTTCTTCAAGAAAGAAAGCTTGATGCCATCAATGGCAACTTGAGTTCTAAAGTGAGAAATCCAATTCTAAAGTGAACCCATCTCCTATTTCTTCACCCTCTACCTCTTGCCAAGTTGTTTTAGGTGTTTTCTTCATAAGTTTCACAAATTTGTGAAGTCGGAGCTTGAACTTGTGATGCCTCGATGTAGATCATCTTCGGCACGAAGCCGACGACCGAGTCCGCCCATTCTCCGATAAAGCCGACGATCGAGTCCGGGATTCGAGATGGACAGTGAGAGGACGCCTACGTGGAGCCAAGGAAGTGGATATCCGTATCTACAAAGGTTGTAGCTTCTTATCTTTAGTTAAGTTGTTAACTAGATTCGTATATCGCCTAAATTTCTAGTCAACGATCGTATTAGGGTTTCTCGGCACCCGTAAAATTTGAAATTGGCATGGTTGATGCCTTGTGAGACCTCTTTAGTGTGCCTAGGAACCCTACAGTGGTATCAGAGCCTAGCTAGAGCCTTAGGCGAAGTCTAGACGACGTTTGAAACCCGAACGAACCCGAAACCCTAAAACCCAAGTGCTCTTTGGACTTTTTCTAAAATCTGGGATTTTTCCATATTAAAAATGCTTAAAAAATTCAGCAGGGAAATCTAAGAATTACGATGCAAAATTTATCCCATGAACAGTAGAGAGTGCGGCGGAACCGCGGCAATGTGATGACATCATCACTCCTGTTTTGCACAGTAATTACTATTTTATTATGCTGAATTTTCTGGGAATTTTTATTTTGACTCAATAGTTGAGTGTTCTGGGGTTGTATTGGGAATCGACGATTTGATCGGATTATCAAATCTTGTCTATGTGGCTTTCCGGATAACTTTAGAATATGTTAAAAAGTTCGACCGGATATAAATACCCAACTTTTCCCCTGCCGGAAAATTTCCAAGTGTTGGATTTTTCTGTGGTTTAATGACGTTCTAAGTAGTGCAAGTAACACGATGGTCCCTCTAGAAGACAACAAACCTTAACTCGATTATGTGACCGTTTTGAACTGCCCTTTGAACCTTCGGGTTTGGGGCAGTACGGCGTGCCACATGTGAGGCGTTGGCTTGACCCTTCTACGGCTGGACCGTTGGTACTGGGGCATGAAGTGAATGTCTTTGAACCTATTTCATGTGTTGGGCGGTTTCGGGAAAACTTAGGTGTTCGAATGTTCGATCGGAAAGTTTAATATTTTCTATTTACCCGGAATGGGATACAATAATTGGAATTCACAAACAGTTATGAGATAACTGAATGAATGTTATAAATCTAGCGGTTTAGTCTCATTTGATATTGAAAAGAGTTTTCGATAATGGGACTAAAATGTGGGGTTTATAACTGTTAGGCATGTGATGTCTAAGTATTTCATTTGATTAGGCATGTGATGTCTAAAAGGGTTGCGGATTCCAACTGTTATAGTTTTACACTTTCTTTTCTGTGACTGTAAGTGTAATATGTGATATCGCCGGTTTCGTTGCTATATGTCAACGACAATTGGGATGCGCATATTTACTTACGTTGATGACATGTGATGTTATGTGTTGCTGGATATGTTATATTGGATCGTCGTGTTCGAATAGCCGGGGTTTTTTATGTGAGATGAGTGTTTTTCATTTTCATTCATGTAAAAACTTGTATGTAATATTCTTTTATTTGGGGCACTTCCAGGTTGCGGAAGTTGTCACATTTTGTATATTATTTTCTTTTCCGCATTAGGATAGACCCAAGGAGGGGAGCACAAGTAACCGGGTTCTGGGGTCCAGTGGGAGACCAACTCGAGGAGTCGAGTCCGGGTCTCCTAATCCTAGAATTGGCAGGGTTGCTTGCCGCTCTCGTAGGGGTCTAGGGGTGTGGGATTGGCTATTCATCACGACCGTGGAATCCGTGTTTTATACTGGCTCATATTGAAAACACGGACGTCCTAGTATATCCAATGTTTCATATGTTTCTTCTGCTGCGATATCTGTGATGTGATCATGTGATGTTCTGTGATAGATACAGTATATAGTATATATGATATATTATATAGACGTTACTTATGTTTTGCACCCGCACTAGCCCTGCCCTGCTCTGTCGTTAGTTACCTAACCTAACGGTGCACGAGGGGACATCGAGGCGAATGCGGATGGCATAAGTGTACGTCGTATTTATCTGTGATGTTTAGGTATTTAAATGATGGGACTTCATTAATGTGATTAATGAAAGAAAAGAAACCTAAGATGTTGTAGAATCAAATTTTAAATAAAACAGGTAGCTACAGTTCTTGCTTTGCATAGCGGTATATATGATATACCCTGCACCTTATTCGATGAGGAAAGGACCGAGATCCCTTCACCGGGAGTGACTCCTTTAGCGATAACTGGAAGATGCTACACACTCGGTCTTCTTTTGATTGCTTCTATAGTTTCTGCTTTGCACAGTGATATATATGATATATCCTGCACCTCATTCGACGAGGAAAGGGCCGACGATCCCTTCACCGGGAATGACCCCTTTAGCAAAACTAGAAAAGCCTCAAAATCACTCCATTTCAAAACTTCATTTGATTCTACAATGATATCAAGTTCATTACGCAATAGGTTTTCAGAAAAACCTGTCGTAGCCCTCCGTCATTTCAGATAAGAACTGTTTAGTATTCGTGCTGCGTTTGTTGGCCTTTGTCAAGGCGTAGTGTGCGGTAGCTGAATAGTGATTATCTGCTTATGCATATGATGCAGATTGTTTCAGGGTAGTCGTACGACCTTGTTGGCCTTTGTCAAGGGCCGTGCAGGTGGGTTTGATTCAATCAAGAAATGACGGGTTGAACTTGACTAGCATGCTATGATTTGTTGGCCTTTGTCAAGGTCATAGGACGCTAGGGGCAAAATATTATCGGGAATTTCAAGTGTTGAAATTTGCAATGAGATTGCATACCTTCTATGAGATAGTTGGATCCCGATACCCACTGCGAGTAAGAGTTACTCCTGGGAGAGTTTTACACATTACAATTAGCCGATCAAGTAGGTGTCTAGAAAGGTGTCAACGGGGTTACGCCTCTGAAAAAACGAGGTTTACTTTAATTAGGTCCGTGCGAAAGCACGGGGAACCTCCCTCAAAGTACCGACACTGGCCTGGCTGAAAGATTGGCGAACTTGTAGTGTGTAATTAATCCCGGCTAGACTTTCCTTTTAGGGTTTGAAGGAAGATTTGATAAAAACCAGTGGGAGCCATCCTGATTAGATAAGATAATAACAAATCTGATCTTGCACGAGCTTACGCTAAAGTGTTTTCTTCTCTCTCTCTCCAGGTAGCGACCATTTCATGCCCTAATAAAGATAATAATATGGATATATTGACCGAACCCGCATGTTATACTATGCTGGGGAACGTTGGTTCCGTTCTTACCTATAAGAGTTATAGGACTGAACAGTGTTGGAGATAGTGCCCTCAGAGTCAATTATTAGGTCACAGGTACGTGATTGCAATGATTGATGGAGGACCTATCCCGGTAGGACAGTCTTACTCGAGATGATAGTATGCTATCTGGTTTACCTTTATCATCGTGTACTGCTTCAGGTGACCTGACAAGTCGCTATTAGACGTTGGTAGAGCCCCTAGGATTCTTGCTTGACCACCAGCAGTATGAGGACGATCATATAAGTGGGAGCTGGGGGTCTATAAGCATATCCTTAAATGGTCCCTAGTCGTGGGAGTTTCGAGACAGGGCATCGATACTCCACAGTAGACTAGTGTATACAGTCGAGACCCCGACGAGGGGCGGTGGCCGGTCTCACAAGCCATTGGTGTCAGTTGGATCACCTAAGATGTATACAGGTGCTCATTGGGTTATGAGTACACCGGACAGGACTCGCCGGGAACATGCCAGTTGGTCATATACCAGACGTCAGATGGCAGTTCCCTGGTGACATGTGTACAGGTTAGTTCATCGACCTGGGGATCATCATTTGTCTTGTGTGAGTTCCCACTTTACTTTGATTACTACCCTACCACGGCTCAAAGGAGTCGTGCAAACAGGTTTTAGTTGGGTACAGTCCCGAGCCACATGGAGGCAGTGAGCGTATCTTCAGGGGTTCGTCTCTCCCGGTATTGGGGGTGAGGTCGTGCTGTGTCTAGGAGAGCCATTACACGAAGCCCTCGGCCGAGGCAAGGAGATTTACTGGTAGGTATTCCAGTAGTATCTCAGGGTGTTCTGGGATACACTCCGACACGACTTGTACCGCTTTTGGGGGTCTGACTTTTACCAACCCCCTAGGCCCGCCATGCGATGCTCATAGACGAACGGACCGGACTGTACGGATATTGTCACTGACAGGCTCAGTAGGGTTGTCAGGCTGAGTTCGCTCACAGACGTCCCTTTTAGTCAATACCTGGTAGCCCGTTACGTATTGGCTTATACCTCTGACGTGCTAATGGTTAAATCCACAACCATGGTGTTGACGAGTCTTTAGAGTCCCCCACATTCAGTTACTCAGCTTTCGGGCGAAAGGTTGTAGAGGCCGTATGGAGATATGGCAGGGTCCTATCAGATATGTGCGGTATTGCACGGATCAGGATCGGACAGTTTGTACTATAGGCCGTATGGTTATATGGCAGGGTTCGATCAGATACGTACGGTACTGCACGGATTAGGATCGAACGGATATTACTGGCCGGCTTTGGTTTAAGCCGGATCCTAGTATAGTACAGTGTAGATTTTGTCTCATTGCATTTGTATTTCGGTCGAAATACAGATGCGGGTGTGTATGCACAGTATCGGGGTTTTCCTGTAATTTATTACGGGACCAGTTTTCTGGAGTTGCCAGTTTGTTTTCCGTTTCGGCCAATTTCCTTTGTATCGTTCATTGGCCGAAGTTTGGTGGAGGAGGGCTTATTTGCATTATTGCAAATAAGTGCTTGTGGAGGGGGTCTTTGCATATTTCCTTGGATCATGATGGTGCACCATTCTTTTGACCTTGACTTCTTTCTATGCTCATGATGGCTTGACCTTTTTGGAGCCATCATGCATGAGATGATGGTAGTGTGGAGTGTTGGCATAGTTTTGTGATCATGGTTGTTTATGATAACCATTCCTCTCTCTCTCTCTTGCATGATTGATATGGTCACCTCCCCCTTGACTTTTCCCTCTCTCCTTTTCATACATGGGCCGGCCATATAGGGGGCTGCCAATTTGCTTGAGGTGGGGAATTTTGGTTGTTCTCTTGTTGCTCCAAAAATTCCCTTCATGTTCCATCTCAAGAGTTAAGTTCCTTTTCCTCCACCACAAAGGCAATTCCACAACCCCAAAAATGAGACTTCTTCACTACACATTCTACAACGAATCTTGGGCACGTCGACTAGCCAGCTTCGTGCCCGAGTTGCCTCGGCATTGAGGTGGGAGCCCGTAAAAGAAATAGGCGATGTGGTGCACTTCCGGCGACGAGGTGGAGACCGGAGCTTCCGCAGGAGATCGGGACGATGACGAGAAGACCGGAGGACTTGGATCGTCGGTATATCTCTATTCCCTTTCTTGTAGTTAGCTAGGACTAATTAATGGTTCGATCCGGGTATTAGTGCGCGGCGGTTTGCCAGTTCAAGTAAAAATTAAAGTTTATCATCGCTTCCGCATTTGGCCGTCGGATTGACGGCCGGGGCGCCGCCGTGCACTTACAGTGGTATCAGAGCCTCGCCATTAACTTAGTCTAGCTTGGTTTAATGTGTTTTACAATTCCGATCGAACAAATGTTCCGAAAACCCAATATCACCCACGATAGTTTTCTGTCGAATTTTTTTTGTGTCGAAAATTTTTTCAGGTTGTATAAAAGTACTGTACAGGAAGTTATAAGGCTTCTGGAAAAATTCGGGTCATTGATCCATCAAGGGGAGCGCGGAACCGCGGCCAAAACCCACCTTGGACCGCGGTTCCGCCGCAGTATGTAAAGATCAATGGGCCAAATTTCTCCAGTGGGCTTCTGGGGTGATTTTAGGGGTTTTGGAATATTAATATTGGGCCCAGAGTTTCTTGATGTGCTACAGTAGTGCTTGGGGCCCACTTGTTAAAATTTGATTGATCGGATATTTTAAACACATTATTTCACAGTATTTACATTATATCTGTGACCGTGAATGTCACTTGATCGGTAAATCCGGTCTAACTGCTATAGCCCGGTTAGACGGATTTGCGAATGTGACTTTCACGTTGATGTTCTGTTTTTGTTGTGATGTTGCGGATCGGTCGTGGGGGATAGCCTGGATGCAATGCTAGTACAGTTGTGGTTGTATTATATACATTTGATATTGCGGGGCGAGCGTCCGACATGTGGACTGCCGTCACTGCCTGATTGTATTATTATTTTTGGGCACGGCCAGGTTGCGGTCGATGTACCCGTTGTATGTATATTTTACTTTCTGTACTAGGATTGCCCCGCGGAGGGGTGCACGGATGGCCGGATTCTGGAGGGCAACAAGCCCGCATCTCATGGCATTGAGACGGAGGGGGCTTCACTCTAGGATTGGCGGGCTATTCGCCGCACTCGTAGGGGGTACAGGTTGACCCAGGAGGGGTGCCCAAGTTACCGGATTCCGTGAAGTGCTGGGTGGTCCATTCACGTTGCTGAAGGGGGCGCATCGCTTCAGATTTTGGCGGGTAACTTGCCGCACCCGTAGGGGTCTAGGATTTCATTGCACAGGCTATCCACATGACCAGGGGAACGTCGGGTTTCAGTAGTGGCTCTGTGAAACCCGGGGATCCCAGATATCTGTATTGTTTCTGTGATGCTGTTCATTCTCTGTGATGTTGCATTTTTTTCACGCCTTGAGCGAAATATAATATATTGGTATATATATTAGTAGATGTTGTATATGTTTTGCATCCGCGCTAGTCCAGTCCCCGCTCTGTCGTTAGTTAGCTAACCTAACGGGTAATGACGGGACCCAGTGGCGAATGCGGATGGCATATACGTACGTCATATTATTTTCGTTCTTTGTGGTGTGATCAATTGATGGGAATGCGTTGATTCGGATCAATGCAAGTTAAAAACAAACCTAATCTGATGTTGTTGGAACACTTTTTCAAAAAAAAAAAAGGAAAAAAAAAGCTGTTATTGCAAGGACGTTCACTTTTGTTTTGCATCGTGGTATTCAGTTGGAATATCCTGCTCCTCAGTCGACGAGGCAAGGGCCGAGATCCCTTCACCGGGAGTGACCCCTTGGACAAAAAGTTTGCGTCAAGGCAATGACTTCACTATAGCCGATTACTTTTGCTTTGCACTGTGGTATTCAGTTGGAATATCCTGCACCCCATTCTACGGGGAAAGAGCCGAGATCCCTTCACCGGGAGTGACCTCTTTAGCAACGGTTTTCGTCACTATATTTTCTAAAAAGCTATCCGTTCCTTCAACGATATCAAGTTCTTTACGTTAAAGGTTTTCGCCAGAAACCATTCGTAGCCCTCCGTCGTTTCAGACGGGTAGCACGTAGTATTCATGCTATGTTTGTTGGCCTTCGTCAAGGCATAATGTATGGTAGCTGCTTGTTGCCTTTCTGCAGCATAGATAGATGCGTTGGTTTGGGACAGTCGTATAGCCTTGTTGGCCTTCGTCAAGGGCTTGTGCGGGTGGGTTCAAATCAACCTGGAGAATGACGGGTAGAACTTGACATGTGACTTATGATTTGTTGGCCTTCGTCAAGGTCATAAGAGCATGGGGCAGAAATCACATCGGGAGTTTCAAAAGAACTGAAACTTGCCAGATATGCGCATACCTTCTGGAGTGTGATACCGTGAGCGGATTCCGTCACGTTATCATGCGATGAGAGTTGGATCCCGATTCCCACTGATGAGTTAGTTTACTCCTCGGGTGATCCCGACTAATTCTTCTTTCAGGTTTGGAGGAGAGTTTGACGGTACAGTGGGAGGATTCCAGATTAGATAAATTGGTAACCATTCTGATCTAGGTTAGAGTGCACGCTGAGTGTTTCTTTTCTCTCTCTCTTTGGCAGCGACCATTGACCCGACCCTAAGACTATGACTCAGTGACCAAGTTGACCGAACCTTCTAAACACTGGCTTTTGGATTGTCAGAGTTGCAAACCTCATTGCCACTCCTACTTTTACCCTTTTCTCCAGGACACCCCGTTTTACCACGAACGTCCACTTCCATTGGACAAAACCATCGTATGGTTAGATACGAACTCGAAAGAATTTATTCGAGGATGGTTTCCGGTTCTGGAGAAAACGGATAGGATTATTCAGTTGTCTTTTCCTTTTACCCTCTCTCAGGTTACGAGTACTCCTTGGTTTAGGGGTAGTACACCTATTACGCAAATTGGATTTTCTTCTTCCAAACCATAGGCAGGTGCCGACCGGTAGGGAATGAAGAAAACCAATTAGCCTAACGATGGTGTACAGAAGGTATTAAGTTAAGACAAAGCAAGGGATTAGTGAGAGGGCAAAGTAAATTGCAACAGATATTCACGACCAAACCAAGTATTCCTTCGCCAATCCTAAATCACCTTTGTATTTCTCCAGGACACTCCGTATCACTACGAAGATTCACAGTTTATTTGGATACTCCATCGTATGGTTATATACGAACTCGAAAGGAACTTGTTCCAGTTCGGGGATGGATTCTGGTTCAGGAGAAATAGGAATAAGATTTATTCAGGTGTCTTTTATCTTCACCTTCTCTCGCATTGCGAGTGTTCCTAGGATTAGGACAGTACACCCATTATGCTTATTGGATAGTCTTCTTCCAAACCATAGGCTGGTGCCGAATGGTAGGGAAGGAAGAAAACCATTTGGCCTAAGGGGTGTGCAGAAGGTAAAGACTAAAGATATATGAAGGGATTTGGAGAGGTGGCAAAGAAATATACGGTTACAGTTGTGAATCTGATAATGGAAGAAGCATTACTAGGAATACCGGGATACCCCATCGAAACATTTCAATGTTTCAGTTTCACTGTGTACTGTTAAAGGAAAACTGATTTCCCAATTAGTCCTTACTCCAGGGTATGTATTTACCAGGTACGATTCTCACATCTGTATGGTTTTACAGATGATGAGTGGGAGTAAGTTATTGGGAATTGGGTGATCATCCTCATTATATCGGGATTCGTTGTAATCGGTGATATTTGAGGAAATCACCTGGGCTGTTTGCCGGTCGGCAAATATTTGGTTTTGAATATCCGCTGTCATGCACCAATTTCAAATTGATATATCTGTACGTCTATTTTCATAGAGTGAGATATACCTTTTTGAAATTATGTCTACGACATTTACCTATATCAGTGGATGGTTAGGTAAGGAGCATTAAACAGCGGTGTAATTCTTCTTAACCATAAGTACAGTTTTCAACCTATGACACACAGTGAGTGAGTTATCAGACTCAAGGGACTTATACAGAGTATTGTATGATGTCCAGGGTCCATCAGGACAGAGGGGTTGGTCCTCGTACTATATTCGGTTTTGACTTCTCTAGTTTTTAGACAGGTGTTTCGCGGAAACACAGGGTCCGAATTTTGAGAAGTTATAGGTATTTGAATAGAGTAGAGAACCAGGTATAGCAAGTATCGGGATTCTTCAAAGAGATCGAAGATGTAGATACTTGTGTATGGTATTCAGTTGATAGTAATGATGAAGAGAACTTGCTTCTCTTTCAGGTTACTCATAATTGGAAATGCTCCTAAGTTGAGTAACGCTGATCGGCCTCCTTCAATTTAGTTGACATGCACTGGGGACAACTGCATGATTTGAATCTGGTTCAATTAAATCAGTGCCTCTGTTTCTATATTGGATATAGAACAGTTCATATCTTAACGATGTTGAGGTACGGGGAGTTGTCCAGCTTATGATTAAAACCAGACTCTGGATAACTCAAGGCACGTTTCTGTAATGGCTGTTTGTGGGTTGACCCAGGCTATGACGCGGGTTGATTTTCTACCATCTGGATGAACAATAGCAATATTGTTCTAGACTCGCCACAGTTTTATTAAAAATGGATTTTTTCAGAAAAACAGTAGTGGGAGTATGGTAGAACTGGAAGTGATTCCAGAACCACAAACGATTACTGAAGATTTAATAGGAACCTAAAGATTCAATCTGATTTGACATTCCATTGGCCACTCCGCAGATACGGTGGGTAACCTCAGGCACCAGAGGAGTACTCCGGTAGCCTCTAGGACGGTGACAGGGAGGTTTTTGTTTACCCACACTTGCCATTGCTGTTGTACCAGACTGTGAGACCCGGCGGGAGGATGAGTATAGCGTCATTCTGAACTGGTTTCAGAAGTGTACGTGTATATGACTCTGCCAGAGGGTTGTCGTGGTCAGTAGGAGTAGCGGAAGCATTGGTGGACAGATAGCTTATGCCTATTTATAGACTAAAGCAGATGTAGCGGAGATAGATCATCTATTTCTGACGTGACAGTCATAGGTTTGACTTCATCAGAATAGGGGATGGATCTGTTGAGAAGGTAGTAGGGTGTGATATCCTGGTATTTGGATGACATACACAGAGTAGGAAAGGAAACTCCTATACTACAATCGGTTATACTTCGGTCGTCACACAGTGGTTTCTCCGCATGGGACTTGGACATTATATCAGACATTCTGGTTACTAGATCTATGGTTTTAGATCTAGATTTGGGTAGTTTCCCAATCTGGGTACTTAGACAGCATTCTAAGAGTATTTAGAATGGACGACTCCTGGCACGGTAGTGTACCTGCAGAAGATGGAGTCACCCTCTCTGAAGGTGTCTTACAGACTAAAGGGGAGAGGGATGCGCATGATTGGCAGATCACTTGCTCAGGCAATTGAGTCAATCATGAGATGTCAAGTACCACACCAGATGTTGTTCTTGCACTAGATGCAATAAGTTGACATTGATCCAATCCTGGAGAAACAGTCGGAAGCAGTTTTAGAACATAAGTGCATGTTCTAGGGATATGATAACGATAGCCTCATGCAGGAGACAGTTATCAATCCAGGCTTCCAAGGTGACATGGACGACAAGGAGGTTGTCAGAGTTATAGTTTTCCTTCTGACAAGGGGCAGTATTTTGGACAGGTGGTCCAAGGCAATACTGAAGGAGGCATGGCGCAGGATACTGATTGAGTTCAGTTAACGATACAGTCTAAGAGGTTTGGATTTGGAGTTCATTTATGAGCTATGTCCCATCAGACATCCAGACACATTCTAAGACAGGTATTGCTCATTTCGGGAGATGGGTTTCTCCGCGAACTTGAGATGTAGAGAGACATAGAAAGGAACAACTAAGCGGATCCACTCACTAAGGCTATTCCTCGAACGCAATAGTTTCGCAAACGAGCTTTGTGAGACTGACTAGTAGAGGAGTTGGGTGTTCGGTATCACACGGGCTGTGAGTATGCGACATCGCAATAATTAGCCTTGAGTGCAAGTGGGAGATTGTTGGAGATAGTGCCCTCAGAGTCAATTATTAGGTCACAGGTACGTGATTGCAATGATTGATGGAGGACCTATCCCGGTAGGACAGTCTTACTCGAGATGATAGTATGCTATCTGGTTTACCTTTATCATCGTGTACTGCTTCAGGTGACCTGACAAGTCGCTATTACACGTTGGTAGAGCCCCTAGGATTCTTGCTTGACCACCAGCAGTATAAGGACGATCATATAAGTGGGAGCTGGGGGTCTATAAGCATATCCTTAAATAGTCCCTAGTCGTGGGAGTTTCGAGACAGGGCATCGATACTCCATAGTAGACTAGTGTATACAGTCGAGACCCCGACGAGGGGCGGTGGCCGGTCTCACAAGCCATTGGTGTCAGTTGGATCACCTAAGATGTATACAGGTGCTCATTGGGTTATGAGTACACCGGACAGGACTCGCCGGGAACATGCCAGTTGGTCATATACCAGACGTCAGATGGCAGTTCCCTGGTGACATGTGTACAGGTTAGTTCATCGACCTGGGGATCGTCATTTGTCTTGTGTGAGTTCCCACTGTACTTTGATTACTACCCTACCACGGCTCAAAGGAGTCGTGCAAACAGGTTTTAGTTGGGTACAGTCCCGAGCCACATGGAGGCAGTGAGCGTATCTTCAGGGGTTCGTCTCTCCCGGTATTGGGGGTGAGGTCGTGCTGTGTCTAGGAGAGCCATTACACGAAGCCCTCGGCCGAGGCAAGGAGATTTACTGGTAGGTATTCCAGTAGTATCTCAGGGTGTTCTGGGCTACACTCCGACACGACTTGTACCGCTTTTGGGGGTCTGACTTTTACCAACCCCCTAGGCCCGCCATGCGATGCTCATAGACGAACGGACCGGACTGTACGGATATTGTCACTGACAGGCTCAGTAGGGTTGTCAGGCTGAGTTCGCTCACAGACGTCCCTTTTAGTCAATACCTGGTAGCCCGTTACGTATTGGCTTATACCTCTGACGTGCTAATGGTTAAATCCACAACCATGGTGTTGACGAGTCTTTAGAGTCCCCCACATTCAGTTACTCAGCTTTCGGGCGAAAGGTTGTAGAGGCCGTATGGAGATATGGCAGGGTCCGATCAGTTACGTGCGGTATTGCACGGATCAGGATCGGACAGTTTGTACTATAGGCCGTATGGTTATATGGCAGGGTTCGATCAGATACGTGCGGTACTGCACGGATCAGGATCGAACGGATATTACTGGCCGGCTTTGGTTTAAGCCGGATCCTAGTATAGTACAGTGTAGATTTTGTCTCATTGCATTTGTATTTCGGTCGAAATACAGATGCGGGTGTGTATGCACAGTATCGGGGTTTTCCTGTAATTTATTACGGGACCAGTTTTCTGGAGTTGCCAGTTTGTTTTCCGTTTCGGCCAATTTCCTTTGTATCGTTCATTGGCCGAAGTTTGGTGGAGAAGGGCTTATTTGCATTATTGCAAATAAGTGCTTGTGGAGGGGGTCTTTGCATATTTCCTTGGATCATGATGGTGCACCATTCTTTTGACCTTGACTTCTTTCTATGCTCATGATGGCTTGACCTTTTTGGAGCCATCATGCATGAGATGATGGTAGTGTGGAGTGTTGGCATAGTTTTGTGATCATGGTTGTTTATGATAACCATTCCTCTCTCTCTCTCTTGCATGATTGATATGGTCACCTCCCCCTTGACTTTTCCCTCTCTCCTTTTCATACATGGGCCGGCCATATAGGGGGCTACCAATTTGCTTGAGGTGGGGAATTTTGGTTGTTCTCTTGTTGCTCCAAAAATTCCCTTAATGTTCCATCTCAAGAGTTAAGTTCCTTTTCCTCCACCACAAAGGCAATTCCACAACCCCAAAAATGAGACTTCTTCACTACACATTCTACAACGAATCTTGGGCACGTCGACTAGCCAGCTTCGTGCCCGAGTTGCCTCGGCATTGAGGTGGGAGCCCGTAAAAGAAATAGGCGATGTGGTGCACTTCCGGCGACGAGGTGGAGACCGGAGCTTCCGCAGGAGATCGGGACGATGACGAGAAGACCGGAGGACTTGGATCGTCGGTATATCTCTATTCCCTTTCTTGTAGTTAGCTAGGACTAATTAATGGTTCGATCCGGGTATTAGTGCGCGGCGGTTTGCCAGTTCAAGTAAAAATTAAAGTTTATCATCGCTTCCGCATTTGGCCGTCGGATTGACGGCCGGGGCGCCGCCGTGCACTTACAAACAGGATATAGGGGAATACCAGGATTCCCATGCCACCCGAATGAAGAAAGTACATGATGATGCATTTTCTTCGGGTGTGTTCGTTATAGAGAACTGTTTCTCCATTTGCCCTACGTCCTGGGTATTAGATACCGGGTCAGGATCCCATATATGTAATCAGTTACATGGGCTTAGAAAAGGTAGAGAACTTGGAGAAGGTGATAAATACATTAGAGTTGGAAATGGTGCAATTGTTGCAGCTAAGACTGTCGGGGAATATCACCTTGTATTACCAACTGGTAATACATTGGTTCTGAACGAATGCTATTACATGCCGAACTTGATATGCAACATTATATCGGTTTCTTTATTAAGTAAAGAGGGATATAATTTTGTATTACAGGACAATGTTATGAACATTTTCCGTAACCAAAAGTTGGTTGGATCAGGCACGTTGTGCAATGGCATTTATGTTCTAAATCAATCAACAGTTCTGAGCATAACTAACACACACAAGAGGAAGAATTCTGAACTGAACGAATCCTTCTTGTGGCATTGTAGACTGGGTCACATCAATGCGACACGACTGGCTAAGTTGCATAAGGATGGATATTTGAATCCGTTTGAATTTTCATCTTATGACACATGCTAGTCATGTCTCAAAGGCAAGATGACCAAAACTCCGTTTACAGGACACGGAGAAAGAGTTACTGAACTCTTAGGACTGATACATAGTGATGTATGCGGTCCTATGTCTACACATGCCAGGGATGGTTCTTCATACTTCATTACATTCACTGACGATCTCTCTAGGTTCGGGTATGTGTTTCTGATGAAACACAAATCAGAAGCTTTTGAGAAATTTAGAGAATATAAACAAGAAGTGGAGAACCAAACCGGAAAAAGTATTAAAATCCTTCGATCTGATCGAGGAGGTGAATACTTGAGCAATGAATTCCTGGACTTCCTAAAAGAGAATGGGATTCTCTCTCAGCTGACTCCTCCATATACACCACATCACAACGGTGTATCAGAACGGAGGAACCGCACCCTATTAGATATGGTGCGCTCTATGATGAGCACAGCTGAGTTACCTATTTCCTTCTGGGGATATGCGCTGGAAACAGCAGCATACCTATTGAATCAAGTTCCAACTAAATCTGTACCTACCACACCATATAAGATATGGAGTGGGAAGAGACCATGTCTTAAACGAGTTAAGATATGGGGTTGCCCGGCCTATGTCAAAAGGCAAAATCCGGACAAGCTCGAGGCACGGTCAGTTCTATACAAGTTTGTGGGATATCCCAAACATTCACATGGATATCTTTTTTACCATACAGAGGAACAAAAAGTGTTTGTTTCTCGACATGCCACCTTTTTAGAAAAAGGAATTTCTTGCAAAAGAAATTAGTGGGGATATGGTAGAACTGGAAGAAATTCCGGCTACACAAACTCAAACTGAAGATTTAGTGGAACCAGAGGATTCAGCAGCTCCTAATGAACCTCAGCCTCTCCGCCGATCTAGTAGGGTTCCTCGCCAACCTGAGAGATACTACGGTTTTCTCATGGATGGTGGAAGCGAGGATTGCATCATGGAGGATGATGACCCAACTAGTTTCGAGCAGGCCATCACGAGTAGGGACTCGGTGAAATGGCTGGATGCTATGCGGTCCGAGATGGAATCCATGTACACCAACAAAGTATGGACTTTGGAAGTTGCTCCTGAAGGGGTAAAACCCATTGGGAGCAAATGGATCTTCAAGAAAAAACTTGGTGTAAATGGGAAAGTGGAGACTTTCAAAGCTAGACTTGTAGCAAAGGGTTTTCGTCAAAGACCAGGTGTGGACTATGACGAAACTTTTTCTCTAGTGGCTATGCTTAAATCCATCCGGATCATGCTTGCCATCGCTGCATACCATGATTACGAAATCTGGCAAATGGATGTTAAGACCGCCTTTCTAAATGGTGATTTAGAAGAGTGCGTGTATATGACTCAGCCAGAGGGCTTCGTAGACAGTGGGAGCGGCGGCAAGGTGTGCAAGCTGCTTAAATCCATTTATGGATTAAAACAAGCATCGCGGAGTTGGAACATCTGCTTTGACGTCGTTATCAAAGAGTTTCATTTCGTCAAAAACCCAGATGAACCTTGTATCTACAAGAAGGTAGCAGAGAGTAAGGTTGTCTTCCTCGTATTGTACGTGGACGACATACTCTTGATAGGAAATGATATTCCTATGCTGCAATCGGTCAAGCTCTTCTTATCACAAAGATTCTCGATGAAAGATCTTGGTGATGCCTCCTGCATATTGGGAATCAGGATCTATAGAGATAGATCCAAACGGATATTGGGATTGTCCCAATCCAGGTACATTGACACCATACTAAAGAGGTTTAGTATGGAAGAATCCAAGCGTGGGAACTTGCCCACGATCTCTGGAGTCACTATCTCCAAAGAGATGTCTCCCAAGACTGATTTGGAGAGAGCTCGCATGCAAGGGATACCCTATGCTTCGGCTATAAGCTCTATCATGTACGCGATGCTATGTACCAGACCCGATGTAGCATACTCACTAAGTGTAGTGAGCAGGTATCAAGCTGATCCTGGAGAGAGTCACTGGACAGCTGTGAAGAGCATTCTCAAGTACTTACGAAGGACTAAAGAGATGCTCTTGGTGTATGGTAACGGAGAACTCCAAGTGGAGTCCTTTACCGATTCGAGCTTCCAGAGTGATAAGGACGACTCTAAGTCGCAGTCGGGATTTGTCTTTACCCTTTACGGAGAGGCGGTTAGCTGGAAGAGTTCCAAGCAGGAAACCGTGGCAGACTCGACGATGGAGGCCGAATACATCGCTGCCAACGATGCTACTAAAGAGGCTGTCTGGATCAAGAAGTTCATTACTGAACTTGGAGTGGTTCCATCCATTGAGCATCCAATACCTTTGTATTGCGATAACAATGGAGCGGTGGCTTTGGCCAAGGAACCCAGGTCCCATCAGCGATCCAGGCATATTCTGAGGCGGTATCACCTGATCCGGGAGATAGTTGATTGCCGGGAGATCGAGGTCAGGAGGGTTGACACGAAGAATAACACGGCGGATCCACTCACGAAGGACATTCCCCAGATACAGTTTGAGAGACTCTTCGGGATGCTCGGTATGCGATACTACAGCAGCTGGCCCTAGTGCAAGTGGGAGATTGTTAGTTGTATGTATGCCCTAAGGGCCAGTATTGTACAGATGATGTATATTATATTGGATGCTTGGACATATATAGAGATGACTTTCTTGCTCGATATGATAGTATGCTATCTGGTTACTCTTTATCTTAACATGTACACTTGTCCCTTTAAACTGTCTTATAGTTACATGTTGATAAAGCCCTTAGGATGTGTACTTGACTACCTGGACTATGATGCAGATAATACTAGTGGGGACATGGTAGTCCATAAGTACATCCTTCAAGGTCCCTAGTCTTGGGTGTATCGAGACAGGGCATCGATATACCAGTGTAGACTAGCGTATACGCTTCTCGACCCATGAGATGGGCGATGGATGATCCCATATCCATTGATGTTTGATATCAGAGATGGTATACGGGTGCTCAGTGGAGACTGGGTACACTGGACGGACTCGCCGAGAACTCCCAGATGGTATTATACCTCACGTCAGATGGCAGTTCTCAGGTGACACTTGTACAGGTTAGTCTGTAGACCCGAGATCGTCATAGAGTCTTGTATGATTCCCACTGTGCTTTGATCTCCACCTTACCACGTCCATGAGGGCGTGCAAAACGGTGGTCTTTGGGTACAGTCCCGAGTCACATGGAGGCAATGAGCGATAGGAAGGGTTTCGTCTCTCCCGGTATTGGGGGTTGATGTTGCACAGTGCTCGATTGGCCGTAACAGGGAATTCCCTGGCCAGGGCTGATCAGAGATTTACTGGTAAGTGTTACCAGTAGTTTCTCGACCCGTTATGAGCCTCACATCGGAACGACTTATCGGTTATTGGGGTCTGACGTTTACCACCCCTAGAGTTGATATGCGACATATCAGACGAACAGACCGGACTGTACGGTAAGTGTTACTGGTTGGATTCACAGGAGTGTGAGCGGGCTAGCTCGTCGATCTTCTGATCATTCAATACCCGGATGGCCGTTACGTTTAGCAGACCGCTTGCGGCTTGTGGGTGATTGATATGATCATCATCTGCTGCCGGCGTATTGACGAGTCTTTAGAGTCCTACACAGAGGTTTCCTGGCTCAAGCGAAACGAAATAGGAGCGCATATGAGATATGTGCAGGACCGAGAATAATGCGTGTATGTGATACCGTATTTCATTCTCGCGATGGATGTATCGATTGGTTATATTCGATATGACCTAGTTATCGAATCATTGATTCGATAAATCGATACATTGGATACTAGTCGGTTATGTGCGACATAACCGGATCATTGAATCAAATGTTGATTTAATGATTTAATGTATAATTATATATTTGATATATTACTTTGCATTAGCTTGTATTGGTTCACTTTAAATGGATTTTCTCACTTGATGTGCAAGAAGTATATGTGATATACTTTTGTGCACATATTTGTATCATGTTTGATGATACTTGCTCATTTAGTTAAGTGTATAGAATTAAACCATGGTTAATTTGATGATTAGGGTTTTGCATATTCATTTATTTATTTATTTGTTCATTTATTTATTTGGAAATGATTTAGATAAGAATGGTGGCTTTATTTGTTTCTAGTTGAAGCTTCATGAAGCTTTGACTTCTTAACCATTCTTGTCTTCATGCTTAACCCTAACCCATCCAAGTAACCACGGTCTATTCTCTACACTCTACCCTAGTTAGTATATGATAAGTATTCATTTACTTTTCAATTTTTTATTAACACTTATCATATTCTTTCTTCTTCTTGATCTTCTTCTTCAAGAAAGAAAGCTTGATGCCATCAATGGCAACTTGAGTTCTAAAGTGAGAAATCCAATTCTAAAGTGAACCCACCTCCTATTTCTTCACCCTCTACCTCTTGCCAAGTTGTTTTGGGTGTTTTCTTCACAAGTTTCACAAATTTGTGAAGTCGGAGCTTGAACTTGTGATGCCTCGACGTAGATCATCTTCGGCACGAAGCCGACGACCTAGTCTGCCCATTTCTCCGATCAAGCCGACGATCGAGTCCGGGATTCGAGATGGACAGCGAGAGGACGCCTACGTGGAGCCAAGGAAGTGGATATCCGGATCTACAATGGTTGTAGCTTCTTATCTTTAGTTAAGTTGTTAACTAGATTCGTATATCGCCTAAATTTCTAGTCAACGATCGTATTAGGGTTTCTCGGCACCCGTAAAATTTGAAATTGGCATGGTTGATGCCTTGTGAGACCTCTTTAGTGTGCCTAGGAACCCTACAGGCGTAACGCGACTAAGTAAGCCGAAAACCCAGAAATCAAACCAGTAATAGTATAGAGTGATTTAAGCAATTAATAGAACCAATTACTAAGATAACAATATACGACGCCGTAGCGAAGAAAATGAGCGACAAGTGGGAAACATCACAGATAGAATAACTGCATAAGTAAAGTCGGCTCACAACGAGCTCGACACCAGAATACAAAATAATATACATCGTCCTCACAACTGATCTCTAAGTCAATACATAAGTGGTAGATGGAGAGTACTAGATACAACAATGTACATAACTGAAAGATAACCAGATACTGTACAAAACCCATCTATCAGCAAAAGAGCTAGTACATCAACTGTAGGGGTATCTGTGTCAAAAGATGCAAGAATGCAGCCTGCCGCGACTACTCCGAAGGGCAACCTGGAAACACTGTGGCACAACGGGGGTGAGTTGCCAACTCGTGAATGGAAGATAACATATAAAGCTAATCGCGAGTATGCACGTGCTACTATACTCTAACCTATATCAACAGATAACATCTATATGATGAACTGGATGCTCAAGCATGCAACAAGTGCGATTTAATAACATCTCCATGTAATGAGCAAGAAATGTGATGATCATGTATAGCAATGCAATCTAACAACCCTATATAGAATGAACAGGGTATGCAATGATCAGGTATAGCAATGCAATCTAACAACCCTATATAGAATGAACAGGGTGTGCAATGATCAGGTATAGCAATGCAATCTAATTACCCTATATTGAATGAACAGGGTGTGCAATGATCAGGTATAGCAATGCAATCTAATAACCCTATATAGAATGAACAGGGTATGCAATGATCAGGTATAGCAATGCAATCTAATAACCCTATATAGAATGAACAGGGTGTGCAAAGATCAGGTACAATAGATACAGGATGAGATATCAATTACTATATACTGAGCATGGGAAATATAACATCTACACGGAATGTCATCGTGGAAAGTATAATCGGTACTCATCAATGTACCCAAATCCCAATACTACTCAGGTGTCGTCATCCTCCTCGATCCTCCAATCCTGTAAATCTCATATAACCGTGAGTGCCCAACATCGGCACCCAAAATATCAAGAAATACTCGTGCCAGGCATCGACACGCAAATCCTCCTGTATAGGGCATCCGTCAGTCCGGATCAGCCCACGGGCTCTGTCTGCGGTATCGGCCCTCGGCCCCGGCAGTACGAGTCATCCCGTATCCATCCATAGCCTCTTGTCGGTATCCTCCGGATAACCGCCAGGTCCAACCAATCACCGGTAGGTAGTAGTCCCTCTGCCAGGCTCACCGTCTACTACACAGCGAAACCGTTCTCGCCCCGGGGTACCATACCGGGTCCACCATGTACCCGTAATCGGCTTCATCCAACTCCTCGATTCGGGTTCACATATATCACTCTAGTACCGAGAAAACACATGGTGGACGCACCGAAATATCATATCAAGGGAAACCGGGTTTTTAAATATTTAACTATTCTCTTTGAAATATCCTCGGTTCCCCAAATCCAGAATTTACATGGAAACAACATATCTCAATGCGTAATCTAAGCAAGTATGAAGATATCAATATATGTGTGCACTGGTATGAATATACAGTGTGCATATGCGCAGGCATGAAGATATCAATATATGTGTGCACTGGTATGAATATACAGTGTGCATGTAGTACCAGTATGAGTATGTGATGCATGTGTGCCCAAATATGGATATAACATATGCTGTTATGCGGCAAATCATGACAACATCAATAAGGTAGAATCAGTATGATATATGATTTATAGCAATCCTATAATGTGAGTGTCATGGCAATCACTAACGGTGTGAGTGTAGCATATCAATCGTGCTCGTGCGACTTGAATCGTTAGTGACAGTGCAGTGTCCTATGCTATCATTTCTATATGCAACAATAAGGTATGCTACTACAGTCCATATGAACATCTACAATCTAATATCCTGACTCGCCCTGACGCTTAACGCTATACGGGCGATTTCCCCGTAGATGTTAAATCTACTTACCTGGTCGTGCACTACTCGTAGCCGACCACCTGCTTCCTTTTCTTAGCTTCGTCCGACGTACTCGCCTGCGAACCTTGCAAGACCTTAGGTGTAAGGAGAAAGGAGGTGGAGAAGATGGGAGTGCTTTGCAGCTGCTGGGGGCTGCTGTTGGTGTTGCTGCTGCTGCCACTGCCTGCTGCTGCTTATGTTGCTGCTTGCTTCCTCTGCTGCTGCTGCTTCTCTCTCTCTCTCTCTCAGCTGAGTGTGTGTGTGTGTGGGAGTTGTGAGAATGAGAATGAGGAGGGAAATGAGAGCACAAGTCAAAGACCCCCCCTCTCTCTCTTTCTTCATTTAATGAGCATGGCTCAACCATGAAGCCCATACTCTTTCTCTCTCACCAAGTCAACAAGGTCCACATCATTTCTCATAAAAGAAAAGAATAACACAAAAATAAATAACACCCAATTAAATCTCAAAACACTTAATACAATAGGTTAACCCTTCATGGTTGCTAATCATGGTTTTAACCCCAATTCTAAACCCTAGTTTACATGCACAAGTGTGTGTGTGCCTAGAAAAATCCTAATAAAATATTCATTAACTCGAATAAAATATCTGAAACTTAATTTGGTAAACTTTTTACCAAGAACTATCTATTAAAATATAATTAACCCCTAAACACGACCTAAGGTGTTACAATCTTCCCCCCTTAAAGAAAATTCGTCCCCGAATTTTAAAATACAAAGCTATGCATACCTTCAGAGGGATGAGGGAACTTCTGCCGCACCTCGCCTTCAGCCTCCCAGGTGACCTCTTCTCTGTTTGGGATGCACAAAAATACCTTCTCTGATGGCAAGACCTTCGATCGAAGTTTCTTCACCTGCCGGCCCAAAATTACGGCTGCCTGTTCGGTGAACGAAGGATCACACTCGAACTTAATTGGTCTGGCGCTGAATCTAATGAGAAAGGTCATGAAGGTAATTGCAAAGTATCGACATAGGAAATACGGGGTGAATATTCAATAATCTGGGTAGAAGTGCCCAACTTAAGGCAACGAACCAACTCGCCTTAGGAATCCTAAAAAGACTTACTATCCTGGAAAACTTCTCAAAACTCAACATGTCATTTATCGGAAATTTCCGTGGAAATACATGATCTGCCATTGTGAACTCGAATTTGCGACCCTCTTGGTCAGCATCTGATCTCTATCCGCAATAGACCATTCTCATCCTGACCCAAAACAACCGGGTCATTTCCGAAAATTCTAAACTAGCTGAGGTCCAATAATCCTATAACACGGAGTTAGGAAAACAAACTGGTGATCGACACGACCTAATCCTCTAAACCTAAAGTTTACCAATTGGAGTGTCTCCTGATAACTGCTATCAAAGGAGAACCCTATCGATGGCAAACGACGATCCCCAACTGCCGACAACAATTTCTACATACGCACAACTTAACAAGAACAACTGAGTATCACTGGATGACAAGCATCCGAATGGAGTCACATCCTGACAACTCCTGGGTGGACACCATAATGAAAATTCGGGGAGATCTGCTCTCGTTCCCTCCTCGGAACGGTTAAAGGTTGCAACTCTCCCGTCAGTCTCAGCTGCTCAACTCAAGCACACAACAAGACAGACACCTTGAAACGAATCCCAAGACTTCTTTTTTCTGTCCCTGCCTACCCGTAACTACCTTACAAGTTACGTTAACAGTTGGTGGGGCTTGAATGAGTACAGAGAGTTGACCGGTGTGCCTGCTTTAGGATTCCTCGTCTCTTCCCTATAATACTAGGTACACAAGTGTCTCTCTAGCCTAGCACACCCTTGCCACAAGTCAAGGATTCCAAAACATTACCCAGCCGAGTAGGCTCCAATATCCCTGACGAACGAGCGTCCGCGGGCAGTGTCTCGCGAAAGCGATTTAAGAAAAGTGGTCAGGCGCGGACATGAGCAAGCTGTCTCCTCAGAAGAGACAAAATTATGCCGTACTCAACGATCGCACAAGAACTGTGAATCTGCGGAGGATTATCACAATAATCAAATTCCGCCACAGGAAGGGGTACCTTTAACTCTGGTGGTCCGTGAAAATCTGACACGACTCTCAAACAAGTGGTGTCTCTAATCTCCAACGCAAAACCATCGCGGCCATCTCCAGATCAGGAGTGGGATATCCTTCTCATACTTCCTCCAAATGTAAGGAAGCAAAAGCGATAACTCCATTGTGTCACCTCAGTACACATTCGAGTCCTACTCACGAAACATCACAGTTAAACCACAAAGTCGCCCGAACCAAAAGCAAAGAAGGAGCTGAGGCAGTTGTTAACCGAGTCTTCAACTGCGGAAACTTCGTACACAAGCCTCAGTCTACAGAAAAGAAACCTCCATTCCAGTCAATCAAGTCAACGGGGCAGCATTACACTAGCAATCCTGCATGAGACGGCGGTAAAACCTGCTAAGCCAAAAATCCGCAGACCTCCGTCCTGCTCACAAATTGGGCCTAAGCTGTACGGCCATGATCTTCCTTGAAACCATACCAATTCGTCTCCGTAACTACAAAACCTAGGAGTTAACACAACAAGCTTGAAGGGAACACTCCGAGAATCTAGTAAACCGCTGGGGCTCTCACAGTATCCGTATAACAGATCCTCAAGTGCTACCCTAACCCTCAAGGCACACTTAAAGAGACTAGGATGTCGTAAATAGCACAACAATAACTGGTCGAGGAATGGCCCGAAGAAAACCAGTTCATCACACCTACGAATACTGCTAGAGCATTGATGAGTCCAGTGACACACCCAAAACACACAAGCCCGTAGCACGCACAAGGCAGTCTTCGGAATGTCATCACTCCGGACCCGCAACAATGATGACCTGATCCCTAACCAACTTAGACAAGGTCTCGCACTCTGGTGCTGATCGAAGAATTCGTCAGTGCGATGTACAGGATACTTATCCGCACCGTAAGCCGATTCATAAGACGATCCATCAAAACAACCTCAATCTGTCGTTTTCCTCCTGGACGAACAGAAATAGGAGCTCCCTAAATGCGAAACACTCAGACGCACAACTCCCTCAACAACCACTCCGCAGCAGATCCTTAGCTCCTTAAGCTTCGCCGGCTCATCTTGGAACGACGTCGGGAAAATTCTCGCACGAAGGAAAACCGGTCCAACAACCCAACTGTGGCTACAGCATCACGAAAAACGCCAAGAATTCCCGACATCTCCTCAGGGCCGACTAGCGAACAAGGCTAAATTCAAGCTATAAGAGGCGGCACCACTATCCACCTGCACAACAAGAACTGACTTGCCCGGGAAAACAAAACCTAACTGTTTCCTCACGGTAGCCCACAATGCCTAGCACGTAGCTAACCAGTCCGTGCCCAGGAGATTGCCAAATCCAACATCTTTAGGAGGTTCAAAATGACAGACGAATCTCTATCTCCTATCCGCTGGGCACACGACCGAAGTGCGTGTCGCGCAACAAAAGAATTGCTGACAGAAGTTAACACAACAAACGGCTAATCTACCCAGCACGACTCTCGTCCTAAACTCGGCACGAAGTGTGTAAACATACGAGTGCAACAAAAGGACATACTAAAAGAGTACCTGAAACCACAGCATTGGACGCCCGCACGTCCCGATGAGTCGAAGCGAAAACTTGTGCCTGTCCTTCATCTGCGACTGATCGAACTCCTCCTCCACTAGCCTGACCCCTCTGTGCAAACCCTCCGCGTCCACGACGTCTCAGAATACGACCCTGACGTGCTGTGAAAGAACACTGCCTGATGAGGTGTTGAAGGTTTCCGCATCGTAAACACCTATGCGCTGAATGCTGTCCTGCCTGGGGATGGAAGCCAAACGACTGTCCTCGTCCTAAGCCTCTGCTCTGGGCTGATACACCAGTACGATTCCACAACTGTTCCGGAACTCTCACGGTCTCTGGAAGACGTGTCTCGTAAACTGGGGCTGCCTCCACCGGTGCTATGTAGGGGACGGAATACTGCATGATGATCGCAAGGAACAACTGGTTAACAGGGGTGACAACCACCTGTCGCTGCGCTCGAACAACCTCTACCAATGAGCTCATCGTCTGGCGCAAGCTCTGCATCTCTGCCACTAGTCTAGCGATCTGACCTGTCGTAGGAGAAATAATCTGTCCTGGTACAACATGGGTACTACTCGGATCAATCCTCGTCTCAGATAAATCAACTCGAACCTCGGCTCTCCCGGCCTCTCTCTGCACCCTCGTAGTCCTTGGCGGCATAATGGCTGGAAAGAAGGTATGATTCGATGAGGATACGAAAATCGAATCACAAGGATGTATACGATCATAAAGGAAATTTAATCAATAAGTCCTAAGGTCGCTTAGGCGGAGTACCGTGTCGTGAGTATGCCGCGGAACATACGCACGCTACGCCACTCTGCTGCAGCTACCTACTCCATCATACCAGGGTCATCCTACACTCCGAAGGTAAAACCTACGCTCTGATACCAACTTTGTCACGACCCAAAGTTTGGCCCGTGACCGGCACTTAACCACGTAACGTCTACAGGCGTAACGCGACTAAGTAAGCCGAAAGCCCAGAAATCAAACCAGTAATAGTATAGAGTGATTTAAGCAATTAATAGAACCAATTACTAAGATAACAATATACGACGCCGTAGCGAAGAAAATGAGCGACAAGTGGGAAACATCACAGATAGAATAACTGCATAAGTAAAGTCGGCTCACAACGAGCTCGACACCAGAATACAAAATAATATACATCGTCCTCACAACTGGTCTCTAAGTCAATACATAAGTGGTAGATGGAGAGTACTAGATACAACAATGTACATAACTGAAAGATAACCAGATACCGTACAAAACCCACCTATCAGCAAAAGAGCTAGTACACCAACTGTAGGGGTATCTGTGTCAAAAGATGCAAGAATGCAGCCTGCCGCGACAACTCCGAAGGGCAACCTGCAAACACTGTGGCACAACGGGGGTGAGTTGCCAACTCGTGAATAGAAGATAACATATAAAACTAATCGCGAGTATGCACGTGCTACTATACTCTAACCTATATCAACAGATAACATCTATATGATGAACTGGATGCTCAAGCATGCAACAAGTGCGATCTAATAACATCTCCATGTAATGAGCAAGAAATGTGATGATCATGTATAGCAATGCAATCTAACAACCCTATATAGAATAAACAGGGTATGCAATGATCAGGTATAGCAATGCAATCTAACAACCCTATATTGAATGAACAGGGTGTGCAATGATCAGGTATAGCAATGCAATCTAATAACCCTATATAGAATGAACAGGGTGTGCAATGATCAGGTATTGCAATGCAATCTAACAACCCTATATAGAATGAACAGGGTGTGCAATGGTCAGGTACAATAGATACAGGATGAGATATCAATTACTACATACTGAGCATGGGAAATATAACATCTACACGGAATGTCATCGTGGAAAGTATAATCGGTACTCATCAATGTACCCAAATCCCAATACTACTCAGGCGTCGTCATCCTCCTCGATCCTCCAATCCTGTAAATCTCATATAACCGTGAGTGCCCAACATCGGCACCCAAAATATCAAGAAATACTCGTGCCAAGCATCGACACGCAAATCCTCCTGTATAGGGCATCCGTCAGTCCGGATCAGCCCACGGGCTCTGTCTGCGGTATCGGCCCTCGGCCCCGGCAGTACGAGTCATCCCGTATCCATCCATAGCCTCTGGTCGGTATCCTCCGGATAACCGCCAGGTCCAACCAATCACCGGTAGGTAGTAGTCCCTCTGCCAGGCTCACCGTCTACTACACAGCGAAACCGTTCTCGCCCCGGGGTACCATACCGGGTCCACCATGTACCCGTAATCGGCCTCATCCAACTCCTCGATTCGGGTTCACATATATCACTATAGTACCGAGAAAATATATGGTGGACGCACCGAAATATCATATCAAGGAAAACCGGGTTTTTAAATAATTAACTATTCTCTTTGAAATATCCACGGTTCCCCAAATCCAGAATTTACATGGAAACAACATATCTCAATGCGTAATCTAAGCAAGTATGAAGATATCAATATATGTGTGCACTGGTATGAATATACAGTGTGCATGTGCGCAGGCATGAAGATATTAATATATGTGTGCACTGGTATGAATATACAGTGTGCATGTAGTACCAGTATGAGTATGTGATGCATGTGTGCCTAAATATGGATATAACATATGCTGTTATGCGGCAAATCATGACAGCATCAATAAGGTAGAATCAGTATGATATATGATTTATAGCAATCCTATAATGTGAGTGTCATGGCAATCACTAACGGTGTGAGTGTTGCATATCAATCGTGCTCGTGCGACTTGAACCGCTAGTGACAGTGCAGTGTCCTATGCTATCATTTCTGTATGCAACAATAAGGTATGCTACTACAGTCCATATGAACATCTACAATCTAATATCCTGACTCGCCCTGACGCTTAACGCCATACGGGCGATTTCCCCGTAGATGTTAAATCTACTCACCTGGTCGTGCACTACTCGTAGCCGACCACCTGCTTCCTTTTCTTAGCTTCGTCCGACGTACCCGCCTGCGAACCTTGCAAGACCCTAGGTGTAAGGAGAAAGGAGGTGGAGAAGATGGGAGTGCTGCTGCAGCTGCTGGGGGCCGCTGTTGGTGTTGCTGCTGCTGCCACTGCCTGCTGCTGCTGATGTTGCTGCTTGCTTCCTCTGCTGCTGCTGCTTCTCTCTCTCTCTCTCTCAGCTGAGTGTGTGTGTGTGTGTGGGAGTTGTGAGAATAAGAATGAGGAGGGAAATGAGAGCACAAGTCAAGGACCCCCCCTCTCTCTCTTTCTTCATTTAATGAGCATGGCTCAACCATGAAGCCCATACTCTTTCTCTCTCACCAAGTCAACAAGGTCCACATCATTTCTCATAAAAGAAAAGAACAACACAAAAATAAATAAAACCCAATTAAATCTCAAAACACTTAATACAATAGGTTAACCCTTCATGGTTGCTAATCATGGTTTTAACCCCAATTCTAAACCCTAGTTTACATGCACAAGTGTGTGTGTGCCTAGAAAAATCCTAATAAAATATTCATTAACTAGAATAAAATATCTGAAACTTAATTTGGTAAACTTTTTACCAAGAACTATCTATTAAAATATAATTAATCCCTAAACACGACCTAAGGTGTTACACAAGCTTCCAAAGTGATAAGGACGACTCTAAGTCGCACTCAGGATTTATCTTTACCCTGAATGGAGGGGCGGTTTGTTGGAAGAGTTCCAAGCAACAAACCGTGGCAGACTCGACGATGGAGGCTGAATACATCGCTGGCAACGATGCTGCCAAAGAGGCTGTCTGGATGAAGAAGTTCATCATTGAACTTGGTGAGGTTCCATCCATTGAGCATCCAATACCTTTGTATTGTGATAACAATGGAGCTGTAGGCTTGGCCAAGGAACCCAGGTCCTATCAGAAGTCCAGACATATTTTGAGGCGGTATCACCTGATCCGGGAGATAGTTGATTGCCGTGAGATCGAGGTCAGGATAGTTGACATGAAAGACAACACTGCGGATCCACTCACGAAAGCCATTCCCCAGATACAATTTGGGAGACTCTTCGAGATGTTGGGTATGAGATACTACAACAGCTGGCCTTAGTGCAAGTGGGATATTATTAGTTATATATATGCCTTAGAGGCCATTGTTGTACATATGATGTATATTACAGTGGATGCTTGGATATATATAGAGAGGACTTTCTTGCTCGACATGATAGTATGCTATTTGAATTCACTTTATCTTAACATTTTTACTTGTATTAATTTACTGTCTTGCTCTCACATGTTGATAAAGCCCATATGATATGTACTCGACTACTAGGACTATGAAGTAGATCATACTAGTGGGGCCAGGGTAGTCAAAGAGTACATCCTATAATTGTTCCTAGTCGAGGGAGTATCGAGACAGGGCATCGATACTCCAGAGTAGACTAGTATATACACATCTTGACCCATATGATGGGCGATGGATGATCCTATATCCATTGATGTTTGACATCAAAAATGGTCTACGGGTGCTCAGTGGAGACTGGGTACACTGAACGGACTCGCCGAGAACTCCTAGATGGTATTATACTAATCGTCAGATAGCAGTTCTCCGGTGACACTGGTACAGGTTAGACCGTAAACCCGAGATCGTCATAGAGTCTTGTGTGATTCCCACTGTGCTTTGATTTCCACCTTACCACGTCCAAGACGGCGTGCAAAGCGGTGGCTTTTGGGTACAGTCCCAAATCACATGGAGGCGATGAGCGATAGGAGAGGTTTCGTCTCTCCCGGTATAGGGAGTTGATGTTGTGCTGTGTTCGATTGGCTATAACTGGAAGTCCCTGGCCAGGGCTGATATGGAGTGCTACTGGTAAGAGTTATCAATAGTTTCTCGACCTGTTATGAGCCTCACATCGACATGACTTATCGGTTACTTGGGGTCTGACGTTTACCACCCCTAGACTTGATATACGACATATCAGACGAAGAGACCGGACTCTACGGTAGTGTTACTGATTGGATTCACAGGAGAATGTACAGGCTTGCTTGTTGATCTTCTGATCGCTCAATACCTGGGTGGCTGTTATGTTTAGCTGACCGCTTGCAGCTTGTGGGTTTTTGATATGATCATCACCTACTGCCGGCGTATTGACGATTCTTTAGAGTCCTACACAGAGCTTTCCAGGCTCAGGCAAAACAGAGTAGGAGCACATATGTGATATGTGCGGGACAGAGAATAATACGATATGAGATACTGTATTCTATTCTCGCGATATGAGATATCGGCCGGGTATATGTGATATAGCCGGGTCATCGGATCAAGTGTTGATTCGATGAATTGGTACATGTTATATTAGTCGGTTATATGCAATATAGCCGGATTGTCGAATCAAGTGTTGATTCGATACTTTAATGTATATTATATATGTGATATATTAGATTACGTTAACTGATATAAGCTCGCTTTATTGATTCATTTTCTCACTGGATAATACATTGATGTATATGCGATATATATTAATTGTATTATTTTCTTTTGTTACAAAATATATTATATATGTGATATATAATATTGTAACATGTTATAGTTACAAATGCTACATGGATTTTGAGTTTAAACCAAGATTAGGGTTAGCTTTTCGGATGAGGGTTAAGGAAGCTTCATGAAGCTTTCCTTTTGTCATCTTGCTTTGATATTTTGTAAAAATATTTGTTAACCCAATCCAAACCCTTAACCTTAGTTTATTCTCTACATGAGTTAAAGCCTTCATTGTTAACTCATGGTTGCAATTGTAACCACAACAATAATTCATTATTCATCACAAAAGAAAAAGTTTCATCTTCTTCTTCTTCTTGCTCTTGCAAAAGCTTTCTAGCTTTTTGAGTTGTGGTGATTATTAGTGAGAAATTGAAAATAAAAGAGAGCAATATTCCCACTTCATCATCCTCATCTATTCTAGCCACTTAGATTAGGGTGTTCACATCTCTAATTATTTCATTAGTGAAGTGTAACCTTGGGTTAGAGATTCTTTAAGGTAGATCATCTTGGATCAAGAAGACTTCAAGCAAGATGCATCATTCACCTCTTGGAGCCTCACGAGAGTCGGAGTTCATGATGATCGCAGCGAAGGGACCTCAACACGGAGCTTATGAAGTGAAGGAACGGACGACAAAGGTTGTAATCCTTATTTCTTTACTTCTTTGTATATGACACAAACTTTGTTACACTAGAAATTCTAGTATGATTCATGGTTTGCTTACTTTGCACCTCTCTAAATTTTAAAGTAGCATGAGTGATGCTACCAAACCCTAGATTAGGTATAAGGGAAGCCCAACATTAGCTACCGAACACTACGTCTTGACGAAGGCCAAACTACCGCAGCACGAATACTAAGTATTATTTATCTGAAATGACGGAGGGCTACGCAGGTTTTTAAGAAAACCATGTGCGTAATGAACTTGATATCGTTGTAGAATCGAGTGATTTTGAAAAGGAGTGCTTTTGAGGCTTTTTCTAGTTTTGCTAAAGAGGTCACTCCCGGTGAAGGGATCTCGGCTCATTCCTTATCGAATAAGGTGCAGGATATTTCACAAATACCACTATGCAAAGCAAAAACTATAAAAGCAATCAATAGACAAACCGAGTTTGTAGCATCTGCTAGTATCGCTAAAGAGCTCACTCCCGGTGAAGGGATCTCGGCTCTTTCCTTATCGAATAAGGTGCTGGATATTCTATAAGGAATACCACTATGCAAAACAAGAACTAGAGCTACCAGTTTTCGAGACAAGTTTCTACAATATCTTTTAGGTTTCTTTTATTTCATTAATCTCATTAATGAAGTCCCATTTATTATGCTTCCCAAGTATCACATATGAAACGAAAGCAGTAATATATAATATATATATATAATATAATCATTCGTCTCAGAACAGTAATATGATCTCATCGCAGAACATTGTAGCAGAAGATAACATATGAAATATTGGATATATTCGGATTTCCGTGTTTTAAATTAAGCCTGTATAAAACACGGATTCTACGGTCATGATGAATAGCCAATCCCACACCCCTAGACCCGTATAAGAGCGGCAAGCAACCCTACCAATTCTAGAGTTAGGAGACCCAGTTTTGACTCCTCGAGATGGTCTCCCACTGGACTCTAGAACCCGGTTACTTGTGCTCCCTGCCTTGGGTCTATCCTAATGCGGAAAAGTAAATAATATACAATGGTGACATCATACTCAACCCGGAAGTACCCCAATAAAAGAATATTACATACAATGAATTTTATATGAATGAAAATGAAAAACTCTAATCTCACATAAAACCTCCGGCTATTCAAAATACGATGATCCAATATAACATATCACAACAACACATAACAACACATGTCATCAACGTAAGTAAATATGCGTATCCCAATTGCCGTTGACATATAGCACCGAAACCGGCGATACACCACATATTACACTTACAGTCGCAGAAAAAAAAGTGAAAAAGTACAAAGTTGGAATCCGCAACCACATTAGACTTCACATGCCTAAACATATGAATTCCTTAGACATCGCATGCCTAACAATTATAAACCCCGCATTTTAGTCTCGATATTCAAAACACCTTTCAATATCAAGTCGGACAATTCAACAAGATTCACGACATCCTGATCGAATACTCGTCGGAAACTTTAGAAGACGGCCGCACCCCCGATACCGTCGACGAAGTGCACTAAGGCGGAATACCGCTGCCGCGAGCACCCGAACTGATGCTTTTGGCGACGGGGTTCTCCTACAGTCACTTGGTCGGGGCTATGGGGCATGGCTATCTAATAATGTTATCCGGCGAGTATCCGCGTACGCTACGTGATTGCGACGGACTTTTGATCACATCAAAATTCCGTGGCAACCGATCAAAAGAGACTAAATTGCTAGATTTATAACATTCAAATTAGTTTTGATTCCAAGTATTTTATCCCATCACATGATACCCGGGCGACGTTAATCTTTTCGATTGATTCATCAAAGTCCCACAATTTCCCGACAGCTCAACACTTGAGCACAGTTTAATAATACCCAGAATATACAACACTACTTATGCACCAGCCATAGAAGGGCAAACCCAAGCCTCACTCATGTCTCCACGGAACTACGGAAAACCCTAGGGTTTGACCGCGGTTCCGCGATCGAAAAAAGTCGAGTTAGGGTTTCATTCTTCTAGAGGGTTCATAGAATCACTTACATGTTTTTCCGAATACGTTAAACTTGGAAAAATGGGTTTTGACATTCGATCGAACTTTTTAACTTCATCTAGACAACATGGGAATAACCCAAAACAATGTTAAAACTATGAATATGAAACACTCTAAATTGCTTATAGTGTAAAATTACATCACATGCAAAATTAGCAAAAACAAACAACACCTGAAACACCAGAACATAGTACCTGGAACACACCCAAAAATTTAACCCCAAACAACACTGTTCAGCCGAGGTCGCCGGATTTTCAGTGCTTGTCGCCGGCCATTTTCCGGTTGGAGGGGGTGAAATTTCTTATGTGTTCATGCTGCATCTCATACAATATTCTGCACTTGTTTAAAAAAAATTTTGACAACATTTTAAATTCGACAGAAACTTCATTTTGGCGTTTCAAGTTTCGGAGTATTTCGGTTTCGTAATCTTAACAAAATCCGTCTAAATTTCTAGCATGGCTCTGATACCCCTGCACAGTTCCCTAGCACGGTAGCAAGATTTCGGAAGGCATCGGACATGGCAAATTCAAAAATTTGCCGTTCTAGCTAACCTAGCTAAGAATTGTTAACTAGAAATCGATGGAATAACATACGTAAACACTTTACATCCTAAGTGAATAAGGAATACAACCTTTGTAGACTGGACCTTCACTTCAAAAGCTCTGTGTAGTAGTCCTTTCGCTGCGAGTTATGATCTCCCAAACTCAAGAAAGGGTTTCCATGGAGAAAAGAACAAGCTTGCTTCGAAGGCTTCGAGGCCGAAGATGATCTACGCCGAGGAGACACTAGCTCATGCTACCTCTTCACTAATGGTGAGATTAGTGAAGAAAACACCCTAAACTAAATGTCAAGTAGTAGAGGATGATGAAGTAGGAAGTGCGCTCTCTTTAGATTTATTTTCCTCACACTAATTCATCACTTAGAAAAAACTAGCAAACTTTTTCAAGTGAGGAAGAAGAAGTGATGAAGAGATGAATGAACTGATGAGGTTAGAAATACAACCATGGTTTGTGTATGTCATCCACTAACCATTGTAGAGACTTAACCATAGCTATGAGTTAAGAGTTGGGTTGAAAAATATCTTAAGCTAGACAAACAAGTGGACTAAGTCAAAGTTTTCCACAAGCTTCTCCAAGCTTCAACCATGACTCGTTAATTATCCAAATGTTTGAATTACTTAAAACAAATAAAACCCTAACTTTAACCTAGCATGGTGTAATTCTCATACATACTTGTTGCATGTGTAACCTAGCATGACACAACAATATATATTACATATATATTTTGTGCAAAAAGAAAACAATACATTTAACATATATCACATATATATCAATGTATCAAGTGTGAGAAAAAGAAATACTTAGGTGAGCTAATATTAGTTAATGTAATTTAATATATCAAATATATAATTATACATTCAATTATTAAATCAACATTTGATTTAATAATCCGACTATATTACATATAACCAACTAATATCAAATGTAACAACTTATCGAATCAACACTTGATCCAATAACCCAGCTATATCTCATATAACCAATCGATACATATATCGCGAGAATAGAATGCGGTATCACATACGCGCATTAAGCTCGGTCCCGCACATATCACATATGTGCACCTACTCCATTTCGCATGAACCAGGAAACCTCTGTGTAGGACTTTAAAGACTCGTCAATACGCCGGCAGTAGGTGATGATCATATCAAACACCCACAAGCCGCAAGCGGTCTGCTAAACGTAACGGCCACCCGGGTATTGAGCGATCAGAAGATCAACAAGCAAGCCTGCTCACACTCCTGCGATTCCAATCAGTAACACTACCGTACATTCCGGTCTCTTCATCTGATATGTCGCATATTTAGTCTAGGGGTGGTAAACGTCAGACCCCAATAACCGATAAGTCGTGCCGATGTGAGCCTCATAACGGGTCGAGAAACTACTGATAACACTTACCAGTATATCTCTAAAGCAGCCCTGGCCAGGGACTTCCTGTTATAGCCAATCGAACATAGCGCAACATCAACTCCCTATACCGGGAGAGACGAAACCCCTCCTATCGCACATTGCCTCCATGCGATTCGGGACTGTACCCAAAAGCCACCATTTTGCACGTTCTCTTGAACGTGGTAAGGTGAAAATCAAAGCACAGTGGGAATCATACATGACTCTATGACGATCTCAGGTCTACAGACTAACCTGTACCAGTGTCACCAGAGAACTACCATCTGACGTGAGGTATAATACCATCAGGGAGTTCTCGGCGAGTCCGTTCACTGTACCCAGTCTCTACTGAGCACCCATATACCATCTCTGATGTCAAACACCAATGGATATGGGATCATCCATCGCCTATCAAATGGGTTGAGAAGCGTATACGCTAGTCTACTCTGGAGTATCGATGCCCTGTCTCGATACACACTCGAGTAGGAACAATTTATAGGATGTACTTGTGGACTACTCTGGCCCCACTAGTATGATCTGCATCATAGTCCTTGTAGTCAAGTACATATCCTAAGGGCTTTATCAACATGTGATCACAAAACAGTATTTGTTAACATGTTAAGATAAAGTGCAACCAAATAACATACTATCATGTTGAGCAAGAAATTCCTCCATGTATATGTCCAAGCATCCACTACAATATACATCGCATGTAAAGTAATGGCCTCTAGGGCATACATATAACTAACATCCTCGTGCTTTCGCATGGAACTAATTAAATAATCTCGTTTCCATAGGAGCATAACCCCGTTAACACCTTTCTTAGACACCTACTGGATCAGCTAATTGTAAACTGGAAAACTCTCCTAGGAGTAACTCTTACTCGCAGTGGGTATCGGGATCTAACTATCTCATAGAAGGTATGCAATCTCATTGCAAATTTCAACACTTGAAATTCCCAATATCTGTTTTTACCCCTAACGACCTATGATCTTGACGGAGGCCAACAAACCATAGGCCGCTTGTCAAGTTCAACTCGTAATTTCTTTATTGAATTAAACCCACGCGCACGACCCTTGACAGAGGCCAACAAGGCCGTACAACTACCCTAATCCAATCGTATCATATGCGGCATATAAGCACTAATTAGCTACCAAGCACTACGCCTTGATGGAGGCCAACAAACGCAGCATGAATACTGAATAGTCCTTATATGAAATGACGGAGGGCTATGACTGGTTTTGAAGAAAACCTTTAACGTAACGAACTTGATATCGTTGTAGAATCTAGTGATTTGATAAAGGAGTGGTTTAAGCTTCGCTTTTAAATTCGAGTAGTTTTCAAAACAAACCAAGTGGGTTGTAGCATTTTTTAGTATTGCTAAAGAGGTCACTCCCGTTGAAGGGATCTAGGTTCTTTCCTCATCGAATGAGGTGCTGGATATTCATAAAAGAATACTGCTATGCAAAGCAATAACTAGAGCTATAGTAGAACGTTTATTATATATATCATTAATGTTTCATTAATCTCATCGAATTAGGTTTCTTTTCATTAATCTCATTAATGACGTCCCATCATTTATGTTTCCTAAACATCACAGAAGAAACGAAAATAGAACGTACGCTTATGCCATCCGCATTCGCCATGGGGCCCCGTCATGCACCGTTAGGTTACTTAACTAACGACAAAGTGGGGGCTAGACCAGCGCGGGTGCAAAACGTAAGCAACGTTTATTATATATATCATATATATATATATAGCATTCGTCTCACGCGGTTATAAGATCACATCACAGAACTCAGGCAGCAGAAACAAACATATGAAACATAGGATATACTAGCAGGTCCGTGTTTTAAATTAAGCCAGTAATGAAAAACACGGATTCCACGGTCGTGGTGAATAGGCAAACCCACATCCCTAGACCCTTGCGAGAGCTGCAAGCAACGCTGCCAATTCTAGAATTAGGAGACCCGGTCTCGACTCATCGAGATAGTTTCCTACTAGACTCTAGAACCCGGTTACTTAAGCTCCCCATCTTGGGTCTATCCTAAGGCGGAAAAGTAAATAATTTATATCAATGGTGACAGCATCCTCAACCCGGAAGTGTCCAAATAAAAGAATATTACATACGACTTTTTACATGAATGAAAATAGAAAAACTCTCATCTCAGTAAAAACCCCCGGCTCTTCAATCACGACGAACCAATATAACATATCACAAGCAACACATAACATCACATGTCATCAACGTAAGTAAATATGCATATTTCTAATGTCGTTGATGTATAACAATGAGATCGGGGATACTCCACATATTATACTTATGGTCGCAAAAAAGAAATGAAAAAATACAATAGTTAGAATCTATATATTCGTTAGACATCATAAACCTGGAATATCTTATATTTTGGATTTCATGCCTAACCGTATAAACCTTGCATTTATGTCTCGAATTGAAAACACTTTTCTATAACAATTTGAGTAATTCAACAAGATTTCCGATTAAATGATCGAATGCTCGTTGGGAACTTTAGTAGATTGCCGCACCCCCGATGCCGTCAACGAAGTGCACTTAAACGGAATACCGCGGCTGCGAGCACCCGAGTGGATGCTTTTGGCTACGGTGTTCTCCTAAAGTCACTTGGTCGGGGCTATGGGGCGTGGCTATTTAGTAGTATTTCCCGGCGACTATTCGCGTACAATACAAGATTGCGATGGAGTTTTGATCCAAATCGAAACTCCGTGGCAATCGATCAAAAGAGACTAAAACGCGAGATTTACAAAACGCAAACTAGTTTTCTCAAAACTAATTAATGTGGATTCCAAATATTGCATCACTTATCGTTATAATCTAGACGATGTTAAACATTTCGATCGATTTATCAAACACCCACGAATCACATAGATCTCATTAACTTGAGCCTCACTAAAAATATCTAGAATGTGCCAAATGTCACAATGGAGCAGCAAAAGAAACACGATCCCTCAAATCCACAAACATGCGGCGGAACTGCAGCCAAATAAGGGGTTAGGCCGCGGTTCCACGACGCTTTGAAGGAATTAGGGCCTCGTACTTCTTGGGGCTCCATCAAATAACCTGAACGATTTTCTAACTATTTTTAATCTGAAAAATTCTAACTTTCGAAAAATGGACAGAAACTAGGTAAAATGCGGGTTTCGAAGTTTGATCGAACACTTTAAAATCGTCTAGATATCACCTAATGCTCTAGCTTGTCTCCGATACCATAAAAGTGTGTCTTAGCACCACCATTAGGTTTATACAAGCATCAAGTATGCAATTTTAAAAAATCTAGAGTGCTAAGCTACACTAACCTAAAATCTAACTAGAGTATTAAGGTTTTCTAAGCATGAAAGCAAGTTCTATACTAAGTGAAGAGAGTTACAACCTTTGTAGACTGGTCCTTCACTTCTAACGCTCTAAGTAGTAGTCCCTAGAACTCTTCTTGGCTCCATTTGAAGAAAGGATCGAGCTTGCTTTGCGATCTTCGAGACAGAAGATGATCCACCTCGAAGTCTCTCTAGGTCAAGCTACCTCTTTACTAATCAAGTATTAGTGAAGAAAACAATATAATCTAAAGGGCTAGTTTAGAGTAGGTTGATGAATTAAGAGTTTTGGCTCACTTAGAAATCTCTTTCTCTTTTTATTTCCAACTCAAGAAAAACCCTAGTGAGCTCTTGAGAGGAAGAAGATGAACATGGATGAGAAAATAAATCATATGATGAAGTGAGAGAGTGAACCATGAATTAAAAATAAGGTTGGGTGATAAAAATATCTAGAGTAAAAACAAAAATGAGAGATCAGTCATGGCTTCTACATGCTTCCATAAACATCCAAGCCATGCTCACTAATCCACTAATTTTTATTTTCCTCTTAATAAATAATCACCCAATTATCTATAGGTCATGGCGTGAGTCTCATACACCCATGTTCAATGTATTATCAAGCATGATACAATATTTAAATACATATATTAATATATATCACGTATATATTAAATGTATTAGAAGAGAATAAAATCTTTAGTGAGCACAATATTAGTTAATATATAAATATATCAAATATAAATATATATTAAATTATTAAATCAACACTTGATTCAATAATCCGGTTGTATCATATATAACCGACTAATATCATTTATATGTATATCAAATTATCAAATCAACACTTAATTCAATTACCCGGTCATATCACATATAACCGACAACATTCAATATACTATATCAAATCAACACTTGATTCTCATATCATATATAACCGGCCAATATCAAATATATATACATATAACATATCATTGAATCGACACTTGATTCAATAATCCGTTTATATCACATATAACCTAACTAATATCAAATATCACGAGATTAGAATACGGTATCACATACTCGTATTTAATCAAGCTCCCGCACATATCACCATATGTGCCATACTTCGTTTCGCTTAAGCTAGGAAACCTCTGTGTGGGACTCTAAAGACTCGTCAATACGCCAGCAGTAGCTAATGATCACATCAGTCATCCACAAGCCATCAGCAGTACTAGCTGGACGTAACGGCTACCCAGGTATTGAGCGAATAGAAGATCAACAAGCAAGCTTGTCCAAACTCCCGCAAAGCCTATAAGAAAAACTTACCATACAGTCCGGTCTCTTCGTCTGATATGTCGCATATCAAGTCTAGGGGTGGAATCGTCAGACCCCAGTAACTTGATATGTCATGCCGATGTATGGCCTATAACCGTTCGAGAAACTACTGATAACACTTACCAGTAAATCTCATCAACCCTGGCCACGGACTTGCTGTTATAGCCAATCGAGCATAGCGCAACATCAACTCCATATACCGGGAGAAACGAAATCCTTCTTATCGCTCATTGCCTCTATGTGACTCGGGATTGTACCTAAAATCCATATGTTTGCATGACTCCTTTGAGCCGTGGTAGCGAGGAAATCAAAGCACAGTGGGAACCATACAAGACTCTATAACGATCTCAAGTCTACAGGCTAACCTGTACAAGTGCCACCAGAGAACCGCTATCTGACAATAGGTATGGTACCAACTAGGAGTTCTGGGCGAGTCCAGTTCGGTGTATCCATTCTCTAATGAGCACCTGTGTACAATCATTAATGTCAAACACTAATGGATGTGGGTGTTAGTGTATATGCCCTAGAGGCCATTACTGTATCATACTAGTTTGTATATTATTTAATGGAAGCTTGGGATATTCACCTTGTATATACAATCTTGCTCAAAATAGTAGTATGCTACTTGGTTTGTTTCTACTTCAATGTGTACATGTGTTTATTTTAGTATATCGCCTATACACATTAGTGGAGCCCTTAGGATCTTTGCTTGATTACCAGCGTTGTGATGGCAGTCACACTAGTGGGGCTGGGTAATCTATAAGCACATCCTTATGCAGGTCCCTGGTCGCAGGACTATCGAGACAGGGCATCGATACTCCGGAGTAGACTAGCGCATGCGCTTCTCATCCCAGTATGGGAGACAGTCTGTCCCACAGCCGTCGGTACGTCGTACTTGAGATAGTATGCGGGTGCTCGTTGGGTTACAAGTACACTGGACAGGACTCGTCGGGAACTGACTAGTTGGTATTATGCCTATCGTCAGTTATTAGTTCCCAGGTGACATGAGTACAGCTTAGTCTGCTGACTTGACACTGTCACTTCGCCTCGAGTGTGTTCCCACTGTACTTTGATTACTACCCTACCACGGCTCAAAGGAGTCATGCAAACAGGTGGTAGTTGGGTGCAGTCCCGAAGCACTTGGAGGCAGTGACGGTTAGACAGGATTCGTCTCTCCAGGTATTGGGGGTTGACATCGCGCTGTGTCTAGGAGAGCCATTACACGAGTAGTCCCTGGCCAGGGCAAACGAGATATACTGGTAGGCTTCCAGTGTTATCTCCGGGTGTTTTGGGCTTCACTCCGACACGACTTGTACCGCTATTGGGGGACTGACATTTACCGCCCCTAGGCCCGCCATGCGATGTATCAGACGAACAGACCGGACTGTACGGAGAATGTCACATTCAGGCTCAGTAGGAGTTCAGATGGGTTTTGCCTCGTCAGTCTTCTTGTCGGCATCTACCTGGGGACCGTTACGCACAGCTAGTGCAGCTTGCGGTCTGTGGTTAAACCCACTGCCAGCGTAGTGTCGAGTCTTTCGAGTCCCACACAGAAAGCTATTCGCCTTTAGGCAAAAGAGTAGAGGTCGCATGGTTTTGCGACACGTCGCATGGTTTTGCGATAGGGTTCGGTCACATCCGTGCACTTGTGCACGTACAGTGTCCGGACAGTTCACACTAGCGGGCTTTGGTTTAAGCCAGATCGTAGTTTACCTTTTGGGATTGGTTTTATCCAGTATGCATTCGTGTTCCTCGGAACGCGGATGCGGGTGTGTATGCACAGTTGACGGAGAGACAGAGACAGGGGATTCTCATTAGGGTTGTTGACCGTTGACAGTTGACTATTGACTTTTTGCTCAACCCTAATGAGAATTTGATATGTGATTAACAATTATATTAATTAAGTATTATGGTGATATGGTTGTTGAGGGATTGACTTTGTTGACTTGTTGACTTTGTTGACCGGTTGACTAGGCTTGACTAGTTGACCATCATGATAACTATAGCTATCATTTCATGGCAAAGACTTTTGCTTGCTTGCTCTTTTGTGCAAAATGAGTGCATGAAATGATATGGCTATGGTTGCTTAAACCATCACATAATACTTGATTGATATGAGGTGTTATGATTGTTTTGGATTATGAGAGCCAAATGAGAAAAGTCTTCTCTCATTCTTTCTTGCTCATTCTCTCTCTTGTTCTTGAGCTCTCATCTCCTCCTCTTGCTCTCCCTCTCTTGACTCTATGGTTCACTTGTCTCATGAGTTGAGAACCAAGAACCATAGATAAAATCCCATACAAACTCTTCTCTACTCCTTCTAGTTCACAAGGTTTAGCAAACCGAGTGAACTAGTTTCTTCAAAGTTTGAAGAAGGAGCCAAAGGTTGAAGCTTTCAGGTGGATCTATCTTCGGCGCAAGGAGACGACGGGGAGAAGCCGATTCGGACGACCATCGTGGCTTGAAGACGAAGGAGTTCGAGATAAGAAAGGTATAAACCCCCTAACCGAGTAGTTAACAACTCCTAGTTAGGTTGTTAGTTAGATGTTTAACAAAGATCTGGTTTTGAGTCCATGTTACCACCTCTAGAAAATTGTTTTTCACCAAATTCCGCATGCCCGAAAGTACCGGGAGAGGTAGCATGGACTTACAGTGGTATCAGAGCCTAGTTAAACTCTATCTAACATGTTAGCAAAGTAGCTAGAAGATCGATCAAAGAAAAAGTCGCAAAACGAACCCCGTTTTTAAACTTTCTGTCGATTTTAAAAGTGCTGGAAAATTTTTTTCGGATACACCAAAAGTCGACTCAGGGTTTTTTGAAGAAACTGCAAAAATTTGACCCCCTAACTCGATCAAAGCGCCGCGGTTCTGCGGCGGGAGCTTGCTCCCGCCGCGGAACCGCGGCCGAGTTGACTCGGTCATGGGGTTTCTTCTTTGCAGTTTGCTCATAGGGGTATTTTGGGAATTTTGGTATATGTATTTTCAGCCCAGATTTTCCAGAACGAAAATTTTGTGTTTAGGGCCTAAAAATCCGTATTTTTGATCGAACTTCTAAAAGAGTTTAGCTGACGGGTTTTTCTGTAATGTGATATTTGTATTGAACGTCTACTAATCGCTATATGTCGATTAGTGGAGGTTATACAAATCTGTGATCTGTAATGTTGCTGGAATGTGTATATGAATATGTTGGATTGTCACGGGTGAATAGCCGGGGGTTGTGAAACGAGAGTTTTTCTTTTCTTTCAATTCATGTAAATTTGTAAATTGATGTAATAATTATTTGTATGGCCGCACAACCGGGTCGGGGTTGTAGCAGTCATTGTATAATTTCTTTTTACTGTTTTTGCTCCTAGGATAGACCCATGGAGGGGGTCCACAAACTACCGGGTATGCCGAAGTGCCGAGTGGCCTACTCACGGAGTTGAGGGAGGTTGCTTCACTTCGGGTACTTGGCGGGTAGTTTGCCGCACCCGTAGGGGTCTTGGGTGGGGTATTGGCTATTCACCGCGACCGTGTAATCTGCTTTTCGTTACAGGCTCGTACGAATTGCGGATTCCTAGTATATCCAATGTGTTCATCTGTGATCTGAAATGGCTATCATTGCAGTATATCTATATATGATATTATTTAGGCGTTGCTTATGTTTTACAGCCGGGCTAGCCCAGCCCCCGCTCTGTCGTTAGTTAAGTAACCTAACGGGTAATGACGGGGCCCCGTGGCGAATGCGAATGGCATAAGCGTACGTCATATTTTGGTTGTTTTCTGCAATGGTAGGATTAAATGATGGGACGCATTAAAAGAACTAATGCAAGAATATCACGCATTAAAAGAACTAATGCAAGAAAATAAACCAAGTTAAAATCGTTGGAACACTTTCGGAAAACCACTCGGTTCTTTTCAAAACTAACTTTTAAATGCGGAGCTTGAGCCACTCCTTTTAAAAGCTATCTCGTTCCATCGATTATATCAAGTTCACTACGTTCACGGTTTTGCCAAAACCATTCGTAGCCCTCCGTCGTTTCACATGAATAGTCAATAGTATTCAAGCTGTGTATGTTGGCCAAAGTCAAGGCATAGTGATTGGTAGCTATTGGGTATTCATGTGTAGCATAGATAGATGCGTTGGTTTGGGACAGTCGTACTGCCATTTTGGCCAAAGTCAAGGGTAGGTGCGAATGGATCCAAATTAACCTGGATAATAACGGGTAGAACTTGACATGTGACTTATGATATTTTGGCCAAAGTCAAGGTCATAAGAGCATGGGGCAAAAATCCACATCGGGAGTTTCAAAAGAACTGAAACTTGCTAGTGTTGCATACCATTTGGAGTGTGATGATTCTGGTAGGATTCCTTCAGTTTCGTCACGCGATGATATTTGGATCCCGATCCTACTGTGAGTATATGCTACTCCTCGGGAAATTTCTCACTAAACGATCAATGCTATAAACCTAGTAGGTGCCTAGAAAGGTGTTAGCGGGGCTACGCCCCCAGGAAAAAGAGGTTCTTGAATTAAGGAACTTCGCGAAAGCGTTGGAAAACCTCCCTCGAAATACCGACACTGGCCTGGCTGAACGGTTAAGCAAGTATTGTGCGGTGGGATTGATCCCGACTAATTCTTCCTTTATGGTTTGAGGAGGGATTCGAGAAACAGTGGGAGCCATCCTGTTTAGACAAACTAAAAACCACTCTAAACTTGCAAGAGCATCATGCTGAGTGTTTCTTCTCTCTCTCCTAATTGCAGCGACCAATCGACATGACTGGACTTAAGTTACTTCTAGATAAAAACATACTGACAGGGCCAAACTACAAAGATTGGCTCAGGAATGTCAAAATGGCAATCACTTACGACAAGCTGGGGTATCTTCTTACCACCAAAGCTCCCCCTGTCCCTGGTCCCACTTCCAGCGTCGCGGATAAGGAAATCCGTAAGACTTGGGAGATTGATAGCGTGAAGGCCAAGTGCCTCGTACTTGCCTCTATGGACAATGAACATCAGAGGAGGCACGAGAATATGGACTTGGAATCCATATTTCTTCATACAAAAGAACTGTATGGAGAGCAATCTCGTATCGCAAGATACGAAGCGTCGAAAAAGTTATTTTCGGCAAGGATGGCCGTCGGATCATCAGTAGCAGAACACGTGCTTAAGATGATCGGCTACATTGAGGAGCTCGCGGACCTAGGGACCACATTGGAGAGTGAGCTCTATACGGACTTAGTTCTCCAGTCCCTTCCTTCCACTTACGCCCAGTTCATACTGAACTTTAACTTACAAGAAAAAGAAGTTGAACTTTCAGAGCTCCTCAACATGCTGAGGAGCGCAGAGGGCACCCTACAAAAAGGTAGGGAAACATCCACTTTGTTTGTAGGAGGATTATCTTCTTCTAGGTCCAAGGCGAAAGCCAAGGGAAAGAAGAAGAAAGCCCCCGCCAAACCAAGGGGCGGTGTTAGTAAAGTGGATACGAAGGGAAAAGCTAAAGCAACAAAGAAAGCGGGGAAGCTTGTGGATAAGGAAGAATACTTCTATTGTCATAAGAAAGGACACTGGAAGAATGATTGCAGGGCCTGGAAGGCCAGAACACAGGAATTGAAGCAGGTTGCAGCTTCAGCTTCAGGTGTGTATGTTATTGAAAACTGTCTTTCAATAAACTCTACTTCCTGGGTATTGGATACCGGATCAGGATCTCATATCCGTAATTCTTTACAGGCGTTGAGAAACCGTAATGTTTTGAAAGCAGGTGACATGACCCTCAGAGTTGCGAACGGAGCTAGCATGGATGCTAAAGCCGTGGGGGACTATCACCTGGGAATGTCAGATGGACATGTTTTGGTTTTGCGTAATTGCTTTTTTGTACCCAACGCAACTTGTAATATCATTTCTGTATCTTTGGTTTCTAAAGAAGATTATGAATTTGCGTTTGTAAGTAATGTTGTAAACATTCACCTTAATCAAGTTCTGATTGGGTCAGGTACATTGAGCAATAGTATATACGTATTAAACCAACCACAGATTTTCAATGTCCAGAATACACACAAAAGAAAGTCTCCGGAAATCAATCAGACTTTCCTATGGCATTGTAGACTGGGTCACATCAATGAGAGAAGGTTGACAAAGTTACATACAGAAGGATATTTGAATCCGTTCGAATATCAATCGTATGCCACTTGTCAATCCTGTCTCAAAGGAAAGATGACAAAGACTCCGTTTACTGGACACGGAGTTAGGGCGAGCGAGCTCTTGGGACTCGTATACAGCGACGTGTGCGGTCCAATGTCTACACATACGCGAAGCCGTTATTCTTACTTCATTACTTTTACGGATGACTTTTCAAGGTACGGTTATGTCTTCTTAATGAAACATAAGTCCGAAGCCTTTGGAAAATTCCAGGAATATAAGAATGAAGTAGAAAAACAAACCGGCAAAAGTATCAAGATCCTAAGATCGGATCGAGGTGGTGAATACTTGAGTGCCGAGTTCCTGGACTATTTAAAAGAGAATGGAATTCTCTCTCAGCTTACTCCTCCATACACTTCGCAACATAACGGTGTATCGGAGAGACGGAACCGCACCCTATTGGATATGGTACGGTCCATGATGAGTAACGCTGAGTTACCGCGATCATTCTGGGGGTATGCGCTAGAATCAGCTGCATACCTTTTGAACCGAGTTCCCACTAAGACTGTGCCTACCACACCATATAAGATGTGGTGTGGGAAGAGGCCCCATCTTAATCACATTAAGACATGGGGAAGTCCAGCTTTTGTCAAAAAGCAGCATGCGGACAAGCTCGAGGCACGCTCAGTACAGTGCAAGTTTGTGGGATATCCAAAGAACTCCAAGGGATATTTCTTCTACTACGAAGAGGAACAAAAAGTTATTGTTTCTCGTCATGCCCACTTTCTAGAACACCAGTTCTTAGAAAAGGAAATTAGTGGGAGCGCAGTAGAACTGGAAGAAATTCCAGAACCACAGACTATTACTGAAAGTTTAGTGGAACCAGAGGGTTCAAAAGAACAGGACATTCCTACGCCGCTCCGCAGGAGTAGTAGGCAGTCTCATACGCCCGAGAGATACTACGGTTTTCTCATAGACGGGGATAGAGAGGATTGCATCATAGATTATGATGAGCCTACTAGCTTCCAGCAGGCCGTTCAGAGCGTTGACTCAGTAAAATGGCTGGATGCAATGCGGACCGAAATGGAGTCCATGTACATCAACAAGGTATGGACGTTGGACATTGCTCCAGACGGGGTAAAACCCGTAGGATGCAAGTGGATCTTCAAAAGGAAGATTGGTGTAGATGGACAGGTTGAGACCTATAAAGCTAGACTTGTGGCAAAGGGCTTTCGTCAAAGACCTGATTTGGACTATGACGAAACCTTTTCTCCAGTGGCTATGCTGAAATCCATTCGGATCCTTCTTGCCATTGCTGCCTTCCACGATTATGAGATTTGGCAGATGGACGTAAAGACAGCTTTTCTAAATGGAAATTTAGAGGAGTGTGTCTATATGGACCAGCCAGAGGGTTTCATTCAGAGTGGGAGCGGCGGAAAGGTGTGCAAGTTGCTTAAGTCCATCTATGGACTAAAGCAAGCATCGCGGAGTTGGAACATTTGTTTTGATGAGACGGTCAAGGAATTTGGCTTTATCAAAAATCCAGATGAACCATGCATCTATAGTAGATTTGTAGCGAGAACTGTAGTATTCCTCGTTTTATACGTGGATGACATTCTCTTAATAGGAAATGACATTCCTATGCTACAATCTGTCAAGGGGTTCTTGTCGCACTGGTTCTCCATGAAAGACCTGAGTGATGCCTCATACATCCTGGGGATCCGGATCCATCGTGATAGATCCAAGAGGATATTAGGACTTTCACAGTCCAGGTACATCGACACCATACTGAAAAGATTCAGTATGGAAGATTCCAAGCGCGGTAACCTACCGGCTTGTCACGGAATCACCCTCTCTAAAGAGATGTCTCCCAAGACTGATTTGGAGAGGGATCGCATGTCTATTATACCCTACGCTTCTACGGTAGGCTCTATAATGTATGCGATGTTGTGTACCAGACCGGATGTAGCTTATGCACTGAGTGTGGTAAGCCGGTATCAGTCAAACCCTGGGGAGAAACACTGGATAGCAGTAAAGAACATTCTCAAGTACCTGAGAAGGACTAAGGAGATGTTCTTGGTGTATGGCGGAAAAGATCTCCAGATCGAGGCCTTTGCTGACTCCAGCTTCCAGAGTGACAAGGATGATTCCAAGTCTATTTCGGGTTTTTTCTTTACCCTCAATGGAGGGGCGGTGTGTTGGAAGAGTTCCAAACAGGAAACCGTTGCAGACTCGACGATGGAAGCGGAATACATCGCTGCATCTGATGCCGCAAAAGAAGCTGTCTGGATGAGGAAGTTCTTAAAAGAGCTTCAGGTGGTTCCGTCCATTGTTGATCCAATACCTCTGTATTGCGACAACAACGGGGCTATAGCTTTAGCGAAGGAACCCAGGACCCATCAGAGATCGAGACACATCTTGAGGCGGTATCACCTGATCAGGGAGATCGTGGATCGCCAGGAGATCGAGGTTCGGAGAGTCGCTTCAGAAGATAACACTGCAGATCCATTCACCAAGGCCTTGCCCCAGACTCAGTTCGAGCGGCTGATCGAGATGATAGGTCTTCGATACGCCAGTACATGGCCTTAGTGCAAGTGGGAGATTGTTAGTGTATATGCCCTAGAGGCCATTACTGTATCATACTAGTTTGTATATTACTTAATGGAAGCTTGGGATATTCACCTTGTATATACAATCTTGCTCAAAATAGTAGTATGCTACTTGGTTTGTTTCTACTTCAATGTGTACATGTGTTTATTTTAGTATATCGCCTATACACATTAGTGGAGCCCTTAGGATTTTTGCTTGATTACCAGCGTTGTGATGGCAGTCACACTAGTGGGGCTGGGTAATCTATAAGCATATCCTTATGCAGGTCCCTGGTCGCAGGACTATCGAGACAGGGCATCGATACTCCGGAGTAGACTAGCGCATGCGCTTCTCATCCCAGTGTGGGAGACGGTCTGTCCCACAGCCGTCGGTATGTCGTACTTGAGATAGTATGCGGGTGCTCGTTGGGTTACGAGTACACTGGACAGGACTCGTCGGGAACTGACTAGTTGGTATTATGCCTATCGTCAGTTATCAGTTCCCAGGTGACATGAGTACAGCTTAGTCCGCTGACTTGACACTGTCACTTCGCCTCGAGTGTGTTCCCACTGTACTTTGATTACTACCCTACCACGGCTCAAAGGAGTCGTGCAAACAGGTGGTAGTTGGGTACAGTCTCGAAGCACTTGGAGGCAGTGACGGTTAGACAGGATTCGTCTCTCCCGGTATTGGGGGTTGACATCGCGCTGTGTCTAGGAGAGCCATTACACGAGTAGTCCCTGGCCAGGGCAAACAAGATATACTGGTAGGCTTCCAGTGTTATCTCAGGGTGTTTTGGGCTTCACTCCGACACGACTTGTACCGCTATTGGGGGACTGACGTTTACCGCCCCCTAGGCCCGCCATGCGATGTATCAGACGAACAGACCGGACTGTACGGAGAATGTTATATTCAGGCTCAGTAGGAGTTCAGATGGGTTTCGCCTCGTCAGTCTTCTTGTCGGCATCTACCTAGGGACCGTTACGTACAGCTAGTGACGCTTGCGGTCTGTGGTTAAACCCACTGCCAGCGTAGTGTCGAGTCTTTAGAGTCCCACACAGAAAGCTATTCGCCTTTAGGAAAAAGAGTAGAGGTCGCATGGTTTTGCGACACGTCGCATGGTTTTGCGACAGGGTTTGGTCACATCCGTGCACTTGTGCACGTACAGTGTCCGGACAGTTCACACTAGCAGGCTTTGGTTTAAGCCAGATCCCAGTATACCTTTTGGGATTGGTTTTATCCAGTATGCATTCGTGTTCCTCGGAACGCGGATGCGGGTATGTATGCACAGTTGACGGAGAGACAGAGGCAGAGGATTCTCATTAGGGTTGTTGACCGTTGACAGTTGACTATTGACTTTTTGCTCAACCCTAATGAGAATTTGATATGTGATTAACAATTATATTAATTAAGTATTATGGTGACATGGTTGTTGAGGGATTGACTTTGTTGACTTGTTGACTTTGTTGACCAGTTGACTAGGCTTGACTAGTTGACCATCATGATAACTATAGCTATCATTTCATGGCAAAGACTTTTGCTTGCTTGCTCTTTTATGCAAAATGAGTGCATGAAATGATATGGCTATGGTTGCTTAAACCATCACATAATACTTGATTGATATGAGGTGTTATGATTGTTTTGGATTATGAGAGCCAAATGAGAAAAGTCTTCTCTCATTCTTTCATGCTCATTCTCTCTCTTGTTCTTGAGCTCTCATCTCCTCCTCTTGCTCTCCCTCTCTTGACTCTATGGTTCACTTGTCTCATGAGTTGAGAACCAAGAACCATAGATAAAATCCCATACAAACTCTTCTCTACTCATTCTAGTTCATAAGGTTTAGCAAACCGAGTGAACTAGTTTCTTCAAAGTTCGAAGAAGGAGCCAAAGGTTGAAGCTTTCAGGTGGATCTATCTTCGGCGCAAGGAGACGACGGGGAGAAGCCGATTCGGAAGACCATCGAGGCTTGAAGACGAAGGAGTTCGAGATAAGAAAGGTATAAACCCCCTAACCGAGTAGTTAACAACTCCTAGTTAGGTTGTTAGTTAGATGTTTAACAAAGATCCGGTTTTGAGTCCATGTTACCACCTCTAGAAAATTGTTTTTCACCAAATTCCGCATGCTCGAAAGTACCGGGAGAGGTAGCATGGACTTACAGTGGGATCAACCATCGCCCCATACAGGGTCAAGAAACGTACACACTAGTCTACTCTGGAATATCGATGCCTTGTCTTGATATCCCCTCGACTAGGAACTGTTAAAGGATGTGCTTATGGACTACACAAGCCCTACTAGTATGCCGCATCATAGTCTTGGTAGTCAAGTCAACATTCTATGGACTTTATCAACATGTATCAGAGAGACAGTACAAAAATACTAATGTTCATATTAAGATAAAGAGCAACCAGATAGCATACTATCATGTCGAGCATGAAAGTCCTCTATATATATGTCCAAGCATCCTCTATATCATAAAATAATGGCCTCTAGGGCATTCATATTCCTAACACGAAGATAGTGGCAACTATGAGGATAATGACTCATTAAGAGGTACCGGGGACCATGTAGCAAGTTGCAACATGGTCTCTCATTCGTTGTTAAATAATGAAAAGACTCTCTCAGCGTCAGAAAACAATGCAGAGGAACTGGGGGCAGAATCGGCGCTAAAATCCCCGTAACCGCCAGAAGACCCGATCGATAGGCTGTTAAACGAAGCCTTTCAAAAAAGCAAAGTTGATCGAGAAAACGAAATAGCTATATCTGAAAAGGCTAAGCATCAGTGTCAGGATGAAGAAGCCCCGGTAAGGACGAGTCGTGAATTACTCTGACCAAACCAAAGCATACCTGCTACAAATAAGAGCAGGAGTAAAACCGAGAAGCGGTTCGCCACCTTTCATGAGGAATAGTCCCGAGGCTATATGCCTCGATAGAGAAGGATCACATCAAAACTACTGCCTATATCATCGGTGGGTTACCCACCCCACCGAAGAATGCAGTGCCTTCAAGAAGTGGTGGTAAGGATACGTTGCCCATCAAAAACACTTCAAGAGGATGAAGCGTGGAGATCGTCGACGGCAAAATAGTGTGACAGATGCGCATGAAGAAACGACTGGCAACTATCATATGGTTGGTACCAGTTTGCAAGGGGAAGAACCCCAAGTTCTTACTCCAGGAGCAATTCTGAGGACAAAATACCCCTCAGCCCTCTCTTTTAAGATTACACCTCCGAAAAAGACGAGGAGGAGAAGAACTGTGAGAATATTCAGCTGCGTAACCGCATGCTACCTGAGAGGAATATCGGACCTACAAACAAAAGTTCGATCAAAAAGGACAAAAGGAAAGGAAAAATCCCCAAGGAGATCGCTCTCAATGAAGAAGAAGTCAAAGAGCTCACCGCCAAGGACCCACCTAAGAAAAATAATGTGGATTACAATGTACTAGCACATTTGAGAAAAATAACCACACAACTGAGCATATTGGATGCTCTCCTCCTGTCCAAAGTGGCACAAGATTCTCTGATCAAGGCATTACAAGAGTCCGATCAGTTCTAAGCTTTCTTGACAGAAGAGAAGATGAAAGATGAGCTGACAGAGGTCCACATGGCTGACATTACATTCAGCGATGAAGATCTCCTCCTTGGTACGTGCGAACATAATCGCCCGTTATAGGTCATCGGGTACTGCCACAACATCAAGATAGGGAAAATCGTTGTCGACAACGGATCCTCCGTCAACCTTCTCAACGTGAAGGTGCTGAAGGAAATTTGCATGAACGTTCAGCATCTTGCCCGAGATAAAATTACCATCTCTGGGTTAGACTCACAGTCGTCACGGACACTTGGGTCCGTAATACTGACGTTACATTTGGGCTGCCCGTCACTAACATCAAATTTCATGTCATTAATGCCAAGACTTGCTATAACGCTTTGCTCGGCAGGCCTTGGTTACATAAGTACAATGTCATCCCTTCTACACAACATCAGTATATGAAGTATTTCAAAGACAGTTTGGAATACACCATCACAGAAGAGCTAAATCCGTTCTTCGTAAACGAAATCCGAAAATATGAAGAAAGAGAACTTCCTACCAGACTTCGAGGACACAGAAAGGTGCCACAAGCTGGAGAATAAATAGAAGTCCGTCGCCACTATCCTGATCTTTGGGAGCGATGCCGAGGAAGATGAAGAAATATTCTACTCGGGACAACTGCAGAAAGAAAATAACAAGCCCGGACCATCTACGCCAATTTTGGTCTTTGGCAGTAACTGTTAGTGTATATGCCCTAGAGGCAATTATTGTATCATAGTGGTTTGTATATTACTTAATGGAAGCTTGGGATATTCATAGTTGTTTTGACAGTCTTGCTCAAAATGGTGGTATGCTACTTGGTTTGTTTCTACTTCAATATGTACATGTGTTTCTTTTAGCATATCGCTTATACATATTAGTGGAGCCCTTAGGATCTTTACTTGATTACCAACGTTATGATGGCAGTCACACTTGTTGGGGCTGGGTAATCTACAAGGACATCCTTATACAGGTTCCTAGTCGTAAGATTATCGAGACGGGGTATCGATACTCCAGAGTAGACTAGTGTATGCGCTTCTCATCCCAGTAGGGGAAATGGTCCGTCCCACAGCCATTAGTGCGTCGTACTGAAGATAGTATGCAGGTGCTCGTTAGGTTACGAGTATACTGGACAGAACTCGTCGGAAACTGTTGGTAGGTATTATACCTATCGTCGGGTCGCAGTTCCCAGGTGACATGAGTACAGCTTAGTCCGTCGACTTGATACTGCTGCTTCGCCTCGAGTGTGTTCCCACTGTACTTTGATTACTAGCCAACCATGGCTCAAAGGAATCATGCAAACAGGTAGTAGTTGGGTGCAGTCCCGAAGCACTTGGAGGCAGTGGCGGTTAGATAGGATTCGTCTCTCCCGGGTTTGGGGGTTGATATCCTGCTGTGTTTTAAGAGCCATTACACAAAGTCCCTATCCAAGGCAAGCGAGATTTACCGGTAGGTATTCCAGTAGTTTCTCAGGATGTTCTGGGCTACACTCTGACACGACTTATACCGCTATTAGGGGTCTGACGTTTACCACCCCCTAGGCCCGATATGCGATACTCTTAGATGAACAAACCGGACTATACAGAGATTGTCACATTCAGGCTCAGTAGGTGTTCGGATGGGTTTTCCTCATCGGCCTTCTTATCGACATCTACATGGGGACAGTTACGTGCAGCTATTACCGCTTCTGGCTTGCGGTTAAACCCACTGCCAGTATAGTGTCGAATCTTTAGAGTCCCACATAGAGAGTTTCCCTGCACTGGATAAAAGGTGTAGACGCCGTATGGTTTTACGGCAGGGCTTCGATCACTTACGTACACTTGGGCGCGTATGATGTTCGGGCGCATAATAATAGTGGGCTTTGGTTTAACCCAGATCCTAGTATTATATTGATAGATCGGTTTCATCTCTTTGTACTCGTGTTTCTTGGAACACGAATGTGGGTATGTATAATCGGATGAAAGGAGCACAGAAGGAGACACCTCATTAGGGTTTTGACCATTTACTTGATTAAAACAATTATGTGGTGGAGGAAAGTATTTGTTATTTTTGTAAATGATAATTGTGGCATGCCTACTTGTTTTGACTACTTGATTTGGTTTGACCATTTGACTTGGTTTGACCACATGACTTGGTTTGATTCTTTGACTAGATATTTCTTGTGAGATATTTTGTGGCACTAAATATTTTTGGTGAGATATTTTCTTGCCATGAGAGTTGTCAAGTCAAGGGAACTATCACATTTTCTATGAGGATTATCATTTATCAAAATACTTTCTCTTTCCTCAAGTGAGCTCTCATGCTAGCTCTCTTCTTCTTCCTCACTACAAAACCCTAAAAGCTCTCATGTGTTGAGAATCCCAGGGTTTCAAGAGACAAATAAATCCATCTTCATACTTTACATCACCTAGGACATCAAGTTTAGCAAGCTTGTTGCCCTAGATACCTCAGTTTTGAGGTGGAGCTCGGACTATAGACTCTCGGGTGGATTGTCTTCGACTCGAGGAGGCCATGGAGGTTGCTACAATCCGTATCGATCCTTGGAGCCTACGTAGATGAGGAGGATAGCGATGAAGACCCGAAGGACAAGTATCATGAGGTATAACTTCATAACCGAGTAGTTAAATCTCAACCAGTTTGCTAGCTAAGGTGTATGGACGATCCTAGGTTCTAGTCGGTGTTGCGAAGCTCGTAAAAATCATTTTTTAAAAATTCCTCCTCTCCGCGAACACGTGGGATGCTTGACATCGACTTATAGTGGTATTAGAGCCTCTAATAAACCTTAGATAGCTTGTAGCGATGTTAGAATTCCGCCGTTTTTGCCACGCAAAAACCGTCGACAAAAACAGTTTTCAAAAGTGAAGTATTGAGTTGTTTGCACACCCCGCGGGCTCACAGTTTGAATCGAGAAGCCGCGTGGTGGAGATTGCACACCCCGGGGACCCTCCGGGGGGGCCGAACAGCTGGGCTCACATCCCAAGACCACCACAAGGTGGTCTTGGCGGTGGGGACCCGAAACTGCCGCACCTTGGGCAGTTTCAGGTCTGCCTCACCCCCTGGCCACCTCGTGGTGGCCTCGATGGTGGGGTATCCCCTCTAGGCCCCCCGAATCAAAGTTAATATCGTGCTTTAACTTCCCGCAAAGGTTCGGGCGCGTTTCGTTTGATTCGGACTTCCGAATTGGCTCAAAACTTTCAGTTGTTGAACTTTAGCTCACTGGATTTTCATGTCTTGGAAAATTGTTTAAGTTTGCTAATTGTGTGCGGAATTCTAATGTCGTAGTTACTTTACAAGCTATATGTTGTATATATGTGTTTGGAAACATAGACTGATTGCTATACGTCGATTAGTCGGGGTTGCACATATCTGTGATGTTGTTGTGATGGTTTGTGTATATGAACTTGTTGAATCGTCATGAATAGATAGCCGGGGATGTGAGATGAGGGTTTCCATTCTTTCATTCGATGTATAAATTTGTAAAGTGATGTAATATTATTTTTGCGGGGCACATCCGGGTTGAGGTTGTAGCCACCGTTGTATTATTTCTTTTAATGTTTTTGCTCCTAGGATAGACCCAAGGTGGGATGCACAAACTACCGGGTACTTTGAAGTGCCGAGTGGCCTACTCACTTTGTTGAGAGAGGTTGCTTCACTTCGGGAATTTGGCGGGTAGTTTTCCGCACCTGTACGGGTCTAGGGTGGGGTTTGGCTATTCATCACGACCGTGGAATCCGTCTTTCGTTACTTGCTCAAGCGAAATGCGGAATTCCTAGTATATCCAATGTGTTCATCTGTGATCTGAAATGCCTATCATTGCGTCTGACGAATGGATATTATTATATGTATTATATAATAGACGTTGCTTATGTTTTGCATCCGCTCTAGTCCAGCCCCCGCTCTGTTGTTAGTTAAGTAACCTAACGGGTGATGACGGGGCCCATGGCGAATGCAGATGGTATAAGCGTACATTGTATTTTCGTTGTTTTCTACAATAGTAGGTTAATTGATTGGACTGCATTACATTAATGCAAAGAAAACAAACCAAAGCAGAATCGTTGGAACAAATTTTAAAACCACTCGGTTATTTTAAAACAGCAGACTTTTAAATGTGAAGCTTAAACCATTCCTTTTAAATGCTATCAGGTTTCATCGATTATATCAAGTTCACTACGTTCACTGTTTTTCCAAAACCATTCATAGCCCTCCGTCATTTCATATGAATATTCAATAGTATTCAAGCTATGTTTGTTTGCCTTAGTCAAGCCATAGTGATTGGTAGCTGCTGGGTATTCATATGTTGCATAGATAGATGCGTTGGTTTAGGACAGTCATACTACTTTGTTGGCCTTAGTCAAGGGTATATACGGTTGGGTTCAAATTAACCTGGACAATGACAGGTAGAACTTGACATGTGACTTATGATTTGTTAGCCTTAGTCAAGGTCATATGAGCATAGGGCAAAAATCCACATCGGGAGTTTCTAAAGAAACTGAAACTTACTAGTGTTGCATACCATTTGGAGTGTGATAATTTTGGTAGGATTCCTTCAACTTTATCATACAATGATATTTGGATCCCGATCCTACTGTGAGTATATGCTACTCCTCGGGAGATTGTTTCACTTAACGATCATTGCTATAAACCAAGTAGGTGTCTAGAACAGAGTTAGCGGGGCTACACCTCCAGGGAAAAGAGATTATTTAATTAAGGAACTTCACGAAAGCGTCGTAAAACCTCCTTCGATGTACCGACACTAGCCTGGCTGAACGGTTAAGCAAGTATTGTACGGTGAGATTAATCCTGACTAGTTCTTCTTTTATGGTTTAAGGAAGGATTCGAGAAACAGTGGGAACCATCCTGTTTAAATAAATTAAAAACCAATCTAAACTTGTAAGAGCATCAGCTAAGTATTTTCTTCTCTCTCTCTTGCAGTGACCCCGTGACCAGACATAGGTTACATCTAGATAATAAAATGACTGAATCTGACTATAATGACTGGCAAAGGTCTGTCCAGATGTCCATTTCCTATGGAAAGCTGGGACACCTCATTACTACTCAAGCACCTGCCGTCCCAGGTCCAGTTTCCGACGTCGCGGATATTGATATCCGTAAGACATCGTAAAAGGACAGTGCGAATGCCAAGTGCCTCATGTTGGCCTCAGTAGATGGTGTAAACCAGAGGCAACACGAGAAGATGGACTTAGCTTCCATCTTACTCCATAATAAAGATTTATATGGAGAGCAATCTCGTATCGCAAGATATGAAATCTCGAAGGAATTGCTTCAAGCGAGGTTGGCTGTCGGGTCATCTGTAAAGTACAACATCCTTACGATGACTAGCTATATTGATGAACTCAAGGACCTGGAGACCACGTTGGGAAACAGGTCATATGCTGACTTATTTCTACAGTCCCTACCAACTACTTTTGCCCAGGGGAAGAAAGTCATACTTCCAATTGAGGGCATCCTGAAGGAAACCAAGGTGACACCCACTCAGCTTATTGGGGAATTTTCCTCTTCTGCATCCAAGGCGAAAGCAAAGGGTGAGAAGAAGAAGACCTCCTCAAAGATGATATGTGGTGTCAGAAAGGTAGAAGGACAGGGAAGGGCTAAATTTTCTGGGCTAACAGTAGAGAAGAAAGGATATTCTTATTGTTACGGGAAAGGGCATTAGCAGAGGGATTACAGGGCTTTGAAAGCCAGAATCCAGGATCCGAAGCATGTTGTGGCTTCGACTTCGGGTGTGTTTGTAATAGAAAACTATATGTCAATTAACTCTACTTCCTGGGTACTAGATACCGGATCAGGATCTTATATCTGTAATTCATTACAGGCTTTGAGAAACCGTAGAGTTATCAGGTTAGGTGATTTGACTCTCAGGGTTGCTAACGGAATGAGCGTGGACGCTGAATCCATAGGGAGTATCACCTTGGATTGACAAGTGGGCAGATACTGATTCTACGTAACTGTTTGTATATACCTAGTCTAGCTTGTAACATCATATCTGTATCCTTACTTTCTAAGGAAGGATATGATTTTACATTTGTAAGCGATGTGGTCCACATCCACCTAAATCAAGCTTTGATTGGGTTAGGTACATTAGATAACGAAATATACGTATTAAATCAAGCTCAGGTTTTCAGTGTCCAGAACACACTTAAAAGAAAGTCTCCGGAACTAAATCAGGCTTTCTTATGACATTGTAGGCGGGGTCACATCAATGAAACACGGTTGACGAAGCTACATAAAGAGGGATATTTGGATCCGTTCGAATATCAGTCTTATGCAAGTTGTCAACCTTGTCTCATGGAAAAGATGACAAAGACACTGTTTACTGGACACGGAGTAAGAGCAAGCGAGCTCTTGGGACTCATACACAGTGATGTGTATGGTCCAATGTCTACACATGCGTGAAGTGGTTATTCATACTTCATTACTTTTACGGATGATTTCTCTAGGTATGGACATGTCTTCTTGATGAAGCATAAATCCGAGGCATTTGAGAAATTTCGGGAATACAAGAATGAAGTGGAAAAACAAACAGGCAAAAGTATCAAGACACTGAGATCTGATCGAGGTGGTGAATACTTGAGTGCCGAGTTCCTAGATTGTAAAAGAGAATGGAATTCTTTCTCAGCTTACTCTTCCATACACGCCACGACACAATAGTGTATCGGAAAGGCGCAACAGAACCCTATTGGATATGGTTCGTTCAATGATGAGTAAGGCTGAGTTGTCGCGATCCTTCTGGGGACATGCACTAGAATCAGCTGCATATCTTTTGATCCAGGATCCTACTAAGTCAGTGCCTACCACACCATATCAGATGTGGAGTGGGAAGAAACCATGTCTTAAACACTTTAAGACATGGGGATGCCCAGCTTTTGTCAAAAAGCAGCATGCGGACAAGCTCGAGGCATGATCGGTACAGTGTAAGTTTGTGGGATACCCAAAGAACTCCAAGGGTTATCTTTTCTATTACGCAGAGGAGCAAAAGGTCTTTGTTTCTCATCATGCCTGTTTCTTGGAAACTGAATTTTTAGAAAATCAGATAAGTGGGAGTGCAATAGAACTGGAAGAAATTCCAGAACCACAAGCTATTACTGAAAGCTTGGTAGAACCAGAGATTTCAGAAGAACCGGACATCCCCGCGCCACTCCGCAGAAGTAGTAGGCAGTCTCATCCGCCCGAGAGATACTATGGTTTTCTCATAGACGGGGATCGAGAGGATTGCATCATTGACAATGATGAGCCTACTAGCTTACAGCAGCCTTAAAATCTTTCGGACTTACAAAGCGGCGACTCGGTAAAATGGCTGGATGAAATGCGGACCGAGATGGAGTCCATGTACACCAACAAAGTATGGACTTTGAACATTGCTCCAGAAGGGGTAAAACCCATAGGCTGCAAATGAATCTTCAGAAAGAAGATTGGTGTAGATGGATAGGTTGAAACCTATAAGTCTAGACTTATTGCAAAAGGTTTTCGTCAAAGACCTGGTTTGGACTATGATGAAACCTTTTCCAGTGTCTATGCTCAAATCCATTCGGATCCTCCTTGCCATTGCTGCCTTCCACGATTATGAGATCTGGCAGATGGACGTAAAGACGGCTTTTCTAAATGGAAATTTGAAAGAGTGCGTCTATATGGATCAGCCAGAGGGTTTCATTCAGAGTGGGAGCAGCGGGAAAGTGTGCAAGTTGCTTAAGTCCATTTATGGACTAAAGCAGGCATCGCGGAGTTGGAACATCTGTTTTGATGATACAGTCAAATAATTCGACCTTATCAATAATCCAGATAAACCATGAATATATAGTAAGATTGTAGGGAGAAATGTGGTATTCCTCGTCTTGTACGAGGATGACATTCTCTTGATAGGAAATGACATTCCTATGCTACAATCAGTCAAAGGATTAATGTCACAGAGGTTCTCCATGAAAGGCCTGGGTGATGCCAACTACATTCTGTGGATCCATATCTATCGTGATAGATCTAAGAGGATGTTAGGAATTTCGCAGTCTAGGTACATCGACACCATACCGAAAAGATTCAGTATGGAAGATTCAAAGCGCGGTAATCTACAGGCTTGTCACGGAATCACCCTCTCCAAAGAGATGTCTCCAAAGACTGATTTGGAAAGTGCTCGTGTGTCAACTATACCCTACGCATCTGCGGTAGGCTCTATAATGTATGCGATATTGTGTACCAGACCAGATGTAACATACGCATTGAGCGTTGCAAGCCGGTATCAGTCAAACCCAGAGGAGAAGCACTGGATAGCAGTAAAGAACATTCTCAAGTACCTGAGAAGGACTACGGAGATGTTTTTGGTGTATGGAGGAAAAGACCTCCAGATCGAGGCTTTTGCTGACTCCAGCTTCCAGAGTGACAAGTTTGACTCCAAGTCTATGTCGGGTTATGTCTTTACCCTCAATGGAGGGGCGGTCTGTTGGAAGAGCTCCAAGCAGGACACCGCTGCTGACTCGACGATGGAAGCGGAGTACATAGCTGCTTGCGATGCCGCAAAAAAAAGCTGTCTGGATGAAGAAGTTCCTCACAGAACTTCAGATGGTTCCGACCATTGTTGATCCAATACCTCTGTATTGTGACAACAACAGCACTATAGCTTTAGCGAAGGAACCCAGGTCTCATCAGAAGTCCAGACACATTTTGAGGCGGTACCACCTGATTAGGGAGATCATAGATCGCCGGGAGATCGAGATGAGGAGAGTAGATATGGAGAATAACACTGCAGATCCACTCACGAAGGCCATCCCTCAGACACAGCTCAAGCGGCTGATCGAGATGATAGGTCTGCGATACGCCAGTACATAGCCCTAGTGCAAGTGGGAGATTGTTAGTGTATATGACCTAGAGGCCATTATTGTATCATACTGGTTTGTATATTACTTAATTGAAGCTTGGAATATTCACAATTGTTTTGACAGTCTTGCTCAAAATGGTAGTATGCTACTTGGTTTGTTTCTACTTCAATATATGCATGTGTTTCTTTTAGCATATCGCTTATACATATTAGTGGAGCCATTAGGATCTTTGCTTGATTACCAGCGTTGTGATGGCAGTCACACTTGTTGGGGCTGGGTAATCTACAAGCACATCCTTATACAGGTCCCTAGTCGTAGGATTATCGAGATGGGGCATCGATACTCCAGAGGAGACTAGTGTATACGCTTCTCATCCAGCAAGGGAGATGGTCTGTCCCACAGCCATTAGTACGTCGTACTAGAGATAGTATGTAGGTGCTCGTTAGGTTATGAGTACACTGGACAGGACTCGTCGGGAACTGTTTGTTGGTATTATACCTATCGTCGGGTAGCAGTTCCCAGGTGACATGAGTACAGCTTAGTCCGTCGACTTGACACTGCTGCTTCGTCTCGAGTGTGTTCCCACAGTACTTTGATTACTACCCTACCACGGTTCGAAGGAGTCGCTCTAACAGGTAGTAGTTGGGTGCAGTCCTGAAGCACTTAGAGGCAGTGGCGGTTAGGTAGTGTAACATTTTGAAAATCGTTTTGGTGAAATTTCGGAGAATCGGTAAAACAACGGGTGTTTTCCGTAAAAATCAATATATAATTATCTTTCATCATAAAATCAAATATACCTATTCTAACTATGTAATTGCTAGTATTTGGTGTTTATTGAGTCACTTGCAAAATTTCTAGTTGACTGAAATTTTTTCCGAAATTAATTATTTTAATATTATTTTAAGCCGTCACTAATTCATTTAATTAGTGATAATTACAAATTGGAATGGGTTAATACAAATTCTGTGCATCATGACACATTAAACCAAAATTTAACATGTTGTTTTTGAAATGAAAAGAAATTGTTAAGATGGTTCTAAAAATATGATAGAAAAAAGCTTAAATAGTGAAATTAAATTAAATAGAAATTGAGGTTTGGTGTTTATCTTCTTGTATGTGCACTCACTCACTCACAAACCCTATTTCCCTTGTGTGGCCGAGCCATGGGCTGCCCCAATCACCCAAGTCCCCACCTCATTCCTCACAACAAAAGAAAAGAGAATAAGAAAGAAGAAAAATAAATAAATAAAGGAGGCATGGGATTTAATTAGTGAGGAATGGGGAGAGTTTGACTTGGACTTTTTCCACACCCACACTCATCTCACACTCACTCTCTCTCCCTCCTAAAATTTTTGGCCGAGCCTCCGCATAATGCAGTCCAAAAAAAATTCCACCCCATTTCAGTCCAAAATCCATCAAAACTTGCATCAAAAATCCATCTAAAATCCTACAAAATCCAAATCCAAGCCCTACCCATTTTTCCATAGCCTATCTAGTATGGATCTTGGTGGAAAGAAGCTAATTTGGAGGGCTAAATTTGCTTGTGGGATCTTCTATTTGTTGGGTACAAATTCTAACCCTTTGCTTAATTTGTTGTTTAATTACTTGAATCTAGCATAATTGGTGTTTAATTATGGTTCCAATTTCAAACTTGAGAATTCAAGAGAATGGTGTTTGAATTCAAGTTAGGGTTTTGAGTTATGAGATTATGGTTATGTGATGTATTTAACATGTTAATGCTATGCAAAACTAATCTAGTTGCTAATTTGCTAATTGTAACATTTAAAATGTCCAAATTAAGTTTTTTAGCAAACTAGGTTTTAGAAATTAATTCAAAATGTGAGATTAAAATATGGTCAAGTTTTTCATCACATCATTAACAATATAATGGGTAGTTTCACACTTTAAGATATGTAAAATGTAAGCTAGGTTCTAATTTGCCAATTGTTATTTTAAAAATTGTCTAAATTATATATTTTGTAAACTAGATTTTTAGAATTTTGAAAATAAGCGGGATTAAAAATCTGGAAATGGTTTGTATGACTTAATTAAGATAATTAGTGAGCATTGAAGCCGCTAGAATTGTTAAAACAACTAGATTTGAACTAAACTGGCAATTGTTGCTTAATAGAGTTTCGGAAAAATAGCTTTAAAGCGAATTTGAAGTTTTGATGATTTAAACCCTATTTCATATATATTTTGTGTGTTGTGGAACCACGAATGGTACGTTTGGGTTTTTTCTCGATCAATCGGCATTTGTACTGTAAGTCTACGGTAGCGCCTCGGCCGTCTGTCCGAGGCCAAAATGCGGAAACGAAAACTTTTTCTTAACTTGTAAACCGGCGCTACCGCATACTAAAACCCGGATCGGACCATTAACCTACTACTAGCTATCAAGAGAAGGGATAGAATGCTATACCGAGCGATCCGAGTCCTTCGGTCTTTGGCCACCATACCAAGCTTCCCGCGGCAACTCCGGTCTTCATCTCCTCGTCGGAAAGGGCACCACATTGAGAAGTCTTTTTACGGGCTTCCGCTTCATCCGAAGCAACTCGGGCACGAAGTGTGCTAGCCGACGTGCCCAAGGTTGAAGTAGAGTATGTTGTCATCACTTTGTCTCTTGCATCCATGGCTTGGATGGAGGTTTTAGATGATGCCTTTCATGGAAAGTATGAGCTAGAGGAGGAGGAAGAAGAAAGAGCTATCTTTTTCCTTTTGTGATGCTATGATAGAATGAGAGAGTGAGGAAAAATAATATGAGAGCTAACAATATTCACATGGCAGCCCCTCTCTCTCTCTCTCTTCCTCTCATATCATCACAAAACAATCAAATAATGTGATATTTACACACATAAAGAGACCATGAGTCACCATGTATGTCCATGTCACAATGAATGCACAAAATGATGATTTAAGCTCACAATTTCCATTATCCAAACATTAATCCAAAAGTTTGGTCCAACAAAAAGATCCGGCAACATCTAAAGTAAACTCGTAATGGATCACAAGGATACCCCTCACCTGTATATACACACCTGCATCCGCATTCCGACTGAATGCGAATGCGATGAGACTAAAGTAATCCAACAAATCTAATACTAGGATCTGGCTTAAACCAAAGCCCACTAGTATGATCCGTCCGATCATGATCCGTGCAATACCGCACGTATAAGATCGAACCCTGCCATATATCATACGACCTCTACAACGTTTTGCCCAAAACTTGAGAAACTGTCTGTGGGGGGCTCTAAAGACTCGTCAATACTTTGGCTGTGGATTTAACCACTGGCACGTCCGTGGTACTAGCTGTACGTAATGGGCTACCAGGTACTGACCAAAAGGGAGGTCGATGAGCGAACTCATCCTGACACCCTACTGAGCCTGTCAGTGACAATATCCCTACAGTCCGGTCCGTTCGTCTATGAGCATCGCATGGTGGGCCTAGGGATTGGTAAAGGTCAGACCCCCAAAAGCGGTACAAGTCATGTCGGAGTGTAGCCCAGAACACCGTGAGATACTACTGGAATACATACCAGTAAATCTCCTGCCTTGGCCAAGGACTTCGTGTAATGGCTCTCCTAGACACAGCGCGACCTCACCCCCAATACCGGGAAAGACAAACCCCTGCCGATCCGCTCACTGCCTCCATGTTGCTCGGGACTGTACCCAACTAAAACCTGTTTGCACGACTCCTTTGAGCCGTGGTAGGGTAGTAATCAAAGAACAGTGGGAACCCACACGAGACAAATGACGATCTCAGGTCGATGAACTAACTTATACACATGTCACCAGGGATCTGCTATCTGACGCTAGGTATAATACCAACTAGCATGTTCCCGGCGAGTCCTGTCCGGTGTACTCATAACCCAATGAGCACTTGTATACATCTTAGGTGAACCAACTGACACCAGTGGCTTGTGAGACCGGCCACCGCCCCTCGTCGAGGTCTCGACTGTATACACTAGTCTACTCCGGAGTATCGATGCCCTGTCTCGAAGCTCCTACGACTAGGGACCTTTTAAGGATGTGCTTATAGACCCCAGCTCCCACGTATATGATCACCATCATACTGCTGGTCGTCAAGCAAGAATCCTAAGGGCTTTATCAGCGTGCAATAGCGACCTGTAAGGTCACCTAAAGCAGTACACGATGATAAAGATAAACCAGATAGCATACTATCATCTCGAGTAAGACTGTCCTACCGGCATAGGTCCTCCCTCAATCATTGCAATCACGTGCTTGTGATCCAATAATTGACTCTGAGGGCATTATATCTAACAATCTCCCACTTGCACTCAAGGCTAATTATTGCGATGTCGCATACTCACAGCCCGTGTGATACCGAACGCCCAACTCCTCTACTAATCAGTCTCACAATGCCCGTTTGCGAAACTATTGTGTTTGAGGAATAGCCTCAGTGAGTGGATCCGCCCTGATGTTTCTTTCTATGTCTCTCTTTATCTCAAGTTCGCGGAGAAAGCCATCTCCCGAAATGAGCAATACCTGTCTTAGAATATGTCTGGATATCTGATGGGACCTAGTTCATAAATGAACTCCAAATCCAAACTTCTTAGACTGTATTGTCAACTGAAACCAATCAGTATCCTGCGCCATGCCTCCCTCAGTTTCTGCTTGGACCACCTGTCCAAAATACTGCCCTTTGTAAGAGGGAAAACTATAACTCTAACGGTCACTCTGTCATCCAGGTCACCTTGGAAGCCCGGAATGATAACCGTCCCCGGAAAGAGGCTGCCGTTATCATATCCCTAGAACATCAACTTATGTTCTAAAACTGCTTCCGAATGTTTCTCCAGGATAGGATTAATATCAACTTATTGCATCTAGTGCAAAAACAACGTCTGGTGTGGTACTTGACATCTCATGATTGACTCAATTGCCTAAGCAAGTAATCTGCCAATCATGCACATCCCTCTCCCCTTTAATCTGTAAGACACCTTCAGAGAGGGTGACTCCATTACCTGCAGGTACACTACCATGCCAGGAGTCGTCCATTCTAAAACACCTTTAGAATGCTGTCTAAGTACCCAGATTGGGAAACTGCCTAAATCTAGATATAAAACCATAGATCTAGTAACCAGAATATCTGATATAATATTCATATCCTATGTGGAGAAACCACTGCGTGACAACCAAAGTATAACCGATCGTAGTATAGGAATTTCACATCCCACTCTGTGTATGTCATCCAAATAGTAGGACATCACACCCTACTACCTTCTTAACAGACCCATCCTCTATTCTGATGAAGTCAAACCTATGACTGTCACATCAGAAATAGATGATCTTTCTCCGCCATATCTGCTTTTGTCCATAAATAGACATAAGCTACTTGTCCACTATGCTTCCGCTGCTCCCACTGACTACGGCAACCCTCTGGCAGAGTCATATACACATGCACTTCTAAAGAAAGTTTATAATGATGCTATACTCATCCTCCTGCCGGGTCTCATAGTTTGGAACAACAGTAGTGTCAAGTCTGGGTAAACAAGAACCTTCCTGTCACCGTCCTTGAGGCTACCGGAGTGCCTCTCGGGTGCCTGAGGTTACCCACCATATCTGCGGAGTGGCCAATAGAATGTCAAACCAGATTGAATCTTTAGGTTCTTATCAAATTTTCAGTAATCGTTTGCGAATCTGGAATCACTTCTAGTTCTACCATACTCCCACAACTTTTTCTGAAAAAATCCATTTTTATCAAAACTGTGGCGAGTCAAGAACAATATCACTATTGATCTTCCAGATGGTAGAAAGTCAACCCTCGTCATAGCCTGGGTCAATCAACAAACAGCCATTACAGAAATATGCCTTGAGTTATCCAGAGTCTGGTTTTAAGCATAAGCCGGACAACTCCCCGTACCTTAACATCGTTAAGATATGAACTGTTCTATATCCAATACAGAAACAGAGGCACTCATTTAATTAAACCAGATTCAAATCATGCAGCTGTCTCCAGTGCATGTCAACTAAATGGAGAGAGGCCGATCAGCATTACTCAACTTAGGAGTGCTTCCAATTATGAGTAACCTGAAAGAGAAGCAAGTTCTCTTAATCATTACTATCAACTGAATACCATACACAAGTATCTACATCTTCGACCACCTTGAAGAATCCCGATACTTGCAACACCTGGTTCTCTACTCTATTCTTATACCTATAACTTCTCAAAACTTAGACTTTGTATTTCTACGAAACACATGTCTATAAACTAGAGAAGTCATAAGTAAACAGAATATAGTACGAGAACTTACCCCTCTGTCCTAATGGACACTGGACAATATACAATACTTTGTACAAGTCCGTTGAGTTGAATAACTCGAACCCTGTGCGTTGTAGGTTGAAAACTGTACTTATGGTTAAGAAGAATTACACCGTTGTTTAATACTCCTTACCTAACCATCCACTGATATAGGTAAATGTTATAGACATAATTTCAAAAAGTTATATCTCACTCTATAAAAATAGACGTACAGATATGTCAATTTGAAATTGGTGCATAACAACGGATATTCAAAACCAAATGTTTGCCGTCCGGCAAACAACCCAGGCGATTTCCTCAAATATCACCAACTACAACGAATCCTGATATAATGAGGACAATCACCTAATTCCCAATAGCTTACTCCCACTCATCATCTATAAAACCATACAGATGTGAGAATCAAAGCTGGTAAATACATACCCTGGAGCAAGTGTCTAATTGGGAAATCAGTTTTCTTTTAACAGTACACAGTGAAACTAAAACATGTAAATGTATCAAAGGGTTTCCGGGTATTCCTAGTAATGCCTCTTCCTTTATCAGATTCACAACTGTTGTTAGTTATATGTATGCCCTAGAGGCCATTACTGTACATTGGATGTATATTGTAGTGGATGCTGGGACATATATAGGGAGGACTTTCTTGCTCGACATGATAGTATGCTATCTGGTTGACCTTTACCTTAACGTGTACACTGATTGTCTCTCTGATACATGTTGGTAAAGCCCTTAGGATGTGTACTTGACTACCTGGACTGTGATGCGGATCATACTAGTGGGGACATGGTAGTCCATAAGTACATCCTTCAGAGTCCCTAGTCGTGGGTGTATCGAGATGGGGCATCGATATACCAGAGTAGACTAGCGTGTACCTTCTCGACCTATACAGATGGGCGATGGATGATCCCATATCCATTGGTGTTTGACATCGGAGATGATATACGGGTGCTCAGTAGAGACTGGGTACACTGGACGGACTCACCGAGAACTCCCAGATGGTATTATACCTGACGTCAGATGGCAGTTCTCTGGTGACACTGGTACAGAGTAGTCTGTTGACCCGAGATCGTCATAGAGTCTTGTGTGGTTCCCACTGTGCTTTGATTTCCATCTTACCACGTCCAAGAGGGCGTGCAAAACGGTGGTTTTTGGGTACAGTCCCGAATCACATGGAGGCAATGAGCGATAGGAGGGGATTCGTCTCTCCCGGTATAGGGGGTTGATGTTGCGCTGTGTTCGATTGGCTATAACAGGAAATCCCTGGCCAGGGTTGCTGAGATTTACTGGTAAGTGTTACCAGTAGTTTCTCGAATAGTTATAGACCTCATATCGACACGACTTATCGAGCTATTGGGGTCTGACGTTTACCACCCCTAGGCGAGATATGCGACATATCAGACGATCAGACCGGACTGTACGGTAGTGTTACTGGTTGGATTCACTAGAGTGTGAGCGGGCTTGCTCGTCGATCTTCAGATCGCTCAATACCCGGGTGGCCGTTTCGTTTAGCAGACCGCTTGTGGCTTGTGGATGTTTGATATGATCATCATCTGCTGCCAGCGTATTGACGAGTCTTTAGAGTCCTACACAGAGGTTTCCTGGCTCAAGCGAAACGAAATAGGAGCGCATATGAGATATGTGCGGGACCGAGAATAATGCGTGTATGTGATACCGTATTTCATTCTCGCGAACAATGTGTCGAATGGTTGTATGCGATATAACCTAGTTATCGAATCAAGGATTGATTTGATAAATCGATACATTGTATATTAGTCGGTTATATGTGATATGACCGGATCGTTAAATCAAGTGTTGATTTAATGATTTAATGCATAATTATATATTTGATATATTGCTTTGCATTAACAAGTAATGGTTCACTTTAAATGGATTTTCTCACTCGCTTGTGCACATTGTATATGTGATATATTTTTTTGTGCACTTGATTGTATCATGTTTGATGATACATGATTGTGTAAAGAGTTAAATCTTAGTTAAGTAAATGGTTAGGGTTTTTACAAATTTATTCTTTCATTTATCTTTTAATTTGGATTAAAAAGAAATTGTAGCGTCTTGAAAAGTCGTTTTGGTGTTTTCCTGAAATTCGGTGAAAATTCGGTATTTTTCCGAAAACCGTCTTTCTCGATATTTTGCAGTTTAGGGCTAATTATACTTAAAATGGATAGGTAATTACTTGTTTTTAGTGACTAATGAGTTAATTATGAAATTTTGGTCATTTAAAAATTTTTCCCTATTTTTCAATTTTTTAATATTATTTTAAGCCGGTAAGAAAATACATTAAATAAGCGATAAATACTAATTTTTCCGGGCTAATTTTAATCTCTAAAATTATGATAATTATAATCTAGTGATAACATGAATTTTTAGTAATTTATTTTGATTTTTAACCAATTTTTATGAATTGAAACGAATTTATTGAATTTTGGGCTAAAACTTGCAATTTTTGAGTTGTAGGGGGCCTTTTTGCATAAAATTTCTTTTGTAAAATCCCTCTCTCTTTTTCCTCAGCCCTAGGACAGCCCCACCTTGTGTGAGACCAGAAATTTCTGGCCTCATTTTCTTTGGTTGCTTTCTTGAGTTGTTTTGATGGTTTATGGTTTTATTTTAATTAAAATGGATAAAGTATGATACTTTGACTTTGTGGACTTGACCCATGACCTTCCCCACTTGACCACACCCTCCCCCATCCCTCTTCTGGTCGAAAATTCCAGCAGCCCTCCCCCTTCACCTTCCTCTTTTCATTTCCTCCAAAATTTCATCAAAATTGCTACAAAAATCCATATAAATCCACAAATCCTTCTCTTTTTCAACACAAAATCCTTGTGCTACCTCTTCTCAAGCCTAATATGGTTGAAATCATGTGGAAAGGAGGCATTTTTGGAGCAAACTTTCTTGCTTGATCCATTGATCAAGAGGTATAATTCCTATCTTGTTAAATCCTTTGTTTAAGTGCTTATGTTATATGGTTAGTGTTAATTTAGTGTAGATTAATCTAGATTTCTTAGATTTTGTTTGAAAATTCTAACTAGGGTTTGAAAGCCATAATAGTTAATTAAGTTATTTTATAGTTAATCTAGTTGTTAATGACTAATCTATATGGTTACCTTGTTGATATAGTTTTCAATTATGCTAATTTGATTAAATTTAGAAGTGTGAAATTTGCTTTTTAGGATTTTCAAGAAAAGGTTTTTGTATGGAAATGGTATTTGAAACATGATTAGTGAGTTGATTAAACCTAATTTGTGTTGATTAAACCTAATTTGCTATCTAGTGTTTTGCTAACCTTAATCTAAGTGGTTAATTTGCTTATTAGGCTAAATTTTAGTGTTAAAGTAAGGATTTCTTATATAGTTTGAGTTATGTTTGCTATTTATAAAAATCAAGAGAAGGTTTTGTTATGTAAATTAGGTTTTTTAAGCTTAGTTAATGGTTTAGAATTTGTGTATTGGCTAACTTTTTGGTTAGTTTGGAATGTTGGTGTTGGGTGGTGTTGACTTTGTCGCTATATTGTCGATGTTTGCATCAAATTGCAATTTCTGCTTACTAGATTTTTATAGAAGTTATGTGATGTGTTATTTGTGGTATCTTGATGATTTTGTTGGCTTGTCCTACGACTTTTAGGATGCGTGAGTGCGGTTTTTGGGTAGTCGGGTTTTAGTTTTGCCGGGTGACCCAAATCGGCGTTTTTCGGCAGTTTTTGCGATTTTCGCGTGTGTCCGCGCACTTTGTGCACGTTGTACCTAGCTAGCGAACTTTAGTAGTTTCGTTGGGGTTTTGCGTCGTTCTTGATATGTAACCTTATATTTGATATAAATTACAGGTTCGGTCGCGGAGACGTCTGACGCGGCGCGAAAGGGAAAGGCGGTGATCGGACACAGCTAGCCAGGAATCCCGGTGAGTAGATTTAACATCTACGGGGGACGATCGTCTGGATGGCGCAAGTCGCCCGATAGATTTAGTAAACTGGAAAATAGTAAAATGGCTAATCACTTGTGACATTAGAATAATAATACTGGCATGATAGTTGCTGCAATTAGGTCAATAGGTTATACCCATATATGCAAACTCAATTGTAGGACACATGCACCATTACCAGGTTTTATATGCAGCACGAGCACTATTCATGTTACACACACACCCTGGTAATTGCCATGCCACCACACTAGATAACTTTTAAATTAAACCTTTTATTAATTGATACTTAAATTGTGTTATTCCCTTAAAATGAAACCCTAGGATTGCTATTCATGTGCATGTACTTCATCATATTCATTGTTCATGCTTAATCCATTTATCACACATCGCAACTTGGTTATTGATATCATACGCATTCATTGTCATTGATATATGCACTTATGAGGATTTTCTTGAGATTTTATGATATTGCTGGATTTCGGGGGAAAGCCGCAAAATTTCCAAACTTATAATATTTTTAAAACATGTAAATTGCGGTTTTCTAGTGATGTAAGTGTCGTCCACCATGAGTTTGCTGTGGCTTTGGAAATCCGTGTCGAGGAGTGGAGGAACCGGCACGGGTACATGGTGGGCCCGGTAAGGTACCCCGGGGCAAGAGGAATGTGGTGATGACGTTGAGCCTGGCAGGGGACGGATTACCTACCGGTGACTGTTTGGGACGGCGGATATCCAGAGGATACCGACCGTGGCCACTAGATGATGAGATATTGATATTTGAGATGGGTCAGCCGGACGGCTGAGGCCAGAGGTACATTTATGAGATTGAGACAGCTTTTGGGTGTCGTTGCTGGACACCGATTTTCGTCGATTCATTGGCATTATGCTGGCATTCTAAAAGAGTTTCAAAAACAAAAAGAGATAAAATATTTCTTATATATATACCTATTGAGACCTCAGATTTTCATGTTGCATGCATATTATTACACTGATGTTATATACACACCTGCTAGTGCATCCAGTCTTACCTGTATTTTAGATGCTAGGATGCTTGTGTGCATGCATACGATAGCTTTTGTAGATGTTATTTATTACTCACGAGTTGGCAACTCACCCCCGTTGTGCCACAGTCTTTCGCAGGTCCGCTCCGTCAGTTCAGTAGCGGCGGGCGCACTTGTCTTTTGCCTCTTTTGCCTGAGCTCGAGATTTGCTCATAGGTGGGTTATGTTATATTTTTTGTACCACCTTGTATATTCTTGTATATTCTCGTATCTAGTGTACTCCATCTACTGTTCTACCAGATATTTGTATATTGACCTAGAGATGAGACTGTGAGGTTTGTGGATTTTATGCTGTATTTTGGGGTCGAACTCACTTGAGTCGACATGATGTTTTCTTATGCTTCATTATGCTTTATTATGCTTGTTGTCATTTATATTGCGTGGGATTTGTGACCGCCGTATGGCGAAGAGCTAGCTCCCGCTTGGGGATGCCCTATTTTGTGGATTCATGTATATATTTGTTGTACCCATTTTTGGGGGTCAGTTTTTACAAAGGAGACTCTGCCGAAATTTTCGGGAAAAATTTGTACTGTTTTAAAAAAAAAAGTGTTTTACATGACTTATTTGATAACTCGCTTTCAATTGATTGGGTTTTCTTCACTCCTTTGCTTCATTGGGTTTGTTTTCTGGGCTTTGGCTTACTTATTTTACGGACGCCTTTAGACGTTCCGTAAACTTAAGTGCCAGTCACGTTCCGTACCCTGCGGGTCGTGACAAAGTTGGTATCAGAGCGATAGGTTTACCTTTGTGAGTGTAGGATGACCCTTGGTAGATGGAGTAAGTGACTTAAGCAGGGTAACGTAGCGTGCGTATGTCCGCGGCATACTTACGATACGGTACTCCGCCTAAGTGACTTTAGGATATACTTGCTTGAAAAATTTCTTCTTCAATTCCGTGTATCCTATGATCCTATTGCACTGTCCTTACTATCCGTTTTCCTGTGACAGCCACTATGCCGCCGAAGGCTACGAGGGCACAGAGGGCTGCCGCCAGAGACGAGATTCGAGCTGGCTCGTCCGAGGCTAGGACTGAGCAGGGTGGTATGCCTACGCCGCAGGGACAGACCGATCCACTTTCCCCAGGCCGTATGGATAGGCTCGAGACCGGTATGGAGGAGTTGCGACAGATGATGGGAGGCATGCAGGAGCTGCGTCAGATGGTAGGATCCCTAGTTGCAGCCAGTCGTACACCGAGGCAGGATGACGTACCTACTACATCACAGACGACCATGATACCTGCTCCTACTACTACCATCGTGTCCATTCCGGTTTCACTACAGGACTTCATGAGGCTGAGACCTCCAGTATTCACCGGCACCGAGGCAGCGGAGGACCCACAGACGTTCCTTGACAGTTTAGCCAGGATCTGCCGTTCACTGAGATGTTCGGATGATCGATGGGTAGAGCTTGCGAGTTTCCGGCTAGAGGGTCTCGCGCAGACATGGTGGGAGTCAGTCTTGAGAGGTCGAGCTGCAGATCTACCGCCTATGACTTGGGCCGAGTTTACAGCGGTCTTTCTAGCCCGTTTCCTTCCAGAGAGCGTTCGTGACGCCAGAGCTCGCAGTTTCGAGGCCTTAGTCAAGACACCTGGGATGACGGTGTCTGAGTATGACATCCAGTTTACTCAGTTGTCCCGATATGCTCAGTATTTGGTGGATACCGAGGAGAAGATGGTGAAGAGGTTCGTACAGGGACTTGATGCCCAGCTATATCTTGCCATTGGCGCCCAGCACTACGACACTTATTCAGCTGCTATGGATACAGCATTGCGGATGGAGGCACGCATATCACAGACTCCGGCCGTTTCTGGGCCGAAGAGGATGCGCACCGATGTACCGCCTCAGAGGCAGCGCGCCAGATTCTTTCCGAGAGATAGGCCTGGCAGAGGATTTGGGCGGGGACAGTTATATGGTTCTTATTCCCAGGGGCAGCAGCCGTCGCCAGGATGTTTTGGGTGCGGGAGTTTGCACCATCTTGTCAGAGACTGTCCGGTGAGACGACAGGGAGTAGCGACAGTTCCGCATGTGACCCTACCACCATCACCACCCCCTCCTCAGAGAGCCCTACTTCCTACCCCAGGCGATGCTCCACGCCAGTTAGGTGCACCGAGAGGCCGTGGACGCGGCGGTCCTGTTCAGAGAGGACGAGGAGGCAGAGGCCGAGGTCGAGGTCAGCCCGCTATCGGTGGAGGACAGGCCCGAGTTTTTGCTTTGACACCGCAGGATGCGCAGGCATCCAATGCCGTTGTGACAGGTACTTTGCCAGTTTGTTCTTTCGATGCACGGGTGTTATTCGACCCAGGTTCCACACATTCGTACGTATCTACACACTTTGCACCGATGTTGGGCCGTGAGTCGTCGTCGTTAGATCAGCCGCTTGTTGTTGTTACTCCGGTAGGCGAGTCGTTTGTCGCTCGTTTTGTATTTCGTTTGTGTTCCGTTCGTATCGGGGAGAGGGATTCATCAGTTGATTTGATACTCCTCGATACGTTGGACTTTGATGTGCTTCTGGGCATGGATTGGCTAGCCACTTGTTATGCTTCGGTGGACTGCCGTGAGAAGGCAGTCAGATTTAGCTTTCCGGGAGAGCCAGTCCTTGTTATTCAGGGAGACCGCAGTGTCGCCCTTCCCAGCTTAATTTCTTCTCTTCGCGCTGGTCAGCTCTTGCGGAAGGGATGTCAGGGATTCTTAGCGTGTATTTGTGATACTCGAGCTGCAGAGGTTCCGTTGGACCAGGTCCCGGTAGTTTGTGAGTTCCCTGATGTTTTCCCTGATGAGCTACCTGGGCTACCGCCTGAGCGCGATGTTGAGTTCTGCATTGATTTGATTCCCGGTTCGGGGCCTATTTCTATACCACCGTATCGGATGGCCCCGGCAGAGCTTCGAGAGCTGAAGGAGCAGTTGCAGGATTTGTTGGATAAGGGGCTTATTCGACCGAGTGTTTCTCCGTGGGGTGCTCCGGTCCTGTTTGTCAAGAAGAAGGATGGAAGTTTGCGCTTATGTATCGACTACCGCCAGCTGAACAAAGTTACCATTCGGAACAGATATCCGTTGCCGCGCATTGATGATTTGTTCGACCAGCTTCAGGGTGCGGGGTATTTTTCGAGGATCGACTTGCGATCAGGATACCATCAGCTGCGAGTCCGACAGGAGGATATACCGAGGACAGCTTTTCGCACGCGCTACGGCCACTACGAGTTTTTGGTGATGTCGTTCGGACTCACCAACGCCCCAGCAGCATTCATGGATTTGATGAACCGTACATTCAGGCCGTATCTTGACTTGTTCATCATCGTGTTTATCGACGATATCTTGGTGTACTCCCGGAGCAGAGAGGAGCACGAGCAGCACTTGCGGATTACGTTACAGACTCTTAGGGAGCACCAGCTGTTCGCGAAGTTCTCCAAGTGTGCTTTCTGGCTGGACAGCGTCGGATTCTTGGGTCACGTGGTTACGAGAGACGGCATTTGTGTAGACCCGAAGAAGATTGAGGCTGTTCAGCAGTGGCCCCGACCTACATCGGTTACTGAGATCCGTAGTTTTCTAGGCTTGGCGGGCTACTACAGGCGTTTTGTTCAGGACTTCTCCCGTATAGCTGCACCGTTGACCAGTTTGACCCGGAAGGGAGTTCCTTTCGTTTGGACAGAGGAGTGCGAGCGCAGTTTTCAGCAGCTACGGACATGTTTGACTACGGCGCCGGTATTATCTTTACCTTCGGGATCAGGCGGATTTGTTGTCTACTGTGATGCTTCGCGAGTGGGATTAGGATGCGTTTTGATGCAGCATGGCCGGGTGATCGCTTATGCTTCTCGGCAGTTGAAGAAGCATGAACAGAACTACCCCACTCATGATTTGGAGATGGCTGCAGTGGTCTTTGCACTGAAGATTTGGCGACATTACCTTTACGGCGAGTCGTGTCAGATATTCACCGATCACAAGAGCTTAAAGTACATATTTCAGCAGCGAGACCTGAACCTCAGACAGCGTCGTTGGATGGAGTTGGTGAAAGACTACGACTGCGAGATCTTATATCACCCCGGCAAGGCGAATGTGGTGGCAGATGCGTTGAGTAGGAGGCCCGGGGGTAGTCTATCCTTTTTGCGCGCAGTTCAGAGGCAGTCGTCAGCAGATTGGCAGATGTTATGCGACAGCCGAGTTGAGTTCGAGTTCACTCAGACAGGGGGACAGCTCGCGCATGTTCGTGCACGCCCACAGTTGCTTGACCGTATATATGAGGCACAGCGTAGTGACGACCGTTGCTCAGAGATCATGGCACAGATGGGACAGGGCAGATTTTCCGAGTTCATGGTTGACGATCAGGGGATTTTACGATATGGATCTAGACTGTGCGTACCAGATGCTGATGGATTGCGGCGCGACATTCTTGAGGAGGCACACCGATCAGTGTATAGTGTCCACCCCGGTTCCACCAAGATGTACCATGATATGAGAGAGACCTACTGGTGGGACGGGATGAAGAGGGACATTGCGGAGTTCGTTTCGAGATGCCTGACTTGTCAGCAAGTCAAGGCTGAGCACCAGAGGCCCGCAGGAGAGCTACAGCCGTTACCCATTCCGGAGTGGAAATGGGAGCAGATTTCGATGGACTTCGTTGTGGGTCTACCCAGGACCAGTCGAGGGTACGACTCCATCTGGGTGATCGTGGATAGATTGACGAAAGCGGCTCACTTCCTGCCAGTGAAGACGACTTTCAGCTTCGCTCAGTATGCTCAGCTCTATATTGACGAGATCGTGCGACTACATGGCGTACCGACTTGTATCGTGTCAGATCGAGGCACTCAGTTCACCAGCCGACTTTGGCAGAGACTTCAGGAGGCTTTGGGCACTCGTTTGAGCTTCAGCACAGCGTTTCATCCGCAGACAGATGGACAGTCAGAGCGGACCATTCAGACTCTCGAGGACATGCTCAGATCGTGCGTTTTAGACTTTGGTGGTAGCTGGGATCGTCATTTACCTCTAGTGGAGTTCTCCTACAACAACAGCTTCCAGGATACTATTCAGATGGCACCTTTCGAGGCATTGTATGGGAGGAGATGCAGATCGCCCGTTTGTTGGACAGAGCTCAGCGAGAGCAGCTTTTTGGGGCCGCAGCTTGTTGAGGAGACGACAGCGAAGATACAGTTGATCCGAGACCGGATGAGAGCGGCTCAGAGCAGGCAGAAATCGTATGCAGACAGGCGCCGTCGCAGATTAGAGTTCGCAGTTGGCGACCATGTTTTTCTGAAGGTCTCACCGATGAAGGGCGTGATGCGTTTTGGGCGAAAGGGGAAGCTTAGCCCTAGATTCGTAGGTCCCTTCGAGATCCTCGAGCGTGTCGGCGCTGTTGCATATCGTTTGGCTCTTCCACCCAGCTTTCCCGATGTTCACCCCGTTTTTCATGTTTCGATGCTCCGCAAGTACCTTCACGACCCTTCGCATGCGATTCAACACCCGACAGTCCAGCTAGAGCGCGACCTTTCTTTTACAGAGCAGCCGGTGGCCATCCTGGATCGGCAGGTGAAGAAGTTGAGGTCGAAGATTATACCAACCGTCAAGGTCCTTTGGCGTAGCCCGAGCAGCGAGGAGGTTACCTGGGAGACCGAGGGCGAGATGAGGAAGAAATATCCCCATCTCTTTGAAGGTACGCGTAGCTATATTTTAAATTCGGGGACCGAATTTCCTTAAGGGGGGAAGATTGTAGCGTCTTGAAAAGTCGTTTTGGTGTTTTCCTGAAATTCGGTGAAAATTCGGTATTTTTCCGAAAACCGTCTTTCTCGATATTTTGCAGTTTAGGGCTAATTATACTTAAAATGGATAGGTAATTACTTGTTTTTAGTGACTAATGAGTTAATTATGAAATTTTGGTCATTTAAAAATTTTTCCCTATTTTTCAATTTTTTAATATTATTTTAAGCCGGTAAGAAAATACATTAAATAAGCGATAAATACTAATTTTTCCGGGCTAATTTTAATCTCTAAAATTATGATAATTATAATCTAGTGATAACATGAATTTTTAGTAATTTATTTTGATTTTTAACCAATTTTTATGAATTGAAACGAATTTATTGAATTTTGGGCTAAAACTTGCAATTTTTGAGTTGTAGGGGGCCTTTTTGCATAAAATTTCTTTTGTAAAATCCCTCTCTCTTTTTCCTCAGCCCTAGGACAGCCCCACCTTGTGTGAGACCAGAAATTTCTGGCCTCATTTTCTTTGGTTGCTTTCTTGAGTTGTTTTGATGGTTTATGGTTTTATTTTAATTAAAATGGATAAAGTATGATACTTTGACTTTGTGGACTTGACCCATGACCTTCCCCACTTGACCACACCCTCCCCCATCCCTCTTCTGGTCGAAAATTCCAGCAGCCCTCCCCCTTCACCTTCCTCTTTTCATTTCCTCCAAAATTTCATCAAAATTGCTACAAAAATCCATATAAATCCACAAATCCTTCTCTTTTTCAACACAAAATCCTTGTGCTACCTCTTCTCAAGCCTAATATGGTTGAAATCATGTGGAAAGGAGGCATTTTTGGAGCAAACTTTCTTGCTTGATCCATTGATCAAGAGGTATAATTCCTATCTTGTTAAATCCTTTGTTTAAGTGCTTATGTTATATGGTTAGTGTTAATTTAGTGTAGATTAATCTAGATTTCTTAGATTTTGTTTGAAAATTCTAACTAGGGTTTGAAAGCCATAATAGTTAATTAAGTTATTTTATAGTTAATCTAGTTGTTAATGACTAATCTATATGGTTACCTTGTTGATATAGTTTTCAATTATGCTAATTTGATTAAATTTAGAAGTGTGAAATTTGCTTTTTAGGATTTTCAAGAAAAGGTTTTTGTATGGAAATGGTATTTGAAACATGATTAGTGAGTTGATTAAACCTAATTTGTGTTGATTAAACCTAATTTGCTATCTAGTGTTTTGCTAACCTTAATCTAAGTGGTTAATTTGCTTATTAGGCTAAATTTTAGTGTTAAAGTAAGGATTTCTTATATAGTTTGAGTTATGTTTGCTATTTATAAAAATCAAGAGAAGGTTTTGTTATGTAAATTAGGTTTTTTAAGCTTAGTTAATGGTTTAGAATTTGTGTATTGGCTAACTTTTTGGTTAGTTTGGAATGTTGGTGTTGGGTGGTGTTGACTTTGTCGCTATATTGTCGATGTTTGCATCAAATTGCAATTTCTGCTTACTAGATTTTTATAGAAGTTATGTGATGTGTTATTTGTGGTATCTTGATGATTTTGTTGGCTTGTCCTACGACTTTTAGGATGCGTGAGTGCGGTTTTTGGGTAGTCGGGTTTTAGTTTTGCCGGGTGACCCAAATCGGCGTTTTTCGGCAGTTTTTGCGATTTTCGCGTGTGTCCGCGCACTTTGTGCACGTTGTACCTAGCTAGCGAACTTTAGTAGTTTCGTTGGGGTTTTGCGTCGTTCTTGATATGTAACCTTATATTTGATATAAATTACAGGTTCGGTCGCGGAGACGTCTGACGCGGCGCGAAAGGGAAAGGCGGTGATCGGACACAGCTAGCCAGGAATCCCGGTGAGTAGATTTAACATCTACGGGGGACGATCGTCTGGATGGCGCAAGTCGCCCGATAGATTTAGTAAACTGGAAAATAGTAAAATGGCTAATCACTTGTGACATTAGAATAATAATACTGGCATGATAGTTGCTGCAATTAGGTCAATAGGTTATACCCATATATGCAAACTCAATTGTAGGACACATGCACCATTACCAGGTTTTATATGCAGCACGAGCACTATTCATGTTACACACACACCCTGGTAATTGCCATGCCACCACACTAGATAACTTTTAAATTAAACCTTTTATTAATTGATACTTAAATTGTGTTATTCCCTTAAAATGAAACCCTAGGATTGCTATTCATGTGCATGTACTTCATCATATTCATTGTTCATGCTTAATCCATTTATCACACATCGCAACTTGGTTATTGATATCATACGCATTCATTGTCATTGATATATGCACTTATGAGGATTTTCTTGAGATTTTATGATATTGCTGGATTTCGGGGGAAAGCCGCAAAATTTCCAAACTTATAATATTTTTAAAACATGTAAATTGCGGTTTTCTAGTGATGTAAGTGTCGTCCACCATGAGTTTGCTGTGGCTTTGGAAATCCGTGTCGAGGAGTGGAGGAACCGGCACGGGTACATGGTGGGCCCGGTAAGGTACCCCGGGGCAAGAGGAATGTGGTGATGACGTTGAGCCTGGCAGGGGACGGATTACCTACCGGTGACTGTTTGGGACGGCGGATATCCAGAGGATACCGACCGTGGCCACTAGATGATGAGATATTGATATTTGAGATGGGTCAGCCGGACGGCTGAGGCCAGAGGTACATTTATGAGATTTGAGACAGCTTTTGGGTGTCGTTGCTGGACACCGATTTTCGTCGATTCATTGGCATTATGCTGGCATTCTAAAAGAGTTTCAAAAACAAAAAGAGATAAAATATTTCTTATATATATACCTATTGAGACCTCAGATTTTCATGTTGCATGCATATTATTACACTGATGTTATATACACACCTGCTAGTGCATCCAGTCTTACCTGTATTTTAGATGCTAGGATGCTTGTGTGCATGCATACGATAGCTTTTGTAGATGTTATTTATTACTCACGAGTTGGCAACTCACCCCCGTTGTGCCACAGTCTTTCGCAGGTCCGCTCCGTCAGTTCAGTAGCGGCGGGCGCACTTGTCTTTTGCCTCTTTTGCCTGAGCTCGAGATTTGCTCATAGGTGGGTTATGTTATATTTTTTGTACCACCTTGTATATTCTTGTATATTCTCGTATCTAGTGTACTCCATCTACTGTTCTACCAGATATTTGTATATTGACCTAGAGATGAGACTGTGAGGTTTGTGGATTTTATGCTGTATTTTGGGGTCGAACTCACTTGAGTCGACATGATGTTTTCTTATGCTTCATTATGCTTTATTATGCTTGTTGTCATTTATATTGCGTGGGATTTGTGACCGCCGTATGGCGAAGAGCTAGCTCCCGCTTGGGGATGCCCTATTTTGTGGATTCATGTATATATTTGTTGTACCCATTTTTGGGGGTCAGTTTTTACAAAGGAGACTCTGCCGAAATTTTCGGGAAAAATTTGTACTGTTTTAAAAAAAAAAGTGTTTTACATGACTTATTTGATAACTCGCTTTCAATTGATTGGGTTTTCTTCACTCCTTTGCTTCATTGGGTTTGTTTTCTGGGCTTTGGCTTACTTATTTTACGGACGCCTTTAGACGTTCCGTAAACTTAAGTGCCAGTCACGTTCCGTACCCTGCGGGTCGTGACAGAAATGAGGAAAGAAAAACAAAAGGGTTGCTTTCAACATGAAGCTTGTTGAAGCTTCATGAAGGTTTGACCAAAGTGACTCTTTTGTCTTCATCTCCTAAACCCTAACCATTCATTTAACCTAAGTTAATTCTCTAAAATTTACTATGGTTAATATTATGATAAGAATTGATTTTCTTTTCTTTTTTAATTATCTTATCATAATACTAGCTTCTTCTTCTTCATCTTCTTCAAGGAAGAAAAGCTTGCTTCATCAATGGTGGATTGATAAAATGAGTGAGAAATCCAATTCTAAAGTCTACCCACTTCCTATTTCTTCATCCTCTACCTCTTGCCAAGTAGTAGAGTGTGTTTTCTTCACAAGTTTCATGACTTGGTGAAGTGAGAGCTTGATGTTGCGATGCTTCGACGTAGATCATCTTCGGCATGGACATCGACGACCTAGCTCGCCAATTCTCCGATGAAGCCGACGCTAGAGCCCGGGAATTCATTTGGACAGCGAGGGGACTTCGTTACGGAGCTATGGAGGTGGAGCACCGGATCTACAAAGGTTGTATTTCCGTTTCCTTATAGTTAAGTGTTAACTAGTTTATTGTTTCGCCTAGTTTTCTAGCCAACGATCCGTACACTAGGGTTTCTCGGCACCGTATTTTTGAAATTGGCATGGTTGATGCCTTGTGAGACCTCATTAGGGTGACTAGGAACCCTACAGTGGTATCAGAGCCAAGCTAGAGCCTTAGGCGAAGTCTAGACGCAATTTGAAGTCCGATCGAACCAAAACCCGAACCCGGATCATGCTTTCTGTACATTTTTGAAAACAGTGAGTTTTTCTATATTAAAAATATGCAGAAAAACATGCAGGAATATCTAAGAGTTACTGTGAAGTCGTATGCCCTAATTCCTTCATTGAGCCGCGGATCCGCGGCACGAGCTTGGCTCGTGCGGCGGTTCCACGGCCGTAATGCCTTAACATACAGAGAAAGTTACACAGTAATTCTTGGTTTCCTGTGCTGGTTTTTCTTGGAATTTTTAAAATTTATTCAAGAGTTGAATTTTCTGGGGTGTACTGAGAGTTCGTCGTTTCGATCGGAGTATCAGATTTTGTCTTTGTGGCTTTCCGGATAAATTTTAGAATATGTTAAAAAGTTCGACCGGATATAAATACCCAATTTTTCCCCTGTCGGGAAATTTCCAAGTGTTGGATTTTTCCGTAGTTTAACGGCGTTCTAAGTAGTGCAAGTAACGCGATGGACCCTTTAGAAGACAACAAACCTTAACTCGATTATGTGACCGTCTTGAACTGCCCTTTGAACCTTCGGGTTTGGGGCAGTACGGCGTGCCACATGTGAGGCGTTGGCTTGACCCTTCTACGGCTGGACCGTTGGTACTGAGGCACGAACTGAATGTTTTTAGACTTGTTTCATGTGTTGATCTGTATCGGGAAAACTTGGGTGTTCGATTGTTCGATCGGAAAGTTTGACATTTTCTATTTATCCGGAATGGGATACAACAATTGGAATTCACAAAAGTTATGAGATAACTGAATGAATATTATAAACATAGCAGTTTAGTCTCACTTGATCGGTTGCCACGGAATTTTGATGTGATCAAAAGTCCGTCGCAATCACGTAGTGTACGCGGATACTCACCGGGTAAACTTAATAGACAGCCTCACTACATAGCCCCGACCAAGTGACTGTAGGAGAACCCCGTCGCCGAAAGCATCCGTTCGGGTGCTCGCGGTAGCGGTGTTCCGCCTTGGTTCACTTCGTCGACGGTATCAGGGGTGCTGCCGCCTACTAAAGTTTGCGACGAGCATTCGATCAGTTTTTCGGGAATCTTGTTGAATTGCCCGACTTGATATTGAAAAGTTTTTTCGATAATGAGACTAAAATGCGGGGTTTATAATTGTTAGGCATGTGATGTCTAAGTATTTCATTTGATTAGGCATGCGATGTCTATGGAGGTTGCGGATTCGAACTGTTGTAGTTTTACACTTTCTTTTCTGTGACCGTAAGTGTAATATGTGATATCGCCGGTTTCGTTGCTATATGTCAACGACAATTGGGATGTGCATATTTACTTACGTTGATGACATGTGATATTATGTGTTGCTGGATATGTTATATTGGATCGTCGTGTTTGAATAGCCGGGGGTTTTTATGTGAGATGAGTGTTTTTCATTTTCATTCATGTAAAAACTTGTATGTAATATTCTTTTATTGGGGCACTTCCAGGTTGCGGAAGATGTCACCTTTTGTATATTATTTACTTTTCCGCACTAGGATAGACCCAAGGAGGGGAGCACAAGTAACCGGGTTCTGGGGTCCAGTGGGAGACCATCTCGAGGAGTCGAGTCCGGGTCTCCTAACTCTAGAATTGGTAGGGTTTCTTGCCGCTCTCGTAGGGGTCTAGGGGTGTGGGTTTGGCTATTCATCGCGACCGTGGAATCCGTGTTTTATACTGGCTCGTATCAAAAACACGGACGTCCTAGTATATCCAATATTTCATAAGTTTCTTCTGCTGCGATATCTGTGATGTGATCATGTGATGTTCTGTGATAGATACAGTATATAGTATATATGATATATTATATAGGCGTTACTTATGTTTTACACCCGCGCTAGCCCTGCCCCGCTCTGCCGTTAGTTACCTAACCTAACGGTGCACGAGGGGACATCGAGGCGAATGCGGATGGCATAAGTGTACGTCGTATTTATCTGTGATGTTTAGGTATATAAAATGATGGGACTTCATTAATAAGATTAATGAAATAAAAGAAACCTAAGATGTTGTAGAATCGAATTTCAAAATAAAACAGGTAGCTACAGTTCTTGCTTTGCACAGAGGTATATGTGATATATCCTGCACCTTATTCGATGAGGAAAGGACCGAGATCCCTTCACCGGGAGTGACTCCTTTAGCAATAACTGGCAGATGCTACACACTCAGTTTGTCTTTTGATTGCTTTTAAGTGTTTTTGCTTTGCACAACGATATATATGATATATCCCGCACCTCATTCGACGAGGAAAGGACCGACGATCCCTTCACCGGGAGTGACTCCTTTAGCAAAACTAGAAAAGCCTCAAAAACACTCCATTTTTAAAATCATTTGATTCTACAACGATATCAAGTTCATTACGCAATAGGTTTTCATAATAACCTGTCGTAGCCCTCCGTCATTTCAGATAAGTCCTATTTAGTATTCGTGCTACGTTTGTTGACCTCCGTCAAGGCGTAGTGTGCGGTAGCTAACTAGTATTTATCTGTTTATGCATATGATGCAGATTGAGTTAGGGTAGTCGTGCGGCCTTGTTGACCTCCGTCAAGGGTCGTGCGGGTGGGTTTAATTCGATCAAGAAATGACGGGTTAAACTTGACTAGTAGCCTATGGTTTGTTGACCTCCGTCAAGGTCATAGGACGCTAGGGGCAAAATATTATCGGGAATTTCAAGTGTTGAAATTTGCAATGAGATTGCATACCTTCTATGAGATAGTTAGATCCCGATACCCGCTGCGAGTAAGTGTTACTCCTGGGAGAGTTTTATACATTACAATTAGCTGATCAAGTAGGTGTCTAAAAAGGTGTCAACAGGGTTACGCCTCTGGGAAAACGAGGTTTACATTAATTAGGTTCGTGCGAAAGCACGGGGGACCTCCCTCAAAGTACCGACACTGGCCTGGCTGAAAGATTGGCGAACTTGTAGTGTGTAATTAATCCCGGCTAGTCTTTCCTTTTAGGGTTTGAAGGAAGATTTGATAAAAAGTAGTGGGAGCCATCCTGATTAGATAAAATAATAACCAATCTATTCTTGACAGAGCGCACGCTGAGTGTTTTCTTCTCTCTCTCTCCAGGTAGCGACCATATCACGCCTTAATCAAGATAATAATACGGAATATTGACCGAACCCGCTTGTTATACTGAGCTGGGGAACGTTGGCCCCGCTCCAACTTATAATTGTTATAAGACAGAGCAGGAAATTGGGGAATACCAGATTTCCCGTGCCGCCCAAACGAAGAGAGTGCATGCTGATGCATCATCTTCGGGTGTGTTCATTATACAGAACTGTTTCTCAGTATCCTCCGCATCCTGGGTATATGATACCGGATCAGGATCCCAGATATGTAATCTATTACATAGGGCTACAAAAGGGTAGAAAAACTGAGAACGGGTGATAAGTTTCATGAGACAGAAAACGGGGCAAGAGTTGCAGCCAAGTCTGTCGGTCACTGTCACCCTGTATTACCAATACATTGATTCTGAACAAATGTTATTAGATATTGAACCTGATATACAAAATCATATCAGTCTCTTTATTAGTAAAGAAATGATAAAATTTTGTATTGTTGGATAATGTTTTGAACATTTCCTATATCAAAAGTTGATCGGTTCAGGCACGTTATCTAAAAGCATTGATGTTCTAAATCAAACTACAGTTCTTAGTATACGGATAACACACAAGAGGAAGAGTTCAGAAATGAACGAATTCTTCTTGAGGCATTGTAGACTAGGTCAGATCAATGTGACCCGACTAGCTAGAGTTACATATAGATGCATATTTAAATCAGTTTGAATTTACATCTTGTGAAACTCGCCAGTCATGTCACAGAGATAAGATGACCATAGCTCTGTTTACTGGAAATAGAGAAAGAGTTAGTGAACTTTTGGGATGATACACGTTGATGTATGTTAGGTCCCCTGTCTATATATGCCAGGACTGGTTCTTTGTACTTCGTTACATTCTCTGATAATCTCTCAAGATTCAGACATATGTTCCTGTTGAAACACAAGTCTGAACCTTTTGAGATATTCACAGAATATAAGTTAGAAGTAGAGAACCAATGAGGGTACAAGTATTATGTCCTTTGATGAGATCAAGGAGGAGAATACTTGAGCACGGAATTCCTGGATCATTCTAAAGGAGAATGAGATTCTCTCTCAGCATTACTCCTCCGTATACACCATTGCACGATGGTATGTCGGGGCGGAGCAGATACACCCTATCTGATATGGTGTGCTCTATGATGAGTACTACAGAGTTACCTATTTCCTTTTTGGGAGTTATGCACTTAAGAAGCTGCATACCTATTGAATAGGGTTCCAATCAAATCAGTTGCCTACCGCTTCATATGTGATATGGAATGGGAAGAACCCATGTCTTAAGTTAGTTAAGATTTGGGGTTGTCCGGCCTATGTCTAAAAACAAAATCCGGACAAGCTCGAGGCAAGGTCAGTTATGTACAACTGGAAAGGTTCCAGGTATACAAACTACAGCAAATGATTTGGTACAACCAAAGAATTCAGTAGATACCAACGAACCTCAGCCTCTCTGCCGATCTAGTAGGGTTCCTCACCCACCTGAGAGATACTTCGGTTTCTCTATGACCGTGGGAGCGAGGATTGCATCATGAGATGATGACCCAACTAGCTTTGAGCTGGCCATCGAGAGTAAGACTCTATAAGAATGGCTGGATGCTTAGTGATCTGAGATGGAATCCAAGTACACCAACAAAGTATGGACTTTGGTTGCTATATCTGAAGGGTTAAATCCCCATCAGGAGCAAGTATATCTTGAGAAGATTACTTGGTGTAGTTGGAAAGGTTGAGACTTTCAAAGCTAGACTTGTTAAAGGTTTTCGTCATCAACCAGGCGTGGATAATGATGAAACTTTTTCTAAGGAACTATGCTTAAGTCCATCCAGATCCTACTTGTCATGGCTACATACCATGACTACGATATCTGGTGGTTGGGTGTCATGACTGCTTTTCTAAATGATATTTTGGAAGAGAGCGTCTATAAGTACATAGCCAGAGGGCTTCGTAGACAGTGGGAGCAGCGGAAACGTGTGCAAGATGCTTTATAGGATAAAGCAGGCATCGCGGAGTTGGAACATCTGTTTTGATGAATTAGTCAAAGAGTTTGACATCATCAAAATGGTAGATGAACCTTGTATAAACAAAAAGGTAGTAGGGAGTATGGTGACGATCCTCGTAGAGTACGTGGATGACATACACTTGATGGGGAAGGTGTTTCCTATGCTACGCTCGATCAATCTCTGCTTATCACAATGATTCTCCACATAGGATCATGATGATACCTCCTAAATCCTGAATTTTGGATCTATGAGATAGATCTAATTGAATGTTAGGATTCTCACTAGCTGTAGCGAGATGGTATCAATCGATCCTGGGGAGAATCACTGGAAGGGTTCCAGGGTGATAAAGACGACTGAATGTCAGTCACAGGCATTGTATTTACCCTCAGTAAAGGGACGGTATGTTGGAAGAGTTCCAAGCTAGATACCGTGACATACTAGACGATAAAGGCAGGATACATCGCTACTTAAGATGCTACCAAAGAGGCTGTTTGGGTGTATACAGGTTCATGAGATGAACCACGTTCCTACCATTGTGAGACAATGGAGTTGTGGCTTATGCCAAGGAACGCCGGTCCCATCAGTGATCCAGACATATTCTAAGGCAGTATCACTTGATCATGGAGATGGTTGATCTTCAGGGTGATCGAGGTTAGGAGAGTAGACTCAGAGGACAACACGGCGGATCCACTCACGAAGGCCTATTCCCAGAGAGAGACTTTTATGGGATGGTTGAGTATGAGATACTACAACCACTGCTACAGATGGCCCTAGTGCAAGTGGGAGATTGTTAGTTATATGTATGCCCTAGAGGCCATTATTGTACATTGGATGTATATTGTAGTGGATGCTGGGACATAGGGAGGACTTTCTTGCTCGACATAATAGTATGCTATCTGGTTGACCTTTACCTTAACGTGTACACTGATTGTGTCTCTGATACATGTTGGTAAAACCCTTAGGATGTGTACTTGACTACCTGGACTGTGATGCGGATCATACTAGTGGGGACATGGTAGTCCATAAGTACATCCTTCAAAGTCCCTAGTCGTGGGTGTATCGAGATGGGGCATCGATATACCAGAGTAGACTAGCGTGTACCTTCTCGACCCATACAGATGGGCGATGGATGATCCCATATCCATTGGTGTTTGACATCGGAGATGATATACGGGTGCTCAGTAGAGACTGGGTACACTGGACGGACTCGCCGAGAACTCCCAGATGGTATTATACCTGACGTCAGATGGCAGTTCTCTGGTGACACTGGTACAGAGTAGTCTGTTGACCCGAGATCGTCATAGAGTCTTGTGTGGTTCCCACTGTGCTTTGATTTCCATCTTACCACGTCCAAGAGGGCGTGCAAAACGGTGGTTTTTGGGTACAGTCCCGAATCACATGGAGGCAATGAGCGATAGGAGGGGATTCGTCTCTCCCGGTATAGGGGGTTGATGTTGCGCTGTGTTCGATTGGCTATAACAGGAAATCCCTGGCCAGGGTTGCTGAGATTTACTGGTAAGTGTTACCAGTAGTTTCTCGAATTGTTATAGACCTCCTATCGACACGACTTATCGAGCTATTGGGGTCTGACGTTTACCACCCCTAGGCGAGATATGCGACATATCAGACGATCAGACCGGACTGTACGGTAGTGTTACTGGTTGGATTCACTGGAGTGTGAGCGGGCTTGCTCGTCGATCTTCAGATCGCTCAATACCCGGGTGGCCGTTACGTTTAGCAGACCGCTTGCGGCTTGTGGATGTTTGATATGATCATCATCTGCTGCCGACGTATTGACGAGTCTTTAGAGTCCTACACAGAGGTTTCCTGGCTCAAGCGAAACGAAATAGGAGCGCATATGAGATATGTGCGGGACCGAGAATAATGCGTGTATGTGATACCGTATTTCATTCTCGCAAACAATGTGTCGAATGGTTGTATGCGATATAACCTAGTTATCGAATCAAGGATTGATTCGATAAATCGATACATTGTATATTAGTCGGTTATGTAGGGTTCCTAGGCACACTAGTGAGGACTCACAAGGCATCAACCATACCAATTTCAAATTTTAACGGTGCCGAGAAACCCTAATACGGACCGTTGGCTAGAAATCTAGGCGAAACAATAAAGTAGTTAACAACTTAACTAATGGGAAACGGAAATACAACCTTTGTAGATCCGGTGCTCCACCTCCATAGCTCCGCAACTAAGTTCCTTTGCTGTCCAAAAAGAATCCGGGCTCTAGCGTCGGCTTCATCGGAGAATAGGCGAGCTAGGTCGTCGATGTCCATGCCGAAGATGATCTACGTCGAGGCATCGCTAGATCAAGCTCCACCTTCACCTTGCCATGAAAACTTGTGAAGGAAACACACTCTATTACTTGGCAAGAGGTAGAGGATGAAGAAATAGGAAGTGGGTAGACTTTAGAATTGGATTTTTCACTCATTTCCATCAATCACCATTGATGGAGCTTGCTTTCTTCAAGTGAAGAAAGGAAGAAGAAGAAGAATAATGTTATGATAAGAATAAATAAAATAGAAAAGAAAATCAATTCTTATCATAAGCAAACCATGGTTAGGTGTAGAGAATGAACTAGGGTTAGTGAATGGTTAGGTTTAGAGATGAAGACAAAATGGTCACTTTGGTCAAACCTTCATGAAGCTTCAACAAGCTTCATCTTTGAAAGCAATCCTTTTGTTTTCATTCCCCTTTTTCTTTTTGTCATAACAAAATAAATAAAGGCATAATTAAATCAAATGAAACCCTAACCATTAACTAACCATGGTTTAATCATACACCTAATCAAGTTAGCATGTATCATCAAACATGATACAAGCATGTGCACAAAAATCATATCACATATATAATGCGCACATCCGAGCGAGAAAATCCAATTAAAGTGAACCGATACTAGTTAATGCAAAGTAATATATCAAATATATAATTATGCATTAAATCATTAAATCAACACTTGATTTAACGATCCGGTCATATCGTATATAACCGACTAGTATCCAATGTATCGGTTTATCGAATCAATCCTTGATTCGATAACTAGGGTATATCGAATATAACCTAATCGATACATTCATTGCGAGAATGAAATACGGTATCACATACACGCATTATTCTCGGTCCCGCACATATCTCATATGCGCTCCTATTTCGTTTCGCTTGAGCCAGGAAACCTCTGTGTAGGACTCTAAAGACTCGTCAATACGTCGGCAGCAGATGATGATCATATCAAACATCCACAAGCCGCAAGCGGTCTGCTAAACGTAACGGCCACCCGGGTATTGAGCGATCTGAAGATCGACGAGCAAGCCCGCTCACACTCCAGTGAATCCAACCAGTGACACTACCGTACAGTCCGGTCTGATCGTCTGATATGTCACATATTTCACCTAGGGATGGTAAACGTCAGACCCCAATAGCTCGATAAGTCGTGTCGATATGAGGTCTATAACAATTCGAGAAACTACTGGTAACACTTACCAGTAAATCTCAGCAACCCTGGCCAGGGATTTCCTGTTATAGCCAATCGAACACAGCGCAACATCAACCCCTTATACCGGGAGAGACGAATCCCCTCCTATCGCTCATTGCCTCCATGTGACTCGGGACTGTACCCAAAAACCACCGTTTTGTATGCCCTCTTGGACATGGTAAGATGGAAATCAAAGCACAGTAGGAACCACACAAGACTCTATGACGATCTCGGGTCAACAGACTACTCTGTACCAGCGTCACCAGAGAACTGCCATCTGACGTAAGGTATAATACCATCTGGGAGTTCTCGGCGAGTCCGTCCAGTGTACCCAGTCTCTACTGAGCACCCTTATATCATCTCTGATGTCAAACACCAATGGATATGGGATCATCCATCGCCCATCTGTATGGGTCGAGAAGGTATACGCTAGTCTACTCTGGTATATCGATGCCCCGTCTCGATATACCCACGACTAGGGACTTTGAAGGATGTACTTATAGACTACCATGTCCCCACTAGTATGATCCGCATCATAGTCCAGGTAGTCAAGTACATATCCTAAGGGCTTTACCAACATGTAACAGGGAGACAATCAATGTACACGTTAAGGTAAAGATCAACCAGATAGCATACTATCATGTCGAGCAAGAAAGTCATCCCTATATATGTCCCAGCATCCACTACAATATACATCCTATGTATAGTAATGGCCTCTAGGGCATACATATAACTAACAATCTCCCACTTGCACTAGGGCCATCTTTAGCAGTGGTTGTAGTATCTCATACTCAACCATCCCATAAAAGTCTCTCTCTGGGAACAGGCCTTTGTGAGTGGATCCGCTGTGTTGTCCTCTGAATCTACTCTCCTTACCTCGATCCCTTAGAGATCAACCATCTCCATGATCAGGTGATACTGCCTTAGAATATGTCTGGATCACTGATGGGACGAGCGTTCCTTGGCACAAGCCATAACTCCATTGTCACACAATGGTAGGAACCTAGTTCATCTCATGAACCAATATACACCCAAACAGCCTCTTTGGTAGCATCTTTAGTAGCGATGTATCCTGCTTTTATCGTCTAGTATGTCACGGTATCTAGCTTGGAACTCTTCCAACATACCGTCCCTTTACTGAGGGTAAAGACAATGCCTGTGACTGACATTCAGTCGTCTTTATCACCCTGGAACCATTCCAGTGATTCTCCCCAGAATCAATTGATACCATCTCACTACTTCTAGTGAGATTCCTAACATCCAATTAGATCTATCTCATAGATCCAAAATCCAGGATTTAGTAGGTATCACTTTGATCCTATATGGAGAATTATGGTGATAAGCGGAGATTGATCGAGCGTAGCATAGGAAACTCTTTTCCTATCAAGAGTATGTCATCCACGTACTCTACGAGGATCATCACCATACTCCCTACTACCTTCTTGTTTATACAAGGTTCATCTATCATTTTGATGATGTCAACTTCTTTGACTAATCCATCAAAACAGATGTTCCAACTCCGCGATGCCTGCTTTATCCTATAAAGCATCTTGCACACGTTTCCGCCGCTCCCACTCTCTACGAGGCCCTCTGGCTGTGTACTTATAGACGCACTCTTCTAAAATATCATTTAGAAAAGCAGTCATGGCACCCAACCGCCAGATATCGTAGTCATGGTATGTACCCGTGGCAAGTAGGATCTGGATGGACTTAAGCATAGTTCCTTAGAAAAAGTTTCATCATTATCCACGCCTGGTTGATGACGAAAACCTTTAACAAGTCTAGCTTTGAAAGTCTCAACCTTTCCAACTACACCAAGTAATCTTCTCAAGATATACTTGCTCCTGATAGGGATTTAACCCTTCAGATATCGCAACCAAAGTCCATACTTTGTTGGTGTATAAGGATTCCATCTCAGATCGCTAAGCATCCAGCCATTCTTACAGAGTCACACTCCTGATGGCCTGCTCGAAACTAGTTGGGTCATCATCTCATGATGCAGTCCTCGCTCCCACTGTCATAGAGAAACCGAAGTATCTCTCAGGTGGGTGAGGAACCCTACTAGATCGGCGGAGAGGCTGAGGTTCATTGGTAACTATTGAATCATTTGGTTTTACCAAATCATCTGCTGTATTTTGTATAGCTGGAACCTTTCCAGTTCTACATAACAGACCTTGCCTCGAGCTTGTCCGGATTTTGCTTTTAGACATAGGCCGGACAACCCCAAATCTTAACTAGCTTAAGACATGGGCTCTTCCCATACCATATCTCATATGGAGCGGTAGGCAACTGATTTGATTTGAACCCTATTCAATAGGTATGCAGCTTCTCAAGTGCATAACTCCCAAAAAGGAAATAGGTAACTCAGTAGTACTCATCATAGAGCACACCTTATCATATAGGGTGTGATTGCTCCGCCCCGATATACCATCGTGCTATGGTGTATACAGAGGAGTAATGCTGAGAGAGAATCTCATTCTCCTTTAGAATAGTTCAGGAATTCCGTGCTCAAGTATTCTCCTCCTTGATCTCATCATAGGACATAATACTTATACCCGTATTTTGGTTCTCTACTTCTCGCTTATATTCTGTGAATATCTCAAAAGGCTCGGACTCATGTTTCAACAGGAACATATGTCTGAATCTTGAGAGATTATCAGAGAATGTAATGAAGTACAAAGAACCTGTCCTGGCATGTGTAGACAGGGGACCTTACATGACCTTACATACATCAACATGTATCATCCCAAGAGTTCATTAACTCTTTCTCTGTTTCCAGTAAACGGAGCTATGGTCATCTTATCTTTGTGACATGACTGGCGAGTTTCACAAGATGTAAGTTCAAACTAATTTAAATATGCATCTTTATGTAACTCTAGCCAGTCGGGTCGCATTGATCTGACCTAGTCTACAATACCTCAAGAAGGATTCGTTCATTTCTGAACTCTTCCTCTTGTGTGTGATCCGTATACTAAGAACTGTAGTTTGATTTAGAACATCAATGCTTTTAGATAACGTGCCTGAACCGATCAACTTTTGATATAGGAAATGTTCAAAACATTATCCAACAATACAAAATTTTACCGTTTCTTTACTAATAAAGAGACTGATATGATTTTGTATATCAGGTTCGGTATCTAATAACATTCGTTCAGAATCAATGTATTGTAATACAGGGTGACAGTGACCAACAGACTTGGCTGCAACTCTTGCCCCGTTTTCTGCCTCATGAAACTTATCACCCGATCTCAGTTCTCTACCTATCTGTAGCCCTATCTAACAAATTACATATGCGGGATCCTGATCTGGTATCACATACCCAGGACGTAAAGAATACTGAGAAACAGTTCTGTATAATGAACACACCCGAAGGAGATGCATCATATGCACTTTCTTCGTTTGGGCGGCACGGGAATTCTGGTAATCCCCAATTTCCTGCTGTCTTATAACAATTATAAGTTGGAGCGGGACCAACGTTCCCCAGCTCAGTATAACAAGCGGGTTCGGTCAATAATCCGTATTATTATCTTTATTAAGGCGTGATATGGTCGCTACCTGGAGAGAGAGAGAAGAAAACACTCAGCGTGCGCTCTTGCAAGAATAGATTGGTTATTATTTTATCTAATCAGGATGGCTCCCACTGCTTTTTATCAAATCTTCCTTCAAACCCAAAAAGGAAAGACTAGCCGGGATTAATTACACACTACAAGTTCGCCAATCTTTCAGCCAGGCCAGTGTCGGTACTTTGAGGGAGGTCCCCCGTGCTTTCGCACGAACCAAATTAATGTAAACCTCGTTTTCCCAGAGGCGTAACCCCGTTGACACCTTTCTAGACACCTACTTAATCGGCTAATTGTAATGTATAAAACTCTCCCAGGAGTAACTCTTACTCGCAGCGGGTATCGGGATCCAACTATCTCATAGAAGGTATGCAATCTCATTATAAATTTCAACACTTGAAATTCCCGATAATATTTTGCCCCTATTGTTCTATGACCTTGACGAATGCCAAACAACCCATAGTCCACTAGTCAAGTTCAACCCGTACATTTCTTGATTGAATTAAACCCACCCGCACGACCCTTGACGAATGCCAAACAACGCCGTACGAATATCCTAATCCAATCGCATCATATGCTCAAGCAGATAAATACTAGTTAGCTACCGTACACTACGCCTTGACGAATGCCAAACTACCGCAGCACGAATACTAACTAGTACATATCTGAAATGACGGAGGGCTACGACAGGTTTTTCTGAAAACCTATTGCGTAATGAACTTGATATCGTTGTAGGATCGAATGAATTTTGAAATGGAGTGTTTTTTAGGCTTTTCTAGTTTTGCTAAAGGAGTCACTCCCGGTGAAGGGATCGTCGGTCCTTTCCTCGTCGAATGAGGTGCGGGATATATCATATATATCACTGTGCAAAGCAAAAACTCTTAAAAGCAATCAAAAGACAAACCGAGTGTGTAGCATCTGCCAGTTATTGCTAAAGGAGTCACTCCCGGTGAAGGGATCTCGGTCCTTTCCTTATCGAATAAGGTGCAGGATATATCATATATACCGCTGTGCAAAGCAAGAACTGTAGCTACCTGTTTTATTTTGAAATTCGATTCTACAACATCTTAGGTTTCTTTTCTTTCATTAATCACATTAATGAAGTCCCATCATTTAAATACCTAAACATCACAGATAAATACGACGTACACTTATGCCATCCGCATTCGCCTCGATGTCCCCTCGTGCACCGTTAGGTTAGGTAACTAACGACAGAGCGGGGCAGGGCTAGCACGGGTGTAAAACATAAGTAACGCCTATATAATATATCATATATACTATATACAGTATCTATCACAGAACATCACATGATCACATCACAGATATCGCAGCAGAAGAAACATATGAAATATTGGATATACTAGGACGTCCGTGTTTTCAATACGAGCCAGTATAAAACACGGATTCCACGGTCGTGATGAATAGCCAAACCCACACCCCTAGACCCCTACGAGAGCGGCAAGCAACCCTGCCAATTCTAGAGTTAGGAGACCCGGACACGACTCCTCGAGTTGGTCTCCCACTGAACTCCAGAACCCGGTTACTTGTGCCCTCCTCCTTGGGTCTATCCTAGTGCGGAAAAGTAAATAATATACAAACGGTGACATCTTCCGCAACCTGGAAGTGCCCCAATAAAAGAATATTACATACAAGTTTTTACATGAATGAAAATGAAAAACACTCATCTCACATAAAAACCCCCGGCTATTCAAACACGACGATCCAATATAACATATCCAGCAACACATAACATCACATGTCATCAACGTAAGTAAATATGTCCATCCCAATTGTCGTTGACATATAGCAACGAAACCGGCGATATCACACATTACACTTACGGTCACAGAAAAGAAAGTGTAAAACTACAACAGTTGGAATCCGCAACCTGCATAGACATCGCATGCCTAATCAAATGAATTCTTTAGACATCGCATGCCTAACAATTATAAACCCCGCATTTTAGTCTCATTATCGAAAACACTTTTCAATATCAAGTCGGGCAATTCAACAAGATTCCCGAAAAAATGATCGAATGCTCGTCGCAAACTTTAGTAGGCGGCCGCACCCCCGACGCCGTCGATGAAGTGCACCAAGGCGGAACACCGCTACCGCGAGCACCCGAACGGATGCTTTCGGCGACGGGGTTCTCCTACAGTCACTTGGTCGGGGTTATGGAGTGAGGCTGTCTATTAAGTTTACCCGGCGAGTATCCGCGTACGCTACGTGATTGCGACAGACTTTTGATCACATCAAAATTCCGTGGTAACCGATCAAGTAAGACTAAACTGCTATGTTTATAACCTTCATTCAGTTATCACATAACTATTTGTGAATTCCAATTGTTGTATCACATTCCAGATAATTAGAAAATGTTAGACTTTCCGATCGAACAATCGAACACCCAAGTTTTCCCGGTACAGCTCAACACATGAAATAAGTCTAACAACATTCAGTTCGTGCCTCAGTACCAACGGTCCAGCCGTAGAAGGGTCAAGCCAACGCCTCACATGTGGCACGCCGTACTGCCCCAAACCCGAAGGTTCAAAGGGCAGTTCAAGACGGTCACATAATCGAGTTAAGGTTTGTTGTCTTCTAGAGGGTCCATCGAGTTACTTGCACTACTTAGAACGTCGTTAAACTACGGAAAAATCCAACACTTGGAAATTTCCCGGCAGGGGAAAAATTGGGTATTTATATCCGGTCGAACTTTTTAACATATTCTAAAATTTATCCGGAAAGCCACACAGACAAAATTTGATAATCCGATCGAACATACGAATCCCCAAAACAACCCTGAAAATACAACTCTGGAAAACATATTAAAAATTCCCAGAAAAAGCACCACTGGGAACTAAGAATTAAGGTGCAAAATTCGATGCACAAAAAGCCAAAATGGCCGCGGATCCGCCGCATGAGCATGCTCATGCCGCGGATCCACGGCGATATTAAGGAATTAAGTGCTCGAATTTTGCAGTAATCCTTAGATCTTCCTGCTGAGTTTTCTGAATATTTTTAATCTACAAAAATCCACATTTTACGAAAAAGTCCAGAGAGCATGTTTAGGTTTGGGTTTTCGGGTCGTTCGGACTTCAAACTCCGTCTGGACTTCGCCTAAGGCTCTAGCTAGGCTCTGATACTACTGTAGGGTTCCTAGGCACACTAGTGAGGACTCACAAGGCATCAACCATGCCAATTTCAAATTTTAACGGTGCCGAGAAACCCTAATACAGACCGTTGGCTAGAAATCTAGGCGAAACAATAAAGTAGTTAACAACTTAACTAATGGGAAACGGAAATACAACCTTTGTAGATCCGGTGCTCCACCTCCATAGCTCCGCAACGAAGTTCCTTTGCTGTCCAAAAAGAATCCGGGCTCTAGCGTCGGCTTCATCGGAGAATAGGCGAGCTAGGTCGTCGATGTCCATGCCGAAGATGATCTACGTCGAGGCATCGCTAAATCAAGCTCCACCTTCACCTTGCCATGAAAACTTGTGAAGGAAACACACTCTACTACTTGGCAAGAGGTAGAGGATGAAGAAATAGGAAGTGGGTAGACTTTAGAATTGGATTTCTCACTCATTTCCATCAATCACCATTGATGGAGCTTGCTTTCTCCAAGTGAAGAAAGGAAGAAGAAGAAGAATAATGTTATGATAAGAATAAATAAAATAGAAAAGAAAATCAATTCTTATCATAAGCAAACCATGGTTAGGTGTAGAGAATGAACTAGGGTTAGTGAATGGTTAGGTTTAGAGATGAAGACATAATGGTCACTTTGGTCAAACCTTCATGAAGCTTCAACAAGCTTCATCTTTGAAAGCAACCCTTTTGTTTTCATTCCCCTTTTTCTTTTTGTCATAACAAAATAAATAAAGGCATAATTAAATCAAATGAAACCCTAACCATTAACTAACCATGGTTTAATCATACACCTAATCAAGTTAGCATGTATCATCAAACATGATACAAGCATGTGCACAAAAATCATATCACATATATAATGCGCACATCCGAACGAGAAAATCCAATTAAAGTGAACCGATACTAGTTAATGCAAAGTAATATATCAAATATATAATTATGCATTAAATCATTAAATCAACACTTGATTTAATGATCCGGTCATATCGTATATAACCGACTAGTATCCAATGTATCGGTTTATCGAATCAATCCTTGATTCGATAACTAGGGTATATCGCATATAACCTAATCGATACATTCATCGCGAGAACGAAATACGGCATCACATACACGCATTATTCTCGGTCCCGCACATATCTCATATGCGCTCCTATTTCGTTTCGCTTGAGCCAGGAAACCTCTGTGTAGGACTCTAAAGACTCGTCAATACGCCGGCAGCAGATGATGATCATATCAAACATCCACAAGCCGCAAGCGGTCTGCTAAACGTAACGGCCACCCGGGTATTGAGCGATCTGAAGATTGACGAGCAAGCCTGCTCACACTCCAGTGAATCCAACCAGTAACACTACCGTACAGTCCGGTCTGATCGTCTGATATGTCACATATCTCGCCTAGGGGTGGTAAACGTCAGACCCCAATAGCTCGATAAGTCGTGTCGATATGAGGTCTATAACAATTCGAGAAACTACTGGTAACACTTACCAGTAAATCTCAGCAACCCTGGCCAGGGATTTCCTGTTATAGCCAATCGAACACAGCGCAACATCAACCCCCTATACCGGGAGAGACGAATCCCCTCCTATCGCTTATTGCCTCCATGTGACTCGAGACTGTACCCAAAAACCACCGTTTTGCACGCCCTCTTGGACGTGGTAAGATGGAAATCAAAGCACAGTGGGAACCACACAAGACTCTATGACGATTTCGGGTCAACAGACTACTCTGTACCAGCGTCACCAGAGAACTGCCATCTGACGTAAGGTATAATACCATCTGGGAGTTCTCGGCGAGTCCGTCCAGTGTACCCAGTCTCTACTGAGCACCCGTATATCATCTCTGATGTCAAACACCAATGGATATGGGATCATCCATCGCCCATCTGTATGGGTCGAGAAGGTATACCCTAGTCTACTCTGGTATATCGATGCCCCGTCTCGATATACCCACGACTAGGGACTTTGAAGGATGTACTTATAGACTACCATGTCCCCACTAGTATGATCCGCATCATAGTCCAGGTAGTCAAGTACATATCCTAAGGGCTTTACCAACATGTAACAGGGAGACAATCAATGTACACGTTAAGGTAAAGATCAACCAGATAACATACTATCATGTCGAGCAAGAAAGTCCTCCCTATATATGTCCCAGCATCCACTACAATATACATCCTATGTATAGTAATGGCCTCTAGGGCATACATATAACTAACAGGTTATATGTGATATGACCGGATCATTAAATCAAGTGTTGATTTAATGATTTAATGCATAATTATATATTTGATATATTGCTTTGCATTAACTAGTAATGGTTCACTTTAAATGGATTTTCTCACTCGCTTGTGCACATTGTATATGTGATATATTTTTTTGTGCACTTGATTGTATCATGTTTGATGATACATGATTGTGTAAAGAGTTAAATCTTAGTTAAGTAAATGGTTAGGGTTTTTACATATTTATTCTTTCATTTATCTTTTAATTTGGATTAAAAAGAAATGAGGAAAGAAAAACAAAAGGGTTGCTTTCAACATGAAGCTTGTTGAAGCTTCATGAAGGTTTGACCAAAGTGACTCTTTTGTCTTCATCTCCTAAACCCTAACCATTCATTTAACCTAAGTTAATTCTCTACACTTTACTATGGTTAATATTATGATAAGAATTGATTTTCTTTTCTTTTTTAATTATCTTATCATAATACTAGCTTCTTCTTCTTCATTTTCTTCAAGGAAGAAAAGCTTGCTTCATCAATGGTGGATTGATAAAATGAGTGAGAAATCCAATTCTAAAGTCTACCCACTTCCTATTTCTTCATCCTCTACCTCTTGCCAAGTAGTAGAGTGTGTTTTCTTCACAAGTTTCATGACTTGGTGAAGTGAGAGCTTGATCTTGCGATGCTTCGACGTAGATCATCTTCGGCATGGACATCGACGACCTAGCTCGCCTATTCTCCGACGAAGCCGACGCTAGAGCCCGGGAATTCATTTGGACAGCGAGGGGACTTCGTTACGGAGCTATGGAGGTGGAGCACCGGATCTACAAAGGTTGTATTTCCGTTTCCTTATAGTTAAGTGTTAACTAGTTTATTGTTTCGCCTAGTTTTCTAGCCAACGATCCGTACACTAGGGTTTCTCGGCACCGTATTTTTGAAATTGGCATGTTTGATGCCTTGTGAGACCTCATTAGGGTGCCTAGGAACCCTACAACTGTAACCCTATATTTTTTTGCCATCTCTCCAAATCCCTTTATATATCTTTAGTCATTACATTCTGCACACCCCTTTAGGCCAAATGGTTTTCTTCCTTCCCTACCGTTCGGCACCAGCCTATGGTTTGGAAAAAGACTATCCAATAAGCATAATGGGTGTATTGTCCTAATCCTAGGAGCACTCGTAACCCGAGAGAAGGTGAAGATAAAAGAAACCAGAATCCATCCCCGAACTGGAACAAGTCCCTTCGAGTTCGTATATAACCATACGATGGAGTATCCAAATAACTGTGGATCTTCGTAGTGATACGGATTGTCCTGGAGAAATACAAAGGTGAAGTAGGAGTGGCGATGAAATACTTGGTTTGGTCGTGAATAGCAGTCGCAATTTACTTTTCCCTCTTACTAATCCCTTTATTTGTCTTTACTTAATACCTTCTGTACACCTTTTAGGCTAAATGGTTTTCTTCATGCCCTACCGTTCGGCACCTGCCTATGGTTTGGAAGAAGACTATCCGATTAGCATAATAAGTGTACCATCCTAATCCAAGGAGTACTCGCAACCTGAGAGAAGGTAAAAAGAAAAGACAACTGAATAGTCCTATTCGTTTTTTCCAGAACCAGAAACCATCCTTGAATAAATTCCTTCGAGTTCGTATATAACCATACGATGGTTTTATCCAATGGAAGTGGATGTTCGTAATAATACGGGGTGTCCTGGAGAAAAGGGTAAAAGTAGGAGTGGCAATGAGGGATGCAACTCTGACAATCCAAAAGCCAGTGTTTTAAGAAGGTTCGGTTATCTTGGTCACTGAGTCATAGTCAAGCGTCGGGCCATGGTCGCTGCCAAAGAGAGAGAGAAAAGAAACACTCAGCGTTCACTCTAACCTAGATCAGAATGGTTATCAATTTATCCAATCAGGAAACCTCCCACTGTAACCTCAAATTCTCCTCCAAACCTGAAAGAAGAATTAGTCGGGATCACCCGAGGAGTAAACCAACTCATCAGTGGGAATCGGGATCCAACTATCATCGCATGATAACGTAATGGAATCCACTCACGTTATCACACTCTAGAAGGTATGCGCATATCTGGCAAGTTTCAGTTTCTTTAGAAACCCCCGATGTGATTTTTACCCCATGCTCTTATGACCTTGACTAAAGCCAACAAATCATAAGTCACATGTCAAGTTCTACCCGTCATTGTCCAGGTTAATTTGAACCCACCCGTACAAGACCTTGACTAGGGCCAACAAGGCTGTATGACTGTCCCAAACCAACGCATCTATCTATGCTGCAGAAAAGTAACAAATAGCTACCATACACTATGCCTTGACTAAGGCCTACAAACATAGTATGAATACTAAGTGCTACCCGTCTGAAATGACGGAGGGCTACGAATGGTTTTTGGCGAAAAACCTTTAACGTAATGAACTTGATATCTTTGAAGGAACCGGATAGCTTTTTATAAAAATATAGTAGCGAAAACCTTTTCTAAAGAGGTCACTCCCGGTGAAGGGATCTCGGGTCTTTCCCCGTAGAATGAGGTGCAGGATATTCCAACTGAATACCACGATGCAAAGCAAAAAATAATCGACTATAGTGAAGTTATTACCCTGACGCAAACTTCTGTCCAAGGGGTCACTCCCGGTGAAGGGATCTCGGCCCTTGCCTCGTCGACTGAGGTGCTGGATATTCATAACCGAATACCACTGTGCAAAACAAAAGAGAACGTCCTTGCAATAACAGCTTTTTGAAAAATGTTCCAACAACATCAGAATAGATTTGTTTAGCTTGCATTGATCCGAATCAATGCAGGCCCATCAATTGATCACACCAATAAAGAACGAAAATAATGATATACGTATATGCCATCCGCATTCGCCACTGGGTCCCGTCATCACCCGTTAGGTTACTTAACTAACGACAGAGTGGGGACTGGACTAGCGCGGATGCAAAACATATACAACATCTACTAGTATATATGTCAATATATAATATTCGCTCAAGGCGTGATAAAATGCAACATCACAGAAATGTAATAAGCATCACAGAACAATACAGATATCTGGGATCCTCGGGTTTCATAGAGCCGCTACTGAAACCCGACGTTCCCCTGGTCGTGTGGATAGCCTGTGCAATGAAATCCTAGACCCCTATGGGCGCGGAAAGTTACCCGCCAAAACCTGAAGCGAGGCAGCCCCCTTCAACGACGTGAATGGACCACCCAGCACTTCACGGAATCCGGTAACTTGAGCACCCCTCCTTGGGTCAACCTATACCCCCTACAAGTGCGGCGAATAGCCTGCCAATTCTAGAGTAAGGCCCCCTCCATCTCAACGCTATGAGATGCGGGCCCGTTACCCTTTAGAACCCGGCTACCCGTGCACCCCTCCGCGGGGTAATCCTAGTACAGAAAGTAAAATATATACAATGGGTAAATCGACCTCAGCCCGGTCGTGCCCCAAAAGAATAATATACAAACAGGCAGTGACGGCAGTCCACATATCGGACGCTCGCCCCGCAATATCAAATGTACATATACAACCAAACTGTACTACCATTGCATCCAGCCTATCCACCACGACAAATCCGCAACATCACAGCACAACACAGAACATCAACGTGAATGTCACGTTCGCAAATCCGTCTAAAAGAGCTATAGCAGTTAGACAGGATTTACCGATCAAGTGACATTCACGGTCATAGATATAATGTAAATACTGTGAACTAACATGTTTAAAATTTTTGATCGACTAAATTTCCTGAAGTGGGCCCTAAGCACAACTCTAGCACTCAAAATAAATCTGGGCTCAAACAAAATATACCAAAAACCCCAATTTCAAGTCAGGAATCACTGCAGGAAAATAGGTGTAGAGAAGTTACTGTTCTGCGGCGGATCCGCGGCCAAAACGGGGTTACGGCCGCGGTTCTGCGGCGCTACAGTGACATCACGCGACCATTTTTCTGCAGTGCTCAACAAAATGCCTGATTTTCTGCAATACACCAAATAATTTTTTGACCACAGAAAAATTTCGACAGAAACTGTGATTTGAAAATGCGGTTTTTAGAAAATTCGTTCGATCGAACTTGTAAACAAGTTAGAGCAAGCTAGACTGGGTTAATGGCGTGGCTCTTATACCATGTAAGTCTACGGTAGTGCCTCGGCCGTCTGTCCGAGGCCAAAATACGGAAACGAAAACTTTTTCTAAACTTGTAAACCGGCGCTACCGCATACTAAAACCCGGATCGGACCATTAACCTACTACTAGCTATCTAGAGAAGGGATAGAATGCTATACTGAGCGATCCGAGTCCTTCGGTCTTTGGCCACTATCCCAAGCTCCCCGCGGCATCTCCGGTCTTCATCTCCTCGTCGGAAAGGGCACCACATCAAGAAGTCATTTTACGGGCTCCCGCTTCATCCGAAGCAACTCGGGCACGAAGTGTGCTAGCCGACATGCCCAAGGTTGAAGTAGAGTATGTTGTGATCACTTTGTCTCTTGCATCCATGGCTTGGATGGAGGTTTTAGATGATGCCTTTCATGGAAATTATGAGCTAGAGGAGGAGGAAGAAGAAAGAGCTATCTTTTTCCTTTTGTGATGCTATGATAGAATGAGAGAGTCAGGAAAAAATAATATGAGAGCTAACAATATTCACATGGCAGCCCTTCTCTCTCTCTTCCTCTCATATCATCATAAAACAATCAAATAATGTGACATTTACACACATAAAGAGACCATGAGTCACCATGTATGTCTATGTCACAATGAATGCACAAAATGATGATTTAAGCTCATAATTTCCATTATCCAAACATTAATCCAAATGTTTGGTCCAACAAAAAGATCCGGCAACATTTAAAGCAAACTCGTAACGGATCACAAGGATACCCTTCACATGTATATACATACCTGTATCCGCATTCCGACTGAATGCGAATGCGATGAGACTAAAGTAATCCAACAAATCTAATACTAGGATCCGGCTTAAACCAAAGCCCACTAGTATGATCCGTCCGATCATGATCCGTGTAATACCGCACGTATAAGATCAAACCCTGCCATATATCATACGGCCTCTACAACGTTTCGCCCGAAACTTGAGAAACTGTCTGTGGGGGACTCTAAAGACTCGTTAATACTTTGGCTGTGGATTTAACCACTGGCACGTCAGTGGTACTAGCTGTACGTAATGGGCTACCAGGTACTGACCAAAAGGGAGGTCGATGAGCGAACTCATCCTGACACCCTACTGAGCCTGTCAGTGAAAATATCCGTACAGTCCCTTCCGTTCGTCTATGAGCATCGCATGGCGGGCCTAGAGGGTTGGTAAAAGTCAGACCCTCAAAAGCGGTACAAGTCGTGTCGGAGTGTAGCCCAGAACACCCTGAGATACTACTGGAATACCTACCAGTAAATCTCCTGCCTTAGCTAAGGATTTCGTGTAATGGCTCTCCTAGACACAGCGCGACCTCACCCCCAATACCCGGAGAGACGAACCCCTGCCGATCCGCTCACTGCCTCCATATGGCTCGGGACTGTACCCAACTAGAACCTGTTTGCACGACTCTTTTGAGCCGTGGTAGGTTAGTAATCAAAGCACAGTGGAAACTCACACGAGACAAATGATGATCTCAGGTCGATGAACTAACTTGTACACATGTCACCAGGGAACTGCTATCTGACGCTAGGTATAATACCAACTAGCATGTTCCCGGCGAGTCCTGTCCGGTGTACTCATAACCCAATGAGCACCTGTATACATCTTAGGTGAACCAACTAACACCAGTGGCTTGTAAGACCGACCACCGCCCCTCGTCGGGGTCTCGACTGTATACACTAGTCTACTCCGTAATATCGATGACATGTCTCGAAACTCCCACGACTAGGGACCTTTTAAGGATGTGCTTATAGACCCCAGCTCCCACGTTTATGATTGCCATCATACTGCTGGTCGTCAAGCAAGAATCTTAAGGGCTCTATCAGCGTGCAATAGCAACCTGTAAGGTCACCTAAAGCAGTACACGATGATAAAGATAAACCAGATAGCATACTATCATCTCGAATAAGACTGTCTTACCGGCATAGGTCATCCCTCAATCATTGCAATCACGTGCCCGTGATCCAATAATTGACTCTGAGGGCACTATATCCAACATGTACGCCGATGTCGAGGGTTATTTGGTTCTTTTACATGAGCGGACCATAGGTTTTGACCTATGTGAGATTCGTGTGTCGTTTTGGTCATAAGTCGGATTTTAATGTGATACGATGTGTTATGATACGTAGGTACCCTCACGAGGACTTCGAGACGACAAGCAAGCGCGTGGCGACATCGGCATCGGCAAGCGAAGATCAAGGTGAGTAGATTTATATCTACGGGGGAAGTCGGGTGGATGGCGTATAGAACCCCCGCAAAGTTGTAAGAAATGATGGGATGTGATTTAGATATACATATATGGGTTATGGCGAGATATAAACCATAGAAAGAAAAGCATTAGGAGATCATGGGTTAATGTTAGCGAGATTTGAAGAAAGTGATTTGGTTGGTTTCTTAGTCGTGAACCCTAGAGTAAGGTTGTACACACACATATACACATACGGGATATGGTTTTGGGTGTATACGTCATATGTGTGTATATATATGTATATGTGGTTGTATTGGTGCTTATATATATATATATACACACACACATACATACATACACGTATACACGGATGTTGAGGATAGTATATGGTACTTGGAGACGAGTCAATGTGATTGGGCATGATGCCGTGAGATCAGTGATGTGATTTGGTTTGTACTATGAGATACGACAGGAGATTTTAGCGGATCTTAGGGCGATGTGTTTCTGACACACGCACATATATTTGTTGATGATATCAGTTTGTACTAGATATAGATCTGTACCTCAGTTCATGATATTGATGATAAGGATACCAGATGAGTAATGAGATAAATATGATATTTGACCCGTACCAAGATTGATACCGTACGATAGATTTACCGTACGGGATATAGTTACGAGAATAGATCCGCACTCTTGACTCGAGAATGTCATATTATTTATTGTATCGTACTTAATACTATTGAGGCGAGATCACCGACTACTAGATATATATATAGATCGACTCAGACTTAGGTGGATTCTCTTACCCTTTTGACTGGGCTCGAGTCATACTCATTTTCAAAAGTGGAGAATTGTGAGTAATTTAAATACCAAACTATATGAGTCGTATATTGGGTAGGTATATTTTTTTTCAAGATTGCTGTTACTACATCACTTTCTGTATATTCATGATGTTTCATCGCATTGCATACTTGTACATATGTTATCTGTAATTATTATGAAACCCTACTGTCAGGACACCAGCACCATTACCGATGATGCATATGTTCCATGTACACCTGCTTGCCGGCTCACACACATCATCATCGGTAATTGCCATGTCACGTACACTTTAGAGAATACTATTCTTTGACATAGCTTGCTAGTTGATAGTTGCAATATGTTATACCTTACATATGCTGGTTTAACTATTTCATTTATTGCATGATATCAGATGCATTCATATATTCATTGGTGATGCAGTATTATGGAGATTTATTCCGGTATTCACTGTTTATTGATATCATGATTTTGATGATTTCGGATACATCTTGAGATTTCTGGATTTGGAAACCGCATGTGAAGGTTTTATAAACTGATGATTTATTTTAAATAGATAGATGCGGTTTTCCTTGATATGATGAGTATTGTCCACAATGATATTTTCTCGGTTCTGAGATGGTTTTCGAGACCCGATTCGAGGAGTTAGATGAACCGTCTGCAGGTACATGGTGGACCCGGTATGGTACCCCCGGGCATGAGGCTCGAGCTGTAGACGATGAGCCCGAAAGGGGCAGACTGCCTACCGGTGATTGTTTGGCGCGGCCGATATCCGGAGGATACCATTCATGGTCGTGTGATTGATGATATGGCCGATTCGGACTGACGGAGCCCGAGATATTGAGATATTGAGATTTGAGACACTGAGATATTGAGATTTGATGATACAGGCCAGTCCAGATAGACGGAGCCTTGTAGGGTTGCTAGGCACATGCACAAGGGTCTACGAGGCATCAACCATGCCCGATTTAAATTTTAGTCGTGCCGAACAACCCAAAGCCGGATCTTTAAACTAGAGTTTATGCGAAAACAAACATGTTAAACACTTTAACACTAAGTGAGAGGGATTACAACCTTTGTAGATCCGGTCCTTCACTTCTTAAGCTCCGTGTTGAGGTCCCTTCGCTGCGATCATCGTGTTCCGGACTCTCGAGAGGCTCCACGAAGAGAAAGATGCAGTCTTGCTTCCGATCTTCGATAACATAGATGATCTACCTTGAAGTTTCATTAACACAAGCTAACACTCACTAAATGAAGTGAACACCCTCATCTAAATGGCAAGGATAGATGAGGATGATGAAGTAGGATTTTTGCTCTCATTTATAATCTTTTACTCACACAATTTCATCACTTGAAAAAGCTAGAAAGCTTTTTCCATGAAAGCAAGAAGGAAGAAGAAGATGAATAATCAACATGAAACCTTTGTGATGAATAATGAAAGGATAAATATGATGATTAATGCAACCATGGTCAACAAAACCCATGTAGAGAATTAACTAGGGTTAGGGTTTGGGTTAGGTCAAGGAATGAGTCATAACAAAATATCTTTCACAAAACAAAACTAAACCTTCTAGAATCATCTAGAAAGCATTAACCCAAATCAAACCCTAATCTTATTTAATCTCTACTAAACATGTTGCATAAGTTATCATATCATGTTACAATATTATATATCACATATACAATATATTTTGTAACAAAAGAAAATAATACAATTAACATATATCGCATATATATCAATGTATTACCCGAGTGAGAAAAAGAATCTTTTAGTGAGCTAATATTAGTTAATGTAATTTAATATATCATATATATTATTATACATTAAATTATCGAATCAACACTTGATCCGACAATCCGGCTATACCGCATATAACCGACTAATACGATGACCCGGCTATATCACATATACCCGGCCGATATCTCATATCGCGAGAATCCAATACGGTATCACAAATCGCATTATCCTCGGTCCCGCACATATCACATATGTGCTCCTACTCCGTTTTTCCTGAGTCAAGAAACCTCTGTGTAGGACTCTAAAGAATCGTCAATACGCTGGCAGTAGGTGATGATCATATCAAACACCCACAAGCTGCAAGCGGTCAGCTAAACGTAACAGCCACCCAGGTATTGAGTGCTCAAAAGATCAACAAGCAAGCCTGTACATTCTCCTGTGAATCCAATTAGTAACACTCCCGTACAGTCCGGTCTCGTCGTCTGATATGTCGCATATCTCGCTTAGGGGTGGTATACGTCAGACCGCAGTAGCTTGATAAGTCGTGTCGATATGAGGTCTATAATAGTTCGAGAAACTATTGATAACACTTACCAGTAAATCTCAGCAACCCTGGCCAGGGATTTCCAGTTATAGCCAATCGAACACAGCACAACATCAACTCCCTATACCGGGAGAGACGAATCCCCTCCTATCGCTCATTGCCTCCATGTGATTCGGGACTGTACCCAAAAGCCACCTTTTTGCACGCCCTCTTGGACGTGGTATGATGGAAATCAAAACACAGTGGGAATCACATAAGACTCTATGATGATCTCGGGTCAACAGACTACTCTGTACCAGTGTCACCGGAGAACTGCCATCTGACGTGAGGTATAATACCATCTGGGAGTTCTCGGCGAGTCCGTCCAGTGTACCCAGTCTCTACTGAGCACCCGTACACCATCCTTGATATCAAACACCGATGGATATGGGATCATTCATCGCCCATCATATGGGTCAAGATGCGTATACGCTAGTCTACTCTGGTGTATCGATGCCCTGTTTCGATACACCCTCGACTAGGAACTGTTATAGGATGTACTCGTCGACTACCGTGGCCCTACTAGTATGATCTCATCATAGTCCCAGTAGTCGAGTACATATCCTAAGGGCTTTATCAACATGTAACATAGAGATAATTAGAGTACATGTTAAGATAAAGTATAACCAGATAGCATACTATCATGTCGAGCAAGAAAGTCCTCCCTATATATGTCCAAGCATCCATTACAATATACATCTTATGTACAGTAATGGCCTCTAGGCCATACATATAACTAACAATCTACCACTTGCACTAGGGCCATCTGTTGTGGTATCGCATACCCAACAATTAGCTGTGGTTGAAGTATCTCATACTCAACCATCCCATAAAATTTTCTACTGGGAAAAAGGCCTTTGTGAGTGGATCCACGCTGTTGTCCTCTGTGTCTACTCTCCTAACCTTGATCTCCCTGGAGATCAACCATCTCCATGATCAGGTGATACTGCCTAAGAATTATATCTGGATTTCTGATGGGACGGGGGGTTCCTTGGCAAAAGCCACAACTCCATTGTCTCACAATGGTAGGAATGAAGTTCATCTCATGAACTTATATATATCTAGACTGCCTCTATGGTAGCATCCTTAGTAACGATGTATCTAGCCTTTAATCGTCTAGTAAGTCACGGTATCTAGCTTGGAACTCTTCCAACAAACAGTCCCTCTACTGAGGGTAAAGACAATACCTGCGACTGACATTCAGTCGTCCTTATCACCCTGGAACCTTTCCAGTGATTCTCCTTAGGATCGATTGATACCATCTCACTACAACTAGTGAGAATCCTAACATCCAATTAGGTCTATCTCATAGATCCAAAACCTAGGATTTAGGAGGTATCACCTTGATCCTATATGGAGAATCCTTGTGATAAGCGGAGATTGAACGAGCGTAGCATAGGAAATTCCTTCCCTATCAAGAGTATGACATCCACGTACTCTACGAGGATCACCACCATACTCCCTACTACCTTTTTGTATATACAAGATTCAACTACCATTTTGATGAAGTCAAACTCTTTGACTACCACATCAAAACAGATGTTCCAACTCCGCGATGTCTGTTTTATCCTATAAAGCATCTTGCTCACGTTTTCGCTGTTCCCACTGTCTACGAAGCCCTCTGGCTGTGTACTTATAGACGCTCTCTTCCAAATCATTATTTAGAAACGCTGTCATGACACCCAATCACCAGATATCGTAGTCATGGTATGTAGCCGTGGCAAGTAGGATCTGGATGGACTTAAGCATAGCTTTGAAAGTCTCAACTTTTCCATGTACACCTAGTAATCTTCTCAAGATATACTTTCTCCTGATGGGGATTTAACCCTTCAGATAGAGCAACCAAAGTCCATACTTTGTTGGTGTATAAGGATTCCATCTCAGATCACTAAGCGTCCAGCCATTCTTACAGAGTCCCACTCCTGATGGCCAGCTCGAAACTAGTTGGGTCATCATCTCATGATGCAATCCTCACTCCCACTGTCATAGAGAAACTGAAGTATCTCTCAGGTGGGTGAGGAACCCTACTAGATCGGCGGAGAGGTTGAGGTTCGTTGGAATCTATTGAATCCTTTGGTTCTACCAAATCATCAGCTGCAGTTTGTATAGCTGGAACCTTTCCAGTTCTACATAACAGACCTTGCCTCGAGCTTGTCCGGATTTTGCTTTTAGACATAGACCGGACAACCCCAAATCTTAACAAACTTAAGATATGGGCTCTTCCCTTTCCATATCACATATGAAGTGGTAGGCAACTGATTTGATTTGAACCCTATTCAATAGGTATGCAGCTTCTCAAGTGCATAACTCCCAAAAGGAAATAGGAAACTCAGTAGTACTCATTATAGAGCACACCATATCACATAGGGTGCTATTGCTCCACCCCGATATGCCATCGTGCTATGGTGTATACGGAGGAGTAATGCTGAGAGAGAATCTCATTCTCCTTTAGAATAGTCCAGAATTTCCGTGCTCTAGTATTCTCCTCCTTGATCTCATCATAGGACATAATACTTATACCTGTTTTTGGTTCACTACTTCTAACTTATATTCTGTGAATATCTCAAAAGGTTTAGACTTGTGTTTCAACATGAACATATGTCTGAATCTTGAGAGATCATCAGAGAATGTAATGAAGTACAAAGAACTGGTCTTGGCATGTGTAGACAGGGGACCTTCATACATCAACATGTATCAATCCCAAGAGTTCACTAACTCTTTCTCTGTTTCCAATAAACAGAGCTATGGTCATCTTATTTTTGTGACATGACCGGAAAGTTTCATAAGATGTAAATTCAAACAGATTTAAATATGCATCTAAATGTAACTTAGCTAGTCGGGTCGCATTGATATGACCTAGTCTACAATGCCTCAAGAAGGATTCGTTCATTTCTGAACTGTTCCTCTCGTGTGTGTTATGTATACTAAGAACTGTAGTTTGATTTAGAACGTCAATGCTTATAGATTACGTGCCTGAACCGATCAACCCTTGATATAGGAAATGTTCAAAACATTATCCAACAATACAAAATTATATTCTCTCTTTACTAATAAAGAGACCGATATGATGTTGTATATCAGGTTCGGTATCTAATAACATTCGTTCAGAATCAATGTATTCTGGTAATACAGGGTGATAGCGACCAACAGACTTGGCTGCAACATTTGCACCGTTTCTATCTCATGAAATTTATCACCCGTTCTCAGTTCTCTACCTATCTGTAGCCCATGTAACAAATTACATATGTGGGATCCTGATCCAGTATCAAATACCCAGGACGTAAAGGATACTAAGAAACAGTTCTCGGTAATGAACACACCCGAAGAAGATGCATCAACATGCACTTTCTTCGTTTGGGCGGCATGGGAATTCTGGTAATCCCCAATTTCCTGCTCTGTCTTATAACAATTATAAGTTGGAGTGGGACTAACGTTCCCCAGCTCAGTATAACAAGCGGGTTCGGTCAATACATCCGTATTATTATCTTGATTAAGGCGTGATTTGGTCGCTACCTGGAGAGAGAGAGAAGAAAACACTCAGCGTATGCTCTTGCAAGATTAGATTGGATATCTAATATATCTAATCAGGATGTCTCCCACTGTTTTAGTCAAATCTTCCTTCAAACCCTAAAAGGAAAGACTAGCCGGGATTAATTACACTCTACAAGTTCGCCAATCTTTCAGCCAGGCCAGTGTCGGTACTTTGAGAGAGGTTTCCCGTGCTTTCGCACGGACCTAATTAAAATAAACCTCATTTTCCCAGGGGCGTAACCCCGTTAGCACCTTTCTAGACACCTTCTTGATAGGCTAATTGTAATGTGTAAAACTCTCTAAAGAGTAACTCTTACTCGCAGCGGGTATCGGGATCCAACTATCTCATAGAAGGTATGCAATCTCATTGCAAATTTCAACACTTGAAATTCCCGATAATATTTTGCCCCAAGCGATCTATGACCTTGACTGAGTCAACAAACCATAGACCGCAAGTAAAGTTCAACCCGTCATTTCCCGATTGAATTAAACCTACCCGCACGACCCTTGACTGAGTCAACAAGGCCACATGACTACCCTAATCCAATCGCATCATATGCTTTGCAGATAAGCACTAATCAGCTACCGCACACTACGTCTTGACTGAGTCAACAAACGCAGCACGAATACTAACTATTACTTATCTGAAATGACGGAGGGTTACGACACGTTTTTAAGAAAACCTTTTGCGTAATGAACTTTATATCGTTGTAGAATCGAGTGATTTTAAATGGAGTATTTTTTAGGCTTTTCTAGTTTTGCTAAAGGGGTCACTCCCGGTGAAAGGATCGTCGGCCCTTTTCTCATCGAATAAGGTGCAGGGTATATCATATATACCACTATGCAAAGCAAGAACTATAGAAACAATCAAAAGACAAACCGAGTTTGTAGCATCTGCTAGTTTTACTAAAGAGGTCACTCCCGGTGAAGGGATCTCGGCTCTTTCCTTATCGAATAAGGTGCTGGATGTTCTACAAGGAACACCACTATGCAAAGCAAGAACTAGAGCTACCAGTTTTTAAACAAGTTTCTACAACATCTTAGGTTTCTTTTATTTCATTAATCTCATTAATGAAGTCTCATTTTAATATGCTTCACAAGCATCACATTTGAAACGATATCTGCAATATAACATATATCTCATATATATAATATAAACATTCGTCTCAGGCAGTATTATGATCTCATCACAGAACATTGCAGCAGAAGAACATATATGAAATATTGGATATACTAGGACGTCCGTGTTTTCAATACGAGCCTGTATAAAACACGGATTCCACAGTCGCGATGAATAGCCAAACCCACATCCCTAGACCCCTACGAGAGCGGCAAGCAACACTGCCAATTCTAAGGTTAGGAGACCCATTCTCGACTCCTCGAGATGATCTCCCACTGGACCCTAGAACCCGGTTACTTGTGCTCCTCGTCTTGGGTCTACCTAATGCGGAAAAGTAAATAATATACAACGGTGACATCATCCTCAGCCCGGAAGTGTCCCATTAAAAGAATATTACATACAATGAATGAAAAAGAAAAACTCTCATCTCACATAAAACCCCCTGCTATTCAAAACGCGACGATCCAATATAACATATCACAGCAACACATAATATCTCATATCATCAACGTAACAAAGTATGCGTATCCCGATTGTCGTTGATGTATAGCAACGAAGCCGGCGATACATCACATACTACGCTTACGGTCACAGAAAAGAAAGTGTAAAACTACAACAGTTGGAATCCGCAACCTCCTTAGACATCGCATGCCTAACAATTATAAACCCCGCATTTTAGTCTCTTTATCGAAAACTCTTTTCAATATCAAGTCGGGCAATTCAACAAGATTCCCAACATCCTGATCGAATGCTCGTCGCAAAGTTTAGTAGACGGCCGCACCCCCGATGCCGTCGACGAAGTGCACTAAGGCGGAACACCGCTGCCGCGAGCATCCGAACGGATGCTTTTGGCGACGGGGTTCTCCTACAGTCACTTGGTCGGGGCTTTGGGGCGTGGCTGTCTGTTAAGTTTACCCGACGAGTATCCGCGTACACTACTTGATTGCGACGGACTTTTGATCATATCGAAATTCCGTGGCAACCGATCATCTAAGACTGAACTGCTAGATTTATAACATTGAAATTAGTTATCTCATAACTACCTGTGGATTCCAAATATTGTATCACATTCCAGCTAAATAGACAATGTTAAACTTTCCGATCGAATAATCAAACACCCAAGATTTCCCCAATATATCTCAACACTTGAAATCAGTTTAAAAACATCCATCACATGCCACAGTACTGATGGTCTAGCCGTAGAAGGGTCAAGCCAACGCCTCACAAGTGGCACGCCGTACTGCCCCAAACCCTAAGGTTTATAGGCAGTTCAAGACGGTCACATAATCGAATTAAGGTTTGTTATCTTCTAGAGGGTCCACAGCGTTACTTGCATGACTTTACGAAAGTTTCAAACACAAGGAAAAATCCAACTTTTGAAAATTTTCCGACAGGGGAAAAAGTGAGTTATTGATATCCGTTCGAACTTTTTAACAGTTTCTAAAATTATCCGGAACTAAACTAAATGAAGTTAAATTATCCGATCGAAACAACGAGTCCCCAATACAACCCTAGAAAACTCAACACTTGAGTGGAATTAAAAAATTCCCAGAACAAAATGACAAGAAAGGACTTAAGAATAAATATATGAAGTTCCAGGGACTAATTCAAAATTTTGGCCGCGGAACCTCGGCCAAACCCTTGGTTTGGACGCGGTTCCGCAGTCATATAATCGAGTTAATGGACTGTACTTCACAGTAAATCTTAGTTTTTCCTGCTCTATTTTATGAGAATTTTTAATACGGAAAAAATCAACTTTTTGAAAATTATCCAGAGAAGGGTTCAAATTAGGGTTTCGGGGTTCGATCGGAATTTATACTTCGTCTAGACTTCGACTAAAGCTCTAGCTTGGCTCTGATACCACTGTAGGGTTGCCAGGCACACGTACAAGGGTCTACGAGGCATCAACCATGCCCGATTTAAATTTTAGCCGTGCCGAACAACCCAAAGCTGGATCTTTAAACTAGAGTTTATGCGAAAACAAGCATGTTAAACACTTAACACTAAGTGAGAGGGATTACAACCTTTGTAGATCCGGTCCTTCACTTCTTAAGCTCCGTGTTGAGGTCCCTTCGCAGCGATCATCGTGTTCCGGACTCTCGAGAGGCTCCACGAAGAGAAAGATGCAGTCTTGCTTCTGATCTTCGATAACATAGATGATCTACCTTGAAGTTTCATTAACACAAGCTAACACTCACTAAATGAAGTGAATACCCTCATCTAAATGGCAAGGATAGATGAGGATGATGAAGTAGGATTTTTGCCCTCATTTATAATATTTTTCTCACACAATTTCATCACTTGAAAAAGCTAGAAAGCTTTTTCCATGAAAGCAAGAAGGAAGAAGAAGATGAATAATCAACATGAAACCTTTTGTGATGAATAATGAAAGGATAAATATGATGATTAACGTAACCATGGTCAACTAAACCCATGTAGAGAATTAACTAGGGTTAGGGTTTGGGTTAGGTCAAGGAATGAGTCATAACAAAATATCTTTCACAAAACAAAACTAAACCTTCTAGACTCATATAGAAAGCATTAACCCAAATCAAACCCTAATCTTATTTAATCTCTACTAAACATGTTGCATTAGTTATCATATCATGTTACAATATTATGTATCACATATACAATATATTTTGTAACAAAAGAAAATAATACAATTAACATATATCGCATATATATCAATGTATTATCCGAGCGAGAAAAATAATCTTTTATTGAGCTAATATTAGTTAATGTAATTTAATATATCATATATATTATTATACATTAAATTATCGAATCAACACTTGATCCGACAATCCGGCTATATCGCATATAACCGACTAATACGATGACCCGGCTATATCACATATACGCGGCCGATATCTCATATCGCGAGAATCCAATACGGTATCACATATCGCATTATCCTCGGTCCCGCACATATCACATATGTGCTCCTACTCCGTTTTGCCTGAGTCAAGAAATCTCTGTGTAGGACTCTAAAGAATCGTCAATACGCCGGCAGTAGGTGATGATCATATCAAACACCCACAAGCTGCAAGCGGTCAGCTAAACGTAACAGCCACCCAGGTATTGAGCGCTCAGAAGATCAACAAGCAAGCCTGTACATTCTCCTGTGAATCCAATCAGTAACACTCCCGTACAGTCCGGTCTCGTCGTCTGATATGTCGCATATCTCGCCTAGGGGTGGTATACGTCAGACCGCAGTAGCTTCATAAGTCGTGTCGATATGAGGTCTATAACAGTTCGAGAAACTACTGTTAACACTTACCAGTAAATCTCAGCAACCCTGGCCAGGGATTTCCGGTTATAGCCAATCGAACACAGCACAGCATCAACTCCCTATACCGGGAGAGACGAATCCCCTCCTATCGCTCATTGCCTCCATGTGATTCGGGACTGTACCCAAAAGCCACCTTTTTGCACGCCCTCTTGGACGTGGTATGATGGAAATCAAAGCACAATAGGAATCACACAAGACTCTATGATGATCTCGGGTCAACAGACTACTCTGTACCAGTGTCACCGGAGAACTGCTATCTGACGTGAGGTATAATACCATCTGGGAGTTCTCGGCGAGTCCGTCCAGTGTACCCAGTCTCTACTGAGCACCCGTACACCATCCTTGATGCCAAACACCGATGGATATGGTATCATCCATCGCCCATCATATGGGTCAAGATGCGTATACGCTAGTCTACTCTGGTGTATCGATGCCCTGTCTCGATACACCCTCGACTAGGAACTGTTATAGGATGTACTCGTCGACTACCATGGCCCCACTAGTATGATCTCATCATAGTCCCAGTGGTCGAGTACATATCCTAAGGGCTTTATCAACATGTAACATAGAGACAATTAGAGTACATGTTAAGATAAAGTACAACCAGATAGCATACTATCATGTCGAGCAAGAAAGTCATCCTTATATATGTCCAAGAATCCATTACAATATACATCGTATGTACAGTAATGGCCTCTAGGGCATACATATAACTAACAAGCCTGAGATATTGAGATATTGAGATTTATGTTTTGTGTTGATACTTGACACTGATTTCTCTATTGATTTCATTGATGATATTCGATTTATATACATACAGGAATCTCATAAAATAAAGAAACCAGTTGTCTCACTCATGATGTATTTTGTTTCCATTCGTAATGCATTCATACATCATATGCTTGATATGTTGCTATCTGAGGCACTGACATGAGCACGTAGTATTGCACTTATATTTAGATGGATCAGGATATTATTTGAGGATATTACTTGATATGACCTAGGATAGCGTCATACATGCGATTTCTACTCTGTGATATTTTCTACTCACGAGTTGGTAACTCACCCCCGTTGTGCCACAGTTTCTTCCAGGTTTTGCCGTACAGGTATCTTGACGGCTTGCTGGCACACTGCTTTCATTCTGGGTGATTGCTTGGTAGGTGGGTCACTTGCATCGTGACCACCATTGTATATTTGTTATTCAGTTGTATCTAGTAAAAACTCCATCAACCAGACTTGTATATTTGATAGACTTAGAAAACCAGTTGTTGTTATTTCGACCTTAGAGTCGTGCGTTGTATTATTATGGTTTTCATGTTGATTTTGTGTTTCTTTTGAGTTTTGATCCTCACCCTTCGGCGTTGTATATTATATCGCTTGATTGGTTGTGACCGTCGACTGACGAAGAGCTAGCTTCCGCTTGGGGATGCCTTTTATCATTTCGTATACTATTCATGTTGTACCCTATTTGGGGCCAGTATTTACAAAGGAAACTCTGCCGAAATTTTCAGAAAAGACTTGATGTTTTAAAATTGCATACCTCGGCTTATGTTGTTAAACTTCTTGCTTTAAAATTGGGTTTTCCTTCACTCTACCTTTTTGCTTGGTTTTGATTTCTGGGTTTTGGCTTACTTAGATTACGTACGCCTTAAGACATTTCGTAATTTAAGTGCCAGTCACGCTCGGTACTTTCGGGGCGTGACAGATAGGATTAGTCTCTCCCGGTATTTGGGGTTGATATCGTGCTGTGTTCAGAGAGCCATTACACAAAGTCCCTGGCCAGGGCAAGCGAGATTTACTAGTAGGTATTCCAGTAGTTTCTCAGGGTGTTCTGGGCTACACTCTAACACGACTTATACCGTTATTAGGGGTCTGACGTTTACCATCCCCTTAGGCCCGATATGCAATACTCTTAGATGAACAGACCAGACTGTACAGATATTGTCACATTCAGGCTCAGTAGGAGTTCGGATGGGTTTTCCTCATCGGCCTTCTTATCAATATCTACCTGGGGACCGTTATGTGCAGCAAGTACCGCTTGCGGCCTGTGGTTAAACCTACTGCCAGCGTAGTATCGAGTCTTTAGAGTCCCACATAGAGAGTTTCCCTGCACTGGGCAAAAAGTGTAGAGGCCGTATGGTTTTACGGCAGGGCTTCGATCACATACGTACACTTGTGGGCGTATGATGTTCGGGGGAATAATACTAGTAGGATTTGGTTTAAGCCAGATCCTAATATTATATTGATAGATCAGTTTCGTCTCTTTGTATTCGTGTTTCTTAGAACACGAATGCGGATATGTATATACGGATGAGAGGAGCACAGAAGGAGACACCTTATTAGGGTTTTGACCATTTACTTGATTAAAATAATTATGAGGTGAAGGAAAGTATTTGTTATTTTTGTAAATGATAATTGTGGCTTGGCTACTTGTTTTGACTACTTGACTTGGTTTGACCGTTTGACTTAGTTTAACCACTTGACTTAGTTTGACTCATTGACTAGATATTTCTTGTAAGATATTTTGTGGCACTAGATATTTTTGGTGAGATATTTTCTTGCCATGAGAGTTTTCAAGTCAAGGGAGCCATCACATTTTCTATGAGGATTATCATTTATCAAAATACTTTCTCTTTCCTCAAGTGAGCTCTCATGCTAGCTCTCTTCTTCTTCCTCACTCCAAAACCCTAAAAGCTCTCATGTGTTGAGAATCCCAGGGTTTCAGGAGACAAATAAATCCATCTTCATACTCTACATCACCTATGACATCAAATTTAGCAAGCTTGTTGCCCTAGTTACCTCGATTTTGAAGTGGAGCTCGGACTATAGACTCTCGGGTGGATCGTCTTCGACTCAAGGAGGCCGTGGAGGTTGCTACGATCCAGATCGATCCTTGGAGCCTACGTAGATGAGGAGGACAGTGATGAAGACCTGAAGGACAAGTATCGTGAGGTATAACTTCATAACCGACTAGTTAAATCTCAAACAGTTTGCTAGCTAAGGTTTATAGACGATCCTAGGTTCTAGTCGGTGTTGTGAAGCTCGTAAAAATCATTTTTTGCAAATTCCGCCTCTCCGCGAGCACGTGGGGTATGCGACATCGACTTACAGTGGTATCAGAGCCTCTCATAAACCTTAGATAGCTTGTAGCGATGTTATAATTCCGCTTTTTTTGTCGCGCAAAAACTATCGACAAAAACAGTTTTCAAAAGTGAAGTATTGAGTTGTTTGCACACCCCGCGGGCTCACGGTTTGAATCGAGAAGCCACGGGGTAGAGAGTGCACACCCCGGGGACCCTGTCGATGAAAGTCATGCTATCCCCAACCATGCGCGGGCGAAGAAGCAATCGCCGAGCCTCTTGCTGTGTTCGGTCTGGAGAAGAAGTATCGACCAATTGCATGACCTAAGGAAAGTTATATCCTTCATAAAATCTTGGTCGTTTATGAACACCAAAAGCACCCAGCACGTGCATCTCGATCCACGAAGCGAAGTAGTGCAATGGGAGATTTACAGGCTTCAAACCCGGCTGAGCAGTATCGGACGCTATACTCAGACTATGATACAAATGCGCTAATCCGGCAACCCCAATAGCCATACATGTCCCCGCCGCAGTGCAATGAGCTGGATAAAAGATAGACGGTCTCATATAGCGGGGTTGCATTGGAAGCGCAAACTAGCTCAGCCACAAGCCGATGAACCCCATAAAGAACGTCTTCTCATCAATGTCCGGAGCGGCAATCTCTGCGAAATGGACGATTGGGGTATCCGGAATAAAGAATTGTTTTAAATCCGCCTCCGCAGTCGGCGGTTTGTCCAAGCCAAATTTGAATGGATCATCGAGCTTGGCGAACTTCGCAGCTTTCTTCAATAAAACCTCCAGCCGAAGGAAATGGGCTACAAAGTCTGTAAAGCTAACGCCAAGCCCCCCGGACTCTAAGAATAAGCTCTCATATATGTTCAACACTTTGATCAAGCTCGGAAACTTGTGTTGAATAACATTTTCTGGGGTAAGACCCATAACCACTGATTCAGTAGCAAAGACGTACTCGTCAGGAGGAAGTATCTCCTCATAATGCTCTCCTCTCTGACAGGTAACCCGGATATTTCCGCAAATTCCTCTAGCGAGATCGACACCTCCCGATCTGATAAGAGAAATGTGTGGGTCAGCATATTCCATTGCTCCAGAAAGGATTTAACCCACCACACGTGAGGAGTGTAGTAATAAAAGAGGGACGTGTAGATCGCTAGAAATAACCCGGTCTTCAGCAGCAACGACTTCTTGGCCAACAAAATATAACTAGCCCACTGCAGATAACCAGCCAGATGGTAGGGGTCACTCCTATCGTATAGACCTGGCTCCAAGGACACGCTTCTCGTTGGAATATGTCACGCCCCAGAATGTTTAGGGCCATCGGAGGCTGCACTGGTATCGATGCCATGGAAGGTTGGAGACGACCTTTCGAGGTCCAGCGTAATGAATCGATGGGATCGGTTCTGACAGCACCGCACAAGTAAAACTGCGTTGACCCTGGATAATGTAATTATACCATGACCCCTATAAATGAAAAGACTTCTGTTCTGGGTCGTAGTCCCGGATCAGCGCAAAGACTTCCCGATCTATAGGCGTATCGGCAAAAGCACTCTCCGAACGAACGTAGGGGAAAAAGGATCAGAAGCCATAGTACCTGAAGGGAAAAAACGACGGAGTGTTAGTTATCAGCATAATGTACTAAACAACAATTAAGGGTTTCAATATTCTCAAAACAACCAAATCTGTACATCATTACAGCATATTAAAGAACACTACAGTCCAAAAAATAGTGGGCTCCACAAAATAAAGGTGATGCCTCATCAATGATGAGACATGCACCCATTGTGAGAATTCAAAAGGATTCTCATTAAATGAAAAATCTCTTTGAACAGTGGAGTTCAAAACTCCCAATGTCCTCGAAGAACGTGTTCTACAACAGATCTAAATCTGTGAGATGAATTTACAACAGAACCCTAAAAAGAAAATAGGAAAAAGGAATAAAATTCCTAAAAATTTTCAAAATTCCCCAGTGCTAAGCTCTGTCATACAAATCAAAATTGAATTCCTCCGATGCTGGGATTAAATCCCAGAAATCCCCATGGGAAATATACTGGAATTAAATTCCAGAGAACCCTCAAAGATCAGAGTTAATAATAGGGTAAAACCCTAAGATCTCTAAGACCCACGGTCTACCCAGATAAAGTTTTTTTAAGATCTCTAAGAGATCATTTCAAGAAAAAGAGCCAAGCTCTGTTAATAGGTTAAAAATTCAAAACAAAAGGTGTTTCTTTTAAGAGTTAAAAAGTTGGTTATAATCCTTACCAATTTTCTTAAACAGAGTTCAACTCTAAGCGTTTCTTTAGGCAGAGATCTAAGCTCTGAGAAAAGAATTAAATTTTCAAGGAAGAAGAAGGAAGATGATAAAACGACAGTCATCTCAAGGGCCAAAGACCTTATTTATAAGATGTGAAAATACGGTTCAACTCCCTAAGAAATCAAAAGGTGGAAAAAGTGACACCGTTGCACCCACGTGTGAGCCACGTGGGAACAATGGCGGGGGGCATTTGTTCCCCCAAAAATAAAAATATATATATAAAGAGAAAAGCTCTGTTGAAAGCTTATGGGGCAGTGCCTCACGTGTTTCTCACGAGGGCCCCAACGCCAACACCAATTTTGTGGTGGCGTCGCACGTGCTCCTCATGCCGGCGCTAATGTGCAAAGCACATAAACGCTTTCTAAATAAGAATTAAATTTTTATATGGCGCCGCACGTTCTCATCATCCGGGCGCCAATGTGCAAGGCACAGGAGTACCCATCATAAGAATTAAATTTTTAAGTGGCACCCACATGCACAACATGTGAGCGCCAGTACCCAAGTCAAGATTAATATTAAATTCTATATGAGAATTTGGGATACTCCCTGTTAAACAGAGTCGTTGGATCAAAAATCCAATGAAGATGATAAATTATCAAAATATAGAATTAAATTCTATTAGGAGAAAATATCTCCCAAATCTTTCTAAATAAGAAAGATACTCTCGGTTGGATATGTTAGTGTTATATGCCCTAGAGGCCATTATTGTATTATACTGGTTTGTATATTACATATTGGAAGCTTGGGATATACACGGATATAGTAACAGTCTTGCTCAAAATGGTTGTATGCTACTTGGTTTGTTTCTACCTCAATATGTGCATGTGTTTGTTTTAGCATATCGCTTATACATATTGGTAGAGACCTTATGATCTTTGCTTGATTACCAACGTTATGATGGCAGCCACACTAGTGGGGGCTGGGTAGTTTATAAGCACATCCTATACAGGTCCTTAGTCGTAGGATTATTGAGACAGAGCATCGATACTCCAGAGTAGACTAGTGTATACGCTTCTTATCTCAGCAGGGGAGATGGTCTGTCCCACAGCCATTAGTACGTCATACTGGAGATAGTATACAGGTGCTCATTGGGTTATGAGTACACTGGACAGGACTCATAGGGAAATGCTGGTGGGTTTTATACCTATCGTCGGGTAGCAGTTCCCACGTGACATGAGTACAGCTTAGTCCGTCGACTTAACACTACTATTTCGCCTTGAGTGTGTTCCCACTGTTCTTTGATTACTACCTTACCACGGCTCAAAGGAGTCGTGCAAACAGGTAGTAGTTGGGTGCAGTCTCGAAGAACTTGGAGGCAGTGGCGGTTAGATAGGATTCATCTCTCTCGGTATTGGGGGTTGATATCGTGCTGTGTTCGTAAACCCATTACACAGAGTCCTGGGCCAAGGCAAGCGAGATTTACTGGTAGGTACTCTGGTAGTTTCAGGCTATACTCTGACATGACTTATTGCGCTATTAGGGGTCTGACGATTACCGCCCCCTAAGCCCGATATGCGATACTCTTAGACGAACAGACCGAACTGTACGGAGATTGTCACAGATAGGCTCAGTAGGAGTTCAGATGAGTTTGCTCATCGGTCTTCTTATCGACAGATATCTGGGTAGCCGTTACGTGCAGCTAGTACCGCTGACGTGCTTGTGGTTAAACCCACTTCCAGCATAGTATCGCGTATTTAGAGTCCCACACAGAGGGTTTCCCTGCATCGGGCAAAAGATGTTGAGGCTGTATGGTTTTACAGCAGGGCTTCGATCACATACTTGTACTTATGCACGTATAATATTCGGGCGGATAATACTAGTGGGCTTTGGTTTAAGACGGATCATAGTATTATATTGATGGATTATTTTCATCTCTTTGTATTCGTTTTTTTCAGAATACGGATACGGGTATGTATATATGGTTGATGGGCATTATCGTAATTTACTCGTGATTGCTTCTAGAAGAAGACACCTCATTTGGGTTTTATTCTTTTGATTTAAAGAATAATGAGGTGGAGGAAATTTGGTGGAGGTTTACATTGAATAAGGTATGGCTACTTGGTGACTCATGCGGTGACTCATGGCATGACTCACTATATGACTCACTCTTTAGATATTTGGGAAGCATGCTAGATATTTGGTGAGATATTTAGCTCATCAATTATTATATGCTTCATCTATTCATCACAAATGAGCTATCTCATTCTAATGTTTTTCTACACCAGCTTTTCCTCAAGCTCCTTCTTCTTCCTCTAACCCTAAATCTCTCATGTAATGAGCATCCTTGGGCTATTAGAGACATACTAATCCATCTACATTCTCTATATCATCTAGGACATCTAGTTTAGTGAACTAGATGCTGTAGTTACCACGGATTTGAGGTTGGAGCTCGGACTATAGACTCTCGGGTGGATCGTCTTTGACTCGAGAAGGCCGACGAGGTTGCCCGATCCGTTAGAATCCTTAGAGCCTATGACGAGGAGGAGGACAGCGACAAGAAGACCCGAAGGACATGAATCTGTTAGGTATAAATTTCTTTCCGAGTAGTTAACCTCCTACAGTTTTGTTAATTAGGGTTTAGCATCGATCCTGGAGTTCAAGTCGGTGTTGCGACACCCGTAAAAATCGTTTTTTACGTATTCCGCATCCCCGCAAACCCGCGGGGTGCGTGATATTGACTTACAGTGGTATTAGAGCCTACTAAATCTTAGCTAACAGTTTAGACAATGTGTAAAACTACGAAACCGAAATAACTCCGAAACATCGAAATCAAAATCCAAGTTTCTGTCAAATTTTTCGGAGGCTCTAAATTTTTTTTAAACAATTGCAGAGTGCTCCTTTACTTATGAGATGAACACACAACAAAATCGAGGAAATTCCACCCAACTGTGGCCGGCCACATAAGCATTTTGGCCGGCCCCACCGGTCTTTTGGTGTGGGAATGTGTTGGGTTTTGTTCTGTGGTCTAGTTGCTTGGATTTATGGTTTCAAGTGTTGTTTGTTTTTGCCAATTTTGATTATACTGTTTTCTTTCTGTTATGGCAATACGGAGTATTTCGAAGTCGCAGTTTTAACGCAGTTTAATATGTTTCAGTTGTTATATGTTTTTCGAAACGTCTGCTAATCGTTATACGTCAATTAGTAGGGGTTGCACATATATGTGTTGCTGCTGTGTTGGTTTGTGTATATGGAATATTGGATCGTCGATGATGAAAAGCCGAGGGATATGAGATGAGAGTTATCTTTCTTTCATTCGATGTGAATTGTAAAGTGATGTAATATTCTTTTGTGAGGCATATCCGGGTTAAGATTGTAGCCACTATTGTATTATTTATTTTACTGTTTTCTGCTCTTAGGATAGACCCAAGGTGGGGTACACAAACTACCGGGTTCTTTGAAGTGCCGAGTTTCCTACTCATTTTATTGAGGGAAGTTGCTTCACTTCAGGAATTTAGCAGGTAGTTTGCCTCACCTGTAGGGGTCTAGGGTAGGGTTTGGCTATTCATCACGACCGTGGAATCCGTCTTTCGTTATAGGCTTAAACAAAAACGCGGAATTCCTAGTATATCCAACATGTTCATCAGTGATCTGGAATGCCTATTATTGCGTAAAATGAATGGTTATTATATATATGCTATATTGTAGACGTTGCTTATGTTTTGCACCCGTGCTAGTTCAACCCCCGCTTTGGCGTTAGTTAAGTAACCTAACGGTGTTAGGCGGGACCCAGTGGCGAATGCGGATGGCATAAGCGAATGTGGTATTTTCGTTTCTCTGTGTGATGATAGGTGTAAATGATGGGACTGCATTAAATTAATGCAAAGCAAACAAACCAAAGCTGAATCATTGGAATAATTTAAAAACACTTGGTTTTTTCAAAACAGAAACTTTTAAATGCGGAGCTTAAACCACTCCTTTAAAACCTATCAGGTTCCTTCGATTAAATCAAGTTCATTACATTCACGGTTTCGCCAAAACCAGCCGTAGCCCTTCGTCATTTCAGTTGAATATTCAGTAGTATTCAAGCTATGTATTTTGACCTTCGCTAAGGCATCGTGATTGGTAGCTGCTGGATATTCATCTGTAGCATAGATAGATGCGTTGGTTTGGGACAATAGTACTACTATTTTGGTCTTCGTCAAGGGTATGTACAGGTGGTTTCAAATTAACCTGGATAATGATGGGTAGAACATGACATGTGACTTATGATATGTTGGCCTTCGTCAAGGTCATAAGAGCATGGGACAAAAATCCACATCGGGAGTTTCTAAGAAACTGAAACTTGCTAGTGCTGCATACCATTTGGAGTGTGATAATGTTGGCATGATTCCTTCATGATTATCACACAATGATATTTGGATCCCGATCCTACGGTGAGTATTCGTTAATCTTCGGGAGATTTTTCACTAACACAATCAATGCTATAAACCAAGTAGGTGTCTAGAATGGTGTTAGCGGGGCTACGCCTCCAGGGAAAAGAGGCTATGTAATTAAGGAACTTCGTGAAAGCGTTGGAAAACTTCTCTTGAAATATCAACACCAGCCTGGCTGAAAGATTAAGCAAGTATTGTAGGGTGAGATTAATCCTGACTAATTCTTCTTTTATGGTTTGAAAAAAGATTCGAGATACAGTGGGAGCCATCCTTTTTAGATAAATTAAAAACCAATCTAAACTTGTAAGAGCATCATGCTGAGTGTTTTCTTCTCTCTCTCCTAATTGCAGCGATTAGATGACAAAGATTAGGTTACAGCTAGATAATAAAGTGACTGAGTTATACTATATTGACTGGCAAAGGTTTGTCCGGATGTCCATTACCTATGACAAGATGGGCCACCTCATTACTACTAAAGCCCCCACCGTCCCAAGTCTAGATTCGACCATCGCGGATAATGATATCCTTAAGACATCGGAAAAAGACAGTGCGAATGCTAAGTGCCTCGTGTTGGCCTCAGTAGATGGTGTAAACCAGAGACAGCACGAGAAGATGGACGTAGTTTCCATCTTCCTCCATAACAAAGATTTATATAGAGAGCAATCTCGTATCGCAAGATATAAGACCTCAAAGGAATTGCTTCAAGGGAGATTGGCTGTCGGGTCATCTGTAGGGGACCACGTCCCTACAATAATCAGCTGTATTAAACAGCTCATGGAACTGGGGACCACGTTGGAGAACGAGTCATATGCTGACTTGATTCTACAGTTCCTACCTTCTACTTACACCCAGAGGAAAAAAGTTATACTTCCAGTTGAGAGCACCCTGAAGGAAACCAGGGAGACACCCGCTCTGCTTATTGGGAAATCTTCCTCTTTTGGATCCAAGACGAAAGACAAGGGTGAAAAGAAGAAGACCTCTACAAAGCCGATAGGTGGTGTCAGTAAGGTAGAAGGAAAGGGCAGGACAAAAGTTTCGGGGCTAACAGTAGGGAAGAAGGGATGTTCCTATTGTCACGGGAAAGGGCATTGGCAGAAGGAATGCAGGGCTTGGAAAGACAGAATCCAGTATCCGAAGCACGTTGTGGCTTTAGTTTCGGGTTTGTTTGTGATTGAAAACTATATGTAAATTAACTCTGCTTCCTGGGTACTAGATACCGCATCAGGATCTCATATCTGTAATTCATTACAGCTTTTGAGAAACCGTAGAGTTATCAGGGCAGGTGATATGACTCTCAGGGTTACTAACGGAATGAGCATGGACACTATATCCGTAGGGGAATATCATATAGGATTGACAAGTGGGCAGATATTGATTTTACATAACTTTTTGTGTGTACCTAGTCTAGCTTGTAATATCATATCTGTATCTTTAGTTTCTAAAGAAGGATATGATTTTACATTTGTAAGCGATATAGTCTACATCCACCTTAATCATGGCTTGATTGGGTCAGGTACACTAGATAACGGTATATACGTATTAAATCAAGCTCAGGTTTTCAACATCCAGAACACACTTAAAAGAAAGTTTCCAGAATTAAATAAGGCTTTCTTATGGCATTGTAGACTGGGTCACATCACTGAAACACGGTTGACGAATTTACATAGAGAGGGATATTTGGATCCGTTCGAATATCAGTCTTATGCAATTTGTTAATCTTGTCTCATACGAAAGATGACAAAGACTCAATTCACTGGATACGGAGTAAGAGCGAGCGAGCTCTTGGGACTCATGCACAGCGACGTGTGTGGTCCAATGTCTATACATGCACGAAGTGGTTATTCCTATTTCATTACTTTTACGGATGATTTCTCTAGGTTTGGACATGTCTTCTTGATGAAACAACAATCCGAAGCCTTTGAGAAATTCCGGGAATATAAGAATGAAGTGGAAAAACAAACAAGCAAAAGTATCAAAACACTGAGATCTGATCGAGGTGGTGAATACTTAAGTGCTGAGTTCCTGGTTTACTTAAAAGAGAATAGAATTCTCTCTCATCTTACTCCATACACACCTCAACACAACGGTGTATCGGAAAGGCGGAACAGAACCCTATTGGATATGGTACGTTCCATGATAAGTAATGCTGAGTTACCGCGATCCTTCTTGGGTTATTCACTAGAATCCGCTGCATATATTTTGAACAAGGTTCATACCAAGACTGTGCCTACCACACCATATCATATATGGAATGGGAAGAAACCCTATCTTCGGTATTTGAAGATATGGGGATGTCCATCTTTTGTAAAAAAGCAACATGCGGTTAAGCTCGAGGCACGCTCAGTACTGTCTAAGTTTTTGGGACACCCAAAGAACTCCAGGGGGTATCTTTTCTATTACACAGAGGAACAAAATTTTTTTGTTTCTCGCCATGCCCACTCTTTGGAAAATCAATTTTTTGAAAAAGAAACTAGTGGGAGCACAATAGAACTAGAAGAAGTTCCACAATCACAAGCTATTACTAAAAGCATGGTGGAACTAGAGGTTTCGAAAGAACAAGACATCCCCGCGCCACTCCGCAGGACTAGTAGGCAGTCTCTTCCGCCCGAGAGATACTACGGTTTTCTCATAGACGAGGATAGAGAGAATTGCTTCATTTACAATGATGAGCTAACTAGCTTCCATCAAGCCATTCAGAGCGGTGACTCGGTAAAATGGCTGGATGTAATGCGGACCGAAATGGAGTCCATGTACACCAACAAAGTATGGACTTTAAACATTGCTCCAAAAGGGGTAAAACCCGTAGGCTGCAAATAGATCTTCAGAAAGTAGATTGGTGTAGATGGACAGGTTGAAACCTATAAGGCTAGACTTGCTGCAAAAGGTTTTCTTCAAAGACCTGGTTTAGACTATGATAAAACCTTTTCTTCAGTGGCTATACTCGAATCCATTCGGATTCTTCTTGCCATTGCTGCCTTCCACGATTATGAGATTTGGCAGATGGATGTAAAGACCGCTTTTCTGAATGGACATTTGGAAGAGTGCGTCTATATGGATCAACCAGAGGGTTTCATTTAGAGTCGGAGCAGCGGGAAAGTGTGCAAGTTGCTTAAGTCCATTTATGGACTAAAACAGGCATCGCGGAGTTGGAACATCTATTTTGATGAGACGGTCAAAGAATTCAACTTTATCAAAAATCCAGATGAACCATGCATCTATAGTAAGATTGTAGCGAGAACTATGCTATTCCTCGTCTTGTTCATGGATGACATTCTATTGATAGGAAATGACATTCCTATGCTACAATAAGTCAAATGATTCTTGTCACGGTGGTTCTCCATGAAAGACCTGGGTGATGCTAACTACATTCTGGGGATCTAGATCTATCATGATAGATCTAAGAGGATGTTGGGACTTTCACAGTCAAGGTACATCGACACCATACTGAAAAGATTTAGTATGGAAGATTCAATGCGCGGTAGTCTACCGGCTTATCACGGAATCACCCTCTCCAAAGTGATGTCTTCCAAGACTGATTTGGAAATGGCTCGCATCACATCTAAACCCTACGCTTCTGTGGTAGGCTCTATAATGTGTGTGATATTGTGTACCAGACCAGATGTTGCTTACGCACTCAGCGTGGTAAGCCGGTATCAGTCAAACCCAAGGGAGAAGCACTAGATAGCAGTAAAGAACATTCTCAAGTACCTGAGAAGGATTAAGGAGATGTTCTTGGTGTATAGAGGAAAAGACCTCCAGATCGAAGCCTTTACTGACTCCAGCTTCCAGAGTGATATGGATGACTCCAAGTCCATGTCGAGTTATGTCTTTACACTCAATGGAGGGGCAGTCTGTTGCAAGAGCTCCAAGCAGGATATCGTTGCTGACTCAACGATGGAAGCGGAGTATATCGCTGCTTGTGATGCCGAAAAAGAGGCAGTCTAGATGAGGAAGTTCGTAATAGAACTTCAGGTGGTTCTAACCATTGTTGATCCAATACCGCTGTATTGCGATAACAACGGCGCTATAGCTTTAGCGAAGGAACCCAGGTCCCATCAGAAGTCCAGACATATCTTGAGGCGGTACCACCTGATCAGGGAGATCGTTGATCGCCGGAAGATCGAGGTGAGGAGAGTAGATACATAGAACAACACTGCAGATCCACTCACCAAGGCCATCCCTCATGCACAGTTCGAGAGGTTATTCGATATGATAGGTCTGCGACATGCCGATACATGGCTTTAGTGCAAGTGGGAGATTGTTAGTGTTATATGCCCTAGAGGCCATTATTGTATCATACTGCTTTGTATATTACATATTGGAAGATTGGAATATACACGGATATAGTAACGGACTTGCTCAAAATGGTAGTATGCTACCTGGTTTATTTCTATCTCAATATGTGCATGTGTTTCTTTTAGCATATCGCTTATACATATTGGTAGAGCCCTTAGGATCTTTGCTTGATTACTAGCGTTGTGATCGCAGTCACACTAGTAGGGGCTAAATAGTCTATAAGCACATCCTATACAGGTCCCTAGTCGTAGGATTATCGAGACGGGGCATTTAGTAGACTAGTGTATACGCTTCTCATCCTACCAGGGAAGATGGTCTGTCCCACAGCTATTAGTACATCGTATTGGAGATAGTATACAGGTGCTTATTGGGTTATGAGTACATTGGACAGGACTCGTAGGGAACTACTGGTGGGTTTTATACCTATCGTCGGGTAGCAGTTCCCAGTGACATGAGTACAGCTTAGTCCGTCGACTTGACACTGCTATTTCACCTCGAGTGTGTTCCCACTGTTCTTTGATTACTACCCTACCACGGCTCAAAGGAGTCATGCAAACAGGTAGTAGTTAGGTGCAGTCCCGAAGCACTTGAAGGCAGTGGCGGTTTGATAGGATTCATCTCTCCCGGTATTGGGAGTTGATATCGCGCTGTGTTCGGAAAGCCATTACACAAAGTCCTTAGCCAAGGCATGCGAGATTTACTGGTAGGTACTCCAGTAATTTCTCAGGGTGTTTTAGGTTACACTCTAACACGAATTATTGCGCTATTAGGGGTCTAACAATTATCGCCCTAGGCCCGATATGCGATACTCTTAGACGAACAGACCGGACTGTATGGAGATTGTCATAGATAGGCTCAGTAGGAGTTCAGATGAGTTTGCTCATCGGCCTTCTTATTGATAGATACCAGGGTAGCCGTTACATGCAGCTAGTACCGCTGACGTGCTTGTGGTTAAACCCACTGCCAGCGTAGTGTCGAGTCTTTAGAGTTCCACACAGAGGGTTTTCTTGCATCGGGCGAAAGATGTAGAGGCCGTATGATTTTACGGCGGGGCTTTGATCACATACGTGTACTTATACAAGTATGATGTTCGGGCGGATAATATTAGTGTGCTTTGGTTTAAGCCGGATCCTAGTATTATATTGATAGATTATTTTTGTCTCTTTGAATTCGTTTTTTTCGGAATACAAATACGGGTATGTATATGTAACGCCTTAGATTTCGGTTAGTGTTAGTTTAGAGTTTAATGCGGGCTTTTGGTAAAAAGTTTACCAATTTAGATTCCTCACATTTTATAACATTTAATTAATAATTTATTATTATTTGTTATGGCATGCACGCACGTGTGCACGTTAATGTGAGCGTTTGTTTTGTGTTAATCTTGTTCTTAGCAACCATGACAACTTAACCTAATCTAATCTTTACTTTAATACAATCCTTTGCTTAATCTTATCCTTAACCCTAATCCTTGATATTTTGTGTGAGAAGAGAGAGATATTTTCTTTTGGATGTGAGAGGAGGTGGCATGGTGGTGTGAATGCATTAATGGTAATTTAATGCAAGGTTACACTCACCTCAATCTCACCCTTAACCTCACCTCTCTCTCTCTCTTTTCTTCATACTCTCTCTCACACTCATTTCCTTCTCATTTTCTTCATCTCTCTCATCTCAACTGAACACTTCACCAATCCATCACGAATCCATCATAAATATTCACAAAAACTAAAAAAAATCATATCTTTGGACTTGATTTGCCTCTTGGATGCCTTGGAGCTTGGGAAGCTAAGATGTTTGAGTTCTTTTGGTTAGGTAATGATCTCTTTCTGTTCTTTAAGTGTTTATTGTGTTGCGTAGCTTAGTCGTTTCAGTTTAGATAGCGTTATGTATCGTTTCGGGTAAATATCGTATTTTTTAGTGTTGTTTTAGGGTCTCGGATGATCTGTTATCAAACCAGGTATTTGTTGCAAAAGATCCCATTACAGTAACCTAGTGTAATGACCTAGAACCTACCCTCAAAATACGAGCCCAGTCCATCATGCTTAGGCCGCAGATTTATTGCTTATGGCCGCAATTTGGGGCCAGACTAGGGAGTCAGTGTTTGGGTTTTGGTGTAGGGGTCTCTGGGGTTGTTTGTGGTCTCATGGTACTTGCAACTTTTATACTTTGTTGGTACAGAAAAATCTGGGACTACTTTGCGTATTTCTTGTGTTTCGTTTCACGCGTTACGTTATCCGATACGGTTCGTGTTCTATGTTCTGTTGCTCTTGAGTTGGTTTCGTAGTGTCGCTATGCATGTTAGCTACAATACCAACACTTAAGAGTACGTTTGTGTTGTCGCGTTGGTCAGTGTAGTTTGTACGTATTTTGGGTCTATTGCTAATATACACTTGTTTTATTGTTTCATTGTTTTAGGTCGCAGGTGGGGACTTCGGGCGCTGCAAAGAAAGGGAAACAGGTGGTAGGTTTTACTTAACCAGGAGCGTTGGTGAGTAGATTTAACATCTACAGGGGAATCGCCCGCATGGCGTTATGCGTCTGGGCTAAAGATGTTATAATATTGTCGCATATTCTATTTCATATATAGAGTTGCGTATACACCTTATTGCTTAGTTACTACTTGTGCTTGGACTTGTACCCTTAGGGCACTACACTATTATTGACGGCTCATATTGCACGAGCACTGATTTGTTAGTTATATTTATGCCCTAGAGGCCATTACTGTACATATGATGTATATTGTAATGGATGCTTGGACATATATAGGGAGGACTTTCTTGCTCGACATGACAGTATGCTATCTGGTTGTACTTTATCTTAACATGTACTCTGATTATCTCTATATAACATATTGATAAAGCCCTTAGGATATGTACTCGACTACTGAGACTATGATGAGATCATACTAGTGGGGCCACGGTAGTCAATGAGTACATCCTATAACTGTTCCTAGTCGAGGGTGTATCGAGACAGGGCATCGATAAACCAGAGTAGACTAGCGTATGCGCATCTTGACCCATATGATGGGCGATGGATGATCCTATATCCATCGGTGTTTAACATCAAGGATGGTGTACGGGTGCTCAGTAGAGACTGGGTACACTGGACGGACTCGCCGAGAACTCCCAGATGGTATTATACCTCACGTCAGATGGCAGTTCTCTGGTGACACTGGTACAGAGTAGTCTGTTGACCCGAGATCGTCATAGAGTCTTGTGTGATTCTCACTGTGCTTTGATTTCCATCATACCACGTCCAAGAGGGCGTGTAAAAAGGTGGCTTTTGGGTACAGTCCCGAATCATATAGAGGCAATGAGCGATAGGAGGGGATTCGTCTCTCCCGGTATAGGGAGTTGATGTTGCGCTGTGTTCGATTGGCTATAACTGGAAATCCCTAGTTAGGGTTGCTGAGATTTACTGGTAAGTGTTATCAGTAGTTTCTTGAACTGTTATAGACCTCATATCGACACGACTTATCAAGCTACTGGGGTCTGACGTTTGCCACCACTAGGCGAGATATGCGACATATCAGACGAAGAGACCGGACTGTACGGGAGTGTTACTGATTGGATTCACAGGAGAATGTGTAGGCTTGTTTATTGATCTTCTGATCGCTCAATACCTGGGTGGCTGTTACGTTTAGCTGACCGCTTGCAACTTGTGGGTGTTTGATATGATCATCACCTACTGCCGGCGTATTGACGATTCTTTAGAGTCCTACACAGAGGTTTCTTGGCTCAGGCAAAACGGAGTAAGAGCACATGTGTGATATGTGCATGACCGAGGATAATGCGATATGTGATACCGTATTAGATTCTCACGATATGAGATATCGGCCGGGTATATGTGATCTAGCCGGGTCATCGGATCAAGTGTTGATTCGATGAACTGATACTGATTGTATTAGTCGGTTATTTGTGAAATAGCCGGATTATCGGATCATGTGTTGATTCGATAATTTAATGTATAATTATATATTTGATATATTAAATTACATTAACTAATATAAGCTCACTAAAAGATTCTTTTTTTCACTCGGGTAATACATTGATATATATGCGATATATGTTTATTGTATTATTTTATTTTGTTACAATAAATATTATATATGTGATATATAATATTGTAACATGATATGGTTATTAATGCAACATGTTTTGTGGAGTTTAAACATGGTTAGGGTTTGGATTAGGGTTAAGACTTCTAGTAGCTTCTAGAAACTTTACTTTTGTTTTCTTGTAAAGATATTTTGTGTAGTTATTTCCTTAACCAAACCCAAACCCTTAACTATGATTCATTCTCTACAATGGTTAAGTCTTCTCTTTCTTAACTATGGTTGCATTTCTAACCTCACACATGAGTATTCATTATTCATCACAAAAGGATTCATGATTTTTCTTCTTCTTATTCTTCCTTCTATCATGAAAATCTTACTAGCTTTTTATGAAGTGATGAAAATGAGTGAGTTAAACAAAACAAATGAGAGCTAAAATCCTACTTCATCATCCTAATCTATCCTAGCCATTTAGATTAGGGTGTTCACTTCATTTGAGAGTGAGAGCTTATGTTTAAGAAACTTCAAGGTAGATCATCTTAGTTATCGAAGATCGGAAGCAAATTTGCAACATTCTCTTCATGGGGCCTCTCTAGAGTCCGGGTACATGATGATCGCAGCGAAGGGATCTCAACACGGAGCTTAAGAAGTGAAGGACCGGACTACAAAGGTTGTAATCCCAAACTCTTAGATGTTAAAGTGTTTAACACGCTTTGTTTCGCCTAACTCTAGTATAAAGATCTTGGTTAGGGTTGTTCGGTACGGCTAAATTTTTAATCGGGCATGGTTGATGCCTTATAGAATCTTGTGAGTGTACCTAGTAATCCTACAGTGGTATCAGAGCCAAGCTAGAGCTTTAGGCGAAGTCTAGGCGATGTTTAAAGGTCGATCGAACCCCGAAACCCCGGTTAATACCCATCTCTGGTAATTTTGTAAAAATGTGATTTTTCTGCATTAAAAATACTCAAAAAAATCAGTAGGGAATTCTAAGGATATATGTAAAATATGACCCTCTAATTCCATTAAAGTGCCGCAGAACTGCGGCAAGACCCTTGCTTGCGCGGCTGTTCCGCGGCCGTCTCTGGGGATTAGGGTTTTATTTTCCTACAGTAATGCCCGTAGGTGTTTCCTCATATTTCTGGGTATTTTTAATTTTACTCAAGTGTTGAGTTTTCTAGGATGTATTGGGGACTCGTTGATTTGATCGGATAATTTAACTTCGTTTAAGTGTTTTCCGGATAATTTAGAACCTATTAAAAAGTTCGAACGGATATCAATAACTCACTTTTTCCCCTGCCGGAAAATTTCCAAGCGTTGGATTTTTCCGCAGTTTAAGAACGTTCTAAGTCGTGCAAGTAACGCGGTGGACCCTCTAGATGACAACAAACCTTAACTCGATTATGTGACCGTCTGAACTACCTTTGAACCTTAGGGTTTGGGGCAGTACGGCGTGCCACATGTGAGGAGTTGGCTTGACCCTTCTACGGCTGGATCATTGGTACTGTGGCATGTGATGGATGTTTTTAAACTAATTTCAAGTGTTGAGATCTATTTGGGAAATCTTGGGTGTTTGTTTATTCGATCGGAAAGTTTAACATTGTCTATTTATCTGGAATGTGATACAATATTTGGAATCCACAAGTAATTATGAGATGACTAATTTGAATGTTATAAATCTAGCAGTTCAGTCTCAGTTGATCGGTTGCCACGGAATTTTGATGTGATCAAAAGTCCGTCGCAATCACGTAGCGTACGTGGATACTCGCCAGGTAAACTTAATAGACAGCCACGCCCCATAGCCCCGACCAAGTGACTGTAGGAGAACCCCGTCGCCAAAAGCATCCGTTCGGGTGCTCACGGCAGTGGTGTTCTGCCTTAGTGCACTTCGTTGACGGCATCGGGGGTGCGGCCGTCTACTAATGTTTGCGACGAGCATTCGATCAGGATGTCGGGAATCTTGTTGAATTGTCCGAATTGATATTGAAAAGTGTTTTCGATAATGAGACTACAATGCGGGGTTTATAATTGTTAGGCATGAGATGTCTAAGGAATTCATGTGGTTAGGCATGCGATGTCTAAGGAGGTTGCGGATTCCAACTGTTGTAGTTTTACACTTTCTTTTCTGTGACCATAAGCGTAGTATGTGATGTATCGCCGGTTTCGTTGCTATACATCAACGACAATCGGGATACGCATACTTGCTTACGTTGATGATATGAGATATTATGTGTTGCTGTGATATGTTATATTGGATTGTCGTGTTCTGAATAGCCGGGGTTTTTATGTGAGATGAGAGTTTTTCTTTTTCATTCATGTAAAATTCATTTGTATGTAATATTCTTTTATTGGGGCACTTCCGGGCTGAGGATGATGTCACCATTGTATATCATTTACTTTTCCGCATTAGGTAGACCCAAGGCGGGGAGCACAAGTAACCGGGTTCTAGGGTCTAGTGGGAGACCATCTCGAGGAGTCGAGACCGGGTCTCCTAACCCTAGAATTGGCAGTGTTGCTTGCCGCTCTTGTAGGGGTCTAGGGATGTGGGTTTGGCTATTCATCACGACCGTGGAATCCGCGTTTTTTACAAGCTCGCATAAAACAAGGAATTCCTAGTATATCCAATAATTCATATGTTATCTTCTGCTGCAATGTTCTATGATGAGATCATATTACTTCCTGAGACGAATGTTTATATTATATATATGAGATATATGTTATATTGCAGATTTCGTTTCAAATGTATTGCTTGTGAAGCATAATAAAATGGGACATCATTAATGAGATTAATGAAACTAAAAGAAACCTAAAGATGTTGTAAAAACTTGTCTCAAAAACAGGTAGCTCTAGTTCTTGCTTTGCATAGCGGTGTTCCTTGTAGAACATCCAGCACCTTATTCGATAAGGAAAGAGCCGAGATCTCTTGACCGGGAGTGACCTCTTTAGCGAAACTAGCAGATGCTACAAACTCGGATTGTCTTTTGATTGCTTCTATAGTTTTTGCTTTGCATAGTGGTATATATGATATATTCTACACCTTATTCGATGAGGAAAGAGCCGACGATCCCTTCACCGGGAGTGACCTCTTTAGCGAAACTAGAAAAAGCCTCAAAAACATTCTATTTAAAATCACTCGATTCTACAACGATATCAAGTTCATTACGCAAAGGGTTTTCTTAAAAACCTGTTGTAGCCCTCCGTCATTTCAGATAAAGACTGTTTAGTATTCGTGCTGCATTTGTCGGCCTTTGTCAAGGCGTAGTGTGCGGTAGCTGAATAGTACTTATCTGCTTATGCATATGATGCAGATTGGATTAGGGTAGTCGTGCGACCTTGTTGGCCTTTGTCAAGGGCCGTGCGGGTGGGTTTAATTCAATCAGGAAATGACGAGTTGAACTTGACTAGCATCCTATGGTTTGTTGGCCTTTGCCAAGCTCATAGGAGACTTGGGGTAAAATATTATTGGGAATTTCTAGTGTTGAAATTTGCAATGAGATTGTATACCTTCTATGAGATAGTTGGATCCCGATACCCGCTACGAGTAAGAGTTACTCCTGGGAGAGTTTTACACATTACAATTAGCCGATCAAGTAGGTGTCTAGAAAGGTGTTAACGGGGTTAAGCCCCTGGGAAAACGAGGTTTACTTTAATTAGGTTCGTGCGAAAGCACGGGGAACCTCCCTCAAAGTACCGGCACTGGCCTGGCTGATAGATTGGCGAACTTGTAGCGTGTAATTAATCCCAACTAGTCTTTCCTTTTAGGGTTTGAAGGAAGATTTGACTAAAACAGTTGGAGACATCCTTATTAGATATATTAGATAACCAATCTAATCATGCAAGAGTATACGCTGAGTGTTTTCTTCTCTCTCTCTCTCCAGGTAGCGACCATATCACACCTTAATCAAGATAATAATACGGATGTATTGACCGAACCCGCTTGTTATACTGAGCTGGGGAACGTTGGTCCCGCTCCAACTTATAATTGTTATAAGACAGAGCAGGAAATTGGGGATTACCAGAATTCCCGTGCTGCCCAAACGAAGAAAGTGCATGCTGATGCATCTTCTTCGGGTGTGTTCATTATAGAGAACTGTTTCTCAGTATCCTTTACGTCCCGGGTATGAGATACCGGATCATGATCCCACATATGTAATTTGTTACATGAGCTACAGATAGGTAGAGAACTAAGAACGGGTGATAAGTTTCATGAGATGGAAACGGTGCAAGTGTTGCAGCCAAGTCTGTTGGTAGTTATCACCCTGTATTATCAGAATACATTGATTCTGAACGAATGTTATTAGATACCGAACCTGATATACAACATCATATCAATCTCTTTATTAGTAAAGAAGGATATAATTTTGTATTAGTGGATAATGTTTTGAACATTTCCTATATCAAGAGTTGATCGGTTCAGGTACGTTATCTAAAAGCATATACATTCTAAATCAAACTACAGTTCTTAGTATACAGAATACACACAAGAGGAAGAGTTCAGAAATGAACGAATCCTTCTTGAGGCATTGTTGTTACTTATATGTATGCCCTAGAGACCATTACTATACATAGGATGTATATTGTAGTGGATGCTTGGATATATATAGGGAGGACTTTCTTGCTCGACATGATAGTATGCTATCTGGTTGATCTTTACCTTAACATGTACACTGATTGTCTCTCTGTTACATGTTGGTAAAGCCCTTAGGATGTGTACTTGACTACCTGGACTATGATGCAGATCATATTAGTGGGGATATGGTAGTCCATAAGTACATCCTTCAAGGTCTCTAGTCGTGGGTGTATCGAGATGGGGCATCGATATACCAGAGTAGACTAGCGTATACCTTCTCGACCCATACAGATGGGCGATGGATGATCCCATATCCATTGGTGTTTGACATCAGAGATGATATACGGGTGCTCAGTGGAGACTGGGTACACTGGACGGACTCGCCGAGAACTCCCAGATGGTATTATACCTTACGTCAGATGGCAGTTCTCTGGTGACACTGGTACAGAGTAGTCTGTTGACCCGAGATCGTCATAGAGTCTTGTGTGGTTCCCACTGTACTTTGATTTCCACCTTACCACGTCCAAGAGGGCGTGCAAAACGGTGGTTTTTGGGTACAGTCCCGAGTCACATGGAGGCAATGAGCGATAGGAAGGGATTCGTCTCTCCCGGTATAGGGGGTTGATGTTGCGCTGTGTTCGATTGGCTATAACCGGAAATCCCTGGCCAGGGTTGCTGAGATTTACTGGTAAGTGTTACCAGTAGTTTCTCGAACTGTTATAGACCTCATATCGACACGACTTATCGAGCTACTGGGGTCTGACGTTTACCACCCTTAGGCAAGATATGCGACATATCAGACGACGAGACCGGACTGTACGGTAAGTGTTACTGGTTGGATTCACAGGAGTGTGAGCGGGCTTGCTCGTCGATCTTCTGATCGCTCAATACCCGGGTGGCCGTTACGTTTAGCAGACCGCTTGCGTCTTGTGGGTGTTTGATATGATCATCACCTGCTGCCGGCGTATTGACGAGTCTTTAGAGTCCTACACAGAGATTTCCTGGCTAAAGCGAAACGAAATAGGAGCGCATATGAGATATGTGCGGGACCGAGAATAATGCGTGTATGTGATACCGTATTCCATTCTCGTGATGAATGTATCGAAAGGTTGTATGCGATATAACCTAGTTATCGAATCAAGGATTGATTCGGTAAGCCGATACATAGGATACTAGTCGGTTATATGCGATATGATCGGATCGTTAAATCAAGTGTTGATTTAATGATTTAATGTATAACTATATATTTGATATATTACTTTGCATTAACTAGTATTGGTTCACTTTAAATGGATTTTCTCACTTGTATTGTGCAAGTTGTATATGTGATATACTTTTGTGCACAAGTTTGTATCATGTTTGATGATGCATTCTACCTTGGGTTTGTGTAAAGATTATACCATGGTTATAAGAATGGTTAGGGTTTTGTTTTCTTATTTATTTATTTATTTATTTATTCTTTTTGGAAAATAATAAGCATAAAGAGAAAATGGTGGCTTTCTTTGTTTGTTCATGAAGCTTCATGAAGCTTTGACTAAGTGACCATTTTGTCTCTTGCTTAACCCTAACCATTCCACTTAACCCTAGTCCACTCTCTACACTTAACCATGGTTGTTGTTATGATAAGAATAATCTATTTTCCATTTTCTCATTATTCTTATCATAATATTCATCTTCTTCTTCTTCTTCACAAGAAGAAAAGCTTGCTTGATCAATGGTGATTTGAGCAAAAGTGTGTGAAATCCAATTCTAAAGTGAACCCACTTCCTATTTATTCATCCTCTACCTCTTGCCAAGTAGTATAGGGTGTTTTCTTCATAAGTTTCTTGACTTGGTGAAGTGGGAGCTTGATCTAGTGATGCCTCGACGTAGATCATCTTCGGCATCGAAGCCGACGACCAAGCCCGCCCATTTCTCCGATGAAGCCGATGCTAGAGTCCGGGATGCGATTTGTACAGCGAGGGGACTTCATCACGGAGCTATGGAGGTGGAGAACCGGATCTACAAAGGTTGTATTTCCGTTCACTTAGAGTAAAGTTGTTTACTAGTTATCGGTTTCGCCTAAAATTCTAGTTAACGATCCGTATTAGGGTTTCTCGGCACTTGTAAAATTTGAAATTGGCATGGTTGATGCCTTGTGAGACCTCATTAGCGTGCCTAGGAACCCTACAGTGGTATCAGAGCCTAGCTAGAGCCTTAGGCGATGCGTAGACGGAGTTAGAAATCCGATCGAACCGAAACCCTATTGCAAAATCGCTCTCTGTACATTTTTCAAAACTGTTGAATTTTGTGAATTAAAAATATGCAGAAAAATAAGCAGGAAAAACTAAGAATTACTGTGAAGTTTGGGCTCCTAATTCCATAATTGGACCGCGGAACCGCGGCCAAACCAGGGGTTTGGCGGCGCTTCCGCGGCCCAAATTAGGACTTAGTCCCTCAAATTTCATATATTTATTCTTAGGTCCTTTCTTGGTAATTTTTATGTGAATTTTTTAATTCCACTCAAGTGTTGAGTTTTCTAGGGTTTTATTGGGGATTCGTTAATTTGATCGGATAATTTAACTTCGTTTATGTTTTTCCGGATATTTTAGAAACTGTTAAAAAGTTCGACTGGATATAAATACCCACTTTTTCCCCTGCCGGGAAATTTCCAAGTGTTGGATTTTTCCGTAGTTTAATAACATTCTAAGTAGTGCAAGTAAAAAAATGGTCCCTCTAGAAGACAACAAACCTTAACTCGATTATGTGACCGTCTTGAACTGCCCTTTGAACCTTAGGGTTTGGGGCAGTACGGCGTGCCACATATGAGGCGTTGGCTTGACCCTTCTACTGCTGGACCGTTGGTACTGAGGCATGAACTGGATGTTTTTAAACTTGTTTTATGTGTTGATCTGTTTCGGGAAAACTTGGGTGTTCGTTTGTTCGATCGGAAAGTTTAACATTTTCTATTTATCTGGAATGTGATATAATAATTGGAATTCACAAGCAGTTATGAGATAACTAATTTGAATGTTATAAACATAGCACTTTAGTCTCACTTGATCGGTTGCCACGGAATTTTGATGTGATCAAAAGTCCGTCGCAATCACGTAGCGTACGCGGATACTCGCCGGGTAAACTTAATAGACAGCCTCACTCCATAGCCCCGACCAAGTGACTGTAGGAGAACCCCGTCGCCGAAAGCATCCTTTCGGGTGCTCGCGGCAGCGGTGTTCCGCCTTGGTGCACTTCGTCGACGGCGTCGGGGGTGCGGCCGCCTACTAAAGTTTGCGACGAGCATTCGATCAGGATGTCGGGAATCTTGTTGAATTGCCCGACTTGATATTGAAAAGTGTTTTCGATTTTGAGACTAAAATGCGGGGTTTATAATTGTTAGGCATGTGATGTCTAAGTATTTCATTTGATTAGGCATGTGATGTCTAAGTATTTCATTTGATTAGGCATGTGATGTCTAAGGAGGTTGCGGATTCCAACTGTTGTAGTTTTACACTTTCTTTTCTGTGACCGTAAGTGTTATATGTGATATCGCCGGTTTCGTTGCTATATGTCAATGACAATTGGGATGCGGATATTTACTTACGTTGATGACATGTGATGTTATGTGTTGCTGGATATGTTATATTGGATCGTCGTGTTTGAATAGCCGGGGGGTTTTTATGTGAGATGAGTGTTTTTCATTTTCATTCATGTAAAAACTTGTATGTAATATTCTTTTATTAGGGCACTTCCAGGTTGCGGAAGATGTCATCTTTTGTATATTATTTACTTTTCCGCACTAGGTTAGACCCAAGAAGGGGAGCATAAGTAACCGGGTTCTGGGGTCCAGTAGGAGACCAACTCGAGGAGTCGAGTCCGGGTCTCCTAACTCCAGAATTGGTAGGGTTGCTTGCCGCTCTCGTAGGGGTCTAGGGGTATGGGTTTGGCTATTCATCGCGACCGTGGAATCCGTGTTTTATACTGGCTCGTATTGAAAACACGGACGTCCTAGTATATCCAATATTTCATACGATTCTTCTGCTGCGATATCTGTGATGTGATCATGTGATGTTCTGTGATAGATACTGTATATAGTATATATGATATATTATATAGACGTTACTTATGTTTGACACCCGCGCTAGCCCTGCCCCGCTCTGTCGTTAGTTAACTAACCTAACGGTGCACGAGGGGACATCGAGGCAAATGCGGATGGCATAAGTGTATGTCGTATTTATCTGTGATGTATAGGTAATTTAAATGATGGGACTTCATTAATGTGATTAATGAAAATAAAAGAAACCTAAAGATGTTGTAGAATTGAATTTCAAAAATAAAACAGGTAGCTACAGTTCTTGCTTTGCACAGAGGTATATGTGATATATCCTGCACCTTATTCGATGAGGAAAGGACCGAGATCCCTTCACCGGGAGTGACTCCTTTAGCAATAACTGGCAGATGCTACACCCCTCGGTTTGTCTTTTTGATTGCCTTTAAGAGTTTTTGCTTTGCACAGTGATATATATGATATATCCCGCACCTCATTCGACGAGGAAAGGACCGACGATCCCTTCACCGGGAGTGACTCCTTTAGCAAAACTAGAAAAGCCTCAAAAACACTCCATTTTAAAATCATTTGATTCTACAACGATATCAAGTTCATTGCGCAATAAGTTTTCAGAAAAACCTGTCGTAGCCCTCCGTCATTTCAGATAAATCCTATTTAGTATTCGTGCTACGTTTGTTGACCTCCGTCAAGGCGTAGTGTGCGGTAGCTAACTAGTATTTATCTGCTTATGCATATGATGCAGATTGGATTAGGGTAGTCGTGCGGCCTTGTTGACCTCCGTCAAGGGTCGTGCGGGTGGGTTTAATTCGATCAAGAAATGACGGGTTGAACTTGACTAGTAGCCTATGGTTTGTTGACCTCCGTCAAGGTCATAGGGTGCTAGGGGCAAAATTATCGGGAATTTCAAGTGTTGAAATTTGCAATGAGATTGCATACCTTCTATGAGATAGTTGGATCCCGATACCCGCTGCGAGTAAGAGTTACTCCTGGGAGAGTTTTACACATTACAATTAGCCGATCAAGTAGGTGTCTAGAAAGGTGTTAACGAGGTTACGCCTCTGGGAAAACGAGGTTTACATTAATTAGGTTCGTGCGAAAGCACGGGGGACCTCCCTCAAAGTACCGACACTGGCCTGGCTGAAAGATTGGCGAACTTGTAGTTTGTAATTAATCACGGCTAGTCTTTCCTTTTAGGGTTTGAAGGAAGATTTGATAAAACTAGTGGGAGCCATCCTGATTAGATAAAATAATAACCAATCTGATCTTGCAAAAGCGCACGCTGAGTGTTTTCTTCTCTCTCTCTCCAGGTAGCAAGCATATCACGCCTTAATCAAGATAATAAAATAGATTTATTGACCGAACCCGCTTGTTATACTGAGCTGGGGAACGTTGGTCCCGCTCCAACTTATAATTGTTATAAGACAGAGAAGGAAATTGGGGATTACCAGAATTCCCGTGCCGCCCAAACGAAGAGAGTGCATGCTGATGCATCATCTTCGGGTGTGTTCATTACAAAGAACTATTTCTCAGTATCCTCTGCATCCTGGGTTTTGATACCGGATCAGGATCCCAGAAATGTAATATGTTACATAGGGCTACAGAAAGGTAGAGAACTGAGAACGGGTGATAAGTTTCATGAGGCAGAAAACGAGGCAAGTGTTGCAGCCAAGTCTGTTGGTCACTGTCACCCTGTATTACCAATACATTGATTCTGAACGAATGTTATTAGATACCGAACCTGATATACAAAATCATATCTGTCTCTTTATTAGTAAAGAAACGATATAATTTTGTATTGTCGGACAATGTTTTGAACATTTCCTATATCAAAAGTTGATCGGTTCAGGCACGTTATCTAAAAGCATTGATGTTCTAAATCATACTACAGTTTTTAGTATACTGAACACACACAAGAGGAAGAGTTCAGAAATGAACGAATCCTTCTTGAGGCATTGTAGACTAGGTCATATCAATGCGATCCGACTAGCTGAAGTTACATTTTAGATGCATATTTAAATCAGTTTGAATTTACATCTTGTGAAACTTGCTAGTCATGTCACAGAGATAAGATGGCCATAGCTCCGTTTACTGGAAACAGAGAAAGAGTTAGTGAACTCTTGGGATGATACATGTTGATGTATGTAGGTCCCCTGTCTACACTTGCCAAGACCGGTTCTTTATACTTCATTACATTCTCTGATAATCTCTTAAGATTCAGACATATGTTCCTGTTGAGACACAAGTCCGAACCTTTTGAGATATTCACAGAATATAAGTTAGAAGTAGAGAACCAATACGGGTATAAGTATTATGTCCTATGATGAGATCAGGGAGGAGAATACTTGTGCATGGAATTCCTGGACTTTTCTAAAGGAGAATGAGATTCTCTCTCAGCATTACTCCTCCGTATACACCATAGCACAATGGTATATCGGGGCGGAGCAATCTCACCCTATATGATAAGGTGTGCTCTATGATGAGTACTACTGAGTTACCTATTTCCTTTTTGGGAGTTATGCACTTGAGAAGCTGCATACCTATTGAATAGGGTTCAAATCAAATCAGTTGCCTACCATTTCATATGTGATATGATAAGGGAAGAGCCCATATCTTAAGTTGGTTAAGATTTGGGGATGTCCGACCTATGTCTAAAAGCAAAATCCGGACAAGCTCAAGGCAAGATCTGTTATGTAGAACTGGAAACGTTCCAGCTATACAAACTACAGCTGATGATTTGAAAGAACCAAAGGATTCAATAGTTACCAACGAACCTCAGCCTCTCCGCCGATCTAGTAGGGTTCCTCACCCACCTGAGAGATACTTCGGTTACTCTATGACAGTGGGAGCGAGGATTGCATCATGAGATGATGACCCAACTAGTTTCGAGCTGGCCATCAGGAGTAAGACTCTGTAAGAATGGCTGGATGCTTAGTGATCTGAGATGGAATCCATGTACACCAACAAAGTATGGACTTTGGTTGCTATATCTGAAGGGTTAAATCCCCATCAGGAGCAAGTATATCTTGAGAAGATTACTTGGTGTAAATGGAAAAGTTGAGACTTTCAAAGCTAGACTTGTTAGAGCTTTTCGTCATCGACCAGGCATGGATAATGATGAAACCTTTTCAAGTGGCTATGCTTAAGTCCATCCAGATCCTACTTGCCACGGCTACATACCATGACTACGATATCTGGCGGTTGGGTGCCATGACTGCTTTTCTAAATGATATTTTAGAAGAGAACGTCTATAAGTACACAGCCAGAGGGCTTCGTAGACAATGGGAGTAGCGGAAACGTGTACAAGATGCTTTATAGGATAAAGCAGGTATCGCGGAGTTGGAACATCTATTTTGATGTCTTAGTCAAAGAGTTTGACATCATCAAAATGGTAGATGAACCTTGTATAAACAAAAAGGTAGTAGGGAGTATTGTGACGATCCTCGTAGAGTACGTGGATGACATGCTCTTGATAGGGAAGGAGTTTCCTATGCTACGCTCGGTCAATCTCCGCTTATCACAATGATTCTCCATAAAGGATCAAAATGATACCTCCTAAATCCTGGGTTTTGGATCTATGAGATAGATCTAACTAGATGTTAGGATTCTCACTAGTTGTAGTGAGATGGTATCAATCGATCCTGGGGAGAATCACTGGAAGGGTTCCAGGGTGATAAGGACGACTGAAAGTCAGTCACAGGCATTGTCTTTACCCTCAGTAAATGGGGCGGTATGTTGGAAGAGTTCCAAGCTAGATACCGTGGCATACTAGACGATAAAGGATGGATACATCGCTACTTAAGATGCTACCAAAGAGGCAGTCTGGATGTATATTTGTTCATGAGATGAACTTAGCTCCTCCCTTTGAGTGACAATGGAGTTGTGGCTTATGCCAAGGAACGTCCGTCCCATCAGTGATCCAGACATATTCTAAGGCAGTATCACCTGATCATGGAGATAATTGATCTCCAGGGTGATCGAGGTTAGGAGAGTAGACTCAGAGGACAGCACGGCGGATCCACTCACAAAGGCCTTTTCCCAGAGAGAGACTTTTATGGGATGGTTGAGTATGAGATACTACAACCACTGCTATCAGATGGCCCTAGTGCAAGTGGGAGATTGTTAGTTATATGTATGCCCTAGAGACCATTACTATACATAGGATGTATATTGTACTGAATGCTTGGACATATATAGGGAGGACTTTCTTCCTCGACATGATAGTATGCTATCTGGTTGATCTTTACCTTAACGTGTACACTGATTGTCTCTCTGTTACATGTTGGTAAAGCCCTTAGGATGTGTACTTGACTACCTGGACTATGATGCAGATCATACTAGTGGGGACATGGTAGTCCATAAGTACATCCTTCAAGGTCCCTACTCGTGGGTGTATTGAGATGGGGCATCGATATACCAGAGTAGACTAGCGTATACCTTCTCGACCCATACAGATGGGCGATGGATGATCCCATATCCATTGGTGTTTGACATCAGAGATGATATACGGGTGCTCAGTGGAGACTGGGTACACTGGACGGACTCGCCGAGAACTCCCAGATGGTATTATACCTTACGTCAGACGGCAGTTCTCTGGTGACACTGGTACAGAGTAGTCTGTTGACCCGAGATCGTCATAGACTCTTGTGTGGTTCCCACTGTGCTTTGATTTCCACCTTACCACGTCCAAGAGGGCGTGCAAAACGGTGGTTTTTGGGTACAGTCCCGAGTCACATGGAGGCAATGAGCGATAGGAGGGGATTCGTCTCTCCCGGTATAGGGGGTTGATGTTGCGCTGTGTTCGATTGGCTATAACCGGAAATCCCTGGCCAGGGTTGCTGAGATTTACTGGTAAGTGTTACCAGTAGTTTCTCGAACTGTTATAGACCTCATATCGACACGACTTATCGAGCTACTGGGTCTGACGTTTACCACCCGTAGGCAAGATACGCGACATATCAGACGACGAGACCGGACTGTACGGTAAGTGTTACTGGTTGGATTCACAGGAGTGTGAGCGGGCTTGCTCGTCGATCTTCTGATCGCTCAATACCCGGGTGGCCGTTACGTTTAGCAGACCGCTTGCGGCTTGTGGGTGTTTGATATGATCATCACCTGCTGCCGGCGTATTGACGAGTCTTTAGAGTCCTACACAGAGGTTTCCTGGCTCAAGCAAAACGAAATAGGAGCGCATATGAGATATGTGCGGGACCGAGAATAATGCGTGTATGTGATACCGTATTCCATTCTCGCGATGAATGTATCGAAAGGTTGTATGCGATATAACCTAGTTATCGAATCAAGGATTGATTCGGTAAGCCGATACATAGGATACTAGTCGGTTATATGCGATATGACCGGATCGTTAAATCAAGTGTTGATTTAATGATTTAATGTATAACTATATATTTGATATATTACTTTGCATTAACTAGTATTGGTTCACTTTAAATGGATTTTCTCACTTGTATTGTGCAAGTTGTATATGTGATATACTTTTGTGCACAAGTTTGTATCATGTTTGATGATGCATTCTACCTTGGGTTTGTGTAAAGATTAAACCATGGTTATAAGAATGGTTAGGGTTTTGTTTTCTTATTCATTTATTTATTTATTTATTCTTTTTGGAAAATAATAAGCATAAAGAGAAAATGGTGGCTTTCTTTGTTTGTTCATGAAGCTTCATGAACCTTTGACTAAGTGACCATTTTGTCTCTTGCTTAACCCTAACCATTCCACTTAACCCTAGTCCACTCTCTACACTTAACCATGGTTGTTGTTATGATAAGAATAATCTATTTTCCATTTTCTCATTATTCTTATCATAATATTCATCTTCTTCTTCTTCTTCACAAGAAGAAAAGCTTGCTTGATCAATGGTGATTTGAGCAAAAGTGTGTGAAATCCAATTCTAAAGTGAACCCACTTCCTATTTCTTCATCCTCTACCTCTTGCCAAGTAGTATAGGGTGTTTTCTTCACAAGTTTCTTGACTTGGTGAAGTGGGAGCTTGATCTAGTGATGCCTCGACGTAGATCATCTTCGGCATCGAAGCCGACGACCAAGCCCGCCCATTTCTCCGATGAAGCCGATGCTAGAGTCCGGGATGCGATTTGTACAGCGAGGGGACTTCATCACGGAGCTATGGAGGTGGAGAACCGGATCTACAAAGGTTGTATTTCCGTTCACTTAGAGTAAAGTTGTTTACTAGTTATCGGTTTCGCCTAAAATTCTAGTTAACGATCCGTATTAGGGTTTCTCGGCACTTGTAAAATTTGAAATTGGCATGGTTGATGCCTTGTGAGACCTCATTAGCGTGCCTAGGAACCCTACAATTGTAGACTAGGTCATATCAATGCGACCCGACTAGCTGAAGTTATATAAAGATGCATATTTAAATTAGTTTGGATTTACATCTTGTAAAACTTGCCAGTCATGTCACAAAGATAAGATGACCATAGCTCTGTTTATTGGAAACAGAGAAAGAGTTAGTGAGCTCTTGGGATTGATACATGCTGATGTATGAAGGTCCCCTGTCTACACATGCCAGAACCGGTTCTTTATACTTTATTATATTCACTGATGGTCTCTCAAGATTCATACATGTGTTCCTGTTGAAACACAAGTCTGAACCTTTTGAGATATTCACAGATTATAAGTTAGAAGTAGAGAACCAAAAACGGGTATAAGTATTATGTCCTATGATGAGATCAGGGAGGGGAATACTTGAGCACGGAGATTCCTGGACTATTCTAAAGGGGAATGAGATTCTCTCTCAACATCACTCCTCCGTATACACCACAACACGTCGGTGTATCGGGGCAGAGCAATCACACCCTATTAGATATGGCGCGCTCTATGATGAGTACTACTGAGTTTCCTATTTCCTTTTGGGAGTTATGCACTTGAGAAGCTGCATACCTATTGAATAGGGTTCAAATCAAATCAGTTGCCTACCACTTCATATGTGATATGGAATGAGAAGAGCCCATATCTTAAGTATGTTAAGATTTGGGGTTGTCCGGCCTATGTCTAAAAGCAAAATCCGGACAAGCTCGAGGCAAAGTCAGTTCTGTCGAAGTTTATTGGATATCCCAAGCATTCGCAAGGGAATATCTTCTACCAAACCGAGGAACAAAAGATGTTTTGTTTCTCAGCATGCCACCTTTGTGAAGGGAATTTCTTGTGAAGAAATTAGTGGTCATAAGGTAGAACTGGAAGGAATTCCAGCTATTCAAACTGCAGCTGATGATTTGGTAGAACCAAAGGATTCAATAGTTTCCAACGAACCTTAGCCTCTCTGCCGATCTGGTAGAGTTCCTCATCCACCTGAGAGATACTTTGGTTTCTCTATAACAGTGGGAACGAGGATTGCATCATGAGATGATGACCTAACTATTTTCGAGCAGGCCATCAGGAGTGGGACTCTGTAAGATTGGCTGGATGCTTAGCGATCTGAGATGGAATCCTTATACACTAACAAAGTATGGACTTTGGTTGCTTTATCTGAAGGGTTAAATCCCCATCAGAAGCAAGCATATCTTGAGAAGATTACTTGGTGCACATGGAAAAGTTGAGACTTTCAAAGTTATGCTTAAGTCCATCCAGATCCTACTTGCCACGGCTACATACCATGACTACGATATCTGGTGGTTGGGTGTCATGACTGCTTTTCTAAATGATATTTTAGAAGAGAGCGTCTAAAAGTACACAGCCAGAGGGCTTCGTAGACAGTGGGAGCAGCGGAAACGTGTGCAAGATGTTTTATGCGATAAAACAGGCATCGCAGAGTTGGAACGTCTGTTTTGATATGATAGTCAAAGAGTTTGACTTCATCAAAATGGTAGATGAACCTTGTATATACAGAATGGTAGTAGAGAGTATGGTGGTGAACCTCGTAGAGTACGTGGATGACATACTCTTGATAGGGAAGGAGTTTCCTATGCTACGCTCGGTCAATCTCCGCTTATCACAAGGATTCTCCATATAGGATCAAAGTGATACCTCCTAAATCCTGGGTTTTGATCTATGAGATAGATGTAATTGGATGTTAGGATTCTCACTAGTTGTAGTGAGATGGTATCAATCGATCCTGGGGAGAATCACTAGAAAGGTTTAAGGATGATAAGGACGACTGAATGTCAGTTGCAGGCATTGTCTTTACCCTCAGTAGAGGGACGGTATGTTGGAAGAGTTCCAAGATAGATACCGTGACATACTAGACGATTAAAGGCTAGATACATCGTTACCAAGGATGCTACCAAAGAGGCAGTCTAGATATATATAAGTTCATGAGATGAACTTCCTTCCTGCCATTGTGTGACAATGGAGTTATGGCTTCGGCCTAGGAACTCCCATCCCATCAGAAATACAGATATAATTCTTAGGCAGTATCACCTGATCATGGAGATGGTTGATCTCCAGGGAGATCATGGTTAGGAGAGTAGACACAGAGGACAACATCGTGGATCCACTCACAAAGGCCTTTTTCCTAGTAGAGACTTTTATGGGATGGTTGAGTATGAGATACTTCAACCACAGCTAATTGTTGGGTATGTGATACCACAACAGATGGCCCTAGTGCAAGTGGGAGATTATTAGTTATATGTATGCCCTAGAGGCCATTACTATACGTATAATGTATATTGTAATGGATGCTTGGACATATATAGGGAGGACTTTCTTGCTCGACATGATAGTATGCTATCTGGTTGTACTTTATCTTAACATATACTCTGATTGTCTCTATGTAACATATTGATAAAGCCCTTAGGATATGTACTCGACTACAGGAACTATGATAAGATCATACTAGTGGGGCCACGGTAGTCAATGAGTACATCCTATAACTGTTCCTAGTTGAGGGTGTATCGAGACAGGGCATCGATACACCAGACTAGACTAGCGTATGCGTATCTTGACCCATATGATGGGCGATGGATGATCCTATATCCATCGGTGTTTGACATCAAGGATGGTGTACGGGTGCTCAGTAGAAACTGGGTACACTGGACGGACTCACCGAGAACTACCAGATGGTATTATACCTCACGTCAGATGGCAGTTTTCTGGTGAAACTGGTACAGGTTAGTCTGTAAACCCGAGATCGTCATAAAGTCTTGTGTGATTCCCACTGTGCTTTGATTTCCATCATACCACATCCAAGAGGGAATGCAAAAAGGTGGCTTTTCGGTACAGTCCCGAATCACATGGAGGCAATGAGCGATAGGAGGGGATTTGTCTCTCCCGGTATAGGGAGTTGATGTTGCGCTGTGTTCGATTGGCAATAACTGGAAATCCCTGGCCAGGGTTGCTGAGATTTACTGGTAAGTGTTATCAGTAGTTTCTCGAACTGTTATAGACCTCATATCAATACGACTTATCAAGCTACTGGGGTCTGACGTTTACCACCCCTAGGCGAGATATGGGACATATCAGACGAAGAGACCGGACTGTACGGGAGTGTTACTGATTGGATTCGCAGGAGAATGTGCAGGCTTTCTTGTTGATCTTCTGATCGCTCAATACCTGGGTGGCTGTTACGTTTAGCTGACCGCTTGCAGCTTGTGGGTGTTTGATATGATCATCACCTACTGCCGGCGTATTGACGATTCTTTAGAGTCCTATATAATGCTTTCTTGGCTCAGGCAAAACGGAGTAGGAGCACATATGTGATATGTGCATGACCGAGGATAATGCGATATGTGATACCATATTAGATTCTCACGATATGAGATATCAGCCGGGTATATGTGATATAGCCGGGGCATCAGATCAAGTGTTGATTCGATGAACTGATACAGATTATATTAGTCGGTTATTTGTGAAATAGCCAGATTATCGGATCAAGAGTTGATTCGATAATTTAATGTATAATTATATATTTGATATAATAAATTACATTAACTAATATAAGCTCACTAAAAGATTCTTTTTCTCACTCGGGTAATATATTGATATATATGCGATATATGTTTATTGCATTATTTTATTTTGTTACTAAAATATTATATATGTGATATGTAATATTGTATCATGATATGGTTATTAATGCAACATGTTTTGTGGAGTTTAAACATGGTTAGGGTTTGGATTAGGGTTAAGACTTCTAGTAGCTTCTAGAAGCTTTGCTTTTGTTTTCTTGTAAAGATATTTTGTATAGATATTTCCTTAACCAAACCCAAACCCTTAACTATGATTCATTCTCTACAATGGTTAAGTCTTCTCTTTCTTAACTATGGTTGCATTTCTAACCTCACACATGAGTATTCATTATTCATCACAAAAGGATTCATGATTATTCTTCTTCTTCTTCTTTCTTCTTTCATGAAAAGCTTACTAGCTTTTTATGAAGTGATGAAAATGAGTGAGTTAAAGAAAACAAATGAGAGCTAAAATCCTACTTCATCATCCTAATCTATCCTAGCCATTTAGATTAGGGTGTTCACTTCATTTGAGAGTGAGAGCTAGTGTTTAAGAAATTTCAAGGTAGATCATCTTAGTTATCGAAGATCGGAAGCAAGTTTGCATCATTCTCTTCATGGAGCCTCTCGAGAGTCCGGGTACATGATGATCGCAGCGAAGGGACCTCAACACGGAGCTTAAGAAGTGAAGGACCGGACTACAAAGGTTGTAATCCCAAACTCTTAGATGTTAAAGTGTTTAACATGCTTTGTTTCGCCTAATCTCTAGTATAAAGATCTTGGTTAGGCTTGTTCAGCACGGCTAAATTTTTAATCGGGCATGGTTGATGCCTTGTAGAACCTTGTGAGTGTGCCTAGTAACCCTACATGATTGTATGCCACACACACCGTCAATAATTGTCATGACACGCACAACACACATATAGATTTGATATTGTTTGGTTAAGGACATTGTGACATTGATTCATAATCCTTTATGCATATGACTTATAGCATACCTGTATACCTACATGCTTACATATATGCCTTGACATGCTTACATGCTAGTTACCTGTATACCTATAGGGTATTATACCATTAGTGATAGATATATTTCACACATAATGACATAGCTACATGTATACCTTGCATACATACTTCACTTATACCTGGAGGGTATATTACATCATTACTGATAGGTAGATACATATACCTTGCTATACCTTTATGTTTACACATATATCTGGTTATAGCTACATGTTTACCTTTACTTGATGTTATATAGACTTGGAGTAATTAGGAACCACATGATATATATTTTAACTTGTTGCAGTTAAATAGCGGCTTTTCCTTTATATGCTTACATTACAGTTTTCTGTTGCATATATTATATTCATGGATTTTCGCATTGAGATATGGATTTTTTCATGTTGTTTTCTGGATTTGAGGACCGTGGTAGTTTCATGAAATTATGCATTATTTAAAAAACCCGGTTTCTCTTCATATGATATTTCAGGATCCACCATGAGTTTTATCGGTTCTGATATATATACCCCATACGAGGAGGAGTCGGGGGCCGTATGAGGGTACATGGTGGGGCCCGGAGGTACCCTGGGGCAAGAAAGGGATTTTGATGTAACATGTCGATGAGGCCTGACAGGGGAACCATACCTTCCGGTGACACTACCTTTGACTCGACGGGTATCGTAGGGATACAGGCCGGGGTCATGTACGTATGGATATATCAAAAGACGAGGGTCGAAGCTGGGCACTCGGGTTTCCGGAATAGCGTATGCTACGTACCTATCAGGGGCCAGTCCTGATGACAGCACCTGATAGATCAGTATTTTTGTGTCGATACTTGACACATTGGTTTCATGATATTTTTACTCCTAAGTATATATAACAGTTGAATGGGACGCTGTTATATATATATATATATATATATATATATATATATATATATTAGTGGAATGGGACGCTAATATATGTGTATACATATCAATTTATATACATCATCATAATTATTCATGCAAATATACTTAGGTTATTCGAGATTCACTTGATATTGGATTCAGGGTATATGAGATTCACTTGATATTGGATTCAGGATATATGAGATTCACTTGATATTGGATACATGATATATGAGATTTATTTGATATTGTACATTCAGGATTTATAAGACTTACATGATATGAGAGCCAATTTGGGGGCTGATTTGAGGAAATTGGGATTTGGATTGCCTTGATGGATTTTGGTCCTACCACGATGTCAGGATTCCGTGGAAATGACATGTTTCATCCCATACTGTTGCGCCACGGCAGCGCCCCGGCCGTCTATCCGAGGCCAAAATGCGGAATCAAAATTTTTTCTTAACTTTAAACTGGCGCTACCGCGGACAATATACCCGGATCGTAACCATTAACCGATACTAGCAAACAAGAGAAAGGGTGAGAGATATACCGAGTGATCCGAGTCCTCCGGTCTTCTCGTCGTCGTCCCGATCTCCCGCGGAAACTCCGGTCGTCGCATCCTTGCCGGAAGGGCACCACATCGTCTGCATCTTTTACGGGCTCCCACCTCAATCCCGAGGCAACTCGGGCGCGAAGTTGGCTAGCCGACGCGCCCAAGATTTGCTGTAGAATGTGTAGTGCTTTGTCTCTTTGGGGTTATGTTGCCTTGATGGAGGAATGAGGTTGGGAAATGAACTTGGGGATTTTGGTAGCAATGGAAAAATGAGATGGATGATTAATTTCCCACACCAAATGAAATGAACCTCTCTCATTTTTCTCCTCTCCTCAAAGTTGTGGCCGGCCATGCTCATTTGGAAATGGTGGAGGGAATGAAAACATAATCCAAAGGGAGGTGAGTGTAGGAGAGCAAAGGTGGTGACCACAACATAAAGCAAATCTCACATCAACCACTCAAATCACTCTAAATCCTTTCTAATCTCATAAAGCAAGTGATAAGAAGGAAAAAGAATCTCATCATGAAAAGCTATCATGATGCCACCAATATGCAAGATACCCACTCCCCAAATGTAATTTGCAAAACTGCAAATTACCCCCTCCATCGGAAAAGTCCGGCCGGGAAAGAACAAAGGAAAACCGGTCGGAACGGAATGCAAACTGGTCCCGTAATAAATTACAGGAAAACCCCGATACTGTGCATACACACCCGCATCTGTATTCCGACCGGATACAAATGCAATGAGACAAAATCTACACTGTACTAAACTAGGATCCGGCTTAAACCAAAGCCGGCTACTAATATCCGTCCGACCCTGATCCGTGCAATACCGCACGTATCAGATCGAACCCTGCCATATATCCATACGGCCACTAGTACAAACCGTCCGATCCTGATCCATGCAATACCGCACGTATCTGATCGGACCCTGCCATATCTCCATACGGCCTCTACAGCGTTTCGCCCGAAATCTTGAGTAACTGAAAGTGTGGTGGACTCTAAAGACTCGTTAATACTATGGCTGTGGATTTAACCACTAGCACGTCAGAGGTATAAGCCAATACATGACGGGCCACCAGCTATTGACCAAAAGGGACGTCGATGAGCGAACTCATCCTGACACCCTGCTGAGCCTGTCAGTGACAATATCCGTACAGTCCGGTCCGTTCATCTATGAGTATCGCATGGCGGGCCTAGGGGGTTGGTAAAAGTCAGACCCCCAAAAGCTGTACAAGTCGTGTCGGAGTGTAGCCCAGAACGCCCTGAGATACTACTGGAATACCTGCCGGTAAATCTCCTGCCTCGGCCGAGGGCTTTGCGTAATGGCTCTCCTAGACACAGCGCGACCTCACCCCCAATACCGGGAGAGACGAACCCCTGAAGATCCGCTCACTGCCTCCATGTGGCTCGGGACTGTACCCAACTAAAACCTGTTTGCATGACTCCTTTGAGCCGTGGTAGGGTAGTAATCAAAGTACAGTGGGAACTCACACGAGACAAATGACGATCCCCAGGTCGATGAACTAACCTGTACACATGGCACCAGGGAACTGCTATCTGACGTCAGGTATAAGACCAACTAGCATGTTCCCGGCGAGTCCTGTCCGGTGTACTCATAACCCAATGAGCACCTGTATACATCTTAGGTGAACCAACTGACACCAGTGGCTTGTGAGACCGGCCACCGCCCCTCGTCGGGGTCTCGACTGTATACACTAGTCTACTCTGGAGAATCGATGCCCTGTCTCGAAACTCCCACGACTAGGGACCTTTTAAGGACGTGCTTATAGACCACCAGCTCTCACGTATATGATCGCCCTCATACTGCTGGCAGTCAAGCAAGAATCCTAGGGGCTCTATCAGCGTGTAATAGCGACCTGTAAGGTCACCTGAAACAGTACACGATGATAAAGGTAAACCAGATAGCATACTATCATCTCGAGTAAGACTGTCGTCCCGGGATAGGTCCTCCCTCAATCATTGCAATCACGTGCCTGTGATCCAATAATTGACTCTGAGGGCACTATCTCCAACAATCTCCCACTTGCACTCAAGGCTAATTATTGCGATGTCGAATACTCACAGCCCGTGTGATACCGAACACCCAACTCCTCTACTAGTCAGTCACACAAAGCCTGTTTGCGAAACTATTGCGTTCGAGGAAAAACCTCAGTGAGTCGATCCGCCTAGATGTTTCTTTCTATGTCTCTCTATATCTCATGTTCGCGGAGAAAGCCATCTCCCGAAATGAGCAATACCTGTCTTAGAATATGTCTGGATATCTGATGGGACCTAGCTCATAAATGAACTCCAAATCCAAACTTCTTAGACTGTATCATCAACTGAACTTAATCAGTATCCTGCGCCATGCCTCCCTCAGTATTGCCTTGGACCACCTGTCCAAAATACTGCCCCTCGTCAGAAGGAAAAACTATAACTCTGACAGCCACTCTGCTATCCAGGTCACCTTGGAAGCCTGGAATGATAACCGTCTCCTAAAGGAGGCTGCTGCTATCATATCCCTAGAACATCAACTTATGTTCTAAAACTGCTTCCGACTGTTTCTCCAGGATTGGATTAATATCAACTTATTGCACTTACTGCAAGAACAACATCTGGTGTGGTACTTGACATCTCATGATTGACTCAATTGCCTAAGCAAGTGATCTGTCAATCATGCGTATCCCTCTCCCCTTTAGTCTGTAAGACACCTTTAGAGAGGGTGACTCCATCACCTGCAGGTACACTACCATGCCAGGAGTCGTCCATTCTAAATACTCATAGAATGCTGTCAAGGTACCCAGATTAGGAAACCACCTAAATCTAGATCTAAAACCATAGATCTAGTAACCAGAATGTCTGATATAATATCCAAGTCCTGTGTGGAGAAACCACTGTGTGACAACCAAAGTATAACCGATCGTAGTATAGGAATATCACTTCCTACTCTGTGTATGTCATCCAAATACCAGGACATTACACTCTACTACCTTCTTAACAGATCTATCCCCTATTCTGATGACGTCAAACCTATGACTGTCACATCAGAAATAGATGATCTATCTCCGCTATATCTGCTTTAGTCTATAGACATAAGCCTGATGTCCACCAATGCTTTCGCTGCTCCCACTGACTACGACAACCCTCTGGCAGAGTCATATAGACGTGCACTTCTAAAGCTAGTTTAGAACGACGCTATACTCATCCTCCTGCCGGGTCTCGCAGCCTGGAACAACAACAATGGCAAGTGTGGGTAAACAAGAACTTCCTTGTCACCGTCCTTGAGGCTACCGGAGTACCTCTCGGGTGCCTGAAGTTACCCACCTTATCTGCGGAGTGGCCAATGGAATGTCAAATCAGATTGAATCTTTAGGTTCCTTATCAAATCTTCAGTAATCGTTTGCGGTTCTGGAATCGCTTCCAGTTCTACCATACTCCCACTACTGTTTTCTGAAAAATAACCATTTCTTTTTAAAATGTGGCGAGTTAAGAACAATATCACTATTGATCTTCCAGATGGTAGAAAGTCAACCCTCGTCATAGGCTGGGTCAACCCACAAACAGCCATTACAGAAACGTGCCTTGAGTTGTCCAGTGTCTGGTTTTAATCATAAGCCGGACAACTCCCCGTACCTTAACATCGTTAAGATATGAACTGTTCTATATCCAATATAGAACCAGAGGCACTGATTTAAATGAACCAGATTCAAATCATGCAGCTATCTCCAGTGCATGTCAACTAAATGGAAGGAGGCCGATCAGCGTTACTCAACTTAGGAATGCTTCCAATTATGAGTAACCTGAAAGAGAAGCAATTTCTCTTTATCATTATTATCAACTGAATACCATACACAAGTATCTACATCTTCGATCACTTTGAAGAATCCCGATACTTGTTACACCTGGTTCTCTACTCTATTCAAATACCTATAACTCTTCAAAACTTGGACCCTGTGTTTCATCGAAACACATGTCTAAGAACTAGAGAAGTTAAAAGTAAACAGAATATAGTATGAGGACCAACCCCTCTGTCCTAATGGACACTGGACAACATACAATACTCTGTATAAGTCCGCTGAGTCTAACAACTCTTTCACTGTGTGTCGTAGGTTGAAAACTGTACTTATGGTTAAGAAGAATTACACCGCTGTTTAATGTTCCTTACCTAACCATCCACTGATATAGGTAAATGTCATCGACATAATATCAAAAGGTATATCTCACTCTATGAAAATAGAAGTACAGATATATCAATTTGAAATTGGTGCACAACAGCGGATATTCAAAATCAAATATTTGCCGACCGGCAAACAGCCCAGATGATCTCCTCAAATATCACCGATTACAACGAATCCCGATATAATGAGGAGAATCACCCTATTCCCAATAACTTACTCCCACTCATCATCTGTAAAACCATACAGATGTGAGAATCATACCTGGTAAATACATACCCTGGAGTAAGTGTCTAATCGGGAAATCAGTTTTCCTTTAACAGTACACAGTGAAATCTTGAAACATTGAAATGTTTCGATGGGGTATCTGGGTATTCCTAGTAACGCCTCTTCCATTATCCAGATTCACAACTATAACTGTATAATTCTTTGCCATCTCTCCAAATCCCTTTATATGTCTTTAGTCATTACCTTCTGCATACCCCTTAGGCCAAATGGTTTTCTTCCTTCCCTACCGTTCGGCCCCAGCCTATGGTTTGGAAGAAGACTATCCAATAAGCATAATGGGTGTACTGTCCTAGTCCTAGGAACACTCGCAACGCGAGAGAATGTGAAGATAAAAGATACCTGAATGTACTTTATTCCTATTTCTCCTGAACTAGGATCCATCCCCGAACTGGAACAAGTTCCTTTCGAGTTCGTATATAACCATACGATGGATTATCCAATAAACTGGGATCTTCGTAGTGATACGGAGTGTCTTGAAGAAATACAAAGATGATTTAGGATTGGCGAAGAAATACTTGGTTTGTTCGTGAATAGCAGTCGCACTTTACTTTGCCCTCTTACTAATCCCTTGTTTTGTCTGAACTTAATACCTTCTGTACACCGTTTAGGCTAACTGGTTTTCTTCATTCCCTACCGGTCGGCACCAGCCTATGATTTGGAAGAATACTATCCAATTTGCGTAATAGGTGTGCTACTCCTAAACCAAGGAGTACTCGCAACCTGAGAGAAGGTGAAAAGAAAAGACAACTGAATAGTCCTATCCGTTTTCTCCAGAACCAGAAACCATCCTCGAATTCCTTCGAGTTCGTATATAACCATACGATGGTTTTGTCCAATGGAAGTGGACGTTCGTAGTAATACGGGGTGTCCTGGAGAAAAGAGTAAAAGTAGGAGTGGCAATGAGGTTAGCGACTCCGACAATCCAAAAGCCAGTGTTAAGAAGGTTCGGTCAACTTGGTCACTGAGTCATAGTCTTGGGTCGGGTCAATGGTCGCTGCCAAAGAGAGAGAGAGAAAAGAAACACTCAGCGTGCACTCTAACCTAGATCAGAATGGTTATCACTTTATCTAATCAGGAAGCCTCCCACTGTAACCTCAAATTCTTCTCCAAACCTGAAAGAAGAATTAGTCGGGATCACCCGAGGAGTAAACCAACTCATCAGTGGAAATCGGGATCCAACTCTCATCGCATGATAACGTGACGGAATCCACTCACGTCACCACACTACAGAAGGTATGCGCATGCCTGGCAAGTTTCAGTACTTTTGAAACTCCCGATGTGATTTTTACCCCTAGGACCCAAGTGACCTTGACTGAGCCAACATATCAAAGGATCCTAGTCAAGTTCAACCCGTCATTATCTTGATTGCATTAGACCCACCCGCACGAATCCTTGACTGAGCCAAAATGACCGCACGACTGTCCTAACCAATCTCATATCCATGCAACAGAAAAGCACTACATAGCTACCGAACACTACGCCTCGGCTAAGCACGACATACGCAGCACGAATACTAAGTAATACTAATCTGAAATGACGGAGGGCTACGACTGGTTTTTGGCGAAAAACCTTTAACGTAATGAACTTGATATCGTTGAAGGAACTGGATAACTTTTTAGAAAATATAGTGGCGAAAACCTTTACTAAAGAGGTCACTCCCGGTGAAGGGATCTCGGCTCTTTCCCCGTAGAATGAGGTGCAGGATATTCCAACTGAATACCACGATGCAAAGCAAAAGTAATCGGCTATAGAGAAGTTAATGCCCTGACGCAAACTTCTGTCCAAGGGGTCACTCCCGGTGAAGGGATCTCGGCCCTTGCCTCGTCGACTGAGGAGCAGGATATTCCAAATGAATACCACGATGCAAAACAAAAGTGAACGTCCTTGCAATAACAGCTTTTTGAAAAATGTTCCAACAACATCAGAATAGGTTTGTTTAGCTTGCATTGATCCGAATCAACGCAGTCCCATCAATTGATCACACCACAAAGAACAAAAATATACTGACGTACGTATATGCCATCCGCATTCGCCACTGGGTCCCGTCATCACCCGTTAGGTTAGCTAACTAACGGCAGAGCGGGGACTGGACTAGCGCGGATGAAAAACATATACAACATCTACTAATATATATACCAATATATTATATTCACTCAAGGCGTGAATAAAATGCAACATCACAGAAATGTACAGCATCACAGAACAATACAGATATCTGGAAGCCCCGGGTTTCACAGAGCCGCTGCTGAAACCCGACGTTCCCCTGGTCATGTGGATAGCCTGTGCAATGAAAACCTAGACCCCTACGGGCGCGGCAAGTCACCCGCCAAAACATGAAGCGAGGCAGCCCCCTTCAGCACCGTGAATGGACCACCCAGCACTTCACGGAATCCGGTAACTTGGGCACCCCTCCTGGGTCAACCTGTACCCCCTACGAGTGCGGCGAATAGCCCGCCAATCCTGGAGTGAAGCCCCCTCCGTCCCAATGCCATGAGATGCGGGCTTGTTGCCCTCCAGAACCCGGCTATCCGTGCACCCCACCGCGGGGCAATCCTAGTACAGAAAGTAAAATATACATACAACGGGTACATCGACCGCAACCAGATCGTGTCCCAAAAGAATAATACAAACAGGCAGTGATGGCAGTCCACATGTCGGACGCTCGCCCCGCAATATCAAATGTACATATAAAACAAAACTGTACTAACATTGCATCCAGGCTATCCCCCACGACCGATCCGCAACAACACAGCATAAACACAGAACATCAACGTGAAAATCACGTTCGCAAATCCGTCTAACCGGGCTATAGCAGTTAGACAGGATTTACCGATCAAGTGATATTCACGGTAGCAGATATAATGTAAATACTGTGAAATAATGTGTTTAAAATATCCGATCGAACAAAATATACCAAGTGGGCCCCAAAGCATTACTGTAGCACTTGCAGAAAATCTGGGCCCAAACAAAATATACCAAAACCCTTATTTTCAGCCCACAAGCCCACTGTAAAAATATGGCGAAGTGATCCCAACTTCCTGCGGCGGAACCGCGGCCAAAGAGGGGTTATGGCCGCGGTTCCGCGGTCGTACGGAAGAATTGGGTTACGAAATTTTTCCAGTGTTCTTAGGTTTCTCTGTACATCATTCTGCAATAACCTGAAAAAATTTTCGAGCCCGGAAAAAATCGACAGAAAACTGATGTGAAGAAAACATGGTTTTGGAATTTTTGTTCGATCGGAAAAGCAAAACACACTAGAACAAGCTAGACTAGGTTAATGGCGTGGCTCTGATACCATGTTGCGCCACGGTAGCGCCCCGGCCGTCTATCCGAGGCCAAAATGCGGAATCAAAATTTTTTCTTAACTTTAAACTGGCGCTACCGCGGACAATATACCCGGATCGTAACCATTAACCGATACTAGCAAACAAGAGAAAGGGTGAGAGATATACCGAGTGATCCGAGTCCTCCGGTCTTCTCGTCGTCGTCCCGATCTCCCGCGGAAACTCCGGTCGTCGCATCCTTGCCGGAAGGGCACCACATCGTCTGCATCTTTTACGGGCTCCCACCTCAATACCGAGGCAACTCGGGCGCGAAGTTGGCTAGCCGACGCGCCCAAGATTTGCTGTAGAATGTGTAGTGCTTTGTCTCTTTGGGGTTATGTTGCCTTGATGGAGGAATGAGGTTGGGAAATGAACTTGGGGATTTTGGTAGCAATGGAAAAATGAGATGGATGATTAATTTCCCACACCAAATGAAATGAACCTCTCTCATTTTTCTCCTCTCCTCAAAGTTGTGGCCGGCCATGCTCATTTGGAAATGGTGGAGGGAATGAAAACATAATCCAAAGGGAGGTGAGTGTAGGAGAGCAAAGGTGGTGACCACAACATAAAGCAAATCTCACATCAACCACTCAAATCACTCTAAATCCTTTCTAATCTCATAAAACAAGTGATAAGAAGGAAAAAGAATCTCATCATGAAAAGCTATCATGATGCCACCAATATGCAAGATACCCCCTCCCCAAATGTAATTTGCAAAACTGCAAATTACCCCTCCATCGGAAAAGTCCGGCCGGGAAAGAACAAAGGAAAACCGGCCGGAACGGAATGCAAACTGGTCCCGTAATAAATTACAGAAAAACCCCGATACTGTGCATACACACCCGCATCTGTATTCCGACCGGATACAAATGCAATGAGACAAAATCTACACTGTACTAAACTAGGATTCGGCTTAAACCAAAGCCGGCTAGTAATATCCGTCCGACCCTGATCCGTGCAATACCGCACGTATCAGATCGAACCCTGCCATATATCCATATGGCCACTAGTACAAACCGTCCGATCCTGATCCGTGCAATACCACACGTATCTGATCGGACGCTGCCATATCTCCATACGGCCTCTACAGCGTTTCGCCCGAAATCTTGAGTAACTGAAAGTGTGGTGGACTCTAAAGACTCGTCAATACTATGGCTGTGGATTTAACCACTAGCACGTCAGAGGTATAAGCCAATACATGACGGGCCACCAGCTATTGACCAAAAGGGACGTCGATGAGCGAACTCATCCTGACACCCTACTGAGCCTGTCAGTGACAATATCCGTACAGTCCGGTCCGTTCGTCTATGAGTATCGCATGGCGGGCCTAGGGGGTTGGTAAAAGTCAGACCCCCAAAAGCGGTACAAGTCGTGTCGGAGTGTAGCCCAGAACGCCCTGAGATACTACTGGAATACCTACCGGTAAATCTCCTGCCTCGGCCGAGGGCTTTGCGTAATGGCTCTCCTAGACACAGCGCGACCTCACCCCCAATACCGGGATAGACGAACCCCTGAAGATCCGCTCACTGCCTCCATGTGGCTCGGGACTGTACCCAACTAAAACCTGTTTGCACGACTCCTTTGAGCCGTGGTAGGGTAGTAATCAAAGTACAGTGGGAACTCACACGAGACAAATGACGATCCCCAGGTCGATGAACTAACCTGTACACATGTCACCAGGGAACTGCTATCTGACATCAGGTATAAGACCAATTAGCATGTTCCCGGCGAGTCCTGTCCGGTGTACTCATAACCCAATGAGCACCTGTATACATCTTAGGTGAACCAACTGACACCAGTGGCTTGTGAGACCGGCCACCGCCCCTCGTCGGGGTCTCGACTGTATACACTAGTCTACTCTGGAGAATCGATGCCCTGTCTCGAAACTCCCACGACTAGGGACCTTTTAAGGACGTGCTTATAGACCACCAGCTCTCACGTATATGATCGCCCTCATACTGCTGGCAGTCAAGCAAGAATCCTAGGGGCTCTATCAGCGTGTAATAGCGACCTGTAAGGTCACCAGAAACAGTACACGATGATAAAGGTAAACCAGATAGCATACTATCATCTCGAGTAAGACTGTCGTCCCGGGATAGGTCCTCCCTCAATCATTGCAATCACGTGCCTGTGATCCAATAATTGACTCTGAGGGCACTATCTCCAACACATACTTCGCATTTATTATTTATGCACCACTTCATGTATTAGTGGTACCTGATAGAGTACCTTCCATGACTGTTGCATTTGCATACTCTTATTTTATATGCATTGCTTCATGTATTAGTTGTACCTGCTTGAGTCTCTTTCATGATTGTTGCATATATACATTGTCATATCATTGCTTCATGTATTAGTTGTACCTGATATAGTACCTTACATGATTGTTGCATACTTATTGCATTTATTGTTCATGTATTATTTGTACCTGATATAGTACCTTACATGACTGTTGCATACAGATTGTCATATTATTGCTTCATGTAATAGATGTACCTTCTAGTGTACCTTTCATGACTATTGCACACATATAACTTTTATTGCTATTAGCCTGCATATGTTAGATTCGCACTGTGTGTGCATACTTGCGATTACCTGCATATGTTATTTACTATTCACGAGTTGGCAACTCACTCCCGTTGTGCCACAGTGTTTTGCAGGTTGATCCTCACAGTAGTCAGAGGCAGGGCCATTATCTTCTATCATATTATTTTTTGCTGCGGATACCGTTTCGGCTCATAGTGTGCAGTTTTGCTTAGGTGGGTTTTTTGGTTATCCGTTCATGTTCATTGTATATTCGTTGTATCATGTACTCTCCATCTACTATTATCTTGTATGACTTAGAGACTTGATGTAAGGACGATATTGTATATTATTTTGTGACATGGTGGTCTTTTATGCAGTTTTATTTATATCGTCTTTTATTTCTTCGCTACGGCGTCGTATATCTGTTGTAGTGGTTGTTTTCCACCTTTGGGCATGTTTTGCTCCCGTTTAGGGATGCTTTACTTATATCTTTGTTATACCCATTTTTGTGGTTGGTTTTTACAAAGGAGGTGTTGCCAAATTTTTAAAGGAAATAAATTTGGACTTTTAAAGAATTTGGGTTGAGATTTCAAAGGTTTTAAAAATGTTCTTATTTCTTACTACTTTTGATGGTTTAGATTGCTGGGTTTTCGGCTTACTTAAATTGCGTTACGCCTGTAGACGTTGCGTAGTTTAAGGGCCGTCACATGCCAATTTCGGGTCGTGACAAAGTTGGTATCAAAGCTCTAGGTTTTACCTTTTGGAGTGTAGGATGACCTTGGTATGATGGAGTAGGTAGCTTAAGCAGAGTAACGCAGTGTGTGTATGTCCGCGGCATACTCACGACGCGGTACTCCGCTTAAAGCGACCTAACAAAAAATTGCTTGAAATTCCTTCCTTGATGATAAATATCCTTGTGATTCAATTTCCGTGTTCTTACCGAATCCTATTTCCATTTATAGCTTTGCCGCCAATGACTATAGGGACTCGGAGTGATGCAGCGAGGGCCGAGGTTAGAGTTGACTCGGGCGGGATGAGGACTTACCAGGATGGCACGCTCATTGCACAGGAGCAGATGGATCCGCCTTCGACAGATCGTATCGATAGGCTTGTGGCAGAGATGCAGGACTTGCGCCAGACGATGAGTTCATTGGTTGAGGCCATTCGAGAGCAGCGACGGGAGGTTGTCACCCCAGTTACCCAGTTGTTCCTTGCAATCAGTACACAGCATTCCGTCACCTACATAGTACCAGTGGATGTAGCCCCAATTGACGAGGCACGTCTTCCAGAGACTTTGGGAGTTCGGGAACAGTGGAGGACTCGTACCGGTGTACCAGCCCAGAGACAGAGGCGTAGTCGTCGAGACAGATTTCGTGACCGTCGCGGGTGTAGCAGAGGCTTGGGATGAGAGATGTGTTAGCTAGATCAGCCGTTTATTGTGTTAACTTTTGTCAGCGATTCTTTTGTTGCGCGACATGTATTTCAGTCGTGTGCCAATCGGATAGGAGATAGAGATTCTTCCGTCATTTTGATCCTTCTAGAGATGTTGGATTTGACGTTCTCCTGGGCACGGACTGGTTAGCTACGTGCTAGGCGTCTGTGACTGCCGCGAGAAAACAGCCAAGTTTTGTTTTCCCGGCGAGTTAGTTCTTGTTGTGTGGAGGGACAGTGGTGCCGCCGTCACAGCTTGAATTCAGCCTTTTTCGCTAGTCGGCTTTTGAGGAGAGAATGTCGAGGATTCTTGGCATTCATTCTTGATACCGGAGCCATAGTGGGTTTGTTGGACCGGGTTCCTTTCGTGCGAGAGTTTTTCCGACGTTGTTCCAGATGAGCCGGCAGAGCTTAGGGAGCTTAAGGATCAGCTACAGAGTTGCTTGTGGGGGGTCTTGTGGATTTGAGTGTTTCGCTTTTGGGAGCTCCTATTCTGTTCGTCAGGAGAAGGATGGCAGTTGAGGTTGTGTATTGATTTATCGTCAATTGAACCGGCTTACTGTGCGGAAAGGTATCCTTTACCTCGCATTGACGATTTCTTTGATCAGCTCCAGAGCGCGAGACATTTTCTAAGTTGTTTGGGATCAGGTCATCATTGTTGTGGGTTTTAAGTTGTTTGGGATCAGGTCATCATTGTTGCGGGTTCGGAGTGATGTCATTCCAAAGTCTGCTTTTGTGCGTGCTACGGGCTTTGTGTGTTTTAGTGGTGTCATTGGACTCACCAATGCCCTAGCAGCATTCGTGGATATGATGAACCAGATTTCTTCAGGCCGTTCCTCGACCAGTTATTATTGTTTCATTGATGACATTCTGGTCTATTCCAATGTGTTATGAGGAACAGGAGCGGCACTTGAGGATTTGCTTTGCAGACATTGGGAGAGCGCTAGCTGTTTGCTAAATTCTCGGAGTGTTCCTTCAGGCTTGATTGTGTTGACTCCTAGGTCTTGTAGTTATGGGAGACGGGTTTCGTATGGTCCCGAGGAAGATCGAGGCTGTACAAATTGGCCCAGACTTGTGTACGGGACGGAGGTTCGCAGATTTTTGGGCTTAGCAGGTTTTTACTGCCGTTTCATGCAGGATTGCTAGTGTATCGCTACACCGTTGACTGGACTGACCAGAAAGGAGGTTTCTTTTCTTTGAACTGAGGCATGCGTGCGGAGTTTTCGGTAGTTGAAGACTCGGTTGACAACTGCACCAGTTCTTTCTTTGCTTTCTGGTTCGGACGACTTTGTTGTTTAACTGTGATGTTTCCCGAGTGGGGCTCGATTTTTGCATTGATGTGGCATTATAGAGTTATCGCTTTTGCTTCCCGACAGTTGGAGGAAGTACGAGCAGGATATCCCACTCATGATCTGGAGATGGCCGCGGTGGTCGTGCGTTGGAGATTTGGAGACACTACTTGTTCGGAGAGTCGTGTCAGATTTTCACGGACCACCAGAGCTTAATGTACATCTTCCTGCAGCGGGTTTTGATTGTTGAGACAGTCTTCTGCAGATTTATAGTTCTTGTGCAATCGTTGAGTACAGCTTAAGTTCGCCTCTACTGAGGAGATAGCTTGCTCATGTCCGTGCCCGTCCATTTTTCCTTAATCGTTTTCGCGAGGCACAGCCCGCCGGTGCTCGTTTGTCAGAAATTCTTGAGCATACTTGGCTGGGTAAAGATTCGGAGTCCTTAATTTGTGACCAGGGTGTGCTACGTTTAGGGACGCGTTTGTGTGTACCTGATACTATTGGGTAGAGACGCGAAATCCTAAAGCAGGCACATCAGTCAGCTTTCTGTGTTCATTCAAGTTCCACCAATATGTGACGTGACTTGTGAGATAGTTACGGGTGGGCAAGGATGAAGAGTGAAGTTTCGGATTTCGTTTCGAGGTGTCTGTCTTGTTGTGAGCTAAGGTTGAGCATCTGAGACCGGCTGGAGAGTTGCAACCTTTAACCGTTCCAGAGTGGGAATGGGAGCAGATCTCCATAAATTTTATTGTGGTGTCTACGCAGATCTAGACAAGGTGTGACTCCATTTGGGTGTTTGTTGTCCGGTTATGCTCAGTTTGCTTAGTTGTTCTTTGTTAAGTTTGTGCGTTTGCACGGAGTTTCTTCATGCGTTGTATCCAATAGATGCTTCCTGTTCACTTGCCGTCTTTGGCAGAAGCTTCAGGAAACCTTTGTTAGTTATATGTATGCCTTAGAGGCCATTACTGTACATACGATGTATATTGTAATGGGTGCTTGGACATATATAGGGAGGACTTTCTTGCTCGACATGATAGTATGCTATCTGGTTGCTCTTTCTCTTAACATGTACTTTGATTGTCTCTATGCTACATGTTGATAAAGCCCTTAGGATATGTACTCGACTAGTAGGACTATGATGAGATCATACTAGTGGGGCCACGGTAGTCGACGGGTACATCCTATAACTGTTCCTAGTCGAAGGTGTATCGAGACAGGGCATCGATACACCAGAGTAGACTAGCGTATACGCATCTTGACCCATATGATGGGCGATGGATGATCCCATATCCATCGGTGTTTGACATCAAGGATGGTGTACGGGTGCTCAGTAGAGACTGGGTACACTGGACGGACTCGTCGAGAACTCCCAGATGGTATTATACCTCACGTCAGATGGCAGTTCTCTGGTGACACTGGTACAAGTTAGTCTGTAGACCCGAGATCGTCATAGAGTCTTGTGTGATTCCCGCTGTGCTTTGATTTCTATCATACCACGTCCAAGAGGGCGTGCAAAAAGGTGGCTTTTGGGTACAGTCCTGAATCACATGGAGGCAATGAGCGATAAGAGGGGATTCGTCTCTCCCGGTATAGGGAGTTGATGTTGCGCTGTGTTCGATTGGCTATTGTAAGTCTACGCTAGCGCCCCGGCCGTCTACAGACTCCAAATGCGGAACAAAATTTTTTAACTGGCGCTATCGTATACTTTAACCCGGATCTGCCATTATTGCTAAACTAACAAACTGTAAAGAGTGTAGAAAGGTTATACCGAACGATCCGAGTCCTTCGTTCTTTAACCATCATCCCACGCTCCGTTGCGGCTGCTCCGATCTCGTCGATCTCCGATCTGCTCGTCCAGGTGGCACCACGTCGATGATTCTTTAAACGGGCTCCCGCCTCTGACTTGAGGCAACTCGGTCGTCAAGTTTGCTAAAAGAGACGACCAAGAATGATGTAGAGAATGAGTAGATGACTTTGTCTCTCTTCGTCCAAAGCCGTGGACTGTCGGTTAGTGAAGTTGCCGATGGAAATGAAATGGAACAAGAAATGAACTATGAAATTTCCATGCATTCAAAACTTTGGTCTTTTCTTTTTAACAACCATAATCTTTTCAAGTGAGAGAGTCTAGGAGGAGAGAGAGGGCCGGCCACTTATATCAAGGAGGGAGGTGAGTGTAGGAGAGGGGAGAGTGACCATAAGAAATGATCCTTATCATAACAAAAGATCTTAAGCAATCCAAAAGACATTAATTAAAACCATGAGTCACAAAAACCTAGTCACCATTTAATAAATGCAAAGAAAGATGCATGAATCTAGTCACCAATCTAGAAGCTTCTAGAAGCACGACTCACCTTATCCAAGAAAAGATAAATCCGTCTTTAACCGAATGTTAAAAGACGGCTGATAGAAAACTGGAAACTGGCAACTTCCTAAAGTGATCCTGAAACGACTTTCAGGATAACCCCGTAACTGTATAAATATACCCGCATTTGTATTACGACCGAATACAAATGCAACTGAGACAAAGATATTATATCTACTCAATGTAATACTCGGATCCGGCTTAAACCAAAGCCGACCAGTATCAACTGCCCGAAAAATAACACGTGCGTAAACGCACGTGCATTTTCCGAACCCTGCCATAAAACCATACGGCCTCTACAACGTTTCGCCCGAACTTGGGAAACTGTCTGTGGGGGACTCTAATGACTCGTCAGTACCCTGGCAGTGGGTTTAACCACAAACCGTCAGCGGCACTAGCAATGCGTAACGGCTGCCCATGGACTGACCTCAAGGGAGGCCGATGAGCGAACTCATCCGGAAACCCTACTGAGCCTAACAGTGACAATGTATATACAGTCCGGTCCGTTCGTCTATGAGTATCGCATATCTGCCTAGGGGGCTAGTAACGTCAGACCCCCAATAGCAGTATAAGTTGTGTCGGAGTGAAGCCCAATAACACCCTGAGATACTACTGGAGTACCTACCAGTAAATCTCCTGCCATGGCCATGGACTTTGTGTAATGGTTCTCCTAGACACAGCACGACCTCGCCCCCAATACCGGGAGAGACGAATCCCCTGCCGATCCGCTCACGTGCCTCCATATGGCTCGGGACTGTACCCAAAAGCTACCTGTTTGCATGACTCCTTTGAGCCGTGGTAGGGTAGAAATCAAAGCACAGTGGGAACTCACACGAGATAAATGACGACCTCAGGTCGATGAACTAACCTGTACACATGTCACCAGGGAACTGCTATCTGACGATAGATATAGTACTAACTAGCAGATTCCCGGCGAGTCCTGTCCGGTGTACTCATAACCCAATGAGCACCTGTATACATCTTAGGTGATCCAACTGACACCAGTGGCTTGTGAGACCGGCCACCGCCCCTCGTCGGGGTCTCGACTGTACACACTAGTCTACTCCGGAGTATCGATGCCCTGTCTCGAAACTCCCACGACTAGGGACCACAATTAAGGATATGCGTATAAACCACCCAACTCTCACGTATATGATCGCCATCATACTGTTGGTGGTAAAGCAAGATTCTAAGGGCTCTATCAAAGTGCAACATGTAATCAGTCACCTGAACATGTACACGACTGATAAAGGCAAACCAGATAGCATACTATCATCTCGAGTAAGACTGTCCTACCGGTATAGGTCCTCCGCAATCATTGCAATCACGTACCTGCGATCCAATAATTGACTATGAGGGCACTATCTCCAACAATCTCCCACTTGCACTCAAGGCTAATTATTGCAATGTCGACTACTCACAGCCCGTGTGAAACCGAACATCCAACTCCTCTACTAATCAGTTTCACAACGCCCGTTTGTAAAACTATTGTGTTCGAGAAATAGCCTCAGTAAGTGGATCCGCCTAGATGTTTCTTTCTATATCTCTCTTAATCTCAAGTTCGCGGAGAAAGCCATCTCCCGAATTGAGTAATACCTGTCCTAGAATATGTCTGGATATCTGATGGGACCTAGTTCATAAATGAACTCCAAATCCAAACTTCTTAGACTGTATCGATCACTGAACCTAATCAGTATCCGGCACCATGCCTCCCACAGTATTCTCTTGGACCACCTGTCCATAATACTGTCCCTCTTCGTCAGAGGGAAAAACTATAACTCTGACAATCACTCTGTCAACCATGTCACCTTTGAAGCTTGGAATGATAACCGTCCCCCGAAGGAGGCTGCCGTCATCAAATCCGTAGAACAAGTACTTATGTTCTCAAACTGCTTCCTTATGTTTCTCCAGGATTGGATTAATACAAACTTATTGCATCTAGTGCAAAAACAACATTTGGTGTGGTACTTGACATCTCATGATTGACTCAATTGCCTAAGCAAGTGATATGCCAATCATGCACAGCCCTCTCCCCTTTAGTCTATACGACACCTTTAGAGAGGGTGACTCCATCACCTGCAGGTACACCACCATGCTAGGAGTCAACTATTCTAAAAACCATTAGAATATTGTCAAAGTACCCACATTGGGAAACTACCCAAATCCAGATCTAAAACCATAGATCTAGAAACCATAATGTCTGATATTGTATCCATATCCTGTCTGGAGAAACAACCGTGTGACGACCACAGTACAACCGATCGTAGTATAGGAATTTTACTTCCTACTCTGTGTATGTCATCCAGATACCATGACATCACACCCTACTACCTTCTTAACTGATCCATCCCTTATTCTGATTGAAGTCAAAACCATGACTGTCACATCAAAAATAGATGATCTATCTCCGCTATAACTGCTCAAGTCTATAAATAGACATAAGCTACTTGCCCACTATGCTTCTGCTGCTCCCACTGACTACGACAACCCTCCTACCGGGTCTCATAACCTGGAACAACAGTAGTGTCAAGTCTGGGTAGATAAGAACCTCCCTGTCACCGTCCTTGAGGCTACCGAAATACCTCTCGGGTGTCTGAGGTTACCCACCATATCTGCGGAGTGGCTGATGGAATGTCAAACCTGATTGAATATATAGGTCCTATTAAATTTTCCGTAATCGTTCGCGGTTCTGGAATCACTTCCAGTTCTACCATACTCCCACTACTGTTTTCTGAAAAATCCATTTTTACTAAAACTGTGGCGAGTCAAGAACAATATCACTATTGATCTTCCAAATGGTAGAATATCAACCCTCGTCATAGCCAGGGTCAACCCACAAACAGCCATTACAGAAACATGCCCTGAGTTATCCAGAGTCTGGTTTTAAGCATAAGCTGGACAACTCCCCGTACCTTAACATCTTTTAAGGTACGATCTATTCTATATCCAATATAGAAACTTTGGCACTTATTTAATTGGAACCATATTCAAATCATGCAGCTGTCTCCAGTGCATATCAACTTAAAGGAAAGAGGGTAATCAGCATTACTCAACTTAGGCATCCATCCAATTATGAGCAACCTGAAAGAGAAAACACGTTTCTCAAAACCATCACTATCATCTGAATACCAATCACAAGAATCTACATCTTCGATCTCTTTGAAGAATCCCGATACTTGTGACACCTGGTTCTCTACTTTATTCTTATACCCACAACTTCTCAAAACTTAGACCTTGTATTTCTACGAAACACTTGTCTAAATACTAGAGAAGTTATAAGTAAACAGAACATAGTACGAGGACCTACCCCTTTGTCCTGATGGACACTGGACAACATACAATACTCTGTATAAGTCCGCTGAGTTTAAGCAACTCAAAACCTGTGCGTTGTAGGTTAAAAACTGTACCCTGGCGATTTCCTCAAATATCACCAATTACAACGAATTCCGATATAATGAGGATAATCACCTAATTCCCAATAACTTACTTCCACTCATAATCTGTAAAACCATACAGATATGAGAATGAAACCTGGTAAATACATACCCTTGGAGTAAGTGTCTAATCGGGAAAACAGTATTTTCTTTAACAATGCACTGAAACATGAAAATGTTTCGTAGGGGTATCTTGGTATTCATAGCAATGCCTCTTCCATAATCCAATTCATGACTTCAACCGTATATTTTATTGCCATCTCTCCAAATCCCTTTATTTGTCTTTAGTCGTTACCTTCTGTACACCATCGTTAGGCCAAATGGTTTTCTTCTTTTCCTACCGTTCGGCACCAGCCTATGGTTTGGAAGAAGACTATCCAGTAAGCATAACAGGTGTACCCTCCTAAACCAAGGAGTACTCGTATCTTGAGAGAAGGTGATGATAAAAGACAACTGAATAATACCTTATTCCTTTAAAGGTGAAATAGGAGTGGCGATGAAGTACGCGGTTTTGGTCGTGAATGATATCAGTCGCAATTTACTTTGCCCTCTTTCTAATCCCTTTATTTTGTCTTTACATATTACCTTCTGCACACCCTACTTAGGCTAATTGGTTTTCTTCATTCCCTACCTTTCGGCACCTGCCTATGGTTTGGAATAAGACTATCCAATAAGCGTAATAGGTGTACTCTCCTAAACCAAGGAGCTCTCGCAACCTGAGAGAAGGTGATAATAAAAGACAACTGAATAAACCAATTCTATTTCTCCTGAACCTGGATCCATCCTCGAAGAAGTCCCTTCGAGTTCGTATATAACCATACGATGGATCTATCCAATGGAAGTGGATATCCGTAGTAAAACGGGTGTTCTGAGAAATGCAAAGGGTAAAAGAAGGAGTGGCAATGACTTATGCAACATAGACAATCCAAAAGCCAGTATTTTAAGAAGGTTCGGTCAACCTGGTCACTGAGTCATAGTCTAGGGTCGGTCAAAGGTCGCTGCCAAAGAGAGAGAGAAAAGAAACACTCTGCGTGCACTCTAACCTAGATCAGAATGGTTATCACTTTATCTAATCCGGAAACCTCCCACTGTCCTGTCAAATTCTCCTCCAAACCTGAAAGAAGAATCAATCGGGATCACCCGAAGAGTAAACCAACTCATCAATGGGAATCGGGATCCAACTCTCATCGCATGATAACGTGATGGAATGCATCCACGTTACTCATACTCCAGAAGGTATGCGCATACTTGGCAAGTTTCAGTTTCTTTAGAAACTCCCGATAAGATTTTTGCCCCATGCTCTTATAACCTTGGCTTTGGTCAAAATGTCATAAGTTACATGCCAAGTTCTACCCGTCACTATCTTGTCAATTTGAACCCACCCGCACATGCCCCTGACTTTGGCCAATCGGCAGAACGACTGTCCCAAACTAACTCATCTATCTATGCAACAATTGAATACCCAGCAGCTACCAAACACTATGCCTTAACTTTGGCTAAAATGCATAGCATGAATACTACTGAATACCCAATAGAAGTGACGGAGGGCTACGACTGGTTTTTGGCGAAAAAACCTTTAACGTAGTGAACTTGATATCGCTGAAGGAACCTGATAGCTTTTTAAAATATAGTGGCGAAAACCTTTGCTAAAGAGGTCACTCCCGGTGAAGGGATCTCGGCTCTTTCCTCGTGGAATGAGGTGCAGGATATTCCACTGAATACCGCAGTGCAAAGCAACTTGTAATCGACTATAGTGAAGTTATTACCCTGACGCAAACTTCTGCCCAAGGGGTCAGTCCCGGTGAAGGGATATCGGCCCTTGCCCCGTCGAATGAGGTGCAGGATATTCCACCGAATACCGCTATGCATAACAAAAGGAAACGTCTTTGCAATAACACTTTTAAATTTGTTCCAACAACTGCAAACAGGTTTGTTTTACTTTGCATTGATCAGAATCAACGCAGTCCCATCAATAATCACACCAGAAAAGAACGAAAAAAAAATGTACGTATATCTCATCCGCATTCGTCACTGGGTCCCGTCATCACCCGTTAGGTTACTTAGCTAACGACAGAGCGGGGACTGGACTAGCGCGGGTGTAAAACATATACAACATCTAATAGTATATAAACCAATATACAATAATCGCTCCAGGAGTGATAGTATGCAACATTACAGAAAAGTAATAAGCATCACAGAACAATACAGATAATCTGGGATCCCCGGGTTTCACAGAGCCGCTGCTGAAACCCGACGTTCCCTGTCGTGTGGATAGCCTATGCAATGAAACCTAGACCCCTATGGGTGCGGCAAGTTACCCGCCAAAACCTGAAGCGAGGCAGCCCCCTACAGCAAAGTGAATGGACCACCCAGCACTTCACGGAATCCGGTAATCTTGGGCACCCCTCCTTGGGTCAACCTGTACCCCCTACGAGTGCGGCGAATAGTCTGCCAATTTTAGAGTGGGGCCACTCTGCCTCTCAAAGCCATGAGATGCGGACCCGTTGCCCTCCAGAACCCGGCTATCCGTGCACTCCGTCTCGGGGCAAAACCTAGTACAGTAATGAAAAATAGTACAACAGGTACATCGACCGCAACCTGGTCGTGCCCCAAAAGAATATTATACAACAGGCAGTGACGGCATTCCACATATTGGACGCTCGCCCCGCATTATCAAATGTACAAATAAACTCAAACTGCACTATCATTGCACACTGCTATCCACCACGACAAATCCGCAACATCACAGCACAACACAGAACATCAACGCGAATGTCACGTTCACAAACCCGTCTAAAAGAACTATAGCAATCAGACGCGGTTTACCGATCAAATGACATTCCCGGTCGGAGATATAATGTAAGCACTGTAAACTAACATGTTTAAATTTCGATCGACAAAATATCACGAAGTGGGCCCCACGCAAATCTGCTGAACAGTAACAAAATCTGGGCCCAAAAGATATATACCAAAAACCCCAATTTCCAGAGGAGAACACACTGTACAAATTTGGGAGCATGATCTTACCAAATGGCCGCGGATGCGCGGCCAAACCATGGGTTTGGCCGCGTTTCCGCGGCGGTTTGGTGGAATCACGTGCCCAAATTTTGTCGGTGCTCTTATAAAACCCTGCACAGATTTCTGTGATATGTGGAATATTTTTAGGACACCATTTAAAATCAACAGAAACTGTCAAATTGAAAATGCGGTTTTTGATTTCCGGTTCGATCGATGTTTTAAACGCGTTAGCACAAGTTAGTATAGCAAAATGGTGAGGCTCTGATACCACTGTAAGTCTACGCTAGCGCCCCGGCCGTCTACAGACGCCAAATGCGGAACAAAAACTTTTTAACTGGCGCTATCGTATACTTTAACCCGGATCTGCCATTATTGCTAAACTAACAAACTGTAAAGAGTGTAGAAAGGTTATACCGAACGATCCGAGTCCTTCGGTCTTTAACCATCATCCCACGCTCCGTTGCGGCTGCTCCGATCTCGTCGATCTCCGATCTGCTCGTCCAGGTGGCACCACGTCGATGATTCTTTAAACGGGCTCCCGCCTCTGACTTGAGGCAACTCGGTCGTCAAGTTTGCTAAAAGAGACGACCAAGAATGATGTAGAGAATGAGTAGATGACTTTGTCTCTCTTCGTCCAAAGCCATGGACTGTCGGTTAGTGAAGTTGCCGATGGAAATGAAATGGAACAAGAAATGAACTATGAAATTTCCATGCATTCAAAACTTTGGTCTTTTCTTTTTAACAACCATAATCTTTTCAAGTGAGAGAGTCTAGGAGGAGAGAGAGGGCCGGCCACTTATATCAAGGAGGGAGGTGAGTGTAGGAGAGGGGAGAGTGACCATAAGAAATGATCCTTATCATAACAAAAGATCTTAAGCAATCCAAAAGACATTAATTAAAACCATGAGTCACAAAAACCTAGTCACCATTTAATAAATGCAAAGAAAGATGCATGAATCTAGTCACCAATCTAGAAGCTTCTAGAAACACGACTCACCTCATCCAAGAAAAGATAAATCCGTCTTTAACCGAATATTAAAAGACGGCTGATAGAAAACTGGAAACTGGCAACTTCCAAAAGTGATCCTAAAACGACTTTCAGGATAACCCCGTAACTGTATAAATATACCCGCATTTGTATTACGACCGAATACAAATGCAACTGAGACAAAGATATTATATCCACTCAATATAATACTCGGATCCGGCTTAAACCAAAGCCGACCAGTATCAACTGCCCGAAAAATAACACGTGCGTAAACGCACGTGCATTTTCCGAACCCTGCCGTAAAACCATACGGCCTCTACAACGTTTCGCCCGAACTTGGGAAACTGTCTGTGGGGGACTCTAATGACTCGTCAGTACCCTGGCAGTGGGTTTAACCACAAACCGTCAGCGGCACTAGCAATGCGTAACGGCTGCCCATGGACTGATCTCAAGGGAGGCCGATGAGCGAACTCATCCGGAAACCCTACTGAGCCTAACAGTGACAATGTATATACAGTCCGGTCCGTTCGTCTATGAGTATCGCATATCTGCCTAGGGGGCTAGTAACGTCAGACCCCCAATAGTAGTATAAGTCGTGTCGGAGTGAAGCCCAATAACACCCTGAGATACTACTGGAGTACCTACCAGTAAATCTCCTGCCATGGCCATGGACTTTGTGTAATAGCTCTCCTAGACATAGCACGACGTCGCCCCCAATACCAGGAGAGACGAATCCCCTGCCGATCCGCTCACGTGCCTCCATATGGCTCGGGACTGTACCCAAAAGCTACCTGTTTGCACGACTCCTTTGAGCCGTGGTAGGGTAGAAATCAAAGCACAGTGGGAACTTACACGAGACAAATGACGACCTTAGGTCGATGAACTAACCTGTACACATGTCACCAGGGAACTGCTATCTGACGATAGATATAGTACTAACTAGCAGATTCCCGGCGAGTCCTTTCCGGTGTACTCATAACCCAATGAGCACCTGTATACATCTTAGGTGATCCAACTGACACCAGTGGCTTATGAGACCGGCCACCGCCCCTCGTCGGGGTCTCGACTGTACACACTAGTCTACTCCGGAGTATCGATGCCCTGTCTCGAAACTCCTACGACTAGGGACTACAATTAAGGATATGCGTATAAACCACCCAACTCTCACGTTTATGATCGCCATCATACTGTTGGTGGTAAAGCAAGATCCTAAGGGCTCTATCAAAGTGCAACATGTAATCAGTCACCTGAACATGTACACGACTGATAAAGGCAAACCAGATAGCATACTATCATCTCGAGTAAGACTCTCCTACCGGTATAGGTCCTCCGCAATCATTGCAATCACGTACCTGCGATCCAATAATTGACTACGAGGGCACTATCTCCAACAGCTATAACTGGAAATGTCTGGCCAGGGTTGCTTAGATTTACTGGTAAGTGTTATCAGTAGTTTCTCGAATTGTTATAGACCTCATATCGACACGACTTATCAAGCTACCGGGGTCTAACGTTTACCACCCCTAGGCGAGATATGCGACATATAAGACGGAGAGACCGGACTGTACGGGAGTATTACTGATTGGATTCGCAGGAGAATGTATAGGCTTGCTTGTTGATCTTCTGATCGCTCAATACCTGGGTGGCTGTTACGTTTAGCTGACCGCTTGCAGCTTGTGGGTGTTTGATATGATCATCACCTACTGCCGGCGTATTGACGATTCTTTAGAGTCCTATACAGAGGTTTCTTGGCTCAGGCAAAACGGAGTAGGAGCACATATATAATATGTGAGGGACCGAGAACAATACGTGTATGTGATACCGTATTAGATTCTCGCGATATGAGATATCGGCCGGGTATATGTGATATAGCCGGGTCATCGGATCAAGTGTTGATTCGATGAACTGATACAGATTATATCAGTCGGTTATTTTTGAAATAGCCGAATTATCGGATCAAGTGTTGATTCGATAATTTAATGTATAATTATATATTTGATATATTAAATTACATTAACTGATATAAGCTCACTAAAAGATTCTTTTTCTCACTCGGGTAATACATTGATATATATGCGATATATGTTAATTGTATTGTTTTATTTTGTTACAATAAATATTGTATATGTGATATATAATATTGTAACATGTTAGGGTTATTAATGCAACATGTTTAGTGAAGATTAAACATGGTTAGGGTTTGATTTGGGTTAATCTTTTCTAGAACTTTCTAGAAGGTTTTGTTTTGTTTTGTGCAAAGATATTTGTTTTGATATTTTGCAAGATATTTGTTTAACCCAACCCAACCCTTTAACCTTAGTTAAATCTCTACAAGGGTTACATATACCATGGTTGCATTTCTAACATCACACTTGACTTTCATTATTCATCACAAAAGGATTAGATCTTCTTCTTCCTTCTTCTTCTTTCATGAAAAAGCTTTCTAGCCTTTTAGGTTGTGATGAAAATGAGTGAGATTAAGAAAACAAATGAGAGCTAAAATCCTACTTCATCATCCTAATCTTTCCTAGCCATTTAGATTAGGGTGTTCACTTCATTTAGTGAGTGATAGCTTGTGTTAAAGAAACTTCGAGGTAGATCATCTTAGTTATCGAAGATCGGAAGCAAGCGTACATCTTTCTCTTCGTGGAGCCTCTCTAAAGTCCGGGAACATGATGATCGCAGCGAAGGGACCTCAACACGGAGCTTTAGAAGTGAAGGACCGGACTACAAAGGTTGTAATCCCAAACTCTTAAATGTTATAGTGTTTAACATGCTTTGTTTCGCCTAATCTCTAGTTTAATGATCTTGGTTAGTGTTGTTCGGCACGTCTAAATTTTAAATCGGGCATGGTTGATGCCTTATAGACCCTTGCGAGAGTGCCTAGTAACCCTACAGCCTTGGGTACTGGTTGAGCTTTAGCTCCGTTTTTCCATCCGCAGGATATTGGTTTTGTGAGAGCGGGCGGATATGCTTGTGCGTACGTACTAATTGTTGTTGGCGGTTGGGATCGTCACTTGCCATTGTTAGGGTTCTCTTTCGATAGCTGTTATCAGGAGACACTCCAATTGGCAACCTTTAGGTTTTGTTTGGTAGGTCGTGTCAATCGCCAGTCTGTTTTTCTGACTCTGCGTGAGTAGGACTTTTAGACCCCAGTTAGTCTTGAGACTTCGGAGATGATCCAGTTGTTTCAGTTCAGGATAAGAACAGCCCAGTGCAGACAGAGGTCTTATGCCAACCGTGGTGGTCGCAGACTTGAGTTCGCAGTGGGAGATCATGTATTCCTACGGATTTTTTCGATGAATGACGTGTTGAATTTTGGGAAGCTTATCCCAGGATTGTAGGTCCTTTTGAGATCCTCAAGCGAGTTAGTTCTGTTGCCTATAATTTGGCACTTCTGCCCAGATTATTGAGTATTCACCCCTTATTCCTTATGTCGATACTTTGCAAATACCTTCATGAACTTTCTCACATGATTCCGCACCATACCATTTAGCTTGCGATATTTGCATTCACCGGCAGCCATTTGTGTTAGTGGTTCGGCAAGTGGAGAAACTTCGGTCAAGGGTCTGGCCTTCTGTGGAGGGTTTTCTTGGGCGTAGCCATATAGTGAGGTGATCACTTGGAAGACTGGGAGTGAGATTTGGGAGTTTTGCACTCTTCTCTTTGAAGGTACGCTTAGTAAAAATTTTAAATTCGGGGAGGAATTTTTATAAGGGGGAGATTGTAACGCCTTACATTTCGGTTAGTGTTAGTTTAGACATTAATGCGGGATTTTGGTAAAAGTTTACCAATTTGGGTTTCTCACATTTTATAACATTTAATTAATAATTTATTATTATTTTTTATGGCATGCACGCACGTGTGCACGTTAATGTGAGGGTTTGTTTTGTGTTAATCTTGTTCTTAGCAACCATGACAACTTAATCTAATCTAATCTTTGTTTTAATCCAATCCTTTGCTTAATCTTATCCTTAACCCTAATCCTTGATATTTTGTGTGAGAAGAGAGAGATATTTTCTTTTGGATGTGAGAGGAGGTGGCATGGTGGTGTGAATGCATTAATGGTAATTTAATGCAAGATTACACTCACCTCACTCTCACCCTTAACCTCACCTCTCTCTGCCTCTTTTCTTCGTACTCTCTCTCACACTCATTTCCTTCTCATTTTCTTCATCTCTCTCATCTCAACTGAACACTTCACCAATCCATCACAAATCCATCACAAATATTCATAAAAACTCAAAAAAATCACATCTTTGGACTTGATTTGCCTCTTGGATGCCTTGGAGCTTGGGAAGCTAGGATCTTTGAGTTATTTTGGTTAGGTAATGATCTCTTTCTGTTCTTTAAGTGTTTATTGTGTTGCGTAGCTTAGTCGTTTCAGTTTAGATAGCGTTATGTATCGTTTCGGGTAAATATCGTATTTTTTCGTGTTGTTTTGGGGTCTTGGATGATCTGCTATCAAACAAGGTATTTGCTGCAAAAGTTCCCATCACAATAATCTAGTGCAGTGACCTAGAACCTACCCTCAAAATATGAGCCCAGTCCCTCATGCTTAGGCCGCAGATTTATTGCTTATGGCCGCAATTTGCGGCCAGACTAGGGAGTTATGGTTTGGGTTTTGGTGTAGGGGTCTTTGGGGTTATTTGTAGTCTCATTGTACTTGCAACTTTTACAGATTGTTGGTACAGAAAAATCTGGGACCACTTTGTGTATTTCTTGTGTTTCGTTTCACGCGTTACGTTATCCGATACGGTTCATGTTCTGTGTTCTGTTGCTATTGAGTTGGTTTCGTAGTGTCGCTATGCACGTTAGCTACAATACAAACACTTGAGAGTACCTTTGTGTTGTCGCGTTGGTCAGTGTAGTTTGTACATGTTTTGGGTCTATTGCTAATATACACTTGTTTTATTGTTTTATTGTTTTAGGTTCGCAGGCGGGGACTTCGGGCGCTGCGAAGAAGGGGAAACAGGTGGTAGGCTTTACTTAGCCAGGAGCGTTGGTGAGTAGATTTAACATCTACAGGGGAATCGCCCGCATGGTGTTATGCGTCTGGGGTTGAGATGTTATAATATTGTCGCATATTCTATTTCATATATAGAGTTGCGTATACACCTTATTGCTTAGTTACTAGTTGTGCTTGGACTTGTAGCCTTAGGACACTGCACTATTATTGACGGCTCATGTTGCACGAGCACTGATTGTATGCCACACACACCATCAATAATTGCCATGACACGCACAACATACATATAGATATGATATTGTTTGGTTTGGGACATTGTGACATTGATTCATATTCCTTTATGCATATGACATATAGCATACATGTATACCTACATGCTTACATATATGCCTTGACATGCTTACATGCTAGTTACCTGTATACCTATAGGGTATTGTACCATTAGTGATAGATATATTTCACACATAATGACATAGCTACATGTATACCTTGCATACATACTTCACTTATACCTGGAGGGTATATTACATCATTACTGATAGGTAGATACATATACCTTGCTATACCTTTATGTTTACACATATATCTGGTTATAGCTACATATTTACCTTTACTTGATGTTACATAGACTTGGAGAAATTAGGAACCACATGATATATATTTTAACTTGTTGCAGTTAAATAGCGGCTTTTCCTTTATATGCTTACATTACAGTTTTCTGTTGCATATATTATATTCATGGATTTTCGAATTGAGATATGGATTTTTTCATGATGTTTTCTGGATTTGAGGACCGTGGTAGTTTCATGAAATTATGCATTATTTCGAAAACCCGGTTTCTCTTGTTATGATATTTCAGTATCCACCATGAGTTTTATTGGTTTTGATATATATACCCCAAGCGAGGAGGAGTCGGGGGCCGTATGAGGGTACATGGTGGGGCCCGGAGGTATCCCGGGGCAAGAAAGGGATTTTGATGTAACATGTCGATGAGGCCTAAGGGGAACCATACCTTCCGGTGACACTACCTTTGACTCGACGGGTATCGTGGGGATACAGACCGGGGTCATGTACGTATGGATACGTCGAAAGACGAGGTCGAAGCTGGGCACTCGGGTTTTCGGAATAGCGTATGCTATGTACCTATCAGGTGCCAGTCCTGGTGACAGCACCTGATAGATCAATATTTTTGTATCGATACTTGACACATTGGTTTCATGATATTTTTACTCCTAAGTATATATAACAGTGGAGTGGGACGCTGTTATATATATATATATATATATATATATATATATATTAGTGGAATGGGACGCTAATATATATATATATACATATCAATTTATATACATCATCATAATTATTCATGCAAATATACTTAGGTTATTTGAGCTTCACTTGATATTGGATTCAGGGTATATGAGATTCACTTGATATTGGATTCAGGATATATGAGATTCACTTGATATTGGATACACAATATATGATATTTATTTGATATTGTACATTCAAAATTTATAAGACTTACATATTATGAGAGCCAATTTAGGAGCTGATTTGAGGAAATTGGGATTTGGATTGTCTTGATGGATTTTGGTCCTACCACGATGTCAGGATTCCGTAGAAATGACATGTTTCATCCCATACTTCGCATTTATTGTTTATGTACTGCTTCATGTATTAGTAGTACCTGATAGAGTACCTTCCATGACTGTTGCATTTACATACTCTTATTTTATATGCACTGCTTCATGTATTAGTTGTACCTGCTAGAGTACCGTTCATTACTGTTGCATATATACATTGTCATATCATTGCTTCATGTATTAATTGTACCTGATATAGTACCTTACATGATTTTTGCATAGTTATTGTATTTATTGTTCATGTATTAGTTGTACCTGATATAGTACCTTACATGACTGTTGCATACAGATTGTCATATTATTGCTTCATGTATTTGATGTACCTGCTAGTGTACCTTTCATGACTAGTGCACACATATGACCTTTATTTCTATTAGCTTGCATATGTTAGATTCGCGCTGTATATGATACTTGCGATTACCTGCATATGTTATTTACTATTCACGAGTTGGCAACTCACCCCCGTTGTGCCACAGTGTTTTGCAGGTTGATCCTCACAGTAGTCAGAGGTAGGGCTATTATCTTCTATCATATTATTTTTTGCTGCGGATACCGCTTCGGCTCACAGTGTGCAGTTTTTCTTAGGTGGGTTTTGTGGTTATCCGTTCATGTTCTTTGTATATTCGTTGTATCATGTACTCTCCATCTACTATTATCTTGTATGACTTAGAGACTTGATGTGAGGATGATATTGTATATTATTTTGTGACTTGGTGGTCTTTTATACAGTTTTATTTATATCGTCTTTTATTTCTTCGCTACGGCGTCGTATATCTGTTGTGGTGGTTGTTTTTCGCCTTTGGGCGTGTTTTTGCTCCTTTTTAGGGATGCTTTACTTATATCTTTGTTGTACCAATTTTTGGGGTTAGTTTTTACAAAGGAGGTGCTGCCAAATTTTTAAAGGAAATAAAGTTCGACTTTTAAAGAATTTGGGTTGAGATTTCAAAGGTTTTAAAAATGTTCTTATTTCTTACTACTTTTGATGGTTTAGATTGCTGGGTTTTTGGCTTACTTAAATTGCGTTACGCCTGTAGACGTTGCGTAGTTTAAGGGCCGCCACGTGCTAATTTCGGGTCGTGACAGTATATACGGTTAAGGGGCATTCTCGTAATTTTCTCGGGATTGCTTCTTGAAGAAAACACTTCATTAGGGTTTTATTCTTTTGATTAAAAGAATAATGAGGTAGAAGAAATGAGGTAGATGTTTACATTGAATGAGGCATGGCTACTTGGTGACTCATGGCATGACTCACTACATGACTCACTCTTTAGATATTTGTGAAGCATGCTAGATATTTGGTGAGATATTTATCTCATCAATTATTATATGCTTCATCTATTCATCATAAATGAGCCATCTCATTCTAATGTTTTTCTACACTAGATTTTCCTCAAGCTCCTTCTTCTTCCTCTGACCCTAAATCTCTCATGTGTTGAGAATCTTTGGGCTATTAGAGACATACTAATCCATCTACACTCTCTACATCATCTAGGACATCTAGTTTAGCGAACTAGATACCGTAGTTACCACGGATTTAAGGTTGGAGCTCGGACTATAGACTCTCGGGTGGATCATCTTTGACTCGAGAAGACCGACAAGGTTGCCAGATCCGATACGATCCTTGAAGCCTATGACGAGAAGGAGGACAGCGACAAGAAGACCCGAAGGACATAAATCTGTGAGGTATAAACATCTTTCTGAGTAGTTAAGCTCATACAGTTTTGTTAGTTAGGGTTTAGCATCGATCCTGGAGTTCAAGTCGGTGTTGCGACACCCTAAAAATTGTTTTGTACATATTCCGCCTCCCCGCGAACCCACGGTGTGCACGACATCGACTTACAGTATCAATGATCCAATAATAGAATAAAATTCTATTTTGGGAATATATTCCCTCAATCTTTCTAAACAAAAAAGATTGCTCACTGTAAAATAGAGAACCCTTAGATTAAAAATCCAATGGTGATTAAAAATCACCATTTTACAGAATAAATTCTGTATATGGGAAAATATTTCTCCAATCTTGTTAAAAACAAGAAAACATAATATGTAAAACAGAAACCCTTGGATCAAAGATCTAACGGCGGGTAAAATTCCCCAACTCAATTTTGAGACCAATTAAATCAATTTAAATCTCTCAATGAGTGATTTCTCAAAACATTAACAATTTGCCTCCACTATATAAAGGACCTGAGACTTCAAGTCTCAAGAGAAGGAACCCCCCATAAGCTTATGAAAAAATACAGAAAGCTTTCAAAACAACAGAAAATTTAATTCTCAATGAGGAAGGCTTCCCTTTCAAAAAATAACCTAGGTAAAGAAAACACAGAGATCAAAATATCTCTTTTACCTATTTTAAGGGTTTAACCCTTCTCAAAGAACTTAGTTTTTTCTCTGGATCAGAGATCCACAAGACAAGTTTCCCACAAGTTGAGAATTTAATTCTCATCGGGAATATCTTGTTCTTGAGAATCAAAGATTCAGAAAAGAATTAGGTCCAAAAGAAAAACAAAAGGAAAAATAACTTATAGAAGAACTTAGTTCTTAAAGAACAACCTGATGCCAGATCTTCAAAAACGAAGATCTTGGTGAACATTAATGGTCAAAATGCCATTAACAGAGATTTAATCTCTAAAAAAGGAAAAGAGGCTAGCGCCTCACGTGATTCCCACATAGGCGCCATTTTGACTGCGCCTAGCGCCTCACGTGAAAAACACGCAGGCGCCCAAAGAAGAAGGTCATCACCTCACGTGAAACACACGTGGGCACTAAATAAAAGTGCTTAGCATACCATATATAGCCAAAACGGCTAAGTGCTTAGCACTGATTGGGCAGCGTCGATCGCCTCACGTACTCCTCATGTGGGCACCACACAAAAAGTTCTTAGCACTTCATATAAAGCCAAAACGGTTGAGTGCTTTGCACCGATTGCTCCTCGCGTGGATGCCATATAAAAAGTGTTTAGCACTTCATATACAGCCGAAACGGCTGAGTGCTTAGCACTGATTGGGTAGCGCCCATAATTGAATGCTTCACATGATATCCATGCGAGTGTTAGAACATCAAATAAGTGCTTAGCACTTTTGCATAAAAGAGGGCTGAACAAACAGAACCCAAATAAGTGCTTAGCACTTCTGAGCATAACAAAAGAAGACCGAGTAAGCCCAAATTGGCTAAGTTTCTCTTGCAACTGAGCCTAAATGCTCTGGATCTTAATAAATTTAATGATCCTTAAAAATATTGTTAAGTTGATCTTAGTCTCAAACATGACTAATGTATCCTTAGTTTAAAATGGATTGAGCCCAAATGTTCATATATTTAAGTTGATCTTAATCTCATATTAGATTAACGGTCCTTAAATGAAACAAAATATTTTTGAACCAAAGGAATATATAACCTAAGGTCAAAACCCCGTCAAACAAATCCTTGACCCAAGCCCAATTCTAAAATATACGGATTTGGACTAATCCACGCTCTATGGGCGACGACATAAAATAGTCTCCGTATACAATCCATGGGAAACCCAAAATAAAACAAAAATAACACGACATGAAATGAACTGCCGGAGAAGGAGAAAGTGGTTATCGCAATGCGGTAACGTAATTAACTGCAGGGACTTGCGCTTGCAGGGAAGAGCATCCCCACAATCAAAAACCAATCAAAAAATGAGGGGGAATCTGCTACAACGGTCACATCTGTCCAAACCTTCGATATATGGCGCCATAAATCAACTTGGTATCTTCAGAGAGGTGGATGGAGAAGTCCAAATAGCATCTGCTCCAAAATTCATGCCAGACGTCCCAACGTCTCGGTCCGTGTTTTCGGTGGTGAACAGGCATTCCAGCCACCTTTGTTTCTTTAGAATGTTCGTCAGATAATTAGAGTCTGGGGACGTGGATCCGGCTGTGGAGGACTATGACCGGATTGCCGTCCAAGCCGACCTATAGATTTCCCGATCAGTTTATTTTCAGTACCGGTATGCCACTTGTTTCGGATTTTCTTGTTATTTGTATTTGTTTTCTTTTTTTCCAGAACAATCTATCTATGTAATGAAATTTTGTGGAATGAATGTAAATAAAGTAGTTTGTTGAAAATTTCATGTATTTATCATTTTTGCTCTGTGTATAATTGTTTAAATACGTTTTCCATATTTATTTTAAGAAACAACTATCTTAACTTAAATATGTTGCGGGCATGTCACGTGACCATTACCGTCCATTGGGAAGCGGGGCATGACAACCAGGCCAGATATAGCTTACACACTTAGTGTGGTAAGCAAGTAGCAATCAAATCTAAGAGAGAAGCATTGGACAGCTGTGAAGAACATTTTTAAGTAACTGTGAAGGAATAAATAATTGTTCTTGGTGTATGGTAATGGCGATCTCCAAATGGAGGCCTTTACTGATTCAAACTTTCAAAGTGGCATAGATAACAGCAAATCTGTCTCGGGTCATATGTTTACCCTCAGTAGAGGGGTGGTATGTTAGAAGAGTTCCAAATAGGACACCGTAGCAGACTCGGCGATGAAGGCTGAATATATTGCTACTAACGATACTGCTAAAGAGGCTGTCTAGATGAGGAAGTTCATCACTGAGCTTGGAGTAGTTCCAACCATTGTACATCCAATACCTTTGTATTGCGATAACAATAGGGCTATGGCGCTGGCCAAGGAATCTCGTCCCATCAGAGATCCTGACACAACTTGAGGCGGTATCACCTGATCCGGAAGATAGTTGATCGCTACGAGATCGAGATTCGGAGAGTAAACATGAAGGACAACACAATGGATTGACTTACCAAGGCCTTCCCTCAAACACAGTTCGAGCGACTTTTTGAGATATTAGTTATGCGATACTACAAAAACCGGCCTTAGTGCAAGTGGGAGATTGTTAGATATGTATGCCATGAAGGCCATTATTGTATGATATAGTGGATATTTGGACATATATACTTACAAGACAATCTTGCTCGTTATGATAGTATGCTATTTGGTTTGTCTTTATCATTTATTTCTATAGTTTCTACTTATTATTACTATAGCTAATACATATTGATAAAGTCTGTAGGATCTTTGCTTGACTACCAGGATTATGATAGAGGTTATACTAGTCGGACCTGGATAGTTCATGAGCACATCATTAAATGTTCATAGTCGTAGGTGTATCGAGATTGGACATCGATACTCCAGAGTAGACTAGTGTATACGTTTCTTGACCCCGACAAGGGCGATGGTTGTTCTCACAGACATTGATGTTTGAATCCAAAGATTGTATACAAGTGCTCATTAGAGAATGAGTACATCGAACTGAATCATCGAGAACTCCTAGATAGTACTATACCTATCGTCATATAGTAGTTCTCTCGTGACATGAGTACATGGTAGTCTGTAAAGCTGTGATCATCAAAGTGTCTTGTGTGTTTCCCACTGTGCTTTGATTATTACCCTACTACGGCTTTAAAGAGCCATGAAAACAGGTTTTAGTTGGGTACAGTTCCGAACCACATGGAGGCAGTGAGCGATCGGAAGGGTTTTGTCTCTCCCAGTATATGGAGTTGATGTTCTGCTATACCTGATCGACTGTAACCATAAGAACCTAGTCAAGGCGGATGAGATAAACTAATAAGTGTTATCAGTTGTATCTATAGTGGTTATAGATCACTGATCGGCATGACTTTGTTGGATATAGTGTTAGTTATATGTATGCCCTAGAGGCCATTACTGTACATTGGATGTATATTGTAGTGGATGCTGGGACATATATAGGTAGGACTTTCTTGCTCGACATGATAGTACGCTATCTGGTTGCTCTTTATCTTAACATGTATACTTTCTGTCTCTCTGTTACATGTTAATAAAGCCCTTAGGATGTGTACTCGACTTCCAGGACTATGATGCAGATCATACTAGTGGGGCCTGGGTAGTCCATGAGTACATCCTTCAATGTTCCTAGTCGTGGGAATATCGAGACGGGGCATCGATATTCCAGAGTAGACTAGCGTATATCTTCTCGACCCATGTGATGGGCGATGGATGATCCCATATCCATTGGTGTTTGAAATCAGAGATGGTATACGGGTGCTCAGTGGAGTCTGGGTACACTGAACGGACTCGCCGAGAACTCCCAGATGGTATTATACCTCACGTCAGATGGCAGTTCTCTGGTGACACAGGTACAGCTTAGTCTGTTGACCCGAGATCGTCATAGAGTCTTGTGTGTCTCCCATTGTGCTTTGATTTCCACCCTACCACGGCTCTACTGAGTCGTGCAAACAGATGGTTTTTGGGTACAGTCCCGATTCACATGGAGGTAATGAGCGATAGGAGTGGATTCGTCTTTCCCGGTATTGGGGGTTGATGTTGCGCTATGCTCGACTGGCCATAACAGGAAATCCCTGGCCAGGGTTGTAGTGATATACTGGTAAGAGTTATCGGTAGTTTCACGATTGTTATGGACCTCACATTGGCATGACTTATCGAGCTATTGGGGTCTGACGTTTACCACCCCTAGGCGAGATATGCGACATATCAGACGAACAGACCGGACTGTACGGTAAGTGTTACTGGTTGGATTCATAGGAGTGTGAGCGGGCTTGCTCGTCGATCTTCTGATCGCTCAATACCCGGGTGGCCGTTACGTTTAGCAGACCGCTTGCGGCTTGTGGGTGTTTGATATGATCATCATCTGCTGCCGGCGTATTGACGAGTCTTTAAAGTCCTACACAGAGGTTTCCTGGCTCAAGCGAAACGAAATAGGAGCGCATATGAGATATGTGCAGGACCGAGAATAATGCGTGTATGTGATACCGTATTCCATTCTCGCGATGAATGTGTCGAATGGTTGTATGCGATATAACCTAGTTATCGAATCAAGGATTGATTCGATAAGCAGATACATTGGATATTAGTCGGTTATATGCGATATGACCGGATCGTTAAATCAAGTATTGATTTAATGATTTAATGCATAATTATATATCTGAAATATTACTTTGCATTAACTAGTATTGGTTCACTTTAAATGGATTTTCTCACTTGAAGTTCACAAGTTGTATATGTGATATACTTTTGTGCACTTGTTTGTATCATGTTTGATGATACATGCAAACTTCGGTTTGTGTAAGACTTAAACCTTGGTTAAGTAAATGGTTAGGGTTTTGATTTTGTTAACCATTTATTTATTTATTCTTTTTTGCAAAATTGAAATGGTGGCTTTCTTTGTTTCTTTCATGAAGCTTCATGAAGTGTTGAAAGCTTGACCATTTTGTTTGCTTCCCTTAACCTAACCATTCACCTAACCCTAGTTTAGTCTCTACACTTAACCATGGTTGGTATATGATAAGTATTCATTTTATTTTCTATTTGAATAAGACTTATCATATTCTTTTTGCTTCTTCTTCTTCATCTTCAACAAGAAGAAAAACTTGCCTCCATCAACGGCAACTTAAGAAAAAGAGTGAGAAATCCAATTCTAAAGTGAACCCACTTCCTATTTCTTCATCCTCTACCACTTGCCAAGTAGTATAGGGTGTTTTCTTCACAAGTTTCATGACTTGGTGAAGTTGGAGTTTGATCTTGAGTTGCCTCGACGTAGATCATCTTCGGCATCGAAGTCGACGACCTAGCCCTCCCATTTCACCGATAAAGCCGATGCTAGAGTCCGGGATCCGATATGAACAGCGGAGGGACATCATCACGGAGCCTAGGAGGTGGAGGACCGGATCTACAAAGGTTGTAGCCCCTTCCCTTTAGCAATAAAATAGTTTACTTGCTTGCATCGTCTATACATCTAGTTAACGATCCATATTAGGGTTTGGAGGCACATGAAAAATTTGAATTGGCCATGTTTGATCACTTGTGAGACTTCATTAGTGTGCCTAGGAAACCTATAGTGGTATCAGAGCCTAGCTAGAGCCTTAGGCGATGCACAGGCGGAGTTAGAAGTCCGATCGAACCGAAACCCTAACTCTAAAATGCTCTCTGTACATTTTTTAAAATCGGGGATTTTTACGAATTAAAAATATGCAGAAAAATCAGCAGGAGATTGTAAGAGTTACTGTGAAATTCGATCGCCCAATTCCATCAAACCGCCGTGGTTCTGTGCACGAGCATGGCTCGGTCGGCGGTTCCGCGGCCGTATGGTCTCCTTGTTCAATGAATTTTACACAGTAATTCCTATTTTGCAGTGCTGGTTTTCCTGGGAATTTTTTATCTGAACTCAAGAGTTGGGTTTTCTGGGTTGTATTGGGAGTTCGTAGATTCGATCGGATTGTCAAACTTTGTCTATGTGTTTTTCCGGGTAATTTTAGAATATGTTAAAAAGTTCGACCGGATATAAATACCCACTTTTTCCCCTGCCGGGAAATTTCCAATTGTTGGATTTTTCCGTAGTTTAATGACGTTCTAAGTAGTGCAAGTAACGCGATGGTCCCTCTAAAAGACAACAAACCTTAACTCGATTATGTGACCGTCTTGAACTGCCCTTTGAACCTTCGGGTTTGGGACAGTACGGCGTGCCACATGTGAGGCGTTGGCTTGACCCATCTACGGCTGGACCATTGGTACTGAGGCATGAACTGAATGTTTTTAAACTTATTTCATGTGTTGAGCTGTATCGGGAAAACTTGGGTGTTCAATTGTTCGATCGGAAAGTTTAACATTTTCTATCTTATCCGGAATGTGATACAACATTTGGAATTCACAAGTAGTTATGAGATAACTGAATGAATGTTATAAACATAGCAATTTAGTCTCACTTGATCGGTTGCCACGGAATTTTGATGAGATCAAAAGTCCGTCGCAATCACGTAGCGTACGCGGATACTCGCCGGGTAAACTTAATAGACAGCCTCACCCCATAGCCCCGACTAAGTGACTGTAGGAGAACCCCGTCGCCGAAAGCATCCGTTCGGGTGCTCGCGGTAGCGGTGTTCCGCCTTAGTGCACTTCGTCGACGGTATCGGGGGTGCGGCCGCCTACTAAAGTTTGTGACGAGCATTCCATCTGAATGTCGGGAATCCTGTTGAATTGCCCGACTTTATATTGAAAAGTGTTTTCGATTTTGAGACTAAAATGCGGGGTTTCTAATTGTTAGGCATGCGATGTCTAAATATTTCATTTGATTAGGCATGCGATGTCTAAAGAGGTTGCGGATTCAAACTGTTGTAGTTTTACACTTTCTTTTCTGTGACCGTAAGTGTAATATGTGATATCGCCGGTTTCGTTGTTATATGTCAACGACAATTGGGATGCGCATATTTACTTACGTTGATGACATGTGATGTTATGTGTTGCTGGATATGTTATATTGGATCGTCGTGTTTGAATAGCCGGGGGTTTTTATGTGAGATGTGTGTTTTTCATTTTCATTCATGTAAAAACTTGTATGTAATATTCTTTTATTGGGGCACTTCCAGGTTGCGGATGATGTCACCATTTGTATATTATTTACTTTTCCGCATTAGGATAGACCCAAGGAGGGGAGCACAAGTAACCGGTTTCTGGGAACCAGTGGGAGACCAACTCGAGGAGTCGAGTCCGGGTCTCCTAACCCTAGAATTGGTAGGGTTGCTTGCAGCTCTCGTAGGGGTCTAGGGTGTGGGTTTGGCTATTCATCGCGAACATGGAATCCGTGTTTTATACTGGCTCGTATTGAAAACACGGACGTCCTAGTATATCCAATATTTCATATGATATTTTCTGCTGCGTTATCTGTGATGTGATCATGTGATTTGTTCAGATAGATATAGTATATAGTATATATGATATATTATATAGACGTGGCTTATGTTTTACACCCGCGCTAGCCCTGCCTCGCTCTGGCATTAGTTACCTAACCTAACGGTGCAGACGGGACATCGAGGCGAATGCGGATGGCATAACCGTACGTTATATTTATCTGTGATGTTTAGGTGGACTTAAAAGATGGGATATTCATTAATGAGATTAATGGAAGAAAATAAACCTAATTGATGTTGTGGAATCGAATTTCAAAATAAAACAGGTAGCTACAGTTCTTGCTTTGCATCGCGGTGTTCATTATAGAACATCCTGCACCTTATTCGATGAGGAAAGGACCGAGATCCCTTCACCGGGAGTGATTCCTTTAGCAATAACTGGCAGATGCTACAACCCTTGGTTGTCTTTTGATTGCTTCTATAGTTTCTGCTTTGCACAGTGATATATATGATATATCCCGCACCTCATTCGACGAGGAAAGGGCCGACGATCCCTTCACCGGGAGTGACCCCTTTAGCAAAACTAGAAAAGCCTCAAAAACATTCCATTTAAAAAACCATTTGATTCCGCAACGAGATCAAGTTCAAAGCGTTAAAGGTTTTCATAAAAACCATTCGCAACCCTCCGTCATTTTAGAAAGTAGAGTACTTAGTATTCGTGCTGTGTTTGTTGACCTTAGTTAAGGCACAGTGTACGGTAGCTAAGTGATGTCTTCCTACACCGTATATGATGCGATTAGTTAGGACAGTCATGTGACTTTTTTGACCTTAGTTAAGGGTCATATGGGTGGGTCTAATTAATCACGAAATGACGGGTAGAACTTGACTAGTACTTATGATTTGTTGACTATACTTAAGGTCATAAGTGCTAGGGGTAAAAATCTTTATCGGGAGTTTCAAGTGTTGAAATTTGCAATGAGATTGCATACCTTCTATGTGATAGTTGGATCCCGATACCCACTGCGAGTAATTGTTACTCCTGGGAGAGTTTTGCACTTTGCAATTAGCCGATCAAGTAGGTGTCTAGAAAGGTGTCAACGGGGTTACGCCTCTGGGAAAACGAGGTTTACTGTAATTAGGTCCGTGCGAAAGCACGGGGAACCTCCCTCAAAGTACCGACACTGGCCTGGCTGAAAGATTGGTGAACTTGTAGAGTGTAATTAATCCCGGCTAGTCTTTCCTTTTAAAATTTGAAGGAAGATTTGATAAAAACAGTGGGAGCCATCCTGATTAGATAAAATATATAACCAACCTAATCTTGCAAGAGCGCACGCAGAGTGTTTTCTTCTCTCTCTCTCTCCAGGTAGCGACCATTTCACGCCTTAATCAAGATAATAAAACGGAATATTGACTGAACCTGCTTGATATACTGAGCTGGGGAACGTTGGTCCCGCTCCAACTTATAATTGTTATAAGACAGAGCAGGAAATAAGGGAAAACCAGAATTCCTATGCCGCCCAAACGAAGAAAGTGCATATGATGCATCTCCTTCGGGTGTGTTCATTACAAAGAACTGTTTCTCGGTATCCTCTGCATCCTGGGTATTTGATACTGGATCAGGATCCCAGATATGTAATCTGTTACATAGGGCTACAAAAAGGTAGAAAACTGAGAACGGGTGATAAGTTTCATGAGACAGAAAACGGGGCAAGTGTTGCAGCCAAGTCTGTTGGTCACTGTCACTCTGTATTACCAGTACATTGATTCTGAACAAATGCTATTAGATACCGAACCTGATATACAAAATCATATCAGTTTCTTTATTAGTAAAGAAGGATACAATTTTGTATAAATGGATAATGTTTTGAACATTTTCTATATCAAAAGTTGATCGGTTCAGGCACGTTATCTAAAATCATTAATGTTCTAAATCAAACTACAGTTCCTAGTATACAGAACACACACAAGAGGAAGAGTTCAGAAATGAACTAATCATTCTTGAGGCATTGTAGACTAGGTCATATCAATGCGCCCCGACTGGCTGAAGTTACATTTTAGATACATATTTAAATCAGTTTGAATTTACATCTTGTGAAACTTGCCAGTCATGTCACAAAGATAAGATGACCATAGCTCTGTTTATTGGAAACAGACAAAGAGTTAGTGAACTCTTGGGACTGATACATGATGATGTATGTAAGGTCTCCTGTCTACAAATGCCAGGACCGGTTCTTTGTACTTCATTACGTTCTCTGATGATCTCTCAAGATTCAGACATATGTTCCTGTTGAAACATAGGCCCGAAGCTTTTGAGATATTCACAGAATATAAGTTAGAAGTAGAGAACCAAAAACTAGGTATAAGTATTATATCCGATGATGAGATCAGGGAGAAGAATATTTGTGCATGGAATTCTTGGACTATTCTAAAAGAAAATGAGATTCTCTCTCAGTATTACTCCTCTGAATACACCATAGCACAACGATGTATCTGGACGGAGCAATCGCACCGTATTAGATATGGTGTACTCTATGATGAGTACTACTGAGTTACCTATTTCCTTTTGGGGTTGTGCACTTGAAAAGCTGCATACCTATTGAATTAAGTTTGAATCAAATCAGTGCCTACCACTCCATATAAGATATGGTATGGGAAGAGCCTATCTCTTAAGTAAGTTAAGATTTGGGATTGTCCGGCCTATGTCAAAAGCAAAATCCGGACAAGATCGAGGCAAGGTCAGTTCTATAGAACTGGAAAAGTTCCAGCTATACAAAACTGCAGCCGATGATTTGACAGAACCAAAGGATTCAATAGTTCCCGACGAACCTCAGCCTCTCCGCCGATCTAGTAGGGTTCCTCACCTACCTGAGAGATACTTCGGTTTCTCGATGACAGTGGGAGCAAGGACTGCATCATGAGATGATGACCCAACTAGATTCGAGCAGGTCATCAAGAGTAGGGACTCTGTAAGAATGGCTGGATGCTTAGCGATCTGAGATGGAATCCATGTACACCAACAAAGTATGGACTTTGGGTGCTATATCTGAAGGGTTAAATTCCTATCAGGAGTAAGTATATCTTGAGAAGATTACTTGGTGTAGATGGAAAGGTTGAGACTTTCAAAGCTAGACTTGTTAAAGGTTTTAGTCATCAACCAGGCGTGGATAATGATGATACCTTTTCCAGTGGTTATGCTTAAGTCCATCCGGATCCTACTTGCCACGGCTACATACCATGACTACGATATCTGGTGGTTGGGTGCCATGACTACTTTTCTAAATAATGATTTAGAAGAGAACGTCTATAAGAACACAGCCAGAGGGCTTCGTAAACAGTGGGAGCAGCGGAAACGTGTGCAAGTTGCTTTACAGAATAAAGCAGGCATCGCGGAGTTGGAACGTCTGTTTTGATGTGATAGTCAAAGTGTTTGACTTCATCAAAATGGTAGATGAACCTTGTATGTACAAAAAGGTAATAGAGAGTAAGGTGGTCATCCTCGTATTGTACGTGGACAACATACTCTTGATAGGAAAAGAGTTTCCTATGCTACGCACGGTCAATCTCCTCTTATCACATGGATCCTCTATATAGGATCAAAGTGATACATCCTAAATCCTAGGTTTTGGATCTATGAGATAGATCTAGATGGATGTTAGGATTCTCACTAGTTGTAGTGAGATGGTATCAATCGATCCTGGGGAGAATCACTGGAAGTGTTCCAGGGTGATAAGGACGACTGAATGTCAGTCACAGGCATTGTCTTCACCCTCAGTAAAGGGACGGTATGTTGGAAGAGTTCCAAGATAGATACCGTGGCAAACTAGACGATAAAGGCTGGTTACATCGCTGTTAAAGATACTACCAAAGAGGCAGTTTGGGTGTATATTGGTTCATAAGATGAACTAGGTTCCTACCATTATATGACAATGGAAGTGTGGCTTTGGCCAAGGAACCATGGTCCCATCAGTGACCCAGACATATTCTGAGGCAGCATCACCTGATCATGGAGATAGTTGATCTCCAGGGTGATCGAGGTTAGGAGAGTAGACTTAGAGGACAATACAGCGGATCCACTCACGAAGGCTTTTTCCCAGAGAGAGACTTATATGGGATGGTTGAGTATGTGATACTGCAACCACGGCTACAGATGGCCCTAGTGCAAGTGGGAGATTGTTAGTTATAAGTATGCCCTAGAGGCCATTACTGTACATTGGATGTATATTGTAGTGGATGCTGGGACATATATAGGTAGGACTTTCTTGCTCGATATGATAGTACGCTATCTGGTTGCTCTTTATCTTAACATGTATACTTTTTGTCTCTCTGTTACATGTTGATAAAGCCCTTAGGATGTGTACTCGTCTTCCAGGACTATGATGCAGATCATACTAGTGGGGCCTGGATAGTCCATGAGTAAGTCCTTCAATGTTTCTAGTCGTGGGAATATCGAGACGGGGCATCAATATTCCAGAGTAGACTAGCGTATATCTTCTCGACCCATGTGATGGGCGATGGATGATCCCATATCCATTGGTGTTTGACATCATTGATGGTATACGGGTGCTCAGTAGAGTCTGGGTACACTTAACGGACTCGCCGAGAACTCCCAGATGGTATTATACCACACGTCAGATGGCAGTTCTCTGGTGACACTGGTGCAGCTTAGTCTGTTGACCCGAGATCGTCATAGAGTCTTGTGTGTCTCCCACTGTGCTTTAATTTCCACCCTACCACGGCTCTACTGAGGCGTGCAAACAGGTGGTTTTTGGGTACAGTCCCGATTCACATGGAGGCAATGAGCGATAGGAGGGGATTCGTCTCTCCCGGTATTGGGGGTTGATGTTGCGCTATGCTCAACTAGCCATAACAGGAAATCCCTGGCCAGGGTTGCAGTGATATACTGGTAAGAGTTATCAGTAGTTTCATGATTGTTATGGACCTTATATTGGCATGACTTATCGAGCTATTGGGGTCTGACGTTTACCACCCCTAGGCGAGATATGCGACATATCAGACGAACAGACCGGACTGTACGGTAAGTGTTACTGGTTGGATTCACAGGAGTGTGAGCGGGCTTGCTCGTCGATCTTCTGATCGCTCAATACCAGGGTGGCCGTTACGTTTAGCAGACCGCTTGCGGCTTGTGTGTGTTTGATATGATCATCATCTGCTGCCGGCGTATTGACGAGTCTTTAGAGTCCTACACAGAGGTTTCCTGGCTCATGCGAAACGAAATAGGAGCGCATATGAGATATGTGCAGGACCGAGAATAATACGTGTATGTGATACCGTATTCCATTCTCGCGATGAATGTGTCGAATGGTTGTATGCGATATAACCTAGTTATCGAATCAAGGATTGATTCGATAAGCCGATATATTGGATATTAGTCGGTTATATGCGATATGACCGGATCGTTAAATCAAGTATTGATTTAATGATTTAATGCATAATTATATATCTGATATATTACTTTGCATTAACTAGTATTGGTTCACTTTAAATGGATTTTCTCACTTGAAGTTCACAAGTTGTATATGTGATATACTTTTGTGCATTTGTTTGTATCATGTTTGATGATACATGCAAACTTGGGTTTGTGTAAGACTTAAACCTTGGTTAAGTAAATGGTTAGGGTTTTGATTTTGTTAATCATTTATTTATTTATTCTTTTTGCAAAATTGAAATGGTGGCTTTCTTTGTTTCTTTCATGAAGCTTCATGAAGTGTTGAAAGCTTGACCATTTTGTTTGCTTCCCTTAACCTAACCATTCACCTAACCCTAGTTTAGTCTCTACACTTAACCATGGTTGGTATATGATAAGTATTCATTTTATTTTCTATTTGAATAAGACTTATCATATTCTTTTTGCTTCTTCTTCTTCATCATCAACAAGAAGAAAAACTTGCCTCCATCAATGGAAACTTGAGAAAAAGAGTGAGAAATCCAATTCTAAAGTGAACCCACTTCCTATTTCTTCTGTAAGTCCACGTTGCGACCCCCGGTTCTTACGGGGAGGCGGAAACGGTATAAAAATCAAATTTTTAGCGCATGGGGCAACATGGACTAACAAAGTCGGGATCTTTTCCTAAACTAAAGCTAGCAAACAAGCTAAAGAGAGTTAGCTACTCGGAAAGATGGTTATACCTAAACTTGAACTCCTTCTTCTTCAAACTTTGTTTTGTGCAGTGTTCATCTGGTAGGGTTTTGGGATTTTTCAAATATGTTATATGTGCCCAGATTTTCCAGAAAAGAAATTTACTTTTGGGGTCCTATAAATCCGTATTTTTTCGAACTTCGCTACACTTTGGCTATGATGGTTATATCTGTGATGTTTGCATGTATTGAACGTCGGCTAATCGCTATAAGTCGATTAGTCGGGGTTATACATCTCTGTTATCTGTGTTTGATATTGGAATGTGTATATGAATGTGTTGGACTGTCGCGGGTGAATAGCCGGGGTGGATGTGAGATGAGCTTTTGTTTTTCTTTCATTCATTTGTAAATGTAAATTGACGTAATAATATTATTTGTATGGCCGCACAACCGGGTCGGGGTTGTAGCCGTCATTGTATAATTCTTTTTACTGTTTTTGCTCCTAGGATAGACCCATGGAGGGGTGCACAAACTACCGGGTACTTGGCGGGTAGTTTGCCGCACCCGTAGGGGTCTTGGGTGGGGTATTTGCTATTCACCGCGACCGTGTAATCCGCTTTTTGTTGCAGGCTCGAACGGATTGCGGATTGCTAGTATATCCAATGTATTCATCTGTGATCTGTAATGTCTATCATTGCTTTATATTTAGGCGTTGCTTATGTTTTACAGCCGCGCTAGTCCAGCCCCCGCTCTGTCGTTAGTTAAGTAACCTAACGGGTGATGACGGGACCCTGTGGCGAATGCGAATGGCATAAGCGTACGTCATATTTTGGTTGTTTTCTGCAATGGTAGGATTAAATGATGGGACGCATTAAAAGAACTAATGCAAGAATATCACGCATTAAAAGAACTAATGCAAGATAATAAACCAAGCTAAAGTCGTTGGAACACTTTTGAAAAACCACTCGGTTCTTTTCAAAACTAACTTTTAAATGCGGAGCTTGAGCCACTTCTTCTAAAAGCTATCTCGTTCCATCGATTATATCAAGTTCACTACGTTCACGGTTTCGCCAAAACCATTCGTAGCACTCCATCATTTCAGTTAAATATACGGTAGTATTCAAGCTATGTATTTTGACCTCACGCCAAGGCATAGTGATTGGTAGCTGCCGGATATTTATCTGTTGCATAGATAGAATGCGTTGGTTTGAGACAGTCGTACTGCCATTTTGGCCTATGTCAAGGGTAGGTACGGGTGGGTTCAAATCAACCGGGATAATGATGGGAAGAACTTGACATGTGACTTATGACATTTTGACCTCACGCCAAGGTCATAAGAGCATGGGGCAAAAATCCACATCGGGAGTTTCATAAGTACTGAAACTTGCTAGATTTGCATACCATTTGGAGTGTGATGATTCTGGTAGGATTCCTTCAGTTTCGTCACGCGATGATATTTGGATCCCGATCCTACTGTGAGTATATGCTACTCCTCGGGAAATTTCTCACTAAACGATCAATGCTATAAACCTAGTAGGTGCCTAGAAAGGTGTTAGCGGGGCTACGCCCCCAGGGAAAAGAGGTTCTTAAATTAAGGAACTTCGCGAAAGCGTTGGAAAACCTCCCTCGAAGTACCGACACTGGCCTGGCTGAACGGTTAAGCAAGTTTTGTGCGGTGGGATTGATCCCGGCTAATTCTTCCTTTGTAGTTTGAGGAGGGATTCGAGAGACAGTGGGAGCCATCCTGTTTAGACAAATTAAAAACCATTCTAAACTTGCAAGAGCATCGTGCTAAAGTGTTTCTTCTCTTCCCCCTGCAGCGACCAAATTCGAAATGACTGGACTTAAGTTACTTCTAGATAAAAACATACTGACAGGGCCAAACTACAAAGATTGGCTCAGGAATGTAAAATTGGCAATCACTTACGACAAGCTGGGGTATCTTCTTACCACCAAAGCTCCCCCCGTCCCAGGTCCCACCTCCAGCGTCGCGGATAAGGAAATCCGTAAGACTTGGGAGATTGATTGCGCGAAGGCCAGGTGCCTCGTGCTTGCCTCTATGGACAACGAACATCAGAGGAGGCATGAGAATATGGACCTCGAGTCCATATTTCTCCATACAAAAGAACTGTATCGAGAGCAGTCTCGTATCGCAAGATACGAAGTGTCGAAGAAGTTATTTTCGACAAAGTTGGCCGTCGGATCATCGGTAGCGGACCACGTGCTTAAGATGATTGGCTACACTGAGGAGCTCGCGGAACTTGGGACCACGTTGGACAGTGAACTCTATACGGATTTAATTCTCCAGTCCCTTCCATCCACTTACGCCCAGTTTATACTGAACTTCAACTTACAAGAAAAGGAAGTTGAACTTTCAGAACTCCTCAACTTGCTGAGGAGCGCAGAGGGCACCCTACAGAAGGGTAGGGAAACACCCGCTTTGTTTGTAGGAGGATCTTCTTCCTCTAGGTCCAAGGCGAAAGCCAAGGGAAAGAGGAAGAAAGCCCCCGCCAAACCAAGAGGCGGTGTTAGTAAAGTGGGTACGAAGGGAAAGGAAAAGGCAACAAAGATTGCGGGGAAGCTTGTTGGAAAGGAAGAATGCTTCTATTGTCACAAGAGTGGACACTGGAAGAAAGATTGCAGGGCTTGGAAAGCCAGGACACAGGAACTGAAGCAGGTTGCGGCTTCAGCTTCAGGTGTGTATGTTATTGAAAACTTTCTTTCTATAAACTCTACTTCCTGGGTATTGGATACCGGATCAGGATCTCATATCTGTAATTCTTTGCAGGCGTTGAGAAACCGTAGGGTTTTGAAGGCAGGTGACATGACCCTCAGAGTTGCGAACGGAGCTAGCATGGATGCTAAAGCCGTGGGGGACTATCACCTGGGAATGTCAGATGGGCATGTTTTGGTTTTGCGTAATTGCTTTTTTGTACCCAACGCAACTTGTAATATCATTTCTGTATCTTTGGTTTCTAAAGAAGGTTATGAATTTGCGTTTGTAAGTAATGTTGTAAACATTCACCTTAATCAAGTTCTGATTGGGTCAGGTACATTGAGCAATGGTATATACGTATTGAACCAACCACAGATTTTCAATGTCCAGAATACACACAAAAGAAAGTCTCCAGATATCAATCAGACTTTCTTATGGCATTGTAGACTGGGTCACATCAATGAGAGAAGGTTGACTAAGTTACATACAGAAGGATATTTGGATCCGTTCGAATATCAATCGTATGCCACTTGTCAATCCTGTCTCAAAGGAAAGATGACAAAGACTCCGTTCACTGGACACGGAGTAAGAGCGAGCGAGCTCTTGGGACTCGTACACAGCGACGTGTGCGGTCCAATGTCTACACATGCGCGAAGCGGTTATTCTTACTTCATTACTTTTACGGATGACTTTTCAAGGTACGGTTATGTCTTCTTAATGAAACATAAGTCCGAAGCTTTTGAAAAGTTCCAGGAATATAAGAATGAAGTTGAAAAACAAACCGGCAAAAGTATCAAGATTCTAAGATCGGATCGAGGTGGAGAATACTTAAGTGCCGAGTTCCTGAATTACTTAAAAGAGAATGGGATTCTCTCTCAGCTTACTCCTCCATACACTCCGTAACATAACGGTGTATCGGAGAGACGGAACCGGACCCTATTGGATATGGTACGGTCCATGATGAGTAACGCTGAGTTACCGTGATCATTCTGGGGGTATGCGCTAGAAACAGCTGCATACCTTTTGAACCGAGTTCCTACTAAGACTGTGCCTACCACACCATATGAGTTATGGAGTAGGAAGAAACCCTATCTTCAGTACCTAAAGATTTGGGGATGTCCAGCTTATGTCAAAAAGCAGCATACGGACAAGCTCGAGGCACCCTCAGTACTGTGCAAGTTTGTGGGATACCCAAAGAACTCCAGGGGGTATCTTTTCTATTACGCAGAGGAACAAAAAGTCCTTGTTTCTCGTAATGCCCATTTTCTGGAACATCAGTTCTTAGAAAAAGAAGCAAGTGGGAGCGTAATAGAACTGGAAGAAATTCCAGAACCTCAGACTATTACTGAAAGCTCAGTGGAACCAGAAGGTTCGAAAGAACAAGACATTCCTTTGCCGCTCCGCAGAAGTAGTAGGCAGTCTCATCCGTCCGAGAGATACTACGGTTTTCTCATAGACGGGGATAGAGAGGATTGCATCATAGATTATGATGAGCCTACTAGTTTCCAGCAGGCCGTTCAGAGCGTTGACTCGGTAAAATGGCTGGATGCAATGCGGACCGAAATGGAGTCCATGCACACCAACAAAGTATGGACGTTGGACATTGCTCCAGACGGGGTAAAACCCGTAGGATGCAAGTGGATCTTCAAAAGGAAGATTGGTGTAGATGGACAGGTTGAGACCTATAAAGCTAGACTTGTAGCAAAGGGTTTCCGTCAAAGACCTGGCTTGGACTATGACGAAACCTTTTCTCCAGTGGCTATACTGAAATCCATTCGGATCCTTCTTGCCATTGCTGCCTTCCACGATTATGAAATTTGGCAGATGGACGTAAAAACCGCTTTTCTAAATGGAAATTTAGAAGAGTGTGTCTATATGGATCAGCCAGAGGGTTTCATTCAGAGTGGGAGCAGCGGAAAGGTGTGCAAGTTGCTTAAGTCCATCTATGGACTAAAGCAGGCATCGCGGAGTTGGAACATCTGTTTTGATGAGACGGTCAAGGAATTTGGCTTTATCAAAAATCCAGATGAACCATGCATCTATAGTAGATTTGTAGCGAGAACTGTAGTATTCCTCATTTTATACGTGGATGACATTCTCTTAATAGGAAATGACATTCCTATGCTACAATCTGTCAAGGGGTTCTTGTCACAAAGGTTCTCCATGAAAGACCTGGGTGATGCCTCATACATCCTGGGGATCCGGATCCATCGTGATAAATCCAAGAGGATATTAGGACTTTCACAGTCCAGGTACATCGACACCGTACTGAAAAGATTCAGTATGGAAGATTCCAAGCGCGGTAACCTACCGGCTTGTCACGGGATCACCCTCTCTAAAGAGATGTCTCCTAAGACTGATTTGGAGAGGGATCGCATGTCTATTATACCCTACGCTTCTGCGGTAGGCTCTATAATGTATGCGATGTTGTGTACCAGACCGGATGTAGCTTATGCACTGAGTGTAGTAAGCCGGTATCAGTCAAACCCTGGGGAGAAACACTGGATAGCAGTAAAGAACATTCTCAAGTACCTGAGGAGGACTAAGGAGATGTTCTTGGTGTATGGCGGAAAAGACCTCCAGATCGAGGCCTTTGCTGACTCCAGCTTCCAGAGTGACAAGGATGATTCCAAGTCCATGTCGGGTTTTGTCTTTACCCTCAATGGAGGGGCGGTGTGTTGGAAGAGTTCCAAACAGGAAACCGTTGCAGACTCGACGATGGAAGCGGAATACATCGCTGCATCTGATGCCGCAAAAGAAGCTGTCTGGATGAGGAAGTTCTTGAAAGAACTTCAGGTGGTTCCGTCCATTGTTGACCCAATACCTCTGTATTGCGACAACAACGGGGCTATAGCTTTAGCGAAGGAACCCAGGTCCCATCAGAGATCCAGGCACATCTTGAGGCGGTATCACCTGATCAGGGAGATCGTGGATCGCAAGGAGATCGAGGTTCGGAGGGTTGCTTCAGAAGAAAACACTGCAGATCCATTCACCAAGGCCCTACCCCAGACTCAGTTCGAGCGGCTGATCGAGATGATAGGTCTTCGATACGCCAGTACATGGCCTTAGTGCAAGTGGGAGATTGTTAGTGTATATGCCCTAGAGGCCATTACTGTATCATACTAGTTTGTATATTACTTAATGGAAGCTTGGGATATTCACCTTGTATAAACAATCTTGCTCAATATAGTAGTATGCTACTTGGTTTGTTTCTACTTCAATGTGTACATGTGTTTATTTTGCGATATCACCTATACACATTAGTGGAGCCCTTAGGATCTTTGCTTGATTACCAGCGTTGTGATGGCAGTCACACTAGTGGGGGCTGGGTAATCTATAAGCACATCCTTATACAGGTCCCTAGTCGTAGGACTATCGAGACAGGGCATCGATACTCCGGAGTAGACTAGCGTATGCGCTTCTCATCCCAGTGTGGGAGATGGTCTGTCCCACAGCCATCAGTACGTCGTACTGGAGATAGTATACGGGTGCTCGTTGGGTTACGAGTACACTGGACAGGACTCGTCGGGAACTGACAGGTTGGTATTATACCTATCGTCAGTTATCAGTTCCCAGGTGACATGAGTACAGCTTAGTCCGCTAACTTGACACTGGCACTTCGCCTCGAGTGTGTTCCCACTGTACTTTGACTACTACCCTACCACGGCTCAAAGGAGTCGTGCAAACAGGTGGTAGTTGGGTGCAGTCCCGAAGCACTTGGAGGCAGTGCCGGTTAGACAGGATTCGTCTCTCCCGGTATTGAGGGTTGACATCGCGCTGTGTCTAGGAGAGCCATTACACGAGTAGTCCCTGGCCAGGGCAAGCGAGATATACTGGTAGGCTTCCAGTGTTATCTCAGGGTGTTTTGGGCTTCACTCCGACACGACTTGTACCGCTATTGGGGGACTGACGTTTTACCGCCCCCTAGGCCCGACATGCGATGTATCAGACGAACAGACCGGACTGTACGGAGAATGTCACATTCAGACTCAGTAGGAGTTCAGATGGGGTTCACCTCGTCAGCCTTCTTGTCGGCATCTACCTGGGGACCGTTACGCACAGCTAGTGCCGCTTGCGGTCTATGGTTAAACCCACTACCAGCGTAGTGTCGAGTCTTTATAGTCCCACACAGAGGGTATTCGCCTCTGGGCAAAACAGAGTAGAGGTCGCATGGTTTTATGACAGGGTTCGTTCTCATCCGCGCACTTGTGCACGTTTGGAGTCCGGACGGATATTGCCAGCGGGCTCTGGTTTGAGCCGGTTACTGGTATATGTTTTGGGGTTACTTTTATCTCTCAGTATTCATGTTCCTCGGAACAAGAATGCAGGTGTGTATGCACAGTTGTTTGAGGCGGAAGAAGAGGTTTTTCATTAGGGTTTCGGAACGGGTGCGCATGCACAGTTGACAGTCGTCTTTTTTCCAAACCCTAATGAATTAGTGAGATATCTATTAATAATAGTAATTAAATGAAATTATGTTATGGTTGGTTTTGTTGACTTGTTGACCATGGTTGACTTGTTGACCATGGTTGAATGTTTGACCATCATCATTATTTTGCAAGGATGCTCCTTGATTCTTGCCAACATTCATTTAATGAAGTATGATAGTGGTCATTCCAAAACAACCATCAACTATTCTCATTTGAATTATTATTACTAATTAGATAATTCTTTTTCTTTTGATATGGTTGCAAAAAGGAAAAAGAGAGCTCAATTCTATCATAACCATTCTCTCTCCTCACTTCATCTTCTTCTTCCTCAAGCTCAAGGAGAATCCTTCTCATGTGTTGAGAATCCCTCTCCTTGAAAAGAAAACAACACCTAGACACTCTCTACTCACTCTAGGATCGAAGGTTTAGCAAGCAGAAGACTCTAGTTCTCTCAAAGTTCGAGAAAGAGCCCGAAGGTTGAACCCTCAGGTGGATCCATCTTTGACGGAAGAAGGCGACGAGGAAAGAACCATCAACCTCTTACTGAGTCTGAATGTGACATTCTCCGTACAGTCCGGTCTGTTCGTCTGATACATCGCATGTCGGGCCTAGGGGGCGGTAAAACGTCAGTCCCCCAATAGCGGTACAAGTCGTGTCGGAGTGAAGCCCAAAACACCCTGAGATAACACTGGAAGCCTACCAGTATATCTCGCTTGCCCTGGCCAGGGACTACTCATGTAATGGCTCTCCTAGACACAGCGCGATGTCAACCCCCAATACCGGGAGAGACGAATCCTGTCTAACCGGCACTGCCTCCAAGTGCTTCGGGACTGCACCCAACTACCACCTGTTTGCACGACTCCTTTGAACCGTGGTAGGGTAGTAGTCAAAGTACAGTGGGAACACACTCGAGGCGAAGTGCCAGTGTCAAGTCAGCGGACTAAGCTGTACTCATGTCACCTGGGAACTGATAACTGACGATAGGTATAATACCAACCTGTCAGTTCCCGACGAGTCCTGTCCAGTGTACTCGTAACCCAACGAGCACCCGTATACTATCTCCAGTACGACGTACTGATGGCTGTGGGACAGACCATCTCCCACACTGGGATGAGAAGCGCATACGCTAGTCTACTCCGGAGTATCGATGCCCTGTCTCGATAGTCCTACGATTAGGGACCTGTATAAGGATGTGCTTATAGATTACCCAGCCCCCACTAGTGTGACTGCCATCACAACGCTGGTAATCAAGCAAAGATCCTAAGGGCTCCACTAATGTGTATAGGTGATATCGCAAAATAAACACATGTACACATTGAAGTAGAAACAAACCAAGTAGCATACTACTATATTGAGCAAGATTGTTTATACAAGGTGAATATCCCAAGCTTCCATTAAGTAATATACAAACTAGTATGATACAGTAATGGCCTCTAGGGCATATACACTAACATCTTCATCCTCTACCACTTGCCAAGTAGTACAGGGTGTTTTCTTCACAAGTTTCATGACTTGGTGAAGTTGGAGTTTGATCTTGAGTTGCCTCGACGTAGATCATCTTCGGCATCGAAGTCGACGACCTAGCCCGCCCATTTCTCCGATGAAGCCGATGCTAGAGTCCGGGATCCGATATGGACAGCGGAGGGACGTCATCACGGAGCCTAGAAGGTGGAGGACTGGATCTACAAAGGTTGTAGCCCCTTCCCTTTAGCAATAAAATAGTTTACTTGCTTGCATCGTCTATACATCTAGTTAACGATCCATATTAGGGTTTGTAGGCACATGAAAAATTTGAATTGGCCATGTTTGATCACTTGTGAGACTTCATTAGTGTGCCTAGGAAACCTACATATAGTGCCCTCAAGGCAATTATTATGATCGCAAGTAGACGATTATAATAATTAAGGGAGGACCTATACAGGTATAACAGTCTTATTCAAGATGATAGTATGCTATCTGGTTTGTCATCATCATTGATGAAGCCCGTAAGATTGTTGCTTGACAACCAGCATTATGATGGCGGTCATATATGTTGGATCTAGGTTGTCCATAAGCACATCCTTAAATGTCCTTGGTTATGATAATATCGAGACTAGGCATGGATATTCCGGAGTAGGTTAGTGTATACGCTTCTAGACCCCGACGAGGAGCGGTGGCCGGTCTCAGAAGTCATTAGTGTTGTGTCACCTAAAATAGTATACAGGTGCTCACTGAAGGTGAGTACACCGGACGGACTCACCGAGAACTTCTAGATGGTCTTATATCTATCGTCAGATGGAAGTTCTCAGGTGGCATAAGTACAGGTTAGTCCTTTGACCTGAAGTCGTCATTTGTCTTATGTGAGTTCCTACTGTACTTTGATTACTACCCTACCACGACTCAAAGGAGTCGTGCAAACAGGTTTTAGTTGGGTACAGTCCCGAGCCATATGGAGGAAGTGGTCGACTGTCAGGGATTCATCTCTCCTGGTATTTGGAGTCGATATCGCGCTGTGTTCAGTTGGCTGTCACCAGAAATCCATGGACACAATGGATGAAATTTACTGATAGTTGATCAATAGTATATCTGTTGATGATGACCTTAACTCAGACACGACTTATCGAGTTAGTAGGGGTCTGACGTTATCCACCCCCTAGACCCGATATGCGATACTCTTTGACGAAGAGACTGGACTGTTCGGAGATTGTCATATTCAGGGTCAGTAGGATAAGGATGCACTTGATTATCGATCCCCCTTTCAACAAGTACCTGGGTAGCTGTTACGTACAGCTAGTGTCGCTGACGTGCTTGTGGTTAAACCCACTGCCAACGTATTGTCGAGTCTTTAGAGTCCCACACAGAGTGTTTTTGGTTCAGGCGACAGATGTAGGAGCCGTACGTTGGTACATGCAGGGGTCCGATTAAATACGTGTACGGGATAAACGGACTTTAATCGGGCGATTAATAATACTAGCCGGCTTAGAATTAAGCCGGATTGTTAAATCAGGTTTTGATTTAATAATTTATATATGTATTTTGATACATATATTTTAGTATTATTGTTCACTATTCATTTTCTCTCTATGGTGTTATCTGTATTTTTATACGGATACGCGTATATATAGCGATATATATACCAGGTGAAGTATTCCATGTTTATACGGGAATGCTTCTAGAAGAAAGACACCTCATATTTGATTTTCCTTTTAGAAAATTAAATAAGAAAATGAGGTGGAGGAATGGTAGCATGAGGCATGTTGAGAGGTATGGTTCTAGCATCTATGGTTGTGCATTTATTGGTGCACTATTGCACCATGGTTGAAAAGAGATATAGCCATTCTCCTTTTTTGGATATGATGATTTTCTTCATCTCATGCCTCATGCTCATGGTTGCAAGTGTGAGCAACCATCCTCCTCTCTTCTTCTCCTTCTTCTTCTTGCTCTCGCTTGAGGATGGATTCTAGAGAGAAATTTTTAGTGAAATATTCCTACATCATCGACCATCCACATCTAGAAAGTTTGGATCATCGGTTAGAGCCTTCTCTGATTTCCCTCGGGTGGATTGTCTTCTGCGAGGGTGGTCGTGTAAGTCCACGGTAGTGTCCCGGCCGTCTAACAGACGCCAAATGCGGAACAAAAACTTTTTACAAACTGACGCTATCGTGTACCGTAACCCGGATCTGCCATTAAAGCTAAACTAACAAACTACAAAGTGGGTAGAAATGTTATACCGAACGATCCGAGTCCTTCGGTCTTCAACCATCATCCCACTCTTGTTGCGGCCGCTTCAATCTCTTGAATCTCCAGTCTTCTCGTCCAGGTGGCACCACGTCGACGGATCTTTAAACGGGCTCCCGCCTCTGAACCGAGGCAACTCGGTCGTCATGTTTGCTAAATGAGATGACCAAGATGAAGTAGAGAATGAGTAGAACACTTTGTCTCGTTACGTCCAAAGGTATGGACGAACGGTTAATGAAGTTGCCTTTTGGATCGATATGAAATGAGAAACTTTTCTATTCTAATTTCCATGAACCAAATATCTATCATGTTTTCCCTCAAGCAACCAGTTTTTCCAAGTGAGTGAGAGGAAGAAGAATGGCCGGCCATATATATAGGAGGAGGGAGGTGAGTGTAGGAGAGAGGACGGGGTGACCATAAAGGAAAGCTTCTCACAAAATATCCTAAGCAATACAAAACCTCATTAATGCAAATTACACCTTGCAAAGAACATTAAATGCATAATGGTGACACATAAACCTAGTCACCAATTCAAGAAGCTTCCTCATGACTCACCCAAGAAGAAAAGATAAATCCGCATTTAACCGAATGTTAAATACGGCCGATAGAAAACTGGAAACCGGCAACTTCCAAAAGTGATCCTGAAAGGAATTTCAGGATAACCCCGTATCAGTATAAACATACCCGCATTTGTATTACGACCGAATACAAATGCAACTGAGACAAAGATATTATATCTACACAGTATAATACTCGGATCCGGCATAAACCAAAGCCGACCAGTATTATCTGCCCGAAAAAGACACGTGCAAAAACGCACGTGCATTTTCCGAACCCTGCCATAAAACCATACGGCCTCTATAACGTTTCGCCCGAACTTGGGAAAGTGTCTGTGGAGGACTCTAATGACTTATCAACACACTGGCACTAGGTATAACCACTAGCACGTCAGAGGTACGAGCTGTACGTAACGTTTGCCTATGTATTGATTGGAAGGGAAGCTGACGAGCGAACTCATCTATAAACCCTACTGAGCCTGACAATGACAATGTATATACAGTCCGGTCCGTTCGTCTAAAGAGTATCGCATATCGAGTCTAGGGGGGTGGATAAAGTCAGACCCCTAATAACGCGATAAATCGTGTCGGCATGAAGCCCATCACCACCTGAGAAACTACTGATCCAAATCAGTAATTCTCCATTACCTCGGCCGAGGATTTCTAGTGATGGCCACCCGTGCACTGTACGACGTCAACCCCCAATACCGGGAGAGACGAATCCCCGACGATCCGCTCACTGTCTCCATGTGGCTCGGGACTGTACCCAAAAAATACCTGTTTGCACGTCTCCTTTGAGCGTGGTAGGGTATGAATCAAAGCATAGTGGGAACTTACACGAGACAAATGACGATCTCAGGTCGACAAACTAACCTGTACACATGTCACCAGGGAACTGCTATCTGACGATATGTATAATACCAACTAACATGTTCCCGGCGAGTCCGGTCCGGTGTACTCATAACCTAATGAGCACCTGTATACATCTTAGGTGATCCAACTGACACCAATAGCTTGTGAGACCGGCTACCGCCCCTCGTCGGGGTCTCGACTGTATACACTAGTCTACTCTGGAAAATCGATGCCCTGTCTCGAAACTCCCACGACTAGGGACACTTTTAAGGATGTGCATACAGACCCCAGCTCTTACGTATATGATCGCCATCATACTGCTCGCAGTCAAGCAAGAATCCTATGAGCTCTATCATCATGCAATAGTGAACTAAAACATGTATACGATGATAAAGACAAACCAGATAGCATACTATCATTTCGAGCAAGATCGTCATATCGGTATAGGTCCTGCCTCAATCATTGCAATCATGTACCTGCGATCCAATAATTGACTTTGAGGGCACTATCTCCAACAGGTCGATTTTCAAGCGCGATCTCGGTGTCTACGAGCTTAGAGGGGTCTTCCATAATTGGGTGGACACATGACAAAGGTTGTAGTTTCTCAACCCTTGTACTCTTAGTTATCTAATTTTGGTTATTGGACCGTATCCTGGGTTTTACGGGCGTTCGGTGCTCATGTAAATTTTTGTTTTCGCTTCCGTCTCGGCCGTGACTTCCGCGGCGCGGGCACTGAAACCCAATATGGTATCAGAGCCACTCCATAAACCTTGACTAGCTAGTTTGCACTTATTAAGAGTTTCAATCAACGGTTTTTTCCGAATCGCATTTCCAAATGCATGCCCGCTGTTCGAATTTTAAAGGTGTTCAAAAAATTGTTCAGTTTGTCTTAAAATTATGTGTAGCCAATACTAGAGGCCACAAAGAAATTGGAGCATATGGACCCAAGTTTTAGCAGCGGAACCGCCGCCTAACATGGCATTTGGCTACGGTTCCACGGTCAACTTGGGGCCATTGTGGCCTAAATTTCTTTAGGTGCTCTAGTATATGGAAATGTGATTTTTGGGATATTTAGTTTTAGCCCAGATTTTTTTGAGTACTGGTTTGTGCTTGGGGACAATGCAGAAAGTTTTAATCCATAAAAATTTTGAATTTGTGGCTTTCAGTGCATTTGTTAGTTTCTGCGACCGTGAATATCATAGCGCAGTACAATTCGACTGGTTGCTATATGTACAATCAGATGGGTTTACAAACATGATATTCACGTTGATGTTCTGTATTGCACTGATGTTATGGATGGATTGTCGTGATGGATAACCTTGTGTGCAATGTTAGATGTACAGTTTAGATTCATTTGTATATTCATTATTGTGGGGAGAGCGTCCGATATGTGGACTGTCGTTTCTACAAGTTTGTATTTTCTTTTATTAGGGCACGACCGGGTTTAGGTCGATGTCACCGTTGTATATATATTTTCTTTTCTATACTAGGATACCCCTGCGGAGGAGTGCTCGAATAGCCGGGTTATGGAGGGCAACAGGCCCGCATCTCATGGCGTTAAGACCAGGGGGCCTTATTCTAGAATTGGCGGGCTATTCACCGCACTTGTAGGGGGTATAGGTTGAACAACGGAGGGGTGCTCAAGTTACAGGATTCCGTGAAGTGTTGGGTAGCCCATTCACTTTATTGATTGGGGATACCTCACTTCCGGGATTGGCGAGTAACTTGCCGCACTCGTAGAGGTCTAGGATCTTCATTGCCATGTCTATCCACACGATCGGGGAACGTCGCGTCTCATTTATGGCTCAAATGAAAAGCGGGGCTCCTAGATTATCCGTTATTCCATATTATTGTTTGCATTCTTGTGATGATTTTTATTTGCCTGTGATGACTATTATCGGCCTGCGATATTAATATATATATATATATATATATATTATATTTAGTATATACTTCTATATGTTTTGCATCCGCACTTGTCCTGCCCCCACTCTGCTGTTAGTTAAGTAACCTAACAGTGCATGATGGGGCCCCGTGGCAAATGCGGATGGCATATAAATAGCATGTTATTTTGGTTGTTTCTTTTATGGTTTGGAAACTTAAAATGATGGGAACGAATTATCTGAATAATGCAAAGAAAAAAAACCTAAATGATGTCATCGGAACCAATTTTAAAACTAGGTTTTCTTCAAAACTCATTGTCTTATTCTTTTGCTTTGCATAGAGGTATTTGGTCAAGAATATCCCGTACCTTATTTTATGAGGGAAGAGCCTTGATCCCTTCACTCGGAGTTCGCTCTTAAGCAAAAGTTTATGTTACTAGTTTTAAAAAGCAGAGCTTAAGCCACTCTATTTCAAACTCACTCGAGTTCCTTCAACGATATCAAGTTCATTACGTTAAAGGTTTTTTGCCAAAAACCAGCCATAACCCTCCATCATTTCAGATAGGTAGCAACTAGTATTCGTGCTATGTTTGTTGGCAAGCGTCAAGGTATAGTGTACGGTAGCTGAGTGCTACTTATCTGTTGCATGGATATGTGATTGATCAGGACAGTCACACTGCTTTGTTGGAAAGCGTCAAGGGCTAGTGTGGGTGGGTTCGATGCCATCAAGATAATGATGGGTTGAACTTGACGAGGACCCTTGATTTGTTGGCAAGCGTCAAGGTCCTTGGGTCTTAGGGGCAAAAACCATATCGGGAGTTTCAAACATACGGGAAACTTGCCAGGCATGCGCGTACCTTCTGGAGTGCGGTGACTTGAGTGGATTCCGTCAGGTTGTCATATGATGATAGTTGGGTCCCGATTCCCACTAATGAGTATGTATTACTCCTCGGGAGATTTTTCACTTCACAATTAGCTAACCTATTAGGTATCTAGAAAGTGTTGACGAGGTTACGCCTTTGCGGAAATAGGGTTATTAATTGGGTTCATGCGAAAACACGGGGGACCTCCCTCAGAATACCAACACTGGCCTGGCTGAACGGTTAGCGAACTTATAATATGTAAATGATCCCGACTAGTTCTCCTTTTAGGGTTTGAAGGAGGATTCGAGGATACAGTGGGAGCCATCCTGATCAGATAAAGTGATAACCAATTTTATCTTGATATAGTGCACGCTGAGTGTTTCTTCTCTCTCTCTCTCTCTCTCTCTCTCTCTCTGGTACAGCGACCCATGACTTACTTTAAAAACTCATGAACCAATTTAACCGAACCTTCTTACACCCTTGGGCTTCGGATTGTCATGATTCATGACAAAGTCTCACATATCTCTGCCACTACTTCTTTACCCTTTGCATTTCTTCAGAACACGTCGTATTACTATGATGATCCATATTGCTTGGAACGACCATCGTACAGTTACATACGAACTCGAAGAAGTTACTTCAGTCGAGGATGGCCACAGGTTCTGGAGAAATTGAATAGGATTATTCGGTTATCTCTTCCCTTTACCTTCTCTAAGATTGGAAGAGCTCCTTGTATTAGGAGAGTACACCTGTTACGCTTATTGGATAGACTTCTTTGAAACCTCAGGCTGATGCCAAAAGGTACGAAAGGAAGAAAACCAATTAGCCTAAGGACGGTGTACAGAAGGTAAGATGTAGAGACATATAAAGGTATTGAAGTGAGGACAAAGGAAATTGCGACTACTGTCATGAATCTGAATAATGGAAAATGTATTACTAGGAATACCTGACCATCCCCTATGAAGCATTTTCATGTTTCAGATTTTTCTGTGTACATGTAAAAAAGAACTGTTTTCCCAATTAATTCTGACTTCAGGGTATGTATTTACCAGATTTGGATCTCATATTTATACGGTGTTATAGATGTTGAGAAGGAGTAAAGTATTGGGAAATGGATGATTTGATTCTCAATATTAGAATTCGTTGTAATTGGTGATATTGGATTAAATCACATGGTTTTAGCCTGACGACAAATATTTGGTTTCGAATAACCGTTGTTATGCACCAAATTTTAAAATAAAATATCTGTATCTTTATTTTATAAAGTGAGATATATATTTTGAAAATTGTGTTTTAAACATTTACCTTTATCAGTTGAGGATAAGGTAAGGTGTATTGAATAACGGCGTAAGACATTCTTAACCGAGATACGGTTTTCAATTTACAAAACACAGAATTTGAGTTAGTATACTCCTGGGACTTATACAAGAAACTATATGTTGTCCAGTGTCCTTCAGGACAAGCGGTTGGTACTCTTATTTCATTCAGGTTGGCCTATAAGTTCTGTAGTTTTAGACACGCAATCGTAGTAATGCAAGGTCAAAGATTTTGAGAAGTTTATAGATATAAAAACAAAGTAGAGAACCAAATGTTGGAAGTATCAGGATTCTTCGAGGTGATCGAAGATATAGATACTTATGCTAAGTATTCCATCATAACATTGAGAACTTGATTCTCTCACAGGTTGCTCATCCGTGAGTTCGATCCATGATGAGTAATGTTGTATTGGCATTTTTCCATTAGGTAATATGCACTGGAAACAACTGCATGACATTTGAATTTGGTTCTATCTAAATTAGTGCCTTGATTCTATAAGGACATAGAATGGTTACACATCTTTAGGTTGTTAAGATATTGTGTTATCTGGTTTCTGTTTAAAAGCAAAATCCGGACAAACTCGAGGCACGCTTTGGTAATGGAGGTTTGTGAATTATCCCAAGCATTCGCTAGGATTTTGTTTCTTCCATTTTCAAGACCAATAGTTATATTATTCTTGACTCGCCACCTTTTTTTATCAAAGAATCTTTTTGCAAAAGAAACTAGTATGAGTATGGTAGAATTGGAAGTGATTCCAGAACCACAAACAGTTACCGAAAATTTAGTAGAACCTAAGAATTCAATTGGACTTGACAAAACGTTAGCCACTCCGCAGATTTTAGTAAGTGACCTTAGACACCCAAGAGATACTTCGGTTTTCTCGTAGATGGTGACAAGGAGGTCAACATCATGGTGATGATGGTCGTACTAGTTGTCAGCAAGTCATAAGAAGTGGTAACTTCCACGTGACCAGATACTTCATATCTAAGATAGACTCCACACACTTCAGCAAATTATGGATTTTGCTGGGTGCTCATGAGGGGGAAAAACCCATTAGGAGAAAGTAGATCTTTCGAGATCTGTGCAGGTGGAAAGGGGCTAACCTAATAAGGCTAGACTTGTTATACAGAGTTTTCATCATATACCCATTGTGGATTGTGATGAGACTTTTACTTCAGTGTCTATGCTGAAGTCCATAGGATATGGCTTAGCATTGCTATTCCCCCTACTTGTTATCAGCAGGTCATAGGAAGTGGTAACTTTCAGGTGACCGGATATTTCATATCAAAGATGGACTCCACGCACTTCAGCAAGTCATGGATTTTGGACTTCGCTGGGTGCTCCTGAAGGGGTGAAGCCCATTAGGAGCAAGTAGATCTTTCGTGATCTGTGCAGGTGGAAAGGTACTAACCTAATAAAGCTAGATTTGTTATAAAGAGTTTTCATCAAATACCCGTTGTGAATTGTGATGTGACTTTTACTTTAGTGTCTACGCTGAAGTCCATATGGATATGAATTGGCGCCGATACAGTTCTTTGGCTATAATATGTGGCAGGTGGATGACTATAACATCTTTACAAATGGGAATTTGGAAGTGCACATGTATATGACTCTGCCAGAGAGTTATCGTAGTCAGTGGGAGTATCGGACGGTGTGCAAGTTGCTTATGTCTATTCATAGACTCAAGCATGGACAGCGAAGATGGATCATCTGTTTTGATGTGACAGTCAAGGTGATTGGCTTCGTCAAAATAAAAGATGAACCTAGTAAGAAGGATGTAGAGAGTACTGTCCTGGATTTGGATGACATACTCCAGATAGGAAGTGATGTTCTTATACTATAATCGGTCAAACTTTTGTTGTCACATAATGTTTTCTCCACGTTGGATATGGATCGTATATTAGGAATTCTGGTGACTAGATCTAAATTTGGGATATTTCCCAAATCAGGTACTTAAACAACATTCTAAAAGTATTTTAGAATGGACAACTCCTGGCGTAGTAGTGTACCCGCAGGTGATGGAGTCACCCTCTCTAAAGAGATGTCTTCTAGACTGATGAAGAGAGGGACTGGCATGAATGACATATCATTTTCTTATGCAATTCAGTCAATCATGCAATGTCTTGTACAAAACCAGATGGATAATGTATCAGGGAATCTGGTTTTAGATCTAGATTTGGGAAGTTTTGTAACAATTCAGAAAATATTTGGAATTTAATATTAAAATAATATATTTCCCGAAAACTGCCCGATTTGCGAAATTGGGGTTTTCGAAAAAGGGTATAAATATATACCAATAATTGTGAAATAATTGGAAATTAAAATGATTTATTCATTTAATAGTATATTTAAAGGATTTGGCATTTTTAAAATTTTTTATATGCAGTTTGGGTAAAACCCCGATTTGTGCACTACTAATCGCGATTAAGCCAAATCCGTGTTTCTACAGCTTTTCATGGCTAGTGCACCATGTCATGTTGCATTTTGGTTACATGTTGTTTTCTTGTGTTGTTTTGGGTATTTTATGGTTTGGTTTAAATGAAATGAGAAAAGAAAAGAGAAAAAGGGTAAAAGGGTAATTTAGTGGGAATGGGTGAGAATAAAGTGAGAGAGAGAGAGGGATACCCCATAACCCTTCTCCATTTTTTTTCTTATCTCCTTCTTCCTCAAGTTCTCCCTCCACCTTCACCCTAAGAAACCATCTCCAAATCTCCCTCAAAACCCTAAGCCCCTTTCATTAAAAGTGTTCCCCTCCTTCTCCTCTACACAATGGACCAAGAAAAGAGGGATTTTGACGACTTGGGCAAACTAGGGTTTTCTTGGGTTGCCCAAATAAGGTAAATTCTGCACCCATTTGTATTGTATTCCATTTGCCTTAGCACCAATACATGTTTAGCATCGATATAGTGTTGTTTAATGAGCTTTGCGGAATTTATAGTTAGGGTTTGTGGAATTCTTGAGTTGTGTTGGGAAATTGAGCTTAATAGAGCCCACACAAACCCACTAATGCTAGAGTTCAGACCCAAACCTGAGACTTAACCCTGGAACACGAACTTTGAAATTCTGCCGATATTGAAATTGTGGGAATTGTGATAGGAAAACGAAATCTGCTAACACCCGGAGCCTCTGAAAATTTATTTGCGAAGATAGAGAGATTAGCAGGCCACCTAGATGCGAACCCCAAGACCTGAGACCCCAACTCCCTTACGAGGCCGCAATTAAATTCTTTCTGGCCGCAATTTGGGGCCAGATCAGTGAGGATCTGTCTCGTTCTTGTTCTGTAGCTCCATTGTATGAAAACTAGACCCCTCCCATATGCAGAATTGGCCAATTTTACCTGAGAGAGAATCTGGGAGCACTTTGGTGTGTTTTATGCTATGTTTTCCGTATTTTGAAATGTTAATTCTTGATATTTGGATTTTTATTTGGTTGTTGGATGTTCGTACATCAACAACAAGGGTTGTTTGGTTGATTTTGTACACGTAAGCTATAGGTTCTAACCTATGAGCAATGCGCGTGTCGTTTCGGATTTCAGAACTTGATTTTAATAGCGTTGCGATATGTGTTATTATTGTAGGTACCTTCGCGTGGATTCCGAGACGACGGAGCATGGCGTCATCGACTTCGGTAAGCGAAGACCAAGGTGAGTGGATCTATATCCACGGGGGAAGTCGGGTAGATGGCGTATAGCACCCCCGCAAAGTTTTGGTGGAAACCGATTTATAGCATATGGTTAAGAAAACCTAGATTAGGAAATTAGGGTTAGAGCTAAAAGATTGTTAGTGAAACCATACTAGAAACTAAGGATAGTTAGAAATGAGATGATACGACTAGTATGTGATGACGAAACTTGAGGATGATATTTGATGATATTACTGTTTAGGGTACTATAGGACTAGATAGTCAACGTAGGTGTGTCATCCGAACCATATATATTTCTAAACTGAAGAATCACATGCATCTTTTAAACAGATATCTTGAGGGACGTTACGGAATTTCAAATGATATCTTTTCCTTAAAAACACCGTAACCCCTATTTTCAAAACTACGATTCGCTTCTTTAAAAATCTGATTGTATGGTTCGGGTGTGTATGTTAGATTAGATACTCATACCTATAGTAGAGATAGAATGTTTATGTAAACTCGACTTGATGTGAGATATAAATGCGATGAAAGGAATATAAGATGAATATGATGACCTGAAGATATGTTGGTATACGAATGCGAGTCGATTGAGATGATTGATATCTTGTCGGTCCCCTGATATGAGATCGTTATGGATGTGACCTGGGACATAGGTATATAGATATATATATATATATATAGAAAGTTGAGAATCATGGATGATAGGCCGTACGTGATATTAGGCCGTACCCTCATTTGTCTTATAGGATGATAGGATCCCTATTGGTTTAATGCCGTCGTACGATGATTTTCCGTGCGTGATGAGTTTGACTTGATATTTGATCCATACCCTTGACTTGAGGCTACCGTACGATGTATAGTACCGTGCGCGTTGTTGTGAGACTTTATGCCGACTGATAGATTCACCGACTCGGTCATGTTAGATACGTATACCCGTCAGCATTTGCATATGATTTACCTTATGCTGCATTCATATTATTCTCATTGTATCGCTTATACCTGTGCTAGTACACCTGCACCATTATCGATGATGCGTATGTTACATGCACACAGATTTGTAGGCTCACACACTTCATCATCGATAATTGCCATGTCACTACACAGTAGGATTGCTGCATCATGATATGACTCTTCGCATAACATGCTTGCGTATATACCATTGTATATCCATATTGGTGCACATATACATTGATACATCCATACTTGCGCATATACACATTTGTATATCCATATTGGTGCACATATACATTGATATATCCATATTTGCGCGCATACACATTGTATATCCATATTGTGCATACATACATTGGTACATCTATACTTGCGCATATACATGTTGTACCTATGTTCATATCAGATTATTGCATTTTTATACCACCCAATTTTTATCATATTGCTTATCGGTAGGTACTCTTGAGCCGTGTTTGCTAGTCAATTACAGGATACAGGTTCTCGGCTCTTAACAATGAAATTCATGGAAAAACACGACAAAATCCGGGTTCCTGCCAACCACAGATAAAACACAGGTCTCCGCTCTTTATCCGTCTGTTGCCACACACCAGTTTAAGAGACAAAATGGCAAATCAATGTCGCTTTCATGCACAAGGCTCAATGGCAGCACAAGATCCAAGAAATCTACACGGAGCTCGAGGAAATCATGACTAAAAGATCCACATCAAATCACCTATTGCTCAACAGAAATTCTGGAAAAATCGTGAAGAAAATCTGAGAAAATTCATATGCCAGAATAAAGGACATGAAAGACCAGGGAAGCCCAAAAAAGCAGAGAGCCCAACTCCTCTAAAGGGCCGCGGAACCACGGCCAATAGGGGGTCTAGGCCGCGGTTCCGCGGCCGTATGGTGGCGGCAGTCGACCAATTTTTAGGGGCTATTTTGTCTTTTCATCCTTGTTCAGAATTTTGCCCTAGGTTTTTATCTCCCTACCTATAAATAGCCCAGAACTTGCCAAAGCCAAGGGTGCATAATCTTGTATTTTTCTAGGGTTAGAATACTTGTTTCTTCTTCCTCTTCTCATCTCTTCTCCATTGAAAAACTTGTAGTGAGCTTTTGTGAGTGAAGAATGATGAATAAAGAAGTTCCTTTTGTTATTATATCTTGTCTTGTTCTTTAGTTAAAATTATTATTGCTTGCAATTTTCATTTGTTAACTTAGTTGTTGTTATTTCTTGTTGTTTCTTTCTTTTCTCTTTTCCTTTATCCTTAAACGACCATGACGCTTACGCTTGATCCTTGCCAAGGTGAGGTCGCAAATAGCTAGTTGTTATCTCCTAATTTCCTTCTTTCTATCTTCCTCTTTTGTTTTGTTTTCTTTTCGTTATGATGTGTGAGTAGTTTTCATACTTGTTAGGGTAGGATAAGGGAAGTTTGAGAGAAGGAAATCTCTCACACTCTTTCCTTGCCCAACATCTTAAATCGACTCCCGTTAATTGAACCACAATCCGCTCCCTACGGCACCCTATCCTACATGATAGCGGTGATTCCGTAGTGAGACCGGTTGTGGTTGAATTAACCGGAGGTTATGGCTAAGAGCCAAGAACGGACGGACAAGCACCAAAAGGAATAACTTAAGCGTTGGAAAGCCTAGCTTATACTCGCAAGTTTCTTCCTAGTCGTGCTAATCCCCGTTGTTGCCGATTACCGTAACACCGATATTAAGAGTGGCAACGAAAGAAGTGAGCGACTCCTAACTCAAACTAACCTAATCCTAACCCTAACAAGCTCTCTTTACATATCATTTTAACACTTAGATAATCACAAACAAATCTGGACTTTCGGACTTAACTCGTTAAAGCACATAGAAAAAGATTCCCATCTCCATGCGGACGACCCGTACTCAACCGGCTAGCTACATGCGAAACCGTTTTGATTGCGGTAATTAACTAAACTTGAACACGCAGAATCGCTACCAATCAAATGGCGCCGTTGCCGGGGAGACGGTAGTTTATTTCTTTGTGTAATTTCGGGTTAACTTGTGAATATAAATTTAACCAAAACAAAAAAAATATACATTGTAAAAAAAAACCATTTTGTTATTTTTGATTAGTTTTTGTGCAAGTGTGCAGGATAATACGAAGATTGAGTTCAGTGCCAAAGAAGTGGGATATACGGAGTTCAAGTTCAGTGCCAAAGACGTGAGAAGATAGACCCACATTTCGCGGCTACACCGCGACGGATCAAAACGAAGCAAACGGTCTACTGTAAAAATCTGGAGCAGATACAGTAAGCAAGTCAAAATTCAGTACATCCAGACAAGCAGAGGACACACAACAGAGCACACCCAAAAATTTCAGAAGCCCAACTCCCCATTACTGCCGCGGAACCGCGGCATAAGCAAGCTTAGGCCGCGGAACCGCGGCCGTTTGGTGCCTTCGGGCTGCCAAAATCTCTGTAAGTCCTCCTTTCCTCTCTCCCACTCCTCTGGACTCCAATAAACTGTGTTTTCTGCAGCACTCTTTGCGCAAACTCTCTTCCCCCTTCCAATAAACTGTTCTTGTGCAGGATTCTTTGCGCCGTGCTAAAAATAAAAATTGTTTGCAGTTGATTTGTTACCGCTTTGCATTCATTAATACGGACTTAAGGGGCTTGAAACCAATTCAGATTGGGTGGGGATTTCATCACCCTTCCCAGGACCCCAGAAATCACAAAAAGCATATGCATTGACCATCGTTAAATTAAAAAATACTAGACTCAGCCCTAAGGACTTCGCGCTCAATAGGACAGAGGACTAATTATAGGCATCGGCCGTTTATCCTATCCTGACTTTGCGGTGTCTAGGCAAGTGTGACGAAGGCAAGTGGTTATTTAATTAAGGAACTTCGCGAAAGCGTTGGACAACCTCCCACTTACCTGGCACTTATCTGGCCGCAATTGCCGGAGAAGAGGCGGTTTGAGGTCCTGTTTCTAGTTCTTTGGAACAGTTAGGAGCTGTCTAGCTGACCTAGGTGACCCTAGATCTAGGTGTGATTGTGCATATCTTGTTTGTGATTGCTTAAAGCCGTAAATCCATACATATTTCTGTAAAGCTCTTCCTAAAAATAAAAAAAAAGAAAAAAATCAAAAACTTTTATAAAAACTTGCCCTTTGTCGCCAAATCCATTTTTCACCCACCACCCATCGCCTTTCTCCATTGACATTTTCTTACCCTCACCTTCTCCGCTTTGACTATACTAAACCCGTTTAGTGTATGTCAGCTTGGACTCGGGACACTAGCGTCCGCCTAGTCCGCGTTACGTTAGTCGCTATTGATTACGCGATCGACTCAGACGTCGAAACTCCGTCCACTCCTCTTTCACCTTTACCTTTGCCGGCCAACTCCGACGTTGACCGGAATTCTGTTCATACATCTTCACCTTCACCATCACCAACCTCTTCTTCCATGATGTCAGGATTTAATCCGAACATCTCTTTGACTACCCCTGGATTGGCTCCACCTCCTACGGAGACCAATAACCCACCACCACCGCCTGTTGTAGCGCCGCAGCGAATCGCGCTCCAGGATCGTTTCTATCCTACCCGTTCTGCACTTCCCACCTGCCTTTCTCTTCCACCGGCCAATGGGGATAATTTTGAAATTAAGCCCCACTTCATCAACATGCTTCCACAATTTCATGGGCTTGAATCTGAAGATGCCTATATCTTCATCAATAAATTTCAAAACGTTTGTGCCATGATGAAAACCATCCAACTGTCGGACGATGCTATACGTCTACGGGTCATTCCGTTCACTTTATGCGATCTTGCTGAAAATGGCTGTATAGCACCGCTTCCCACTCCATAACCAGTTGGGACGAGTTTGTAAAAGCGTTTCTAAAGAAATTTTATCCGAATCATAAAACTGTAAGGATTCGCAATGAAATCAACCAATTCTCTCATCTTCCTTCTGAACCCTTCTGGAAGTGCTTTGACCGGTACAAAGACCTTCTTGTTCAGTGTCCTCACCACGGTATAGAGAAATGGCAACTTTGCCAAACCTTATACGAGGGCCTGAACCCAGCAACGAAGCAGTTGTTGGAAACCATCTGTCAGGGCCACTTCCTATCGAAATCTGATGAGGAAGCGTGGCAATTCTTTGACGACCTTGCGGAGCAAACGCTACAATGGGAGAGCACCAGACCGACTTATTCTTCTTCTACCTCCACTTCCACCGATCAGTTTAGGGTAGGAATTCACCAACTTGACGTCTCTATTGCGATGAAAGCTGAAATGGCTGCGATAACGAGAAAACCTGAAGCCATAGAGAGCAAATTTTCTACTCCTACCCCTGTTCTCCCCCTTCGTACCATTTGCGCTTGTTGTTCAGATCCTTCTCACTTAACCGAAGAGTGTTCTTACAATCCACCATCGCAAGGACAGGATCAGGTTAATGCTGCATTTCAGCAAAGACCGAGGAATGATCCATACTCTTCCACCTACAATCCCGGTTGGAGGAACCACCCCAATTTCGCCTGGAATCAGAATCAGAATCAATTCCAAGGCAACAATTTCCAAAGGCCCCCTCCGCCGCAGCAACAAGCGCAACAATAAACTCAACATCAGTTTCAGCAGCCCTTCCAACCCCAACCTTTTCAAAATCAGACGAACAACTTTGCACCCAACAATTCTTTTCCACCAAACAACTTTGTTACGTCAAACAACGATAAGGTTTCCTCGCTCGAACGAAGTCTGGAGGCGTTCGTTAAACAATCGACACAATCCACTGCCAACATCCAGTCTTCCATTCAGTCCTTAGTGCAACACACTGCCGCTCACGGGCAAAGCATCAAGACGATCGAGGCCCAGATTGCACAGCTGAATGCGGCCTTAAGCGAGCGAGAAAAGGGGAAGCTCCCGTCCCAGCCACTCCCAAATCCCGGTCACCCACAGAATGTACATGTTGCTCTTGAACAACAGAACCATAATGTGAGTGCCGTGACCACATTGAGATCGGGAAGGATGCTGCAAAACAATATTGGCACACAGATCAACGATGACACCCCGGCCGCTGCTCCTTCTTCTTCTTCTTCTTCTTCTTCTTCTGCTCTAAACGGACCCGCTTCTCACTCCACGAAAACACCTGTTCTGGGATCCATTCCAACTCCACAATCTCCTCCACAAGCATTAGACTCAACCAATTTTAAAAACGTCCCATTTCCAAACCGGTTGAGGTCTAATAAACAAAATCCTTAAATGGAGAAGATTCTGGAGTTATTTAAGCAGGTTAACATTAACATTCCTCTTTTAGATGCCGTCCAACAAGTCCCATCCTACGCGAAAATCTTAAAGGACTTGTGCACGAAAAAGAGGAAGTCTCAGGTACCAAAGAAAGTTTTCTTGGCTAGTGCTGTGAGTGATGCTCTTACCCAATCTTTACCACAAAAACGGAAGGACCCTGGCTGTCCTACGATTTCTATTACCATTGGGGATAAGAACATCAACCGCGCACTATTAGATCTTGGTGCCAGTGTTAACCTGCTTCCGTACTCAGTATACGAGCAATTAGGCGTCGGAGAGCTGAAACCCACACACTGCACTCTCCAAATGGCCGACCGATCGATCACCCATCCTAGGGGTGAGCTAGAGGATGTGTTAATAAAAGTCGGGGACTTCATATTCCCCGTTGACTTCATTTTATTAGACACACAGCCTGTAGCTGACCCCCGGAATCAAATTCCGCTGATACTCGGTCGCCCATTCCTTGCAACCTCAAATGCTGTGATCAATTGTCACAATGATTCGATGAACCTCTCCTTTGGAAACATGACAATTGAACTCAACATTTTTAGGTTGGGGAATCAGCCCTCCGAACCTAATGCTCATATACTGGACGTCTGCTCGATCCAGGAGATCACCCCAGAAGAGTGTGAATTCGAGGAGTTTCTGTTCGATCACGATAATCTTGACGCCACTAGTGCGTTCCTCCTCGAACCTGCTGCTGTTTCTGCGCCCGACAACGACTACGAGTGTTTCACATTCTTGAACGATCTTAGCCGCTCGCAACCCGAGTTTGAATCCTTCGAATTTCCGGATGAGTTACCTGAACCATCCGACTCGGTCGCTTACACTCGTTTTGAACCTTTGCTGGAGTCCTTTGAGTTCGAGACCTCTGCACCAATCTTGCCTTCAATCGTTTCACCTCCGACGCTCGAACTCAAGCCTTTGCCGTCTCACCTTAAGTACGCTTACTTAGGTGAGAACGAGACCCTCCCTGTCATCATCTCGGCTTCTCTAGTTCCAGAGCAAGAGAAAGTCCTTCTCGCGGTCTTGCTCAGCAACAGGCAAGCTTTTGGCTGGTCCATGGCGGACATCAAGGGGATTAGTCCCCTGATCGTTGAACATCACATTCATCTGATGGATGATGCCAAACCAGCCCGGGATCCACAAAGACGTCTCAATCCAGTCATGAAAGAGGCTGTGAAGAAGGAGATCGTAAAATGTCTGGATAGTGGTATCATTTACCCTATCTCTGATAGCCAGTGGGTTAGCCCCATTCACGTCGTCCCCAAGAAATCAGGTATAACGGTCATCACTAACGAGGCGAACGAGTTAATCCCTACTCGCACCCAAACTGGGTGACGAGTATGCATCGATTACAGAAAACTCAACGCCGCAACGCGGAAAGACCACTTTCCGCTACCTTTCATTGACCAAATGCTTGAACGATTGGCCGGACACGAGTACTACTGCTTTCTTGATGGCTACTCCGGCTATAATCAGATTCCCATCGCCGAAAAAGACCAGGACAAGACCACATTCACTTGTCCTTTCGGCATGTTTGCATATCGACGCATGCCCTTTGGGTTATGCAATGCGCCCGCTACCTTCCAGCGGTGTATGATGGGAATCTTCTCAGACATGGTGGAAAAATTTCTGGAGATTTTCATGGATGATTTCTCCATCTTCGGCGATTCCTTCAACGAGTGTTTGCTGTATCTTGACGCTGTCCTTACCCGATGTAAGGACAAGAATCTCACTTTGAATTGGGAGAAGTGCCACTTCATGGTGCGCGAAGGTATTGTCTTAGGACATATCATCTCGCAAAATGGCATAGAGGTTGACAAAGCAAAGATTGAGGTCATTTCCAATCTACCTCCTCCCCGATGCGTCAGAGATATCCAAGCCTTCCTTGGCCATGCCGGTTTCTATAGACGGTTCATCAAGGACTTTAGCAAGATTGCTAGGCCCTTGACTCTTTTACTGGCCAAGGATACGCCATTCGACTTCAACTCGAGCTGTGTGACTGCATTCAAGTCATTGAAACGCTCACTCACTTCTGCTCCCGTTCTTTCTTCACCTGACTGGACGCACCCATTTGAGATTATGTGCGATGCATCCGACTTTGCCATTGGTGCTGTCCTTGGACAACACATAAACAAGATGCCGCACGTAATCTATTATGCGAGCCGAACCCTGAACGACGCCCAATTCAATTATACAACAACTGAGAAGGAATTCTTGGCTGTTGTATTTGCTTTAGAAAAGTTCAGGCCCTACCTCATCGGCTCTCCGGTCATTGTCTACACAGACCATTCTGCTCTGCGCCATCTTTTTGCGAAGAAAGATGCAAAATCTCGGTTAATACGTTGGATCCTATTGCTTCAAGAGTTTGACCTTGTCATTAAAGACAAACGAGGATGTGAAAACGTAGTTGCCGACCATCTCTCACGACTTCCTTCTTCGCCTTCGCTTCCAATTCCGATCAACAACGGTTTCCCGGATGAACAACTCTTGACAGTATCTTGCGAACCCTGGTTCGCAGATATTGTGAACTATTTGGCCACAGGATTACTACCGACTGAATGGTCAAGTCAGGACAGACTTCGCTTCTTATCCCAAGTAAAACACTTTTACTGGGACGAACCCTATTTGTTCAAGTACTGTCCCGACCAGATTATTCGTCGGTGTGTCCCTGACGAGGAATTCAAGAGTGTGCTGTTATTTTGCCACGATCAAGCGTGTGGCGGGCATTTTGGCCCCAGAAAGACAACTGAGAAGATCTTGCAATGTGGTTTCTACTGGCCACAACTCTTCAAAGACGCTCATGACTATTGCAAAACTTGCTCCCGGTGCCAACACTTGGGCCGGATATCCCGGAGGAACGAGATGCCGCTCCAACCGATCTTGGTTGTGGAGATTTTCGACGTTTGGGGGATAGATTTCATGGGGCCGTTTCCCAGCTCTTTCGGGAACTTGTACATTCTTCTCGCTGTTGATTACGTCTCTAAATGGGTCGAGGCTGTGCCCAGCCGAACTAACGACAACAAGGTTGTCGTTAGGTTTCTTAAAGAAAACATTTTCTCCCGTTTTGGGCACCTCCGAGCGATCATTAGCGACAATGGAAGTCATTTCTGCAACAAGACTTTCGAGGCCTTGATGCGAAAATATTCCATTAATCATAAGCTCTCTACACCCTACCACCCCCAAACCTGCGGGCAGGCCGAAGTTTCAAATCGGCAAATCAAGCAGATACTGGAGAAGACGGTTTCCAAGAACCGTACGGATTGGTCACTGAAACTCACTGATGCCCTTTGGGCATTTCGAACCGCTTATAAGACCGATCTTAGTATGTCTCCCTATCGGCTTGTATATGGAAAAGCGTGCCACCTACCTGTCGAAATAGAGCATCGCGCATTTTGGGCGATAAAGGAGCTGAATCTGTCTCTCGAAGATGCGGGCAGCCATCGGAAGCTGCAGTTGAACGAATTAAGCGAGCTTAGGGATGGGGCTTACGATAACGCGGTTGTCGTTAAGAACCGAACGAAGGTGTTTCACGATAAACACCTTTTACGCAAAACTTTCGTACCTGGTCAACAGGTACTGCTTTACGACACCAGACTACACTTCCATCCAGAAAAGCTCAGATCTCGCTGGAAAGGGCCATATTTTGTGCGGAATGTGTATCCGCATGGCGCTGTGGATTTGGAGAATCCAAAGGACGGTTCATTTTTCAAAGTGAACGGACACCGACTAAAACCGTACCTTAGTGCCGAACCAACAGAGGAGCTCCTGTTCTTACAGGAGCCGGTTTACCCTTGATAATCTTTCTCTACCTACTTCCAAACTTCGGTTATCCAGCCAAGAACAAGTGGACACTGTTCCAAATAAATTTGGGGGTATGTATTTACCATTTTGTACATTTTTGTGGATATTCTTTTTCTTTTCCTTAAAACCAAAAAACAAAAAAAAATAAAGATAAAAATTTTGTGTGTATCTAACCGACACTTTTGCCCTTTCAAATGCTCTCTTCATGCAATGACAGTGAGGACACTGTCCAGTTTAAGTTTGGGGGCACGCTCGGTACGCATTTCTTACCTTCGCATTCATATGTATATTTTGCATCTGCATATTAAAATCCATAAAATCCATAAAAATCTGAAAATTTTCTAAAAACATAAAAACTTTTCTGTCAAGTTAGCTAGTGGGAGGACTCTGATTCAACATTTCGACGGTTTTGTTTGATTAAATAAGAATAACTAAATCTTATGTTTAGATTTTGAAAACCTGAAAGATAACTCTCCTTTGAAGTTAACTATATCTGATATACGTCTTTACATCACACTACACGTGTCGTGAGTTTTTGGGAATTAGATGACAAGTCTTTTATGTCGAAAAACTTTTAAATGGATCAATGATTTTCTGAGGATCAAATAGGTTTGTTCTGAAATAAGTAAATATCAAGAATAGTTTATGAAGTAAGTGAATATGAAGGAATGTTATTGATGCCTCAATTGGAACTAAGTCTGAAAAATAACCCATTTGAAACTTGATTGGAATGATTACACACCAAAACCCACTAAACACGTCTTTTATCCAAAAAAATAATTAAACTGCCAGTTATATCTGTAGGGTTCCTAGGCACTCTCAAGAGGTCTCACAAGGCATCAACCATGCCAATTTCAAATTTTACGGTGCCGAGAAACCCTAGACTACGGATCGTTAACTAGATGTCTAGGAGAAAGATGCAACTAGTAAACTACCTTAACTAAGTGAACGGAAATACAACCTTTGTAGATCCGGTCCTCCACCTCCACGGCTCCATGATGAAGTCCTCTCCACTGTCCAAATGCAATCCCGGGCTCTAGCGTCGGCTTCATCGGAGAAATGGACGGGCAAGGTCGTCGGCTTCGTGCCGAAGATGATCTACGTCGAGGCATCACAAGATCAAGCTCCTACTTCACCAAGTGTAACGTCTTCAAAATAATAAAATATGATTTTTGGGAAATTTTATAATTTAATATTATTTTAATGAATATTTTAATATTCTGGTATAATTAAATACAGATAAATGGGGAAAAATTATGGAAAATTCTAAAATAAGGTATTTTAAGGAATTGCCTCGTTTTCTGTGCATGCCCCCATTTCCTCTAGTTTTGACCCTGAGTATGTCTAGTTTTGACTGATTCCATCTAGGGTGAAATCTGGGTTGATTTTCCTATGTTGGTGTATAATTTGGGACTTGTTTTAGCATGGATTTTGGTATTTGGTGATTCATTCCTGTCGGGTGGCATTTGGACGTCAACGACAAGTGGATTTTGATTGTGTTTACATGCGAGTCGATAGGTTTTTACCTATGCGGGTAGCGTGTGCTATTTTGGTTTCCGATGTGATTTTCATGTGCTTTAGCATTGTGATATACTTGTAGGTACCCCGCGTGATGTTGAGGCAAAGGAAGTGAAGATAGCGACATCGGTTTTGGCATACGAGAAGCAAGGTGAGTAGATTTATATCTACGGGGAGAAGTCGGGTGGATGGCGTATAGCACCCCCGCAGTCCGTGGTGATGTATACGAATACGTATACACACGAATATTTATTATGTGTTGTTTAGGGTTTTTGATGGTAATAATGATATTTTGATGATAAGAATATATTGGTTTAGTATAGTGCGAACCCTAGAGTAGTGGTTGCACTCACACATACATTTACACACATACTTGCATTCATTCTTTCATTTATTAGAGTGCATATGATGGTGCGTATATCTACACATGGGTATGGGACTATGTGTTTATATACGGGATTTGAGGATGATACGTGGTTTGAGATGATACTTGATGTGAGGCCGTGAGATCGGCGATGTGACATAGCTTGTCTTCGAGGTGCGATATGATAGTTTTAGCGGGCCTTTGGACATGTGCTTTACCCGCATTCATATTTTTATAGATGGTATCGATTTGTACTAGACTTAGAGTAGTACCCCAGATTATGCGATCTGATGATAGTGATACCTGATATGTGATGAGGTACTATGATATTGACCCCTACCCAGCTATTGGGATGCCGTACGACGATCTACCGTACGAGCCGATATTGATGATAGATCCGCACTCATGACTCGAGGATATCTTACGATATGTTATTGAGGCGGGATCACCGACTATCATATCTATATATATTGACTCAGATTATATGGTTTCTTACCCCTCCTGTCTAGATTACTTAGTAGACATTAGACTGGACCGAGTCATACCTATTTCAAACTAACGAATCGGGGATATTTTAAAGATAGGCAGAAGGGTCATACGGATATTTTCAAATGATGTATCTTTTCTTAAAACACCGTAGCCCTTGTTTTTCCAAAAGCCCTGATTCGTCTTATTTCAAATGGCACCCCTGCATGACTTGTACAGATTGGTGTAGATTCTTTACTTTTGCGTTGATTATTCGATTCCGCATATTCATGCTATTTGCATTGCATCGCTTGTACTGTGGTTATATTTCAGTCATGCTGCTAGGACACCAGCACCATTATCGATGATGCATATGTTCCCCGTACACTTGTTGCCGGCCCACATACTCATCATCGATAATTGCCATGTCACTACACTGTAGTACTATTGCATTCAGTATATGATCCTTGCATGACATGATGATGTGCATACCTTCCTTTACATGTCGCATACTTCATGCTTTTGACTATACGCATTGAGATATGTTGTTTCTATGATATTTCTGGATTTGGGAACCGAGAGTGTTTCAAAAGAGAATATGTCATTGCTTTAAAAACCCGGTTACCCTTGATATGATATTTCTGGGAGTCCACCATGTGTTTTCTCGGTGCTGAGAGCGACATGTGAAACCCGAATCGAGGAGTGGATGAGCCGATTGCGGGTACATGGTGGACCCGGTATGGTTCCCCTCGGCAAAATGATCGATGAGCTTTGCCGATTGAGCCTGGAGGCGGGCGAGTACCTACCGGTGATTGGTTGGACCTGGCGGTTATCCGGAGGATACTGACCAGAGTCGATGGATAGATTTGGGCGTCCTGCCGGGGCCGAGGGCCGATACCGCAGACAGAGCCCGCGGGCCGATCCGGACTGACGGAGCCCGATATATGAGGATTTATGTGCCGATGCTGGGCACAGTTTTCATGATGTTTTCGAGTGCCGATGCTGGGCACTCCGGTTCCATGATTTTGACGTGTCGCGAGGGACACGGGTGGGTTATATCCTCATATTTCCATGCACAGGTTTCATGATATTTACTTGCATGATGGTTATTGTCATTGGGTGACGAGTGGACGGGATCCACGTGTGTGCAGATTTGATTACATTGATCATACCTCATATTCATGACATGCTATTACCTGAGGCACTAGCACGAGCACTTGGCATTACACTCATGTAGAGATTACATTGCCAGTTCAGCATGCTTCAGCTTTATTCATATTGAGGTTTATTTATATCTGATCGTATTGACCTAGGATGGGTCATGCATTCGATCTCTGCTTGTAGATATCTTTCTATTCACGAGTTGGCAACTCACCCCCGTTGTGCCCCAGTCCTTGCAGGTTTTTGCCGTACAGATTCCATAGCGGCATTTCTGGCACACTGCTTCCTTATGGGTGACTTGCTTGGATAGGTGGGTTCTTTTGTATCAGAACCGCCATTGTTCATGTATCATTTATTGTATCTAGAATTTCCATCAACCAAAACTTGTTTATTGTTTCAGACTTAGAAAACAGTGTTGTTTTATTTCGACCTTAGAGTCGCGCTAGTAGTATTGCGGTTTTCTGGCTGTTTTGAGTTCTTTTTGGATTTGATCCTCGCCTTTGGCGTTGTATATTTTTATTGCTTGCGTGGTTGTGACCGTCGATTGACGAAGAGCTAGCTCCCGCTTGGGGATGCCTTTTATCATTTCATATATATTATTCTTGTTGTACCCCGTTCGGGGCCAGTTTTTACAAAGGAAACTCTGCCGAAATTTTCAGGAAAGGTTACACATTTTAAAAATTCATATTCGGCTTAGTTATTTAAAAACTTGATTTTCAAACATGATTTCCTTACTTTTCAAAAACAGTTTTCCTTATTTACTCTTTAAATGGTTTTAGATTCCTGGGCTTTTGGCTTACTTGGATCAGATGGGGTCCTATAGACTTCATATGGTTCAAGGGCCAGTCACGTGCTCTTTCGGGTCGTGACAAAGTTGGTATCAGAGCGCTAGGTTGACCTTGGTTCGAGTCTAAGTTTGACTATGTGGAGCCTAGGGCGTTATCTATATAAGGAACTTAGGCTTGACCTTACGGAACTTAGACTTGGTCGAGGGGGTATTAGACCCGAACTTTCGTCGTGTAGGATGACCCTTGGTTGATGGAATAGGTGACTAAAGTAGAGTGACGTACCGTGGGTATGTTCCGCGGCATACTTACGACACGCCACTCCGCTTAAGAAACCTTAGGTTGTACATTTCCTTGCATTGTGTCATATTCCTTCCTATGATCTATCTTCATCGATACTGGTTATAGTTTTGCTGCCGCGATTGCACGGGCAGAGTGAGCTACAGCTCGAGTTGTCAGCATGAGCTCGTCCGGTACGAGGGCCGACCATTGTGTTTTCTGGTGACATGGGAACGTCTCGAGTTGGTATTGATGAGTGTGACCTCTAGTGGAGGCGAGTGCTTGGTCTTGCACCGGATGATCGGGTCATTGTTAGAGCTGCCACTTGAGAGAGGACTGTTGATGTACAGCGTACCTCAGAGATTATAATGTCGCCTACCGTGCAGACAGATGGACCAGCTGTTGCTGAGATTGACAGGATGTTGCTTTCGGAGCTTACGAGCTGAGATTGCCGGAGCTTTCAGGCAGATATGCGACAGATGATAGCTAGTCTACCCGATTTGAGAGACGAAGGTGATTCGTCCGATTTTTGCGCCGGAGCGGGCCCAGCTGAGTTGAAGATCTCCAGTGTGGAGAGTCTTGCTCAGATCTAGAGCAGACCGATTCAGAGATGACCGCTTATGTATCGCCTTTTCTGGAGGATTGAGGCGCTGTTTAGCGTATATACGAAGGAGCCAGTTGTTGCTGCTAATGATGAGATATCGCCCAGATGATTGGAGCTACTGCAGCATGAGCATATTCTTAGAGATGTGATAGTGAGTCGCTAGTCACCGAGGATTAATGACTAGGACATGTGGTTCGTTCGCTTACCCCGATGCGAAGTCATCAGATAGATTGATTCCAGCTAGAGGCGACTTCACGCAGATTCGTTGAGAGTCGATTGAGACGATCGAAGGTCAGGAACCCATTTTCCAAGTTTAAAGTATACGGAAAGACATGCAGGTGATTCTATGGACCCTCTAGAAGAATGAAACCCTAACTCGACTTAATGACCGTGTGAAAGCCTTTGAACCTTAGGGTTTGCGGCAGTTCCTCGGCGCCATTAGTGAGGCTTGGGTTTGCCCTTCTACGGCTGGACCACCGACGCTGTGGCATGTACTCGATACTATTAAACTGTACCCGAGATGTTGAGCTCTTGGGGGATTGTGAGGTTCTGACGAGTCGATCGGATGATTCGACATCATTCGGATATCATGTGATGGGACACTGCTTGGGAGACTCCAGATACGAGCATAGCCGTCGGAGCGCAGTCTGTGTAGCCATGATGAGATGAGTCTGAATCAGTCGATAGTGGAGCAAGGTGGAGTAAAGAGTTTGCACGAGATTTCGACGAGATGACGTTCCACTCCGCTGACATCAGAGATGCGATATGCACGCTGAGGATGTGTTCGGCTAGATATCTTCTACTGAGTGATGAAGATACTGAGTTCGTGATTTCGAGTCCGTGTTAGAGACTTCGGGTGGACCGTAGCCGAGGACATTGCAGTGTGCAGATAAAGACGCGACATCGATTGGTCGATGATACAGACAAGCGGGACAAGAAGTTCGTGCGAGAGGCAGACGAGCTGTTACTACACCCCGTTAAGATTAAAGGCCGGACATGCATACAGAGGCGCAGAGATGCGACCAGCTTCCGAGGAGATGTTGTACTAAGGACGCAGAGGTCCAGAGAGCGAGAAAAGATTACGCCAGAGTACCAGCCTCCTTACAGTTTGGCTTAGGCAAGATCAGAAGAGACCTTGAGTAGGATTCCTTCCAGTACACTGCTGCAATAAGAGTTGCACCCAGGATCGGATGTGTGATATGCATTCAGGGGACCCGAGGTCGGCGCCAGAGATGTGCTGCTTTACGAGCGGTCGTAAGGATTGACCGAGAGATGACCAGGGAAGTGCAAGAACGGAATCCTTCCTGTCAGCACACCTGACCGGGCCGATGAGCCGATGGATTGCGAGTTGGTAATCTACAGGAAAGATCAGGAACCAGAGGCAGAGGACGCCAGCCGCGAGCAAGAGGCAAGTAGATATCTTGCGCCGCTAGCATCGGATGTACCGGTACCTTCTCGACCCTGAAGGAGGGTATACCGACGACAGTAATTATGATTTGTGATTTTGTGATTTGATTATCACGTATCCGTTGCTTTGGATTTCAGTATTTTGGGCGATCTATTCGCATGATTTAGTCTTGATGACTGAGTTTCATGATATTTGATTTTGTGCACCATGGTTGCACCTACTGGGTATTTATACCTTGTACATAGTTATTACTCTTGAGCTGTTGATTGCGATTTCATGCCTATTTTATGCTGGTGATTTGATTTACGCTTCCAGCAGAGTTTCATGTAATTTTAGTGTTTTGATTTTGCACTCGGTATAGCTTATATGTGCTTGTAGTGCATCGATATGTGTTTTGTGCCCGCAGCTGCACACGTTTATGATTTTCTTCATATCTGGATACACTTGGTGTTGCTGCTTACGTATTTGAGTTATTGCTTGGTATTTGTGCATGGGATGCACCAGTTCTATACTTTGTGCGTTTGTCGCACCAGTTTTATGTTTCTTGCGTTATCGCATCAGATTTATATTTCGTGCCTTTGTTGCACCGGATTTATATTTCGTGCATTACGATTGCGCCTGACTTCGATTTGATGCCTTTCGGTATGTCGATTTTGATTGTGATATTGATGTGGATTCTTGCACTCCGTGCTTTTGACTGGACTTACGCATATTCGACGTTGCTATTGGATTTTGTGATTCCGTGCATATTGAGTGCGCAGGGTCTAGATTTTCTTTCATGCATGATGGATGCACCGATTTGGATTTTCGCGCATGTTGAGCGCATGTTTTGAGATACGATTTTGGGGCACACCAGATGCACTAAATCGAGATTCTTCGTGCATGTCAGATGCACCTGTTTTGGCTGTCAGGCACACATGTTGCCTATGAAAGATGCTTCGTGCACACCCGTTGCACCTAGATGTTGTTTTGTGCACATGTTTAGCGCATATATGGATTTTGATTTCCGTGCGCGTCAGACGCACAGGGTGGTGTTATGTGCATTTTTGGAATTTATTCCTTTTGGAGCAGTACATTCTTATGATGTGGGATATTTGCTTTCATACTGAGCAGGACTAGTCAGTGGACAGTGCCTGGATATATTTTGCATGCATCGATAGTTATCGAAGGGATTTCCGAAAAGCGAGCTATAGTCTCAGTATATACCTACGTGTCCGATATGACACAAAACGTTTTAAAAACAAGGAAACCCTTCTGATTATTTTCAAAATGGTGGAACGTGCTTATTAAACAAAGGATATATATATACACATATATAGTTATTTTCTTATGAGAAACGTCCGCCACTGTGCAGTGTTACGCGCATCGCACAGCGACTTAAAAAGATTTGGCATACAGTTGCATCAGCTAATTACATATATAGATTGGGTGTCTACATGTATAGTCTTGGTCCATATCATATTGATTTTGTATTGGATTTGACATTGTGTCGTTACCATGACTCCGATGATTGCGGATGCTTGATGGAGTGTTGCTTTTGAGTTATCTGCTCAGTACTCATGCGCATGCATTGCGCTATGATGTTTTATGTATAGATGATTTCGGAGCCCCGATGACTTGGAATTTGTATTGAAATATTTTAGTATTTGGGGGTTTAAATTTAAATTCGGGGACCGAATTTCTTTAAGAGGGGTAGATTGTAACGTCTTCAAAATAATAAAATATGATTTTTGGGAAATTTTATAATTTAATATTATTTTAATGAATATTTTAATATTCTGGTATAATTAAATACAGATAAATGGGGAAAAATTATGGAAAATTCTAAAATAAGGTATTTTAAGGAATTGCCTCGTTTTCTGTGCATGCCCCCATTTCCTCTAGTTTTGACCCTGAGTATGTCTAGTTTTGACTGATTCCATCTAGGGTGAAATCTGGGTTGATTTTCCTATGTTGGTGTATAATTTGGGACTTGTTTTAGCATGGATTTTGGTATTTGGTGATTCATTCCTGTCGGGTGGCGTTTGGACGTCAACGACAAGTGGATTTTGATTGTGTTTACATGCGAGTCGATAGGTTTTTACCTATGCGGGTAGCGTGTGCTATTTTGGTTTCCGATGTGATTTTCATGTGCTTTAGCATTGTGATATACTTGTAGGTACCCCGCGTGATGTTGAGGCAAAGGAGGTGAAGATAGCGACATCGGTTTTGGCACACGAGAAGCAAGGTGAGTAGATTTATATCTACGGGGAGAAGTCGGGTGGATGGCGTATAGCACCCCCGCAGTCCGTGGTGATGTATACGAATACGTATACACACGAATATTTATTATGTGTTGTTTAGGGTTATTGATGGTAATAATGATATTTTGATGATAAGAATATATTGGTTTAGTATAGTGCGAACCCTAGAGTAGTGGTTGCACTCACACATACATTTACACACATACTTGCATTCATTCTTTCATTTATTAGAGTGCATATGATGGTGCGTATATCTACACATGGGTATGGGACTATGTGTTTATATACGGGATTTGAGGATGATACGTGGTTTGAGATGATACTTGATGTGAGGCCGTGAGATCGGCGATGTGACATAGCTTGTCTTCGAGGTGCGATATGATAGTTTTAGCGGGCCTTTGGAAATGTGCTTTACCCGCATTCATATTTTTATAGATGGTATCGATTTGTACTAGACTTAGAGTAGTACCCCAGATTATGCGATCTGATGATAGTGATACCTGATATGTGATGAGGTACTGTGATATTGACCCCTACCCAGCTATTGGGATGCCGTACGACGATCTACCGTACGAGCCGATATTGATGATAGATCCGCACTCATGACTCGAGGATATCTTACGATATGTTATTGAGGCGGGATCACCGACTATCATATCTATATATATTGACTCAGATTATGTGGTTTCTTACCCCTCCTGTCTAGATTACTTAGTAGACATTAGACTGGACCGAGTCATACCTATTTTAAACTAACGAATCGGGGATATTTTAAAGATAGGCAGAAGGGTCATACGGATATTTTCAAATGATGTATCTTTTCTTAAAACACCGTAGCCCTTATTTTTCCAAAAGCCCTGATTCGTCTTATTTCAAATGGCACCCCTGCATGACTTGTACAGATTGGTGTAGATTCTTTACTTTTGCGTTGATTATTCGATTCCGCATATTCATGCTATTTGCATTGCATCGCTTGTACTGTGGTTATATTTCAGTCATGCTGCTAGGACACCAGCACCATTATCGATGATGCATATGTTCCCCGTACACTTGTTGCCGGCCCACATACTCATCATCGATAATTGCCATGTCACTACACTGTAGTACTATTGCATTCAGTATATGATCCTTGCATGACATGATGATGTGCATACCTTCCTTTACATGTCGCATACTTCATGCTTTTGACTATACGCATTGAGATATGTTGTTTCTATGATATTTCTGGATTTGGGAACCGAGAGTGTTTCAAAAGAGAATATGTCATTGCTTTAAAAACACGGTTACTCTTGATATGATATTTCAGTGCGTCCACCATGTGTTTTCTCGGTGCTGAGAGCAACATGTGAAACCCGAATCGAGGAGTGGATGAGCCGATTGCGGGTACATGGTGGACCCGGTATGGTTCCCCTCGGCAAGATGATCGATGAGCTTTGCCGATTGAGCCTGGAGGCGGGCGAGTACCTACCGGTGATTGGTTGGACCTGGCGGTTATCCGGAGGATACTGACCAGAGTCGATGGATAGATTTGGGCGTCCTGCCGGGGCCGAGGGCCGATACCGCAGACAGAGCCCGCGGGCCTATCCGGACTGACGGAGCCCGATATATGAGGATTTATGTGCCGATGCTGGGCACAGTTTTCATGATGTTTTCGAGTGCCGATGCTGGGCACTCCGGTTCCATGATTTTGACGTGTCGCGAGGGACACGGGTGGGTTATATCCTCATATTTCCATGCACAGGTTTCATGATATTTACTTGCATGATGGTTATTGTCATTGGGTGATGAGTGGACGGGATCCACGTGTGTGCAGATTTGATTACATTGATCATACCTCATATTCATGACATGCTATTACCTGAGGCACTAGCACGAGCACTTGGCATTACACTCATGTAGAGATTACATTGCCAGTTCAGCATGCTTCAGCTTTATTCATATTGAGGTTTATTTATATCTGATCGTATTGACCTAGGATGGGTCATGCATTCGATCTCTGCTTGTAGATATCTTTCTATTCACGAATTGGCAACTCACCCCCGTTGTGCCCCAGTCCTTGCAGGTTTTTGCCGTACAGATTCCATAGCGGCATTTCTGGCACACTGCTTCCTTATGGGTGACTTGCTTGGATAGGTGGGTTCTTTTGTATCAGAACCGCCATTGTTCATGTATCATTTATTGTATCTAGAATTTCCATCAACCAAAACTTGTTTATTGTTTCAGACTTAGAAAACAGTGTTGTTTTATTTCGACCTTAGAGTCGCGCTAGTAGTATTGCGGTTTTCTGGCTGTTTTGAGTTCTTTTTGGATTTGATCCTCGCCTTTGGCGTTGTATATTTTTATTGCTTGCGTGGTTGTGACCGTCGATTGACGAAGAGCTAGCTCCCTCTTGGGGATGCCTTTTATCATTTCATATATATTATTCTTGTTGTATCCCGTTCGGGGCCAGTTTTTACAAAGGAAACTCTGCCGAAATTTTCAGGAAAGGTTACACATTTTAAAAATTCATATTCGGCTTAGTTATTTAAAAACTTGATTTTCAAACATGATTTCCTTACTTTTCAAAAACAGTTTTCCTTATTTACTCTTTAAATGGTTTTAGATTGCTGGGCTTTTGGCTTACTTGGATCAGATGGGGTCCTATAGACTTCATATGGTTCAAGGGCCAGTCACGTGCTCTTTCGGGTCGTGACACCAAGTCATGAAACTTGTGAAGAAAACACACTCTACTACTTAGCAAGAGGTAGAGGATGAAGAAATAGGAGGTGGGTACACTTTAGAATTTGATTTCTCACTCATTTTCTCACTTTGCCATTGATGGAGGCAAGGTTTTCTTAAAGTAGAAGATGAAAAAGAAGAAGAAGATATATTATGATAAGTTTTTACGAAAAGAATAATAAAATGATTCTTATCATAAAATTAACCATGGTAATGTGTAGAGAATAAACTAGGGTTAGTTGGAATGGTTAGGGTTAAGGATGAGATAAGAATGGTGGACTAGATCAAAGCTTCATGAAGCTTCAACAAAACTACAAATAAAGCCACCATTCTTTTCTTATCATTTCCAAAATGAATAAACAAATAAATAAATGAATAAGAAAATGAAAAACAAAACCCTAACCATTTAGATAACCATGGTTTAATCTTTACACAATACAAGTAAGCATGTATCATCAAACATGATACAATCAAGTGCACAAAAGTATATCACATATACAACTTGTGAACTTCAAGTGAGAAAATCCATTTAAAGTGAACCAATACTAGTTAATGCAAAGTAATATATCAAATATATAATTATACATTAAATCATTAAATCAACACTTGATTTAACGATCCGGTCATATCGCATATAACCGACTAGTATCCTATGTATCGGCTTATCGAATCAATACTTGATTCGATAACTAGGTTATATCGCATATAACCAATCGATACATTTATCGCAAGAATGAAATACGGTATCACATACACGCATGATTCTCGGTCCCGCACATATCTCATATGCGCTCCTATTTCGTTTCGCTTGAGCCAGGAAACCTCTGTGTAGGACTCTAAAGACTCGTCAATACGCCGGCAGCAGGTGATGATCATATCAAACACCCACAAGCCGCAAGCGGTCTGCTAAACGTAACGGCCACCCGGGTATTGAGCGATCAGAAGATCGACGAGCAAGCCCGCTTACACTCCTGTGAATCCAACCAGTAACACTTACCGTACAGTCCGGTCTGATCGTCTGATATGTCGCATATCTCGCCTAGGGGTGGTAAACGTCAGACCCCAATAGCTCGATAAGTCATGTCAATATAAGGTCTATAACTATTCGAGAAACTACTGGTAACACTTACCAGTAAATCTCAGCAAACCTGGCCAGGGATTTCCTGTTATAGCCAATCGAACACAGCACAACATCAACTCCCTATACCGGGAGAGACGAATCCCCTCCTATCGCTCATTGCCTCCATGTGACTCGGGACTGTACCCAAAAACCACCATTTTGCACGCCCTCTTGGACGTGGTAAGATGGAAATCAAAGCATAGTGGGAACCACACAAGACTCTATGACGATCTCGGGTCAACAGACTACTCTGTACCAGTGTAACCAGAGAACTGCCATCTGACGTAAGGTATAATACCATCTGGGAGTTCTCGGCGAGTCCGTCCAGTGTACCCAGTCTCCACTGAGCACCCGTATATCATCTCTGATGTCAAACACCAATGGATATGGGATCATCCATCGCCCATCTGTATGGGTCGAGAAGGTATACGCTAGTCTACTCTGGTATATCGATGCCCCGTCTCGATACACCCACGACTAGGGACTTTGAAGGATGTACTTATAGACTATCTGTCCCCACTAGTATGATCTGCATCATAGTCCAGGTAGTCAAGTATATATCCTAAGGGCTTTACCAACATGTATTAGAGAGACAATCAGTATACACGTTAAGGTAAAGTTCAACCAGATAGCATACTATCATGTCGAGCAAGAAAGTCCTCCCTATATATGTCCCAGCATCCACTACAATATACATCCAATGTACAGTAATGGCCTCTAGGGCATACATATAACTAACAATCTCCCACTTGCACTAGGGCCATCTGATAGCAGTGGTTGTAGTATCTCATACTCAACCATCCCATAAAAATCTCTCTCTGGGAACAGGCCTTTGTGAGTGGATCCGCTGTGTTGTCCTCTGAGTCTACTCTCCTAACCTCGATCTCCTTGGAGATCAACCATCTCCATGATCAGGTGACACCGCCTTAGAATATGTATGGATCACTGATAGGACCGGCGTTCCTTGGCATAAGCCACAACTCCATTGTCTCACAATGGTAGGAACGTAGTTCATCTCATGAACCAATATACACCCAAACAACCTCTTTGGTAGCATCTTAAGTAGCGATGTATCCAGCCTTTATCGTCTAGTATACCACGGTATCTAGCTTGGAACTCTTCCAACATACCGTCCCTCCACTGAGGGTAAAGACAATGCCTGTGACTGACATTCAGTCGTCTTTATCACCCTGGAACCCTTCCAGTGATTCTCCCCAGGATCGATTGATACCATCTCACTACAACTAGTGAGAATCCTAACATCCAATTAGATCTATCTCATAGATTCACAACGCAGGATTTAGGAGGTATCACTTTGATCCTTTATGGAGAATCATTGTGATAAGCGGAGATTGACCGAGCGTCGCATAGGAAACTCCTTTCTTATCAAGAGCATGACATCCACGTACTCTACGAGGATCACCACCATACTCCCTACTACCTTTTTGTTTATACAAGGTTCATCTACCATTTTGATGATGTCAAACTCTTTGACTTATCCATCAAAACAGATGTTCCAACTCCGCGATACCTGCTTTATCCTATAAAATATCTTGCACACGTTTCCGCTGCTCCCACTGTCTACGAAGCCCTCTGGCTGTGTACTTATAGACGCTCTCTTCTAATACATTATTTAGAAAAGCAGTCATGACACCCAACCGCCAGATATCGTAGTCATGGTATGTAGCCGTGGCAAGTAGTATCTGGATGGACTTAAGCATAGGTACTGGAAAAGGTTTCATCATTATCCACGCCTGGTCGATGACGAAAACCTTTAACTAGTCTAGCTTTGAAAGTCTCAACTTTTCCATCTACACCAAGTAATCTTCTCAAGATTTACTTGCTCCTGATGGGGATTTAACCCTTCAGATATAGCAACCAAAGTCCATACTTTGTTGGTGTATAAGGATTCCATCTCAGATCGCTAAGCATCCAGCCATTCTTACAGAGTCTATACTCTCGATGGCCTGCTCGAAACTAGTTGGGTCATCATCTCATGTTGTAATCCTCGCTCTCACTGTCATCGAGAAACCGAAGTATCTCTCAGGTGGGTGAGGAACCCTACTAGATCGGCGGAGAGGCTGAGGTTCGTTGGAATCTACTGAATCCTTTAGTTCTACCAAATTATCTGTTGTAGTTTGTATAGCTAGAACTTTTCCAGTTCTACATTACAGACCTTGCCTCGAGCTTGTCCGGATTTTGCTTTTCAGACATAGGCTGGACAACCCCAGATCTTAACTAACTTAAGAGATGGGCTCTTCTCTTATCATATCAAATATGAAGTGGTAGGCAACTGATTTGATTTGAACCCTATTCAATAGGTATGCAGCTTCTCAAGTGCATAACTCCCAAAAGGAAAAAGGTAACTCAGCAGTACTCATCATAGAGCACACCATATCTGTAGGGTTCCTAGGCACTCTAGTTAAGTCTCACAAGTGATCAAACATGCACAAATAAAATTTTACGGGTGCCTACAAACCCGACTACGGATCGTTTACTAGATATTTAGGCGAAACATGTAAACTAATTTACATTTTTAACTAAGGGAACAGACATACAACCTTTGTAGATCCGGTCCACCACCTCCACGGCTCCGCAACGAAGTCCTCTCGCTGTCCAAGTGAACTCCCGGGCTCTAGCGTCGGCTTCGTCGAAGAATAAGCGAGCTAGGTCGTCAATATCCATGCCGAAGATGATCTACGTCGAGGCATCGCTAGATCAAGCTCCACCTTCACCAAACCTTGAAAATTTGTCAAGGAAACACACTCTACTACTTGGCAAGAGGTAGAGGATGAAGAAATAGGAAGTGGGTAGACTTTAGTTTTGGATTTCTCACTTGATTTGGCTAGTTGCCATTGAAGTAGAAAGCTTTTCTTCATGTTGAAGAAGATGATGAAGAAGAAGAAGATATGATAAGATTATTAAAAAAGAAAATAAAAAATAATACTTATCATGACTTCAACCATGGTTTAGTGTAGAGATTTAACCAAGGTTTAGATGAGTGGTTAGGGTTAGAGAAAAGACAAGAATGGTGGACTTAGTCAAGGTTTCAAGAAGCTTCAAAGAAAAAGACAAACTAAGCCACCATATCATTTTCTCTTTATCTTTTCCAAAACAATAATAAAAGGATAAATAAATAAGAGAAAAGAAACCCTAACCATTCAATAAACATGGTTTAATCTTTACACAAACCCAAAAGAGCAAGTATAATCAAACATGATACAATCTTGTGCACAAAAGTATATCACATATACAATGTGCACAAACCAAGTGAGTTAATCCATTTAAAGTGAACCATTACTAGTTAATGCAAAGTAATATATCAAATATATAATTATACATTAAATCATTAAATCAACACTTGATTCAATGATCCGGTTATATCGCATATAACCGGCTAGTATCCAATGTATCGGCTTATCGAATCAATCCTTGATTCGATAACTAGGTTATATCGCATACAACCATTCGACACATTCATCGCGAGAATGAAATACGGTATCACATACACGCATTATTCTCGGTCCCGCACATATCTCATATGCGCTCCTATTTCGTTTCGCTTGAGCCAGGAAACCTCTGTGTAGGACTCTAAAGACTCGTCAATACGCCGGCAGCAGATGATGATCATATCAAACACCCACAAGCCGCAAGCGGTCTGCCAAACGTAACGGCCACCCGGGTATTGAGCGATCAGAAGATCGACGAGCAAGCCCGCTCACACTCCTGTGAATCCAACCAGTAACACTTACCGTATAGTCCGGTCTGTTCGTCTGATATGTCGCATATCTCGCCTAGGGGTGGTAAACGTCAGACCCCAATAGCTCGATAAGTCATGCCGACTTGAGGTCCATAACATTCGTGAAACTACTGATAACTCTTACCAGTATATCACTGCAACCCTGGCCAGGGATTTCCTGTTATGACCAGTCGAGCATAGCACAACATCAACCCCCAATACCGGGAGAGACGAATCCCCTCCTATCGCTCATTGCCTCCATGTGAATCGGGACTGTACCCAAAAACCACTTGTTTGCACGACTCAGTAGAGCCGTGGTAGGGTGGAAATCAAAGCACAGTAGGAGACACACAAGACTCTATGACGATCTCGGGTCAACAGACTAAGCTGTACCAGTGTCACCAGAGAACTGCCATCTGACGTGAGGTATAATACCATCTGGGAGTTCTCGGCGAGTCCGTTCAGTGTACCCAGTCTCCACTGAGAACCCTCATACCATCTTTGATGTCAAACACCAATGGATATGGGATCATCCATCGCCCATCACATGGGTCGAGAAGATATACGCTAGTCTACTCTGGAATATCGATGCCCCGTCTCGATATTCCCACGACTAGGAACAATTCAAGGATGTACTCATGGACTACCCAGGCCCCACTAGTATGATCCACATCATAGTCCTGGAAGTCGAGCACACATCCTATGGGCTTTATCAACATGTAATCAGAGAGACAGAAAGTATACATGTTAAGATAAAGTGCAACCAGATAGCGTACTATCATGTCGAGCAAGAAAGTCCTACCTATATATGTCCCAGCATCCACTACAATATACATCCAATGTACAGTAATGGCCTCTAGGGCATACATATAACTAACAATATCAAATAGGGTGTATCTGCTCCGCCCCGATATACCATCGCATGGTGTATTCGGAGGAGTAATCCTGAGAGGGAATCTCATTCTCCTTTAGAATAGTCCAGGATTTCCATGCTCAAGTATTCTCCTCCTTGATCACATCAAAGGACATAATACTTATACCCGTATTGGTTCTCTAATTCTAACTTATATTCTGTGAATATCTCAAAAGGTTCGGACTTGTGTTTCAACAGGAACATAGGTTTGAATCTTGAAAGATCATCAGAGAATGTAATGAAGTATAAAGAACCGATCTTGGCATGTGCAGACAGGGGACCTACATACATCAACATGTATCGTCCCAAGAGTTTACTAACTCTTTCTCTGTTTCCAATAAACAGAGCTGGTGTCATTATATCTCTGTGACATGACTGGCAAGTTTCACAAGATGTAGATTTAAACTGATTTAAATATGCATCTTCATGCAACTTCAGCTAGTCGGGTCGCATTGATATGACCTAGTCTACAATGCCTCAAGAAGGATCCGTTCATTTCTGAACTCTTCCTCTTTTGTCTGTTCCGTATACTAAAGAACTGTAGTTTGATTTAGAACATTAATGCTTTTAGATAACGTGCCTGAACCAATCAACTTTTGATATAGGAAATGTTCAAAACATTATCCATCAATACAAAATTTTATCATTTCTTTACTGATAAAGAGACTGATATGATTTTGTATATCAGGTTCGGTATCTAATAACATTCATTCAGAATCAATGTATTGGTAATACAGGGTGACAGTGACCAACAGACTTGGCTGCAACTCTTGCCCCGTTTTCTGCCTCATGAAACTTATCACCCGTTCTCAGTTCTCTACCTTTCTGTAGCCCTATGTAACAAATTACATATCTGGGATCCTGATCTGGTATCACATACTCAGGACGTAAAGGATATTGAGAAACAGTTCTCTGTAGCGAACACACCCGAAGATGATGCATCAGCATGCACTCTCTTCGTTTGGGCGGCACGGGAATTCTGGTAATCCCCAATTTCCTGCTCTGTCTTATAACAATTATAAGTTGGAGCGGGACCAACGTTCCCCAGCTCAGTATAACAAGGGGGTTCGGTCAAATTTTCCATATTATTATCTTGATTAAGGCGTGATATGGTCGCTACCTGGAGAGAGAGAGAAGAAAACACTCAGCGTGCGCTCTTGCAAGATCAGATTGGTTATTATTTTATCTAATCAGGATGGCTCCCACTGCTTTTTATCAAATATTCCTTCAAACCCTAAAAGGAAAGACTAGCCGGGATTAATTACACACTACAAGTTCGCCAATCTTTCAGCCAGGCCAGTGTCGGTACTTTGAGGGAGGTCCCCCGTGCTTTCGCACGAACCTAATTAATGTAAACCTCATTTTCCCAGAGGCGTAACCCCATTGACAACTTTATAGACACCTACTTGATTAGCTAATTGCAATGTGTAAAACTCTCCCAGGAGTAACTCTTACTCGCAGCGGGTATCGGGATCCAACTATCTCATAGATGGTATGCAATCTCATTGCAAATTTCAACACTTGAAATTCCCGATAATATTTTGCCCCTAGCGTCCTATGACCTTGACGGAGGCCAAACAATCCATAGTCCGCTAGTCAAGTTCAACCCGTCATTTCCTGATTGAATTAAACCCACCCGCACGACCCTTGACGGAGGCCAAACAACGCCGTACGAATACCCTAATCCAATCGCATCATATGCTAGCAGATAAGCACTAGTTAGCTACCGTACACTACGCCTTGACGGAGGCCAAACAACCGCAGCACGAATACTAACTAGTACGTATCTGAAATGACGGAGGGCTACGACAGGTTTTTCTGAAAACCTATTGCGTAATGAACTTGATATCGTTGTAGAATCAAATAATTTTAAAAATGGAGTGCTTTTGAGGCTTTCCTAGTTTTGCTAAAGGAGTCACTCCCGGTGAAGGGATCGTCGGTCCTTTCCTCGTCGAATGAGCTGCGGGATATATCATATATATCACTGTGGAAAGCAAAAACTCTTAAAAGCAATCAAAAGACAAACCGAGTGTGTAGCATCTGCTAGTTATTGCTAAAGGGGTCACTCCCGGTGAAGGGATCTCGGTCCTTTCCTCATCGAATAAGGTGCAGGATATATCACATATACCTCTGTGCAAAGCAAGAACTGTAGCTACCTGTTTTATTTTGAAATTCGATTCTATAACATCTTAGGTTTCTTTTATTTCATTAATCACATTAATGAAGTCCCATCATTTAAGTTACCTAAACATCACAGATAAATACGACGTACACTTATGCCATCCGCATTCGCCTCGATGTCCCCTCGTGCACCGTTAGGTTAGGTGACTAACGGCAGAGCGGGGCAGGGCTAGCGCGGGTGTAAAATATAAGTAACGTCTATATAATATATCATATATACTATATACTGTATCTATCACAGAACATCACATGATCACATCACAGATATCGCAGCAGAAGAAACAAATGAAACATTGGATATACTAGGACGTCCGTGTTTTCAATACGAGCCAGTATAAAACACGGATTCCACAGTCGTGATGAATAGCCAAACCCACACCCCTAGACCCCTACGAGAGCGGCAAGCAACCCTACCAATTCTAGAGTTAGGAGACCCGGACTCGACTCCTCGAGTTGGTCTCCCACTGGACTCCAGAACCCGGTTACTTGTGCCCTCCTCCTTGGGTCTATCCTAGTGCGGAAAAAGAAAATAATATACAAACGGTGACAACTTCCGCAACCTGGAAGTGCCCCAATAAAAGAATATTACATACAAGTTTTTACATGAATGAAAATGAAAAACACTCATCTCACATAAAAAACCCGGCTATTCAAACACGACGATCCAATATAACATATCCAGCAACACATAACATCACATGTCATCAACGTAAGTAAATATGCGCATCCCAATTGTCGTTGACATATAGAAACGAAACCGGCGATATCACACATTACACTTACGGTCACAGAAAAGAAAGTGTAAAACTACAACAGTTGGAATCCGCAATCTGCATAGACATCGCATGCCTAATCAAATGAATTCCTTAGACATCGCATGCCTACCAATTAAAAACCCCGCATTTTAGTCTCAAAATCGAAAACACTTTTTAATAAAAAGTCGGGAAATTCAACAAGATTCCCGACATCCTGATCGAATGCTCGTCGCAAACTTTAGTAGGCGGCCGCACCCCCGATACCGTCGACGAAGTGCACCAAGGAGGAACACCGCTACCGCGAGCACCCGAACGGATGCTTTCGGCGACGGGGTTCTCCTACAGTCACTTGGTCGGGGCTATGGAGTGAGGCTGTCTATTAAGTTAACCCGGCGAGTATCCGCGTACGCTACGTGATTGCGACGGACTTTTGATCACATCAAAATTCCGTGGCAACCGATCAAGTGAGACTAAACTGCTAAGTTTATAACATTCATTCAGTTATCTGATAACTTATTGTGAATTCCAATTATTGTATCACATTCCAGATAATTAGAAAATGTTAAACTTTTCTATCGAACATTCAAACACCCAAGTTTTCCCGAAACAGATCAACTCATGAAATAAGTTCAAAGACATTCACTTCATGCCTCAGTACCAACGGTCCAGCCGTAGAAGGGTCAAGCCAACGCCTCACATGTGGCACGCCGTACTGCCCCAAACCCGAAGGTTCAAAGGGCAGTTCAAGACGGTCACATAATCGAGTTAAGGTTTGTTGTCTTCTAGAGGGACCATCGCATTACTTGCACTACTTTGAACGTCATTAAACTACGGAAAGATCCAACACTTGGAAATTTCCCGACAGGGGAAAAGGTGGGTATTTATATCCGGTCGAACTTTTTAACATATTCAAAAATTTGTAAGTCGATGTACTACACCCCAGAACTTGTGGGAAGGCGGAATTTTCAAAAACGATCTTGTTTAGTGAACGAACATCGACTAACCGCTTGAATCGAAGCTAAACTATAAATAACCAAACACAAAGTGTTTCTAAACTACTGTGTTTAGGGATTATACCTAATGAACCAACTCCTTCGTCTTTACGATCTCCTTGTCCTCCTCGGCCTTCTCTAGGTAGTAGACGATCCACCCGAGAGCAAAACTCCAAGCTAAACCTCTAAACTTGAGGCAACTAACCTTCTTGGATTGCTAATCAAAGAAGCTAGGATGAAATAGAGTGATGGTTATGGATTGATTAGTCTTACTAACCCTTGTACTCAACTCATGAGAAGGGAGGATTAGTCTTTGAAGATGGAGAGCTTGAGGAGAGAGAATGTGAGAATGAGATGTGAATAAAGTTATGAGTATCATAATAGATATGAAGCATTTTCTAATAAGAAGAAAAGAATAAAGAGTGATGAATAATCATGCTTCATAAAATATCAAGTGGTGATTCATTAGCATGAGTCATTAAGCAATAAATGTGCATTAATGAGATGAATGAATCACCCTCATGACTCATATAACTCATTCAATGTATATGACACATAACCCTCCTTAGTCACCATCTTCTAGAAGCTTCTCGCACAATTACGAGAACGCCCCTTCGATCCGTAAAAATACGGAAAAACTTTAGACTGTATAAATCCAATAACCGGATACCAGTAACTGGCTTAAACCAAAGCCGACTGGTAAAAACTGTCCGAAAGTCGTACGCGCGTAAACGCACGTATGCGTCCGAACCCTTTGTCGCAAAACCATGCGACCTCTATATCGTTTCGCCTGGAATAGGAAACTCTCTGTGTGGGACTCTAGAGACTCGACTACTACGCTGGCAGTGGGTTTAACCACAGAACGCAAGCGGCACTAGCTGTACGTAACGGTCCCCAGGTAGTTGTCGATAAGAAGGCCGATGAGGAAACCCATCCGAACTCCTACTGAGTCTGCTGTGACAATCTCCATACAGTCCGGTCCGTTCGTCCAAGACTATCGCATATCGGGCCTAGGGGGGCGGCAAGCGTCAGTCCCCTAATAGCGGTATAAGTCGTGTCGGAGCGAAGCCCATTACACCCTGAGAAACTACTGGAACCTACCAGCAAATCTCGCTTGCCCTGGCCAGGGACTTTGCGTAATGGCTCTCTGACACAGCACGATATCTACTCCCAATACCGGGAGGGACGAATCCTGTCTAACCGCCACTGCCTCCAAGTGCTCGGGACTGCACCCAACTGCTACCTGTTTGCACGACTCATTTGAGCCGTGGTAGGGTAGCAATCTAAGAACAGTGGGACACACTCGAGGCGAAGTAGCAGTGTCAAGTCTGCGGACTATGCTGTACTCATGTCACCTGGGAACTGCTCACTGACGACTGGTATCAAACCAACCAACAGTTCCCTGTGAGTCCTGTCCGGTGTACCCGTAACCTAACGAGCACCTGCATACTATCTCCAGTACGACGTACTGACGGCTGTGGGACAGACCATCTTCCCAACTGGGATGAGAAGCGTACACACTAGTCTACTCCGGAGTATCGATGCTCTGTCTCGATAATCCAACGACCAGGGACCTGAATAAGGATGTGCTTGTAGACTACCCAGCCCCCACTAGTGTGACTGCCATCACAACGCTGGTAGACAAGCAAGATCCTAAGAGCTCTATCAATACGTACACTCACATATTAAGATAGAAAAACCAAGTAGCATACTACCATGTTTAGCAAGACTGTTATATACATGTGAATATCCCAAGCTTCCATTAAGTAATATACAAACTAGTATGATACAGTAATGGCCTTCTAGGGCATAAACACTAACAATCTCCCACTTGCACTAGGGCCATGTACTGGTATATCGTAGACCGATGATCTCGAGTAGCCTCTCGAACTGAATCTGAGGTAGGGCCTTTGTGAATGGATCAGCAATGTTCTTTTCAGAAGCAACTCTCCGAACCTCGATCTCCTGACGATCAATGATCTCCCTGATCAGGTGATACCGTCTTAAGATGTGTCTGGACTTCTGATGGGACCTTGGTTCCTTCGCTAAAGCTATAGCTCCGTTGTCGTCGCAATACAGAGGTATTGGATCAACTATGGTAGGAACCACCTGAAGTTCTGTTAGGAACTTCTTCATCCAGACTGCTTCTTTTGCGGCATCGCAAGCAGCTATATACTCCGCTTCCATCGTCGAGTCAGCAACGGTGTCCTGCTTGGAGCTCTTCCAGCACACCGCCCCTCCATTGAGGGTAAAGACATAACCCGACATGGACTTGGAATCGTCCTTATCACTCTGGAAGCCGGAATCAGCAAAGGCCTCCAACCTAAGGTCTTTTCCGCCGTAAACCAAGAACATCTCCTTAGTCCTCCTCAGGTACTTGAGAATGTTCTTTACTGCTATCCAGTGTTTCTCCCCTGGGTCTGACTGATACCGGCTTACCACGCTCAGTGCGTAAGCTACATCTGGTCTGGTGCACAACATCGCAAACATTATAGAGCCTACCGCAGAAGCGTAGGGTATAATAGACATGCGTTCCCTTTCCAAATCAGTCTTGGGAGACATCTCTTTGGAGAGGGTGATTCCGTGACAAGCCGGTAGATTACCGCGCTTAGAATCTTCCATACTGAATCTTTTCAGTACAGTGTCGATATACCTGGACTGCGAAAGTCCCAACATCCTCTTGGATCTATCACGATAGATCCGGATCCCCAGAATGTAAGAGGCATCACCCAGGTCTTTCATGGAGAACCTGTGTGACAAGAATCCTTTGACAGATTGTAGCATAGGAATGTCATTTCCTATCAATAGAATGTCATCCACGTACAAGACGAGGAATACGACACTTCTGGCTACAACTTTACTATATATGCACGGTTCATCTGGATTTTTGATAAAGTCATATTCTTTGACTGTCTCATCAAAACAGATGTTCCAACTCCGCGATGCCTGCTTTAGTCCTTAAATGGACTTAAGCAGCTTGCATACTTTCCCGCTGCTCCCACTCTGATTGAAACCCTCTGGTTGATCCATATAGACGCTCTCTTCTAAATTTCCATTCAGAAAAGCCGTCTTTACGTCCATCTGCCAGATTTCATAATCATGGAAGGCAGCAATAGCAAGAAGGACCCGAATGGATTTGAGCATAGCCACTGGAGAAAAAGTTTCGTCATAGTCCAAACCAGGTCTTTGACGAAAACCCTTTGCAACAAGTCTAGCCTTATAGGTTTCCACCTGTCCATCTACACCAATCTTTTTCTTGAAGATCCATTTGCATCCTATGGGTTTTACCCCATCTGGAGCAAAGTCCAAAGTCCATACTTTGTTGGTGTACATGGATTCCATCTCGGTCCGCATTGCATCTAGCCATCGTACCGAGTCGCCGCTCTGGATGGCCTGCTGGAAGTCAGTAGGTTCATCATCATCTATGATGCAATCCTCTCTATCCCCATCTATGAGAAAACCGTAGTATCTCTCAGGCGGATGAGACGGCCTACTACTCCTGCGGAGGGGTGCGGGAATGTTCTGTTCTTCTTGAACCTCTGGTTCTACCAAACTTTCAGTAGCAGTTTGTGGTTCTGGAATTTCTTCCAGTTCTATTTCGCTCCCACTTATTTCCTTTTCTAAAAACTGATATTCTAGAAAATGGGCATTACGAGAAACAAACACCTTTTGTTCCTCTGCGTAATAGAATAGATACCCCTTGGAGTTCTTTGGATATCCCACAAACTGACACTTTACTGATCGTGCCTCGAGCTTGTCCACATGCTGCTTTTTAACAAAAGCTGGACATCCCCATATTTTCAGATACTGAAGATAGGGTTTCTTCCCACTCCACATCTGATATGGTGTGGTAGGCACAGTCTTGGTAGGAACCATGTTCAAAAGATATGCCGCTGATTCTAGCGCATAACCCCAGAAAGATCGCGGTAACTCAGCATTACTCATCATGGATCGTACCATAGCCAATAGGGTTCGATTCCGTCTCTCCGATACACCGTTATGCTGTGGAGTGTATGGAGGAGTAAGCTGAGAGAGAATTCCTTTCTCTTTTAGGTAACCAAGGAACTCGGCACTCAAGTATTCACCACCTCGATCAGATCTAAGTGTCTTGATACTTTTGCCGGTTTGGTTTTCTACTTCATTCTTATACTCTCGGAATTTCTCAAAAGCCTCGGATTTATGTTTCATCAGATAAATGAATCCGTATCTTGAGTAATCATCCGTGAAAGTAATGAAATAGGAAAAACCACCTCTCGCATGTGTAGACATTGGACCGCATACATCGCTGTGTATGAGTCCTAAGAGCTCGCTCGCTCTTACTCCTTGTCCAGTAAATGGAGTCTTTGTCATCTTTCCTTTGAGACAGGATTGACAAGTGTCATAAGTTTGATATTCGAACGAGTCCAAATATCCTTCTTTATGCAACTTAGTCAACCTTCTCTCATTGATGTGACCCAGTCTACAATGCCATAAGAAAGCTTTATTTAAATCTGGAGACTTTCTTTTTAGTGTGTTCTGGACATTGAAAATTTGGAGTTGGTTTAAAACATATATGCCGTTATTTAGAGTACCGGACCCAATCAAACCATGATTAAGGTGGATGTTAACAACATCTCTTACAAACGTGAAATCATAACCTTTATTTGATAACAAGGAAACTGATATGATATTACACGTTAAGCTTGGTACAAAATAACAGTTATGTAAAACCAAAATATGTCCACTCGTCAATCCTAGGTGATAATCCCCAACGGACGCAGCTCCCACGCTAGCTCCGTTAGCAACCCTGAGGATCATATCACCTTCCTTCAGCACTCTACGGTTTCTCAGTGCCTGCAATGAATTGCAAATATGAGATCCTGATCCGGTATCCAATACGCAGGAAGTAGAGTTGATCGACAGACAATTCTCAATTACAAACACACCTGAAGTCGAACCCACAGCTTGCTTCGGTACCTGGTTCTTGGCGTTCCACGCCTTGCAATCCTTCTTCCAGTGCCCTTTCCTGTGACAATGGAAGCACTCATCCTGGCCCACTACCGGTACCGCAAACTTTTTCTTTCCCTTCTTTCCCACCTTACTAACACCTCCTCTAGGTTTGGGTGCGGCCTTCTTCTTCCTTCCTTTGGCCCTAGCCTTGGACCCGGAAGAAGATGCACCGCCAACAAACATAGCGGGTGTTTCCCTTGCCTTCTGCAAGGTGCCCTCTGCACTCCTTAACATGTTCAGGAGTTCCGCAAGTTCAACTTCTTTTCCTTGAAGGTTGAAGTTGAGGATAAACTGGGCGTAGGTGGGAGGAAGGGACTGGAGAATAAGGTCTGTATACAGCTCATTATCCAAAGTCGTCCCAAGGTCTGCGAGCTCTTCAATATAGCCGATCATCTGTAGGACATGTTCACCTACCGATGACCCGACAGCCAACCTCGCTCGAAACAAGTTCTTAGAGGTCTCGTATCTTGCTATACGAGATTGCTCTCCATAAAGTTCCTTTGTATGGAGAAATATGCCATCTAGGGACATATCCTCGTGCCTCCTCTGATGTTCATTGTTCATTGAGGCAAGCACGATGCACTTGGCTCTCGCGCAATCTAAATCCCAGGTTTTGCGGATTTCCTTATCCGCATTGCTGGATTTAGGACCAGGGACAGCAGGTGCCGTAGCGGTGAGGATGTACCCCAATTTGTCATAGGTCAAAGCCATTTTGACATTCCGCAGCCAATCTTTATTTGGCCCTGTCAGTATATTTTTCTCTAAAAGTAACTTAAGTCCAGTCATTTTCAGGGTCGCTGCAATTAGGAGAGAGAGAAGAAAAACTCTTTAGCATGATGCTCTTGCAAGTTTAGAGTGGTTTTTAGTTTATCTAAACTGGATGGCTCCCACTGTTTCTCGAATCCTTCCTCAAACCATAAAAGAAGAATTAGCCAGGACTATTCTCACCGTACAATACTTGCTTAACCGTTCAGCCAGGCCAGTGTCGATACTTCGAGGGAGGTTTTCCAACGCTTTCGCGAAGTTCCTTAATTAAATAACCTCTTTTCTCTGGGGGCGTAACCCCGCTGACACCTTTCTGGACACCTACTAGGTTTATAGCATTGATCGTTAAGTGACAAATATCCTGATAAGTAGCATATACTCACAGTAGGATCGGGATCCAAATATCATCGTATGATAATGTTGAAGGAGTGCTACCAACATTCATCAAACTCCAAATGGTATGCATCTCTTTGCAAATTTCAGTTTCTTTAGAAATTCCCGATATATGTTTTTGCCCCATGCTCTTATGACCTTGGCGTTGGTCAAAATATCATAAGTCACATGTCAAGTTCTGCCCATCATTATCTTGTTAATTTGAACCCATCCGTACATATCCTTAACGTTGGCCAAAATGATCATACGACTGTCCCAAACTAACTCATCTATCTATGCAACAAATGAATACCCAGCAGCTACCAAACAATATCCTTGGCGTTGGTCAAAATACATAGCTTGAATACTACTGAATACCCAGATGAAATGACGGAGGGCTACGACTGGTTTTGGCGAAACCGTGAACGTAGTGAACTTGATATAACCGAAGGAACCTGATAGCTTTTTAAAAGGAGTGGTTAAAGCTCCGCATTTAAAAATATCTGTTTTTAAAATTAACCGAGTGATTTCTTTTAAAATGTTCCAACGATTTAAACTTTGGTTTGTTTTTCTTTGCATTATAGATAATGCGTCCCATCATTACCCTATCATTGCAGAAAACAACGAAAATACAACGTCCTCTTATGCCATCCGCATTCGCCACGGGGTCCCGTCATCACCCGTTAGGTTACTTAACTAACGACAGAGCGGGGGCTGGGCTAGCGCGGGTGTAAAACATAAGTGACGTCTAAATAGCTATCATATATATAGATATTTTACATTCGTCTGACGCAATGATATACATTCCAGAACACAGATAAACAATATTGGATTTGCAAGCAATCTGTATTTCTTTTGAGCCTGCAAGAAAAGACAGATTACACAGTTGTGATGAATAGCCGTTACCCCACCCTCGACCCCTACGGGTACGGCAAACTGCCCGCCCGGCAGTTTGTGTACCCCATCTTGGGTCAGTCCTAGGAGCAAAAACAGTAAAATGAAATAATACAACGGTAGCTACAACCGCAACCTGGATGTTCCCCGCAAAAATAATATTACAACAAATTACATTTACAACAAATGAATTAAACAATAACCCATTGCAAACCCCGGCTATACACCACAACAGTCCAATACAGTTTATATGCACAAATAGATATAACCATTACAGAAATGTGTAACCCCCTGCCAACCGACATACTAGCAGTTAGGGGTGGTTTACGAACACATTAAACAATCACAGATATAATCCAATATGCAAATACTGTACAATTTCGATCGATTAAACATCTTTAATATTGCTCCAAAAACTGCTCTGTAAACTGGAAACCTGAGCAAAATTAAAATATTCCAGAAAACACCAAATACCAGAGAGGACCCACACATGAAAAATGAGTCCATGACTCGGCAACTCGGCCGCGGAAGAGCGGCGGATCGGTAGGGATCCGCCGCGCTTCCGCGGCTCATTAGCCGATTCATGGGCTCAAATTTCATGGGTGTTCTCCTGGACCCTTTTCATGCTTTCTGAGTGACCCTGAAAAATTTTTAGACTTCATTTTAATTTCGACAGAAACTTGACAGATTTAGGGTTTTCCGGCTTCGTTTTTCCGTTCGAAATTCGTACAAATTTGCAATTAAGTTATTTATTGTTTAGCGAGGCTCTGATACCACTGTAAGTCGATGTACTACACCCCAGAACTTGTGGGGAGGCGGAATTTTCAAAAACGATCTTGTTTAGTGAACGAACATCGACTAACCGCTTGAATCGAAGCTAAACTATAAATAACCAAACACAAAGTGTTTCTAAACTACTGTGTTTAGGGATTATACCTAATGAACCAACTCCTTCGTCTTTACGATCTCCTTGTCCTCCTCGGCCTTCTCTAGGTAGTAGACGATCCACCCGAGAGCAAAACTCCAAGCTAAACCTCTAAACTTGAGGCAACTAACCTTCTTGGATTGCTAATTAAAGAAGCTAGGATGAAATAGAGTGATGGTTATGGATTGATTAGTCTTACTAACCCTTGTACTCAACTCATGAGAAGGGAGGATTAGTCTTTGAAGATGGAGAGCTTGAGGAGAGAGAATGTGAGAATGATATGTGAATAAAGTTATGAGTATCATAATAGATATGAAGCATTTTCTAATAAGAAGAAAAGAATAAAGAGTGATGAATAATCATGCTTCATAAAATATCAAGTGGTGATTCATTAGCATGAGTCATTAAGCAATAAATGTGCATTAATGAGATGAATGAATCACCCTCATGACTCATATAACTCATTCAATGTATATGACACATAACCCTCCTTAGTCACCATCTTCTAGAAGCTTCTCGCACAATTACGAGAACGCCCCTTCGATCCGTAAAAATACGGAAAAACTTTAGACTGTATAAATCCAATAACCGGATACCAGTAACTGGCTTAAACCAAAGCCGACTGGTAAAAACTGTCCGAAAGTCGTACGCGCGTAAACGCACGTATGCGTCCGAACCCTTTGTCGCAAAACCATGCGACCTCTATATCGTTTCGCCTGGAATAGGAAACTCTCTGTGTGGGACTCTAGAGACTCGACTACTACGCTGGCAGTGGGTTTAACCATAGAACGCAAGCGGCACTAGCTGTACGTAACGGTCCCCAGGTAGTTGTCGATAAGAAGGCCGATGAGGAAACCCATCCGAACTCCTACTGAGTCTGCTGTGACAATCTCCATACAGTCCGGTCCGTTCGTCCAAGACTATCGCATATCGGGCCTAGGGGGGCGGCAAGCGTCAGTCCCCTAATAGCGGTATAAGTCGTGTCGGAGCGAAGCCCATTACACCCTGAGAAACTACTGGAACCTACCAGCAAATCTCGCTTGCCCTGGCCAGGGACTTTGCGTAATGGCTCTCTGACACAGCACGATATCTACTCCCAATACCGGGAGGGACGAATCCTGTCTAACCGCCACTGCCTCCAAGTGCTCGGGACTGCACCCAACTGCTACCTGTTTGCACGACTCATTTGAGCCGTGGTAGGGTAGCAATCTAAGAACAGTGGGACACACTCGAGGCGAAGTAGCAGTGTCAAGTCTGCGGACTATGCTGTACTCATGTCACCTGGGAACTGCTCACTGACGACTGGTATCAAACCAACCAACAGTTCCCTGTGAGTCCTGTCCGGTGTACCCGTAACCTAACGAGCACCTGCATACTATCTCCAGTACGACGTACTGACGGCTGTGGGACAGACCATCTCCCCAACTGGGATGAGAAGCGTACACACTAGTCTACTCCGGAGTATCGATGCTCTGTCTCGATAATCCAACGACCAGGGACCTGAATAAGGATGTGCTTGTAGACTACCCAGCCCCCACTAGTGTGACTGCCATCACAACGCTGGTAGACAAGCAAGATCCTAAGAGCTCTATCAATACGTACACTCACATATTAAGATAGAAAAACCAAGTAGCATACTACCATGTTTAGCAAGACTGTTATATACATGTGAATATCCCAAGCTTCCATTAAGTAATATACAAACTAGTATGATACAGTAATGGCCTTCTAGGGCATAAACACTAACAAAATTATCCGGAAAGCCACACAGACAAAATTTGATAATCCGATCGAACATTCGAATCCCCAAAACAACCCAGAAAATTCAACTCTTGAATAAATATTAAAAAATCCCAGAAAATCCAACACCAGAAATGAGGAATTACTGTGCAAAAATTATGGGGCAATGTGACAATACGGCCGCGAAACCGCCGCAGAAGCCATGCTTCTGCCGCGGTTCCGTCGCACTTTAGAGGCATCTTTGGGTAATTTTTGCACCGTAATTCTTAGAATTCCCTGCTGAATTTTTTAAGAATTTTTAATTTGGAAAAAACCACTTTTTCAGAAAAATTCCAGAGAGCAAGAAATTTTAGGGTTTCGGGTTCGATCGGGTTTCAAACTTCGTCTACGCATCGCCTAAGGCTCTAGCTAGGCTCTGATACCACTGTAGGGTTCCTAGGCACTCTCAAGAGGTCTCACAAGGCATCAACCATGCCAATTTCAAATTTTACGGTGCCGAGAAACCCTAGACTACGGATCGTTAACTAGATGTCTAGGCGAAAGATGCAACTAGTAAACTACCTTAACTAAGTGAACGGAAATACAACCTTTGTAGATCCGGTCCTCCACCTCCACGGCTCCGTGATGAAGTCCTCTCCGCTGTCCAAATGCAATCCCGGGCTTTAGCGTCGGCTTCATCGGAGAAATGGGCGGGCAAGGTCGTCGGCTTCGTGCCGAAGATGATCTACGTCGAGGCATCACAAGATCAAGCTCCTACTTCACCAAGTCATGAAACTTGTGAAGAAAACACACTCTACTACTTGGCAAGAGGTAGAGGATGAAGAAATAGGAGGTGGGTACACTTTAGAATTTGATTTATCACTCATTTTCTCACTTTGCCATTGATGGAGGCAAGGTTTTCATCAAGTAGAAGATGAAGAAGAAGAAGAAGATATATTATGATAAGTTCTTATGAAAAGAATAATAAAATGATTCTTATCATAAAATTAACCATGGTAATGTGTAGAGAATAAACTAGGGTTAGTTGGAATGGTTAGGGTTAAGGATGAGATAAGAATGGTGGACTAGGTCAAAGCTTCATGAAGCTTCAACAAAACTACAAATAAAGCCACCATTCTTTTCTTATCATTTCCAAAATGAATAAACAAATAAATAAATGAATAAGAAAATGAAAAAGAAAACCCTAACCATTTAAATAACCATGGTTTAATCTTTACACAATACAAGTAAGCATGTATCATCAAACATGATACAATCAAGTGCACAAAAGTATATCACATATACAACTTGTGAACTTCAAGTGAGAAAATACATTTAAAGTGAACCAATACTAGTTAATGCAAAGTAATATATCAAATATATAATTATACATTAAATCATTAAATCAACACTTGATTTAACGATCCGGTCATATCGCATATAACCGACTAGTATCCTATGTATCGGCTTATCGAATCAATACTTGATTCGATAACTAGGTTATATCGCATATAACCAATCGATACATTTATCACGAGAATGAAATACGGTATCACATACACGCATGATTCTCGGTCCCGCACATATCTCATATGCGCTCCTATTTCGTTTCGCTTGAGCCAGGAAACCTCTGTGTAGGACTCTAAAGACTTGTCAATACGCCGGCAGCAGGTGATGATCATATCAAACACCCACAAGCCGCAAGCGGTCTGCTAAACGTAACGGCCACCCGGGTATTGAGCGATCAGAAGATCGACGAGCAAGCCCGCTCACACTCCTGTGAATCCAACCAGTAACACTTACCGTACAATCCGGTCTGATCGTCTGATATGTCGCATATCTCGTCTAAGAGTGGTAAACGTCAGACCTCAATAGATCGATAAGTCGTGTCAATATGAGGTCTATAACTATTCGAGAAACTACTGGTAACACTTACCAGTAAATCTCAGCAACCCTGGCCAGGGATTTCCTGTTATAGCCAATCGAACACAGCGCAACATCAACTCTCTATACCGGGAGAGACGAATCCCCTCCTATCGCTCATTGCCTCCATGTGACTCGGGACTGTACCCAAAAACCACCGTTTTGCACGCCCTCTTGGACATGGTAAGATGGAAATCAAAGCACAGTGGGAACCACACAAGACTCTATGACGATCTCGGGTCAACAGACTACTCTGTACCAGTGTCACCAGAGAACTGCCATCTGACGTAAGGTATAATACCATCTGGGAGTTCTCGGCGAGTCCGTCCAGTGTACCCAGTCTCCACTGAGCACCTGTATATCATCTCTGATGTCAAACACCAATGGATATGGGATCATCCATCGCCCATCTGTATGGGTCGAGAAGGTATACGCTAGTCTACTCTGGTATATCGATGCCCCGTCTCGATACACCCACGACTAGGGACTTTGAAGGATGTACTTATAGACTATCTATCCCCACTAGTATGATCTGCATCATAGTCCAGGTAGTCAAGTATATATCCTAAGGGCTTTACCAACATGTAACAGAGAGACAATCAGTATACACGTTAAGGTAAAGTTCAACCAGATAGCATACTATCATGTCGAGCAAGAAAGTCCTCCCTATATATGTCCCAGCATCCACTACAATATACATCCAATGTACAGTAATGGCCTCTAGGGCATACATATAACTAACAATATCTCCGTTCGTATTAAATCATCAAGATTTTCACGCCAAACTGTCTTTTGTTTTTGGACCTAGGTAACTTGAGTAATTTAGTCCGCTGGGGTGTTTCAACACCTAATGCCCTAAAGCCAACTGGTTTGGGTGCATTGGCTAAAAACTCACTAAGAAGCCTAGAAAGTCCAGATTATAACAAAGTCAAGCAAGTGTTCTCTCCGAGTTAAAATTCCTAACGGTTCTTTGTGTGAGAATAATCTTGATAAAAGACAGGCTTTTATAAAAATTTTAGCGGAGATATGAAGGTTTTATTCTATGATAAAGACTATTGCACGTTCACAGAGGTGTGTATGAAATGAAAACAAGAAAAAGGTGGAGTGAAAAATAAGACCTAGTTTCCTGTTAAGGAAGATAGAAATTCTAAAGTTGAAACTTTACTGGAAAACGAAACTTGAAAAATGCTTAACTCTTTATAAAACTTATGTGATCCTTTTAAGAAAAATTTATCTGGACTTATTGTATGATATGATGACTTTATTCGATCCTTCTGAAACTTAACGACACTATTTGCACTGCACGTAAAGACATATAAAATCTGTAGTTAAATAAGAAGCGAGGTGTGAAAAATAAAGGTTCGATAGTCTAGACTTAGGATAATAGAATTATTATTTTCTGAAACAAAACTTTAGGGTTTGAATCTTAGTTATTTTACAAAACTAAATTGACCGGATTTTGTGGGTGTAATCCGCTGAAAACCCTCAGGAGACAACACTCCTCCTACTAGGGACACCTAGAGGTTTAACGGCTTGTTGCACATGCTCAGTGCAATCGCGTTCCCTGCGAAAGTGAGGTTAGGAAATTTTTATGAATAAATTGGCTTTGCTCGGGACGAGCAAATGATAAGTTTGGGGGTATTTGTTCATATCAGATTATTGCATTTTTATACCACCCAATTTTTATCATATTGCTTATCGGTAGGTACTCTTGAGCCGTGTTTGCTAGTCAATTACAGGATACAGGTTCTCGGCTCTTAACAATGAAATTCATGGAAAAACACGACAAAATCCGGGTTCCTGCCAACCACAGATAAAACACAGGTCTCCGCTCTTTATCCGTCTGTTGCCACACACCAGTTTAAGAGACAAAATGGCAAATCAATGTCGCTTTCATGCACAAGGCTCAATGGCAGCACAAGATCCAAGAAATCTACACGGAGCTCGAGGAAATCATGACTAAAAGATCCACATCAAATCACCTATTGCTCAACAGAAATTCTGGAAAAATCGTGAAGAAAATCTGAGAAAATTCATATGCCAGAATAAAGGACATGAAAGACCAGGGAAGCCCAAAAAAGCAGAGAGCCCAACTCCTCTAAAGGGCCGCGGAACCGCGGCCAATAGGGGGTCTAGGCCGCGGTTCCGCAGCCGTATAGTGGCGGCAGTCGACCAATTTTTAGGGGCTATTTTGTCTTTTCATCCTTGTTCAGAATTTTGCCGTAGGTTTTTATCTCCCTGCCTATAAATAGCCCAGAACTTGCCAAAGCCAAGGATGCATAATCTTGTATTTTTCTAGGGTTAGAATACTTGTTTCTTCTTCCTCTTCTCATCTCTTCTCCATTGAAAAACTTGTAGTGAGCTTTTGTGAGTGAAGAATGATGAATAAAGAAGTTCCTTTTGTTATTATATCTTGTCTTGTTCTTTAGTTAAAATTATTATTGCTTGTAATTTTCATTTGTTAACTTAGTTGTTGTTATTTCTTGTTTTTTCTTTCTTTTCTCTTTTCCTTTATCCTTAAACAACCATGACGCTTACGCTTGATCCTTGCCAAGGTGAGGTCGCAAATAGCTAGTTGTTATCTCCTAATCTCCTTCTTTCTATCTTCCTCTTTGGTTTTGTTTTCTTTTCGTTATGATGTGTGAGTAGTTTCCATACTTGTTAGGGTAGGATAAGGGAAGTTTGAGAGAAGGAAATCTCTCTCACTCTTTCCTTGCCCAACATCTTAAATCGACTCCCGTTAATTGAACCACAATCCGCTCCCTACGGCACCCTATCCTACATGATAGCGGTGATTCCGTAATGAGACCGGTTGTGGTTGAATTAACCGGAGGTTATGGCTAAGAGCCAAGAACGGACGGACAAGCACCAAAAGGAAGAACTTAAGCGTTGGAAAGCCTAGCTTATACTCGCAAGTTTCTTCCTAGTCGTGCTAATCCCCGTTGTTGCCGATTACCGTAACACCGATATTAAGAGTGGCAACGAAAGAAGTGAGCGACTCCTAACTCAAACTAACCTAATCCTAACCCTAACAAGCTCTCTTTACATATCATTTTAACACTTAGATAATCACAAACAAATCTGGACTTTCGGACTTAACTCGTTAAAGCACATAGAAAAAGATTCCCATCTCCCTGCGGACGACCCGTACTCAACCGGCTAGCTACATGCAAAACCGTTTTGATTGCGGTAATTAACTAAACTTGAACACGCAGAATCGCTACCAATCAACCTACATAGAGAACTGGTTTTTTATTGGGAGATTGGGAACCGCAGGATATATTTAAAAACTGGAATCATTTTAAAAGAGCGGTTTTCCCTCAATATGTCATATCACTGTTCCATGTTGCATGATATACGGATATGCTCGCATTTCTCTTATATGTCGCATACATTATGCTCTATTATTTTACGCATTGAGATATGCTGTTTTCATGAGATTTCTAGATTTGAGAACCGTGGACATTTCAAAAGAGATTATGTGTTGTTTTAAAAACCCGGTTTCTCTTGATATGATATTTCAGTGCGTCCACCATGTGTTTTCTCGGTTCTGAGAGCGACATGTGAAACCCGATTCGAGGAGGCGGATGAGGCCGATTGCGGGTACATGGTAGACCCGGTATGGTACCCCAGGGCAAGAAAGGGATGCTGTGTATACAGACGGTGAGCCTGGCAGAGGGACTAATACCTACCGGTGATAGTATTTGGGCTCGGCGGATATCCGGAGGATACCGACCAGAGTCGAGATAAGATATGGGCCGATCCGGACTGACGGAGCCCGTGGGCCGATCCGGACTTACGGAGCCCGATATATGAGGATTTACATGCCGATGCTGGGCACGGTTTTCATGATGTTTTCGAGTGTCGATACTAGGCACTCAGGTTCTATGATTTTGATGTGTCGTGAGGGACACCGTTGATTTATATCCTCATACTTTCATGCACACTCTTTTATGATATTTACGTGCATACAGACATTGATTATACGGGTGGACGAGATCCACATGCATACATACATTGATTATATAGGTGGACGAGATCCACATGCATACATGCATTGATTATTACTGTTGGATGTTATCCACATGCTTATAGGCATTGTCTACCTTGTTGGCACATATTCGACCGGGTCACCCTAGATATCATACTATTACCTTTATGATATAGTTGACCTAGGAGTCGTTGTTTATTCGATTTCTATCTATTGATATTTTTCTACTCACGAGTTGGCAACTCACCCCCGTTGTGCCACAGTTCCTGCAGGTTGACCGTATGGATCAGTAGCGGTATCGCTGGCACACAGTTGCATTCGGGTGTTTTGCATTGGTAGGTGGGACAATTGTATCGTACCCACTCTTGTATCTATAATTCATTATTGTATCTAGTTAACTCCATCAAACAAAATTAGTAATTTTTATAAGTAATGAAACTTAGTGAGATTGTGCTTGTGAGACTTAGAGCGAGGGTTTTTTTCACTACTTGTGGTTTTGATGTCTTGCTTATTTATTTATCTTTTTGTGGTGAACTTCACCGTTGGGCGTCGTATACTTATATATATTGTCTTGCGTGGTTGTGATCCGCCGTTTGGCGAAGAGCTAGCTCCCGCTTGGGGATGCCATTATTCTTGTTATGTATTCTGGTTTTGGATCAAAATATACAAAGGAGGTGCTGCCAAAATTTTTAAAAAGACGAAACATGTTTTCAAACTAGTAAATTTCATTTGCATCATTCATGTTCCTTTTCTATGCATTAAGAAAACTTGATTTCATTATACCTTTATTTCAAAACCTCACCTCCTTTATTTTCTTAAATGGTTTAGATTTCTGGGTTTCAGCTTACTTGAATTCCGTTACGTCTTTAGACGTTGCGTGATTCAAGTGCTGGTCATGAGCTAATATTTCGGGTCGTGACAAGTTTTCCAATCAGGTACTTGGACAACATTCTAAAGTATTTTATAATGGTCGAATCCTAGTGTGGTAGTGTACCCGCAGGTGATAGAGTCACCCTCTCTAAAGAGATGTATTCTAGACTGATGAAGAGAGGGACTGGCATGAATGACATGTCATTTGCTTAGGCAATTGAGTCAATCATGCAATATCTGGTACAAAACCAGAAGGATAATGTATTAGGGATTCTGGTTTTAGATCTAGATTTGAGAAGTTTCCTAATCGGGTACTTGGACAACATTCTAAAAGTATTTTAGAATGGTCGACTCCTAGCGTGGTGGTGTACCCGCCGGTGATGGAGTCACCCTCTCTAAAAAGGATGTGTTCAAGACTGATGAAGAGAGGGACTCGCATGCATGCCATATCATTTTCTTAGGAAATTGAGTCAATAATGCAATGTCTTGTACAACACCAAATATTTCTTTTTCACTAGCTGCAATAAACATATATTAATCCAATCCTGGAGAAACAAAGGGAAGCTATCATGAACATAAGAGGATGTTCTTAGTATAAGGTAATTGCAGCCTCCTCTTGAAGGCAGTTATCAGTTAAGGCTTCCAAGGTGACCTGGATAACAGAGTTGCTGTTAGAGTTTTAAGTTTAGCCTCTTCTGAGGATCAGTATATTGGATAGTGTTCCAATAGAGATACTGAGGCGATCTTGGTGCAGGATGCCGGTTATAACTCAACAGAGGATACAACCCAAGAAGTTTGTTGGAAGGAGTTGTTCATTTATGAACTTAGTCCCATCAAGTATCCAGACAAATTCTTGAGGCGGGGTATCACTCAGTTTAAGAAATTGTTAATCTCCACGCAGTTGAGATATAGAGAGATGAAGTTGGAACATTGTAGAGGATCTACTCACTAAGGCTATTTCTCGAACAAATTAAGTTTTACAAACATGGTTTGCGAAACTAATTAGTAGAGAAGTTGGGTATTCGGTACCACACGAGCTCTGGGTACGTGATACCGCGATAATTGGCCTTAAGTGCAAGTGGGAGATTGTTGGATATAGTTCCCTCAAGACAATTATTGTGATCGCAAGTAGGCGATTATGATAATTGAGGGAAGACATATACAGTTATAACAGTCTTACTCGAGATAATAGTATGCTATCTGGTTTGTCTTCATCATTGATGAAGCGCGTAAGATTGTTGCTTAACAACCACCATTATGATGGCGACCATATATGTGGAAGCTGGGTTGTCCATAAGCACATCCTTAAATGTCCCTAGTCATGGGAATATCGAGACTGGGCATCGATATTCCATAGTAGACTAGTGTATATGCTTCTAGACCCCAACGAGGGGCGATGGCCGATCTCACAAGCCATTGGTGTTGTTGTTAAGAATATGTATGCCCTAGAGGCTATTATTGTATGATATAGTAGATGCATGGACATATATATAGAGGACTTTCTTGCTCGACATGATAGTATGCTATCTGGTTGCTCTTTATCTTAACTTGTACACTAGTATTATTATGCTGTCTCTCTGATACATGTTGATAAAGCCCTTAGGATGTTAGCTTGACTACCAGGACTATGATGGAGATCATACTAGTGGGGCTTGTGTAGTCCGCAAGCACATCCTTTAACAGTTCCTAGTTGAGGGATTATCGAGGCAGGACATCAATATTCCAGAGTAGACTAGTGTGTACGTTTCTTGATCCTGTATGGGGCGATGGTTGATCCTACTTCCATTGGTGTTTGATATCAAAGATTGTACATAGGGTCTCAATAGAGAATAGGTACACCAAAAAGGACTCGCCGAGAACTCCTAGTTGGTACCATACCTATCGTCAAATAGCAGTTCTCTGGTGACACTTGTATATGTTAGTCTGTAGACCCGACATCGTCATAGAGTCTTGTGTGGTACCCACTGTGCTTTGATTTCCTCCCTACCACGGCTCAAAGGAGTCACGCAAACAGGTGGATTTTGGGTACAGTCCAGAGTCACATGGAGGCAATGAGCGATAGGAGGGGTTTTGTCTCTCTCGGTATAAGAAGTTGATGTTGCGCTATGCTCGATTGGCTATAACAACAAGTCCCTGGTCAGGGCTGATGAGATTTACTGGTAAGTGTTATCAGTAGTTTCTCAAAAGGTTATAGGCCACACATCGGCATGACTTATCAAGTTACTGAGGTTTGAGATTCTACCACTATACTTGATATGTGACATATCAGACGAAGAGACCGGACTGTATGGTAAGTGTTGCTTATAGTCTTTGAGGGAGTTTGGACAAGCTTGCTTGTTGATCTTCTATTCGCTCAATACCTGGGTAGCCGTTACGTCCAGCTAGTATAGCTGACGGCTTATGGGTGACTGATGTGATGATTACCTACTGCTGGAGTATTAACGAGTCTTTAGAGTACTACACAGAGGTTTCTTAGCTTAAGCAAAACGAAGTAGGGCACATATGGTGATATGTGCAGGAGATTGATTAAATACGAGTATGTGATACCGTATTCTAATCTCGCGATATGTGATATAGGTTAGGTTATATGTGATATAACCGGATTGTTGAATCAAATGTTGATTCAATGATATGTTATATGTATATATATATTTGATACTGGACGGTTATATATGATATGACAGGATTATTGAATTAAGTGTTGATTTAATGTAGTATTGAATATTTGTCTGTTATATGTGATATGACCGGGTTATTGAATCAAGTGTTGATTTGATAAATGTGACATACATATAAGTGATATTAGTCGGTTATATATGATATAACGGGATTATTGAATCAAGTGTTGATTTAACAATTTGATATATATTTATATTTGATATTTATATATATTAACTAATATTGTGCTCATTAAAGATTTTCTTCTCTTTGAAATACATTTAATATATGTGATATATATTAATATATGTATTTATAAATTGTGTCATGGTGGATGATACATAAAACATGGGTGTATGAGACTCACACCAAGGCTAAATATAATTTGGGTGCATATTAATATAGATTAAAACTAAAATGAGGTGGAAATAAGCATGGCTTAGATGCTTTGCGGGGTTTTTTACATGAGATGAGAGTTTTTATATTTTTATTCATGTAAAAAGTTGTATGTAATATTCTTTTATTGGGACACTTCCGGTTTGAGGATGATGTCACCATTGATCTATATTATTTAATTTTCCGCATTAGGATAGACCTAAGACGGGGAGCACAAGTAATCGGGTTCTAGAGTCCAGTGGGAGACCATCTCGAGGAGTCGAGACCGGGACTCCTAACTCTAGAATTGGTAGGGTCACTTGCCACTCTCGTAGGGGTCTAGGAATGTGGGTTTGGTTGTTCATCACGACCGTGGAATCCGTATTTTTCATTACTGGCTTAATTTAAAACACGTACCTCCTACTATATCCAATATTTCATATGTTTATTTCTGCTGCCTGAGTTCTATGATGTGATTATATAACTGCATGAGACGAATGATATATATATATATAATAATAATAATAATAATAATAATAATAATAAACGTTGCTTATGTTTTTCACCCGTGCTAGTCCAGCCCCCGCTCTGCCATAAGTTAAGTAACCTAATGGTGCATGACGCGGCCCCGTGGCGAATGCAGATGGTATAAGCGTACGTTCTATTTTCGTTTCTTCTGTGATATTTAGGAAATATAAATGATGAGACGTCATTAATGAGATTAATGAAAGAAAAGAAACTTAAAAATGTTGTAATATCAATTTTTTCAAAAAGGTAGCTCTAGTTATTGCTTTGCATAGCGGTATTCCTTTTATGAATATCCAGCATCTCATTCGATAAGGAAAGAGCCTAGATCCCTTCACCGGAAGTGGTCTTTTTAGCAAAACTAGCAAATGCTACAACCCACTCGGTTTGTTTTACAAACTACTCGATTTTAAAAGCGGAGCTTAAGCCACTCCTTTTTAAAATCACTGGATTCTACAACGATATCAAGTTCATTACGATATAGGTTTTCTTCAAAACCAGTCGTAGACCTCCGTCATTTCAGATAAGTGCTATTTAGTATTCGTGCTGCGTTTGTTGACCATAGCCAAGGCACAATATACGGTAGATGATTAGTGCTTATCTGCAGCATATGATGCGTTTGGATTAGGGTAGTTATACGGCTTTGTTAACCATAGCCAAGGGTCGTATGGGTGGGTTTAATTCAATCATGAAATGACGGGTTGAACTTGGCTAGCGCTTATGATTTGTTGACCATAGCCAAGGTCATAAGTCGCTAGGGGTAAAAAAATAGATATTGGGAATTTCAAGTGTTGAAATTTGCAATGAGATTGCATAATTTCTATGAGATAGTTGGATCCCGATACCCACTGCGAGTAAGTGTTACTCCTGAGAGAGTTTTCCACTTTACAATTAGCTGATCCAGTATGTGTCTAAGAATGGTGTTAATGGGGTTATGCCCCTGCGGAAACGAGGTTATTTAATTAGTTCCATGCGAAAGCATGTGGAGACTCCCTCGGAGTACCAATACATACCTGGCTGACCGATTGGCGAACTTGTAGGGTGTAATTAATCCTGGATAATTTTACCTTTTAGGGTTTAAAGGAAGATTTGATAAAAATAGTGGGAGCCATCCTGATTAGATAAGATAATAACCAATCTAATCTTGCAAGAGCGGATGGTAAAGTGTTTTCTTCTCTCTCTCTCCAGGCAGTGACCATGACATGCCTTAATCAAGATAATAATATGGATGTATTGACCTAACCCACTTATTATACTGAGCTGGGGAACGATGGCTCAGCTCTATCTTATGATTTTCATAAGTCTGAGCAAGGAATAGAGGAATATCAAGATTCCCACGCAACCCGAACGAAGAAAGAGCATGATGATGCATTTTCTTTGGGTGTGTTCGTTACTGAGAACTGTTTCTCTGTATGCTCTACATCCTGGGTATTAGATACTGGATCAGGATCCCACTTTTGTAATATGTTACATGGGTTAAGAAGAAGTAGAGAACTAGGAAAGGGTGATAAGTCTCTCGTAGTAGGGAATGGTGCAATTGTTGCAGCTAAAGCAGTTGGCGAGTATCACCTTGTATTACCAAATGGTAATACATTGATTATGAACGACTGTTATTTCATACAAAAAATGATGTGCAATATAATATCAATTTCTTTATTAGATAAAGAAGGATATAATTTTGTATTAGAGAAAAATGTTATGAACATTTTCTTAAATCAAGTGTTGATTAGGTTTGGTACGTTGTATAACAGAATATACGTTCTAACTCAAACTACTGTTCTAAATATACAGAACACACACAAGAGGAAAAGTTCAGAAATGAACGAAGCCTTCTTATGGCATTGTAGACTTGGTCATATCAATGCGACCAGAGTAGCGAAGTTACATAAAGATGGATATTTGAATCCGTTTGAATTTACATCTTATGAAACTTGCTAGTCATATCTCAAAGGAAAGATGACCAAAACTCCGTTTACTGGACACGGAGAAAGAGCTACTGAACTCTTGGGACTGATAAATAGTGATGTATGCGGTCCTATGTCTATACATGCCAGGAATGGTTCCTCATACTTTATTATATTCACCGATGATCTCTCAAGATTCGGACATGTGTTCTTGTTGAAACACAAATCTGAAGCTTTTGAGAAATTCAAGGAATATAAGTACGAAGTTGAGAACCAGAAAAGTATAAGTATTAAAGTCTTTCGATCTGATTGATGAAGAGAATATTTGAGAACGGAATTCCGAGACTATTGAAAAGAGAATGGGATTCTCTCTCAGCTTACTTCTCCGTATACACCACAGCACAATGGAGTTTTGGAGTGGAGAAATCGCACCCTATTAGATATGGTGCGCTCTATGATGAGTGTTGCTGAGTTACTTATTTTCTTTTGAGGTTATGCACTTGAGTCTGCTGCATACCTATTGAAAAGGGTTCTGAATAAATCCGTGCCTACCACTCCATATGAGATATGGAATGGAAAGTGGCCATCTCTTAAACGAGTTAAGATATGGGGTTGTTCGACCTATGTTAAAAAGCAAAATCCGAACAAGCTCGAGGCAAGGTCTGTTTTGTGCAAGTTTGTGGGATATCCAAATGATTCATATAGATATATCTTCTACCATACTGAGAAATAAAAGGTGTTTGTTTCTCAACATGCCACCTTTTTAGAAAAGGAATTTCTTATGACCGAAATTAGTGGTAATGAGGTAGAACTGGAAGAAGTTCCAGCTGCACAAACTATAACTGATGATTTGGTAGAACCGGAGGATGCAATAGTCCCCGACGAACCTCAGCTACTTTGTAGATCTAGTAGGATTCCTCATCCACCTGAGAGATACTACGGTTTTCTCATAGGCGGTGGGAGTGAGGATTGCATCATGGAAGATGATGACCCAACTAGTTTTAAGCAGGCCATCATAAGTGGAGACTCTATGAAATGGCTGGATGCTATGCGATTTGAGATGGAATCCATGTACACCAACAAAGTATGGACTTTTAAAGTTGCTCCTGAAGGGGTAAAACCCATCGGGAGCAAGTGGATCTTTAAGAAGAAACTTGGTGTAGATGGAAAGGTTGAGACCTTCAAAGCTAGACTTGTAGCAAAAGGTTTTCGTCAATGATGTCGACTATGATGAAACATTTTCTCCAATGGCTATGCTTAAGTCCATCAGGATCCTACTTTCCATTACTGCATTTCATGACTATAAAATCTAGCAGATGGACATCAAGACCGCTTTTCTAAATGGTGATTTAGAAGAGAGTGTATACATGACACAGCCAGAGGGCTTCGTAGACAGTGGGAGCAACGGAAAGGCGTGCAAGCTGCTTAAATCAATATATGGATTAAATCAGGCATCGCAGAGCTGGAACATCTATTTTGATGTAGCGGTCAAAGAGTTTGACTTCATCAAAAACGTAGATGAACCTTGTATATACAAGAAGGTTGTAGAGAGTAAGGTTGTCTTCCTCGTATTGTACATGGAAGACATACTCTTGATAGGAAATGATGTTCCTATGCTACACTCGGTCAAGCTCTTCTTATCACAAAAGTTCTCTATGAAAGATCTAGGTGATGCCTCCTACATCCTGGGGATTAAGATCTATAGAGATAGATCTAAGCGGATGTTGGGATTGTCCCAATCTAGGTACATTGATACCATACTAAAGAGGTTTAGTATGGAAGATTCTAAGCGCGGCAATTTACCCGCTTGCTCAACAATCACTCTCTCCAAAGAAATCTCTCCCAAGCCTGATTTAGAGAGGGCTCGCATGCAAGGGATACCCTATGCTTCTGTAGTTGGGTCAATCATGTACGCGATGTTATGTAGCAGACCGGATATAGCTTATGCACTTAGTGTGGTAAGTAGATATCAATCAGAACTTGGGGAGAAGCACTGGACAGCTGTGAAGAACATTCTTAAGTACTTGAGAAGGACTAAAGGAATGTTCTTGGTGTGTGGTAACAGAGAATTCCAGGTTGAGTCCTTTACCGATTCAAGCTTCCAGACTGATAAGGATGATAGTAAGTCGGTGTCGGGTTTTATCTTCACCCTCAATGGAAGAGCGGTATGTTGGAAGAGTTCCAAGCAAGTTACCGTAGCAAACTTGACGATGGAGGCTAAATACATCGCTGCCAATGAGGCTGCCAAAGAGGCTATCTGGATGAAGATGTTCATTGCTGAACTTAGTGTGTTTCCATCCATTGGGCATCCAATACCTTTGTATTGTGATAACAATGGAGCTGTGGCTTTGGCTAAGGAACCTCGGTCACATCAGCGATCTAGACATATTCTTAGGCGGTATCACCTAATCCGGTAGATAGTTGATCACCGGGAGATCGAGGTCAGGAGAGTTGACACGAAGAATAACACGGCGGGTCTACTCATGAAGGCCCTCCCCCAGACATAATTTGAGGGGCTTTTTAGGATGTTGGGTATGAGATACTACAACAACAAGTCTTAGTGCAAATGGAAGATTGTTAGGAATATGTATGCCCTAGAGGTCATTATTGTATGATATAGTGGATGCTTGGACATATATATAGAGGACTTTCTTTCTCGATATGATAATATGCTATCCGGTTGCTCTTTATCTTAACTTGTATACTAGTATTATTATACTGTCTCTCTGATACATGTTGATAAAGCCCTTAGGATGTTAGCTTGACTACTAGGACTATGATGCAGATCATACTAGTGGGGCTTGTGCAGTCCGTAAGCACATCCTTTAACAATTCCTAGTCGAGAGAGTACCGAGGCAGGACATCGATATTCTAGAGTAGACTAGTGTGTACGTTTCTTGACCCTATATGGGGAGATGGTTGATCCCACATCCATTGGTGTTTGACATCAAATATTGTACATAGTTGCTCATTAGATAATGGGTATACCGAACAGGACTCGCCGAGAACTCCTAGTTGGTACCATACCTATTGTCAGATAGTAGTTCTCTGGTGACACTTGTACAGGTTAGTCTGTAAACCCGAGATCATCATAGAGTCTTGTGTGGTTCCCACTGTGTTTTGATTTCCTCCCTACCACGGCTCAAAGGAGTCATGCAAACAGGTGGATTTTGGGTACAGTCCCGAGTCACATGGAGGCAATGAGCGATAGGAGGGGTTTGGTCTCTCCCGGTATAAAGAGTTGATGTTGCGCTATGCTCGATTGGATATAATAGCAAGTCCCTGGTCAGGGCTGATGAGATTTACTGGTGAGTGTTATCAGTAGTTTCTCGAAAGGTTATAGGCCACACATCGGCATGACTTATCAAGTTACTGGGGTCTGAGATTCTACCCCTAGACTTGATTGCGACATATCAGACCAAGAGACCGGACTGTACGGTAAGTGTTTCTTATAGGCTTGCGGGAGTTTGGACAAGCTTGCTTGTTGATCTTCTATTCGCTTAATACCTGGGTAGCCATTACGTCCAGCTAGTACAGCTGACGGCTTGTGGGTGACTGATATCATCATTACCTACTGCTGGAGTATTAACGAGTCTTTAGAGTCCTACACAGTGGTTTCCTAGCTCAAGCGAAACAAAGTAGGGCACATATGGTGATATGTGCGGGAGCTTGATTAAATACGAGTATGTGATACTGTATTCTAATCTCGCGATATGCGATATCGGTTAGGTTATATGTGATATAACCGGATTGTTGAATCAAGTGTTGATTCAATGATATGTTATATGTGTATATATATTTGATACTAGCCGGTTATATATGATATGACCGGATTATTGAATTAAGTGTTGATTTAATGTAGTATTGAATATTTGTCGGTTATATGTGATATGACCGGCTTATTGAATCAAGTGTTGATTTGATAAATATGACATACATATAAGTGATATAAGTCGGTTATATATGATATAACCGGATTATTGAATCAAGTATTGATATAATAATTTGATATATATTTATATTTGATATTTATATATATTAACTAATATTGTGCTCACTAAAGATTTTCTTCTCTTTGAAATAAATTTAATGTATATGTGATATATATTAATATGTGTTGTGTCATGGTGGATGATACATAGAATATGGGTGTATGAGACTCACACCAAGGATAAATATAATTTGGGTGCATATTTATATAGAGTAAAATTGAAATGAGGTGGAAATGAGCATGGCTTAGATACTTGTGGAAACATGTATAAAGTCATGACTCATCCCACTAATTTTTTTTTACTCTAGATATTTTCTCACCCTAACCATTATTTTTAGCCTATGATTAACTCTCTCATTATCACACTTGATAATTTTCTCACCCCAGTTCATCTTCTTCCTCTCAAGAGCTCTCTAGGTTTTCTAGAGTTGAAGAAAGAAAAAGAGAAAGAGATTTCTAAATTGAGCAAAATTCCTGCTTCATCAACCAACACTTATCTAGCCCATAAGTTTAGGTTGTTAGCTTCACTAATACTTGATTAGTGAAGTATTAGCTTGAGTTAGAGTAACTTCAAAGTGGATCATCTTGAGCCCTGAAGACGACGAAGCAAGCTCGTTCCTTTCACCAGGTGGAGCCTAAGAAGAGTTCTAGGGACCACTACTTGGAGCGTAGGGACTACTACTTGGAGTTTTAGAAGTGAAGAACCGGTCCACAAAGGTTGTAAACCTCTTCACTTAGTTTAGATTGTCTTTACTTGCTTATAAAACCCTAATACTCTAGTTAGATTCTAGGTTAGTGTAGCTTAGCACTCTAGATTTTTTAAAATTGCATATTTAATGCTTTTCTAAACCTAGTGGTAGTGCTCAGACACACTTTCAGTTGTGTCACCTAAGATAGTATACAGGTGCTCACTGGAGGTTAGTATACCGGACGGACTCGCCGAGAACTTCTAGATGGTCTTATATCTATCGCCGGATGGAAGTTCTATATGTTAGTCCTTTGACCTGAAGTCATCATTTGTCTCAAGTAATTTCTCACAATACTTTGATTACTACCCTACCACGACTCAAAGGAGTCGTGCAAACAGGTTTTAGTTGGGTACAGTCCCAAGCCACATGGAGGTAGTGGTCGACTGTCGGGGATTTGTCTATCCTGGTATTAGGAGTCGATGTTGCGCTGTGTTCAGTTGGTTATCTCAAGAAATCCGTGGCCACGGTAGATAAGACTTACTGATAGTTGATCGGTAATATCTCTGTTGGTAACCTTGACTCAGACACGACTTATCAGATTAGTAGGAATCTGACGTTATCCACCCCATAGACCCGATATGCGGTACTCTTTGATAAAGAGACCGGACTGTACGGAGATTGTCACATTCAGGCTCAGTAGGGTAAAGACACACTTGATTGTCGACCCCCCTTTCGACAAGTACATGGGTAGCCGTTACGTACAGCTAGTGCCGCCGACGTGCTTATGGTTAAACCCACTACCAGCGTATTATGGAGTCTTTAGAGTCCCACACAAAGGGTTTTTCCGGTTCAGGCGACAGATGTAGGAGCCGTACGTTAATTTGTACAAGGTCCAATTAAACACATGTATGGGATGGGATACACAGACTTTAATGGGACGGTTGATAATACTAACCGGCTTAGGATTAAGCCAAATTATTAAATCAGGTTTTGATTTAATAATTTATATATGTATTTTGATATATATATTTTAGTATTATTGTTCATTATTCTTTTTCTCTCTTTGATGCTATCCGTATTTTTATACGGATACGCGTATATATAGCGATACATATACCAGGAAGTATTCCGTATTTATACAGGAATATTTCTAGAAGAAGGACACCTCATATTTGATTTTCTTTTTAGAAAATTAATTAAGAAATGAGGTGGAGGAATGGTGGCATGAGGCATATTGGGAGGTATGGTTCTAGCATTTATGGTTATGCATTTATTGGTGCAATATTGCACCATGGTTGAAAAGAGGTATAACCATTCTCCTTTCATTTTGGATAAGATGATTTTGTTCATCTCATACGTCATACTCATAGTTGCAAATGTAAGCAACCATCATCCTCTCCACTTTTCCTTCTTCTTCTTGCTCTCACTTGAGCATGGATTCTAGAGAGAAATTTTTAGTGAAATATTCCTACATCACCGACCATCCACACCTAGCAAGCCTGGATCATCGGTTAGTGCTTTCTCCAGTTTCCCTAGGGTGGATCGTCTTCGGTGAGGGTGGTCTATTTTCAAGCGCGATCCCAGCGGCTACGAGTTTGGAGGGGTCTTCCACAATTTGGTGGAAACGCGACAAAGATTGTAGTTTCTCAACTCTTGCACTCTTAGTTAGCTAGTTTAGATTATTGGACCGTATCCTGGGTTTTTCGGGCGTTCGGTTCTCGTGTAAATTTTTGTTTTCGCTTCCGTTTCGGCCGCGACTTCCGCGGCGCGGGCTCCAAACAGACTTATCAAGTTATTAGGGGTCTGACGGATTCCACCCTCCTGACTTGATATGTGACACTCTAAGACGAAGAGACCAGACTATATGAATACTGTCATTTTTTGGCTCTGTAGGATTTCGGATGAGCATAGTTGTTGATTTTCTTTTCAATCAATACCTGGGTAGCTGTTACGTGCAGCTGGTACCGCTGATGCGCTTGCGGGTTGTGAATATGATCCTAACATACTACCAGCCTATTGTCGAGTCTTTATAGTCCCATATAGAGCTTTCCCAACACAGGTGAAACGATGTATGGTACGATAGCGATACGTGCAGGAGTTCGATTAAACACGTGTATTTGATACATGTATTTTAATCGAACGTTATATGATATTAGCCGATATATATTGATATAACTGGATTATTAAATCAAGTGTTGATTTGATAATTAAATATATGTATTTATTGATATATGTATATTTATTAATATCTTGCTTTCTTTAACTTTTCTTCTCTTTATAAATATTTATATATGATATAAATATTTGGATCATGTTAGCTTATACATAAAAGTTGTGTGTATGGGATGCACACACAAGTTTAGCTTATACATGAAAGTTGTGTGTATAAGATGCACACACAAAGTGATATGAGGATATTTTAGTTTCTATATTTTTTAAAGAACAGAAAATGGATGGTGACAAGATAAAGAATTCTGTGGATGCTTGTGAATGTCTCTACATTATCTTCAAGATAAGTATGTAGACATTCATTTTTCTTATTCTATCTTGATCCTCTCATTTTCTCATCTCATATCACTCTCTCTTGAGTTGTACTTTTGAAGAGAAAGAAAAAGAAAAAGAGAAGAAATTTATGAGCAAAATTCCTACATCTTCAATCATTACTCTTCTAGCAAATTAGTATTGGTGGTTACTTCACAAAAAACCTTATTTTGTGAAATGGGAGCTTGTGTTGGTGGGATCTCATGATGGATCATTTTTTAAGTTGAGATTGTCGAACAAGCTCGATCACGAAGGCTAGGAGCACACTTGGAGTTCAAGGGTGAAAAGGCGAACGCGCTACAAAAGTTGCAGCCTCGAATCCATTAGCTTAGCCTTCTCTTTTTAGTATCAAGTTTGTTTCTTTGGTATGATTCTGGGTTAGCATACTTTAGATCTCATGAATTTTAAAATTTGTCACTTCCACTTGTTTTTAAACCATCACTTGAGTCTATAGCATGCTTAGTCAGACGTCTTCATATTTTTCTCTAGTTTGATTATGTGTTTAGGCCAGACGTCTGAGAGTTTGAACATTAGATGCCTGGTGCCTTTTTTGGATGATTTGTTTGCTAGTATTCATCGTGTTTCGTTTGATGGGTTTTATATTGATACTCATGGAGTTTTCTTGCATGTTTATGATATTATCTGTTATAGGGTTGACTGCGGAGACTCCCAAAGCAACGAGGAGATGTTAGTTACATGCATGCCCTAAAGGCTATTATTGTACATGTGATGTATATTATAGTGGATGCTTGGACATATGTAAAGAGGACTTTCTTGCTCTATATGATAGTATGCTATCTGGTTACTCTTTGTCTTAACATGTTGAATTGTATAAGTGATGCTGTCTTACTCTCACATGTTGACAAAGCCCTTAGGATGTGTACTTAACTACCAGAACTATGATGGAGATCATACTAGTGGGGTCAAGGGTAGTCTATAAGTACACCCTATAATTGTTCCTAGTCGAGAGAGTATCGAGACAGGGCATCGACACTCCAGAGTAGACTAGCGTATACGTTTCTTGACCCATATGATGGGCGATGGATGATCCTGTATCCATTGGTGTTTAACATCAGAGATGGTATACAGGTGCTCAGTGGAGAATGGGTACACTGAACGGACTCGCCGAGAACTCCTAAATGGTATTATACCTATCGTCAGATAGCAGTTCTCTGGTGACACTGGTACAGGTTAGTCTGTCGACCCAAGATCATCATAGAGTCTTGCGTGTCTCCTACCGTGCTTTGATTTCCACCCTACCACGGCTCTACTGAGTCATGAAACAGGTGGTTTTTGGGTACAGTCCTAAGTCACATGGAGGCAATGAGCGATAGGAGGGGATTCGTCTCTCCTGGTTATTAGGAGTTGATGTTGCGCTATGCTCGATTGGCCATAACATGAAATCCCTGGCCAGGGTTGCTAAGATTTACTGGTAAGTGTTATCAGTAGTTTCTCGAGCCGTTAGGGACCTTACATCGGCATGACTTATCAGGCTATTAGGGTCTAACGTTATACCACCCCCAGGCTACGATATGCGATATATCTGACGAAAAGACCGGACTGTACGGTAGTGTTATTGATTGGATTCGCAGGAGTATGAGCATGCTTGCTTATTGATCTTCTGATCGCTCAATACCCAGGTGGCCGTTACGTTTAGCAAACCGCTTGCGGCTTGTGGGTGTTTGATATGATCATCACCTACTGCTGGCATATTGACGAGTTTTTAGAGTCATACACAGAGGTTTCCTGGTTCATGCGAAACGGAGTAGGAGCACATATGTGATGTGCGAGACCGAGATTAATGCGCGTATGTGATACCGCATTCTATTCTCGCGATATATGATATCGGTCGGTTATATGAGATATAGCCGGGTTATCATATCAAGTGTTGATTCGATAAATTGATACATTTTATATTAGTCGGTTGTATATGATATAGCCGGATTATTAAATCAAGTGTTTATTTGATAATTTAATGTATAATTATATATTTGATATATTAACTTACATTAACTAATATTTGCTCACTAAACATTTCTTTTTCTCACTTGTATGCATATAGTATATATGTGATATATATTAATGTACATTTTTTTGTGTCATGCTTGATACCACATGCAACATGGGTGTATGAGACTTGCAACTTGGGTGTATGTGATAATCATAAGGTTTTTATTTATCTTGGCAATTCACAAATTAGTGGTAATTAGTCACATGGTTGTAGCTTGTAGAAGCTTGTGGATCCTTTAACCAAGTCCACTCTTTTTGTTTTACTTGAAGATATTTATTAACTCAACCATTATTGTTAACCCATGTTTTATTCTCTATATGAGTTAGTATATGACACTAACTCACCCATGGTTGCTATTCTCACCTTATGAGTTCATTCTTCATCTCATCACTTCATCTTCTTCTTCATGAGAAAAGGCTTGCTAGCTTTTTCTAAGTGAGAAAATATTGTGAGAAAATAAAATCTAAAGAGAGCCCACTTCCTACTTCATCATCCTCTACTATTAGCCATTTAGCTTAAGGTTTTTGCTTCACTAATATACCATTATTGAAGAGGTAGCATGAGCTTGAGTCTCCTCGATGTAGATCATCTTCGACCTCGAAGACTTCGAGCAAGGTTGTTCATTTCTTCATGTGAACTCTTACTAGAGTTCGGATGTTCACTACTTGGTGTGAAGGGATTACTACATAGAGATTTAGAAGTGAAGGACCGGTCAACAAAGGTTGTATTCCTCATTCACTTACTATGTAAAGATATTTTCATGTTGGTTCATCTAAATCTCTAGTTAAGATCTAGGTTAGGGTTATTTAGAACGGCAAAAATTTGAAAATGGCAATAGACGATACCACCCGAAACCTTGATGCTGCCCTAGAGAACTCAACAGTGGTATCAGAGACAAGTTAGAGATTTAAACGATATTTGTTGGATTACGAAACCGAAACTACTCCGAAACATTAAACATTGCAACCCAATTTCTGTCGAATTTAAAAAGGCCTCTAAAATTTTTTTAAACAACTGCAGAATGTTGTATAAGATATAACATGAACACAGTACAAAATTCACCCCTCCTCGCTGAATTTTGGCCGGCCAGAAGCATGTTAAAACCGGTGAGCTCGGCCAAATGATGAGGTTTTGGGTTGAATTTTATAATGTGTTCCAGTCTCTGGGTTTTGGTGTTTCAGGTGTTGTTAGTATTTTCTAAATTTCCATGTGATGTTAACTTTCTGCAAAGGCAATTCGGAGTGTTTCGTAGTCGTAATTCTAACATGTATTCGGGTTATTTAGACGATATTAAAAGGTTTGAACGGATATCAATAACCCAATTTTTCCCCGCTGGAAATTTTCCAAGTGTTGGATTTTTTCCAAATTTAAAATCTTCAGAAAATCATGCAAGCGATTATGTGGACCCTCTAGAAGAACGATACCCAAACTCTACTTTTTGGATCGCGGAACCGCGGTGATACCCTAGGGTTTGCCGCAGTTCCGTGGCGACATGAGTTTGTCATGGGTCGGCTCTTCTACGGATGGTTCATAGAAGTTGTGGCATGTTCTGAGTACTTTTTTGAACTTCGCTCAAGTGTTGAGCTTATTGGGAAATTTTGGGTGTTTGTTTATTTGATTGAAAACTTTAACTTCATCTAGCTATCATTGATCGTGATACAATATTTAGAATCCACATAAGTAGTTATGTGATAACTAGTTTGAATTTTATAAATTTAGCAGTTTAGTCTCATTTGATCGGTTGCCACAGAATTTTGATACGCGCCGGGTAACCTTACTAGATAGCCGCACCCCATTGACCCGACAAAGTGACTGTAAGAGAACCCCGTCGCCAAAAGCATCCATTCGGGTGCTCGCGGCCGTGGTGTTCCGCCTTAGTGCACTTCGTCGACGGCATCGAGGGTGCGGCCGTCTACTAAAGTTTCCGACCAGCATTCGATCAGGTTATCGGGAATCTTGTTGAATTACCCGACAGGTTATCGAAAAGTGTTTTCACTATCGAGACTAAAATGCGTGGTTTATAATTGTTAGGCATGTGATGTCTAAGGAATTCATTTAGTTGGGCATGAAATCCAAAGTATGTGATACATTGGGTTTATGATGTCTAAGTTGGTTGCAGATTCCAATTGTTGTAGTTTTTCACTTTCTTTTCTGCGACCGTAAGTGTAATATATGGTGTATCTCCGGTTTCGTTGCTATACGTCAACGACAATTAGGATACGTATATTTACTTACGTTGATGACATGTGATGTTATGTGTTGCTGTGATATGTTATATTGGATCATCGTGTTTTGAATAGCCGGGGTTTTTTATATGAGATGAGAGTTTATCATTTTCATTCATATAAAAGCTTGTATGTAATATTCTTTTATTGGGGCACTTCTAGGTTGAGGATGATGTCACCATTGATGTATATTATTTACTTTTCCGCATTAAGATAGACCCAAGGAGGAGAGCACAAGTAACCGGGTTCTAGGGTCCAGTGGGAGACCATCTCTAGGAGTCGAGACCGGGTCTCCTAACTCTAGAATTGGTAGGGTTGCTTGCCGCTCTCGTAGGGGTCTAGGAATGTGGGTTTGGCTATTCATCGGGACCATGGAATCCGCGTTTTTTATTGTCTTAATTAAAACACGGAATTCCTAGTATATCCAATATTTCATATGTGTTCTTCTGCTGCTGATATTTTGTGATGTGATCACTTGATATGTTCTGAGACGAATGACTATATTATATATATGAGATATAATTAATATTGCTGCTTTCGTTTCATATGTGATACTAGGGAAGCATAATTAATGGGACTTCATTAATGCGATTGATGAAATAAAAGAAACCTAAAGATGTCGTAGAAACTTGTCTCGAAAACAGGTAACTCTAGTTCTTGCTTTGCATAGCGGTATTCCTTGTAGAATATTCAGCACCTTATTCGATAAGGAAAGAGCCGAGATCCCTTCACCGGGAGTGACCTCTTTAGCAAGATGCTGCAACCCACTCGGTTTGTCTTTTGATTGCTTCTATAGTTTTTTGCTTTGCATAGTGGTATTTGTGAAATATTCTAAATCTCATTCGATGTGGAAAGAGCCGAGATCCCTTCACCGGGAGTGACCTCTTTAGCAAAGCTAGTAAAAGCCTAAAAAACACTCCCTTTAAAATTCACTCGATTCTACAACGATATCAAGTTCAAAGCATTAAAAGTTTTTATAAAAACCATTCGCAGACCTTCCGTCATTTTAGAAAGTAGAGTACTTAGTATTCGTGCTACATATGTTGACTATATCCAAGGCATAATGTACGGTAGCTAAGTGATGTCTTCCTACACAGCATATGATGCGATTAATTAGGACAGTCACATGATTATGTTGACCATAGCCAAAGGTCTTGTGGGTGGGTCTAATTAATCATAAAATGATGGGTAGAACTTGACTAGGACTTATGATATGTTGACCATAGCCAAAGTCATAAGTACTAGGGGTAAAAACCATTATCGAGAGTTTCAAGAGTTGAAATTTGCAATGAGATTGCATACCTTCTATGAGATAATTGGATCCCGATACCCACAGCGAGTAATTGTTACTCCTATAAGAGTTTTACACATTACAATTAGCCGATCAAGTAGGTGTCTAGAAAGGTGTTAACGGGGTTATGCCCCTGGGAAAACGAGTTTTATTTTAATTAGGTCCGTACGAAAGCACGGGGAACCTCCCTCAAAGTACCGACACTGGTCTGGCCGAAAGATTGGAGAACTTATAGGGTGTAATTAATCCCGGCTAGTCTTACTTTTTAGGGTTTGAAGGAAGATTTGATAAAAACAGTGGGATCCATCCTGATTAGATAAAATCATAACCAATCTGATCTTACAAGAGCGCACGCAGAGTGTTTTCTTCTCTCTCTCCTGTTAGCGACTATGTCATGCCTTAATAAAGATAATAATATAGATGCATTGACCGAACCTGCTTATTATACTGAGCTGGGGAACGTTGGTACCGTTTATTCTTATAATTGTTATAAGTCTGAACAGGAAATAGGGGAATATCCGGATTCTCATGCCACACAATCGAGAATTAAGTATGTTGATGCATATTCTTCGGGTGTGCTCATTACTGAGAACTGTTTTCCAGTATCCTCTACGTCCTGAGTATGTGAAACCGGATCAGGATCCCCCATATATAATATGTTACATGGGCTACAGAAAGGTAGAGAACTGAGAATAGGTTATTGTTCTCTAGTGTAGAGAATGGTGCAATTGTTGCAGCCAAGTCAGTTGGCAAATATCGCCTTATATTATCAAATGGTAAATACATTGATTCTGAACAAATGTTATTAGACACCGAACCTGATATACAACATTACATCATTTTCTTTATTCAGTTAAAGAAGGATATAATTCTGTATTGGAGGATAATGTTGTGAACATTTTCCTGAATCAAGATTTGATTCGATCAGGCACGTTATATAATAGCATATACGATCTAAATCAAACCACAGTTCAAAGTATCTAGAACACATACAAGAGGAGTAGTTCAGAAATGAATGAATCCTTCTTGTGGCATTATAGACTTGGTCATATTAATACGACACCACCAGCAAAGTTACATAAGGATGAATATAAGAATCTGTTCGAATTTTCATCATATGATAGTTGCCAGTCTTGTCTCAAACATAAAATGACCAATACTCCGTTTACTGGAAACAGAGAAAGAGTTAGTGAACTCTAGGGATAGATACATGATGATGTATACAGCCCTATGTCTACAAATGCCAGGGTTGGTTCTTTGTACTTTATTATATTCACTGATCTTCTCTCAGGATTCGGACATATGTTCCTATTGAAACACAAGTTTGAAACTTTTGAGAAATTCAAGGAATTTAAGTTTGAAGTTAAGAACCAGACAGGTTGAAGTATTAAAGTCCTTTGATGCGATCGAGGAGGCGAATACTTGGACATGGAGTTCCTAGATTTTCTAAAAAGGAGAATGTGATTCTCTCTCAGCTTACTCCTTCGTATACACCACAGCACAACGGTGCATCGGGACGGAGGTATCGCACCTTATGAGATATGACGTGCTCTATAATGAGTATTGCTAAGTTACCTATTTCCTTTTGGAGTTATGCACTTGAGAAGTTGCATACCTATTGAATGAGGTTCCATCCAAATCAGTGCCTGCCACTCCATATGAGATATGGTATGGGAAGAGACCATATCTTAAACGAGTTAAGATATGGGGTTGTCCGGCCTATGTTGAAAAGAAAAATCTGGACAAGCTCGAGGCAAGGTCAGTTCTGTATAAGTTTGTTAGGATATCCCAAACATTTGTGAGGGAATATCTTTTACCACTCTGAGGAACAAAAGGTGTTTTGTTTCTCATCATGCCACCTTTTTAGAAAAGGAATTTCTTGTGAAGAAATTAGTGGACATGAGGTAGAACTGAAAGGTGTTCTAGCTAGACAAACTAACGGCTGATGATTTGGTGAAACCAAAGGATTCAGTAGTCTCCAACGAACCTCAGCCTCTCCGCGAATCTGGTAGGGTTCCTCATCCACTTTAGAGATACTACGGTCTTCTCGGAGTCAGTGGGAGCGAGGATTGCATCATGGTAGATGATGGCCCAACTAGATTCAAGCAGGCCATCACGAATGGCGACATGTGAAAAGGCTGGATGCTATGCGATCAAAGAAGGAATCCATGTACACCAACAAAGTATGACTTTGAATGTTGCACCTGAAGGGGTAAAACCCATTAGGAGCAAATGAATCTTGAGAAGATTCTTGATGTAAATGGAAAAGTTGAGACTTTCAAAGCTATGCTTAAATCCATCAGGATCAATGCAAGCATCGCAGAGTTGGAACATCTGTTTTGATGTGGCAGTCAAAGAGTTTGACTTCATTAAAAGGGTAGATGAATCTTGTATATACAAAAAGGTTATAGAGAGTAAGGTTTTCTTCCACATATTGTACGCAGATGACATACTCTTGATAGAAAAGTGTTTCCTATGCTACACTCGGTCAAGCTCCTCTTATCACGGGGATTCTCCATAGAAGATATGGTTGATACCTACTACATCTTGTGTATTATGATCTATGATGATAGATTTAAGTGGATGTTGGGAGTGTCCCAAATCCATTAACACCATTCTAAAGGGTTTTAGTATGGATGATTCTAAGCGTGGTAGTTCGCCAACTTACTCATGAATCACTCTCTCCAAAAGATATCTCTCGAGACTGATTTGGAGAGAGCTCACGTGCAAGGGATATCCTATGCTTTGGCAGTAGGCTCTATCACGTATGCAATGTTATGTGCCATACAAGATGTAGACGACTCCCTAGGTATAGTGATCAGGAATCAATCGGATCTTGGGAGAATCACTGGACAGCTGCGTAGGACATTCTTAAGTACTTGAGAAGCACTAAATGAATGTTCTTGATTCGAGCTTCCAGAGTGATAAGGTCGATTGAAAGTCAGTCACAGGAATTGTCTTTACCATCAGTGGAGGGACGGTATGTTGGAAGAGTTCCAAGCTAGATACTGTGACATACTATACGATAAAAGCTAAATACATTGCTACCAACGATGCTACCAAGTAGATGTCTGGACATTACTTGTTCATGAGATGAACATGGTTCCTACCATTGAGCGTCCAATAACTGTTATTGTGACTACAATAGAGTTTTGGCTTTAGCCTAGGAACAACGGTCCCATCAGCAATCCAGACATATTCTGAGGATAGTATCACCTGATCAGGGAGATGGTTGATCTCTAACGGATCGAGCTCAGGAGAGTTCACACGAAGGACAACATAGCGGATCCACTCACCAAGGCCAGTTTTTCCAAATACTATTTGAGAGATTTTGGGATGGTTGAGTATGGGATATTACAACCACTACTATATTGTTGGGTATTGGATACCACAACAGATGGCCTTAGTGCAAGTGGGAGATTGTTAGTTATATGTATGCCCTAGAGGCCATTATTGTACATGTGATGTATATTATATTGGATGCTTGGACATATATAGAGAGGACTTTCTTGCTCGACATGATAGTATGCTATCTGGTTACTCTTTGTCTTAATATGTTGACTTGTATAAGTGATGCTGTCTTGCTATTACATGTTGATGAAGCCCTTAGGATGTGTACTTGACTACCAGGACTATGATGGAGATCATACTAGTGGGGCCAAGGGTAGTCCACAAGTACACCCTATAATTGTTCCTAGTCGAGAGAGTATCGAGACATGGCATTGTTGGGATTCCTTAGCACCCTACTGGGTTTTCACAGTAACTACCATGCCAAATTTAAAAATTCTAAGCTGCTAATCAATCCTTAAGCTAGGATCAAGCTAGAGTAAATAGACAATATGAACATGTAATCAACCATTACACTAAATGAATGAGGAATACAACCTTTGTAGACCGGTCCTTCACTTCTAAAGCTCCGTGTAGTAGTCCCTTCGCTGCGATCGAAGATCTCCCGAACTCTAGTATGGGTTCCCTTGGAGAAATGAATAAGCTTGCTCGTAGTCTTCGAGGCCGAAGTGATCTACGTCGCGGAGACTCAAACTCAAGCTAACCCTTCACTAGGTCATGAACTTTGTTAAGAGAACATCCTTTACTACCCAAGTAAGTGTATAGGATGATGAAGTAGGAAGTGGGCTCACTTTAGATTTTATTTTCTCACAATATTTCTTCATGTTTCATGGAGCTAGTAAGTTTGAAGAAGGAAGGAGATGAAGAAAAGCAACCATGAAAAATGAAGAATGAAAACTAATGAGGTGAGAATAGCAACCATGGATGAGTTAGTGTCATATACTAACTATTGTAGAGACAAAACCATGGCTAATTAAAATGGTTAGGTTAATAAATATCTCAAGTGAGAAAAAACAAGTGGACTTTGTCAAAGATGCTTCAAGCTTCTCCAAGCTTCCAAGCATGACAAAATTCTCACTAATTTTGAATTATTAAGATAAATAAAAACCTTCACATTTTAATTATCATGGTGTAAGTCACACACACACCCATGCTTGCATGTATCAAGCATGATACAAACCATGTACATAAGTATATATCACATATACACTTAATGCACAAAACAAGTGAGAAAAGAAATCTTAAGTGAGCTAATACTAGTTAATGTAAATTACTATATCAAATATATAATTATACATTAGATTATCAAATCAACACTTGATTTAATAATCCGGCTATATCACATATAACCGACTAATATCATGTGTATCAATTTATCGAATCAACACTTGATTCGATAACCCGGCTATATCACATACAAACGATCGATACGAATCGTGAGAATAGAATACGGTATCACATACTCGTATTAATTTCGGTCCCGCACATATCATATATGTGCTCCTACTCCGTTCGTATGAACCAGGAAACCTCTGTGTAGGACTCTAAAGACTCGTCAATACGCCGGCAGTAGGTGATGATCATATCAAACACCCACAAGCCGCAAGAGGCGTGCTAAACGAAACGGCCACCCGGGTATTGAGCGATCAGAAGATAAACAAGCAAGCCTGCTCATACTCCTGCGAATCCAATCAGTAATACTTACTGTACAGTCCGGTCTTTTCGTCTGATATGTCGCATATCTCGTCTAGGGGTGGTAAACGTCAAACCCCAGTAACTCTATAAGTCGTGCCGATATGAGGCTCATAACGGGTTGAGAAACTACTGGTAACACTTACCAGTAAATCTCTGAAACAGCCCTGGCCAGGGACTTCCTTTTATAGCCAATCGAGCACAGCGCAACATCAGCCCCCAATACCGGGAGAGACTAATCCCCTCCTATCGCTCATTGCCTCCACATGACCCGGGACTGTACCCAAAAACCACCGTTTTGCACATTCTCATGAACGTGGTAAGGCGGAAATCAAAGTACAGTGGGAATCACATAAGACTCTATGACGATCTCGGGTCGACAGACTAACCTGTACCAGTGTCACCAGAGAACTGCCATCTGACGTGAGGTATAATACCATCTGGGAGTTCTCGGTGAGTCCGTCCTATGTACCCAGTCTCCACTGAGCACCCGTATACCATCTCTGATGTCAAATACCAATGGATATGGGATCATCCATCGCCCATCTACATGGGTCGAGAAGCTATACGCTAGTTTACTCTGGTATATCGATGCCCCGTCTTGATACACCCACGACTAGGGACATTAAAGGATGTACTCACAGACTACTTTTGTCCCACTAGTATGATCTCCATCATAATCTAGGTAGTCAAGTATGCATCCTAAGGGTTTTACCAATATGTAATAGAGAGACAATCAATGTACATGTTAAGATAAAGAGTAACCAGATAGCATACTATCATGTCGAGCAAGAAAGTCCTCCCTATATATGTCCAAGCATCCACTATAATGTACATCTCATGTACAGTAATGGCCTCTAGGGCATACATATAACTAACAATCTCCCACTTGCACTAGGGCCATCATATAGCAGTGGTTGTAGTATCTCATACTCAACCATCCCATAAAAGTCTCTCTCTGGAAAAAGGCCTTTGTGAGTGGATCCGCCGTGTTGTCCTCTGAGTCTACTCTCCTAACCTCGATCCCGTGGAGATCAACCATCTCCATGATCAGGTGATACTGCCTTAGAATATGTTTGGGTCACTGATAGGACGGGGGTTCCTAGGCCTAAGCCACAACTCCATTGTCACACAATGGTAGGAACGAAGTTCATCTCATGAACTAATATATACCCAGACTTCCTCTTTGGTAGCATCTTAGGTAGCGATGTATCCAGCCTTTATCGTCTAGTTTGTCACAGTATCTAGCTTGGAACTCTTCCAACATAACGTCCCTCCACTGAGGGTAAAAACAATGCCTGTGACTGATATTCAATCGACCTTACCACCGTGGAAGCTATCCAGTGTTTCTTCCCAGGATCGATTGATACCATCTCACTACACCTAGTGAGAATCCTAACATATACTTAGATTTATTTCTTAGATCCAAAACCCAGGATCTAGAAAGTATCGCCTTGATCCTATATGGAGAATCCTTGTGATAAGAGGAGATTGACCGGGCGTAGCATAAGAAACTCCTTTCCTATCAAGAGTATGTCATCCACGTACAATACGAGGAAAACCAAAATAGTCCCTACTACCCTTTTGTATATATAAGGTTCATCTACTATTTTGATGAAGTCAAATGCTTTGACTATCACATCAAAACAGATGTTCCAACTCAGCGATGCCTGCTTTAATCTGTAAAGCAACTTGCACACGTTTTCGCTGCTCCCACTGTCTACGAAGCCCTCTGGCTGTGTACTTATAGATGCTCTTATCTAAATCAATATTTAGAAAAGCAGTCATGACACCCAACCACCAGATATCATAGTTATGGTATGTAGCAATGGCAAGTAGGATCCGGATGGACTTAAGCATAGTTTCAGAAGAAAAGGTTTTATCATAATCCACACCTGGTCAATGACGAAAACCTTTTACAACTAGTCTAGCTTTGAAAGTCTCAACTTTTCCATGTACACCAAGTAATCTTCTCAAGATATACTTGCTCCTGATGGGGATTTTACCCTTCAGATATAGCAATCAAAGTCCATACTTTGTATGTGTATATGGATTCCATCTCTGATCGCTTAGCATCCAGCCATTCTTACAGAGTCCCCACTCTTGATGGCCTGCTTGAAACTAGTTGGGCCATCATCTTATGATGCAATCCTCGCTCCCACTGTCATTGAGAAAACCGAAGTATCTCTCTGGCGGATGAGGAACCCTACCAGATCTGCAGAGAGGCTGAGGTTCGTGGGGAGCTATTGAATCCTCCGGTTCTACCAAATCGTCAGCTGTAGTTTGTATAGCCGGAACTCCTTCCAGTTCCACCTCATGACCACTAATTTCTTCATAAGAAATTCCCTTTCCAAAAGGTGGTATGCTGAGAAACAAAACAGCTTTTGCTTCTCAGTGTGGTAGAAGATATTCCCTTGCGAATAGTTGGGATAACCAACAAATTTTCACAGAACTAACCTTGCTTCGAGCTTGTCCGGATTTTGCTTTTAGACATAGGCCGGAAAACCCCAAATCTTAACTTACTTAAGACATGGGCTCTTCCCATACCATATCTCATATGGAGTGGTAGGCACCTGATTTGGTTGGAACCCAATTCAATAGGTATGCAGCTTCTTAAGTGCATAACCCCCAAAAGGAAATAGGCAACTCAGTAATACTCATCATAGAGCGCACCATATCTAATAGGGTACGATTGTTCCGCCTCGATACACCGTTGTGTTGTGGTGTATACGGAGGAGTAATGCTGAGAGAGAATCTCATTCTCCTTTAGAATAGTCCACGAATTCCATGCTCAAGTATTCTCCTCCCTGATCACATCAAAGGATATAATACTTATACCCGTTTTGGTTCTCTACTTCTAATAAATTCATTGAATTTCTCTAAAGTTTCCGACTTGTGTTTCAACAGGAACATATGTCTGAATCTTGAGAGATCATCATTGAATGTAATGAAGTACAAAGAACCAGTCCTGGCATGTGTAGACAGGTGACCTATATACATCATCATGTATCAATCCCAAAAGTTCACTAACTCTTTCTCTGTTTCTAATAAACCGAGCTATGGTTATTTTATCTTTGTGACATGATGGGCAAGTTTCACAAGATGTAGATTCAAACTGATTTAAATATGCATCTTTATGTAACTTAGCTAATCGGGTCGCATTGATATGGCCTAGTCTAGAATGCCTCAAGAAGGATTCGTTCATATCTGAACTCTTCCTCTTGTGTGTGTTCTGTACGTTGAGAACTGTAGTTTGATTTAGAACGTATATGCTTTTAGATAACGTGCCTGAACCGATCAACTCTTGATGTAGGAAATGTTCAAAACATTATCCAACAATACAAAATTATATCCTTCTTTACTAAATAAAGAGACTGATATATGTTGTATATCAGGTTCGGTATCTAATAACATTCGTTCAGAATCAATGTATTGATAATACAGGGTGATAACGGCCAACACTTTGGCTGCAACAATTGCACCCTTTCCAATTCATGAAACTTTATCACCCGTTCTCAGTACTCTATCTATCTATAACCCATGTAACAGATTACATATGTGGGATCCTGATCCGGTATCACATACCCAGGACGTAGAGGATACTGAAAAACAGTTTTCGGTAATGAACACACCCGAAGAAGATGCATCATCATGTACTTTCTTCGTTTGGGCGCCACGGGAATCCTGGTAATCCCCTATTTCCTGCTCGGTCTTATAACAATTATAAGTTAGAGCGGGACCAACGGTCTCTAGCACAGTATAACAAACAGGTTCGGTCAATACATCCATATTATTATCTTGATTAAGGCGTGACATGGTCGCTACCTGGAGAGAGAGAGAAGAAAACACTCAGCGTATGCTCTTGCAAAATCAGATTGGTTATTATTTTATCTAATCATGATAGCTCCCACTGTTTTTATCAAATCTTCCTTCAAACCCTAAAAGGAAAGATTAGCCGGGATTAATTACACCTTACAAGTTCGCCAATCTTTCAGCCAGGCCAGTGCCGGTACTTTGAGGGAGGTTCCCCATGCTTTCGCACGGACCTAATTAAAATAAACCTCGTTTTCCCAGGGCATAACCCCGTTGACAGCTTTCTAGACACCTACTTGATCGGCTAATTGTAAAGTGCAAAACTCTCCAGGAGTAACTCTTACTTGCAGTGGGTATCGGGATCCAACTATCTCATAGAAGGTATGCAATCTCATTGCAAATTTCAACACTTGAAATTCCCAATAATATTTTGCCCCTAGCAGCTATATGACCTTAACATAGTCAACAAATTATAAGTGCTAGTCAAGTTCAACCAGTACATTTCTTGATTGAATTAAACCCACCCGCACGACCCTTAACATAGTCAACAAAGTCGCAAGACTACCCTAATCAAATCGCATCTCATGCTTAAGCAGATAAGTACTAATTAGCTACCGCACACTACATCTTAACATAGTCAACAAACGTAGCACGAATACTAACTAGTATTTATCTGAAATGACGGAGGGCTACGAAAGGTTTGTAAGTCCATGTCATGTACCCCATGAGCTTGCGGGGAGGCGGAATATATGAAAAACAATTATCAAAGCTTCGTAACACGGACTTGAACACACGGATCGTGTCTAAACCATTACTAGAAACTACGAAAGGTTTAACTACTCTGATTCGAAGTTATACCTCACGTTACTTGTCCTTCGGGTCTTCATCGCTGTCCTCCACACCTCGTAGGCTCTATGAAACATGGGCACCACAACGGCCTCCTCGAGTCAAAGACGATCCACCCGAGAGCTACTTCTCCAAGCTTAACCTCTAACTTGAGGTAACTAGGTTGCTAAGAGTGCTAATCAAAGTAATCTAGAGGATATAGAATAGGATTAAGGATCTATTAGTCTTTCTAACCCTTGGATCTTAACACAAGAGAGGTTAGGGTTAGTTCTTTGAAGAGAGAGAGAGCTTGAGGAGAGAGAAGGTGAGAGTGAGAATGATCTTGGAAAAATATCTCATTCTGAATATATGAAGCATAAGATATTTATTAAATGAATAACAAATAATAATATCATCATGCTTCATTAACTCACCTTGTGTGATTCATCCCATGAGTCATTAATCAATAAATGCATCATTAACTCCTTTGGATGAATCACACCATGAGTCATTAATCCAATTAATGCAAACTCTACCTAAGCCTCCAACTCATCAATCTTCTAGAAGTTTCTCGACTAATTACGAGAATACCCCTCCCATCCGTGAAAACACGGAAATACTGAGACTGTATAAATCCAATAATCCAATACTAGAATCTGGCTTAAACCAAAGCCGGCTAGTATAAACTGTCCGAATATCGTACGTGCGTAAAAACACGTATGTGTCCGAACCCTGTCGTAAAACCATACGACCTCTATATCATTTTGCCCGAAACAGGGAAACTCTCTGTATAGGACTCTAAAGACTCGACACTACGCTGGCAGTGGGTTTAACCACAGACCACAAGCGGCACTAGCTGTAGGTAATGGTCTCCAGGTAGATGTCGATAAGAAGGACGATGAGGAAACCCATCCGAACTCCTACTGAGCCTGATGTGACAATCTCCGTACAGTCCGTTCTGTTCGTCTAGGACTATCGCATATCAGGCCTAGGGGGCGGTAAACGTCAGACCCCTAATAGCGGTATAAGTCGTATCGGAGTGAAGCCCATTACACCTTGAGAAACTACTAGAACCTACCAGTAAATCTCGTTTGCCCTGGCCAGGGACTTTACGTAACGGCTCTCCATACACAGCGCGATATCAACCCCCAATACCAGGAGAGACGAATCCATTCTAACCGCCACTTCCTCTAAGTGTTTCGGGACTGCACCTAACTACTACCTGTTTGCACGACTCCTTTGAGCCGTGGTAGGGTAGTAATCTAAGAACAGTGGGAACACACCCGAGGCGAAGTAGCAGTGTCAAGTCGACGGACTAAGTTGTACTCATGTCACCTGGGAACTGCTATCTGACGATGGGTATAAATCCAACCTGCAGTTCCCGGCGAGTCCTGTCCGGTGTACCCGTAACCTAACGAGCACCTGCATACTATCTCCAGTACAACGTATTGATGGCTGTGGGACAGACCATCTCCCCAACTGGATAAGAAGTGTACACACTAGTCTACTCCGGAGTATCGATGCCCTGTCTCGATAATCCTATGACCAGGGACCTGTATAGGATATTACCTATAGACTACCCAGCCCCCACTAGTGTGACTGCCATCACAACGCTGGTAATCAAGCAAAGATCCTAAGGGATCTACTAATATGTATAAGCGACACGTTAAAAGAAACATATGCACATATTAAAGTAGACACAAACCAAGTAGCATACTGCCATTTTTAGCAAGACTGTCAATACAACTGTGAATATCCCAAGCTTCCATTAAGTAATATACAAACTAGTATGATACAGTAATGGCCTTTAGGGCATAAACACTAACAATCTCCCACTTGCACTAGGGCCATGTACTGGCATATCGCAGACCTATCATCTCGAATAGCCTCTCGAACTGCGTCTGAGGAATGGCCTTTGTGAATGGATCAGCAGTGTTATTCTCCGTATCTGCATTCTTTACCTCGATCTCCCGGCGATCTACGATCTCCCTGATCAGGTGATACCGCCTTAAGATGTGTCTGGACTTCTGATGGGACCTGGGTTCCTTCGCTAAAGCTATAGCGCCGTTGTTGTTGCAATACAAAGGTATTGGATCAATACTGGTAGGAACCACCTGAAGTTCTGTTAGGAACTTCTTCATCCAGACAGCTTCTTTTGCGGCATCGCAAGCAGCTATGTACTCCGCTTCCATCGTTGAGTCAGCAACGGTGTCTTTCTTGGAACTCTTCCAACAGACCGCCCCTCCATTGAGGGTAAAGACATAACCCGACATGGACTTGGAGTCATCCTTGTCACTCTGGAAGCTGGAGTCAGCAAAGGCCTCGATCTGGAGGACTTTTCCGCCATACACCAAGAACATCTCCTTAGTCCTCCTCAGGTACTTGAGAATGTTCTTTACTGCTATCCAGTGCGGGTTTGCCTGATACCGGCTTACAACGCACAATGCGTATGTTACATCTGGTCTGGTACATAATATCTCATACATTATAGAGCCTACCGCAGAAGCGTAGGGTATAATCGACATGCGATCCCTTTCCAAATCAGTCTTGGGAGACATCTCTTTGGAGAGGTTGATTCCGTGACAAGCCGGTAGGTTACCACACTTAGAATTTCCATACTGAATCTTTTCAATATGGTATCTATGTACCTGGACTGCGAAAGTCCCAACATCCTTTTTGATCTATCACGATAGATCTGGATCCCCAGAATGTAGGTGGCATCACTCAGGTCCCTCATGGAGAACTTCTGTGACAAGAATCCTTTGACTGAATGTAGCATAGGAATAATATTTCCTATTAGGAGAATGTCATCCACGTACAAGACGAGGAATACTATAGCTCTCCCTACAATTTTACTGTATATGCATGGTTCATCTGGATTCTTGATAAAGTCAAATTCTTTAACAGTATCATCAAAACAGATGTTCCAACTCCGCGATCCCTGTTTTAGTCCATAAATGGACTTAAGCAACTTGCACACTTTACCGCTACTCCGACTCTGAATGAATCCCTCTGGCTGATCCATATAGACGATTCTTCCAAATTACCATTTAGAAAAGCCGTCTTTACGTCCATCTGCTAAATCTCAAAATCATGGAAGGCAGCAATGGTAAGAAGGACCCGAATGGATTTGAGCATAGCCACTGGAGAAAAGGTTTCGTCATAGTCCAAACCAGGTCTCTGACGAAAACCCTTTTCAACAAGTCTAACCTTATAGGTTTCAACCACACTAGTAAAATAGGGGGTTGCCCCTACGGATGGAAATATCCGTAGGGGCAGATTTTACTTGGCCCTACGGATTAATCCGTAGGGCTAAAAGGTTGCCCCTACGGGTACAGACGTCCAAGAATAAAAATATTAATTCTTAATTTGGTGTTTGCCCCTACGGAGCCGCAAACAAAGGACCTACGGGTATATCCGTAGGGGCAAGTAAATATCTATTTAACAAAATCCCAGATCGATCGCCTACGCTCACTTTCTCTCTCTCTCTCAATCGCGCGCGAGAAAAAACCCCAAATCGCCTCCGTCGTCGCCACCGTCGCCTCCGTCGTCGCCACCGCCGGTTTCGTCGCCACCGTCGTCGCCAGCGCCTGTTTCGTCGCCACCGTCGTCGCCACCGCCGGTTTCGTCGCCAAATCGCCACCGTCGTCGCTCCAGCCCACCAGCAGCCGTTCAGGTATAAATCGAGGTAAATTAAAGCATTTTTTGGGCTTAGGGTTCATGGCTGGGTCTGGGTTGCGCGCGCGAGAGTTGGGGTTGGGCAGGGGTCGCGGTGGCGGTCGGGGTCGGGGTCGGGGTAGGGTTAGGGTTGGGGTTCGGCTGCTGCTGGGGTGGGGCTGGGGTTAGGGTTACGGTGGGGCTGGGGTTAGGGTTATGGTGGGGCTGGGGTTAGGGTTACGGTAGTGGGGCTGGGGTTAGGGTTACGGTGGGGCTGGTTGAATGGCTCTTCTGATTAGTTGACAAATACAATGTTAATCATAATTTACTCGACACAGATGGTAGAAAATCAGAAAAAGATCAAGAAAAAAATAATCAATTTTGATTTTAACATGCAGGGTGTTGATGCAAGATGTAATATCTAGTAGCAGATGCTAGGTATATAGACTAAAGAATAGTTGTAAATGAACCGCTAGCAAGAAAATCCTATAATTATACGTACACATCGCTTGACGCATGAAGCCTGAAGCTCTTTCTTTTGGGGGATAAAACTAGTTATATTCCTGCATTGCCTAGAAATAGCAGTGAGTTGGTTAAAACTTTTCAAACACAACCCCCCACCCCCCAAAAAAAAGAAAGAAAGAAAGGGCAAGGAAAAAAAAGAATAGCAACAAGCAATACAAGCTAGCAACCGTAAATAACTGCTGAGATTATGTCTACCTTGGCAATTTGAACAATGATGGTCTTGTCTGGATTGTTAAGATCTACTTTATGGGGGTGAGGAACACATTTTGCAACTGTATTTATGATTTTCATTCTGTCAAGTGTTGAAATAAAAATCAACACTTGACAATCAATCCAAGATGCTCAATAACTTGCTTCAAAACCATAATCTAATCTTGATGATGCTCAATATTAGCGATTTCCATGATCACGACACGTGGCAGATGACGTGTCTCATAACGCTTTATGATATCAGTATCCTATATTTGTAGTTTTAATTGTTGATTGTTATAGATGTATACTATTGCAATAATAGTTTTTGGTTGATGAATGCTATTGCAATGTAGGATGATCAGTTCTATCAATCTTGATCTCAATGGTTTAAAATCATGTTACACATACAACACGAATGCACAACAAACGCATAATTAGAGAGCGACTCGAGATATTCAGATTAAAACCAATATATGATACTCGATGATAATATGAAACCTTCATATTCCCATCGATACCCATATATGAAACTAAAAGCGTCACTTAGTCCCCGTCTATCGGTTAACATACGTGCGATGCTCGTCGTGACCTAGAATTATACGAAGGTTGTTAAATATCGGACAGTATAGCTCGATACTAACAACCGTCGTATAGTCTACGCGACGAGAAAATTCAATCGTATGGTAACCCATAGATTTGTCCCGTGTGGACAAGTTAAGAATGTATAAAGCAAACGCCTTCATTCACTTGTGTTTTCATCCGTTTCGAGATATTTCGTCGGTATCTTTCCGCCGGTTCTCCATGTACAAAGATAGATTAGATGTTCATTTCAACGTTGTTTCACAGCTTTGAAATGATTATCTATTCTATTACAGTGTACTCGGAGAACAGCGGGGAGGTGCTGCCGAAATTTACTCGAAACGGTTGAAAGCACAAGTGATGGGCGTTCGCTCTATACATTCTTAATGGGATAGAAGCCCACCCCCGACAGCCGGAACACATACATACAAACGCATAATCAGAGAGCGATTCGAGATGTTCGGGTTAAAACCAATATATGATACTCGATGATAATATGAAACCTTCATATTCCCATCGATACCCATATATGAAACTAAAAGCGCCACTTAGTCCCCGTCTATCGGTTAACATACGTGCGATGCTCGTCGTGACCTAGAACTATACGAAGGTTGTTAAATATCGGACAGTATAGCTCGATACTAACAACCGTCGTATAGTCTACGCGACGAGAAAATTCAATCGTATGGTAACCCATAGATTTGTCCCGTGTGGACAAGTTAAGAATGTATAAAGCAAACGCCTTCATTCACTTGTGTTTTCATCCGTTTCGAGATATTTCGTCGGTATCTCTCCGCTGGTTCTCCGTGTACAAAGATAGATTAGATGTTCATTTCAACGTTGTTTCACAGCTTTGAAATGATTATCTATTCTATTACAGTGTACTCGGAGAACAGCGGGGAGGTGCTGCCGAAATTTACTCGAAACGGTTGAAAGCACAAGTGATGGGCGTTTGCTCTATACATTCTTAATGGGATAGAAGCCTACCCCCGACAGCCGGAACACATACATACAAACGCATAATCAGAGAGCGATTCGAGATGTTCGGGTTAAAACCAATATATGATAATATGAAACCTTCATATTCCCATCGATACCCATATATGAAACTAAAAGCGCCACTTAGTCCCCGTCTATCGGTCAACATAACGTGCGATAATTTATTCTTTTCAACGACAAACGCATACACAAAGCATATACACGGATTTTCTCCTTTGTCAGTAACTATCCCGTTCTTATATTTCTCAATATAGTCAGCATAACCTACAATTTATATGTTATTCAGTCTAACATGGCCCATGAGTACGTCAGAGTTAAGGACTGGATGTATGTGGATTGGAAACAACGTATGCAACCTAAGTTTGTCGCAGGAGTTGCTGCTTTCCTTGAATTTGCACGAGCACATAATAAGATCATAATAGAGAAGATTCTCTGTCCGTGCGATAGATGTGGCAATAAGTACTGGCAGAAGGTAGAATTGGCAGAGCTTCATATTGTAAAACATGGGTTTACTAGACTTTATTCAACTTGGAAATATCACGGGGAAGGAGAAGAATGCAGTACTGCGGTAGAAGAAGAAGGAGAACACGATAATGCGGAAGGAGAAGAAGAAGAATTCGGTAATACGGCAGGATACGGAAATTTATTTCCATCAGAAGAAATGGAGGATATGGTAGAGGCTGCCCTAGGTGAATCTATTCGTACCGAAGATGACATTCCTTCCGGTCAAGGACCGCGTGCGGATAAATATGAAAATTTCATGAATGATGCTAGGAAACCAATTTATGAGAATGCGAAGTATTCCACCCTCTCATGGTTCGTCCAACTTTTCCAAATTAAGTGCCTAAATGGATGGAGCAACAAGTCATTCACAATGCTTCTTTCGTTCTTGAAAGATTCTATGCCTCCGGAAAATAATGTGCCCGAAAGCTGGTACGAAGCCCAGAAAATGATGTCTGATTTGGGTCTAAAGTGCGAGAAGATTCAAGCATGTCCCAAAAATTGCGTGTTGTACCGGAAAGAGAATTCAGATTTGAAAGAGTGTCCAACATGCGGAGAGGCCAGGTATAAGCCGAAAGATTCTGATAAGAAGCCTGATATACCTGTGAAGATAGCACGATATTTTCCCATAACACAGAGGCTACAGAGGCTATTCAGGTGCAAGAAAACAGCCGAGGCAATGATTTGGCATCACCGTGCTCCTCCAAGCGAAAATGGAAAAATGAGCCATCCAAGAGATTCACCGGCATGGAAGGATTTCGATAGGAGGCACGCAATATTCAGTAGCGATCCTCGCAATGTCCGGCTCGGACTGGCTGCCGATGGCTTCTGCCCATTCAACTATATGGCTGGAAGTCACAGTACATGGCCCGTTGTAATGATAATTTATAATCTGTCGCCTTGGTTGGCTATGGACCAATCATACTTTATGATGCCTCTTCTTATCGACGGACCAAACTCACCGGGGAACAATATCGACGTCTATCTCCGACCTCTGATCGAGGAGCTGAAAACTTTGTTCATTGATGGTGTAGAGACATATGATTCAAACACAAATACAACCTTCATACTGCGTGCGGCTTTAATGTGGACAATTAATGACTTTCCTGCGTATGGAATGCTATCAGGTTGGTCCGTACATGGTCACAAAGCATGTCCTCATTGCCATGAACACACAACATCAAAATTTTTGAATTTTAGCAGGAATGTTTGTTATTACGGCCATCGACGTTTTCTGCCTCCAGACCACCCCTATAGGTTAGACACGGTTCACTTTGATGGTCATCAGGAGCTTCTTGGGCCTCCATCCCCATTTTCCGGAGAGGACGTGACTGCTAAATGGGATGGTTACAATAACGTGACCTTCGGGATGGATCCGACGAGACAGGTCAAACCACAATATTGGAACAAGTTAAGCATTTTCTTCGAGCTTCCGTACTGGTCTACAAATTCAGTGCGTCATTGTCTGGACGTCATGCATATAGAGAAAGGAGTATCAGAGCACATACTTAACTTGCTTCTGTGTAAAGACGGGAAATCGAAAGACAACATGAATGCCCGGATGGATCTACAAGAGTGGGGAATAAGAAGTGAACTGCACCCTAAACCGGTAGAGGGTAAACCGGGCAAGTTTGTACTTCCCAATGCCGCTTATCATATGTCACAACCGGAGAAGAAAAGATTCCTGCAGGTGTTGCATGATTTGAAAGTCCCCACAGGTTTCTCAGGATCATTAAGCAAGAAAATAAAAATTGTGAAGCGCAAGATCGATGGGCTGAAAAGTCATGATCACCATGTTATCGTGGAGCACCTTCTTCCATTATCCCTCAGGACTTCTCTCTCCGACTCGGTTGGTCTAGTAATCAACGACCTATGTTGTTTTTTCAGGGAGTTGTGTGCTAAAACGCTGGAGGTTGCGACGCTGGATAAACTAGAAAATTCTATTGCGTTGATACTTTGCAAGTTTGAGCGTATTTTCCCACCGTCATTCTTCGATATCATAATACACTTGACGGTTCATCTTGCAACTGAGGCGAAGTTAGCCGGACCGGTACAATATCGATGTATGTATCCCGTCGAGAGGTACGTGTAATTTTTCGTTTCGCGCAATTTATAAATTTATTTTTGTCCTGTATGCCCGTGTTTATTTATTCAACATATTCTCATTAGGTACCTTTACACTCTTAAGAAGTATATACGCAATAAAAATCGACCAGAGGGTTCTATCATGCAAGGTTATCTTCTTGATGAAGCAACCACATTTTGTTCCCGCTATCTGGACGAGAACATTGAGACAAGGCTTAACCGACCACGAAGAATTCAAGACGGGCCATATGGTAAAGCCGAGTATAAGAGGGTAGACACTATGTTTATCAACAAGATATACCGGTTTATCTTGCTTAATTGCGCATGTCTTGAACAAATTAGAGAGTAAGTTCTTTTGGATTAATTGTTATATCTGTGTTTGTGTGTGTATGAAATGACATAATATTAATGTCACAATTATTTGTCGAAAACAGAACTCATTTTAACGAGGTACGTGAGGGGCATCCTGATTGGAACGAAGAGCGTTTGGAAAAATACCATCAGGATAATTTTTGTGATTGGGTCACAGAGCATGTAAGTTATTCGAATTACATTTTATTGCTATCAGTTTTAATCTAAACTTGTATCGTTATGTATTTATCGTAAAATTTGTTTTGTTAGATCCACGATCCGAACTTGTCTGCATCATTTGAGAGTGATTCAAGATGTTTAGCTCAATTTCCTAGTATGGAAGTTGCATATTACAAAGGATTTGGTGTCCTTGGATACAAATTCGAAGTTAAGGACATAGAAACATCTAGAACCACTCAGAATAGTGGGATTGCGACGGTAGGATCGGACGGTGTGATCTACTATGGGTACTTAAATTGTATATTCGGCATCCACTATCCCGGACGATCAGAACCCTTTTATATATTCTACTGTACTTGGTACGATCCGCGAACCGATACAGACAGGTGGAGAAGCAGTCTTGGGACTTGGAAAGATGAATATGGTTGACCAGTGTGAACACACTTCGATTTTACGGTCAGGACGATCCGTTTATCTTTCCGAACCAAGCGTTCCAAGTATACTACTCACAGTGTTTGAAGCATCCGGGGTGGAGTGTTGTATGCCGATGGAAACCTAGAGATGTCTACGATGTCCCAGAATACGAGGACAGCGATGAGGACGAAGAAGAGAGAAGGCTTAAAGTGCTCCGACCGTCTGTTTCGAAGGACGGGTTGTCTTCGACCGATCATGAAGTTACATGGGTTAGAAATGACATCGATGATGAAATCGAAGTAGATATGTATGATGCGCCCACGAAACGAAAAAGGTTATCAGTTATGTTATATTATTACTTCACATTTTACGCTCTAGATCATATATAGTCAATACTTTTAATGATTGTCTAATGCGTCCACGAACCGTTTATCTAGCTTTAATGACGATGTCGGGAGCAGCGAGGGGCGGCAGGAGCTCCAGCCGCGGCAGAGGCAGAGGCAGAGGCAGAGCGGTTCTGCCACCCGGAGAGCTCCGTAGGGAGCTTCAGAGGGCCGGTCTTGCACCCAGATCGGAGACCCCTTCGGATGCCTCCTTCCATGTGGATTTTGCCACACCTCCAGGTATACTGCACGCATATCCATTTTCAATGTAATATTACAGATATTCATGCATGTTTATGTCAAAATTACTTATATTGTCAATGTTTGATTGTCTAGTTGTTGGTGATGCGTCCACATCTGGGACAGAGGCCACCCCCGCTCCTCCATGTATGTTTATATATCATATAGTGTATGTATATTGATTTAGAATGCTATATCATAAATATACACATTCCTTTTGCTCTTACTTAGCAATTTTTATTATTGTCTAGCTGTAGGTGGTGACACCACCGCACCTGCGGGTATGTTTATATGTCCTATAGTGCATGCATATTGATTTAGAACGTTATATTATTGATCTACACATTCTTTTTGCAATTATTTATATAATCTATTTTTAATTGTCTAATTATAGGTGGTGCGTCCACACCTTCCACAGGGGCCACTCCTGCCGCTTCCATACCCTCAGTATCGTCTGCAGGTTAGTATGAATAAATTTAAAATATTTATTTATTTTACATATGCTCTATAGAATAAATATGAACTTCATGGAGATTTAGCGTCGATGTTTATTTTATAGTTGGAGGGGATGCGTCCGGGTCCGGGACCCCGGTTGTTCCTCACCGGAGGAACTATCGTCCCGCTCGTGCTGCTGCTCGGGCCCAGGCTCGTGCGCTAATCACCGGAGGTATATATCATACTTGAATTTTTGTATAACCTTGATTTCTTAATACAACTTTGTCTTATTATTGATTGTCTTGATATTTCGTGCAGACGCAGGGCCTCTCCATCCCCAGAGGGGGACTCGAGGCCCGAATCAGTCCCATAGGCTGAGGCCTGATAGAGCTAGGGGGGAGGCAGCATTCCCCCTATTTTTTACCCTTGACTATCGCTATACCGGTCCTCATGCCGAGAGGTTCGGCCGGTATTTGGGGGACGAGAGCCGGATCGTGAAGAACTATCCACTTCACGTTGAGTGGGGCGAGCAGCACCAGCGCTCATTCGCCCTCTTCTTTGATCAGGCTCGGGTATGTATTAATATATATTTTCATTTGATCTATCCAATATAATTATTATTAACACTTGCAATCTAATAACAATGTTTTTTTTTTGTATTTTCAGTTGGATTATGATTTTCAGCCTGTAGCCGACCCTGATAACCCGGGGAGGGTGCTCGACCTTCATGCTCTGTACAATGGCCTGATGAAGAACATGCAGGCCCAGGTCCGATACAACAGGAATGAGCTGAAGGCCGACTGCTACTCCCTGTGGATAGCGACCCCCGAGGCAGAGAGAGCGGCCCTCCTATCTACTCCGGCGTTTGCGAGAGTCGACGTAGAGACATGGCCTCTATTGTGCGCTTATTTCGACTCCCAACGCAAACAGGTATGTATTTTAAATTTAATTCATTATTTATGATATAATTTATTTCTTTGTGTTTCTTAATTAGAAAACTAAATGTTAATGCGTTGTGCAGAAACAGGCCGCTCAGAATACGGAGAACAGGAAGTCGGTGAAGAGGGGTCGCCCCACTTACACAGGTGGCTCGAGGAACATTACTCGAGCCATGGAGTTATCGGTAAATTAAGAGTTATTCTCTAATATTCTGCAATATTAAGAGTTATTCTCTAATATTTCTAATATTAAGAGTTACTTTCTAATATTGCAGACATCTCGGACCGTGGCGTCAGGTGGTACACCGAGCGTGCTGTCCGCATATCTTGCCGTCCACGGCACCTCGACAGATCCCGCCACGGGCGAGCTTCGATGTCCCGACGTCGCTACCCAGGAGTACTGCGTAAGTGTTAATATTTTTTCTACCCAAATTTGAAATTTTAGTTTTGGAAGGTTCAAGTTTAAATTTTATACTTATACTTTACTGCTTAATGTGGGTGTAGGAGCGGGTGGTTGAGCAGGCCCAGGCCTCGGGGATCGATTTTACCGGACAGAACGATCCGAGGCTGCTGACCCCAGTTCTGGATGCCGCACACGGAGGGCACCACGGAGGTTGGGAGAGAGGCCGGGGATTGGGCCCTAGCAGGGCCCATATGAGGTTGGACTCCACCCCGGCGGTTACTTCCTCCGTCTCCAGTGACCGGCATGTCCATCAGGAACTGGATAGCTTGAGGGCCACCGTTCAGGAGTTGAAGGAGATGCTGGTATGTATACTACTTTATAGTAAAATATCATTTCATATTATATACATATCAACATATCCATAATTAGTACGTAGCTTGAGCTTATTTGGTTTTAGGCTTAAGTTTGATTAATCATACATACATATGTAATTAAAATAAACAACGCTTTTCCAAACTAGATATCCAAACAGGGTTTCGAAATAACATAATAATGAAACGAATTCGAATAATACACAGTTCTTACACGCTTCTTACACACGTTATGTCCAGACGCGACAGGGTAGATCGGCCGAGCCTCCACATGCATCTCCTTCGGCTGCGGCTCCGCAAGCCACTACATCGGCTGCGGTTCCGCAGACAGCTCCTGTAGCTCCACCGCCCACTTAGACTCCCGCAGTCGCGGCTCCGCAAGCGACTACCTCGACGGCGGCTGCGCAGACCACATCGCCAGCTCAACATGCCGCTCAGACTCCCTTATATGTAGCATTGCAGAGTGTATTGACCGAGGAGCAGGCGCGCGTTATTCTAACGTTATTCAGAGGTGGAGCTGGACCGAACTAGGGTAGCTTTTTGGTTCTTATTTTTTCAAACATGTATTTATATCACATTGTACTACATTTTGAAACGATATTGATATTGGTTTGTATTTATATCATATTCAGTTTTTGGGTTTCTTTTGTATATTATATATATGCGTGAGATGTGATTATGAATACTGCAATATATGATTTGATTGATGTATATAGTATTGTGCACAGGGCGGGAAAAAATCTAGCAGCCTATTTTTAAAAAAAAAATACAGACAATATGTACCTACGGATTAATCCGTAGGTATATATGTTGCCCCTACCGATAAATCCGTAGGGGCAAACTATCAGGAAACCTGATATTTTCCCACCTGATATCAGTGCAGGGTGTTGGGAGTGCCCCTACGGATATGCCCGTAGGGGCCACTGTTTATCCCCTACGAATTTATCCGTAGGGGCAAAATATCAGGTTTCCTGATATTTTCCCCCCCGATCTCAGTGCAGGGTGTTGGGAGTGCCCCTACGGACATCTCCGTAGGGGCCACTTTCTATCCCTTACGGACATATCCGTAGGGGTAGAAGAAGGACCTACGGAGTTATCCGTAGGTATATACAATATATTCAAAAAAAAAATATACATATATGATTTGATTACCCCTACGGGGTACTCCGTAGGGGCTCGAACACCTACAGATATAGCCGTAGGGGCAAGAATTTGCCCGTAGGGGCAAGTTCAGGGCCTCAACTTGCACCTGCGGCCTTTGCACCTACGGGGTCTTTTTTCGCCCCTACGCACATATCCGTAGGGGCAGTGGGTTGCCCCTACCGATAAATCCGTAGGGGCAACCCTTATTTATAGTAGTGCCTGTCCATCTACACCAATCTTCTTTTTGAAGATCCACTTGCATCCTACGGGTTTTACCCCATCTGGAGCAATGTCCAAATTCCATACTTTGTTAGTGTACATGGACTCCATTTCGGTCCGCATTGCATCCAGCCATTTTACCGAGTCGCCGCTCTGAATGGCTTGCTGGAAGCTAGTAAGGTCATCATTATCAATGATGCAATCTTCTCGATCCCCGTCTATGAGAAAACCGTAGTATCTCTCGGGCGGATGAGACTGCCTACTACTTCTGCGGATAGGCGCTGGTATGTCCCTTTCTTCTAAAACTTCTGGTTCTACCATACTTTCAGTAACAGCCTGTGGTTCTGGAATTTCTTCCAGTTCTATTGCGCTCCCACTCTTCTGATTTTCTAAAAATTCAGCTTCCAAGAAGTGGGCATGACGAGAAACAAAAACCTTTTGTTCCTCTGCGTAATAGAAATAATACCCCTTGGAGTTCTTTGGATATCCCACAAACTTACACTGTACTGAGCGTGCCTTGAGCTTGTCCGGATGCTGCTTTTTTACAAAAGCTGGACATCCCCATGTCCTAAAGTATTTAAGACAGGGTTTCTTCCCATTCCACATCTGATATGGTGTGGTAGGCACAGTCTTGGTTGGAACCTGGTTCAAAAGATATGCAGCTGATTCTAATGCATAACCCCAGAAGGATCACGGTAACTTAGTCTTACTCATCATGGAATGTACCATATCTAATAGGGTTCGATTCCGCCTTTCCGATACACCATTATGTTGTGGTGTGTATGGAGGAGTAAGCTGAGAGAGAATTCCATTCTCTTTTAAGTATCCCAGGAACTCGGCACTTAAGTATTCACCACCTCGATCAGATCTCGGTGTCTTGATACTTTTGCCTGTCTATTTTTCCACTTCATTCTTGTATTCTCGGAATTTCTCAAAGGCCTCGGATTTATGCTTCATTAAGAAGATATGTCCATACCTAGAGAAATCATCCGTAAAAGTAATGAAGTAGGAATAACCACCTCTTGCATGTGTAGACATTGGACCACACACATCGCTGTGTATGAGTCCCAAGAGCTCGCTCGCTCTTACTCCGTGTCCAGTAAACGGAGTCTTTGTCATTTTTCCCATGAGACAAGATTCACAAGTAGCATAAGATTGATATTCGAACGGATTCAAATATCCTTCTCTATGTAACTTAGTCAACCATGTTTCATTGATGTGACCTAGTCTACAATGCTATAAGAAAGCCTGATTTACTTCTGGAGACTTTCTTTTAAGTGTGTTCTGGACATTGAAAACCTGGGCTTGATTCAATACGTATATACCGTCATCTAATGTACCGGACCCAATCAGAACTTGATTTTGGTGGATGTGAACTACATCGCTTACGAATGTAAAATCATATCCCTCTCTCGAAAGTGAGGATACTGATATGATATTACAAGTCAAACTAGGTACATACAAACAGTTACGTAGAATCAATATCTGCCCACTTGTCAAACCTAGGCGATATTTTCCCACGGATTCAGCGTCTACGCTCATTGCGTTTGCAACTCTGAGAGACAAATCACCTATCCTGATAACTCTACGGTTTCTCAAAGCATGTAATGGATTACAGATATGAGATCCTGCTCCGGTATCTAGTACCCAGGAAGTAGAGTGAATTCACAAACAGTTCTCAATTACATACACACTTGAGGCCGAAGCCACAACATGCTTCGTATCCTGGCTACTGGCTTCCAAAGCCCTGCAATCCTTCTGCCAATGCCCGTTCCCATAACAATAGGAACATCCCTCCTTCCCTACACCAAGTCCCAAAACTTTTACTCTTCCTTTCCCTTCTACTTTACTGACACCGTATTTCGGCTTTGTGGAGGTCTTCTTCTTTTCACCTTTTGCTTTCGCCTTGGATGCAAAAGAAGGTCCCCTATTAAGCAGAGCGGGTGTCTCCCTGGTTTCTTTCAGGGTGTAAGTGGAGGGAGGGACTGTGGAAATAAGTCAGTGTATGACCTGTTTCCCAACGTAGTCTCCAGGTCTTTGAGCTCATCAATATAGTTAGTCATCGCAAGGACGTCGTCCCCTGCAGATGACCCGACAGCCAACCTCGCTTGAAATAATTCGTTCGAGGTCTCATATCTTGCGATACGAGATTGCTCTCCATATAAATCTTTGTTATGGAGAAAGATGGAAACTAAGTCCATCTTCTCGTGCTGCTTCTGATATACACCATCAACTGAAGCCAACACGAGGCACTTGGCATTCGCATTATCCTTTTCCCTTGTCTGACGGATATCCATATCCTCGACGGTGGAAACTGGACCTGGGACGGTGGGGGCTTGAGTAGTAATAGGATGGTCCAGCTTGTCATAGGCAATGAACATCTGGACAGACCTTTGCCAATCATATAAGTCAGATTCAGTCCTTTTGTTATCTAGATGTAACCTAGTCATGGTCACAAGGTCGCTGCAGAGAGAGAGAGAGGGAACACTTTAGCATGATGCTCTTGCAAGTTTAGATTGGTTTTTAGTTTATCTAACTGGATGGCTCCCACTGTTTCTCGAATCCTTCCTCAAACCATAAAAGAAGAATTAGCCAGGACTGATCTCACCGTATAATACTTGCTTAACCGTTCAGCCAGGCTAGTGTCGGTACTTCGAGGGAGGTTTTACGATGCTTTCGCGAAGTTCATTAATTAAATAACCGCTTTTATCTGGAGGCGAAGCCCCGCTGACACTATTCTAGACACCTACTTGGTTTATAGCATTGATCGTTAAGTGACGAATCTCCTGATGAGTAGCAGATACTCACAGTAGAATCGGGATCCAAATATCATCGTGTGATAATGCTGAAGGAATCCTACCAACATTATCAGACTCCAAATGGTATGCAACACTAGCAAGTCTCAGTTTCTTTAGAAACTCCAGATGTGGATTTTTGCCCCATGCTCTTATGACCTTGACTAAGGGCCAACAAATCATAAGTCACATGTCAAGTTCTACCCATCATTATCTTGTTAATTTGAACCCACCCGTATAAACTCTTGACTAAGGCCAAACAAAGTAATACGACTGTCCCAAACCAACGCATCTATCTATGCTACATGTAAACACCCCAGCAATTACCAATCACTATGTCTTGACTAGGGGCCAAACAAGCATAGCTTGAATACTACTGACCATTCATATGAAATGACGGAGGGCTACGACTGGTTTTGGCGAAACCGTGAACGTAGTGAACTTGATATAACCGAAGGAACCTGATAGCTTTTTAAAAGGAGTGGTTAAAGCTCCGCAATTAAAAATTCTGCTCTTTTTAAAATAACCGAGTGGTTTCTTTTAAACTGTTCCAACGATTCAACTTTGGTTTATATTCTTTGCATTATTATAATGTGTCCCATCAATTAACCTATCATTGTAGAAAACAACGAAAATACAACGTCCTCTTATGCAATCCGCATTCGCCACTGAGTCCCGTCATTCACCCGTTAAGTTACTTAACTAACGACAGTGCGGGGGCTGGGCTAGCGCGGGTGTAAAACATAAGTAACGCCTAATAGATATCATATATAGATATTGTACATTCGTCAGACGCAATAATAGGCATTCCAGATCACAGATGAACATTATTGGACATACAAGCAATCCGCGTTTCCTTTGAGCCTGCAACGAAAGACGGATTACACAGTTGTGATGAATAGCCATTACCCTACCCTAGACCCCTACGGATACGGCAAACTACCCGCCAAGTACCCGAAGTGAAGCGGTCTCCCTCAGCAACATGAGTAGGCCACTAAACACTTCAAAGTACCCGGTAGTTTGTGCACCCTATCTTGGGTCTATCCTAGGAGCATAAAACAGTAAATGAAATAATATAACGGTGGCTACAACCTCAGCCCGGATGTTCCCCGCAAAAGAATATTACATCATATTACAATTTACATCGAATGAAAGAATATAAAAACTCATCTCAAACCCCGGCTAATCATCACAACGATCCAATCAAGTTCATATACACAAGCCAATAAAAACCATTACAGAAATGTGCAACCCCTGCTAACCGACATACTAGCAATTAGGGGAGGTTTACGAACACATTAAATATTACAGATAAAACTTGATTAGCAAATAACTTAGAATTTCAATCGACAACCTTTTTCCGAGTCTACCCCAAATGCAATCCAGCACTGAAATAACCTGGGCAGAAACAGAATATACAGGAAAACAAAACACCATAAAATAAGAGTCACTGTGCAAATACAAGTCAACTCGGAGTTGACTCGGCCGCGGATCCGAGGCGGATTGCACTAATCCGCCGTGCTTCCGCGGCATTCTCACCAAGTTGGGACTTCGTATTTCACCAGTATTCTTAGAATTCCCTGCTGTGAATTTTCATACCTATCAAATAATTTTTTCGACACGTTTAAAATTGACAGAAACTTGAGGGGTCCGGGGTTATGTTTTCGCGTTTTTCCGACGATCGAAGTTCTAATTAGTTGTTAACAAGCTAGTAAAGGCTTAGTAGGCTCTGATACCACTGTAAGTCCATGTCACGCACCCCACGAGCTTGCGGGGAGGCGAAATATATGAAAAACAATTATCAAAGCTTCGTAACACGGACTTGAGCACATGGATTGTGTCTAAACCATTACTAGAAAACTACGAAAGGTTTAACTACTCTGATTCGAAGTTATACCTCACGTTACTTGTCCTTTGGGTCTTCATCGCTGTCCTCCACACCTCGTAGGCTCTATGGAACGTGGGCACCTCAACGGCCTCCTCGAGTCAAAGACGATTCACCCGAGATCTACTTCTCCAATCTTAACCTTTAACTTGAGGTAACTAGGTTGCTAAGGGTGCTAATCAAAGTAACCTAGAGGATATAGAATAGGATTAGGGATCTATTAGTCTTACTAACCCTTGGATCTCAACACATGAGAGGTTAGGGTTAGTTCTTTGATGAGAGAGAGCTTGAGGAGAAAGAAGGTGAGAGTGAGAATGATCTTGGAAAAATATCTCATTGTGAATATATGAAGCATAAGATATTTATTAAATGAATAACAAATAATAATATCATCATGCTTTATTAACTCACCTTGTGTGATTCATCCTATGAGTCATTAATCAATAAATACATCATTAACTCTTTTGGATGAATCACACCATGAGTCATTAATCCAATTAATGCAAATTCCACCTGAGCCTCCAACTCATCAATCTTCTAGAAGCTTCTCGACTAATTACGAGAATGCCCCTCCCATCCGTGAAAACACGGAAATACTGAGACTGTATAAATCCAATAATCAAATACTAGAATCTGGCTTAAACCAAAGCCTGCTACTATAAACTGTCTGAACATCGTACGTGCGTAAAAACACGTATGTGTCCGAACCCTGTCGTAAAACCATACGACCTCTATATCGTTTCGCCCGAAGTAGGGAAACTCTCTGTGTGGGACTCTAAAGACTCGACACTACGCTGGCAGTGGATTTAACCACAGACCGCAAGCGGCAATAGCTGTACGTAACGGTCCCCAGGTAGATGTCGATAAGAAGGCCGATGAGGAAACCCATCCAAACTCCTGCTGAGCCTGATGTGACAATCTCCGTACAGTCCGGTCTGTTCATCTAGGTCTATCGCATATCGGGCCTAGGGGGCGGTAAACATCAGACCCCTAATAGCGGTATAAGTCGTGTCGGAGTGAAGCCCATTACACCTTGAGAAACTACGGAAACTTACCAGTAAATCTCGTTTGCCCTGGCTAGGGACTTTGCGTAATGGCTCTCCATACACAGCGCGATATCAACCCCCAATACCGGGAGAGACGAATCCTTTCTAACCGCCACTACCTCCAAGTGCTTCGGGACTGCACCCAACTACTACCTGTTTACATGACTCCTTTGAGCCATGGTAGGGTGGTAATCTAAGAACAGTAGGAACACACCCGAGCCGAAGTAGCAGTGTCAAATCGACGGACTAAGCTGTACTCATGTCACCTGGGAACTGCTATCTGACGATGGGTATAACTCCAACCTGCAGTTCCCGGCGAGTCCTATCCGGTGTACCCGTAACCTAACGAGCACCTGCCTACTATCTCCAGTACAACGTACTGATGGCTATGGGACAGACCATCTCCCCAACTGGGATGAGAAGCGTACACACTAGTCTACTCCGGAGTATCGATACCATGTCTCGATAATCTTACGACCAGGGACCTGTATAGGATGTTGCTTATAGACTACCCAGCCCTCACTAGTGTGACTGCCATCACAACGCTGGTAATCAAGCAAAGATCCTAAGGGCTCTACTAATATGTATAAGCGACACGTTAAAAGAAACATATGCACATATTAAAGTAGACACAAACCAAGTAGCATACTACCATTTTTAGCAAGACTGTCAATACAACTGTGAATATCCCAAGCTTCCATTAAGTAATATATAAACTAGTATGATACAGTAATGGCCTCTAGGGCATAAACACTAACAAGGTTTTTAAGAAAACCTTTTGTGTAATGAACTTGATATCGTTGTAAAATCGAGTGATTCTGAAAAGGAGTGTTTTTTAGGCTTTTACTAGTTTCGCTAAAGAGGTCACTCCGGTGAAGGGATCTCGGCTCTTTCCTTATCGAATAAGGTGCAGGATATTTCACAAATACCCATATGCAAACCAAAAACTATAAAAGCAATCAAAAGACAAACCGAGTTTGTAGCATCTGCTAGTTTCGCTAAAGAGGTCACTCCCGGTAAAGGGATCTCGGCTCTTTCCTTATCTAATAAGGTGCTGGATATTCTACAAGGAATACCTCTATGCAAAGCAAAAACTAGAGCTACCAATTTTTAAAACAAGTTTCTACAACATTTTTAGGTTTCTTTTCTTTCATTAATCTCATTAATAAATGTCCTATCTTTTAAGTTACCTAAATATTACAGATAAATACAACGTACGCTTATGCCATCCGCATTCGCCTCGATATCCTGTCATGCACCGTTAGGTTAGGTAACTAACGGCAGAGCAGGGCAGGGCTAGCATGGATGTAAAGTATAAGCAACGTCTATATAATATATTATATATACAATATACAGTATCTATCTCAACATATCAAATGATCACCTCACAGATATCGCAGCAGAAAACAACATATGAAATATTGGATATACTAGGATTTTCGGGTTTTATATTAAGCTTGTATAAAACACGGATTCCACGATCTTGATGAATAGCCAAACCCACATCCCTAAACCCCTACGAGAGCGGCAAGCAACCCTACCAATTCTAGAGTTAGTAGACCCGGTCTCGACGCCTCGAGATGATCTCTAACTGGACTCTAGGATCCGGTTACTTGTGCTCCCCTCCTTGGGTCTATCCTAATGCGGAAAAGTAAATAATATACAATGGTGACATCATCCTCAACCCGGAAGTGCCCCAATAAAAGAATATTACATACATTGAATTTTACATGAATGAAAATGAAAAACTCTCATCTCACAGAAAAACCCCCGGCTATTCAAACACGATGATCCACTATAACATATACCAGCAACACATAACATCACATGTCATCAACGTAAGTAAATATGTGTATCCTAATTGTCGTTGACATATAGCAACGAAACCGGCGATACACCACATATTACACTTACGGTCGCAGAAAAGAAAGTGAAAAACTACAACAATTGGAATCCGCACTGCCCTTAGATATCATAAACCTGGAATATCACATACTCTGGATTTCATGCCTAACAATGCAAATTTTACATTTAGGTCTCAATCATGAAAACATTTTTCAAAGGAAGTCGGGTAATTCAACAAGATTCTCGATTCTGTCCGAGGCCGAAATGTTAAACATGCATGCAACTAGATAGATTATAATTATTGTATTCCATCACAAATATCCGAACGATGTTAAACTTTTCGATCGATTCGTCAAAGTCCCACAATTTCCCGACAGCTCAACACTTGAACACGGTTTTAATAATACACGGAACATGCCGCAGTACCTATGGACCAACCGTAGAAGGGCAAAGCCAAGCCTCACTCATGTCGCCATGGATCTGCGGCAAACCCTAGGGTATGACCGCGGTTCCGCGATCCAAAAAGTCGAGTTAGGGTTTCATTCTTCTAGAAGGTCCACAGAATTACTTGCTTGTTTTTCCGAATACGTTAAACATGGAAAAATGGGTTTTTGACATTCGATCGAACATTTTAATTTTGCCTAGATAACGTGTGAAAACCCAAATACAATGTTAAACTACGAATACGAAACACTCCGAATTGTTTATAGTGTAAGATTACATCTCATGCAAAATTAGCAAAAACAGACAACACCTGAAACACCAAAACCCATGCAATAGAACACTGGAAAAATTTGGAGGGGGCTCGGATTTGGCCGAGATGGGGGTTGTTAGTTATATGTATGCCCTAGAGGCCATTACTGTACATTGGATGTATATTGTAGTGGATGCTGGGACATGTATAGGTAGGACTTTCTTGCTCGACATGATAGTACGCTATCTGGTTGCTCTTTATCTTAACGTGTATACTTTCTGTCTCTCTGTTACATGTTGATAAAGCCCTTAGGATGTGTACTCGACTTCCAGGACTATGATGTAGATCATACTAGTGGGGCCTGGGTAGTCCATGAGTACATCCTTGAAATGTTCCTAGTCGAGGGAATATCGAGACGGGGCATCGATATTCCAGAGTAGACTAGCGCATATCTTCTTGACCCATGCGATGGGCGATGGATGATCCCATATCCATTGGTGTTTGACATCGAAGATGGTATGCGGGTGCTCAGTGGAGACTGGGTACACTGAACGGACTCGCCGAGAACTCCCAGATGGTATTATACCTCACGTCAGATGGCAGTTCTCTGGTGACACTGGTACAGCTTAGTCTGTTGACCCGAGATCGTCATAGAGTCTTGTGTGTCTCCCACTGTGCTTTGATTTCCACCCTACCACGGCTCTACTGAGTTGTGCAAACAGGTGGTTATTGGGTACAGTCCCGATTCACATGGAGGCAATGAGCGATAGGAGGGGATTCGTCTCTCCCGGTATTGGGGGTTGATGTTGCGCTATGCTCGACTGGCCATAACAGGAAATCCCTGGCCAGGGTTGCAGTGATATACTGGTAAGAGTTATCAGTAGTTTCACACATGTCATGGACTTCACGTCGGCATGACTTATCGAGCTATTGGGGTCTGACGTTCACCACCCCTAGGCGAGATATGCGACATATCAGACGAACAGACCGGACTGTACGGTAAGTGTTACTGGTTGGATTCACAGGAGTGTGAGCGGGCTTGCTCGTCGATCTTATGATCGCTCAATACCCGGGTGGCCGTTACGTTTAGCAGACCGCTTGCGGCTTGTGGGTGTTTGATATGATCATCATCTGCTGCCGGCGTATTGACGAGTCTTTAGAGTCCTACACAGAGGTTTCCTGGCTCAAGCGAAACGAAATAGGAGCGCATATGAGATATGTGCGGGACCAAGAATAATGCGTGTATGTGTTACCGTATTTCATTCTCGCGATGAATGTGTCGAATGGTTGTATGCGATATAACCTAGTTATCGAATCAAGGATTGATTCGATAAGCCGATACATTGGATACTAGCCGGTTATATGCGATATGACCGGATCATTGAATCAAGTGTTGATTTAATGATTTAATATATAATTATATATTTGATATATTACTTTGCATTAACTAGTATTGGTTCACTTTAAATGGATTTACTCACTTGATTTGCACAAGTTGTATATGAGATATACTTTTGTGCACAAGATTGTATCATGTTTGATGATACATGCAAGCTTGGGTTTGTGTAAAGAATTGACCATGGTTATATGAATGGTTAGGGTTTCTTTTATTTACTTATTCATTTATCTATTTATTTTTAAAAGGTAAAGAAAACAAAATGGTTTCTTTTGGATGCTTCAAGCATCTTTGACCTAATGACCATTTTGTCTTCATCTCCTAAACCTAACCATTCTACTTACCTTAGTTGATTCTCTACACTAAACCATGGTTGTTGACATGATAAGTATCATATTGTTTTTATTTTTAAATAACACTTATCATAATTCTTTATCATCTTCTTCTTCATCTTCAACTTGAAGAAAGCTTGCACCATCAATGGCAACTAGCCAAAATGAGTGAGAAATCTAAATCTAAAGTCTACCCACTTCCTATTTCTTCATCCTCTACCTCTTGCCAAGTTGTATAGGGTGTTTCCTTCACAAGTTTTCAAGGCTTGGTGAAGTTGGAGCTTGTTCTTGTGATGCCTCGACGTAGATCATCTTCGGCATCGAACCGACGATCAAGCCCGCCCATTCTTCGATGATGCCAATGCTAGAGTCAAGGGTTCGATTTGGACAGCGGAGGGAGATCATCGCGGAGCTTAGAAAGTGGTGGACCGGATCTACAAAGGTTGTAGTCACTTTCCCTTAGCATTTAATTCGATTACATGCTTGCTTCGCCTATATATCTAGTTAACGATCCGTATTAGGTTTTCTCGGCACATGTAAAATTTCAATTGGGCATGTTTGATCACTTGTGAAACTTCATTAGTGTGCCTAGGAACCCTACAGTGGTATCAGAGCCTAGCTAGAGCCTTAGGCGAAGTCCAGACGGAATTAGAACTCCGATCGAATCAAAACCCAAACCCTAATATTGCTCTCTGTTCTTTTTCTGAAATCGTGGATTTTTTAGAATTAAAAATATGCAGAGAAATGTGCAGGAAATTCTAAGAAAAACTGCAGAAAACGACAGCCTAATTCTACAGTACGACCGCGGAACCGCGGCGTTGACCCCCCTTTTGCGGCGGTTCCGCGGCCGTCGGTGATGATCAGGCTGTGAGTTTTCTTCAGTTGTTTCTGTTGGTGTTTCTTGTGTGTTTTGGATGCTTTTAATATTTATTACAGAGTTGTATTTTCTGAGTTGTATTGGGGACTCGGTGTATTCGATCGGACTGTCTAATTTTGTCGGTATGCTTTTCCGGGTATTTTTAGAATATGTTAAAAAGTTCGACCGGATATAAATACCCAATTTTTCCCTGCCGGGAAATTTCCAATTGTTGGATTTTTCCGTAGTTTAACGACGTTCTAAGTAATGCAAGTAACGTGATGGACCCTCTAGAAGACAACAAACCTTAACTCGATTATGTGACCGTCTTGAACTGCCCTTTGAACCTTCGGGTTTGGGGCAGTACGGCGTGCCACATGTGAGGCGTTGGCTTGACCCTTCTACGGCTGGACCGTTGGTACTGAGGCACGAACTGAATGTTGTTAGACTTATTTCATGTGTTGAGCTGTATCGGGAAAACTTGGGTGTTCGATTGTTCGATCGAAAAGTTTAGCATTTTCTATTTATCCGTAATGTGATACAATACTTGGAATTCGCAAATAGTTATGAGATAACTGGATGAATGTTATAAACATAGCAGTTTAGTCTCACTTGATAGGTTGCCACGGAATTTTGATGTGATCAAAAGTCCGTTGCAATCACGTAGCGTACGCGGATACTCGCCGGGTAAACTTAATAGACAGCCTCACCCCATAGCCCCGACCAAGTGACTGTAGGAGAACCCCGTCGCCGAAAGCATCCGTCCGGGTGCTCGCGGCAGCGGTGTTCCGCCGTGGTGCACTTCGTCGACGGTATTAGGGGTGCGGCCACCTACTAAAGTTTGCGACGAGCATTCGATCAGTTTTTCGGGAATCTTGTTGAATTGCCCGACTTGATATTGAAAAGTGTTTTCGATAACGAGACTAAAATGCGGGGTTTATAATTGTTAGGCATGCGATGTCTAAGTAATTCATTTGATTAGGCATGTGATTTCTAAAGAGGTTGCGGATTCCAACTGTTGTAGTTTTACACTTTCTTTTCTGTGACCGTAAGTGTAATATGTAATATCGCCGGTTTCGCTGCTATATGTCAACGACAATTGGGATACGCATATTTACTTACGTTGATGACATGTGATGTTATGTGTTGCTGGATATGTTATGTTGGATCGTCGTGTTCGAATAGCCGGGGGTTTTTATGTGAGATGAGTGTTTTTCATTTTTATTCATGTAAAAACTTGTATGTAATATTCTTTTATTAGGGCGCTTCCAGGTTGCGGAAGTTGTCACCGTTGATGTATATTATTTACTTTTCTGCACTAGGATAGACCCAAGGAGGGGAGCACAAGTAACCGGGTTCTGGGGTCCAGTTGGAGACCAACTCGAGGAGTCGAGTCCGGGTCTCCTAACCCTAGAATTGGTAGGGTTGCTTGCCGCTCTCGTAGGGGTCTAGGGGTGTGGGTTTGGCTATTCATCACGACCGTGGAATCCGTGTTTTATACTGGCTCGTATTGAAAACACGGACGTCCTAGTATATCCAATGTTTCATATGTTTCTTCTGCTGCGTTATCTGTGATGTGATCATGCGATGTTCTGTGCTCTGTTCAGATAGATGTAGTATATAGTATATATGATATATTATATAGACGTTACTTATGTTTTATACCCGCGCTAGCCCTGTCCCGCTCTGCCGTTAGTTACCTAACCTAACGGTGCACGAAGGGACATCGAGGCGAATGCGGATGGCATAATTGTACGTCATATTTATCTGTGATGTTTAGGTAATTTAAATGATGGGATATTCATTAATGAGATTAATGAAAGAAAATAAACCTAATAGATGTTGTGGAATCGAATTTCAAAAATAAAACAGGTAGTTACAGTTCTTGCTTTGCATCGCGGTGTTCATTATAGAACATCCTGCACCTTATTCGATGAGGAAAGGACCGAGATCCCTTCACCGGGAGTGACTCCTTTAGCAATAACTGGCAGATGCTACAACCCACGGTTTGTCTTTGATCGCTTCTATAGTTTCCGATTTGCACAGTGATATATATGATATATCCCGCACCTCATTCGACGAGGAAAGGGCCGACGATCCCTTCACCGGGAGTGACCCCTTTAGCAAAACTAGAAAAGCTTCAAAAACATTCCATTTAAAAACCATTTGATTCCGCAACGAGATCAAGTTCAAAGCGTTAAAGGTTTTCACAAAAACCATCCGCAACCCTCCGTCATTTTAGGAAGTAGAGTACTTAGTATTCGTGCTGTGTTTGTTGACCATAGTCAAGGCACAGTGTACGGTAGCTAAGTGATGTCTTCCTACACCGCATATGATGCGATTAGTTAGGACAGTCGCGTGACTTTGTTGACCTTAGTTAAGGGTCATGTGGGTGGGTCTAATTAATCACGAAATGACGGGTAGAACTTGACTAGTACTTATGATTTGTTGACCATAGTTAAGGTCATAGGTGCTAGGGGTAAAAACCTTTATCGGGAGTTTCAAGTGTTGAAATTTGCAATGAGATTGCATACCTTCTATATGATAGTTGGATCCCGATACCCACTGCGAGTAATTGTTACTCCTGGGAGAGTTTTGCACTTTGCAATTAGCCGATCAAGTAGGTGTCTAGAAAGGTGTCAACGGGGTTACGCCTCTGGGAAAACGAGGTTTACTGTAATTAGGTCCGTGCGAAAGCACGGGGAACCTCCCTCAAAGTACCGACACTGGCCTGGCTGAAAGATTGGCGAACTTGTAGAGTGTAATTAATCCCGGCTAGTCTTTCCTTTTAAGGTTTGAAGGAAGATTTGATAAAAAACAGTGGGAGTCATCCTGATTAGATAAAATATATAACCAATCTGATCTTGCAAGAGCGCACGCTGAGTGTTTTCTTCTCTCTCTCTCCAGGTAGCGACCACATCACGCCTTAATCAAGATAATAAAATGGATGTATTGACCGAACCCGCTTGTTATACTGAGCTGGGGAACGTTGGTCCCGCTCCAACTTATAATTGATATAAGACAGAGCAGGAAATTGGGGAATACCAGAATTCCTATGCCGTCCAAACGAAAAAAGTGCATATGATGCATCTCCTTCGGGTATATTCATTACAAAGAACTGTTTCTCAGTATCCTCTGAATCCTGGGTATATGATACCGGATCAGGATCCCAGATATGTAAGCTGTTACATAGGGCTACAAAAAGGTAGAAAAACTGAGAACGGGTGATAAGTTTCATGAGACAGAAACCGGGGCAAGTGTTGCAGCCAAGTCTGTTGGTCACTGTCACCCTGTATTACCAATACATTGATTCTAAACAAATGCTATTAGATACCGAACCTGATATATAAAATCATATCAGTCTCTTTATTAGTAAAGAAAGGATATAATTTTGTATTGATGGATAATGTTTTGAACATTTCCTATATCAAAAGTTGATCGGTTCAGGCACGTTATCTAAAAGCATTGACGTTCTAAATCAAACTACAGTTCCTAGTATACAGAACACACGCAAGAGGAAAAGTTCAGAAATGAACGAATCATTCTTGAGGCATTGTAGACTAGGTCATATCAATGCGACCCGACTGGCTGAAGTTATATTTTAGATGCATATTTAAATCAGTTTGAATTTACATCTTGTGAAACTTGCCAGTCATGTCACAAAGATAAGATGACCATAGCTCTGTTTATTGGAAACAGAGGAAGAGTTAGTAAACTCTTGGGACTGATACATAATGATGTATGTAAGGTCTTCTGTCTACACATGCCAGGACTGGTTCTTTATACTTCATTATATTCTCTGATAATCTCTCAAGATTCAGTCGTATGTTCCTGTTGAAACATAAGTCCGAAGCTTTTGAGGTATTCACAGAATATAAGTTGAAAGTAGAGAACCAAAATACGGGTATAAGTATTATGTCCTATGATGAGATCAGGATGGAGAATACATGTGCATGGAATCCTTGGACCATTCTAAAGGAGAATGAGATTCTCTCTCAGCATTACTCCTCCGTATACACCATAGCATGATGGTATATCGGGGCGGAGCAATCACACCCTATATGATAAGGTGCGCTCTATTTCCTTTTGGGAGTTATGCGCTAGAGAAGCTGCATACCTATTGAATAGGGTTCCAATCAAATCAGTTGCCTACCGCTTCATATATGATATAGAAAGGGAAGAGCCCATGTCTTAAGCTAGTTAAGATTTGGGGTTGACCGGCCTATGTCTAAAAGCAAAATCCGTACAAGCTCGAGGCAAGGTCTGAAATGTAGATCTGGAAAGGTTCCAGCTATACAAACTACAGCAGATGATTTGGTAGAACCAAAGGATTCAGTAAATTCCAACGAACCTCAGCCTCTCCGCCGATCTAGTAGGGTTCCTCATCCGCCTGAGAGATACCTCGGTTTCTCGATGACAGTGGGAGTGAGGATTGCATCATGAGATGATGACCCAACCAGTTTCGAGCAGGCCATCGAGAGTAGAGACTCTGTAAGAATGGCTGGATGCTTAGCGATCTGAGATGGAATCCATATACACCAGCAAAGTATGGACTTTAGCTGCTATATCTGAAGGGTTAAATCTCCATCAGGAGCAAGTATATCTTGAGAAGATTACTTGGTGTAGATGGAAAAGTTGAGACTTTCAAAGCTAGGCTTATTAAATGTTTTAGTCATCAACCAGGCATGGATAATGATGAAACCTTTTCCAAGTGACTATGCTTAAGTCCATCCGGATCCTACTTAACATTGCTACATACCATGACTACGATATCTGGTGGTTGGGTGCCCTGACTGCTTTTCTAAATACTGATTTAGAAGAGAACGTCTATAAGAACACAGCCAGAGGTCTTCGTAAACAGTGGGAGCAGCGGAAACGTGTGCAAGTTGCTTTACATAATGAAGCAGGCATCGTGGAGTTGGAACGTCTGTTTTGATGTGATAGTCAAAGTGTTTGACTTCATCAAAATGGTAGATGAACCTTGTATATACAAAACGGTAGTAGAGAGTAAGGTGGTCATCCTCGTATTGTACGTGGACAACATACTCTTGATAGGAAAAGAGTTTCCTATACTACGATCGGTCAATCTCCTCTTATCATAAGGATTCTCCAATAGGATAAAGATGATACCTCCTAAATCCTGGAATTCGGGTCTATGAGATAGATCTAAATGGATGTTAGGATTCTCACTAGCTGTAGTAAGATAGTATCAATCGATCCTGGGGAGAATCACTGGAAGTGTTCCTGAGTGATAAGGACGACTGAATGTCAGTCGCAGGCATTGTCTTTACCCTCAGTAAAGGGACGGTATGTTGGAAGATTTCCAAGCTAGATACCGTGACAAACTAGACGATAAAGGCTGGTAACATCGCTATTAAAGATACTACCAAAGAGGCAGTTTGGGTGTATATTGGTTCATAAGATGAACTAGGTTCCTACCATTGTGTGACAATGGAACTGTGGCTTTGGCCAAGGAACCATGGTCCCATCAGTGACCCAGACATATTCTGAGGTAGCATCACCTGATCATGGAGATAGCTGATCTCCAGGGTGATCGAGGTTAGGAGAGTAGACTCAGAGGACAACACGGCGGATCCACTCACGAAGGCCTTTTCCCAAAGAGAGACTTTTAGGGGGTGGTTGAGTATGCGATACTGCAACCACTGCTACAGATGGCCCTAGTGCAAGTGGGAGATTTTTAGTTATATGTATGCCCTAGAGGCCATTACTGTACATTGGATGTATATTGTAGTGGATGCTGGGACATATATAGGTAGGACTTTCTTGCTCGACATGATAGTACGCTATCTGGTTGCTCTTTATCTTAACGTGTATACTTTCTGTCTCTCTGTTACATGTTGATAAAGCCCTTAGGATGTGTACTCGACTTCCAGGACTATGATGTAGATCATACTAGTGGGGCCTGGGTAGTCCATGAGTACATCCTTGAAATGTTCCTAGTCGAGGGAATATCGAGACGGGGCATCGATATTCCAGAGTAGACTAGCGCATATCTTCTCGACCCATGCGATGGGCGATGGATGATCCCATATCAATTGGAGTTTGACATCGAAGATGGTATGTGGGTGCTCAGTGGAGACTGGGTACACTGAACGGACTCGCCGAGAACTCCCAGATGGTATTATACCTCACGTCAGATGGCAGTTCTCTGGTGACACCGGTACAGCTTAGTCTGTTGACCCGAGATCGTCATAGTGTCTTGTGTGTCTCCCACTGTGCTTTGATTTCCATCCTACCACGGCTCTATTGAGTTGTGCAAACAGGTGGTTATTGGGTATAGTCCCGATTCACATGGAGGCAATGAGCGATAGGAGGGGATTCGTCTCTCCCGGTATTGGGGGTTGATGTTGCGCTATGCTCGACTGGCCATAACAGGAAATCCCTGGCCAGGGTTGCAGTGATATACTGGTAAGAGTTATCAGTAGTTTCACACATGTCATGGACTTCACGTCGGCATGACTTATCGAGCTATTGGGGTCTGACGTTCACCATCCCTAGGCGAGATATGCGACATATCAGACGAACAGACCGGACTGTACGGTAAGTGTTACTGGTTGGATTCACAGGAGTGTGAGCGGGCTTGCTCGTCGATCTTCTGATCGCTCAATACCCGGGTGGCTGTTACGTTTAGCAGACCGCTTGCGGCCTGTGGGTGTTTGATATGATCATCATCTGCTGCCGGCGTATTGACGAGTCTTTAGAGTCCTACACAGAGGTTTCCTGGCTCAAGCGAAACGAAATAGGAGCGCATATGAGATATGTGCGGGACCGAGAATAATGCGTGTATGTGTTACCGTATTTCATTCTCGCGATGAATGTGTCGAATGGTTGTATGCGATATAACCTAGTTATCGAATAAAGGATTGATTCGATAAGCCGATACATTGGATACTAGCCGGTTATATGCGATATGACCGGATCATTGAATCAAGTGTTGATTTAATGATTTAATGTATAATTATATATTTGATATATTACTTTGCATTAACTAGTATTGGTTCACTTTAAATGGATTTACTCACTTGATTTGCACAAGTTGTATATGAGATATACTTTTGTGCACAAGAGTGTATCATGTTTGATGATGCATGCAAGCTTGGGTTTGTGTAAAGAATTGACCATGGTTAGGGTTTCTTTTATTTACTTATTCATTTATCTATTTATTTTTAAAAGGTAAAGAAAACAAAATGGTTTCTTTTGGATGCTTCAAGCATCTTTGACCTAATGACCATTTTGTCTTCATCTCCTAAACCTAACCATTCTACTAACCTTAGTTGATTCTCTACACTAAACCATGGTTGTTGACATGATAAGTATCATATTGTTTTTATTTTTAAATAACACTTATCATAATTCTTTATCATCTTCTTCTTCATCTTCAACTTGAAGAAAGCTTGCACCATCAATGGCAACTAGCCAAAATGAGTGAGAAATCCAAATCTAAAGTCTACCTACTTCCTATTTCTTCATCCTCTACCTCTTGCCAAGTTATATAGGGTGTTTCCTTCACAAGTTTTCAAGGCTTGGTGAAGTTGGAGCTTGTTCTTGTGATGCCTCGACGTAGATCATCTTCGGCATCGAACCGACGATCAAGCCCGCCCATTCTTCGATGATGCCAATGCTAGAGTCAAGGGTTCGATTTGGACAGCGGAGGGAGATCATCACGGAGCTTAGGAAGTGGTGGACCGGATCTACAAAGGTTGTAGTCACTTTCCCTTAGCATTTAATTCGATTACATGCTTGCTTCGCCTATATATCTAGTTAACGATCCGTATTAGGTTTTCTCGGCACATGTAAAATTTCAATTGGGCAAGTTTGATCACTTGTGAAACTTCATTAGTGTGCCTAGGAACCCTACAGGGGTCTCGTCGGCCAAAAAATATCAGAATGCCCTCAAATTTCACCAGTGTTCATGCTATCACACATATATGACTCTGCACTTGTTTGAAAAATTTTTAAAGCTCATTTAAAAAATGACAGAATGCAGGTTTTGATGTTTAAAGTTTCGGAGCAGTTTCGGTTTCGTAATCTAACAATCATTGTCTAATACTCCAGCCCGGCTCTGATACCACTGTTGGGATTCCTTAGCACCCTACTGGGTTTTCACAGCAACTACCATGCCAAATTTAAAAATTCTATGGTGCTAATCAATCCTTAAGCTAGGATCAAGCTAGAGTAAATAGGCAATATGAACATGTAATCAACCATTACACTAAGTGAATGAGAAATACAACCTTTGTAGACCGGTCCTTCACTTCTAAAGCGCCGTGTAGTAGTCCCTTCGTTGCGATCGAAGATCTCCCGAACTCTAGTATAGGTTCCCTTGGAGAAATGAACAAGCTTGCACGTAATCTTCGAGGCCGAAGATGATCTACGTCGAGGGGACTCAAACTCAAGCTAAACCATCACTAGGTCATGAACTTCGTGAAGAGAACACCCTTTACTACTAAAGCAAATGTATAAAATGATGAATTAGGAAGTGGGCTCACTTTAGATTTTATTTTCTCACAATGTTTCTTCATGTTTCATGGAGCTAGTTGTTAGTTATATGTATGCCCTAGTGGCCATTTGCAGGGTTCCTAGGCACTCTAGTGAGGTCTCCCAAGCCATCAACCATGGCAATTTCAAAAATTATGGTGCCTACAAACCCTAAAGTACGGATCGTTTGCTAGATATCTAGGCGAACAAGAACTAGTTAACAGTTAACTAAATAAAATACGGAAATACAACCTTTGTAGATCCGATGCTCCACCTCCATAGCTCCGCAACGAGGTCCTCTCCGCTGTCCAAATCAAATCCGGGCTCTAGGATCGGCTTCGTCGGAGAATGGGCAAGCTAGGTCGTCGATGTCCATGCCGAAGATGATCTACGTCGAAGCATCGATGAATCAAGCTCCACCTTCACCAAGTCATGAAACTTGTGAAGGAAACACACTCTACTACTTGGCAAGAGGTAGAGGATGAAGAAATAGAAAGTGGGTAGACTTTAGAATTGGATTTCTCACTCATTTCCAACAATCACCATTGATGGACTTCAAGCTTCTTCACTTGAAGCATGAAGAAGAAGAAGAAAGATATTATGATAAGTTAAATAGAAAATGAAAAGAAAAATGAATTCTTATCATAATATTAACTAGAGTTAAGTGTAGAGAATGAATCATGGTTAGTGGGAATGGTTAGGGTTAAGGATGAGATAAGTATGGTTGACTTGAACAAAGCTTCATGAAGCTTCAACTAAAGTCCAAATCTAGCAACCATTCTTTTCTCTTTTCTTTTTATTTTCCAAAGTGAATAAACAAATAAATAAATGAATAAATAAGTAATGGAAAATAAAACCCTAACCATTCTTTTAACCATGGTTTATTCTTTGCACTTAACCAAGTAAACTTGTATCATCAAACATGATACAATCAAGTGCACAAAATCATATCGCATATGTAATGTGCACACCCGAGCGAGAAAATCCATCTTAAGTAAACCGATACTAGTTGATGCAAAGCAATATATCAAATATATAAATATGCATTAAATCATTAAATCAACATTTGATTCAATGATCCGGTCATGCGCACATAACCGACTGGTATCTAATATATCGGCTTATCGAATCAACGCTTGAATCGATAACTAGGTTATATCGCATACAACCTTTCGATATATTTATCGCGAGAATAGAATACGGTATCACATACACGCATTATTCTCGGTCCCGCACATATCTCATATGCGCTCCTATTTCGTTTCGCTTGACCCAGGAAACCTCTGTGTAGGACTCTAAAGACTCGTCAATACGCCGGCAGCGGATGATGATCATATCAAACATCCACAAGCCGCAAGCGGTCTGCCAAACGTAACGGCCACCCGGGTATTGAGCGATCTGAAGATCGACGAGCAAGCCTGCTCACACTCCAGTGAATCCGACCAGTAACACTACCGTACAGTCCGGTCTGATCGTCTGATATGTCGCATATCTCGCCTAGGGGTGGTAAACGTCAGACCCCAATAGCTCAATAAGTCGTGTCGATATGAGGTCTATAACTGTTCGAGAAACTACTGGTAACACTTACCAGTAAATCTCAGCAACCCTGGCCAGGGATTTCCTGTTATAGCCAATCGAACACAGCGCAACATCAACTCCCTATACCGGGAGAGACGAATCCCCTCCTATCGCTCATTGCCTCCATGTGACTCGGGACTGTACCCAAAAACCACCGTTTTGCACGCCCTCTTGGACGTGGTAAGATGGAAATCAAAGCACAGTGGGAACCACACAAGACTCTATGACGATCTCGGGTCAACAGACTACTCTGTACCAGTGTCACCAGAGAACTGCCATCTGACGTGAGGTATAATACCATCTGGGAGTTCTCGGCGAGTCCGTCCAGTGTACCCAGTCTCTACTGAGCACCCGTATATCATCTCTGATGTCAAACACCGATGGATATGGGATCATCCATCGCCCATCTGTATGGGTCGAGAAGGTATACGCTAGTCTACTCTGGTGTATCGATGCCCCGTCTCGATACACCCTCGACTAGGGACTTTGAAGGATGTACTTATAGACTACCATGTCCCCACTAGTATAATCCGCATCACAGTCCAGGTAGTCAAGTACAGATCCTAAGGGCTTTACCAACATGTAACAGAGAGACAATCAGCATACACGTTAAGGTAAAGAGTAACCAGATAGCATACTATCATGTCGAGCAAGAAAGTCCTCCCTATATATGTCCCAGCATCCACTACAATATACATCCTATGTACAGTAATGGCCTCTAGGGCATACATATAACTAACAATCTCCCACTTGCACTAGGGCCATCTGTAGCAGTGGTTGCAGTATCTCATACTCAACCATCCCATAAAAGTCTCTCTCTCTGGGAACAGGCCTTTGTGAGTGGATCCGCTGTGTTGTCCTCTGAGTCTACTCTCCTAACCTCGATCTCCCTGGAGATCAACCATCTCCATGATCAGGCGATGCTGCCTTAGAATAAATCTGGATCACTGATGGGACCGGCGTTCCTTGGCATAAGCCACAACTCCATTGTCACACAATGGTAGGAACGTAGTTCATCTCATGAACCAATATACACCCAAATAGCCTCTTTGGTAGCATCTTAAGTAGCGATGTATCCTGCCTTTATCGTCTAGTATGCCACGGTATATAGCTTGGAACTCTTCCAACATACCGTCCCTTTACTGAGGGTAAAGGCAATGCCTGCGACTGACATTCAGTCGTCTTTATCACACTGGAACCCTTCCAGCGATTCTCCCCAGGATCGGTTGATACCGTCTCACTACAACTAGTGAGAATCCTAACATCCAATTAAATCTATCTCATAGATCCAAAATCCAGGATTTAGGAGGTATCACTTTGATCCTATATGGAGAATCATTGTGATAAGCGGAGATTGATCGAGCGTAGCATAAGAAACTCTTTTCTTATCAAGAGTATGTCATCCACGTACTCTACAAGGATCATCACCATACTCCCTACTACCTTTTTGTTTATACAAGGTTCATCTACCATTTTGATGATGTCAAACTCTTTGACTACTTCATCAAAACAGAAGTTCCAACTCCGCGATGCCTGCTTTATCCTATAAAGCATCTTGCACACGTTTCCGCTGCTCCCACTGTCTACGAAGCCCTCTGGCTGTGTACTTACAGACGCACTCTTCTAAATCATCATTTAGAAAAGCAGTCAAGACACCCAACCACCAGATATCGTAGTCATGGTATGTAGCCGTGGTAAGTAGGATCTGGATGGACTTAAGCATAGATCCTTGAAAAGGTTTCATCATAATCCACGCCTGGTAAATGATGCAAACTTTTAACAAGTCTAGCTTTGAAAGTCTCAACTCTTCCATGTACACCAAGTAATCTTCTCAAGATATACTTGCTCCTGATGGGGATTTAACCCTTCAGATATAGCAACCAAAGTCCATACTTTGTTGGTGTATAAGGATTCCATCTCAGATCACTAAATATCCAGCCATTCTTACAGAGTCCCACTCCTGATGGCCAGCTCGAAACTAGTTGGGTCATCATCTCATGATGCAATCCTCGCTCCCACTGTCATAGAGAAACTGAAGTATCTCTCTGGTGGGTGAGGAACCCTACTACATCGGCGGAGAGGCTGAGGTTCGTTGGATTCTACTGAATCCTTTGGCTCTATCAAATCATCTGCTGTAGTTTGTATAGCTGGAACCTTTCCAGTTCTACATTACAGTCCTTGCCTCGAGCTTGTCCGGATTTTGCTTTTAGACATAGGCCGGACAATCCCAAATCTTAACTAACTTAAGACATGGGCTCTTCGCTTTTCATATCACATATGAAGTGGTTGGCATTGATTTGATTCGAACCCTATTCAATAGGTATGCAGCTTCTCAAGCGCATAACTCCCAAAAGGAAAAAGGTAACTCAGTAGTACTCATCATAGAGCACACCATATCAAATAGGGTGTATCTGCTCCGCCCCGATATACCATCGTGCTATGGTGTATTCGGAGGAGTAATGCTGAGAGAGAATCTCATTCTCCTTTAGAATAGTCCAGGAATTCCGTGCTCAAGTATTCTCCTCCTTGATCGCATCAAAGGACATAATACTTATACCCGTATTGGTTCTCTACTTCTAGCTTATATTCTGTGAATATCTCAAAAGGTTCGGACTTGTGTTTCAACAGGAACATATGTCTGAATCTTGAGAGATTATCAGAGAATATAATGAAGTATAAAGAACCAGTCTTGGTATTTGTAGACAGGGGACCTTACATACATCAACATGTATCATCCCAAGAGCTCACTAACTCTTTCTCTGTTTCAGTAAACGGAGCTATGGTCATCTTATCTTTGTGACATGACTGGCGAGTTTCACAAGATGTAAATTCAAACTGATTTAAATATACATCTTTATGTAACTCTAGCCAGTCGGGTCGCATTGATCTGACCTAGTCTACAATACCTCAAGAAGAATTCGTTTATTTCTGAACTCTTCCTCTTGTGTGTGTTCTGTATACCAAGAACTGTAGTTTGATTTAGAACATCAATGCTTTTAGATAACGTGCCTGAACCGAACAACTTTTTATATAGGAAATGTTCAAAACATTATCCATAAATACAAAATTATATCCTTTCTTTTCTAACAAAGAGAGTGATATGATTTGGTATATCAGGTTCAGTATCTAATAACATTCGTTCAAAATCAATGTATTGTAATACAGGGTGACAGTGACCAACAGACTTGGCTGCAACACTTGCCCCGTTTTCTGCCTCATGAAACTTATCACCCGTTCTCAGTTCTCTACCTATCTGAAGCCCTATGTAACAGATTACATATTTGGGATCCTGATCTGGTATCACATACCCAGGACGTAAAGGATACTGAGAAACAGTTCTGTATAATGAACACACCCGAAGATGATGCATCAGCATGCATTCTCTTCGTTTGGGCGGCACAGGAATTCTGGTAATCCCCAATTTCCTGCTCTGTCTTATAACAATTATAAGTTGGAGCGGGACCAACGTTCCCCAGCTCAGTATAACAAGCGGGTTCGGTCAAAATTCCGTATTATTTTCTTGATTAAGGCATGATATGGTCGCTACCAGGAGAGAGAGAGAAGAAAACACTCAGCGTGCGCTCGGTCAAGAATAGATTGGTTATTATTTTATCTAATCAGGATGGCTCCCACTGCTTTTTATCATATCTTCCTTCAAACCCTAAAAGGAAAGACTAGCCAGGATTAATTACACACTACAAGTTCGCCAATCTTTCAGCCAGGCCAGTGTCGGCACTTTGAGGGAGGTCCCCCGTGCTTTCGCACGAACCTAATTAATGTAAACCTCGTTTTCCCAGAGGCGTAACCTCGTTAACACCTTTCTAGACACCTACTTGATCGGCTAATTGTAATGTATAAAACTCTCCCAGGAGTAACACTTACTCGCAGCGGGTATCGGGATCCAACTATCTCATAGAAGGTATGCAATCTCATTGCAAATTTCAACACTTGAAATTCCCGATAATATTTTGCCCCTAACGTGCTATGACCTTGACGAAAGCCAACAAACCATAGCCCGCTAGTCAAGTTCAACCCGTACATTTCTTGATCGAATTAAACCCACCCGCACGACCCTTGACGAAAGCCAACAAAGCCGCACGACTACCCTAATCCAATCGCATCGTATGCTAGCAGATAAGCAGCATATAGCTACCGCACACTGCACCTTGACGAAAGCCAACAAATGCAGCACGAATACTATATACAACTTATCTGAAATGACGGAGGGCTACGACAGGTTTTTCTGAAAACCTATTGCGTAATGAACTTGATATCGTTGTAGGATCGAATAATTTTGAAATGGAGTGCTTTTGAGGCTTTTCTAGTTTTGCTAAAGGAGTCACTCCCGGTAAAGGGATCGTCGGTCCTTTCCTCGTCGAATGAGGTGCGGGATATATCACATATATCACTGTGCAAAGCAGAACTCTTAAAAAGCAATCAAAAGACAAACCGAGTGTGTAGCATCTGCCAGTTGTTGCTAAAGGAATCACTCCCGGTGAAGGGATCTCGGTCCTTTCCTCATCGAATAAGGTGCAGGATATATCACATATATCGCTGTGCAAAGCAAGAACTGTAGCTACCTGTTTTATTTTGAAATTCGATTCTACAACATCTTAGGTTTCTTTTATTTTCATTAATCACATTAATGAAATCCCATCATTTAAGTACCTAAACATCATAGATAGATATGACGTACACTTATGCCATCCGCATTCGCCTCGATGTCCCCTCGTGCATCGTTAGGTTAGGTAACTAACGACAGAGCAGGGCAGGGCTAGCGCGGGTGTAAAACATAAGTAACGTCTATATAATATATCATATATACTATATACTATATCCATCACAGAAACATCACATGATCTCATCACAGATATCGCAGCAGAAGAATCATATGAAATATTGGATATACTAGGACGTCCGTGTTTTCAATACGAGCCAGTATAAAACACGGATTCCACGGTCGTGATGAATAGCCAAACCCACACCCCTAGACCCCTACGAGAGCGGCAAGTAACCCTACCAATTCTAGAGTTAGGAGACCCGGCCTCGACTCCTCGAGTTGGTCTCCCACTGGACTCCAGAACCCGGTTACTTGTGCCCTCCTCCTTGGGTCTATCCTAGTGCGGAAAAGTAAATAATATACAACAGGTGACAACTCCCGCAACTTGGAAGCGCCCCAATAAAAGAATATTACATACAAGTTTTTACATGAATGAAAATGAAAAACACTCATCTCACATAAAAACCCCCGGCTATTCAATCACGACGATCCAATATAACATATCCAGCAACACATAACATCACATGTCATCAACGTAAGTAAATATGCGCATCCCAATTGTCGTTGACATATAGCAACGAAACCGGCGATATCACATATTACACTTACGGTCACAGAAAAGAAAGTGTAAAACTACAACAGTTGGAATCCGCAATCTCTTCAGACATCGCATGCCTGACCAAATGAATTACTTAGACATCGCATGCCTAACAATTATAAACCCCGCATTTTAGTCTCAAAATCGAAAACACTTTTCAATATCTAGTCGGGGAATTCAACAAGATTCCCGACAGTCTGATCGAATACTCGTCGCAAACTTCAGTAGACGGCCGCACCCCCGATACCGTCGACGAAGTGCACCAAGGCGGAACAACGCTACCGCGAGCACCCGAACGGATGCTTTCGGCGACGGGGTTCTCCTACAGTCACTTGGTCGAGGCTATGGAGTGAAGCTGTCTATTAAGTTTACCCGGCGAGTATCCGCGTACGCTACGTGATTGCGACGGACTTTTGATCACATCAAAATTCCGTGGCAACCGATCAAGTGAGACTAAACTGCTACGTTTATAACATTCATTTAGTTATCTCATAACTTATTGTGAATTCCAATTATTGTATCCCATTCCAGATAAACAGAAAATGTTAAACTTTTCGATCGAACAATCGAACACCCAAGTTTTCCCGAAACAGATCAACACATGAAACAAGTCTAACAACATTCCGTTCGTGCCTCAGTACCAACGATCCAGCCGTAGAAGGGTCAAGCCAACGCCTCACATGTGGCACGCCGTACTGCCCCAAACCCGAAGGTTCAAAGGGCAGTTCAAGACGGTCACATAATCGAGTTAAGGTTTGTGTCTTCTAGAGGGACCATCGCGTTACTTGCACTACTTAGAACGTCGTTAAACTACGGAAAAATCCAACACTTGGAAATTTCCCGACAGGGGAAAAGTTGGGTATTTATATCCGGTCGAACTTTTTAACATATTCTAAAATTTATCCGGAAAGCCACACAGACAAAATTTGATATCCCGATCGAAACATCGAATTCCCAAATCAACTCAGAAAATTTCAACTCTGGAAAAAATATTAAAAATACCCAGGAAAACCAACACAGAATATTGTGAATTACTGTACCAATTAGGATGCCTAATACGACAAAATAGCCGCGCTTGCGCCGCACGAGCCAAGCTCGTGCCGCGGAAGCGCGGCGCACTGTAGGAATTAGGAAGCCGAATTTTACAGAATTTCTTATAATTTCCTGCTGATATTTCTGAACATTTTTAATGTGGAAAAATCCATGTTTTTAAAAATTGTACAGAGAGCAATTTCCCGGGTGAGGTTTCGGTTCGATCGGACTTCAATTTCCGTCTGGACTTCGCCTAAGGCTCTAGCTAGGCTCTGATACCACTGCAGGGTTCCTAGGCACTCTAGTGAGGTCTCCCAAGCCATCAACCATGGCAATTTCAAAAATTATGGTGCCTACAAACCCTAAAGTACGGATCGTTTGCTAGATATCTAGGCGAACAAGAACTAGTTAACAGTTAACTAAATAAAATACGGAAATACAACCTTTGTAGATCCGATGCTCCACCTCCATAGCTCCGCAACGAGGTCCTCTCCGCTGTCCAAATCAAATCCGGGCTCTAGGATCGGCTTCGTCGGAGAATGGGCAAGCTAGGTCGTCGATGTCCATGCCGAAGATGATCTACGTCGAAGCATCGATGAATCAAGCTCCACCTTCACCAAGTCATGAAACTTGTGAAGGAAACACACTCTACTACTTGGCAAGAGGTAGAGGATGAAGAAATAGGAAGTGGGTAGACTTTAGAATTGGATTTCTCACTCATTTCCAACAATCACCATTGATGGACTTCAAGCTTCTTCACTTGAAGCATGAAGAAGAAGAAGAAAGATATTATGATAAGTTAAATAGAAAATGAAAAGAAAAATGAATTCTTATCATAATATTAACTAGAGTTAAGTGTAGAGAATGAATCATGGTTAGTGGGAATGGTTAGGGTTAAGGATGAGATAGGTATGGTTGACTTGAACAAAGCTTCATGAAGCTTCAACTAAAGTCCAAATCTAGCAACCATTCTTTTCTCTTTTCTTTTTATTTTCCAAAGTGAATAAACAAATAAATAAATGAATAAATAAGTAATGGAAAATAAAACCCTAACTATTCTTTTAACCATGGTTTATTCTTTGCACTTAACCAAGTAAACTTGTATCATCAAACATGATACAATCAAGTGCACAAAATCATATCGCATATGTAATGTGCACACCCGAGCGAGAAAATCCATCTTAAGTAAACCGATACTAGTTGATGCAAAGCAATATATCAAATATATAAATATGCATTAAATCATTAAATCAACATTTGATTCAATGATCCGGTCATGCGCACATAACCGACTGGTATCTAATATATCGGCTTATCGAATCAACGCTTGAATCGATAACTAGGTTATATCGCATACAACCTTTCGATATATTTATCGCGAGAATAGAATACGGTATCACATACACGCATTATTCTCGGTCCCGCACATATCTCATATGCGCTCCTATTTCGTTTCGCTTGACCCAGGAAACCTCTGTGTAGGACTCTAAAGACTCGTCAATACGCCGGCAGCGGATGATGATCATATCAAACATCCACAAGCCGCAAGCGGTCTGCCAAACGTAACGGCCACCCGGGTATTGAGCGATCTGAAGATCGACGAGCAAGCCCGCTCACACTCCAGTGAATCCGACCAGTAACACTACCGTACAGTCCGGTCTGATCGTCTGATATGTCGCATATCTCGCCTAGGGGTGGTAAACGTCAGACCCCAATAGCTCAATAAGTCGTGTCGATATGAGGTCTATAACTGTTCGAGAAACTACTGGTAACACTTACCAGTAAATCTCAGCAACCCTGGCCAGGGATTTCCTGTTATAGCCAATCGAACACAGCGCAACATCAACTCCCTATACCGGGAGAGACGAATCCCCTCCTATCGCTCATTGCCTCCATGTGACTCGGGACTGTACCCAAAAACCACCGTTTTGCACGCCCTCTTGGACGTGGTAAGATAGAAATCAAAGCACAGTGGGAACCACACAAGACTCTATGACGATCTCGGGTCAACAGACTACTCTGTACCAGTGTCACCAGAGAACTGCCATCTGACGTGAGGTATAATACCATCTGGGAGTTCTCGGCGAGTCCGTCCAGTGTACCCAGTCTCTACTGAGCACCCGTATATCATCTCTGATGTCAAACACCGATGGATATGGGATCATCCATCGCCCATCTGTATGGGTCGAGAAGGTATACGCTAGTCTACTCTGGTGTATCGATGCCCCGTCTCGATACACCCTCGACTAGGGACTTTGAAGGATGTACTTATAGACTACCATGTCCCCACTAGTATGATCCGCATCACAGTCCAGGTAGTCAAGTACAGATCCTAAGGGCTTTACCAACATGTAACAGAGAGACAATCAGCATACACGTTAAGGTAAAGAGTAACCAGATAGCATACTATCATGTCGAGCAAGAAAGTCCTTCCTATATATGTCCCAGCATCCACTACAATATACATCCTATGTACAGTAATGGCCTCTAGGGCATACATATAACTAACACCATTACTGTACATTCGTTGTATATTGTAGTGCATGCTTGGACATATATAGGGAGGACTTTCTTGCTCGACATGATAGTATGCTATCTGGTTACTCTTTATCTTAACATGTACTCTGATTGTCTCTATGTCACATGTTGATAAAGCCCTTAGGATGAGTACTTGACTACCAGGACTATGATGCAGATCATATTAGTGGGGACAGTGTAGTCGCAAAGTACATCCTTCAAATGTTCCTAGCCGTGGGAGTACCGAGACAGGGCATCGATACTCTAGAGTAGACTAGCGTATGCACTTCTTGTCCCATATGATGGGCGATAGATGATCCCATATCCATTGGTGTTTGACATCAGAGAAGGTATACGGGTGCTCAGTGGAGACTGGGTACACTGGACGGACTCGCCGAGAACTCCCAGATGGTATTATACCTCACGTCAGATGGCAGTTCTCTGGTAACACTGGTACAGGTTAGTCTGTAGACCCGAGATCGTCATAGAGTCTTGTGTGATTCCCACTGTGCTTTGATTTCCATCATACCACGTCTAAGAGGGCGTGCAAAACGGTGGCTTTTGGGTACAGTCCCGAATCACATGGAGACAATGAGCGATAGGTGGGGTTTCGTCTCTCCCGGTATAGGGAGTTGATGTTGCGCTGTGTTCGATTGGCTATAACTGGAAATCCCGGGCCAGGATTGCTGATATTTACTAGTAAGTGTTATTAGTAGTTTCTCAAACTGTTATGGACCTCATATCGACACGACTTATCAAGCTACTGGGGTCTGACGTTTACCACCCCTAGGCGAGATATGCGACATATCAGACGAAGAGACCGGATTGTACGGGAGTGTTACTGATTGGATTCAAGGGAGAATGTACAGGCTTGCTTATTGATCTTCTGATTGCTTAATACCTGGGTGGCTGTTACGTTTAGCTGACCGCTTGCAGCTTGTGGGTGTTTGATATGATCATCACCTACTGCCAGCGTATTGACGATTCTTTAGAGTCCTACATAGAGGTTTCCTGGCTCAGGAAAAACGGAGTAGGAGCATATATATGATATGTGCGGGACCGAGAACAATACGTGTATGTGATACCGTATTAGATTCTCGCGATATGAGATATCGGCCGGATGTATGTGATATAGCCGGGTGATCGGATCAAGTGTTGATTCGATGAACTGATACAGATTATATTAGTCGGTTATTTGTGAAATAGCCGGATTATCGGATCAAGTGTTGATTCGATAATTTAATGTATAATTATATATTTGATATATTAAATTACATTAACTGGTATAAGCTCACTTAAAGATTCCTTTTCTCACTCGGGTAATACATTGATATATATGCGATATATGTTAATTGTATTATTTTATATTGTTACAATAAATATTGTATATGTGATATATAATATTGTAACAAGTTAAGGTTACAAATGCAACATGTTTTGTGGAGTTTAAACATGGTTAGGGTTTGGATTAGGGTTAAGCTTTCTTGAAGCTTCTAGATGCTTTGATTTTGTTTTAAGCAAAGATATTTTGGTTGATATTTCTTAACCAAACCCAAACCCTTTACCATGGTTAATTCTCTACATGGGTTAAGTTATCATTCTTAACCCATGGTTGCATTTCTAACCTCACACAAGATTCATTATTCATCACAAATGGATTTGCTTCTTCTTCTTCTTCCTTTTGGATATAAAGCTTTCTAGCTTTTTCAAATGTGATGAAAATGAGTGAGAAATTGAAAACAAATGAGAGCTAAATTCCTACTTCATCATCCTTATCTATCTAGCCGCTTAGATTAGGGCGTTTGCTTTGTTAATACTTGATTAGCAAAGCAAAAGCTTGGGTTTGAGTTTCTTCAAGGTAGATCATCTTTGTTATTGAAGATCGGAAGCAAGATTGCATCTTTCTCTTCATGGAGCCTCTCTAGAGTCCAGGTACATGATGATCGCGGCGAAGGGACCTCAACACGGAGCTTTAGAAGTGAAGGAACAGACTACAAAGTTTGTAATCCCTAACTCTTAGAAGTAAAGTTGTTTACTTGCTTTGTTTCGCCTAATCTCTACTCTAAGATCTTGGTTAGGGTTGTTCGGCATAAGAAAAATTTGATTTTAGCATGGTTGATACCTTGTAGAACCTTGTGACAGTGCCTAGTAACCCTACAGTGGTATCAGAGCCAAGCTAGAGCTTTAGGCGTTGTTTAGACGAAGTTTAAAGTCCGATCGAACCCCGAAACGTCGATATACACCCCCTTTCTGGAAATATTTTAAAATGTTGATTTTTTCTGTATTAAAAATACTCAGAAAATTAAGCAGGGAATTCTAAGGATTACTGTGAAAAACGAACCACTAATCCCCTCAAGTCGCAGAGGAACCGCGGCAATACCATGCCTTGCGCGGCGGTTCCGTGGCCGAACTTAGGTATTAGGGTTAGATTTTCCACAGTAACATCCGTAGGTATTTCTACATGCTTCTGGGAATTTTTAATATTGCTCAAGTGTTGAGTTTTCTGGAGATCTTTTGTATTCGTTGATTCGATCAGAAAGTTTAACTTCGTTTAAGTTTTTCCGGGTAATTTAGAACGTGTTAAAAAGTTCGAACGGATATCAATAACTCACTTTTTCCCCTGTCAGAAAACTTCCAAGTGTTGGATTTTTCCTTAGTTAAAGAACATTCATAGTCGTGCAAGTAACGCGGTGGACCTTCTAGAAGAACGCAAACCTTAACTCGATTATGTGACCGTCTGAACCGCCTCTAAACCTTAGGGTTTGGGGCAGTACGGCGTTGCCACATGTGAGGCATTGGTTTGACCCTTCTACGGCTGGACCATTGGTACTGTGGCATGTGATGGATACTTTTTGAACTCCGCTCAAGTGTTAAGCTGTTTGGGAAATCTTGAGTGTTTTTTTATTCGATCGGAAAGTTTAACATTGTCTATTTATCTAGAATGTGGTACAATATTTGGAATCCACAAGTAGTTATGAGATGACTAATTTGAATGTTATAAATCTAGCAGTTTAGTCTCAGATGATCGGTTGCCACGGGATTTTGATGCGATCAAAAGTCCGTCGCAATCACGTTGAGTACGTGGATATTTGCCGGTTAAACTTAATAAACAGCCGCACCCCATATCCCCGACCAAGTGACTGTAGGAGAACCCCGTCGCCAAAAGCATCCGTTCGGGTGCTCGCGGGAGCAGTGTTCCGCCTTAGTGTACTCCGTCGACGGCATCCAGGGGTGCGGCCGTCTACTAAAGTTTCCGACGAGCATTCGATCAGGATGTCGGGAATCTTGTTGAATTGCCCGACTAGATATTGAAAAGTGTTTTCGAGATCGAGACTAAAATACTGGGTTTATAATTGTAAGCATGCGATGTCTAAGGAATTCATTTGGTTAGGCATGAAATGTCTAAGCTGGTTGCGGATTCCAACTTTGTAATTTTACACTTTTTTTTCTGCGACCGTAAGCGTAGTATGTGGTGTATCGCCGGCTTCGTTGCTATACATCAACGACAATCGGGATACGCATACTTGCTTATGTTGATGATATGAGATATTATGTGTTGCTGTGATATGTTATATTGGATCGTCGTGTTTGAATAGCCAGGGTTTTATGTGAGATGAGAGTTTTTTTCATTCATGTATAATTCATTGTATGTAATATTCTTTTATTGGGGCACTTCCGGGATGAGGATGATGTCACCATTGTATATTATTTACTTTTCCGCATTAGGTAGACCCAAGGAGGGGAGCACAAGTAACCGGGTTCCAGGGTCCAGTGGGAGGCCACCTCGAGGAGTCGAGACTGGGTCTCCTAACCCTAGAATTGGCAGAGTTGCTTGTCGCTCTCGTAGGGGTCTAGGGATGTGGGTATGGTTATTCATCGCGACCGTGGAATCCGTGTTTTGTACAGGCTAGCATAAAACACGGAAATCCTAGTATATCTAATATTTCATATATGTTCTTCTGCTGCAATGTTTTGTGATGAGATCATATTACTGCCTGAGACGAATGTTTATATTATATATATGAGATATATATTATATTGCTGATTTCGTTTCAAATGTGATGCTTGTGAAGAATAATAAAATGGGACTTCATTAATGAGATTAATGAAACTAAAAGAAACCTAAAGATGTTGTAGAAACTTGTCTTAAAAACTGGTAGCTTTAGTTCTTGCTTTGCATAGCGGTGTTCCTTGTACAACATCCAACACCTTATTTGATAAGGATAGAGCTGAGATTCCTTCATCGGGAGTGACCTCTTTAGCGAAACTAGCAGATGCTACAAATTCGGTTTGTCTTTTGATTGTTTTTATAGTTTTTGCTTTGCATAGTAGTATTTGTGAAATATCCTGCACCTTATTCGATGAGGAAAGAGCCGAGATCTCTTCACCGGGAGTGACCTCTTTAGCGAAACTAGAAAAGGCCTCAAAAACATTCCATTCAAAACACTCGATTCTACAACGATATTAAGTTCATTACGCAAAAGGTTTTTCTTAAAAACCTGTCGTAGCCCTCCGTTATTTCAGATAAGTACTTCATAGTATTCGTGCTGCGTTTGTTGGCTTTCGTCAAGGCGTAGTGTTCGGTAGCTATTTATGCTTATCTGTATAAGCATATGATGCGATTGAGTTAGGGTAGTCGTGCGACTTTGTTGGCTTTCGTCAAGGGTCGTGCGGGTGGGTTTAATTCAATCAGGAAATGACGGGTTGAACTTGACTAGCAGCCTATGGTTTGTTGGCTTTCGTCAAGGTCATATGATGCTAGGGGAAAAATATTATTGGGAATTTCAAGTGTTGAAATTTGCAATGAGATTGCATACCTTCTATGAGATAGTTGGATCCCGATACCCGCTGCGAGTAAGAGTTACTCCTGGGAGAGTTTTACACATTACAATTAGCTGATCAAGTAGGTGTCTAGAAAGGTGTTAACGGGGTTATGCCTCTGGGAAAATGAGGTTTATTTTAATTAGGTCCGTGCAAAAGCACGGGGAACCTCCCTCAAAGTACCGGCACTGGCCTGGCTGAAAGATTGGCGAACTTGTAGGGTGTAATTAATCCCGGCTAGTCTTTCCTTTTAGGGTTTGAAGGAAGATTTGACTAAAACAGCGGGAGACATCCTGATTAGATATATTAATAACCAATTTAATCTTGCAAGAGCATACGCTGAGTGTTTTCTTCTATCTTTCTCCAGGTAACGACCATGTCACGCCTTAAATCAAGATAATAATACGGATGTATTGACCGAACCCGCTTGTTATACTGCGCTAGGGAACGTTGGTCCCGCTCTAACTTATAATTGTTATAAGACAGAGCAGGAAATAGGGGATTACTAGAATTCCCGTGCCGCCCAAACGAAGAAAATGCATCTTGATGCATCATCTTCGGGTATGTTCATTACCGAGAGCTGTTTCTCAGTATCCTTTACGTCCTGGGTATGAGTTAACGGATCAGGATCCCGCAAATGTAACTTGTTACATAGGCTACAGAAAGGTAGAGAACTGAGAATGGGTGATAAGTTTCAAGAGTTGGAAATGATGCAAGTGTTGCAGCCAAGATTGTTGGCAGTTATCACCCTGTATTACCAGAATACATTGATTCTGAACGAATGTTATTAGATACCGAACCTGATATACAACATCATATCAATCTCTTTATTAGTAAAGAAGGATATAACTTTGTATTGTTGGATAATGTTTTGAACATTTCCTATATCAAGAGTTGATCGGTTCAGGCATGTTATCTAAAAGCATAGACGTTCTAAATCAAACTACAGTTCTTAATGTACAGAACACACACAAGAGGAAGTGTTCAGAAATGAACAAATCCTTCTTGAGGCATTGTAGACCAGGTCATATCAATGCGACCCGACTAGCTAAAGTTACATAAAGATGTATATTTAAATTAGTTTGGATTTACATCTTGTAAAACTTGCCAGTCATGTCACAAAGATAAGATGACCACAGCTCCGTTTATTGGAAACAGAGAAAGAGTTAGTGAACCCTTGGGATTGATACATGCTGATGTATGAAAGTCCCCTATCTACATATGCCAGGACCGGTTCTTTGTACTTCATTACATTCACTGATGATCTCTCAAGATTCAGAAATATGTTCCTGTTGAAACACAAGTCCGAAACTTTTGAGATAATCACAGAATATAAGTTAGAAGTAGAGAACCAAAAACGGGTAAAAGTATTATGTCCATTGATGAGATTAAGGAGGAGAATACTTGAGCACGAAATTCCTGGAATATTCTAAAGGAGAATGAGATTCTCTCTCAGCATTACTCCTCCGTATACACCACAACACGTCGGTGTATCGGGACGGAGCAATTACACCCTATGTGATATGGTGTGCTCTATGATGAGTACTACTGAGTAGCCTATTTTCTTTTAGGGTTATGCACTAGAGAAGTTGCATACCTATTGAATAGGGTTCCAACCAAATCAGATGCCTACCACTCCATATGTGATATGGTATGAAAGACCCCATCTCTTAAAGATGTTAAGATTTGGGGTTGTCCGGCCTATGTCAAAAGCAAAATTCGGACAAGCTCGAGGCAAGGTCGGTTCTGTGGAAGTTTGTTGGATATCCCAAGCATTCGCAAGGGAATATTTTCTACCACACCGAGGAACAAAAGAAATTTATTTCTCGGCACACCACTTTTTGAGAAAAAGGGAATTTCTTGTGAAGAAATTAGTAGTTATGAGATAGAACTGGAAGGAGTTCCAGCTATACAAACTGCAGCTAATGATTTGGTAAACCCGGAGGATTCAATAGTTTCTAACGAACCTCAGCCTCTCCGCCGATCTGGTAGGGTTCCTCATCCACCTGAGAGATACTTCGGTTTCTCTATGACAGTGGGAGAGAGGATTGCATCATGAGATGATGACCCAACTAGTTTCGAGCAGGCCATCAGGAGTGGGGACTCTTTGAGCATGGCTGGATACTTAGTGATCTGAGATGGAATCCTTATACACCAACAAAGTATGGACTTTGGTTGCTTTATCTGAAGGGTTAAATCCCCATCAGGAGCAAGTATATCTTGAGAAGATTACTTGGTGTACATGGAAAAGTTGAGACTTTCAAAGCTATGCTTAAGTCCATCCAGATACCACTTGCCACGGCTACATACCATGACTACGATATCTGGCGGTTGGGTGTCATGACTGCTTTTCTAAATGATGATTTGGAAGAGAGCATCTATAAGTACACAGCCAGAGGGCTTCGTAGATAGTGGGAGCAGCGGAAACGTGAGCATGATGTTTTATGGGATAAATCAGGCATCACGGAGTTGGAATGTCTATTTTGATGTAGTAGTCAAAGAGTTTGACTTCATCAAAATGGTAGATGAACCTTGTATGTACAGAAAGGAAGTAGGGAGTATGGTGGTGATCCTCATATAGTATGTGGATGACATACTCTTGATAGGGAAGGAGTTTCCTATGCTACGCTCGGTCAATCTCCTCTTATCACAAAGATTATCTATAGGATCAAGGTAATACCTCCTAAATCCTGGGTTATGGGTCTATGAGATAGATCTAATTGGATGTTAGGATTCTCACTAGTTGTAGTGAGATGGTATCAATCGATCCTGGGGAGAATCACTGGAAAGGTTCCAGGGTGATAAGGACGACTGAATGTCAGTCACAGGCATTGTCTTTACCCTCAGTGGAGGGACGGTATGTTGGAAGAGTTCCAAGCTAGATACCATGACTTACTAGACGATTAAAGGCAAGAATCATCATTACCAAGGATGCTACCAAAGAGGCAGTCTGGATATATATAAGTTCATGAGATGAACTTCGTTCCTACCATTGTGTGACAATGGAGTTTTGGCTTTTGCCAAAGAACCCCTGTCCCATCAAAAATCCAGACATATTCTTAGGCAGTATCGCCTGATCATGGAGATGGTTGATCTCCAGGGAGATCGAGGTTAGGAGAGTAGACACAGAGGACAACAGCGCGGATCGACTCACAAAGGCCCATTTCCCAGTAGAGACTCTTATGGGATGGTTGAGTATGAGATACTTCAACCATAACTTATTGTTGGGTATGAGATACTACAACAAATGGCCCTAATGCAAATGGAAGATTGTTAGTTATATGTATGCCCTAGAGGCCATTACTATACATTCGTTGTATATTGTAGTGCATGCTTGGACATATATAGGGAGGACTTTCTTGCTCGACATGATAGTATGCTATCTGGTTACTCTTTATCTTAACATGTACTCTGATTGTCTCTATGTCAGATGTTGATAAAGCCCTTAGGATGAGTACTTGACAACCAGGACTATGATGCAGATCATACTAGTGGGGACAGTGTAGTCGCCAAGTACATTCTTCAAATGTTCCTGGTCGTGGGCGTACCGAGACAGGGCATCAATACTCCAGAGTAGAATAGCGTATGCGCTTCTTGACCCATATGATGGGCGATGGATGATCCCATATCCATTGGTGTTTGACATCAGAAAAGGTATACGGGTACTCAGTGGAGACTGGGTACACTGGATGGACTCGCCGAGAACTCCCAGATGGTATTATACCTCACGTCAGATGGCAGTTCTCAGGTGACACCGGTACAGGTTAGTCTGTAGACCCGAGATCGTCATAGAGTCTTGTGTGATTCCCACTGTGCTTTGATTTTCATCATGCCACGTCGAAGAGGGCATGCAAAACGGTGGCTTTTGGGTACAGTCCCGAATCATATGGACGCAATGAGCGATAGGAGGGGTTTCGTCTCTCCTGGTATAGGGAGTTGATGTTGCGCTGTGTTCGATTGGTTATAACTGGAAATCCCTGGCCAGGGTTGCTGAGATTTACTGGTAAGTGTTATCAGTAGTTTCTCGAACTGTTATGGACCTCATATCGACACGACTTATCAAGCTACAGGGGTCTGACGTTTACCACCCCTAGGCGAGATATGCGACATATCAAACGAAGAGACCGGACTGTACGAGAGTGTTACTGATTGGATTCACGGGAGAATGTATAGGCTTGCTTGTTGATCTTCTGATTGCTGAATACCTAGGTGGCTGTTACGTTTAGCTGACCGCTTGCAGCTTGTGGGTGTTTGATATGATCATCACCTACTGCCGGCGTATTGATGATTCTTCAGAGTCCTACACAGAGGTTTCCTGGCTCAGGCAAAATGGAGTAGGAGCACATATATGATATGTGCGGGACCGAGAACAATACGTGTATGTGATACCGTATTAGATTCTCAAGATATGAGATATCGGCCGGGTATATGTGATATAGCCGGGTCATCGGATCAAGTGTTGATTCGATGAACTTTGTCACGACCCGAAAGAACGGAACATGACCGGCACTTAAACTACGAACGTCTCGAGGCGTACGTAATCTAAGTAAACCGAAAACCCAGAAATCCAAACCAAGAAAAGTAGTAGAGTGCAGGAAAAACCAACTTAAAACAAGTAATTTCAATAGCATAAGCCGAATTATGCGGTTTTTTTTTTAAAACATCAAAAATTTACTGAAAATTTCGGCAGAGTCTCCTTTGTAAATACTGGCCCCCAAACGGGATACAACATGAATAGTATACGAAATCAAGAAAAAAGGCATCCCCAAGCGGGAGCTAGCTCTTCGTCAATCGACGGTCACAACCACACAAGCAATATAATATACAACGCCAACGGCGAGGATCAAAAACTCAAAAGAGAACTCAAAACCACCAGAAATATAACGAGCGACTCTAAGGTCGAAAGAATAAACAACACTGGTCTCTATCTCAATAGATACATGTTTGGTTGATGGAACTTCTAGATACAACAGAATAATGATATACAAGATATATAATGGGGGTATGATACAAGTAAACCAACCTACTAGCAAATCACCCGAATGAAACTGAGCCCGCAAGCCGTAATGAAACCTGTACGGCAAATCTGCAAGAAACTGGGGCACAACGGGGGTGAGTTGCCAATTCGTGAATAGAAAAACATCTACGCACAGAAATCGCATAAATAACGCAACCTAGGTCAATGATCATAATATATCCTCAAATATAAGTATAACAGGCAGCCTATAACAATGACTAGGGTAATATCTAACCCGAGTATAATTTCATGTGCCCGTGTCAGTGCCTCAGGTAGCAATATATCATATGAATGAGGTATGAATGCATGAAACAGAATACATGTAAATGAAGAAACTGTTTTCATAAATTAGTGAGATTTCCTTCGTATTTTTAAACTGAGGTATCATAATGAAATCAGTATCAACAGTGTCTAGCATCGACACAAAACATAAATCTCACTGTCTCGAAATATCACTGTCTCAAGCTCAATATCTAGGGCGCCGTTAGTCCGGACCGGCCCCTACCATCCATCTCAAGACCACGACGGTATCCTCCGGATATCCGACGCGTCGGGTAATATCACCGGTAGGTAGTGCTCCCCAGCCAGGCTCAACGTCAACACCACATTCCTCTTGCCCCGGGGTACCATACCGGGCCCACCATGTACCCGTGACGGTTCCTCCACTCCTCGACACGGATCTCCAAAACCACAGCAAACTCATGGTGGACGACACTTTACATCACTAGAAAACCGCAACATTTTATATTCTAAAAGATCATAAGTTGTAAATTTTGCGGCTTTCCCCGAAATCCAGAAATATCATAAATCTCAAGAAATCATCACAAGTGCATATGTCAATGATAATGAACTAGGCATGAACAACTGAATAACAGTATGCATGAAGTGGTAGGTAATAACTACAATGCCTAATATGGCATATAAGGGAAGTACACTAATATCATGTCAAAACTACCAGCTAACAATCTAAGTGAATCAATTATATTCTCTAAAGTGTACGTGACATGGCAATTACCGATGAAGATGTGTGTGAGTCGGCAAGTAGGTGTACGTGGTACATACGCATCATCGGTAATGGTGCTGGTGTCCTAACAGCATGATATCAATAATGGAATATGCAGCAAAATAAATATGCGAGGCAGAGCGAACAGCAATAATGTGCGGGAGCTGAATACTAGACACAACGATAACTAATCTGCAATAATCTAATATAAGTCCTACGAATGGTGCCTTTTGAAATAACACGAATCATGGGGTTTTGAAAATAGGGGCTACGGTGTTTTTATGAAAAGATACATCGTTTTTGAAATATCCGTAGATTCCCTTGAGCTGTCTTTAAAAATGCCCACGATTCGTTAGTTTTTGAAATAGGTAAGAAGTCTAATCTAATCTAACAACTACACTAAACTATACGGCTGAACTAACAAGCTGAACTACAGGTAAGGAAACCGCCTATCATCTGAGTCGATACATATACATACATGTATATGTATAGTCGGTGATCCCGCCTCAATAATATCATATCCGATACCATATCTATAATCAGGCATCCCAAGTCAAGAGTGCGGATCAATCATCAATATAGCTCGTACGTAAATCCGTCGTACGGCATCCCAATCTGGGTACGGGTCAATATCACATTCATCATACTATTCACCTGGTATCCTCTTTATCAAATATCATGATCGGGGTACTGATCTACGTCTAGTACCATACTGATACCGCCTACGTATGCATGGACGTGTGTGAAACACTACGTCAAGGACCCGCTACAACGTCATGTCGTATCTAAGATACGAACCCTGCTATATCACCGATCTCACGGCCTCAAATCAAATCTCATCGACTCAGCTCAATCCCAAGTATCATCCTCAATCCGTATGTGAACACATAGTCCCATACCCATGTGAACACATAACTATAAAGAAGCCCATGAGCACATATCAATAGGAATGTATGCAAGTATGTATGTGTGTATGTGTGTGTAACACTACCCTAGGGTTCACAACACCAAAGTAATCCAACACACCAATATCCATCCTAAGCATCGTTATTAATCCCAAATAACATATAATAATTGTTGGTGTGTATACGCATCCGTATACACCACCACGGACTGCGGGGGTGCTATACGCCATCCACCCGACTTCTCCCCGTAGATATAAATCTACTCACCTGGTCCTCGCTAGCCGGTGCCGACGTCGCCACGCGCTTGCTTGTCGTCTCGAAGTCCACATGGGGGTACCTACATATCATAACGTACCATATCTCATTAAAATCCGACTCATGATCAAAACGATGCACGAATCCCACATAGGTCAAAACCTATGGTTGCTTTCACAAATCAACCCAAAAACCCTCGACGTCGGCGTACAAACGCCAAACCATCGAGAAAAACCCAATCACACTCATTTGCACAATTACAAGCACTAATTATAATATAAAATAGCTTAAAATTCCCAAAAACCCTAATTTCACTTAAAAAGTCGTTTTTCCGAAAATCTAGCAAGCACAATTCGCCGTTTGTACAAAACATGATGTTTAAATGAATGTAGCGGCCAATATACTTATTAAATATCTTAAATAAGTCATATAAACAATTTCCGGAATTTAATCTCATTAAATTCCAAAAACCCTAATATTCTAGTTTACAAAATACCCTTTTTACAATTTCATAGCAAAAATGCACAAACTACGATTTAGGTTGGATTTCCATGAACTAAAGTGTTAAACTACACTTAATAAAGTTAATAATATGATAAAAACCCTAACCATATTTTAATTCTCGATTTAACACAATATTTACAAAAACTAGTTTGCAATTTTAACCAATTTCGACCATTTTATAGCAAAATGCACATACAACAATCTAGTTTGGATTTGCATGATCTAAAGCATTAAACTACATTTTATAATGTTAATAAAGTCATAAAATTCTTAGTTAGATTTTAAATCACCCATTTGCAACTAAAACTAAAACCTAGTTTGCTTAAATAACTAAATTTGGACTTTTAGATGCAACAATTTACAAATTATCTTCTAGATTAGGTTTAACATGTCTTAACATGCTAACTATACCATGCAACCTTAAACAAGTGACAACAACCCTATTGAATTTAAAACCCTAACTTTTCAATTCAAACTCCTTCTCTTTAGATTTCCAAACTTGCAATTAAACCATATTTAAGCACCTAATAAGATACATTAAGGAATTTAACCCAACAATTGAACAATAGGTTAGGATTTATACCTTAAAACCATCTTGAGATTAACATGAAACTAGACCTCCAAATTGAAATCTTTGCACCAAGATCCATGCTTAAAGAGATAAGAGAAAATGGGTAGGGCTTTGATTTGCATTTTAGCTTTGATTTTTGATGGAAATGGGTGAATTTTTTGATGGAAAATGAGAGGAGAAGAGGGAGGGAGGGGCTGCTGTTGGGGGCTGAGAATTTCGGCCAGAAGTGGGTGAGGGGAGAGAGAGGGAGGTGAGGAAAATGCAAGGGAGGAAAGTCAAGGTCAAGGTAAGGTCAAAGTCTAACTACTTTATCTATTTTCTAATCTTTTCTTTTATTTCTTTTCATTTCTTTTTCCTTTGCAAACCAAGTGGGGAAAAAGTGAGGGCTGCTGAATTTGGCTAAGGGGAGGAGTAAGTGGGGGTGTGTGGGTGTGGGCACGGGTGTGGAGTGATGAAAAATGATAAATACAATACCTCAAACATCCATTTACGCTAAAAAAAAAGCCTTTTTTCTTCAATAATTTCTAAACCGTTTTGGCAAATGATTTCGTTCCAAAAACCACATGATAAATTTTTATTTAATGTTTTATGATGCACAAAATTTTTTTCAACTCATTCCAATTTGTAATTTTCCCCAATTAAATGTATTAGTGACGGCTTAAAATAATAATAAAATAATATTTTTTTCAGAAAATTTGAAATTTCACCAGCGGCTCAATAAACACCAAATAATAGCAATTACATAGCTAGAATATGTATATTTAATTTTTATAATAAGATATTTGTATTTTGACTTTTTACAGAAAACCCCCTCATTTTACCGATTTTCCGAAATTTCACCGAAACGATTTTCAAAACGCTACAAACTGATACAGATTATATTAGTCGGTTATTTGTGAAATAGCCGGATTATCGGATCAAGTGTTGATTCGATAATTTAATGTATAATTATATATTTGATATATTAAATTACATTAACTAGTATAAGCTCACTTAAAGATTCATTTTCTCACTCGGGTAATACATTGATATATATGCGATATATGTTAATTGTATTATTTTATTTTGTTACAATAAATATTGTATATGTGATATAATATTGTAACAAGTTAAGGTTACAAATGCAACATGTTTTATGGAGTTTAAACATGGTTAGGGTTAAGCTTTCTTGAAGTTTCTAGAAGCTTTGCTTTTGTTTTAAGCAAAGATATTTTGTAAAGATATTTTGGTTGATATTTCTTAAACCAAACCCAAACCCTTTACCATGGTTAATTCTCTACATGGGTTAAGTTATCATTCTTAACCCATGGTTGCATTTCTAACCTTACACAAGATTCATTATTCATCACAAATGGATTTGCTTCTTCTTCTTCTTCTTCCTTTTGGATATAAAGCTTTATAGCTTTTTCAAATGTGATGAATATGAGTGAGAAATTGAAAACAAATGAGAGCTAAATTCCTACTTCATCATCCTCATCTATTCTAGCCGCTTAGATTAGGGTGTTTGCTTTGTTAATACTTGATTAGCAAAGCAAAAGCTTGGGTTTGAGTTTCGTCAAGGTAGATCATCTTTGTTATTAAAGATCGGAAGCAAGATTGCATCTTTCCCTTTATGGAGCCTCTCTATAATCTGGGTACATGATGATCGCGGCGAAGAGACCTCAACACGGAGCTTTAGAAGTGAAGGAACGGACTACAAAGGTTGTAATCCCTAACTCTTAGAAGTAAAGTTGTTTACTTGCTTTGTTTCGCCTAATCTCTAGTCTAAGATCTTGGTTAGGGTTGTTCGGCACAAGAAAAATTTTATTTTGGCATGGTTGATACCTTGTAGAACCTTGTGACAGTGCCTAGTAACCCTACACTAGTAAGCTTGAGAAAGGAAGGAGATGAAGAAAAGCAACCATGAAAAATGAAGAATGAAAACTAATGAGGTGAGAATAGCAATCATGGGTGAGTTAGTGTCGTATACTAACCATTGTAGAGACCAAACCATAGCTAATTAAAATGGTTAGGTTAATAAATATCTTAAGTGAGACAAAACAAGTGGACTTTGTCAAAGATGCTTCAAGATTCTCCAAGCTTCTAAGCATGACAAAATTCTCACTAATTTTGAATTATTAAGATAAATAAAAACCTTGACATTTTAATTATCATGGTGTAAATCACACACACACCCATGCTTGCATGTATCATCAAGCATGATACAAACCATGTACATAAGTATATATCACATATACACTAAATGCACAAAGCAAGTGAGAAAAGAAATCTTAAGTGAGCTAATACTAGTTAATGTAAATTAATATATCAAATATATAATTATACATTAGATTTTCAAATTAACACTTGATTTAATAATCCGGCTATATCACATATAACAGACTAATATCATATGTATCAATTTATCGAATCAACACTTGATTCGATAACCCAGCTATATCACATACAACCGATCAATACGAATCATGAGAATAGAATACGGTATCACATACTCGTATTAAACTTGGTCCCGCACATATCACATATGTGCTCCTACTCCGTTTCGCATGAACCAGAAACCTCTGTGTAGGACTCTAAAGACTCGTCAATACGCCGGCAGTAGGTGATGATCATATCAAACACCTATAAGCCGCTAGAGGCGTACTAAATGTAACGGCCACCCGGGTATTGAGCGATCAGAAGATCAACAAGCAAGCCTGCGCATACTCCTGCGAATTCAATCAGTAACACTTACCGTACTGTCCGGTCTCTTCGTCTGATATGTCGCATATCTCGTCTAGGGGTGGTAAACCTCAGACCCCAGTAACTCGATAAGTCGTGCTGATATGAGGCTTATAACGGGTCGAGAAACTACTGGTAAAACTTACCAGTAAATCTCTGAAACAGCCCTGGCAAGGGACTTCCTGTTATAGCCAATCGAGCACAGCGCAACATCAACCCCCAATACCGGGAGAGACTAATCCCCTCCTATCGCTCATTGCATCCACGTGACTCGGGACTGTACCCAAAACCACCGTTTTGCACGTTCTCATGAACGTGGTAAGGTGGAAATCAGAGCACAGTGGGAATCACACAAGACTCTATGACGATCTTAGGTCGACAGACTAACCTGTACTAGTGTCACCAGAGAACTGCTATCTGACATGAGGAATAACACCATCTGGGAGTTCTCGGCGAGTCCGTCTAGTGTACCCAGTCTCCACTGAGCACCCGTATACCATCTCTGATGTCAAACACCAATGGATATGGGATCATCCATCGCCCATCTACATGGGTCGAGAAGCTATACGCTAGTCTACTCTGGTATATCGATGCCCCGTTTCGATACAGACACGACTAGAGATATTAAAGGATGTACTCACAGACTACCTTTGTCCCACTAGTATATCTCCATCATAATCTAGGTAGTCAAGTACGCATCCTAAGGGCTTTACCAACATATAACAGAGAGACAATCAGTGTACATAATAAGATAAAGAGTAACCAGATAGCATACTATCATGTCGAGCAAGAAATTCCTCCCTATATATGTCCAAGCATCCACTACAATGTACATCTCATGTACAGTAATGGCCTCTAGGACATACATATAACTAATAATCGATACTCCATAGTAGACTAGAGTATACGCTTCTTGACCCATATGATAGGCGATGGATGATCCTATATCCATTGATGTTTGACATCAGAGATGGTATACGGGTGCTCAGTGGAGACTGGGTACACTGAATGGACACGCCGAGAACGCCTAGATGGCATTATACCTATCGTCAGATAGCAGTTCTTTGGTGACACTGGTACAGGTTAGTCTGTCGACCCGAGATCGTCATCGAGTCATGTGTGTCTCCCACTGTACTTTGATTTCCACCCTACCACGGCTCTACTGAGTCGTGCAAACAGGTGATTTTTGGGTACAGTCCCGAGTCACATGGAGGCAATAAGCGATAGGAGGAGATTCGTCTCTCCCGGTATTGGGAGTTGATGTAGTGCTATGCTCGATTGGCCATAACATGAAATCCCTGGCTAGGGTTGCTGAGATTTACTGGTAAGTGTTATCAGTAGTTTCTCGAACTGTTATGGACCTAGCATCGGCATGACTTATCAGGCTATTGGGGTCTCACGTTATACCACCCTCAGGCTACGATATGCGACATATCTGACGAAGAGATCGGATTATACGGTAGTGTTACTGATTGGATTCGCAGGAGTATGAGCAAGCTTACTTGTTGATCTTCTAATTGTTCAATACTCGGGTGGCCGTTACGTTTAGCAGACAACTTGCGGCTTGTGGGTGTTTGATATGATCATCACCTACTGCTGGCGTATTGACGAGTCTTTAGAGTCCTACATAGAGGTTTCCTGTTCATGCGAAACAGAGTAGGAGCACATATGTGATATGTGCGGGACCAAGATTAATGCGTGTATGTGATACCGCATTCTATTCTTACGATATGTGATATCGGTCGGTTATATGAGATATAGCAAGGTTATCGGATCAAGTGTTGATTCGATAAGTTGATACATTTTATATTAATCGGTTGTATGTGATATAGCCGGATTATTAAATCAAGGTTGATTTGATAATTTAATGTATAATTATATATTTGATATATTAACTTACATTAACTAATATTTGCTCACTAAACATTTCTTTTTCTCACTTGTGTGCATATAGTACATATGTGATATATATTAATGTACATTTTTTTGTGTCATGCTTGATGTCATATGCAACATGGGTGTATGAGACTTACACCATGGTTATGATAATCATAAGGTTTTTATTTATCTTGGTAATTCACAAATTAGTGGTAATTAGTCACATGGTTGAAGCTTGTAGAAGCTTGTGGAACCTTTGACCAAGTCCACTCTTTTTGTTTTACTTGAAGATATTTATTAACCAAACCATTATTGTTAACCCATGGTTTATTCTCTACATGAGTTAGTGTATGACACTAACTCACCCATGGTTGCTATTCTCACCTCATGAGTTCTTTCTTCATCTCATCACTTCATTTTCTTCTTCATGAGAGAAAAGGCTTGCTAGCTTTTTCTAAGTTAGAAAATATTGTGAGAAAATAAAATCTAAAGAGAGCTCACTTCCTACTCCATCATCCTCTACTACTAGCCATTTAGTTTAGGGTGTTTGCTTCACTAATCTACCATTAGTGAAGAGATAGCATGAGCTTGAGTCTCCTCGACGTAGATCATCTTCGGCCTCGAAGACTTCGAGCAAGGTTGTTCATTTCTTCATGTGAAACCTTACTAGAGTTCGGATGTTCAGTACTTGGTGTGAAGGGACTAGTACACGGAGCTTTAAAAGTGAAGGACCGGTCTACAAAAGTTGTATTCCCCATTCTCTTTGTATGTAAAGATGTTTGCATGTTGGTTCATCTAAATCTCTAGTTAAGATTCTAGGTTAGGGTTCTTTAGAAGGACAAAAATTTGAAAATGGCAATGGACGATGCCTCCCGAAACCTTGCTGCTGCCCTAGAGAACCCAACAGGAGAGGCGCTGCAGTCGCGGGATTCGATTAGCTCGAACCACATTACTGTGAGTAGATTTGTATCTATGAGTGGGTAATCGGGTAGATGGCTTATAGCACCCCCCGTGAAACATATTGTTTAGCTATGCTATTGATACGTTCATGAGTCATGTTATGTATATCTAGATCTGTTCGATGATTAGCAGATTCATAGTTTAGCTCTATTAAGCTTATCGTAATCACACTGTATAAAACACTAGCACAACTACTAATGATTGCCATGTTGCACAATTACAGACTTACATACTACACTATACATCATTAGTACTGTCATGCCATATAGAACTTGCTATGCTTACATTTTATAGTATGATTAACGTATAGTAAGATTGATATTATAGTACGATTTATATTATGTGCGTGTACGTGACTAGATGTCCGCACAGATTATTGGGCGAGTTTGTGATCGGAGGTCCGTACCAGTTGCTTTGCATGTACATGACTAGATGTCTGTATCGATCGTTGAGCGAGTGCGTTGATGGGATGTCCGCACTAGCCGCTGTATACGTATGTGACTAGATGTCCATACTAATAATATTCCATTACTGTGTGTGTACATAGACTTGATGTTCGTACTATTTGAAGTATGTATTTGTGTACGTAGACTATATGTCCGTACTATTTAAACTATGTGTTTAGGTACGTAGACTAGATGTCCGTATCGACTATTATTGATTTGATTAATTGGAATATTTGCTTGTCATCGTACGAAGGGAGATTCCGTACTGGATGAGATAATGATGTTGTGCCGATTAAAGCCTCTTATTATATTGACTCGCAAAGTCTTACTATTTATCCCTATTGAGAGATTTTCAAAATATAAAGGTTTTACCTGTTTTCAAATAATAATTCGTTTCATGATTTAAAAGCGATAATGCCATGAATATGCTGTTTGGATTTCAAAAAGACACACACACACACACACATATCGCAGCCTCCTTAATTTCAAAATAACGTTTCATCCTATTTTAAAATACATATACGGGTTTATTCGGAAGCAATTATCTGTCTGCTATGTTCGTTTACGCTACGTTTACTTTACATGTTATTCATCCGTGTTACGTTTACCTTATCGATTTTATTATGCTTATGTTAATAGTTCGTGCTTGATTTATCTTATTATTTTGCGCTACGCTTACTATATATGTTATCATTTTATGCTACACTCTATGATTTCCGTTCGCGTCATGATTATTAGATCGCGCTATGATTATGATACTGGCTTTTGCTATGATATGATACCCGTCTGTGCTATGTTTATTTCATACAGACTAAAATGCTACGAATTAAACGAGATTTATTATTGTGGATATGTGTCACGAACCAAATATGGCACGTGACCGGCACTTAAATCACATGACATCTAAAGATATCGACGCAATCCAAGTAAGCCAAAACCCGGAATCTAAACCCTTTTTGGAAATATTGGAGGTGAGGTTTAAATAATCATCCGATAAAATCAATTTAAATAGCATCTAAATTTAACTAAGTATGTTGAAAAACCTTTATGACATTTTGAAACTTGACATCACCTCCTTTATATTTTTATAAAAACCCGATACAACATAAAAAATAGCATCCTAACGGAAGCTAGTCTCCACGTCAAAACGATGGAGCAACTAACAATCTAAAGTAGAAGTCGACTCCAAAAAGTATGACAACTCAAGACACAACTCTAATCCTCGCTTCTAAGTCCATAATATACCATTTCTAAGTTGATGGAGTTTACGCTAGATACAAGAATATAAGAATAATCAAGAGTGAGTATGATACAATAATAACTCACTTACCCATCACTCCTCAAAAGAATGTGTGCCCAAGCCGCTGATAATCTAAGCGGTAAAACCTGCAAGAAACTGTGGCACAACGGGGATGAGTTGCCAACTCAGTGAAAAAAGTACATCTAAAGGTAGAAATCGAAATGCATGACGATTCCTAGGTCATAAGAATAGTAGTGTCATAAACTGTACCGATGTACTATATGATATGCATAAGTGCAATACTAACTATCATGCAATCCCAAATATACTATCTCAATGTCATATGAGTCAAAATCATGAATCTATGATCCGTATTGGAATCCCCTTTTTGTCTATGACTGTCGGTACAAATATATATAGGTACTGTCCCCCGGATCAGTCCTGGTGGAATCCAATAAATAAATATCTAACTGTGTATCTCATGATAATGATCACATCAATAAACAAATAGATGCCCAGCATCGACATCAAAATCCGAAATCTCTCGTGTCCAGCATCGACACGTAAAAACAGATACCGTCGACACCATCTCAACAGATGATCGTCACCCGATATCCTGGCTACGATCAGTATCCCCTGGATATCTGACGTACCTAATCGAACCCCGGTCAGTATCCCTTAGATAGCTGCCGTGCTCATCTCAATCTCTGGTCAGTATCGCCTGGATATCTTCCGTTCTCAATTCTATTTCCGGTATCGAGTATCCTCGCTAAGCTCCCCCGCCTCAATACGGCTATCTTGCCCCTCGGTCTTGACCGGGTCCACCATGTATCCAACTGTATATCTCCCCCACTCAGTCTGGATAACGTAAAAATCCGCAACCGTATATCTCCCCTACTCGGTCCAGAACAAAACCAGAAAACACAAAACTCATGGTGGACGTTTTACTCATCATCTCAAACTATCAAGTAAGGAATAAGAATAATTGCATAGTTTGTATTAATGATATACTATATATGTATATATATATATATATAACAGTGTCCCATACCACCGATATATATATATATATATATATATATCATCAGGAGTAAAATACTCAGAAATCCCAAGAAATCAAATACATCATCTATAGTACTACAACATGAATAGGAAACGACTACGTAATCATATCACATAACATAATGATTTTAATTCTAATGTGTCATGGCACTACTAATGATGTGTAGTGTAGCATACGCGTCTGTGCTCGTGCAACATGGAAATCATTAGTATTTGTGCAAGTGTTCTACGGTGTAATAATCTATATATTAACACATATATATCAGAACGATTCTACATTGACATGGCAGTACCAATGAGGTGTAGTGTAACATATATTTACGTGCTTGTGCAGCATAGTACTCATTGGTATTTGTGCAGTGTTCTATCAGAGTGTGCGTAACGCAGAAACATATAATATAAATAATATAATGCAAACCTGTAAAATAATCTAAACGTACTTATTGTAATTACTTGTCATGAGCTATACCATTATCTTTAGAAATGATCGGAACGTTGAGTTTGAAATAAGGAAGCTGCCTTAAATTTAAAATAGATGTTTGTTTTAAAAACTGGCACGCATCCTGGTAGTTTATTTAAAAGACAACGAACCGGGGTTTTTAAAATAATATAGCTCATACCAGCATTACATCCTAAAACAGAACATAATCTATCTCTACGAGTCAAAGAATAAATTGGCCGTTATTCGGCATACAAAGTTCATCATTTACGATATGTATAATCCTTGTATTATAGCTCATCATATCACTATATCCATATTATCTTAAGTACGGCATGATCCCTCATACAAACCCATCAAATCATACTCATATCATACGGATCAATATCACGTATATCTCATTTAAAAACTTCATATGAAACTTTATGTAAACAGGGGGCATACAAGATGCAATACTGTATCAATACTTTGAAGAAAAGATAAACTTAACTAGATATCACAATAATAGTTATAAGGTTGCGGGGGTGCTATACGCCATCCACCCGACTTCCCCCGTAGATGTAAATCTACTCACCGGAAATACGTCGTATCTACTCAGGAATCGCCAATCCTTTTCCTTTCCTCGCGGCCTCCAAAGTTCCCGTATTGGAATCTAATATTACAACGACTTGTATAAGGAAACGGCTATATTCCGATACGTCAAAATCAATAAAACGCAAATTCTACGTGCTAACTACACTATGTACGACTATTGCCAACAATCCAACACTCAACCTCTCTGAAATTTAAACCAGCACTACATCGCAACAGAACACAGAACACGTTACGTTTTGACCGTGTCGTATTTTAGATTTTTGATTCCATAACCGATATTAGTTTTCAGATTTTATATAAAGTTAAACTAACTTAATTAAACAATACCAAAATAAATATAATTCTACACAGAGACCTACCCAACAATCCAAATCACCCAAGCCCCCTATAAATCCGGCGACGCCGGAATTCCCCTTATGGTCGCCGGCCACAATCCGTGATCCCCTGCTCGTAATCCTATGGTGTGTTCCAGGTCCAACATACAACATTTTAGCACTGTTTTGTTAAGTTGATTATTATCTAAACTATAGCAGATTATTACAGAATTCAGTTTTGCTAAGAATACGATATTATAGACATTGGATTTTCCATTTAAACAAATTACAAAATAGATTCCTACAGTGAGCAAGGGCTTTACCTACAAGAATATTGCTGTAAGAACACCCTCCAAGATGCACAAGCTTCTTGTCCTAGCTTGATGGTGAGAAATCCCTATACATAGCTCTTTTCTTCTTTTTCTTGTTCTTTTTTTTGTTGATCTAGTTTTCTTTTCTTTCTTTTGAATTTTCAGAAGTTTTAAATTGATTAAATGATCTGAACACCTTATATAAATGGTGAAGGGAAGGGTGAGGTGTAGGAGAAGGTGTCACTAAGAAAGATGTGGTGGTTTCATGCAAGGAGGAGGTGTAGGGATTGTGTTGTGCATGAGAGGAGGTGGTGGCAAATCATTATCTTTCCATTTTAATTTATCTTAAGATAAAATTCTGAACAAAAACCTAATTTACCTCTTTTTCACTTACACCCTTAATCAATTCCCATTTGCACAAATTCCTAAACTTTACATAGAAACCCTTCACAACTTATGTTATTATATAATCACCATTTTATTAAAATGAAGCTAAATTTATTGCTAAAACCCTTATAATTTATTTATGTTGTATACTAAAATTAAAATTTAATTTGTTTTACATATATCTTATGAAATTGTCTTATTTGGTTTTAATAACTTTTTAATTTAACACTTTATTATTTAATTAATTAATTTTATTTATTTCCAAATTTTCAGAATATTACAATATTCCCCCCTTAAGAAAATTCGGTCCCCGAATTTAAAACTTAACTAAGTATACCCTCAAAAAGATGTAGAAATTTCTTTCGTATCGCATCCTTGGTCTCCCAAGTAATCTCCTCGCGATCCTTTCCTTGCTAAAGAATCTTTATAGACGGAAGTACCCTTGATCTTAGTTTCTTTGCTTGCCTGTCTAGAATAGCGACTGGCTGCACTGTGTAGGATAAATCCGACTCAAGTTGTAAGGTCGGATGCTAGATCGCGTGAGAAAGATCGTGAAGATACTTGTGAGGCATCGAAACGTGAAACACCGGATGCACATCGGGAAAACTCGATGGAAGTGCTAAACGATAAGCTACTGCACCCACTCTTTTCAGAATCTCGTAAGGTCCAACACATTTGGGGTTGAGTTTTCCCTTTTTCCCGAAACGCATCACACCTTCTATCGGAGACACACGAAGAAATACATGATCTCCCACATCAAACTCGAGTTTACGACAGCGTCGATCTGCATATGATTTCTGTCTGCACTGGGCTACTCTCATCCTATCTCGTATCAACTAGATCTTTTCGGTAGTCTCCTGTATTATCTGCGGTCCCAAAATTCTACTCTCGCTCAGTTCCGTCCAGCAAACAAGCGATCGACATTTCCTTCTATACAAAGCTTAAGGAGAGCCATCTGGATCGTCTTCTGAAAACTATTGTTATACGAAAATCCTATCGAAGGTAAGTGACGATCCCAACTACCACCAAAATCAAGGCTGCAAGCTCGAAGCATATCCTCTAAAATCTAAATAGTCCGCTCTGACTGACCATCCGTCTGTGGGTGAAAAGCTGTACCAAAACTCGATCGTGTACCAAGAACTTCTTGAAGTTTCTGCCATGGCCTGTTAGTAAACTGGGTGCCCTGATCTGGTACTATGCACGTCGGAACACCATGTAAATGTATAATTTCATCGATATAAATCTGAGCATACTGTGCAACTCCATACGTCGTCTTCATAGGTAGAAAATGAGTTGCCTTTGTCAATCTATCTATAATCACCCAAATGGAATCATACCCTCGGCTAGTCCTGGGTAGACCACCACGAAATCCATGGAAATCTGTTCCCATTTCCACTCCGGAATGGGTAAGGGCTGCAATTCTCCAGCCGGCCTCTGGTGCTCTGCCTTGACTTGCTGACCAGTAAAGCATCTCGAAACTAACCCCGCAACGTCCCTCTTCATTCCTTCCCACCAATAAACATCCCTCAAGTCATGATACATCTTGATGGAATCAGAATGAATACTGTATGCCGATCTATGGCCTCCTCTAAGGTCAGTCCATCCGAATCTGGCACACCATGATGAGTCCCAAAACGTAATACTCCACGGTCATCTATTACGAACTCCGAATCTCTACCCTGCCTAACCTGATCCATGATCTCCGTCATACGAGCATCTGCGGCTATGTCTCTTGAATACGATCTAATAACTAAGGACGATGCGAACATGTCCTAACTGTCCTCCTGTCGGTGTGAACTCGAACTGTACACAATCACATAAAATCTGCCAGTCTGTAGAAGACTGCCTCTATAAGGTGCGCAAACGAGATAAGCTACCTCCAGGCCTCCGACTCAAGGCATCTGCCACAACATTTGCTTTGCCTGGATGATACAAGATCTCACAATCGTAATTCTTCACGAGTTCCCTCTATCTATGCTACCTCAGATTCAGATCCCTCTGCTAAAAATATACTTTAAGTTCTTATGATCTGTGAGAATCTGGCACCACTCTCTAGATAAGTAATGTCTCCAATCTTCAGTGCGAATACTACAGCAACCATCTCTAAATCATAAGTGGAGTAGTTCTGCTCGTGCCTCTTCAACTGTCGAGAAGCATAAGCTGCAACCCAGCCTTGCTGCATCAGCACACAGCTTAAACCCACTCGAGAGGCATCACAAAAAGACCACGAACCCACCAGAACCGGAAGGTAATGATAAGACAGGTGCAGTCATCAATCGAGTCTCTAACTGCTGGAAACTCTGTTCACATGCATCTGTCCAAAGAAATGGAACTTCCTTCCTAGCCAATCCGGGCAACGGTGCAGCGATCCGAGAAAAATCCTGCACAAAACATCTGTAATAACCGGCCAGACCCAAGAAACTTCGAACCTCTATAACTGACACAGGTCTGGGCCAGTGTTGTACCGCTTCTATCTTCTTTGGGTCTACACGTATTCCATCTCTTGCAACTACGTGACCCAAGAAATCTACACTATCCAGCCAGAAGGCACACTTGGAGAATTTAGCGAATCCGTTACTTCTGATACCCTGTAGAAAAATCTGGTTAATCTCACCTTCGAAGATTCATCCCAATTTGTCGGAGGAAAGCTTACTACATGATTTCCTTCTTGAACTATTTGCATCTGGTCTGAACAAACTCCATCGGAAGAAGTACATCATTTTTACCGATCTCGTATCGAAGTGCCACAACGGATTAAAATCCTAACCATCTCACCTCTGAACGTCTATGAATCCTGTTGGTCCATTTATACTGGTAACGTCGTCAACCATTTAACTTCATGGACTCGGGAAACAACATCTCGATAACCTCAGCAATGATTGTTACCACTGTCTAAACAGTACGTGACACCATGATTTTCAGAGAGGATAAAAACATCACGTCTTAAGTCTGTCTGATCCCTAACAATGACTCTACCATCTGGTGCGGATCCCAAAAACTTGCCCCACCATTTGAACTCGATCATATATGAATAAACGACGTCTCTATATCATCGAAAAGTCACCCCGGTCAGTCCTTGTCCTAGACAAATCTGCTCTGACCGTATCTCTAACTGTAGCCCTCTCGGCCCTCATAACATAGTGATCGAAACAATCAATCATGCACTGACGAAGATAGATCAACGGAAGAAATAGAAGGAAAATCTCAAGATATAAATCCTAAGGTATCTTAGGCGGAGTATCATATCGTAAATATGCTGCGGAACATATATACGGTACGTTACTCTACTTAGTACCTACTCCATCAACAAAGGTCATCCTATATAACGAAAGTTCGGGTATAAGACCCCCAAAGTCAAGTCTAAGTTCTATAAGGTCAAGCCCAGGTAACAAAATATATGCCCAGACTCCATATAGTCAACCTAGACTCGAACAAAAGTTAAACCAAACGCTTTGATACCAACTTTGTCACGACCCAAATATGGCACGTGACCGGCACTTAAATCACATGACATCTAAAGACATCGACGCAATCCAAGTAAGCCGAAACCCGGAATCTAAACCCTTTTTGGAAATATTGGAGGTGAGGTTTAAATAATCATCCGATAAAATCAATTTAAATAGCATCTAAATTTAACTAAGTATGTTGAAAAACCATTATGACGTTTTGAAACTTGACATCACCTCCTTTACATTTTTATAAAAACCCGATACAACATAAAAAAATAGCATCCCAACGGAAGCTAGTCTCCACGTCCAAAAGATGGACCAACCAATCAATCTAAAGCAGAAGTCGACTCCAAAGAGTATGACAACTCAAGACACAACTCTAATCCTCGCTTCTAAGTCCATAATATACCATTTTTAAGTTGATGGAGTTTCCGCTAGACACAAGAATATATGAATAACCAAGAGTGAGTATGATACAATAATAACTCACTTACCCATCACTCCTCAAAAGAATGTGTGCCCAAGCCGCTGATAATCCAAGCGGTAAAAACTGCAAGAAATTGTGGCACAACGGGGATGAGTTGCCAACTCAGCGAATAAAAGTACATCTAAAGGTAGAAATCGAAATGCATGACGATTCCTAGGTCATAAGAATAGTAGTGTCATAAACTGCACCGATGTACTATATGATATGCATAAGCGCAATACTAACTATCATGCAATCCCAAGTATACTATCTCAATGTCATATGAGTCAAAATCATGAATCTATGATCTATATTGGAATCCCCTTTTTGTCTATGACTGTCGGTACAAATATATACAGGTACTGTCCCCCGGATCAGTCCTGGTGGAATCCAATAAATAAATATCTAACTGTGTATCTCATGATAATGATCATATCAATATACAAATAGATGCCCAGCATCGACATCGAAATCCGAAATCTCTCGTGTCCAGCATCGACACGTAAAAACAGATACCGTCGACACCATCTCAACAGATGATCGTCACCCGATATCCTGGCTACGATCAGTATCCCCTGGATATCTGACGTACCTAATCGAACCCCGGTCAGTATCCCCTGGATAGCTGCCGTGCTCATCTCAATCTCCGATCAATATCCCCTGGATATCTGCCGTTCTCAATTCTATTTCCGGTATCGAGTTTCCTTACTAGGCTCCCCCGCCTCAATGCGGCTATCCTGCCCCTCGGTCTCGACCGGGTCCACCATGTATCCAACTATATATCTCCCCCACTCGGTCTGGATAACGTAAAAATCCGCGACCGTATATCTCCCCCACTCGGTCCAGAACAAAACCAGAAAACACAAAACTCATGGTGGACGTTTTACTCATCATCTCAAAATATCAAGTAAGAAATAAGAATAATTGCATAGTTTGTATTGATGATATACTATATATGTATATATATATATATATATATAACAGTATCCCATACCACCGATATATATATCATCAGGAGTAAAATACTCAGAAATCCTAAGAAATCAAATACATCTTCTATAGTACTACAACATGAATAGGAAACGACTACGTAATCATATCACATAACATAATGATTATAATTCTAATGTGTCATGGCACTACTAATGATGTGTAGTGTAGCATACGCGTCTGTGCTCGTGCAACATGGAAATCATTAGTATTTGTGCAAGTGTTCTACGTTGTAACAATCTATATATTAACACATATATATCAAAACGATTCTACACTGACATAACAGTACCAATGAGGTGTTGTGTAACATATATTTACGTGCTTGTGCAGCATAGTACTCATCGGTATTTGTGCAGTGTTTTATCAGAGTGTGCGTAACGCAGAAACATATAATATATAAATAATACAATGCAAACCTGTAAAGTAATCTAAACGTACTTATCGTAATTATTTGTTATGAGCTATACCATTATCATTAGAAATGATCGGAATGTTAAGTTTGAAATAAGGAAGCTGGCTTAGATTTAAAATCGATGTTTGTTTTAAAAACCGGCACGCATCCTGATAGTTTATTTAAAAGACAACGAACCGGGGTTTTTAAAATAATATAGCTCATACCAGTATTACATCCTAAAACAGAACATAATCTATCTCTACGAGTCAAAGAATAAATTGGCCGTTATTCGGCATACATAGTTCATCATTTACGATACGTATAATCCTTCTATTATAGCTCATCAAATCACTATATCCATATTATCTTAAGTACGGTATGATCTCTCGTACAAACCCATCAAATCATACTCATATCATACGGATGAATATCACGTATATCTCATTTAAAAACTTTATATGAAACTTTATGCAAACAGGGAGCATACAAGATGCAATACTGTATCAATACTTTGAAGAAAAGATAAACTTAACTAGATATCACAATAATAGTTATAAGGTTGCGGGGGTGCTATACGCCATCCACCCGACTTTCCCCGTAGATGTAAATCTACTCACCGGAAATACGTCGTATCTACTCAGGAATCGCCAATCCTTTTCCTTTCCTCGCGGCCTCCAAAGTTCCCGTATTGGAATCTAATATTACAACGACTTGTATAAGGAAACGGCTATATTCCGATACGTCAAAATCAATAAAACGCAAATTCTACGTGCTAACTACACTATGTACGACTATTGCCAACAATCCAACACTCAACCTCTCTGAAATTTAAACCAGCACTGCATAGCAACTGAACACAGAACACGTTACGTTTTAACCGTGTCGTATTTTAGATTTTTGATTCCATAATCGATATTAGCTTTCAGATTTTATATACAGTGAAACTAACTTAATTAAACAATACCAAAATAACCATAATTCTACACAGAGACCTACCCAACAACCCAAATCACCCAAGCCCTCTACAAATCCGGCGATGCCGAAATTCCCCTTATGGTCGCCGGCCACAATCCGAGATCCCCTGCTCGTAATCCTATGGTGTGTTCCAGGTCCAACATACAACATTTTAGCACTGTTTTGTTAAGTTGATTACTATCTAAACTATAGCAGATTATTACAGAATTCAGTTTTGCTAAAAATACGATATTATAGACATTGGATTTCCCATCTAAACAAATTACAGAATAGATTCCTACAGTGAGCAAGGGCTTTACCTACAAGAATATTGCTGGAAGAACACCCTCCAAGATGTACAAGCTCCTTGTCCTAGCTTGATGGTGAGAAATCCCTATACTTAGCTCTTTTCTTCTTTTTCTTGTTCTTTTTTTGTTGATCTAGTTTTCTTTTCTTTCTTTTGAATTTTCAGAAGTTTTAAATTGATTAAATGATCTGAACACCTTATATAAATGGTGAAGGGAAGGGTGAGGTGTAGGAGGAGGTGTCACCAAGCAAGATGTGGTGGTTTCATGCAAGGAGCAGGTGTGGGGATTGTGTTGTGCATGAGAGGAGGTGGTGGCAAATCATTATCTTTCCATTTTAATTTATCTTAAGATAAAATTCTGAACAAAAATCTAATTTACCTCTTTTTCACTTACACCCTTAATCAATTCCCATTTGCACAAATTCCTAAACTTTACATAGAAACCCCTCACAACTTATGTTATTATATAATCACCATTTTATTAAAATGAAGCTAAATTTATCACTAAAACCCTTATAATTTATTTATGTTGCATACTAAGATTAAAATTTAATTTGTGTTACATATATCTTATGAAATTGTCTTATTTGGTTTTAATAACTTTTTAATTTAACACTTTATTATTTAATTAATTAATTTTATTTATTTTCACATTTTCAGAATATTACAATATGATATGATATCAATCCTAAGTGATTGAGAATATATGATTGAGAATAGATGAAAGAGAATACATATATGAAAAATAATTAAAGTGTGATCAATCTATGAGTGATTGAGGCCGGTTGACACAAGATGTTTTTTGTGGATATATATGATCAATCCATGAGTGATTAATGACAGTTGACACGAGATGTCTTCTGTGGATATATGGATATGTAAGAGATCGATATAGATACCATGCACTGAATGAGATATATTATGCTTTATAGTAGCCAAACAGGACCGGTCCAAGAGATAGTACCTGAATATTATTTTCATATCGATGTATATTAAAGGGATTTTCAATGGAGCTATAGTTTCACTATTTTCCACGTGTTTATGATCGACACAATAATCTTTCAAAAGAAACCCCTTTTTAAATCATTTTCAAAAAGCGCGGCGTATACTTTAAACAAAATGCTTAAATTGATTCACAAATCAACGTCTGCTACATATGCTGTGATATACACACCATATGGCTATTTTTAAAGGATCTTATATATATACATCTTTCAGCTACTTTTATATGATTATACATGGATACGTGCTTTATATGTATTATAGCCTTGATTGTGTTTATGCTTGGTTGTATGTTATAGATATTGCACTACGGTTATGGTGATCGTGATTTGACACCGTTGTATATATGTGTTGTTGAGTTATTGACGACTGATGATTATTATCGTTTCATTGCGCGATTATGCATATTGCTTCCATGACTCACATGCTTTCGTATGCTTGTGATTATGTTATGCCCGTATCGGGCGAGATATAGATTATTTGACGATGCCACGATAACCACACATATTGTATACTTCACATGCTAGGATAGTGGTACACGAGTTGTACATGAGGGTTACTTTTATTATTTTTCATCGCTCGAACTCTAGTTTCGACGTATGCTTATTTACCCTCTTTGATATACACATTTATCATGCTTAGTTGTTTCACCGCCTATCTAGGCGATTGATGTCTTGTTATACGAATTCTACTCACGAGTTAGTAAATCACCCCCGTTGTGCCATAATTTCTTTCAAGTTTGACTGCATTGATAGCTTATGGATTTCGATGATCCATTTATTTAGTTTTTGAAGATAGCTTAAACATGAATAGTTCGTTTAGTGTCACTTGGTTATCGTGCTTATCATATCGACACTAAACTCATATGCACTTGTTGTTTAACTTGCTTATTCTTTATCTTGTGTATACTGAGTAATATATCAATATCTCATGCTTTACATATGTGATATTTTTGATATCAATATATTACTCTCATTCATTGTTTTGGTAATTCATAATATAAATTTGTATATAGGTGAGAGCTATATCTTGCTTCACACACACACACACACACACACACACACACACATCATACTTTGAGTTCACACACCTCATACTTTGAGTTTGAGTTATATCTTGATATTGATAAACTATTCATGTTTGTGATATCAAAAACAATGAACGTTCATATACTTGTGTTTATTAACTTGCTTATATTTCATAAAACTGTATATGATGAACTTGGTCTTTAAGATTACATTTTAGATTATCGGATATCTCGAGACAAAGCTCTATAAAGGAGGATGAAAGTTATTGAGCTTAAACGGATTTATCTAATGGAGGTTGGAGGATACGGATGAGTGCTTCTCAATTTGTCAAGATCAAGCTACGAATAGCTAAGTGATGCAGTCCGAACTGTCAAATCTTGTCCGATTCGCGCGTTCCACTAGCCAAATCGAAAATCTCACAAAATCATCTGGGTCAACGGATATGTCGCAGGCTTTACATTGACGTTTCTCGGATCGCGAAATTCCATCATTTACGGCCCCGAAATCGCGTATCTCAAATGAGAGTTGCACCAAAAAGCCAAGTCCTAATTTGAAGCGTTATGAGTCGAAGTCAAATTGAAGATTCATCGATTAACGCTTGTGAGTGACGTGTCCAAGTTTGATCTATGAAGCTAAGTTCAATTGCACGTCAAAGTTCGAGAGCTCGAGACGACAAAGATTCAAGAATTCGAAGAATTTGTGATACCGACATAGGAATCTTCGTAAGTAGTCTATAGATTATAGTTATATCAATTAGAGCTCTTGAACACTCACACACATTATCACAAACATTTTACATTGCATGAACATCAGGGTTTTCGATTTATAATAGATTTTCATCATAAAACAAAAGTTTCTGAGTTTTTAAACTTGAGATGTCTGTCCCCATATGCTTCAGACGCCTTTCATCTTTCTATGTTTTTACGAAAACCTCAAATGTTAGAGATATTAGTTTTTATACGTTTTGTGCTTCATACGTCTGTCCCTTACTTTTTCAGACGTCTGTCTATTCTCTGTATTTTCATATGGCCTATTTTTATAAGTTACAAACGTCTGTCTCTTACTTCTTTAGACATCTGTTTGTTCTCTGTGCTTTTATTAGAATGAATTTCTTTTAAGGAACAAATGTCTAAAGATACAGAAAACAAACGTCTGCAGTTCAAAATCTTTGAAAATCATTTCTTCTTCAGACGTTTGTCCAATGTTCTTCAGACATCTGTTTATTCTCTATACTTTCTTTGGCCATCTTTGAAAACCCACGGCAGACATCTGAACCTATATTCGACAGACGTCTTCAGTAGTATTTTTTGAAAATATAACCGTTGAGTTTTATTTTGTTAAAGCTTCAGATGTCTATCCAATTGTTCTTCAGACGTCTGCTCTTACTGGAAAAATGCTGATTTGACCTATAACGGCTAGTTTTTTGTGGGGGGTTATAAAAGAGTTTTGGGCTGGTTTTTTGAGCTCTAATCACTCAATATTTCAGTTTGCAAAATTCCTAAGTGATCAAGAGAGAAATATCCGACATCTTGTGAGAGTTCAAAATAGTTTTTGATTTGCTTATCCTATCTCTCACATACACACACTGAAGAGCTAAATTTGAATTGCCATTTTCTTGAGTATATAGTGCTTCAATTGTAAAACTCTTTTGAGAGTAATCTTGAGCTTATATTTTTCCTTCTTTCTTCATTGAGAGGATTCTTCAGTGCAAGAGTGCCTTGTAAGAGAGAAGAGCTTGTTGAGAGAAGAAGTGCTCGAGTGTGAGCATGTGTGGTTGTAGTGAGAAAGAAGCAGGAAGAGCTTGTAAAAAGTGTTGTTCGTAGTGGCGAACAACGTACGTGTAGTCTTTTGAAGAGACGTGTTGGTTAGGATGTTGGATATAGGTGCTCTTAAGTCAATTATTGTAATTGAAGGAGGACCTATATGAGAGAACAATCTTACTCAAGATGATAGTATGCTATCTGGTTTGTTTTTATCTTTCATGTGATGTGTTTTATTTACTATCACGTATCGTTTAGACATGAGATAAAACCCTAGGATTTTGCTTGACTACCAGGATGATGATGGAGATCATACTAGCAGGGCATGGATAGTCGATAAGCGCATCCTTAAATGCCCCTAGTCATACGAGTATCGATATTGTGCATCGGTACTCCAGTTTAGACTAGTGTGTACGTTTTCTGACTCGGTTGGAGGGCGATAGCTGATCCTGCAGCTATTGGTGTTTGACATTGAGGATTGTATACAGGTGATCATTGGATGAGTTACACTAGACGGACTCACCGAGAACTCCGAGTTGGTAATATACCAATGTCAGGTAGCATTTCTCTGGTGACATGAGTACAAGGTAGTCCCTAGGACCTGAGTTCTCCAACTTCTTTATTTAGTTTTTGATTGCAATTTAAGTGAATGATGATTTTGGTTTTGTAATCGGTGTTTGCCTTTTTTAAAAAATTATTTGTTTTACCGATTGCAGCATAGGAATATCAATTCCTATCATGAGTATGTTATCCACATACCATATGAGGAATTTGACAAAATCCCCACCACCATTTTACAAATATCAGGTTAATCTCTTATTTTGATGAAGTCAAACACTTTGACCGAGACATCAAAACAAATGATCAATTTCCGCTATGCCCGCTTTAGTCTAAGGATAGACTTAAGCAACTTACACACTTTCCGCTGCTCCCACTTGCTAAGATAACCCTCTAGCAGAGACATATACACGTACACTTCTAAATCCAATATAGGAAGACATTATAGTCATCCACATGCCAGATATCAAGTCATGAAAGACAACAATGGTAAGTTATATCCATATGGACTTCAGCACAGACACTGAAGTAATAGTTTCATCACAATCTACAATAGGTATTTGATGAAAATATTTTACTACAAATCTAGCCTTATTAGGTCAGTACTTTTCCATTTGCACCGATCTCGAAAGATTTACTTTCTCCTTATCAGTTTTACCCCTTCAGGAGCACCCAACAAAGTCTATACTTTGTTGCAGTGCATGGAGTCTAACTAGGATAACTCGGCATCCAGCTATCAATCGGAAGTCGCCACTTTCCATGGCCTACTGATAACTATTAGGTCATCATTACATGATGCAAACTTTCTTGTCACCATCAATGAGGAAACCGTAGTACCTCTCAGGTGGCTGAGCTCACATACCAAATCTGCGGAATAGGCTAAGCTTTGTCAGGGTCAATTGAATCTTTAGGTTCTACTAAATCTTCGGTAACCGTTTGTGGTTCTGGAATCACTTCCAGTTATAACATACCCCCACTAATTTCTTTTGCAAGAAAGTCCTTTTCTAAAATAGTGGCGTGTCGGGAGCAAAATAACTTTTGATCTTACAAATGGTAGAATGTTAAACTCTCGTCAATACCCGGGATAACCCACAAACTTCCATTACCAAAACGTGCATTGAGTTTATCCGAATTCTAGTTTTTAGCATAGCTCGGACGACTCAACATCTTAACAATCTTAAGATGATAACTCATTCTATATCCGATATAGAATATGAGACACTGATTTAGATGGAACCGGTATCAATTGATATGCATCTATTTCTAGTGCATCCCTTAATCGAAAAAAGCGATTCAACATTACTCATCATAGAGCGTACCACAGATGAATAATCAGAGAGAGAATCAAATTCTCTATTTTATTAATACGGAATACCTAACATAAGTATCCACATCTTCGAACACTTCGAAAAATCTTGATACTTTTAACATTTGGTTCTTTACTTTATTCCTATATCTTATGAACTTCTCAAAAATTTTGGACTTTGCATTTCAACAATAATGCGTGTCTAAAACCAGAGAGCTCATAGTAAAACGGAACGAAATATGAGTACCAGCCCTTGTTCGTGCGGTCATTGGAAAACATACATCATTATGTATAAGTCCTATGAGTTCACTAACTCATACTCTGTGTGTTATAATTTGAAAACTGTATTTTGGTTAATAATGTATATCCCGTTATTCAATACACCTTACCCAATCATCTAATGATAAAGGCTAATGTTCATAACATAATTTTTGAAAATTTATATCCCACTTTATCAAATAAAGAGACATATATATTAGTTTTTAAAAGTTGGTGCATAATAACAGATATTCGAAACCAAAAGTTTGCCGAAAGGCAAAACCAGGTGATTTCCCTAATAGTAACAATTACTCTGAATTCCGATATTGAGGATCAAATCACCTTTCCAATAATCTAATTCTTCTCAGCATCTGTAACAACTTACAGATATAGGATATTAATCCGGTATCTATATATCCAGGAGTCAGAATTAATTGGAAAACAGTTTTCAATTACAATCACATAGAAAATATGAAACATCAAAATGTTTCAAGGGATGGCCGGGTATTCCAAGTAATGCCTCTTTCACTGTCCAAGGTCATAACAGTAGTTGCATTATCCTTTCCGCTCACTCCAACCCCTTTTGGATGTCTCTCTTTCTTACCTTATTTATACCGAACTTATGCTACTTGGTTTTCTTCTTACCCTTCCTTTTAGTTCTTATATCGGGATTGGAAGAAGAGACAAATAAATTGTATCATATACAATTCACTTTATCCAGAACCTATGGTCATCCTCGACTGAAACAATTTCTTCGAGCATCTGACTATATGATGGCCTTCCAAGCAATATGGATCTCTATATCATATACAGAGTGTTCTGGAGGAAGCAAAAGGGGAAGTGGCAAGGGTATGGACATATGCGACTATGTCGTGAAATAGGACAATCATGACATTCCAAAGCCATTGATTGTAAAAATGTTTGTTTACTTGGTTTATGAGTTTTAGTTTAAGATCGGTCTTAGGTCACTGCCACAGAGAGAGAGAGAGAGAGAGATAGAGAGTGAGAGAAGAAGAAACACTCTATCAAGATTACATTGGTATATTTATCTAATCAGGATGGCTCCCATTGTTCCTGTTAGTTGTATGTATGCCCTAGAGGTCATTGTTGTACATGATTGTATATTACAATTGATGCTTGGACATATATAGAGAGGAATTTCTTGCTCGACATGATAGTATGCTATCTGGTTGCTCTTTATCTTAACATATAGACTAGTATTATGATACAATCTTTCTCTCACATGTTGATAATGCCCATAGGATGTGTACTTGACTACCAGGACTATGATGGAGATCATACTAGTGGGGCCAAGATAGTCCATAAGTTCATCCTTTAATTGTTTCTAGTCGAGGGTGTATTGAGACGGGGCATCGATATTCCAGAGTAGACTAGCATATACGCTTCCTGACCCATATGATGGGCGATGGATGATCCCATATCCATTGGTGTTTGACATCAGAGATGGTATATGGGTGCTCAGTGGAGACTGGGTACACTGAACATGACTCGCCGAGAACTCCTAGATGGTATTATACATGACGTCAGATGGCAGTTCTCTGGTGACACTGGTACATGTTAGTCTGTAGACCCGAGATTGTCATAGAGTCTTGTGTGATTCCCACTGTGCTTTGATTTCCACCTTACCACGTTCAAGAGAGCGTGCAAAACGGTGGTTTTTGGGTACAGTCCGGAGTCACATGGAGGCAATGAGCGATAGGATAGGATTCGTCTCTCCCGGTATTGGGGGTTAATGTTGCGCTGTGCTCGATTGGCTATAACAGGAAGTCCCTGGCTAGGGCTGATACTGAGATTCACTGGTAAGTGTCATCAGTAGTTTCTCGACCCGTTATGAGCCTCACATCAGCACGACTTATCAAGTTATTAGGGTCTGACGTTTACCACCCGTAGACTAGATATGCGACATATTAGATGAAGAGACCGGACTGTACGGTAGTGTTACTGTTGGATTCACAGGAGTATGGACAAGCATTCTTGTTGATCTTCTGATCGTTCAAAACCCGGGTTGCCGTTACGTCCAGCAAGTACCGCTGACGGCTTGTGGGTGACTGATATGATCATCACCTACTGCAGGCGTATTGACGAGTCATTAGAGTCCTACACAGAGGTTTCCTAGGTCATGCGCAACGAAGTAGGGCACATATGTGATATGTGCGGGACCGAGATTAATGCATGTATGTGATACCGTATTCCAATCTCGTGATGATGGTTATATGAGATATAACCAGATTGTTGAATCAAGTGTTCATTCAATGATATGTTATATGTATATGTGATATGCATATAAATGATATTAGTCGGTTGTATGCGATACAACCGAGTTATTATATCAAGTGTTGATTTAATAATTTAATGTGTAATTATATATTTGATATATTAATACATATTAACTAATATTAGCTCACTTAAGAAAATGTTTTCTCTTTGTATATTTAATATATATGTGATATATATTATTGTGTTTATTGTGTCATGCTTGATGATACATACTACATGGGTGTATGAGACTTACACCATTCCATAGATAATAAGTGGAGACTGGGTACACTGAACATGACTCGCCGAGAACTCCTAGATGTTATTATACATGACGTCAGATGGCAGTTTTCTGGTGACACTGGTACATGTTAGTCTGTAGACCCGAGATTGTCATAGAGTCTTGTGTGATTCCCACTGTGCTTTGATTTCCACCTTACCACGTCAAGAGAGCTTGCAAAACGGTGGTTTTTGGGTACAGTCCGGAGTCACATGGAGGAAATGAGCGATAGGATAGGATTCGTCTCTCCCGGTATTGGGGGTTAATGTTGCGCTGTGCTCGATTGGCTATAACAGGAAGTCCCTGGCTAGGGCTGATACTGAGATTCACTGGTAAGTGTCATCAGTAGTTTCTCGACCCGTTATGAGCCTCACATCAGCACGACTTATCAAGTTATTAGGGTCTGACGTTTACCACCCGTAGACTAGATATGCGACATATTAGATGAAGAGACCGGACTGTACGGTAGTGTTACTGTTGGATTCACAGGAGTATGGACAAGCATTCTTGTTGATCTTCTGATCGTTCAAAACCCGGGTTGCCGTTACGTCCAGCAAGTACCGCTGACGGCTTGTGGGTGACTGATATGATCATCACCTACTGCAGGCGTATTGACGAGTCATTAGAGTCCTACACAGAGGTTTCCTAGGTCATGCGCAACGAAGTAGGGCACATATGTGATATGTGCGGGACCGAGATTAATGCATGTATGTGATACCGTATTCCAATCTCGTGATGATGGTTATATGAGATATAACCAGATTGTTGAATCAAGTGTTGATTCAATGATATGTTATATGTATATGTGATATGCATATAAATGATATTAGTCGGTTGTATGCGATACAACCGAGTTATTATATCAAGTGTTGATTTAATAATTTAATGTGTAATTATATATTTGATATATTAATACATATTAACTAATATTAGCTCACTTAAGAAAATGTTTTCTCTTTGTATATTTAATATATATGTGATATATATTATTGTGTTTATTGTGTCATGCTTGATGATACATACTACATGGGTGTATGAGACTTACACCATTCCATAGATAATAAGTGGGTTATTATTTATTTAAAGTAATTCAAAATTATGTGGAAATTAAGCATGGCTGGAATCTTGGAGAAGCTTGTGGTAATCTTGACTTAGTCCACTAATTTTGTCTTACATTAGATATTTATTAACCCAATCATTATCTTTAGCCATGATTAAGTCTCTACATGAGAGAATATATGATATTATCTCACCCATGGTTGTTTGATGCTCTCATTCATTCAACACTTCATCTTCTTCTTGATTTCTTGAAAGCTCTCTAGGTTTTCAAGAGGTGAAGAAAATTAGTGAGAAAAATAATTCTAAAGTGAGCAAAAATCCTCCTTCACCAATCTATACCAAAATAGCCATTTAGTATAGGTTGTTTCTGTAAGTCCATATTGCGACCCCCGGTTCTTACGGGGAGGCGGAAACGGTATAAAAAACAAATTTTTATCGCAAGAGGCAACATGGACTAAACAAGGTCGGGATCGTGTCTAAACTAAACTAGCAAATACGCTAAAAGGAGTTAGCTACTATAGAAGATGGTTATACCTAAACTTGAACTCCTTCTTCTTTAAACCTTGTAGAGGTTGATGGTTCTCTTCTTGTCGCCTTCTTCCGTCGAAGATGGATCCACCTCGAAGGTTCGACCTTTGGGCTCTTCCTCGATCTTTGAGTGAACTAGGGTTTCCGGCTTGCTAAACCTTGAACCTAGAATGAGTAGAGAGTGTGTAGGGGTTGTTTTTCTTTTTAAGGTGAGGGATTCTCAACTCATGAGAAGGATTCACCTTAAGCTTGAGGAAGAAGAAGATGAAGAGAGGAGAGAGAAGCTAAATGAGATAATGAGCAATCTTTTTCTTTCTTGCAACCATAATGCCAAAAGAAAAGAATTATCTAAATAATAATAATTCAAAATAAGAATAGTTGATGGTAATTTGGAATGACCACTATCATGCTTCTTTAAATGAAGTGTAAGCATGAATCAAGGAGGATCTTTCAAAGCATGATGGTGGTCAATGGTCAACAAGTCAACCATGGTCAACAAGTCAACAAAAATCAACCATAACATAATTCTCATTTAATTACTATTATTAATAGATAATTCATAAATCCATTAGGGTTTGGAAAATGACAACTGTCAACTGTGCATACGCACCCGTTCCGAAACCCTAATGAAATACCTCATCCTCCGCCTCAAGCAACTGTGCATACACACCTGCATTCTCGTTCCGAGGAACAAGAATACCAAGATATAAAAGCAACCCCAAAACATATACCAGTATCTGGCTCAAACCAGAGCCTGCCAGTATAATCCGTCCGGACTCCAAACGTGCACAAGTGCGCGGATGAGAACGAACCCTGTCGCAAAACCATGCGACCTCTACTCTGTTTTGCCCAGAGGCGAATACCCTCTGTGTGGGACTCTAAAGACTCGACACTACGCTGGCAGTGGGTTTAACCACAGACCGCAAGCGGCACTAGCTGTGCGTAACGGTCCCCAGGTAGATGTCGACAAGAAGGCTGACGAGGTGAAACCCCATCTGAACTCCTACTGAGTCTGAATGTGACATTCTCCGTACAGTCCGGTCTGTTCGTCTGATACATCGCATGTCGGGCCTAGGGGGCGGTAAAACGTCAGTCCCCCAATAGCGGTACAAGTCGTGTCGGAGTGAAGCCCAAAACACCCTGAGATAACACTGGAAACCTACCAGTATATCTCGCTTGCCCTGGCCATGGACTACTCGTGTAATGGCTCTCCTAGACACAGCGCGATGTCAACCCCCAATACCGGGAGAGACGAATCCTGTCTAACCGTCACTGCCTCCAAGTGCTTCGGGACTGCACCCAATCACCACCTGTTTGCACGACTCCTTTGAGCCGTGGTAGGGTAGTGATCAAAGTGCAGTGGGAACACACTCGAGGCGAAGTGCCAGTATCAAGTCAGCGGACTAAGCTGTACTCATGTCACCTGGGAACTGATAACTGACGATAGGTATAATACCAACCTGTCAGTTCCCGACGAGTCCTGTCCAGTGTACTCGTAACCCAACGAGCACCCGTATACTATCTCCAGTACGACGTACTGATGGCTGTGGGACAGACCATCTCCCACACTGGGATGAGAAGCGCATACGCTAGTCTACTCCGGAGTATCGATGCCCTGTCTCGATAGTCCTACGACTAGGGACCTGTATAAGGATGTGCCTATAGATTACCCAGCCCCCACTAGTGTGACTGCCATCACAACGCTGGTAATCAAGCAAAGATCCTAAGGGCTCCACTAATGCGTATAAGTGATATACTGAAATAAACACAAGTACACATTGAAGTAGAAACAAACCAAGTAGCATACTACTATATTGAGCAAGATTGTTTATACAAGGTGAATATCCCAAGCTTCCATCAAGTAATATACAAACTAGTATGATACAGTAATGGCCTCTAGGGCATATACACTAACAATCTCCCACTTGCACTAAGGCCATGAACTGGCGTACCGAAGACCTATCATCTCGATCAGCCGCTCGAACTGAGTCTGGGGTAAGGCCTTGGTGAATGGATCTGCAGTGTTCTCTTCTGAAGCAACCCTCCGAACCTCGATCTCCTTGCGATCCACGATCTCCCTGATCAGGTGATACCGCCTTAAGATGTGCCTGGATCTCTGATGGGACCTGGGTTCCTTTGCTAAAGCTATAGCCCCGTTGTTGTCGCAATACAGAGGTACTGGGTCAACAATGGACGGAACCACCTGAAGTTCTTTTAAGAACTTCCTTATCCAGACAGCTTCTTTTGCGGCATCAGATGCAGCGATGTATTCCGCTTCCATAGTCGAGTCTGCAACGGTTTCCTGTTTGGAACTCTTCCAACACACCGCCCCTCCATTGAGGGTAAAGACAAAACCCGACATGGACTTGGAATCATCCTTGTCACTCTGGAAGCTGGAGTCAGCAAAGGCCTCAATCTGGAGGTCTTTTCCGCCATACACCAAGAACATCTCCTTAGTCCTTCTCAGGTACTTGAGAATGTTCTTTACTGCTATCCAATGTTTCTCCCCAGGGTTTGACTGATACCGGCTTACTACACTCAGTGCATAAGCTACATCCGGTCTGGTACACAACATCGCATACATTATAGAGCCTACCGCAGAAGCGTAGGGTACAATAGACATGCGATCCCTCTCCAAATCAGTCTTGGGAGACATCTCTTTAGAGAGGGTGATCCCGTGACAAGCCGGTAGGTTACCGCGCTTGGAATCTTCCATACTGAATCTTTTCAGTACGGTGTCGATGTACCTGGACTGTGAAAGTCCTAATATCCTCTTGGATCTATCACGATGGATCCGGATCCCCAGGATGTAAGAGGCATCACCCAGCTCTTTCATGGAGAACCTGTGTGACAAGAAACCCTTGACAGATTGTAGCATAGGAATGCCATTTCCTATTAAGAGAATGTCATCCACGTATAAAACAAGGAATACTACAGTTCTCGCTACAAATCTACTATAGATGCATGGTTCATCTGGATTTTTGATAAAGTCAAATTCCTTGACCGTCTCATCAAAACAGATGTTCCAACTCCGCGATGCCTGCTTTAGTCCATAGATGGACTTAAGCAACTTGCACACCTTTCCGCTGCTCCCACTCTGAATGAAACCCTCTGGCTGATCCATATAGACACACTCCTCTAAATTTCCATTTAGAAAAGCGGTTTTTACGTCCATCTGCCAAATCTCATAATCGTGGAAGGCAGCAATGGCAAGAAGGATCCGAATGGATTTCAGCATAGCCACTGGAGAAAAGGTTTCGTCATAGTCCAAGCCAGGTCTTTGACGGAAACCCTTTGCTACAAGTCTAGCTTTATAGGTCTCAACCTGTCCATCTACACCAATCTTCCTTTTGAAGATCCACTTGCATCCTACGGGTTTTACCCCGTCTGGAGCAATGTCCAACGTCCATACTTTGTTGGTGTACATGGACTCCATTTCGGTCCGCATTGCATCCAGCCATTTTACCGAGTCTACGCTCTGAACGGCCTGCTGGAAGCTAGTAGGCTCATCATAGTCTATGATGCAATCCTCTCTATCCCCGTCTATGAGAAAACCGTAATATCTCTCGGGCGGATGAGACTGCCTACTACTTCTGCGGAGCGGCATAGGAATGTCCTGTTCATTTGAACCCTCTGGTTCCATTAAGCTTTTAGTAATAGTTTGTGGTTCTGGAATTTCTTCCAGTTCTATTGCGCTCCCACTTACTTCTTTTTCTAAGAACTGATGTTCCAGAAAATGGGCATTATGAGAAACAAGGACCTTTTGTTCCTCTGCGTAATAGAAAAGATACCCCCTGGAGTTCTTTGGGTATCCCACAAACTTGCACAGTACTGAGCGCGCCTCGAGCTTGTCCGTATGCTGCTTTTTGACATAAGCTAGACATCCCCAAATCTTCAGGTACTGAAGATAGGGTTTCTTCCAACTCCATAACTCATATGGTGTGGTAGGCACAGTCTTAGTAGGAACTCGGTTCAATAGGTATGCAGCTGTTTCTAGCGCATACCCCCAGAAAGATCGCGGTAACTCAGCGTTACTCATCATGGACCGTACCATATCCAATAGGGTCCGGTTCCGTCTCTCCGATACACCGTTATGTTGCGGGGTGTATGGAGGAGTAAGCTGAGAGAGAATCCCATTTTCTTTTAAATAATTCAGGAACTCGGCACTTAAGTATTCTCCACCTCGATCCGATCTTAGAATCTTGATACTTTTGCCGGTTTGTTTTTCTACTTCATTCTTAAATTCCTGGAATTTTTCAAAAGATTCTGACTTATGTTTCATTAAGAAGACATAACCGTATCTTGAAAAATCATCCGTAAAAGTAATGAAGTAAGAATAACCGCTTCGCGCATGTGTAGACATTGGACCGCACACGTCGCTGTGTACGAGTCCCAAGAGCTCGCTCGCTCTTACTCCGTGTCCAGTAAACGGAGTCTTTGTCATCTTTCCTTTGAGACAGGATTGACAAGTGGCATACGATTGATATTCGAACGGATCCAAATATCCTTCTGTATGTAACTTAGTCAATCTTCTCTCATTGATGTGACCCAGTCTACAATGCCATAAGAAAGTCTGATTGATATCTGGAGACTTTCTTTTGTGTGTATTCTGGACATTGAAAATCTGTGGTTGGTTTAATACGTATATACCATTGCTCAGTGTACCTGACCCAATCAGAACTTGATTAAGGTGAATGTTTACAACATTACTTACAAACGCAAATTCATAACCTTCTTTAGAAACCAAAGATACAGAAATGATATTACAAGTTGCGTTGGGTACAAAAAAGCAATTACGCAAAACCAAAACATGCCCATCTGACATTCCCAGGTGATAGTCCCCCACGGCTTTAGCATCCATGCTAGCTCCGTTCGCAACTTTGAGGGTCAAGTCACCTGCCTTCAAAACCCTACGGTTTCTCAACGCCTGCAAAGAATTACAGATATGAGATCCTGATCCGGTATCCAATACCCAGGAAGTAGAGTTTATAGAAAGACAGTTTTCAATAACATACACACCTGAAGCTGAAGCCGCAACCTGCTTCAGTTCCTGTGTCCTAGCTTTCCAAGCCCTGCAATCTTTCTTCCAGTGTCCACTCTTGTGACAATAGAAGCATTCCTCTTTACCAACAAGCTTCCCCGCAATCTTTGTTGCCTTTTCCTTTCCCTTCGTACCCACTTTACTAACACCGCCTCTTGGTTTGGCGGGGGCTTTCTTCCTCTTTCCCTTGGCTTTCGCCTTGGACCTAGAGGAAGAAGATCCTCCTACAAACAAAGCGGGTGTATCCCTACCTTTCTGTAGGGTGCCCTCTGCGCTCCTCAGCAGGTTGAGGAGTTCTGAAAGTTCAACTTCCTTTTCTTGCAAGTTGAAATTCAGTATGAACTGGGCGTAAGTGGATGGAAGGGACTGGAGAATTATATCCGTATAGAGTTCACTGTCCAACGTGGTCCCAAGTTCCGCGAGCTCCTCAGTGTAGCCAATCATCTTAAGCACGTGGTCCGCTACCGATGATCCGACGGCCAACTTTGTCGAAAATAACTTCTTCGACACTTCGTATCTTACGATACGAGACTGCTCTCCATACAGTTCTTTTGTATGAAGAAATATGGATTCCAAATCCATATTCTCGTGCCTCCTCTGATGTTCGTTGTCCATCGAGGCAAGTACGAGGCATCTGGCCTTCGCGCTGTCAATCTCCCAAGTCTTACGGATTTCCTTATCCGCGACGCTGGAGGTGGGACCTGGGACGGGGGGAGCTTTGGTGGGTAAGAAGATACCCCAGCTTGTCGTAAGTGATTGCCAATTTGACATTCCTGAGCCAATCTTTGTAGTTTGGCCCTGTCAGTATGTTTTTATCTAGAAGTAACTTAAGTCCAGTCATTTCGATTTGGTCGCTGCAGGGGGAGAGAAGAAACACTTAGCACGATGCTCTTGCAAGTTTAGAATGATTTTTAATTTGTCTAAACAGGATGGCTCCCACTGTCTCTCGAATCCCTCCTCAAACCACAAAGGAAGAATTAGTCGGGATCAATCCCACCGTACAATACTTGCTTAACCGTTCAGCCAGGCCAGTGTCGGTACTTCGAGGGAGGTTTTCCAACGCTTTCGCGAAGTTCCTTAATTTAAGAACCTCTTTTCCCTGGGGGCGTAGCCCCGCTAACACCTTTCTAGGCACCTACTAGGTTTATAGCATTGATCGTTTAGTGAGAAATTTCCCGAGGAGTAGCATATACTCACAGTAGGATCGGGATCCAAATATCATCGCGTGACGAAAATGAAGGAATCCTACCATAATCATCACACTCCAAATGGTATGGAAATCTAGCAAGTTTCAGTACTTATGAAACTCCCGATGTGGATTTTTGCCCCATGCTCTTATGACCTTGGCGTGAGGTCAAAATGTCATAAGTCACATGTCAAGTTCTTCCCATCATTATCCCGGTTGATTTGAATCCACCCGTACCTACCCTTGACGTAGGCCAAAATGGCGGTACGACTGTCTCAAAACAACGCATTCTATCTATGCAACAGATAAATATCCGGCAGCTACCAATCACTATGCGTTGGCGTGAGGTCAAAATACATAGCTTGAATACTACCGTATATTTAACTGAAATGATGGAGGGCTACGAATGGTTTTGGCGAAACCGTGAACGTAGTGAACTTGATATAATCGATGGAACGAGATAGCTTTTAGAAGGAGTGGCTCAAGCTCCGCATTTAAAAGTTAGTTTTGAAAAGAACCGAGTGGTTTTTCGAAAGTGTTCCAACGACTTTAACTTGGTTTATTATCTTGCATTAGTTCTTTTAATGCGTGATATTCTTGCATTAGTTCTTTTAATGCGTCCCATCATTTAATTCCTACCATTGCAGAAAACAACCAAAATATGACGTACGCTTATGCCATTCGCATTCGCCACGGGGTCCCGTCATCACTCGTTAGGTTACTTAAGTAACGACAGAGCGGGGGCTGGGCTAGCGCGGCTGTAAAACATAAGCAACGCCTAAATAGAAAGCAATGATAGACATTACAGATCACAGATGAATACATTGGATATACTAGCAATCCGCAATCCTTTCGAGCCTGCAATGAAAAGCGGATTACACGGTCACGGTGAATAGCCAAATACCCCACCCAAGACCCCTACGGGTGCGGCAAACTACCCGCCAAGTACTCGGCAGTTTGTGCACCCCTCCATGGGTCTATCCTAGGAGCAAAAACAGTAAAAAGAATTATACAATGACGGCTACAACCCCGACCCGGTTGTGCGGCCAAACAAATAATATTATTACATCAATTTACATTTACAATGAATGAAAGAAAAACAAAAGCTCATCTCACATCCACCCCGGCTATTCACCCGCGACAGTCCAACAGATTCATATACACAATCCAATATCAAACACAGATCATGTATAACCCCGACTAATCGACTTATAGCGATTAGCCGACGTTCAATACATGCAAGCATCACAGATATAACCAACATAGCCAAAGTGCAGTGAAGTTCGGAAAAAAATACGGAATTATAGGACCTCAAAAGTGAATTTCTGTTCTGGAAAATCTGGGCACATATAATATATCTGAAAAATCCCAAAACCAACACAGAAGAACACTGCACGAAAAACGATGCAGAGAGGACATCAAACAGCGGCGGTTCCGCGGCCTGATGAACAGGTGAGGCCGCGGAAGGGCGGCGCTTTGAAGGAATCTTGCTATCGTTTTTGGTGGGTGTTCATAGAAAACCCTGAGCCAATTTTTGGAGTATAAAGTTTTTCATTTAGAGCAGAAAAAAATTCAACAGAAACTTAGGGTTTTGGTTTTTCCGGTTTTGTGATTTTTCGGTTTCGAACTTCCATACACTTCGCTACCAAGCTAGTTTAAGTTTAGTTAGGCTCTGATACAACTGTAAGTCCATATTGCGACCCCCGGTTCTTACGGGGAGGCGGAAACGGTATAAAAAACAAATTTTTATCGCAAGAGGCAACATGGACTAAACAAGGTCGGGATCGTGTCTAAACTAAACTAGCAAATACGCTAAAAGGAGTTAGCTACTATGGAAGATGGTTATACCTAAACTTGAACTCCTTCTTCTTTAAACCTTGTAGAGGTTGATGGTTCTCTTCTTGTCACCTTCTTCCGTCGAAGATGGATCCACCTCGAAGGTTCGACCTTTGGGCTCTTCCTCGATCTTTGAGTGAACTAGGGTTTCCGGCTTGCTAAACCTTGAACCTAGAATGAGTAGAGAGTGTGTAGGGGTTGTTTTTCTTTTTAAGGTGAGGGATTCTCAACTCATGAGAAGGATTCACCTTAAGCTTGAGGAAGAAGAAGATGAAGAGAGGAGAGAGAAGCTAAATGAGATAATGAGCAATCTTTTTCTTTCTTGCAACCATAATGCCAAAAGAAAAGAATTATCTAAATAATAATAATTCAAAATAAGAATAGTTGATGGTAATTTGGAATGACCACTATCATGCTTCTTTAAATGAAGTGTAAGCATGAATCAAGGAGGATCTTTCAAAGCATGATGGTGGTCAATGGTCAACAAGTCAACCATGGTCAACAAGTCAACAAAAATCAACCATAACATAATTCTCATTTAATTACTATTATTAATAGATAATTCATAAATCCATTAGGGTTTGGAAAATGACAACTGTCAACTGTGCATACGCACCCGTTCCGAAACCCTAATGAAATACCTCATCCTCCGTCTCAAGCAACTGTGCATACACACCTGCATTCTCGTTCCGAGGAACAAGAATACCAAGATATAAAAGCAACCCCAAAACATATACCAGTATCTGGCTCAAACCAGAGCCTGCCAGTATAATCCGTCCGGACTCCAAACGTGCACAAGTGCGCGGATGAGAACGAACCCTGTCGCAAAACCATGCGACCTCTACTCTGTTTTGCCCAGAGGCGAATACCCTCTGTGTGGGACTCTAAAGACTCGACACTACGCTGGCAGTGGGTTTAACCACAGACCGCAAGCGGCACTAGCTGTGCGTAACGGTCCCCAGATAGATGTCGACAAGAAGGCTGACGAGGTGAAACCCCATCTGAACTCCTACTGAGTCTGAATGTGACATTCTCCGTACAGTCCGGTCTGTTCGTCTGATACATCGCATGTCGGGCCTAGGGGGCGGTAAAACGTCAGTCCCCCAATAGCGGTACAAGTCGTGTCGGAGTGAAGCCCAAAACACCCTGAGATAACACTGGAAACCTACCAGTATATCTCGCTTGCCCTGGCCAGGGACTACTCGTGTAATGGCTCTCCTAGACACAGCGCGATGTCAACCCCCAATACCGGGAGAGACGAATCCTGTCTAACCGTCACTGCCTCCAAGTGCTTCGGGACTGCACCCAATCACCACCTGTTTGCACGACTCCTTTGAGCCGTGGTAGGGTAGTGATCAAAGTGCAGTGGGAACACACTCGAGGCGAAGTGCCAGTATCAAGTCAGCGGACTAAGCTGTACTCATGTCACCTGGGAACTGATAACTGACGATAGGTATAATACCAACCTGTCAGTTCCCGACGAGTCCTGTCCAGTGTACTCGTAACCCAACGAGCACCCGTATACTATCTCCAGTACGACGTACTGATGGCTGTGGGACAGACCATCTCCCACACTGGGATGAGAAGCGCATACGCTAGTCTACTCCGGAGTATCGATGCCCTGTCTCGATAGTCCTACGACTAGGGACCTGTATAAGGATGTGCCTATAGATTACCCAGCCCCCACTAGTGTGACTGCCATCACAACGCTGATAATCAAGCAAAGATCCTAAGGGCTCCACTAATGCGTATAAGTGATATACTGAAATAAACACAAGTACACATTGAAGTAGAAACAAACCAAGTAGCATACTACTATATTGAGCAAGATTGTTTATACAAGGTGAATATCCCAAGCTTCCATCAAGTAATATACAAACTAGTATGATACAGTAATGGCCTCTAGGGCATATACACTAACAGTTTCTTCACTAGTCCATCTATTAGTGAAGAGGTAGCTTGAGTTAGCGATTCCACGACGTAGATCATCTTCGATCTCGAAGTTTTTCAAGGAAGTTTATTCCTTTCACCTAGTGGAGCCTAACGAGAGTCCGGGAGACCACTACTTGGAGCGAAGGGACTACTACACGGAGCATTAGAAGTGAAGAACCGGTCTACAAAGGTTGTATTCCCATTTCACTTAGTGTAATGTTTGATTACATGCTTGCTTACTCCTAATCCTCTAGTTACATCCTTGGTAATGGGTTGCTTAGCACTCTAGGTTTTTTAAAATTTCATGCTTGATGCCCTAGAAAATGTAGTGAGAGTGCTAAGGAACTCAGCAGTTCCGTCGAATCCTTCTCCAAACCCAAAAAGGAGAATTAGCCGGAGTCATCTGAAAATCTCCCGGGTGTAACAATTACTCACAGTAGGAATCGGGATCCAACCTATCATAGCGTTGTAACCTTGACGAATGCCAACATGTCGCCCCACTCCATACAAGGTATGCAATCTCATTGCAAGTTTTAACATTTGAAACTCCCGATATCGGTTTTTACCCCTAACGACCTATTACCTTGACGAATGCCAACAAACCATAGGCCGCTAGTCAAGTTCTACCCTTCATTTCTTGATCAAATCGAATCCACCCACACAAGCCCTTGACGCTTGCCAATAAAGCCGTGTGTCTGTTTCAGATAATCCCATCACATACTAACAGGAAGGCATCACTTAAGTACCATACACTACGCCTTGATGCTTGCGAACAAACGCAGCACGAATACTAAGTACTCTACTTTCTGAAATGGCAGAGGGCTACGACTGGTTTTGAAGAAAACGTTTAACGTAATGAACTTGATCTCATCGTAGGAACCGAGTGGTTTTGCAAATTTATAATTACGTAGACTATTACTTTAGTGTGGATTCCCCGTGAAGGAATCATGGCTCTTACCTCATTGAATGAGGTGCAGGATATTCCTAACAGAATATCTCGATACAAAGCAAAAGATTCCGGCTATTCAATTTGCAAATTTATAGTTACACATTTTTTTGTCAAAGAGGTCACTCCCTGTGAAGGGATCTAGGCTCTTTCCTCGTCGAATGAGGTGCAGGAAATTCCTAATCGAATACCTCGATGCAAAATAAAAGATTCGACTATAACACCATAATATCTAATATTTGGTTCTACAATGTGTTTTAGGTTTATTATCTTTGCATTAATCCGAATCAATGCAATCCCATCAAATAGATAATCACGTTATCAAGCATCTCCTCACACACCATTACAGATAAAGCATGATATGAAAATAAAAATAGAATGCACATATACGCCATCCGCATTCGTTAAGGGGCTCCGGGTCTTCACCGTAAGGTTGCTTAACTTACGGCAGGGTGGGGGTAGAGCTAGCACGGGTGCAAAACGTATATAGCATTTATTTATATATATGTATATATCCAATATATCATCATATAAAACATCGTAGGTAGATAATCATCATTACAGCTAAACGATAAATATCATCACATGCAAGTAAACATATCACAAGCAAGTAATGAACATCACAGAATAGGAATGGTCGGATCCCCATGATTCTCACTTTTCCATCGAGCCACAAACGAAATGCAACATTCCCCCATCGTGTGAACAGCCCATGCGCAGCCAAAAGTATACCCCTGCGAGTGCGGCAAGCTACCAGGCAACCCAAGAAATGAGGCAACCCAACATCATCATCATGAGGGGGCCACCCGACACTTTCTCGAATCCGATGACTTGAGCACTCCTCTGCGGGCCTATCCTATACCTCCTATAAGCGCGGCAAGCAACCCGCCAATCCTAGACTCGAGCGACCCAATCTCAACTCCTTAAGATGGCCACATGCTGTAATCTAGAATTCGGTTGCTCGTGCGCTTCTCCGCGGGGTAATCTTAAACCTGTATTATACAACGGAGACAACGTTCACAACCTGATCGTTTCCCAACAATAATAATATATCAATCGGTGACTATGGTCACATGTGAACCGCTAAGTCCCGATACAAAAAATATACCTAAAGAGGAAATGGTGGCCACAAGTTGGAGCTCTTCCCGAACAAATGAATATACAAGATGTCTATAGGCATGAATAGAAATAACACTTATCACAACATCGCACTTCTGCACGGGGGCTATTCATTTTGCGACAATCCAATACATTCCATACAAGCAACACAATATATCACAATATATCTTAAACCATAGAACATCATAGATGCACTTGTGTAACCCCGTCGATTTGATCGAATCAATTCGTCGACGTTAAACACAACATATCAACATACACCATCAAATTAACTCGATTAAACACTTTAACCGCGTTAATTCAGAACCATGGCCAATGAATATAGGGTAGTCCCTAAGACCTGAGATCGCCATAGTATCCCATGTGTGTTCATACTATACTTAGACTTCTACCCTACCATGGCTCAAAAGAGTCATGCAAACAGGTTTTCATTGGGTATAGTCCCGAAGCACGTGGAAGAAGTGAGCGGTCGAGGGGAATCGTTTCTCCCGATATAGGGAGTCGATGTCACGCTGTGCAGGAAATGACTACAACCATAAATCGATGGCCATCGCAGTGGATATAAACTGATAAGTGTTATCAGCTGTATCTCTGGTTGGTTATGAGTCCTCTATCGCACGACTTTTCCAGTTATTAGGGTCTGACAGACTTCAAACCTTAGATCCGATATGCGATACTCTAAAACGAAGCGACCAGACTGTACGGTAATGTCACTGATAGACTTTGCAGGGTTCAGATGAGCATACTCGTTGACCTTCTTTCGATCAATATCTGGATAGCCGTTACATGCAGCTAGTACCGCTGACGTGCTTGTGGGCTATGAATATGATCCTAACCTACCGCTAGTATATTGTCAAGTCTTTAAAGTCCCACACAGAGCTTTCCTAGCACATGCGAAACAATGTAGGGCATGTATAGGGATACGTGAGGAGTTCGATTAAACACGTGTATTTGATACACGTATTTTAATCGGGTGTTAATTGATATTAGCCGGTATATATATGATATAACCGGATTATTAAATCAAGTGTTGATTTAATAATTAAATATATATTTATATATTGATATATTGATATATTAATTAATATCATGCTCACTTTATCATTTTCTTCTTTTTGTTAATATTTATATTTGATATAAATATTATGTTATGTATGATGATACATAAGAGAAAGGGGTATGAGAATTATACGGAAGAAATGAGAATAAGTCATGCATATTTAGATGCTTGTAGACTTGATGACTCATTAGTGATGACTCATTCTTGTATTTGTTCTAATCTTTAGCCATACTTATCTTCTTTATACTCTCATCATCATTTCCCTGGCTCTTCTCTTGAGATTTTCTTCAAGTGGGGAATGGAAAAGAAAAGAGATAAATTAAGTAAGCTTATTATTCTACATCTCCTACTAATCATTCTTAGAAAGTTTAATTAGTGGGTTACTTCATTTTGATGAGATCAATTTAAAACTAAAACTTTTGTTGGAGTTATCTCAAGGTGGATCATTTTCGGCGAGGAGAACATTGAGCAACCTTGTTCCGGGCTTCGTGGAGACTAGCCGGAGCCCAAAGAGAAGTGGCTAATGCACTACAAAGCTTGTATCCTGCTAAACTCTTACTTTTACCTTACTGCTTTAGTGAAAAATTTAGTAGTTTGGTTTGATTCTTAGTTTGGGTATGCTAATCCTCTTTAGATTTTTAAAATTACCGCTTCCGCCGCGCTTTAAACCCTACTAGAGGTGCCTAGCATCCCAACATAGCCCTCCACCGGAAGCAGGGTTGTGGGTTTCTTATGGGCAATGTGTTGTCTCGGAAAAAGACGTGTTTAGTAGAACGGGATCATACGCCTAAAGAAAGTGGAATAGGAGATCTCCCGAACCACTCTAAAATCGACTTGTGTTGACGCTTGCAATTTCTCTTATGCTTTATATTGCATATTAGCTTAAAAATTGATCAATTGCATGCTTGTTCCCTACTTACTATATTTGCTCACTACTTGCTCTTTATGCTCATTGCTTATACTTGATATTGCTCTTGCTTGATATATGCTCTTTGTTCACAATTGTAGTATTACTTGATATCATATCTCTTTGCAATTATGATTTATATTAGCAAGTGCTTGTTAGAATTTTTAATTTGGTGTCACACCCCGCTTCCCAAGATACGTAAACTACAGCATGTGACAGAGCCAACCATACTACCTGTGGTTAGGAATCATCCATCCATAGTCACATTACGGCTGTCTATAGAATATCAAGAATAGTAAAGTTTAAAATATAGCTAGTACATGTCCATTTGCCACAATAAATAAAATCAAGAAACTGCATAAAGCGGAAACGAATCAAGATCCAATAAACAATATATGAATCATGTCCCAATATAGGCTCACATCAAAAAAAAAATAAAACTATGGAAATAAGTAAACTAAACATCTCTAAATACATGTTCGATTCCTCATTGCCCGGCTTGATTGCTAAAGCACTCTTGATCTGCCGGCGATAAAGGTAGAGAAGCTGGGCCATGCAAAACCCAGACGTCAATGCATCATAAATATCAAAGAAACAGTAATAACCAGGATATGATGATATAACTAAACATGAATATAAATAATAACACGAATATAAATAGTGAGTTGTATATATGTGATGTGTTTTCTAAAAATTGTGCTTCTAGGTTATCTATTCTAGAAGTCTTTGAAATCAATTTAATGGAATCGTCGATGTAACTCAATAGTATTCCGTGCGTGCCCGGGACCACGGTCAAGATTCTCGGGCTGAGTCCAAGACGTGCCGCTAGGCAGTAAACAGGTAACATATACAGATGAATGATGTCAGCAGCATCATTCTGGGGCTGGCCGAGCCCGTAAAAACTGCTCAGTATAAGCATTGAACTGTTGACTTACAATTCAGGTTTCATTATTGATTTCCCCTTTTACCCCCAAGGTTTTGTGTTCAAGTCAGGTATTGAAGATATAAATCTAATGCCAACACAGGATCAAGCAGGTACAGGTTTTGTCTATGCAGACAATAAGTTACGTCTGTCAGGACAACACGTCAAGATTGTCGGCATTAGTAATAATATCTAAGTAACAAGTCAAGCAGTATGTCGTAAACATGTCATGTGTTGTATATTAACCAAATAGATGCTAAATGTGAAACTGTAATCAATATCGGAACACGGTAAACTAAACTGATACCAGGATGCATATGTATCTATCTGTAATAGCCATTACATGTCTATTACCATATATGATGCAAACTAGATAATATACTTTACTGGTATAGTAGTATAATGATATCATGATGTTCCGGCATTCAACTAGATATTCTATTATCGGTACGGATACAGACGGACACTGCAAAACTTTAAATCTGTAGTATTTGCTGAATAATAAAACACATGCACTATTCTTATTCATATAATTATTGATATAATAACATAGCATATTGCAAGTTTAAAACTTGCCTGATCGGATCTCACAACGGGATATGGATGCTACGTCCGACGTCGGAATAACGTCGTAATGCAAACTTACATGCGCAAGACAGGGCCTGGCTGATCAATGACATGACGTGGTGACTAGGCTGGACGACGACGGCGATTGGGTCTTCTGGATTGTCGGCGACGCGCGCAACTCCAGCGAGACGACCGGAACACCAAGAAGAGAAAGAAAAGGATGAAGAAGAATGGGGCTGTTGGTGTCGAGTTCTGGGACAGAGGAGACCAGAGACGAGGCGACGGCGGCGATGGTAGGTTGCCATCGGCGATGGGGGCAGTAGTTCTTGTTGGAGATAGTGCCCTCAGAGTCAATTATTGGATCACAGGCACGTGATTGCAATGATTGAGGGAGGACCTATCCCGGTAGGACAGTCTTACTCGAGATGATAGTATGCTATCTGGTTTATCTTTATCATCGTGTACTGCTTTAGGTGACCTGACATGTCGCTATTACACGTTGATAGAGCCCCTAGGATTCTTGCTTGACTACCAGCAGTATGATGGCAATCATATACGTGGGAGCTGGGGTCTATAAGCACATCCTTAAAAGGTCCCTAGTCATGGGAGTTTCGAGACTGGGCATCGATACTCCATTAGTAGACTAGTGTATACAGTCGAGACCCCGACGAGGGGAAGTGGCCGGTCTCACAAGCCACTGGTGTCAGTTGGTTCACCTAAGATGTATATAGGTGCTCATTGGGTTATGAGTACACCGGACAGGACTCGCCGGGAACCTGCTAGTTGGGATTATACCAGACGTCAGATAGCAGTTCCCAGGTGACATGTGTACAGGTTAGTTCATCGACCTGAGATCGTCATTTGTCTCGTGTGAGTTCCCACTGTGCTTTGATTACTACCTTACCACGGCTCAAAGGAGTCGTGCAAACAGGTTTTAGTTGGGTACAGTCCCGAGCCACATGGAGGCAGTGAGCGGATCTGCAGGGGTTCGTCTCTCCCGGTATTGGGGGTGAGGTCGCGCTGTGTCTAGGAGAGCCATTACGCAAAGCCCTCGGCCGAGGCAGGAGATTTACTGGTAGGTATTCCAGTAGTATCTCAGGGCGTTCTGGGCTACACTCCGACACGACTTGTACCGCCTTTGGGGGTCTGACTTTTACCAACCCCCTAGGCCCGACATGCGATCCTCATAGACGAACGGACCGGACTGTACGGATATTGTCACTGACAGGCTCAGTAAGGTGTCAGGATGAGTTCGCTCATCGACGTCCCTTTTGGTCAATAGCTAGTGGCCCGTTACGTATTGGCTTATACCTCTGACGTGCTAGTGGTTAAATCCACAGCCATTGTATTGACGAGTCTTTAGAGTCCACCACACTTTCAGTTACTCAGCTTTCGGGCGAAACGCTGTAGAGGCCGTATGGAGATATGGCAGGGTCCGATCAGATACGTGCGGTATTGCACGGATCAGGATCGAACAGTTTTGTACTAGTAGCCATATGGTTATATGGCAGGGTTCGATCAGATACGTGCGGTATTGCACGCATCAGGATCGAACGGATATTACTAGCCGGCTTTGGCTTAAGCCGGTCCTAGTCTAGTACAGTGTAGATTTTGTCTCATTGCATTTGTATCCGGTCGGAATACAGATGCGGGTGTGTATGCACAGTATAGGGGTTTTCCTGTAATTTATTACGGGACCAGTTTTCTGGAGTTGCCAGTTTGCATTCCGTTCCGGCCGGTTTTCCTTTGTTCTTTCCCGGCCGGACTTTTCCGATGGAGGGGGTTATTTGCAAGTTTGCAAATAACACTTTGTGGAGGGTTTTATTGCATAAGGATTTATTATGATAGCATCATTTCTTTTGCTCCATGCTTTTGCATTAAATGAGATTAGAAGTGAGGTATGGTTTGAAAAAAAGTGCAAGCATGGTTGATGTTTGTTTAGGGTCACCTTTCTACATCTCCTACACTCACCTCCCTTCATGGATATATATTCTTTTCCCTCCACCATTTCCATATAGAAAATGGCCGGCCACTTCACTTGAGGGGAGAGGAAGAAAAATGAGAGTGATTCATTTTTGTGTATATCATTCTTCATCTCATTCCATTGCTAGAAAATTGAAAGCACCAATTTTCTATATACCATTCCTCCATCAAGGCAACAAACCCCAAAGTGAGACATACACTCTACACTACACTTCCTACAGCAAATCTTGGACACGTCGATTCGCCTGCTTCGCGCCCGAGTTGCCTCGGTATTGAGGTGGGAGCCCGTAAAAGCTACAGGCGATGTGGTGCCCTTTCCGACGAGGTGGAGACAAGACTTTCCGCGGGAGATCGGGACGATGAAGAGAAGACCGGAGGACTCGGATCACTCGGTATACTTCTCACCCTATCTCTTGATTGCTAGCATTAGGTTAATGGTAAACGATCCGGGTTTTCTTTGTCCGCGGTAGCGCCGGTTTCCGAGTAAGGAAAAAATTTGATTCCGCATTTTGGCCTCGGGTACGAGGCCGGGGCGCTGCCGTGGCGAAACATGGTATCAGAGCCTCGCCATTAACTTCGTCTAGCTTCGTTTGATGTGTTTTTTCAGTTCCGATCGACCAAAATTCCGAAAACCCAATTTGTGTTCACATCAGTTTTCTGTTAAGATTTTTTGGTGTCCAAAATTTTTTCAGGTGACAGAAAAGTGATCTACCAAAAGATATAAGAATTCTGCAAAAATACGATATAGTGATTCATCTGCAGGAGCGCGGAAGCGCCGCGAAAACCCACTTTCCGCCGCCCTTCCGCCGCACTGTAGCTTCATCATGTTATCATATTTTTCCAGTTTCTTTCTGGGTTAATTTCTGGGGTTTTGGAATATTAAAATTGGGCCAATTATTTCTGTGAGTACTGCAGTATTGGTTTGGGGCCCACTTGTTAATTTTTTGGTCAATCGGAAAATTTTAAACACATTTTTCACAGTATTTACATTATATCTGCGACCGTGAATGTCACTTGATCGGTAAATCCGGTCTGACTGCTATAGCCCGGTTAGACGGATTTGCGAACGTGACTTTCACGTTGATGTTCTATGTTTATGCTGTGTTGTTGCGGATCGGTCGTGGGGGATAGCCTGGATGCAATGCTAGTGCAGTTTTGTTGTATTATGTACATTTGATATTGCGGGGCGAGCGTCCGACATGTGGACTGCCGTCACTGCCTGTTTGTATTATTCTTTTGGGGCACGACCTGGTTGCGGTCGATGTACCCGGTGTATGTATATTTTACTTTCTGTACTAGGGTTACCCCGCGGAGGGGTGCACGGATAGCCGGGTTCTAGAGGGCAACGGGCCCGCATCTCAGGGCATTGAGACGGAGGGGGCTTCAGTCTGGAATTGGCAGGCTATTCGCCGCACTTGTAGGGGGTACAGGTTGACCCAGGAGGGGTGCCCAAGTTACCGGATTCCGTGAAGTGCTGGGTGGTCCATTCACGGAGCTGAAGGGGGCTGCCTCGCTTCAGGTTTTGGCGGGTGACTTGCCGCGCCCGTAGGGGTCTAGGATTTCATTACACAGGCTATCCACACGACCAGGGGAACGTCGGGTTTCAGCAGCGGCTCTGTGAAACCCGGGGCTTCCAGATATCTGTATTGTTCTGTGATGCTGTACATTTCTGTGATGTTGCTTTTTATCACGCCTTGAGCGAAATATAATATATTGGTATATATATTAGTAGATGTTGTATATGTTTTTCATCCGCGCTAGTCCAGTCCCCGCTCTGCCGTTAGTTAGCTAACCTAACGGGTGATGACGGGACCCAGTGGCGAATGCGGATGGCATATACGTACGTCAGTATATTTTCGTTCTTTGTGGTGTGATTAATTGATGGGACTGCGTTGATTCGGATCAATGCAAGTTAAACAAACCTAATCTGATGTTGTTGGAACACTTTTCAAAAAGCTGTTATTGCAAGGACGTTCACTTTTGTTTTGCATCGTGGTATTCATTTGGAATATCCTGCTCCTCAGTCGACGAGGCAAGGGCCGAGATCCCTTCACCGGGAGTGACCCCTTGGACAGAATTTTGCGTCAGGGCAATAGCTTCACTATAGCCGATTACTTTTGCTTTGCATCGTGGTATTCAGTTGGAATATCCTGCACCTCATTCTACGGGGAAAGAGCCGAGATCCCTTCACCGGGAGTGACCTCTTTAGTAAAGGTTTTCGTCACTATATTTTTTTATAAAAAGTTATCCAGTTCCTTCAACGATATCAAGTTCATTACGTTAAAGGTTTTTCGCCAAAAACCAGTCGTAGCCCTCCGTCATTTCAGATTAGTATTGCTTAGTATTCGCGCTACGTTTGTCGTTGCTATTCGCCGAGGCGTAGTGTGCGGTAGCTTTGTTGTGCTATTCTGTCGCATGGATATGTGGATTGGTTAGGACAGTCGTGCGACTTTGTTGATTATTCGTCAAGGGTCGTGCGGGTGGGTTTAACGCAATCAAGATAATGACGGGTTGAACTTGACTAGGACCTTTTGATTTGTTGATTATTTGTCAAGGTCACTTGGGTCCTAGGGGTAAAAATCACATCGGGAGTTTCAAAAGAACTGAAACTTGCCAGGCATGCGCATACCTTCTGGAGTGTGGTGACGTGAGTGGATTCCGTCACGTTATCATGCGATGAGAGTTGGATCCCGATTCCCACTGATGAGTTGGTTTACTCCTCGGGTGATCCCGACTAATTCTTCTTTCAGGTTTGGAGGAGAATTTGAGGTACAGTGGGAGGTTTCCAGATTAGACAAAGTGATAACCATTCTGGTCTAGTTTAGAGTGCACGCTGAGTGTTTCTTTTCTCTCTCTCTTTGGCAGCGACCATTGACCCGACCCTGGACTTTGACTCAGTGACCAAGTTGACCGAACCTTCTTAACACTGGCTTTTGGATTGTCAGAGTTGCAGACCTCATTGCCACTCCTACTTTTACCCTTTTCTCCAGGACACCCCGTATTACTGCGAACGTCCACTTCCATTGGACAAAACCATCGTATGGTTAGATACGAACTCGAAGGACTTCGAGGATGGTTTCTGGTTCTGGATAAAACGGATAGGACTATTCAGTTGTCTTTTCTTTTCACCTTCTCTCAGGTTGCGAGTACTCCTTGGTTTAGGAGTAGTACACCTATTACGCAAATTGGATAGTCTTCTTCCAAACCTTAGGCTGGTGCCGACCGGTAGGGAATGAAGAAAACCAATTAGCATAACGATGGTGTGCAGAAGGTATTAAGTTAAGACAAAGCAAGGGATCAGTAGGAGGGCAAAGTAAATTGCGACTGATATTCACGACCAAACCAAGTATTTCTTCGCCAATCCTAAAATCACCTTTGTATTTCTCCAGGACACTCCGTATCACTACGAAGATCCCATTTTATTGGATAATCCATCGTATGGTTATATACGAACTCGAAAGGAACTTGTTCCAGTTCGGGGATGGATCCTGGTTCAGGAGAAATAGGAATAAAGTACATTCAGGTGTCTTTTATCTTCACCTTCTCTCGCATTGCGAGTGTTCCTAGGATTAGGACAGTACACCCTTTATGCCTTTTGGATAGTCTTCTTCCAAACCATAGGCTGGTGCCGAACGGTAGGGAAGGAAGAAAACCATTTGGCCTAAAGAGGTGTACAGAAGGTAATGACTAAAGACATATAAAGGGATTTGGAGAGGTGGCAAAGAATTATACGGTTATAGTTGTGAATCTGGATGATGGAAGAGGCATTACTAAGAATACCAGGATACTCCGACGAAACATTTCAATGTTTCAGTTTCACTGTGTACTGTTAATAGAAAACTGATTTCCCGATTAGACACTTACTCCAGGGTATGTATTTGCCAGGTATGATTCTCATATCTGTATGGTTTTACAGATGATGAGTGGGAGTAAGTTATTGGGAATTGGGTGATCATCCTCATTATATCGGGATTCGTTGTAATCGGTGATATTTGAGGAAGTCACCTGGGTTGTTTGCCGGACGGCAAATTTTTGGTTTTGAATATCCGCGGTTATGCACCAATTTCAAATTGATATATCTGTGCGTCTATTTTCATAGAGTGAGATATACCTTTTGATATTATGTCGATGACATTTACCTATATCAGTGGATGGTTAGGTAAGGAGCATTAAACAGCGGTGTAATTCTTCTTAACCATAAGTACAGTTTTCAACCTACGACACACAGTGAAAGAGTTGTTAAACTCAGAGGACTTATACAGAGTATTGTATGTTGTCCAGTGTCCATTAGGACAGAGGGGTTGGTCCTCATACTATATTCTGTTTACTTTTAACTTCTCTGGTTCTTAGACATGTGTTTCGTGGAAACACAGGGTCTAAGTTTTGAGGAGTTATAGGTATTTGAATAGAGTAGAGAACCAGGTATAGCAAGTATCGGGATTCTTCAAAGTGATCGAAGATGTAGATACTTGTGTATGGTATTCAGTTGATAGTAATGATTAAGAGAACTTGCTTCTCTTTCAGGATACTCATAATTGGAAGCATTCCTAAGTTGAGTAACGCTGATCGGCCTCCTTCCATTTAGTTGACATGCACTGGAGATAGCTGCATGATTTGAATCTGGTTCAATTAAATCAGTGCCTCTGTTTCTATATTGGATATAGAACATTTCATATCTTGACATTGTTAAGGTACGGGGAGTTGTCCGGCTTATGATTAAAACCAGACACTGGACAACTCAAGGCACGTTTCTGTAATGGCTGTTTGTGGGTTGACCCAGGCTATGACGAGGGTTGATTTTCTACCATCTGGATGAACAGTAGAAATATTGTTCTAGACTCGCCACAGTTTTATTAAAAATGGCTTTTTTTTTTTTCAGAAAACAGTAGTGGGAGTATGGTAGAACTGGAAGTAATTCCAGAACCACAAACGATTACTGAAGATTTGATAAGGAACCTAAAGATTCAATCTGATTTGACATTCCATTGGCCACTCCGCAGATAAGGTGGGTAACTTCAGGCACCCGAGAGATACTACGGTAGCCTCAAGGACGGTGACAGGGAAGTTCTTGTTTACCCACACTTGCCATTGCTGTTGTTCCAGGCTGCGAGACCCGGCAGGAGGATGAGTATAGCGTCGTTCTAAACTAGATTTGGAAGTGCACGTCTATATGACTCTGCTAGAGGGTTGTCGTAGTCAGTGGGAGCAGTGGAAGCATTGGTAGGACATCAGGCTTATGTCTATTTATAGACTAAAGCAGATGTAGCGGAGATAGATCATCTATTTCTGATGTGACAGTCATAGGTTTGACGTCATCAGAATAGGGGGTGGATCTGTTGAGAAGGTAGTAGGAAGTGATATTTCTATACTACGATCGGTTATACTTTGGTCGTCACACAGTGGTTTCTCCACAAGGGACTTGGATATTATATCAGACATACTGGTTATTAGATCTATGGTTTTAGATCTAGATTTGGGTGGTTTCCCAATCTGGGTACCTTGACAGCATTCCATGAGTATTTAGAATGGACGACTCCTGGCACGGTAGTACACCTGCAGGTATTGGAGTCACCCTCTCTAAAGGTGTCTTATAGACTAAAGGGGAGAGGGATACTCATGATTGGCAGATCACTTGCTTTGGCAATTGAGTCAGTCATGAGATGTCAAGTACCACACCAGATGTTGTTCTTGCAGTAGATGCAATAAGTAGATATTGATCCAATCCTGGAGAAACAGTCGGAAGCAGTTTTAGAACATAAGTGGATGTTCTAGGGATATGATAACGACAGCCTCATTTGGGAGACAGTTATCATTCCAGGCTTCCAAGGTGACATGGACGACAAGGAGGTTGTCAGAGTTATAGTTTTTTCCTTCTGACGAGGGGCAGTATTTTGGACAGATGGTCCAAGGCAATACTGAGGGAGGCATGGCGCAGGATACTGATTAAGTTCAGTTGATGATACAGTCTAAGAAGTTTGGATTTGGAGTTCATTTATGAGCTAGGTCCCATCAGACATCCAGACATATTCTAAGACAGGTATTGCTCATTTTGGGAGATGGCTTTCTCCACGAACATGAGATATAGAGAGACATAGAAAGGAACATCCCTGCGGATCCACTCACTGAGGCTGTTCCTCGAACGCAATAGTTTCGCAAATGGGTTTTGTAAGACTGACTAGTAGAGGAGTTGGGTGTTCGGTATCACACGGGCTGTGAGTATGCGACATCGTAATAATTAGCCTTGAGTGCAAGTGGGAGATTGTTGGAGATAGTGCCCTCAGAGTCAATTATTGGATCACAGGCACGTGATTGCAATGATTGAGGGAGGACCTATCCCGGTAGGATAGTCTTACTCGAGATGATAGTATGCTATCTGGTTTATCTTTATCATCGTGTACTGCTTTAGGTGACCTGACATGTCGCTATTACACATTGATAGAGCCCCTAGGATTCTTGCTTGACTACCAGCAGTATGATGGCGATCATATACGTGGGAGCTGGGGTCTATAAGCACATCCTTAAAAGGTCCCTAGTCGTGGGAGTTTCGAGACTGGGCATCGATACTCCATTAGTAGACTAGTGTATACAGTCGAGACCCCGACGAGGGGCAGTGGCCGGTCTCACAAGCCACTGGTGTCAGTTGGTTCACCTAAGATGTATACAGGTGCTCATTGGGTTATGAGTACACCGGACAGGACTCGCCGGGAACCTGCTAGTTGGGATTATACCAGACGTCAGATAGCAGTTCCCAGGTGACATGTGTACAGGTTAGTTCATCGACCTGAGATCGTCATTTGTCTCGTGTGAGTTCCCACTGTGCTTTGATTACTACCCTACCACGGCTCAAAGGAGTCGTGCAAACAGGTTTTAGTTGGGTACAGTCCCGAGCCACATGGAGGCAGTGAGCGGATCTGCAGGGGTTCGTCTCTCCCGGTATTGGGGGTGAGGTCGCGCTGTGTCTAGGAGAGCCATTACGCAAAGCCCTCGGCCGAGGCAGGAGATTTACTGGTAGGTATTCCAGTAGTATCTCAGGGCGTTCTGGGCTACACTCCGACACGACTTGTACCGCCTTTGGGGGTCTGACTTTTACCAACCCCCTAGGCCCGACATGCGATCCTCATAGACGAACGGACCGGACTGTACGGATATTGTCACTGACAGGCTCAGTAAGGTGTCAGGATGAGTTCGTTCATGACGTCCCTTTTGGTCAATAGCTGGTGGCCCGTTACGTATTGGCTTATACCTCTGACGTGCTAGTGGTTAAATCCACAGCCATTGTATTGACGAGTCTTTAGAGTCCACCACACTTTCAGTTACTCAGCTTTCGGGCGAAACGCTGTAGAGGCCGTATGGAGATATGGCAGGGTCCGATCAGATACGTGCGGTATTGCACGGATCAGGATCGAACAGTTTTGTACTAGTAGCCGTATGGTTATATGGCAGGGTTCGATCAGATACGTGCGGTATTGCACGCATCAGGATCGAACGGATATTACTAGCCGGCTTTGGCTTAAGCCGGTCCTAGTCTAGTACAGTGTAGATTTTGTCTCATTGCATTTGTATCCGGTCGGAATACAGATGCGGGTGTGTATGCACAGTATAGGGGTTTTTCTGTAATTTATTACGGGACCAGTTTTCTGGAGTTGCCAGTTTGCATTCCGTTCCGGCCGGTTTTCCTTTGTTCTTTCCCGGCCGGACTTTTCCGATGGAGGGGGTTATTTGCAAGTTTGCAAATAACACTTTGTGGAGGGTTTTATTGCATAAGGATTTATTATGATAGCATCATTTCTTTTGCTCCATGCTTTTGCATTAAATGAGATTAGAAGTGAGGTATGGTTTGAAAAAAAGCGCAAGCATGGTTGATGTTTGTTTAGGGTCACCTTTCTACATCTCCTACACTCACCTCCCTTCATGGATATATATTCTTTTCCCTCCACCATTTCCATATAGAAAATGGCCGGCCACTTCACTTGAGGGGAGAGGAAGAAAAATGAGAGTGATTCATTTTTGTGTATATCATTCTTCATCTCATTCCATTGCTAGAAAATTGAAAGCACCAATTTTCTATATACCATTCCTCCATCAAGGCAACAAACCCCAAAGTGAGACATACACTCTACACTACACTTTCTACAGCAAATCTTGGACGCGTCGATTCGCCAGCTTCGCGCCCGAGTTGCCTCGGTATTGAGGTGGGAGCCCGTAAAAGCTACAGGCGATGTGGTGCCCTTTCCGACGAGGTGGAGACAAGACTTTCCGCGGGAGATCGGGACGATGAAGAGAAGACCGGAGGACTCGGATCACTCGGTATACTTCTCACCCTATCTCTTGATTGCTAGCATTAGGTTAATGGTAAACGATCCGGGTTTTCTTTGTCCGCGGTAGCGCCGGTTTCCGAGTAAGGAAAAATTTTGATTCCGCATTTTGGCCTCGGATACGAGGCCGGGGCGCTGCCGTGGCGAAACATGTGGGTTGTGATTGGGGTCAGGAATGGTGACGAGGATTGATGGTGGTGGTGGTTTGTGTTGTCGGGGATATAAAAGGGAGGTGAGAAGGTGACGGTGGGGTGTGGGTGATGGAGACGGCGAGTCTCCGGCGGTGAGGGTCGGGGTTTCTGGGTTGCTGTCATGGGTCGTCAGGGTTATGGGTTCTCAGGAAGAGGGAGAAGGGAGAGGTGGTGATGATAAGGGCGAGGAGGTGGTGGTGACGATGAAGGGAGGTCGGCAGAGAGGGAACGGACATCGGGGTGCAGGGTAGGGCTCGGGTTTCAAGTGGGGATGAGGGAACAGAGAAAGAAAGAAAGGAGAGAGAGGTTTAGTTTTTAGGTTATATTATAATTTATATGTGTGTGTGTGTGTGTGTGTGTGTGTGTAAAGGTAGAGGGAGAGAGAGTAATAGAATATATTTAGTTATTAAATATATTATGTATATATTATATATAAGTAACATTTAGTTTTGAAAGAATATTATAATATATATTTTATGTTTAAACAACTAATATCAAAATACTCCGAAAATTATCCGGGTCTCTTCTAAAAATCTAGTTTTAAAATATGGAGAATATATGTCAAAGTTAAAACTATAATGCGATATCCGGTCACTCAAAATGCATACCCCCAAGTACAGATCTATGTAAATATAAATAATGATCCCAACGAGTCTGTTTTAACAATTTGGACATAAACACGAAGTATGGATGCAAACATATGATATGGGGTATGATAACATGCCATGCTAGATATCAAAAATATTATTTGGTTATTATTTGTATTATTATTAGATAGGCGGATAGAAAATATATCATACAAGTGTGTATAGAATCTAGATGTGCATGGATCCTCTGTAGTAGCAAATATTTAACGTAATTTTGAATCATGATGGGTTTCAAACATGCGGGTCGGCTCGGAAACTAACCACAGTTACCAAATGCACTATCCGCAACCCAAAATAATAATAATAATCAAGAAATCTGTCACAAAATTTGAAATACCCCAAATAAAAATATAGTATAACAGTGCTAGGGTGTTACATTATACCCAATTACAAAAGAATTTCGTCCTCGAAATTCCTGGAACAAGAAAAGACAAGAAAACACGGATCTAACAAAATAGGTGTGGAAACTTTTGTCGGATCTCGTCTTCATGTTCCCAAGTAGATTCTCCATGCGAACGATTCCCCCCTGAAACAAGTACTAGTGGGATAACTTTGTTCTTGAGGACCTTGTCTCGTCGATCCATAATCTCCATTGGTCATTCTTCATACGTTAAGTCCTCCCTTACTGTCAGCTCTGAGTGATCTAGGACGTGCGTCTCATCTCAAACATACGTGCGGAGTTGAGATACATGAAACACGTCATGAACACTCGTCAAGGATGGTGGTAAAGCCAATCGATAAGCTACCTCTCCAACACGCTCAATGATACCGAAACGCCCCACGAATCGAGGACTAAACTTGCCTCGACTAACAAATCGAATCACTCCTCGGTCGGTGATATCTTCAAGAATACAAGATCACCAACTGCGAACTCCAGAGGTCTTCGTCCTATATCAGCCCAACTTTTCTGTCGATATTGTGCCGCCTTCATATGATTTCGGATCACGTTGACTTTCTCCACCATTTGCATAATAAGATCCGATCACAATAATCTTCTTTCTCCAACATCGTCCTAACAGACGGGCGAACAACACTTACGACCGTTTAATACTTTAAATGGAGCCATCTGTATAGTCGCCTGGAAATTGTTATTGTATGAAAACTCCACCAAGTGCAAACGATCCTCCCATGAACCCTTGCAGTCTAACATGCATACTCTCAACATATCTTCAAGAGTTTGGATCGTTCTTTCGGACTAGCCATCTGTCTAAGGATGATAGGCGGTGCTAAACTTTAAGCAAGTCCCCAAACTTTTCTGTAGAATCCTTCAAAAATGTGATAAAAATCGGGTATCACGATCAGAAACGATGCTCATGGGTACTCCATGTAATCTCACAATCTCCTGCATGTACCGCTCTGCTAAAGCCTCCATCGACTGACCAACTCGAAACGGTATAAAATGAACTGCCTTGGTCAATCGATCAACAATTACCCAAACTGCATTATTGACCTTTGGACTCCATGGTAAAGCTGACACGAAATCCATGGTTATATGTTCCCACTTCCATTGAGGAATTGGAAGTGGTTGCAATAAACCAGCTACCTTTGATGTTTAGCCTTGACCTGCTGACACACCAAGCACTTCAATACGTAGCGAGCAATCTTCTTTTTCATCCTTCCCACCAGAAATGTTGTCGTAGATCTCGGTACATCTTTGTGCCTCCCAGATGTACAGAATATGCGAAACTATGAGCCTCCTTCATAACTTCTTCATGAATGTCTCCTTTAGGTACACATAAACTGCTCCCATATCGTAACGAACCATTTTTATGAATTAACAAGTCCGTTCGAAGTCCTGCTTCAACTTATTCTCGAAACTTCTGCAACCTTGGATCGTGCGACTGCGCTGCTTTAATATTATCGATCAAGGATGACTGTACTTGCAATTGCATCAACTATCCCGAAGAATACGGTAATACAATCTCCAACTCAAACTTCTGAACATCAGCTATAATCTCCTTCTGTGCCGTCAACATCCGTATTGCTGGCAACCGACTTGGAGCATCCGGCACAATTAACTCTCCCGGATGGTATTTTAGATCAAGATCATAGTTAGCCATCAGCTTCAACCATCTACTCTGTCTTATGTTGAGCTCTTTCTGTATGAACACATATTTTAGGCTTTTGTGATCGGTAAATACTTATACCCTTTCGCCCAATAAGTAGTGTCTCCAAATATTCAAAGCAAAAATCACTGCTGCTAGCTCCGAATTATGAGTTGGGTAGTTCTTCTCATGGTTTTTCAATTATCTCTACGAGTAGGCTATAACCTTCCCAAGCTACATTAGAACACATCCCAAACCTTTCCCAGATGCGTCGCTGTGAATAACCAACCCTTCAGAACCATCTGGCACTGTCAAGATAGGAGCGGTGGTCAATCTTTGCTTCAACGCTTCAAAAGCTGACGCACACTTCTCCATCCATACGAACGGTACCTCCTTTCACATTAGCTTGTTCAATGGTTCTGCTATTCGAGCGAGACTCTCCACAAAACTTCTATAATATCTGGCAAGCCCAAGAAAACTTCTAATCTCCCCTACGTTCTTTGGAATTGGCCAATCATGAACAGCTGCAATCTTTTCAGGGTCTACAGCAATTCCATCTCCGGATACGACATGACCTAAGAACTTCACTTCTTCGAGCCAAAACTCGCACTCTCATCTTAGCATATAACATTTCTTGTCTCAACGTTTGCAGTGCGATCCTCAAGTGTTCTGCATGTTCATCTTTGCTCCTCGAATAGACCAGAATATCATCAATAAACACTACTATGAACTGGTCCAGATACGGTGAAAAGATTCTATTCATCAAGTCTATAAATATTTCTGGTGCATTAGTAACTCCAAATGGCATCACTAAGTACTCGTAATGCCTATTACGAGAACGTTGTCTTGCAAATATCTTCTGATTTCACCCGAACTTGATTATATCTAGATCGCAAATCCAATTTCGAGAATACTCTTGCGCTACTGAGTTGATCAAATAATTCACCGATGCGAGGGATTGGGTACTTATTCTTAATAGTCACCCGGTTTAATTCTCGATAATCGATGCACATCCTCCACGTGATATCCTTCTTCTTAACAAGAAGAACTGGAGCTCCTCATGGTGAACTGCTACTGCGAATCCAACCCTTCTCTGGTAATTCGGCAACCTGTTTCTTTACCTCTTCTGGTTCCACCGGTGCCATTGGATAATAGGCCTTTGAAATCGGCGTTGCTCCTGAAATAAGATCAATCGCGAACTCCACATCTCGTTTTGGTGGTAAACCCGAGATGTCCTCAAACAAATCCATAAACTCTCGAACTACAACTGGCGCTTCCTCCTTGTTTACTTCCATCGACGCAAGAACGGCATTAGTCGGTCTAGCCCTAAATTCGAATGGCCCGACATATCTGCTACCTCCTGAAAATATAAACTCCGGATGTCCGGGAATCTGGAAAATCACTTTCTTTACCCTACAATTGATGTGAGCATGGAAAGTGCCAAGAAAGTCCATTCACGAGACAACATCATAGCTACCAGTATCAATTACCAAGAAATCCGCGAATAACTCTTGTCCACATATAACAATAGAACAATTCTTGCACTCACTACTAAATATAATTTTCCAATTCCCAGTGTGTATGTCCCAGTAACTAGGCAGCGCCGCGTATGGAATAGAGTATGCACTAATAAACTTGGACGACATAAGGCAATGGGATGCACCTGAATCGAATAATGCTAATGCAGGAAAATTATAAACGAGTAGGATACCTGAAACAACGTCATCTGACGCCTTGGCCTCCTCGACCATCAAGGTGAAAGCCCGAGCTTGATTAGGCCTCTGAGTAATCAGCTTCTGCCCATGAATCTGCTTTTATGGTGGTTTCTGAAGATCTTCTCTCAATCGTAGATTCGAAGGGCAAGTATTGATGGTATGGTCAGCTGATCCACAAACTAGACAAAATCCAAGCCTCCTTGGACAGTCTTTCTGTAGGTGTCTGGGTAGATGGCAAAAGTCACAAATCACACTTCTTTTCCGATCGGATACAAAGGGCTTCTTTATGGGTACAATGCCTCGCTTGTTTACTGTAACATTTTAAAAATAATTAAATAAATAAAATCGTTTAAGTGAATTTTATAATTTTCGGTAAAGTAAAATGTAGTTTTCATAAAACTAAACCGTAATTATTTTTCACTATAAATTTAAAAATACCTATTTTAATTATGTTATTACTAGTAAATGGTGTTTATTTAGTCACTTATAAATTTTTAGTTTAATTAAATATTTTTCCTAAATTAATTATTTTAAATATTAACATAAGCTTTATTTATACACTAAATTAGTGTAAATTACAAATTTGAATGGGTTTAATTTGTAAAAATGAACCATTGCATATTAGAATCTAGGGTGTTTCATACAAAATTTATTTTCAAATTTATCCATGGTTCTAGACCATTCTAGGTCAAATTGAGTGAAGAAAATAAAGAATTTTTAAATAAATTCATGAAAAGACTTAATTGTGTGATATTTTTGTGAAATCTTCTACACTTTTCTTGACTTTTCTCACTCTCCTCTCTTTTCCTCACCTCATGGCCGGCCTCACCTCTATGGGCAGCCCCAAAATTTTCCCCCCATCATTTTTGCATTAAAAATCATCAAAATTCATCAAAAATTCAATAAAAAATCCACAAAATCCTAATAAATTCCTACCCTCTATTCTTTGCTCATCTTTACATGGATTTTGGAAATGGAAAGCATTCATTTTGGAGGCTTATTTTTATGTTTGGATTGCATGTTGTGGAGGTATAAATCTTATTCTTTTGATTTATTGTTATTAGATGTTTCATTTAAGCATGTTTAGATTTAATAAATTAATTCTCCTTACAAGTTTTAAAATTCAAGTTAGGGTTTGAAAAATCAAGTTATGGTTTTTACTAATTAAGTAGGGTTATATTTTGTAGTTTAACATTTTTAGAAGTGGAAAATTTTGTATGGATGATGTATTGTAAATTGTTATCCAAAATTGTTTAAATTAAACCATTTTTGCAAACTAGATTTCTATAAGTTGTATATATTGGTGAGATAAAATTCCAATTAATGATTGAAACAATAGATTGTGGTTTTAAAGAGGATATTAACTTGTTAGTGGAATGAAAAACTTAATTTGGTTACTAGTTTTTTTTGATAATTGAAAAATACTAATAAAAATGCTATTTTTTTTGCTAACTAGTTTTTGGGAATTCTTAAATAAATGAGAGTTAAATCTAATTTATGGTTTCATTATACTATTATCATCATGAATTGTAGTTTAGTAAGTTAATTCCTGTAAAATCATGTTTAGTTGTGATATTGTGAAATTTTGCTTAAAAATATCGAAATCGGGCAAGTTTGCAAACTAGAATTTTCAAACTAATGTAAATTAGGGTGTTAAAAATATGGTAATGGTTTATATAATCTAGTTAGGTTATTTAATGAATATTATGACCATTAGTTTCTTTTAAACATCGAGTTTTGAAGTAAACGGTAAATTGGAGTTTTCGGGTTTTTCGAAATCGGACGATCTGATCGATTTTTAGGGTTTCGATGAATTAAATCATGTTTTATATTATAAGTGATGAGTTTTAAAACTATGAGTTGTTTGTTGATATTTACCTCGATCAATCCGCGTTTGTACGCCGATATCAAGCGATATTTGGCTCTTTTGCATGAGCGGGACATAGGTTTTAACCTATGCGCGTTTCGTGTGTCGTTTTGGCTTTGTCTGTGATTCAGTTTACGATATTATATGTGTTTGCGTATAGGTACCCCTCACGTGGACTTCGGACGAGGAAGAAGAGGAGGGCGACATCGTCTTCGGCAGACAAGGACCAGGTGAGTAGATGTATATCTACGGGGGAAAGTCGGGTGGATGGCGTTTAGCACCCCCGCAAACGTAGAATAGGGATAGTACTTATTGTCATTAGGAAGCCAGACGTGACCTTAGATTCTTGATGAGTAGGACCCTAGTAATGACCTTAGGTTGGACTAGACTGATTTAGAAAGACCATACCAGAGGATGAATACATTGGAAGAGATTCGTAGGTTTCAGGTAGATACACACACACGCACATACTGAGACTCGACGTGGTATATACGTGTATGTATATATATATAGGACTAGGTGTAGGTGTATACACACACACACACACACACACACACACACACAATACGTATATGTGATACAAGGATATGATATGATACACGGGGATGAAACAATATAACTGGGCTGATGCCGTGATTCATGGCTATACAGTCGTGTTATGATGTTAGCGGATCATTAGAAAATGAGATAATAGATTTGTATACTTGAACAATAATAAAGGGTGGTGATGATATTGAAGTATATGGGACTCTAAAATAGAACCCGGACCATAACCTGTGCCTGAAATTCTGATATGATATCATATAGGTATGACTTGATTACGACATCATATAGGTGTGACTTGATTACGACATCATATAGGTGTGACTTGATTTTGATATCATATATGTGTGACTTGATTACGATATCATATAGGTGTGACTTGATTACGATATGATCTAAGTGTGACTTAATCACAATATGATACATATGACATGATATTTCTGAAATAAATTAACGATGTATATTTATGCTGACAATGATATATGATTGATGTATGCGATTGCAGTATAGCACCTTGATCTTGACATGTGTTGATGATGATATTATATGAATGATGAGACACGTAGGTGATACTTGACCCGTATCCCGATATTGGGATGCCGTAGGATGGATTTTACCGTACGAGGCATAGATATGATGATTGATCCGCACTCTTGATTCGAGGAAGCCGTACTACGTACGTGACGTTATTGAGGCTGGATTGCCGACTATTAGAGATATGGATTCAGACCTTAGGTGGACTCTTAATTCTTATTGACTAGTTTCTTAGGTTTAGTTCCTTAGGAGGTTAGATGGACACTAGTTTAGTCTCGAGTCATATAGTTGTAGTTATACTTGTATATCACAGATGAGTGGTTATTACACATCTGTCTTTACATTCATACCGTAATCATAATGGTACATGTTCATTCATATGTTTTTATAATCAGAATAAAACTTTGCCTGTTAGGACACCAGCACCATTACCGATGATGCGCATATTCCATGCACACTTATTTGCCGGCTCACACACATCATCATCGGTAATTGCTATGTCACGTACACTTTAGATCATATTATCTTTTATTGATACAATCAGCTAACATCTAGATCGATATAATATTGTAATTACTCTCTGGTGTTAGTATAGACATGGTATTTATTACTTAGACATTTCATGCATTCGCATTTTCATGTTATCATGCAGTATTATGGGGCATATGCCAACACTTATCATATACTTACTCATGATTTTGGGATTTTGGATTTCTATAAGATTTCTGGATTTTTGGGGAAAACCGCAAGAATATATAAAAACTTCTCTCTCTCTCCTCCTCTCTTTTTAAAACATAAGATGCGGTTTTCTCGTGATGTATGTGTCATCCACCATGAGATTTCATGTTTTCTGTTGGATTTCGAGACCCGATTCGAGGAGTGGATGAACCGTCTCGGGTATATGGTGGGCCCGGTATGGTACCCCGGGGCAAGAAGATCGAGTTGTAGACGATGAGCCTGGCAGGGAAGGACTACCTACCGGTGATGTCTGGCGCGGCGCATATCCGGAGGATACCAACCGTTGTCGTGAGATTTGATGATATGGGCCGATCCGGACTGACGGAGCCCGAGATATTGAGACTATGAGACATTGAGATTATGAGGTATTGAGACTTGAGATTTACATGTTTTGTGTCGATACTTAACACGGATTTCCATGGATTTCATCGTCTATATTTCAGATTTCTATACACATTTTACCATGATAAAAGCTAAAGATTCCTTATACAGATATATCTAGATTTCAGGATTGGTTATTTTACATTCATGGTGCACGCATACTCATTCACATGACATAGTACTATATGAGGCACTGATACGAGCACGGAGCATTTGCACTTACACGTAGCGTATTATCCTGTCTTACTTGATGACTAGTAGTATATTAGTATATTATTATGACCTAGGATAGTGTTGTGCATTCGATTTCTTTTCACAGATATTTTCTACTCACGAGTTGGCAACTCACCCCCGTTGTGCCAAATTTTATTACAGGTTCGATATACAGGTTTTCCTGGCAGCTTGCTAGCACATCATTTCATTCCGGGTGATTTGCAAGGTAGGTTGGTTCGCTTGTATCTGGACCGCCATTGTACTTTTATTATTTCATTTGTATCTAGAAAGCTCCATCAACCAAACTTGTATTACTTGATAGTTTACTGGACCATTTTTTTTTTGTTTCGACCTTAGAGTCGCGCTTGTATTATTATGATATCTTGTGGTTTTGTTTTCTTTTGAGTTTTGAGCTTCACCCTTTTGGCGTTGTATACTATTGTGTATTGATGTGGTTGTTTCCGCCAGTTGGCGTAGAGCTAGCTCCCGTTTGGGGATGCTTTTTATTGTTTGTATATATATTATTCTTGTTTGTACCCGTTTGGGGCCAGTTTTTACAAAAGAGACTCTGCCGAAATTTTTGAGAAATTGGATGTTGCTTTTAAACTTATTTTCTACATGTTTTCCTATACTTCTTCTTCTTTTTATTGTTTAGATTTCTGGGCTTCGGCTTACTTAGGTTACGTTGCGCCTCTAGACGCTTCGTAATCTATGTGCCGGTCACGTTCCGTACTTTCGGGTCGTGACATTTACCGGAATGCTTCTGCATACAGGAGCTCGGTTTGGCATAAACGCCGACTTCCACACTACGATGACTTGCTGTTGAGTACCTTTCGCTTTCACCGACAAACTCTGCTGCTCCCTGGCTATCTTGAGAACTTGAGAGAAGGTAGTCAATCTCAGAGATATGATGTGTCTCTAAATCTCCACATCCAAGCTACGCATAAACCTGTTAGTGTATATGCCCTAGAGGCCATTACTGTATCATACTAGTTTGTATATTACTTAATGGAAGCTTGGGATATTCACAGTTGTATAGACAATCTTGCTCAAAATGGTAGTATGCTACTTGGTTTGTTTCTACTTTAATATGTGCATGTATTTCTTTTAGCATATCGCTTATACATATTAGTAGAGCCCTTAGGATCTTTGCTTGATTACCAGCGTTGTGATGGCAGTCACACTCGTGGGGGCTGGGTAATCCATAAGCACATCCTTATACAGGTCCCTAGTCGTAGGACTATCGAGACAGGGCATCGATACTCCGGAGTAGACTAGCGTATGCGCTTCTCATCCCAGCAGGGGAGACGGTCTGTCCCACAGCCATCAGTACGTCGTACTTGAGATAGTATGCGGGTGCTCGTTAGGTTACGAGTACACTGGACAGGACTCGTCGGGAACTGATTGGTTGGTACTTTACCTATCGTCAGTTATCAGTTCCCAGGTGACATGAGTACAGCTTAGTCCAATGACTTGACACTGTCACTTCTCCTCGAGTGTGTTCCCACTGTACTTTGATTACTACCCTACCACGGCTCAAAGGAGTCGTGCAAACAGGTAGTAGTTGGGTGCAGTCCAGAAGCACTTGGAGGCAGTGACGGTTAGACAGGATTCGTCTTTCCCGGTATTGGGAGTTGACATCGCGCTGTGTCTAGGAGAGCCATTACACAAGTAGTCCCTGACCAGGGCAAGCGAGATATACTGGTAGGTTTCCAGTGTTATCTCAGGGTGTTTTGGGCTACACTCCGACACGACTTGTACCGCTATTAGGGGACTGACGTTTACCACCCTCTAGGCCCGCCATGCGATGTACTCAGACGAACAGACCGGACTGTACGGAGATTGTCACATTCAGGCTCAGTAGGAGTTCAGATGGGTTTCACCTCGTCCGTCTTCTTATCGGCATCTACTTGGGGGCCGTTACGCACAGCTAGTGCCGCTTGCGGTATGTGGTTAAACCCACTGCCAGCGTAGTGTCGAGTCTTTAGAGTCCCACACAGAGAGCTATTCGCCTTTAGGCAAAAAGAGTAGAGGTCGCATGGTTTTGCGACAGGTCGCATGGTTTTGCGACAGGGTTCGGTCACATCCGCGCACTTGTGCACGTTTAGTGACCGGGCGGTTATTACTAGCGGGCTTTGGTTTAAGCCAGATCCTAGTATACGTTTTGGGATTGGTTTTATCTCGTTTGTATTCGTGTTCCCCGGAACGCGGATACGGGTGTGTATGCACAGTTGACAGAGACAGAGGCAGAGAATTCTCATTAGGGTTGTTGACTGTTGACTTTTGCTTAACCCTAATGAGAATTAGAAATATGATTAACAATAATATTAATTGAGTATTATAGTGACATGGTTAGGGTTGAAAGGTTGACCTTGTTGACTTGTTGACTTTTGTTGACCGGTTGACTAGGTTGGACTAGTTGACCACCATCATGACAATGGCTATCATTTGTTTGCATTGACTTGTGCTTGTTTGTTTTGTTCACCATTTGCATTTAATGCAAGAAATGATATTGTCATTTGTCATGATAACAACCATTACATTATACTCAATTATTATTACTTGTTATGATGTTTTTGGATTATGAGAGCTTGGATGGCAAAAGGTTTGCTCATTCTCTCATTTCATTTCTCTCTCTTGCTCAAGCTCTCCCTCTTCCTCTTGCTCTCTCTAGCTCAAGGCAAACCCCTCTCATGAGTTGAGAACCATTGCCTTAGAGATAAAAACACCAAAACAATTCTCTACTCATTCTAGTTCATAAGGCCTATCAAGCCAAGTGTTCTAGTTTCTTCAAGTTCGAAGAAGAAGCCAAAAGGTAGAAGCTTTCGGGCAGATCCATCTTCGGCGCGAGGAGACGACGAGGTGAGGCCGATCCGTACACCACCAAGAGTTGAAGACGAAGGAGTTCAAGAAAGGTATAACCCCCTAACCGAGTAGGTAAAACTCCTAGTTAGGTTGTTAGGTAGTTGTTTAATAAAGATCCGTATTTTGAGTCCATGTTACCACCCGAGAAAAAACTGTTTTTCACTATTTCCGCAACCCCAAAGAACCGGGGAAGGGTAACGTGGACTTACAGAACCTTCGTGCCCTATCTGCCTCGTTGGCAACCAAAGGCCCTGCAAATCTACTGAGCTGAGTCCACTCAGCCGCATGCGCATCAACGGATCCGCCATTCTGTTTCAAACTAATGAACTTCTCTTCCATTTCCTTCCGAGCAGATTGCGGAAAGAACTTCTCCAAGTAACTCCATGAAAACATTGCCCAACTGATCGGTTTGGGCAGACGGGTCTCCTCTACGAGCCACCACTCGCGAGCGTAATCTACTAGTTTGATGCATACTACATCCACCCTTTTCTCATCTTGAATCTGCGCGGCGATGAGCAGGTTCTCTATGTCAACTAGCCACTGCTCCGCTGGCAATGGCTCCTCCAATCCTATAAATATGGATGGACCGAGCTTTCTAAAATCCACCACGGTACCCTCACGCTGTGTTGGCCTGGGTGCTACTGTAACTACGGACTGCTGGACTATCTGCAGACCGTCATAGAAAGCCTCGGCCTGCCGCTGAATCAGCTCAGTTTGCCGCTTTTGGTTTTCCAGCATACCACATATAACTCCAAGCAATGCAGCGTTATCAACACGCCTCTGGTATGAGTGCAAGTTTCTATCCGCCATGATTCTGAAGCCAAGACACTGAAGAGAATTAGCAACGGTAAACAAGATTCAATAAACAAGATAGATATAGATTTATGACTGGCAAGATAGTAATGTGGCAGGACATGTTCCTAATTCCTGGTTTTCTGGTTAGTGTATTGGGTTTAATACCCAACTACAAAAGAACCAAACCCGATTAACCCTAAATCTTAGGGCTCTAATACTAAAAAAACCTGTCACGCCCCACTTTCCAAGATACGTAAACTACGGCATGTGACAGAGCTAACCATGCTACCTATGGCTAGGAATCATCCCTCTACAATCACATTACGGCTGTCTACAGGATATCAAGAATAGTAAAATATAAAATCTAGCTAGTAGATGTTCATTTGCCACAATAAATAAAATTAAGAAACTGCATAAAGCGAAAAACGAATCAAGATCCAATAAACAATATCTGAATCATGTCCTCATATGAGCTCACATCAAAAGAAATAAAACTACGGAAATAAATAAACTAAACATCTCTAAATACACGTTCGATTCCTCACTGCTCGGCTTGATTGCTAAAGTACTCTTGATCTGCCTGCGATAAAGGTAGAGAAGCTGGGCCATACAAAACCCAGACGTCAGTGCGTCATAAATATCAAAGAAACAGTAATAACCAGGATATGATGATATAACTAAACATGAATATAAATAATAACACATATATAAATAGTGAGTTGTATGTATGTGATGTGTATTCTAAAAACTGTGCTTCTAAGTTATCTATTCTACAAGACTTTGAAATCAATTTAATAGAATCGTCAATATAACTCAATAGTATCCCGTGCGTACCCAGGACCACGGTCAAGATTCTCGGGCTGAATCCGAGACGTGCCGCTAGGAAGTAAACAGGTAACATTTACAAATGAATGATGTTAGCAGCAACATTCCAGGACTGGCCGAGCCCGTAAAAACTGATCAGTATAAGTATCGAACTGTTGAGTTATAAGTCAAATTTCATTATCGATTTCCCCTTTCACCCCTAAGGTTATATGTTCAAGTCATGTATTGTTCAAGTCATGTATTGATGATGTAAATCTAATGCCAACACAGGATCAAGCAAGTACAGGTTTTGTCTATGCAGACAACAAGTTGCGTCCGTCAGAACAACACGTCAAGATTGTCGGCATTAGTAATAATATCCAAGTAACAAGTCAAGTGGTGTGTCGTAAACATGTCATATGATGTATATTAACCAAATAGATGCGAAATGTGAAACTGTAATCAATATCGGAACACGGTAAACAAAACTGATACAATGATGCATATGTATCTATCTGTAATAGCCATTACACGTCTATTACCATATATGATGCAAACTAGATAACATACTGTACTAGTATAGTAGTATAATGATATCATGATATTCCGGCATGCAACTAGATATGCTATTATCGGTATGGATACAGACGGACATTGTAAAACTGTAAATCTGTAGTATTTGCTGAATAATAAAACACGTGCACTATTCTTATTCATATAATTATCGATATAATAACATAGCATGTTGCAAGTTTAAAACTTGCCTGATCGGATCTCACGACGGGATACGAATGCTACGTCCGACGTCGGAATAACGTTGTAATACAAACTTACACGTGCAGGACTGGACCTGGCTGATCAATGACATGATGTGGTGACTAGGCTGGACGACGATGATGATTGGGTCGTTTGGATTGTCGGTTACACGCGCAACTCCGGTGAGACGGCCGGAACACCAAGAAGAGAAAGAAAGAAAGAAAAGGAAGAAGAAGAATGGGGCTGCTGGTGTCGAGTTCTGAGGACAGAGGAGAACAGAGACGAAGCGACGGTGTAACAACTCCAATTTTAGTGTACAAAAATTTGTTTAAAAGTTAATGTATACTTGGGGTATTTGCATTTCCTGTGAGTACTATAAGTAATTGTTTTGCTTTTTAATAGCAAGAAGGAGCTTGTAGCTCATTGGTAAGACCTTGCACTGCTGAACCAAAGCACCAGAGTTCAAATCCCATCCCCCACATTATTTTTCAATATTGTTTTCTTTTAAATTTTTAGAAGTCCAAGGGTCTACACGTGCATAACTCGTAAAAACCCCACATCACACTAAAACAAACTAGACCAGGGGTAAGACCAAACGACAACGGCCAATTGATGGCGATCCCCGGCCCGACTCGGCCTGACTCGGCCGGCGGATCGGCTAACTCGGCCGCCGCCGCCGGCCGAACTCGACCGGATCGGGTTGGGTCCAACATGAAAGTTATGTCTTTTGGTCTTCTTAACTCCCATGTACACTTTAAATTTTCTGAAAATTAACAGAGCCCTTTAAAATCTTAATAAATCCCATTTTTAATTCAATTTAATACATTTTTTTTTTACACCCTTTCACCTACCCTAAACTCTAGATTACCCTATAAATACCACCACTAAACACCCCCTACTCACAATTCTGTCCAAACTTTGAAGAAAACTCTATAGAATTTTAGTGTTCAATTGGAGTTAGCAAAGGGCGAAGCTCCGGCGAATTTCCGACGACTAATCGAGGAGCTCCCGGTGACGAAACGACGCACCGGCGCCTCTTATCGCTTCTTCTCCCTCTTCTCTTGACTCTAAACCCATAAGTCCCGCCTCCCTATTCTCTAATCTATTCTTAAAACTTCTTTTACTAAAACCCGATGGAAGCAGAGTTAAATCCGACTTCTGATTCGGTTTTCTTTATAAAGTTCAATATTTCTTAACACAACCATATTAAACTCTTACATCTTGACTATTAATCATTAACAAAACATGTTGAACAAGTTTTATAGCAAAATATTTCAGTTTGTAGCTTTTACCGCTTTTTCAGTAAAATACCATGTAGTATAGTTTCGACTTTAAAACATCATTAATATTTCTATACCTTTAAATAGATCACGAGGTAATGATCTACCTCCTCACAACACTCATATGCAACATAGCACAATACCTTTAGGAAATATAGATTCAGGAAATACCATTTTCCATAAAACTACCTTAAACTTATAAAAACCATTTTCACAAGATTACGTATTTTTACAAATCTTTGCAAAGCGCCGCTACAATCCATTTTTGGGGAACACGACTGGGATGGTGCGGATTATCGCACATCCCTGGGCTTAGTAGTGCGAGATTCAGACCTCAGCAGGAGCATTCGGTCTCGAGAGATTTAAAATACAAATATCTTAAGAAAATGAGATTTCTAGAAAATAATAAATTAAAAAAAATTATTTTTATAAATATATAAATATATATGTATTATCAAAATATCTATTTTTGTTATAATATCAATATTCCAACTTTTCTAAGTCAAAAGAATCAATTTACATAAAAATACCATGAAATTCCATACAAGTCAACACTTTACAATTAAATACAATGTATTATGAAAAATAGGTTTATCTCACTAGAAATGTCACATATATAAAATCTACATCTATGAAAACTTTAAAGACAATAATTAAACACTTGAGGTGTATTTTGAAAACTATACAAAATTATTTTTACATAAAACCCCCTCAAGTTCTATAAATTACCCAGAGAACCCTAGTAAACATAGGTTTAAGCGGGACCAGTCTCTTGAGCCTCACGGAGCCAAAGATATGGGTGCTTGCCTATTTAAAGTAGACAACTTAACAAACGGTGTTATCAACACGATAATCGTCTTTGAAAAAGACACAAATCCTGCCGCCCATGTGCAGCGGTTACCGATAACATCAAAACCTAATTCAGGACTTCAATTTCTTTTCTAATTGTCTGACTCGGACTGAGTCTCATTATAAATAATCTGACTTGAATATGATTCAAATACAATCTACAATACTACAATTCAATATGAATCCATGAATCCATATATTCAATATATTTAATCTGTATTGACTGAACCGAACCATGGATATACTTCCATCTATATGATTCTCCAGTTACATCCATTCTACTGATATCATGGTTATGGCAAGTCATCCACCTATACAAGACAATACAATTTACAATACAATACAACTATACAATCAAGACATCACGGGGTTTCTAAGGGATAGATTGGTACGGAAGGTGTTAGAAGTGGCACGAGACTGCAAGACTTAAGACACCTAACCTGTATTTCCGTTGCAGTTGTACCGTGGAATAAACGGTTCCTTGTACTCCTGTTGCCCTTAGTCTCTGGAATATAGAGACTCCTCTCGTATACACTGGCATCCTTCTGTACCAAGCTACAAACAACAACGTTAACCATATAATACAACTTTAAAAGCTACTTTCTCTCTCTGTCTATTCTATTTCTCCCTTATCTTTGGGACTTACCAAGGGATTGTTCGCTGATGACCTTCTTTCTCTTTCTTCTTTGGAATGTTGTCAGGTGATATGGACACTCAGGAGATCGAGCCTACCAGCGAAGACTTGGATCGGCTTGCCTATGACCCAGAGCTCTAGCTTCATTGTGCACATTTTATTTCAGTATTTTTCATTTCTGTTATGCCACTGTTTAGGCGTTGCTTTCATTCAGATGTATTTATTTTTCCATGCATTGTACAAAAGAATGTTAATAAATAAAATTATTGTTCAGTTATACCTACTGCCTTTGTCTCTTGTGCATTTTATTTATATTGCTTAGATACGCTTAGCGTATTTACTTCAGAGTAAATACGTAGCGGCCTCGTCGCGTCCTCTGCCTATACATTAGAAGGCGGGGCATGACAGATTTTGTTGGTGGTCCATGCAGGTCAGAGCTGTATGGAACCCTACCATACAGTTCTGTTCTGCGTGAACAACCTAAGCAATATAACATAAGAATCAGCAACTAAAACATTCTTTACAATTCATGTTCCTTGAATCTTATTATTTCATATACTTTGAATCTGTCCTGACCTAAATTTTTCTTCAAGATTATGGATTCCTCGAACAATACGAGCACCAACTTCAACAACACTCCACCACCACTACCAATCACACCTGCCATCTCTGCTCCAATCAATAAGCAGACGGTTCTGCTGGAGGCAATCCGCAGCCTCCTAGAAGGACAGCAGCAGCAGACTGCGTTTTTAATGAACCGTCCAGAGGCAGAAGCACCTGGGGTGAAGCAATTCAGGGCTTTGCACCCCAAACAGTTCTCAGGAAAAGAGAGCCCACTAGAAGCTGAGGAATGGACTCAGAGTATCGAAGATGGTCTGGCGGCGGCTCAAGTGCCAGAGGGAGCTTGCGTCCATGTTGCGAAACTGTAGCTCACGGACAATGCACGGAATTGGTGGAAGGCGGAAGAAAGCTGTCTTGATCAACCCATCGAATGGAAGACTTTCCACGACATGTTCGACGCAAAGTACTTCCCTGAGACTGCCAGGTTCGACATGGAATAGCAGTTTATCCATCTGCAACAAGGTTCAATGTGGACCAAGTCAGTAGATGAATATAACGTTGAGTTCACCATACTCAGTCGGTAAGATATATCTCAATAATTCGAATTTTTCAATATATCACATACTACACAGCTAACATAATACTTTACAAGATTTGCGGCACACCTGATACCGACGGATGAGATCAGAGCCCATCGATTTCAACAAGGTTTGGATTCGGAGATCCAGGCTGCACTGGCCACAGGAGATTTTCCGACTCATGAATCGGCTCTGAAAGCTGCCCGCCGTTATGAAGCAGTGGTGAAAGCGAGGGGCAGACTTTAGTCTGCGGGAGTTAAATGCCCTGTCAACCAGATGACAGGGGGAGCCTCATCAAGGCCACATTTTGTGCCAAGGAGACCGAGAGTACCGAACAACCGTCCTAGCCCAGCCTTTTGTAACTACTGTAAGAGAGATGGGCATATGATGAAAGACTGCCAGCGAGCCAACCGTCTTTGCTTAGTCTGCAGCTCAGCTAATCATGGTATTGAGTCTTGTCCCAAAAGACAAAATCCATATGTTGCACCGAGGCCAACAATCACTTACCAGCAGAGACCAGCCCTTCAGGCACCTGCTCCAAGACTTGCTCTCCCTGCTCCACCACCTAGAGGACCACAAGTTGTACCTCCTCCTCGTCAGTTCCATCAAGCTCAAAGAAACGTTCCGAGGAATGCTCCTCAGGCCAGAAGGAATTTACCACGGCGACAAGCTTTTACGATGACTGTGGAAGAAGCTGAGGCCACTGGACAAGTTATCACTGGTAACCCTTTTCTTCTCAAACTTTTCTTTCAGTCTTAATACCTATCCATAAATTTTCCTATACCTAAAACATATCCTACATACCTTAGGTACAATCTTAGTAGCCTCACTTCCTGCACTAGCACTCTTCGATACTGGATCTTCTCACTGCTTTATGTCGCAACGGTTCGTCCGAACTCACGCGATTCAAGTCATACCGCTTGTATCCAGCTGGAATGTCAGTTCAGGAAATGGCGTTCTAAAGGCAACAATGGGATACAGCTTGAGTCCAGTAGTCATCTACAGCAGAGAATTCTACGTTGACTTCAAAGTGCTGGACATACCGAATTTCGATGTGGTTCTAAGTATGGATTGGCTCGGAACCTTTTATGCTACCATCGACTGTCATCAAAGGAGGGTAGTATTTGAGATTCTAGATCATCCGGTCTTCTATTTCAAAAGTGGAGACCGTACCCTGGAGCTAAGTACATACAAAGTGAAGCCAAAGGAAGCAGTGATTGCAGCAACTCAAGCAGAGGAAGAATCAAGGCCAGAAGTTGTTCGAGAGTTCAACGATGTGTTTCCTGACGATATATCAGGTTTGCCTCCCGATCGAGCTCTTGAATTTAGCATTGATTTGGTACCAGGAGCACAACCAGTGATCAAAGCACCTTATCGATTAAATCTGGAAGGTTTGAAGGAAGTCCGAACTCAGTTGGATGAATTTTTGGCGAAAGGATGGACTCGTCCCAGCACTTCAAGTTGGGGATCACCAGTACTACTTGTGAAGAATAAGGAAGGTTCATACAAAATGTGCATCGATTATATTGTTAGTTATATGTATGCCCTAGAGGCCATTACTGTACATACGATGTATATTGTAGTGGATGCTTGGACATATATAGGGAGGACTTTCTTGCTCGACATGATAGTATGCTATCTGGTTGCTCTTTATCTTAACATGTACACTTATTGTCTCCATAATACATGTAGATAAAGCCCTCAGGATGAGTACTTGACTACCAGGACTATGATGCAGATCATACTAGTGAGGACAGTGTAGTCGCTAAGTACATCCTTCAAATGTTCCTAGTCGTAGGTGTATCGAGACAGGGCATCGATATACCAGAGTAGACTAGCGTATAGCTTCTCGATCCATACAGATGGACGATGGATGATCCCATATCCATTGGTGTTTGACATCAGAGAAAGTATATGGGTGCTTAGTGGAGACTGGGTACACTGGACGGACTCACCGAGAACTCTCAGATGGTATTATACCTAACGTCAAATGGCAGTTCTCTGGTGACACTGGTACAGGTTAGTCTATAGACCCGAGATCGTCATAGAGTCTTGTGTGATTCCCACTGTGCTTTGATTTCCACCTTATCACGTTCAAGAGAACGTGCAAAATGGTGGCTTTTGGGTACAGTCCTGAGTCATATGGAGGCAATGAGCGATAGGAGGGGTTTCGTCTTTCCCGGTATTGGGAGTTAATGTTGCACTGTGCTCGATTGGCTATAACAGGAAGTCCTTGGCCAAGGCTGCTTCAGAGATATACTGGTAAGTGTTATCAGTAGTTTCTCGACCCGTTATGAGCCTCATATCGACACGACTTATCGAGTTACTGGGGTTTGATGTTTACCACCCCTAGACGAGATATGCGAAATATCAGACGAAGAGACCGGACTATACGGTAGTGTTACTGATTGGATTCACAAGAGTGTGAGCAGGCTTGCTTGTTGATCTTCTGATCACTCAATACCCGGGTGGCCGTTACGTTTAGCAGACCGCTTGAGTCTTGTGGGTGTTTGATATGATCATCACCTACTACCAGGGTATTGACGAGTCTTTAAAGTCCTACACAGGGGTTCCCTGGCTCAAGAGAAACGGAGTAGGAGAACATATGTGATATGTGCGGGACCGAGATTAATACGATATGTGATACCGTATTCTATTCTCGTGATATGTGACATTGGTCGGTTATATGCGATATAGCCGGGTTATCAGATCAAGTGTTGATTCGATAAGTTATTACACATGATATTAGTCGGTTATAGCCGGATTATTAAATCAAGAGTTGATTTAATAATTTAATGTATAATTATATATTTGATATATTACATTACATTAACTAGTATTAGCTCACTTATGATTTCTTTTCTCACAAGATTGTGCATTTTGTATATATGTGATATATGCAAGTGTACAAGTTTGTGTCATGCTTGATGATACAAACAAGATGGGTGTATAAGACTTAAACCATATTAAGGTTAAATTAGGGTTTATTTATTTCTTAAAGAATAACAAAAGAGAGGTGACTTAGTCAAATTTCTCAAGCTTGCTTGAAGCTTGTAGAAACATTGACAAAGTCAACTCTTTTGTCATTCCTTAGGATATTTCCTAACTCAACCCTTAATCTTACACCTTGGTTAATTCTCTACATGAGTTAAGCATGATGACTTAACTCACCCATGGTTACATAATTCATTTGGATGAATTATTGACTTGAGTTAATCTTCTTCTTCTTCTTCCTCCTCAAAAAACTTTCTAGCTCTAATGGAATTATGAAAAAAAGTGTGAGAAAATAAATTCTAAAGTGAGCCCACTTCCTACTTCATCATTCTCTACTACTTGCCATTTAGTATAGGGTGTTCTCTTCACAAAGTTCTTGACCTAGTGAAGAAATAGCTTGGGTTAGTGTCTCCTCGACGTAGATCATCTTCGGCCTCGAAGTCATCGAAGCAAGCATGTTCGTTTCTTCGTGGAGCCTCTCTAGAGTCTGGAGTTTATGATCGCAGCGAAGGGGACTTCTACACGGAGCTATTGAAGTGAAGGACCGGTCTACAAAGGTTGTATTCCTTGCTCACTTCTTATTGCAAAGTGTTTGCATATTACATTCCGTATATTTCTAGTTTACGATTCTTATTAGGGTTAGCTAAAACGGCAAATTTTTGAATTTGGCATGGACGATACCTCCCGAAACCTTGCTGCCGTCATAGGTAACCCTTGAGTGGTATCAGAGCCATGCTAGAAATTTATACAGATTTTGTTAAGATTACGAAACCGAAACAACTCTGAAACTTGAAACGCGAAACCCTAGTTTCTGTCGTTTTTAAATATTTGTCAAAAAAATTTGTAAACAAGTGCAGAATGTTGTATGAGATACATCATGAACGCTACCCAAAAATGGACCCCTCCCCTCGGAAAATGGTCGGCGACTTTGATGGTAGGTCCGGCAACCTTGTTTCTTCAGTGAGGGAATGGGTTGAATTTTTTGGGTTTGTTCCAGGCTCTGGGGTTTGGTATTTCAGGTGTTGTTTATTTGGCTAATTTTGCATGTAATGTAATCTTACACTATAAACAATTCGGAATGTTTCGTATTCGTAGTTTTAACATTATTTCGGGTTTTTCACGTATTGTCTAGGCGAAGTTAAAAAGTTCGATCGAATGTCAAAAACCCATTTTTCCAAGTTTAACGTATTCGGAAAAATATACAAGTGATTCTATGGACCCTCTAGAAGAACGTAAACCTTAACTGCCACTTGAACCCTACGGTTTGTGGTAGTTTAGCGTTGTCACATGTGAGGCGTTGGTTTGACCCTTCTATGGCTGGTTCATGGGTACTGTGGCATCTTCTGGGTATTATTATTAAAACTGTGCTCAAGTGTTGAGCTGTCGGAAAATTGTGGGATTTTGATGAATCGATCGAAGAGTTTATCGTCGTCCGGATATTATGTGATGGGATACAATATTTGGAATCCACAAGTAGTTATGAGATAACTAATTTGAATGTTATAAATCTAGCAATTTAGTCTCATTTGATCGGTTGCCACGGGATTTTGATGTGATCAAAAGTTCGTCGCAATCACGTAGCGTACGCGGATACTCGCCGGGTAAACTTAATAAATAGCCACGACCCATAGCCCCAACCAAGTGACTGTAGGAGAACCCCGTCGCCAAAAGCATCCGTTCGGGTGCTCGCGGTAGCGGTGTTCTACCTTAGTGCTCTTCGTCGACGGCATCGGGGGGTGCGGCCGTCTACTAAAGTTTCCGACGAGCATTTGATCAGTTTGTCAGGAATCTTGTTGAATTGCCCGACTAGATATTGAAAAGTGTTTTCGAGATCGAGACTAAAATGTGGGGCTTATAATTGTTAGGCATGCGATGTCTAAGGAATTCATTTGGTTAGACACGAAATCCAAAGTATGAGATACGTTGGGTTTATGATGTCTAAGGTGGTTGGGGATTCCAACTGTTGTAGTTTTTCACTTTCTTTTCTGCGACCGCAAGTGTAATATGTGGTGTATCGTTGGTTTCAGTGATATATGTCAACGACAATTGGGATACGCATATTTACTTACACTGATGACATATGATGTTTTGTGTTGCTGTGATATGTTATATTGGATCGACATGTTTTGAATAGCCGGGGGTTTTATGTGAGATGAGAGTTTTCTTTTTCATTCATGTAAAATTCTTTGTATGTAATATTCTTTTATTGGGGCACTTCCGAGTTGAGGATGATGTCACCATTGTATATTATTTACTTTTCTGTATTAGGATAGACCCAAGGTGGGGAGCACAAGTAACCGAGTTCTGGAGTCCAGTGGGAGACCAACTGTAAGTCCACGTTGCCCACCCCGGTGCTTTCGGGGAGGCGGAAAACGGAATAAAAATCAAATTTTTATCAACTTAGGCAACATGGACTAGACTATGAAGGATCTTTGCTAAACAAAAACAAGCAAAAGCTAACTAGAAACTAGCTAAGTGCTAGAAAGGTTATACCTTGGGCTTTATGTCCTTCTCTCCTTGCTCCTTTGAGTGGTGGAAGGAGGTCACCTTAGTCGTCTTCTCACGTCGGAGAAAGATCCACCCGAAAGCCTCGACCTTTGGCTTCAACTCCAACCTAGAAGTAACTAGGGTGCAAGAAGTGCTAATCCTTGAACCCTAGATGAGAGTAGAGATTATCGAGAGAGGGTTTTTCTCAAGCTCAAGTGTTTCTCAACACATGAGAGGGGAGAGCTTGAGGGAGAGGAAGAACAAGAGAGAGAATGTGAATAATAGAATGAGAGAATAATATGAAGCATTCTCTCATATATGTGAATTATTGTAATTAGAAAATTAGTGAGATAATTGTCATGGCTAAATCAAGACATGACCATTATCATTTCATTTTTAATGCAAATTGCAAGGATCAAAGAGCATCTTCCAAATGAAATGATGATGGTCAAAGTGTCAACCAAGGTCAACAAGTCAAGAAGGTCAAATGGTCAACAACCATAACCATGCACAATTATTAAACTAATATCAATTAACAATAATACACACATAAGCATTAGGGTTAATAAAATGACAATAGTCATTAACCCTAATCAAAGTCCTCTCCCTCTGTCTCAAGCAACTGTGCATACGCACCCGTATTCGTGATCCGAGGAACACGAATACAATGAGAAAAACCAATCCCAAATCATATACTAGGATCCGGCTTAAACCAAAGCCCGCTAGTATAAGCTGTCCGGACAGCAAACGTGCACAAGTGCGCGGATGTGAACGAACCCTGTCGCAAAACCATGCGACCTCTACTCATTTTGCCTAAAGGCGAATAGCTCTCTGTGTGGGACTCTAAAGACTCGACACTACGCTGGCAGTGGGTTTAACCACAGACCGCAAGCGGCACTAGCTGTACGTAACGGTCCCTAGGTAGATGTCGATAAGAAGACTGACGAGGTGAACCCCATCTGAACTCCTACTGAGCCTGTATGTGACAATCTCCGTACAGTCCGGTCTGTTCGTCTGATACATCGCATGGCGGGCCTAGGGGGGCGGTGAACGTCAGTCCCCTAATAGCGGTACAAGTCGTGTCGGAGTGTAGCCCAGAACACCCTGAGATAACAGTGGAAACCTACCAGTATATCTCGCTTGCCCTGGCCAGGGACTACTCGTGTAATGGCTTTCCTAGACACAGCGCGATGTCAACCCCCAATACCGGGAGAAACGAATCCTGTCTAACCGTCACTGCCTCCAAGTGCTTCGGGACTGCACCCAAAAACTACCTGTTTGCATGACTCCTTTGAGCCGTGGTAGGGTAGTAATCAAAGTGCAGTGGGAACACACTCGAGGCGAAGTGACAGTGTCAAGTCAGCGGACTAAGCTGTACTCATGTCACCTAGGAACTGATAACTGACGATAGGTATAATACCAACCAACAGTTCCCGACGAGTCCTGTCCAGTGTACTCGTAACCTAACGAGCACCCGCATACTATCTCAAGTACGACGTACTGACGGCTGTGGGACAGACCGTCTCCCACACTGGGATGAGAAGCGCATACGCTATTCTACTCCGGAGTATCGATGCCCTGTCTCGATAGTCCAACGACTAGGGACCTGTATAAGGATATGCTTATAGATCACCCAGCTCCCACGAGTGTGAGCGCCCTCACCACGCTGGTAATCAAGCAATGATCCTAAGGGCTCTACTAATATGTATATCAGCAATATGCTAAAAGAAACACATGCACATATTAAAGCAGAGACAAACCAAGTAGCATACTACCATTTCGAGCAAGATTGTATATACAACTGTGAATATCCCAAGCTTCCATCAAGTAATATACAAACTAGTATGATACAGTAATGGCTTCTAGGGCATATACACTAACAATCTCCCACTTACACTAAGGACATGTACTGGCGTATCGAAGACCTATCATCTCGATCAGCCGCTCGAACTGAGTCTGGGGCAAGGCCATAGTGAATGGATCTGCTGTGTTATCTTCTGAAGCAACCCTCCGAACCTCGATCTCCTGGCGATCCACGATCTCCCTGATCAGGTGATACCGCCTTAAGATGTGTCTGGATTTCTGATGGGACCTGGGTTCCTTCGCTAAAGCTATAGCCCCGTTGTTGTTGCAATACAGAGGTATTGGGTCAACAATGGACGGAACCACCTGAAGTTCTCTCAAGAACTTCCTCATCCAGACAGCTTCTTTTGCGGCATCTGATGCAGCGATGTATTCCGCTTCCATAGTCGAGTCAGCAACGGTTTCCTGTTTGGAGCTCTTCCAACACACCGCCCCTCCATTGAGGGTAAAGACAAAACCCGACATGGACTTGGAATCATCCTTGTCACTCTGGAAGCTGGAGTCAGCAAAGGCCTCAATCTGCAGGTCTTTTCCACCATACACCAAGAACATCTCCTTAGTCCTTCTCAGGTACTTGAGAATGTTCTTTACTGCTATCCAATGTTTCTCCCCAGGGTTTGACTGATACCTGCTTACCACACTCAGTGCATAAGCCACATCCGGTCTGGTACACAACATCGCATACATTATAGAGCCTACCGCAGAAGCGTAGGGTATAACAGACATGCGATCCCTCTTCAAATTAGTCTTGGGAGACATCTCTTTGGAGAGGGTGATCCCGTGACAAGCCGGTAGATTACCGCGCTTGGAATCATCCATACTGAATCTCTTCAGTATGGTGTCGATGTACCAGGACTGCGAAAGTCCTAATATCCTCTTGAATCTGTCACGGTAGATCCGGATACCCAGAATGTATGGGGCATCACCCAGGTCTTTCATGGAGAACCTGTGTGATAAGAACCCCTTGACAGATTGTTGCATAGGAATGTCATTTCCTATTAAGAGAATGTCATCCACGTATAAAACGAGGAATACTACAGTTCTCGCTACAAATCTATAATAGATGCATGGTTCATCTGGATTTTTGATAAAGCCAAATTCCTTGACCGCCTCATCAAAACAGATGTTCCAACTCCGCGATACCTGCTTTAGTCTATAAATGGACTTAAGCAACTTCCACACCTTTCCGCTGCTCCCACTCTGAATGAAACCCTCTGGCTGATCCATATAGACACACTCCTCTAAATGTCCATTTAGAAAAGCTGCCAAATCTCATAATCGTGGAAGGCAGCAATGGCAAGAAGGATCCGAATGGATTTCAGCATAGCTACTGGAGAAAAATTTTCGTCATAGTCCAAACCAGGTCGCTGACGAAAACCCTTTGCTACCAGTCTAGCTTTATAGGTCTCAACCTGTCCATCTACACCAATCTTCCTTTTGAAGATCCACTTGCATCCTACGGGTTTTACCCCATCTGGAGCAATGTCCAACGTCCATACTTTGTTGGTGTACATGGACTCCATTTCGGTCCGCATTGCATCCAGCCATTTTACCGAGTCGACGCTCTGAATGGCTTGCTGGAAGCTAGTAGGCTCATCAAAGTCTATGATGCAATCCTCTCTATCCCCGTCAATGAGAAAACCGTAGTATCTCTCAGGCGGATGAGACTGCCTACTACTCCTGCGGAGTGGCGTGGGAATGTCCTGATCTTTCGAACCCTCTGGTTCTACTAAGCTTTCAGTAATAGCTCGTGGTTCTGGAATTTCTTCCAGTTCTATTGTGCTCCCACTTAATTCTTTTTCTATGAACTGGTGTTCTAGAAAGTGGGCATGGCGAGAAACAAACACCTTTTGTTCCTCTTCGCAATAGAAGAAATATCCCCTGGAGTTCTTTGGATATCCCACAAACTTGCACGGTACTGAGCGTGCCTCGAACTTGTCCGCATGCTGCTTTTTTACAAAAACTGGACATCCCCATGTCTTAATGTGATTAAGATAGGGTCTCTTCCCACACCACATCTGATATGGTGTAGTAGGCACAGTCTTAGTTGGAACTCGGTTCAAAAGGTATGCAGCTGATTCTAGCGCATATCCCCAAAACGATCGCGGTAACTCAGCGTTACTCATCATGGACCGTACCATATCCAATAGGGTTCGGTTCCGTCTCTCCGATACACCGTTATGTTGCGGAGTGTATGGAGGAGTAAGCTGAGAGAGAAATCCATTCTCTTTTAAGTAACCCAGGAACTCGGCACTCAAGTATTCACCACCTCGATCAGATCTCAGTGCCTTGATACTTTTGCCTGTTTGTTTTTCTACTTCATTCTTATATTCCTGGAATTTTTCAAAAGCCTCGGATCTATGTTTCATTAAGAAGACATAACCGTAACTTGAAAAGTCATCCGTAAAAGTAATGAAGTAAGAATAACCGCTTCGTGCATGTGTAGACATTGGACCGCACACATCGCTGTGTACGAGTCCCAAGAGCTCGCTCGCTCTTACTCCATGTCCAGTGAACGGAGTCTTTGTCATCTTTCCTTTTAGACAGGATTGACAAGTTGCATACGATTGATATTCGAACGGATCCAAATATCCTTCTGTATGTAACTTAGTCAACCTTCTCTCATTGATGTGACCCAGTCTACAATGCCATAAGAAAGTTTTATTGATTTCTGGAGACTTTCTTTTGTGTGTATTCTGGACATTGAAAATCTGTGGTTGGTTTAACACGTATATTCCGTTGTTCAATGTACCTGACCCAATCAAAACTTGATTAAGGTGAATCTTCACTACATTACTTACAAATGCAAATTCATAACCTTCTTTAGACAATAAAGATACAGAAATGATATTACAGGTTGCATTTGGTACATAATAACAACTACGCAAAACCAAAAAGTGTCCATCCGACAATCCCAGGTGATAGTCCCCCACGGCCTCAGCATCCATGCTAGCACTGTTTGCAACTCTGAGGGTCATGTCACCTGCCTTCAAAACTCTACGCTTTCTCAACGCCTGCAAAGAATTACAGATATGAGATCCTGATCCGGTATCCAATACCCAGGATGTAGAGTTTATTGATAGACAGTTTTCAATAACATACACACCTGAAGCTGAAGCCGCAACTCGCTTCAAATCCTGTGTTCTGGCCTTCCAAGCCTTGCAATCCTGTTTCCAGTGACCACTTTTGTGACAGTAGAACCATTCTTCCTTCCCCACCAGCTTTCCCGCTACCTTTGTTGCTTTTCCTTTTCCCTTCGTATCCACTTTACTGACACCGCCTCTTGGTTTGGCGGGGGCTTTCTTCTTCTTACCCTTGGCTTTCGCCCTGGATCTAGAAGAGGAAGATCCTCCTACAAACAAAGTGGATGTCTCCCTACTTTTCTGTAGGGTGCCCTCTGCACTCCTCAGCATATTGAGGAGCTCTGAAAGTTCAACTTCTTTTTCCTGTAAGTTGAAGTTCAGGATGAACTGGGCATAAGTGGAAGGAAGGGACTGGAGAATCAAGTCCGTATAGAGCTCATTCTCCAACATGGTCCCAAGTTTTGCGAGCTCCTCTATGTAGCCAATCATCTTAAGCACGTATTCCGCTACTGATGATCCGACGGCCAACCTTGCCGAAAACAACTTTTTCGACACTTCGTATCTGGCGATACGAGACTGCTCTCCATACAGTTCATTTGTATGAAGAAATATGGACTCTAGGTCCATATTCCCGTGCCTCCTCTGATGTTCGTTGTCCATCGAGGCAAATACGAGGCATTTGGCCTTCGCGCAATCTATTTCCCATGTCTTACGGATTTCCCTATCCGCGACACTGGTTTTGGGACCTGGGACAGGGGGAGCTTTGGTGGTAAGGAGATACCCCAGCTTGTCGTAAGTGATTGCCATCTTGACATTCCTGAGCCAATCTTTGTAGTTTGGCCCTGTCAATATGTTTTTATCTAGTAATAACTTAAGTCCGGTCATGTTGAATGGTCGCTGCAATTAGGAGAGAGAAAAGAAACACTTTAGCATGATGCTCTTGCAAGTTTAGAGTGGTTTTTAGTTTGTCTAAACTGGATGGCTCCCACTATCTCTCGAATCCCTTCTCAAACCGTAAAGAAAGGATTAGTCAGGATCAATCTCACCGTACAATACTTGCTTAACCGTTCAGCCAGGCCAGTGTCGGTACTTCGAGGGAGGTTTTCCAACGCTTTCGCGAAGTTCCTTAATTAAGTAACCTCTTTTCCCTGTGGGCGTAGCCCCGCTAACACCTTTCTAGACATCTACTAAGTTTATAGCATTGATCATTAAGTGAGAGTTTTCCCGAGGAGTAGCATATACTCACAGTAGGATCGGGATCCAAATATCATCGTGTGATAAAACCGAAGGAATCCTACCAGAATTATCACACTCCAAATGGTATGCAGCGCTAGCAAGTTTCAGTACTTATGAAACTCCCGATGTGGATTTCTGCCCCATGCTCTTATGACCTTGACTTTGGCCAAAATATCATAAGTCACATGTCAAGTTCTACCCGTCATTCTCCTGGTTAATTTGGACCCTCCCGTACCTACCCTTGACTTTGGCCAAAATGGCAGCACGACTGTCCTAAACCAACGCATCTATCTATGCTGCACATGAATACCCAATAGCTACCAATCACTATGCCTTGACTTTGGCCAAAATACATAGCTTGAATACTTTTGACCATTCATGTGGAATGATGGAGGGCTACGAATGGTTTTGGCAAAACCGTGAACGTAGTGAACTTGATATAATCGATGGAACGAGATAGCTTTTAAAAGGAGTGGTTCAAGCTCCGTGTTTAAAAGTTTAGTTTTGAAAAGAACCGAGTGGTTTTCAAAGTGTTCCAATCGACTTTTACTTGGTTTATTTTCTTGCATTAGTTCTTTTAATGCGTCCCATCATTTAATCCTACCATTGCAGAAAACAACCAAAATATGACGTACGCTTATGCCATTCGCATTCGCCACGGGGCCCCGTCATCACCCGTTAGGTTACTTAACTAACGACAGAGCGGGGGCTGGGCTAGCGCGGCTGTAAAACATAAGCAACGCCTAAATAGTTATCATATATAAATATATAGCAATGATAGACATTACAGATCACAGATGAATACATTGGATATACTAGGAATCCTCAATTCGTTCGAGCTGCAACGAAAAGCGGATTACACGGTCGCGGCGAATAGCCAATACCCTGCCCAAGACCCCTACGGGTGCAGCAAACTACCCGCCAAGTACCAGAAGCGAAGCAACCTCCCTCACCACCGTGAGTCGGTCATTCGGCACTTCGAGATACCAGGTAGTTTGTGCACCCCTCCATGGGTCTATCCTAGGAGCAAAAACAGTAAAAAGAATTATACAATGACGGCTACAACCCCGACCCGGTTGTGCGGCCAAACAAATAATAATATTACATCAATTTACATATTACAATGAATGAAAGAAAAAGCAACACTCATCTCACATCCACCCCGGCTATTCATCCGCGACAATCCAACCCATTCATATACACATACCATCATCAATCACAGATCACAGATATGTATAACCCCGACTAATCGACATATAGCGATTAGCCAACGTTCAATACATGTAAACATCACAGATATAACCTTTTAGTCAAAGTGTATTGAAGTTCGAAAAAAAAACGGATTTATAGGCCCCCAAAAACAAATTTCTATTCTGGAAAATCTGGGCACATATAAACCATCTTAAAAATCCTAAAACCAAGCCAGAAATACACTGCACTAAACTCAACCCAGAGAAGAGCCAAGATGGCCGCGGTTGCGCGGCAATAGCTTGCTATTGCCGCGGAACCGCTGCTCTTTGGTCGAATCTTTGGATCGTTTTTGGTGGCTTTCTTCACAAAACCCTGAGATGATTTTTGGAGTACAATTTATTTTGTTTTGAACAGAAAAAAATTTAACAGAAACTTAGGGTTTTGAAAACTCGGTTTTTCGATTTTTCCGATTCGAACTTCGATACACTCTACTACCTAGCTAGTTTATGTTTAGTTAGGCTCTGATACCACTGTAAGTCCACGTTGCCCACCCCGGTGCTTTCGGGGAGGCGGAAAACGGAATAAAAATCAAATTTTTATCAACTTAGGCAACATGGACTAGACTATGAAGGATCTTTGCTAAACAAAAACAAGCTAAAGCTAACTAGAAACTAGCTAAGTGCTAGAAAGGTTATACCTTGGGCTTTATGTCCTTCTCTCCTTGCTCCTTGGAGTGGTGGAAGAAGGTCACCTTAGTCGTCTTCTCACGTCGAAGAAAGATCCACCCGAAAGCCTCGACCTTTGGCTTCAACTATAAGCTAGAAGTAACTAGGGTGCAAGAAGTACTAATCCTTGAACCCTAGATGAGAGTAGAGATTATCAAGAGAGGGTTTTTCTCAAGCTCAAGTGTTTCTCAACACATGAGAGGGGAGAGCTTGAGGGAGAGAAAGAACAAGAGAGAGAATGTGAATAATAGAATGAGAGAATAATATGAAGCATTCTCTCAAATATGTGAATTATTGTAATTAGAAAATTAGTGAGATAATTGTCATGGCTAAATCAAGACATGACCATTATCATTTCATTTTTAATGCAAATTGCAAGGATCAAAGAGCATCTTCCAAATGAAATGATGATGGTCAAAGTGTCAACCAAGGTCAACAACTCAAGAAGGTCAAATGGTCAACAACCATAACCATGCACAATTATTAAACTAATATCAATTAACAATAATACACACATAAGCATTAGGGTTAATAAAATGACAATAGTCATTAACCCTAATCAAAGTCCTCTCCCTCTGTCTCAAGCAACTGTGCATACGCACCCGTATTCGTGATCCGAGGAACACGAATACAATGAGAAAAACTAATCCCAAATCATATACTAGGATCCGGCTTAAACCAAAGCCCGCTAGTATAAGCTGTCCGGACAGCAAACGTGCACAAGTGCGCGGATGTGAACGAACCCTGTCGCAAAACCATGCGACCTCTACTCATTTTGCCTAAAGACGAATAGCTCTCTGTATGGGACTCTAAAGACTCGACACTACGCTGGCAGTGGGTTTAACCACAGACCGCAAGCGGCACTAGCTGTACGTAACGGTCCCTAGGTAGATGTCGATAAGAAGACTGACGAGGTGAACCCCATCTGAACTCCTACTGAGCCTGTATGTGACAACTCCGTACAGTCCGGTCTGTTCGTCTGATACATCGCATGGCGGGCCTAGGGGGGCGGTGAACGTCAGTCCCCTAATAGCGGTACAAGTCGTGTCGGAGTGTAGCCCAGAACACCCTGAGATAACACTGGAAACCTACCAGTATATCTCGCTTACCCTGGCCAGGGACTACTCGTGTAATGGCTCTCCTAGACACAGCGCGATGTCAACCCCCAATACCGGGAGAGACGAATCCTGTCTAACCGTCACTGCCTCCAAGTGCTTCGGGACTGCACCCAAAAACTACCTGTTTGCACGACTCCTTTGAGCCGTGGTAGGGTAGTAATCAAAGTGCAGTGGGAACACACTCGAGGCGAAGTGACAGTGTCAAGTCAGCGGACTAAGCTGTACTCATGTCACCTGGGAACTGATAACTGACGATAGGTATAATACCAACCAACAGTTCCCGGCGAGTCCTGTCCAGTGTACTCGTAACCTAACGAGCACCCGCATACTATCTCAAGTACGACGTACTGACGGCTGTGGTACAGACCGTCTCCCATACTGGGATGAGAAGCGTATACGCTAGTCTACTCCGGAGTATCGATGCCCTGTCTCGATAGTCCAACGACTAGGGACCTGTATAAGGATGTGCTTATAGATCACCCAGCTCCCACGAGTGTGAGCGCCATCACCACACAGGTAATCAAGCAAAGATCCTAAGGGCTCTACTAATATGTATATCAGCAATATGCTAAAAGAAACACATGCACATATTAAAGCAGAGACAAACCAAGTAGCATACTACCATTTCGAGCAAGATTGTATATACAACTGTGAATATCCCAAGCTTCCATCAAGTAATATACAAACTAGTATGATACAGTAATGGCCTCTAGGGTATATACACTAACAATCTCCCACTTGCACTAAGGCCATGTACTGGCGTATCGAAGACCTATCATCTCGATCAACCGCTCGAACTGAGTCTGGGGCAAGGCCTTGGTGAATGGATCTGCTGTGTTATCTTCTGAAGCAACCCTTCGAACCTCGATCTCCTGGCGATCCACGATCTCCCTGATCAGGTGATACCGCCTCAAGATGTGTCTGGATTTCTGATGGGACCTGGGTTCCTTCGCTAAAGCTATAGCCCCGTTGTTGTCGCAATACAGAGGTATTGGGTCAACAATGGATGGAACCACCTGAAGTTCTCTCAAGAACTTCCTCATCCAGACAGCTTCTTTTGCGGCATCTGATGCAGCGATGTATTCCGCTTCCATAGTCGAGTCAGCAACGGTTTCCTGTTTGGAGCTCTTCTAACACACCGCCCCTCCATTGAGGGTAAAGACAAAACCCGACATGGACTTGGAATCATCCTTGTCACTCTGGAAGCTGGAGTCAGCAAAGGCCTCAATCTGCAGGTCTTTTCCGCCATACACCAAGAAAATCTCCTTAGTCCTTCTCAGGTACTTGAGAATGTTCTTTACTGCTATCCAATGTTTCTCCCCAGGGTTTGACTGATACCTGCTTACCACACTCAGTGCATAAGCCACATCCGCTCTGGTACACAACATCGCATACATTATAGAGCCTACCGCAGAAGCGTAGGGTATAACAGACATGCGATCCCTCTCCAAATCAATCTTGGGAGACATCTCTTTGTAGAGGGTGATCCCGTGACAAGCCGGTAGATTACCGCGCTTGGAATCTTCCATACTGAATCTCTTCAGTATGGTGTCGATGTACCTGGACTGCGAAAGTCCTAATATCCTCTTGGATCTGTCACGGGAGATCCGGATACCCAGAATGTATGGGGCATCACCCAGGTCTTTCATGGAGAACCTGTGTGACAAGAACCCCTTGACAGATTGTAGCATAGGAATGTCATTTCCTATTAAGAGAATGTCATCCACGTATAAAACGAGGAATACTATAGTTCTCGCTACAAATCTACAATAGATGCATGGTTCATCTGGATTTTCGATAAAGCCAAATTCCTTGACCGTCTCATCAAAACAGATGTTCCAACTCCGCGATGCCTGCTTTAGTCCATAAATGGACTTAAGCAACTTGCACACCTTTCCGCCGCTCCCACTCTGAATGAAACCCTCTGGCTGATCCATATAGACACACTCCTCTAAATGTCCATTTAGAAAAGCTGCCAAATCTCATAATCGTGGAAGGCAGCAATGGCAAGAAGGATCCGAATGGATTTCAGCATAGCTACTGGAGAAAAAGTTTCGTCATAGTCCAAACCAGGTCGCTGACGAAAACCCTTTGCTACCAGTCTAGCTTTATAGGTCTCAACCTGTCCATCTACACCAATCTTCCTTTTGAAGATCCACTTGCATCCTACGGGTTTTACCCCATCTGGAGCAATGTCCAACGTCCATACTTTGTTGGTGTACATGGACTCCATTTCGGTCCGCATTGCATCCAGCCATTTTACCGAGTCGATGCTCTGAATGGCTTGCTGGAAGCTAGTAGGCTCATCAAAGTCTATGATGCAATCCTCTCTATCCCCGTCAATGAGAAAACCGTAGTATCTCTCAGGCGGATGAGACTGCCTACTACTCCTGCGGAGTGGTGTGGGAATGTCCTGATCTTTCGAACCCTCTGGTTCTACTAAGATTTCAGTAATAGCTCGTGGTTCTGGAATTTCTTCCAGTTCTATTGCGCTCCCACTTAATTCTTTTTCTATGAACTGGTGTTCTAGAAAGTGGGCATGGCGAGAAACAAACACCTTTTGTTCCTCTTCGCAATAGAAGAAATATCCCTTGGAGTTCTTTGGATATCCCACAAACTTGCACTGTACTGAGCGTGCCTCGAGCTTGTCCGCATGCTGCTTTTTTACAAAAGCTGGACATCCCCATGTCTTAATGTGATTAAGATAGGGTCTCTTCCCACACCACATCTGATATGGTGTAGTAGGCACAGTCTTGTTGGAACTCGGTTCAAAAGGTATGCAGCTGATTCTAGCGCATATCCCCAAAACGATCGCGGTAACTCAGCGTTACTCATCATGGACCGTACCATATCCAATAGGGTTCGGTTCCGTCTCTCCGATACACCGTTATGTTGCGAAGTGTATGGAGGAGTAAGCTGAGAGAGAAATCCATTCTCTTTTAAGTAACCCAGGAACTCGGCACTCAAGTATTCACCACCTCGATCAAATCTCAGTGTCTTGATACTTTTGCCTGTTTGTTTTTCTACTTCATTCTTATATTCCTGGAATTTTTTAAAAGCCTCAGATTTATGTTTCATTAAGAAGACATAACCGTACCTTGAAAAGTCATCCGTAAAAGTAATGAAGTAAGAATAACCGCTTCGTGCATGTGTAGACATTGGACCACACACGTCGCTGTGTACGAGTCCCAAGAGCTCGCTCGCTCTTACTCCGTGTCCAGTGAACGGAGTCTTTGTCATCTTTCCTTTTAGACAGGATTGACAAGTTGCATATGATTGATATTCGAACGGATCCAAATATCCTTCTGTATGTAACTTAGTCAACCTTCTCTCATTGATGTGACCCAGTCTACAATGCCATAAGAAAGTTTTATTGATTTCTGGAGACTTTCTTTTGTGTGTATTCTGGACATTGAAAATCTGTGGTTGGATTAACACGTATATACCGTTGTTCAATGTACCTGACCCAATCAAAACTTGATTAAGGTGAATGTTCAGTACATTACTTACAAATGCAAATTCATAACCTTCTTTAGACAATAAAGATACAGAAATGATATTACAGGTTGCATTTGGTACATAATAACAACTACGCAAAACCAAAAAGTGTCCATCCGACAAACCCAGGTGATAGTCCCCTACGGCCTCAGCATCCATGCTAGCACCGTTTGCAACTCTGAGGGTCATGTCACCTGCCTTCAAAACTCTACGCTTTCTCAACGCCTGCAAAGAATTACAGATATGAGATCCTGATCCGGTATCCAATACCCAGGATGTAGAGTTTATTGATAGACAGTTTTCAATAACATACACACCTGAAGCTGAAGCCGCAACTCGCTTCAAATCCTGTGTTTTGGCCTTCCAAGTCTTGCAATCCTGTTTCCAGTGACCACTTTTGTGACAGTAGAACCATTCTTCCTTCCCCACCAGCTTTCCCGCTACCTTTGTTGCTTTTCCTTTTCCCTTCGTATCCACTTTACTGACACCGCCTCTTGGTTTGGCGGGGGCTTTCTTCTTCTTACCCTTGGCTTTCGCCCTGGATCTAGAAGAGGAAGATCCTCCTACAAACAAAGTGGATGTCTCCCTGCTTTTCTGTAGGGTGCCCTCTGCACTCCTCAGCATGTTGAGGAGCTCTGAAAGTTCAACTTCTTTTTCCTGTAAGTTGAAGTTCAGGATGAACTGGGCGTAAGTGGAAGGAAGGGACTGGAGAATCAAGTCCGTATAGAGCTCATTCTCCAACGTGGTCCCAAGTACTGCGAGCTCCTCTATGTAGCTAATCATCTTAAGCACGTGTTCCGCTACCGATGATCCGACGGCCAACCTTGCCGAAAACAACTTCTTCGACACTTCGTATCTGGCGATACGAGACTGCTCTCCATACAGTTCTTTTGTATGAAGAAATATGGACTCTAGGTCCATATTCTCGTGCCTCCTCTGATGTTCGTTGTCCATCGAGGCAAGTACGAGGCATTTGGCCTTCGCGCAATCTATTTCCCATGTCTTACGGATTTCCCTATCCGCGACACTGGTTTTGGGACCTGGGACAGGGGGAGCTTTGGTGGTAAGGAGATACCCCAGCTTGTCGTAAGTGATTGCCATCTTGACATTCCTGAGCCAATCTTTGTAGTTTGGCCCTGTCAATATGTTTTTATCTAGTAATAACTTAAGTCCGGTCATGTTGAATGGTCGCTGTAATTAGGAGAGAGAAAAGAAACACTTTAGCATGATGCTCTTGCAAGTTTAGAGTGGTTTTTAGTTTGTCTAAACTGGATGGCTCCCACTGTCTCTCGAATCCCTTCTCAAACCGTAAAGAAAGGATTAGTCAGGATCAATCTCACCGTACAATACTTGCTTAACCGTTCAGCCAGGCCAGTGTCGGTACTTCAAGGGAGGTTTTCCAACGCTTTCGCGAAGTTCCTTAATTAAGTAACCTCTTTTCCCTGTGGGCGTAGCCCCGCTAACACCTTTCTAGACACCTACTAAGTTTATAGCATTGATCATTAAGTGAGAGTTTTCCCGAGGAGTAGCATATACTCACAGTAGTGTCGGGATCCAAATATCATCGCGTGATAAAACCGAAGGAATCCTACCAGAATTATCACACTCCAAATGGTATGCAGCGCTAGCAAGTTTCGGTACTTATGAAACTCCCGATGTGGATTTCTGCCCTATGCTCTTATGACCTTGACTTTGGCCAAAATATCATAAGTCACATGTCAAGTTCTACCCGTCATTCTCCTGGTTAATTTGGACTCACCCGTACCTACCCTTGACTTTGGCCAAAATGGCAGCACGACTGTCCCAAACCAACGCATCTATCTATGCTGCACATGAATACCCAATAGCTACCAATCACTATGCCTTGACTTTGGCCAAAATACATAGCTTGAATACTTTTGACCATTCATATGGAATGACGGAGGGCTACGAATGGTTTTGGCGAAACCGTGAACATAGTGAACTTGATATAATCGATGGAACGAGATAGCTTTTAAAAGGAGTGGTTCAAGCTCCGTGTTTAAAAGTTTAGTTTTGAAAAGAACCGAGTGGTTTTCAAAGTGTTCCAATCGACTTTTACTTGGTTTATTATCTTGCATTAGTTCTTTTAATGCGTCCCATCATTTAATCCTACCATTGCAGAAAACAACCAAAATATGACGTACGCTTATGCCATTCGCATTCGCCACGGGGCCCCGTCATCACCCGTTAGGTTACTTAACTAACGACAGAGCGGGGGCTAGGCTAGCGCGGCTGTAAAACATAAGCAACGCCTAAATAGTTATCATATATAAATATATAGCAATGATAGACATTACAGATCACAGATGAATACATTGGATATACTAGGAATCCGCAATCCGTTCGAGCCTGCAACGAAAAGCGGATTACACGGTCGCGGCGAATAGCCAATACCCCACCCAAGACCCCTACGGGTGCGGCAAACTACCCGCCAAGTACCCGAAGCGAAGCAACCTCCCTCACCACCGTGAGTAGGTCACTCGGCACTTCGAGATACCCGGTAGTTTGTGAACCCCTCCATGGGTCTATCCTAGGAGCAAAAACAGTAAAAAGAATTATACAATGAAGGCTACAACCCCGACCCGGTTGTGCGGCCAAACAAATAATAATATTACATCAATTTACATATTACAATGAATGAAAGAAAAAGCAACACTCATCTCACATCCACACCGGCTATTCATCCGCGACAATCCAACCCATTCATACAGACATACCATCATCAATCACAGATCACAGATATGTATAACCCCGACTAATCGACATATAGCGATTAGCCGACGTTCAATACATGTAAACATCACAGATATAACCTTTTAGTCAAAGTGTATTGAAGATCGAAAAAAAAAACGGATTTATAGGCCCCCAAAAACGGATTTATAGGCCCCCAAAAACAAATTTCTATTCTGGAAAATCTGGGCACATATAAACCATCTTAAAAATCCTAAAACCAAGCCAGAAATACACTGCACCAAACTCGACCCAGAGAAGAGCCAAGATGGCCGCGGTTACGCGGCAATAGCTTGCTATTGCCGCGGAACCGCGGCTCTTTGGTCGAATCTTTGGATCGTTTTTGGTGGCTTTCTTCACAAAACCCTGAGATGATTTTTGGAGTACAATTTATTTTGTTTTGAACAGAAAAAAATTTAACAGAAACTTAGGGTTTTGAAAACTCGGTTTTTCGATTTTTCCGATTCGAACTTCGATACACTCTACTACCTAGCTAGTTTATGTTTAGTTAGGCTCTGATACCACTGTAAGTCCACGTTGCCCACCCCGGTGCTTTCGGGGAGGCGGAAAACGGAATAAAAATCAAATTTTTATCAACTTAGGCAACATGGACTAGACTATGAAGGATCTTTGCTAAACAAAAACAAGCTAAAGCTAACTAGAAACTAGCTAAGTGCTAGAAAGGTTATACCTTGGGCTTTATGTCCTTCTCTCCTTGCTCCTTGGAGTGGTGGAAGGAGGTCACCTTAGTCGTCTTCTCACGTCGAAGAAAGATCCACCCGAAAGCCTCGACCTTTGGCTTCAACTCTAAGCTTGAAGTAACTAGGGTGCAAGAAGTGCTAATCCTTGAACCCTAGATGAGAGTAGAGATTATCAAGAGAGGGTTTTTCTCAAGCTCAAGTGTTTCTCAACACATGAGAGGGGAGAGCTTAAGGGAGAGGAAGAACAAGAGAGAGAATGTGTATAATAGAATGAGAGAATAATATGAAGCATTCTCTCATATATGTGAATTATTGTAATTAGAAAATTAGTAAGATAATTGTCATGGCTAAATCAAGACATGACCATTATCATTTCATTTTTAATGCAAATTGCAAGGATCAAAGAGCATCTTCCAAATGAAATGATGATGGTCAAAGTGTCAACCAAGGTCAACAACTCAAAAAGGTCAAATGGTCAACAACCATAACCATGCACAATTATTAAACTAATATCAATTAACAATAATACACACATAAGCATTAGGGTTAATAAAATGACAATAGTCATTAACCCTAATCAAAGTCCTCTCCCTCTGTCTCAAGCAACTGTGCATACGCACCCGTATTCGTGATCCGAGGAACAAGAATACAATGAGAAAAACCAATCCCAAATCATATACTAGGATCCGGCTTAAACCAAAGCCCGCTAATATAAGCTGTCCGGACAGCAAACGTGCACAAGTGCGCGGATGTGAACGAACCCTGTCGCAAAACCATGCGACCTCTACTCATTTTGCCTAAAGGCGAATAGCTCTCTGTGTGGGACTCTAAAGACTCGACACTACGCTGGCAGTGGGTTTAACCACAGACCGCAAGCGGCACTAGCTGTACGTAACGGTCCCCAGGTAGATGTCGATAAGAAGACTGACGAGGTGAACCCCATCTGAACTCCTACTGAGCCTGTATGTGACAATCTCCGTACAGTCCGGTCTGTTCGTCTGATACATCGCATGGCGGGCCTAGGGGGCGGTGAACGTCAGTCCCCTAATAGCGGTACAAGTCGTGTCGGAGTGTAGCCCAGAACACCCTGAGATAACACTAGAAACCTACCAGTATATCTCGCTTGCCCTGGCCAGGGACTACTCGTGTAATGGCTCTCCTAGACACAGCGCGATGTCAACCCCCAATACCGGGAGAGACGAATCCTGTCTAACCGTCACTGCCTCCAAGTGCTTCGGGACTGCACCCAAAAACTACCTGTTCGCACGACTCCTTTGAGCCGTGGTAGGGTAGTAATCAAAGTGCAGTGGGAACACACTCGAGGCGAAGTGACAGTGTCAAGTCAACGGACTAAGCTGTACTCATGTCACCTGGGAACTGATAACTGACGATAGGTATAATACCAACCAACAGTTCCCGACGAGTCCTGTCCAGTGTACTCGTAACCTAATGAGCACCCGCATACTATCTCAAGTACGACGTACTGACGGCTGTGGGACAGACCGTCTCCCACACTGGGATGAGAAGCACATACGCTAGTCTACTCCGGAGTATCGATGCCCTGTCTCGATAGTCCAACGACTAGGGACCTGTATAAGGATGTGCTTATAGATCACCCAGCTCCCACGAGTGTGAGTGCCATCACCACGCTGGTAATCAAGCAAAGATCCTAAGGGCTCTACTAATATGTATATCAGCAATATGCTAAAAGAAACACATGCATATATTAAAGCAGAGACAAACCAAGTAGCATACTACCATTTCGAGCAAGATTGTATATACAACTGTGAATATCCCAAGCTTCCATCAAGTAATATATAAACAAGTATGATACAGTAATGGCCTCTAGGGCATATACACTAACACCAACTCGAGATGTCGAGACCGGGTCTCCTAACTCTAGAATTGGTAGGATTGCTTGACGCTCTCGTAGGGGTCTAGGGGTGTGGGATTGGCTATTCATCACGACCGTGGAATCCGTGTTTTATACAGGCTTAAAATAAGACACGAAAATCCTAGTATATCCAATATTTCATATGTTGTTCTTCTGCTGCGATATCTGTGATGTGATCATTTGATATGTTGAGATGGATACAGGATATAGTATATAAACGTTGTTTATGTTTTACACCCGCGCTAGCACTGCCCCGCTCTGCCGTTAGTTACCTAACCTAACGGTGCACGGGGGGACATCGAGGCGAATGCGGATGGCATAAGCGTACGTTGTATTTATCTGTGATATTTAGGTAACTTAAAATGATGGGACATCATTAACGAGATTAATGAAATAAAAGAAACCTAAAGATGTTGTGAAATCGAATTTTCAAAAACAGGTAGCTCTAGTTGTTGCTTTGCATAGCGGTGTTCCTTGTAGAACATCTAGCACCTTATTCGATAAGGAAAGAGCCGAGATCCCTTCATAGGGAGTGACCTCTTTAGCAATAACTGGAAGATGCTACAACCCTCGGTTTTGTATTTTGATTGCTTTTCTAGTTCTTGCTTTGCATAGTGGTATTGTGAATATCCTGCAACTCATTCGACGAGGAAGGAGCCGAGATCCCTTCACCGGGAGTGACCTCTTTAGCAAAACTAGTAAAAGCCTCAAATACACTCCATTTTAAATTATTTGATTCTACAACGATATCAAGTTCATTATACAAAGGGTTTTATTAAAAACCTGTCGTAGCCCTCCGTCATTTCAGATAAGTAATAGTTAGTATCCGTGCTGCGTTTGTTGGCTTTTGTCAAGGCGTAATGTGTGGTAGCTGATTACTGCTTATCTGCATAAGCATATGATGCGATTAAGTTAGGGTAGTCGTACGACCTTGTTGGCCTTTGTCAAGGGTCGTGCGGGTGGGTTTAATTCAATCAAAAAATGACGGGTTGAACTTGACTAGCATCCTATGGTTTGTTGGCCTTTTTCAAGGTCATAGGAGGTTAGGGGCAAAATATTATCAGGAATTTCAAGTGTTAAAATTTGCAATGAGATTGCATACCTCCTATGAAATAGTTGGATCCCGATACCTACTGCGAGTAAGAGTTACTCCTGGGAGAGTTTTACACATTACAATTAGCCGATCAAGTAGGTGTCTAGAAAGGTGTTAACGGGGTTACGCCTCTGGGAAAACGAGGTTTATTTTAATTAGGTCCGTGCGAAAGCACGGGGAACCTCTCTCAAAGTACCGGCACTGGCCTGGCCGAAAGATTGGCGAACTTGTAGGATGTAATTAATCCCGGCTAGTCTTTATTTTTAGGTTTTGAAGGAAGATTTGACTAAAACAATAGGAGCCATCCTGATTAGATAAATTAATAACCAACCTAATCTTGCAAGAGCATACGCTGAGTGTTTCCTTCTTTCTCTTTCTCCAGGTAGCGACCATGTCACGCTTTAATTAAGATAAAAATATGGATGTATTGACCAAACCCGCTTGTTATACTGAGCTAAGGAACGTTGATCCCGCTCCAACTTATAATTGTTATAAGACCGAGCAGGAAATAGGGGATTACCAGAATTCCCGTGCCACCCAAACGAAGAAAGTGCATGCTGATGCATCTTCTTCGGGTGTGTTCTGTTAGTTATATGTATGCCCTAGAGGCCATTACTGTACATTGGATGTATATTGTAGTGGATGCTGGGACATATATAGGGAGGACTTTCTTGCTCGACATGATAGTATGCTATCTGGTTGCTCTTTACCTTAATGTGTACAATGATTGTCTCTCTGTTACATTGGTAAAGCCCTTAGGATGTGTACTTGACTAACTGGACTATGATGCGGATCATACTAGTGGGGACATGGTAGTCCATAAGTACATCCTTCAAAGTCCCTAGTCATGGGTATATCGAGACAGGGCATCGATATACCAGAGTAGACTAGCATATACCTTCTCGACCCATACAGATGGGCGATGGATGATCCCATATCCATTGGTGTTTGACATCAGAGATGATATACGGGTGCTCAGTGGAGACTGGGTACACTGGACGGACTCGCCGAGAACTCCCAGATGGTATTATACCTTACGTCAGATGGCAGTTCTCTGGTGACACTGGTACAGAGTAGTCTGTTGACCCGAGATCGTCATAGAGTCTTATGTGGTTCCCACTGTGCTTTGATTTCCACCTTACCATGTCCAAGAGGGCGTGCAAAAAGGTGGTTTTTGGGTACAGTCCCGAATCACATGGAGGCAATGAGCGATAGGAGGGGATTCCTCTCTCCCGGTATAGGGAGTTGATGTTGCGCTGTGTTCGATTGGCTATAACCGGAAATCCCTGGCCAGGGTTGCTGAGATTTACTGGTAAGTGTTACCAGTAGTTTCTTGAACTGTTATAGACCTCATATCGACACGACTTATCGAGCTATTGGGGTCTGACGTTTACCACCCCTAGGCGAGATATGCGACATATCAGACGATCAGACCGGACTGTACGGTAGTGTTACTGGTTGGATTCACAGGAGTGTGAGCGGGCTTGCTCGTCGATCTTCTGATCGCTCAATACCCGGGTGGCCGTTACGTTTAGCAAACCGCTTGCGGCTTGTAGGTGTTTGATATGATCATCACCTGCTGTCGGCGTATTGATGAGTCTTTAGAGTCCTACACAGAGGTTTCCTGGCTCAAGCGAAACGAAATAGGAGCGCATATGAGATACGTGCGGGACCGAGAATAATGCGTGTATATGATACCGTATTCCATTCTCGCGATTTGTGACATTGATCGGTTATATGCGATATAGCCGGGTTATCGGATCAAGTGTTGATTCGATAAGTTGTTACTATTGATACTAGTCGGTTATGTGCGACATGACCGGATCATTGAATCAATTGTTGATTTAATGATTTAATGTATAATTATATATATTTGATATATTTCTTTGCATTAACTGGTATTGCTTCACATTAATAGGATTTTCTCACTTGATGCACATTGTATATGTGATATATTTTTGTGCACCTTTTTGTATCATGTTTGATGATACATGCTCACAAGGGTATGTGTAAAGATTAAACCATGGTTGTGTAATGGTTGGGGTTTTCTTTTGCTTAATCATTTATTTATTTTGTTTATTTATTTTGCAAAATAAATGAATGGTGGCTTTCTTTGGATGCTAGTTGAAGTTTAATGAAGCTTTGACTATGTGACCATTTTGTCTCATGCTTAACCCTAACCACTTCACTTAACCTTGGTTCATTCTCTACACTTAACCATGGTAACTATTATGATAAGAATGAATGGGATTATCTTTTCAACTTAATCTTTTTTATTCTATCATAATATTATCATCTTCTTCTTCTTCTTCAAGATGAAGAACCTTGACTTCATCAATGGTGATTGATGAAAAAGAGTGAAAAATCCAATTGTAAAGTGAACCCACCTCCTATTTCTTCATCCTCTACTTCTTACCAAGTAGTATAGGGTGTTTCCTTCATAAGTTTTCATGGCTTGGTGAAGTTGGAGCTTGATCTTGTGATGCCTCGACGTAGATCATCTTCGGCACGAAGCCGACGACCTTGCCCGCCAATTTCTCCGATGAAGCCGACGCTTGAGCCCGGGTTTCCATTTGGACAGCGAGGAGACTTCATTGCGGAGCTATGGAGGTGGAGGACCGGATCTACAAAGGTTGTATTTCCGTTCTCTTAGTAAAGTAGTTTACTAGTTGCATCTTTCGCCTAGACATCTAGTTAACGATCCGTATTAGGGTTTCTCGGCACCCGTAAAATTTGAAATTGGCATGGTTGATGCCTTGTGAGACCTCTTGAGAGTTCCTAGGAACCCTACAGTGGTATCAGAGCCTAGCTAGAGCCTTAGGCGATGCGTAGACGGAGTTAGAAGTCCGATCGAACCGAAACCCTAATTACAAAACGCCTCTCTGTACATTTTTCAAAACTGTTGAATTTTGTGAATTAAAAATATGCAGAAAAATAAGCAGGAAAAACTAAGAATTACTGTGAAGTTTGGGCCCCTAATTCCATAATTCGACCGCGGAACCGCGGCCAAACCAGGGGTTTGGCGGCGCTTCCGCGGCCCAAATTTGGACTTAGTCCCTCAAATTTCATATATTTATTCTTAGGTCCTTTCTTGGCAATTATTTATGTGAATTTTTTAATTCCACTCAAGTGTTGAGTTTTCTAGGGTTTTATTGGGGATTCGTTAATTTGATCGGATAATTTAACTTCGTTTATGTTTTTCCGGATATTTTAGAAACTGTTAAAAAGTTCGACCGGATATAAATACCTACTTTTTTCCCTGCCGGGAAATTTCCATGTGTTGGATTTTTCCATCGGATTATCAAATTTTGTCTGTGTGGTTTTCCGGATAAATTTTAGAATATGTTAAAAAGTTCGACCGGATATAAATACCCAATTTTTCCCCTGCCGGGAATTTCCAAGTGTTGGATTTTTCCGTAGTTTAACGACGTTCTAAGTAGTGCAAGTAACTCGATGGACCCTCTAGAAGACAACAAACCTTAACTCGATTATATGACCGTCTTGAACTGCCCTTTGAACCTTAGGGTTTGGGGCAGTACGGCGTGCCACATGTGAGGCGTTGTCTTGATCCTTCTACGGCTGGACCGTTGGTACTGAGGCACGAAGTGAATGTTTTTAAACTTATTTCATGTGTTGATCTGTTTCGGAAAACTTGGGTGTTTGAATGTTCGATCGGAAAGTTTAACATTTTCTATTTATCTGGAATGTGATATAATAATTGGAATTCACAAGTAGTTATGAGATAACCGAATGAATGTTATAAATCAAGCACGTTAGTCTCACTTGATCGGTTGCCACGGAATTTTGATGTGATCAAAAGTCCGTCGCAATCACGTAGCGTACGCGGATACTCGCCGGGTAAACTTAATAGACAGCCCCACCCCATAGCCCCGACCAAGTGACTGTAGGAGAACCCCGTCGCTGAAAGCATCCGTTCGGGTGCTCGCGGCAGCGGTGTTCCGCCTTGGTGCACTTCGTCGACGGCGTCGGGGGGTGCGGCCGCCTACTAAAGTTTGCGACGAGCATTCGATCAGGATATCGGGAATCTTGTTGAATTTCCCGACTTGATATTGAAAAGTGTTTTCGATAATGAGACTAAAATGCGGGGTTTATAATTGTTAGGCATGTGATGTCTAAGGAATTCATTTGATTAGGCATGCGATGTCTAAAGAGGTTGCGGATTCCAACTGTTATAGTTTTACGCTTTCTTTTCTGTGACCGTAAGTGTAATGTGTGATATCGCCGGTTTCGTTGCTATATGTCAACGACAATTGGGATGCGCATATTTACTTACGTTGATGACATGTGATATTATGTGTTGCTGGATATGTTATATTGGATCGTCGTGTTCGAATAGCCGGGGGGTTTTTATGTGAGATGAGTGTTTTTCATTTTCATTCATGTAAAAACTTGTATGTAATATTCTTTTATTGGGGCACTTCCAGGTTGCGGAAGATGTCACCCTTTGTATATTATTTACTTTTCTGCACTAGGATAGACCCAAGGAGGGGAGCACAAGTAACCGGGTTCTGGAGTCCAGTAGGAGACCAACTCGAGAAGTCGAGTCCGGGTCTCCTAACTCTAGAATTGATAGGGTTGCTTGCCGCTCTCGTAGGGGTCTAGGGGTGTGGGTTTGGCTATTCATCGCGACCGTGAAATCCGTGTTTTATACTGGCTCGTATTGAAAACACGGACGTCCTAGTATATCCAATATTTCATATGATTCTTCTGCTGCGATATCTGTGATGTGATCATGTGATGTTCTGTGATGGATACTGTATATAGTATATATGATATATTATATAGATGTTACTTATGTTTTACACCCGCGCTAGCCCTGCCCCGCTCTGTCGTTAGTTACCTAACCTAACGGTGCACGAGGGGACATCGAGGCGAATGCGGATGGCATAAGTGTAAGTCGTATTTATCTGTGATGTTTAGGTACATAAATGATGGGACTTCATTAATGTGATTAATGAAATAAAAAGAAACCTAAGATGTTGTAGAATCGAATTTCAAAAATAAAACAGGTAGCTACAGTTCTTGCTTTGCACAGCGGTATATATGATATATCCAGCACCTTATTCGATGAGGAAAGGACCGAGATCCCTTCACCGGGAGTGACTCCTTTAGCAATAACTGGCAGATACTACACACTCGGTTTGACTTTTGATTGCTTTTAAGAGTTTTTGCTTTGCATAGTGGGATATATATGATATATCCCGCACCTCATTCGACGAGGAAAGGACCGACGATCCCTTCACCGGGAGTGACTCCTTTAGCAAAACTAGAAAAGCCTCAAAAACACTCCATTTCAAAATTCATTCGATCCTACAACGATATCAAGTTCATTACGCAATAGGTTTTCAGAAAAACCTGTCGTAGCCCTCCGTCATTTCAGATAAGTAGTAGTTAGTGTCCGTGCTGCGGTTGTTTGGCATGCGTCAAGGCGTAGTGTACGGTAGCTAACTAGTGCTCATCTGCTAGCATACGATGCGATTGGATTAGGGTATTCGTTCGGCGTTGTTTGGCATGCGTCAAGGGTCGTGCGGGTGGGTTTAATTCAATCAAGAAATGTACGGGTTGAACTTGACTAGCGGATTATGGGTTGTTTGGCATGCGTCAAGGTCATAGCACGCTAGGGGCAAAATATTATCGGGAATTTCAAGTGTTGAAATTTGCAATGAGATTGCATACCTTCTATGTGATAGTTGGATCCCGATACCCGCTGCGAGTAATTGTTACTCCTGGGAGAGTTTTACACATTACAATTAGCCGATCAAGTAGGTGTCTAGAAAGGTGTTAACGGGGTTACGCCTCTGGGAAAACGAGGTTTACATTAATTAGGTTCATGCGAAAGCACGGGGGACCTCCCTCAAAGTACCGACACTGGCCTGGCTGAAAGATTGGCGAACTTGTAGTGTGTAATTAATCCCGGCTAGTCTTTCCTTTTAGGGTTTGAAGGAAGATTTGATAAAAAGCAGTGGGAGCCATCCTGATTAGATAAAATAATAACCAATCTATTCTTGCAAGAGCGCACGCTGAGTGTTTTCTTCTCTCTCTCTCCAGGTAGCGACCATATCATGCCTTAATCAAAATAATAATACGGATATTTGACCGAACCCGCTTGTTATACTGAGCTGGGGAACGTTGGTCCCGCTCCAACTTATAATTGTTATAAGACAGAGCAGGAAATTGGGGATTACCAGAATTCCCGTGCCGCCCAAACGAAGAGAGTGCATGCTGATGCATCATCTTCGGGTGTGTTCATTATACAGAACTGTTTCTCAGTATTCTTTACGTCCTGGGTATGTGATACCAGATCAGGATCCCGCATATGTAATTTGTTACATGGGCTACAGATAGGTAAAGAACTGAGAACGGGTGATAAGTTTCATGAGGCAGAAAACGGGGCAAGTGTTGCAGCCAAGTCTGTTGGTCACTGTCACCCTGTATTACCAATACATTGATTCTGAACAAATGTTATTAGATACCGAACCTGATATACAAAATCATATCACTCTCTTTATTAGTAAAGAAATGATAAAATTTTGTATTGTTGGATAATGTTTTGAACATTTCCTATATCAAAATTTGATCGGTTCAGGCACGTTATCTAAAAGCATTGATGTTCTAAATCAAACTACAGTTCTTTAGTATACGGAACACACACAAGAGGAAGAGTTCAGAAATGAACGAATCCTTCTTGAGGTATTGTAGACTAGGTCATATCAATGCGACCCGACTAGCTGAAGTTACATTTAGATGAATATTTAAATCAGTTTGAATTTACATCTTGTGAAACTTGCCAGTCATGTCACAGAGATAAGATGACTATAGCTCCGTTTACTGGAAACAGAGAAAGAGTTATTGAACTCTTGGGATGATACATGTTGATGTATGTAAGGTCTCCTGTCTACAAATGCCAAGACCGGTTCTTTGTACTTCATTACATTCTCTGATAATCTCTCAAGATTCAGACCTATGTTCCTGTTGAAACACAAGTCCGAACCTTTTGAGATATTCACGGAATATAAGTTAGAAATAGATAACCAAATACGGGTAAAAGTATTATGTCCTTTGATGTGATCAAGGAGGAGAATACTTGAGCATGAAATTCCTGGACTTTTCTAAAGGAGAATGAGATTCTCTCTCAGCATTACTCCTCCGTATACACCATAGAACGATGGTATATCGGGGCGGAGCAATAACACCCTATGTGATAAGGTGTGCTCTATGATGAGTACTACAGAGTTACCTATTTCCTTTTGGGAGTTATGCAGTTGAGAAGTTGCATACCTATTGAATACGGTTCCAATCAAATCAATTGCCTACCGCTTCATATGTGATATGGAAAGGGAAGAGCCCATATCTTAAGTTAGTTAAGATTTGGGGTTGTCCGGCCTATGTCTAAAAGCAAAATCCGAACAAGCTCGAGGCAAAGTCTGTAATGTAGAACTGGAAAGGTTCCAGCTATACAAACAACAGCAGATGATTTGGTAGAACCAAAGGATTCAGTAGATACCAACGAACCTCAGCCTCTCCGCCGATCTAGTAGGGTTTTCTCACCCACCTGAGAGATACTTCGGTTTCTCGATGACAGTGGGAGCGAGGATTGCATCATGAGATGATGACCCAACTAGTTTCGAGCTGGCCATCAGGAGTGAGGACTCTGTAAGAATGGCTGGATGCTTAGCGATCTGAGATGGAATCCATGTACACCAACAAAGTATGGACTTTCGTTGCTATATCTGAAGGGTTAAATCCCCATCAGGAGCAAGTATATCTTGAGAAGATTACTTGGTCTAGATGGAAAAGTTGAGACTTTCAAAGCTAGACTTGTTAAAGCTTTTCGTCATCGACCAGGCGTGGATAATGATGAAATCTTTTCAAGTGGCTATGCTTAAGTCCATCCAGATCCTACTTGCCACGGCTACATACCATGACTACGATATCTGGCGGTTGGGTGCCATGACTGCTTTTCTAAAATGATGTTTTAGAATAGAGCGTCTATAAGTACACAGCCAGAGTGCCTCGTAGACAGTGGGAGCAGCGGAAACGTGTGCAAGATGTTTTATGTGATAAAGCAGGCATCGCGGAGTTGGAACGTCTGTTTTGATGAAGTAGTCAAAAAGTTTGACTTCGTCAAAATGGTAGATGAACCTTGTATATACAAAAAGGTAGTAGGGAGTATGGTGACGATCCTCGTAGAGTACGTGGATGACATACTCTTGATAGGGAAAGAGTTTCCTATGCTACGCTCGATCAATCTCCGCTTATCACAAGAATTCTCCATAATAGGATCAAAGTGATACCTCCTAAATCCTGGATTTTGGATCTATGCGATAGATCTAATTGGATGTTAGGATTCTCACTAGTTGTAGTGAGATGGTATCAATCGATCCTGGGGAGAATCACTGGAAAGGGTTCCAGAGTGATAAGGATGACTGGATGTCAGTCACAGGCATTTTCTTTACCCTTGGTAAAGGGACGGTATGTTGGAAGAGTTCCAAGCTAGATACCGTGGCATACTAGACGATTAAAGGCTGAATATGTCACTACTTAAGATGCTACCAAAGAGGCTGTCTGGGTGTATATTAGTTCATGAGATGAACTTAGTTCCTCCCATTGTGTGACAATGGAGTTGTGGCTTATGCCAAGGAACGTCCGTCCCATCGGTGATCCAGACATATTCTAAGGCAGTATCACCTGATCATGGAGATGGTTGATCTCCAGGGTGATCAAGGTGAGGAGAGTTGACTCAGAGAACAACACGGCGGATCCACTCACAAAGGCCTTTTCCCAAATAGAGACTTTTATGGGATGGTTGAGTATGAGATACTACAACCACTGCTATCAGATGGCCCTAGTGCAAGTGGGAGATTGTTAGTTATATGTATGCCCTAGAGGCCATTACTGTACATTGGATGTATATTGTAGTGGATGCTGGGACATATATAGGGAGGACTTTCTTGCTCGACATGATAGTATGCTATCTGGTTGCTCTTTACCTTAATGTGTACAATGATTGTCTCTCTGTTACATGTTGGTAAAGCCCTTAGGATGTGTACTTGACTAACTGGACTATGATGCGGATCATACTAGTGGGGACATGGTAGTCCATAAGTACATCCTTCAAAGTCCCTAGTCATGGGTATATCGAGACAGGGCATCGATATACCAGAGTAGACTAGCATATACCTTCTCGACCCATACAGATGGGCGATGGATGATCCCATATCCATTGATGTTTGACATCAGAGATGATATACGGGTGCTCAGTGGAGACTGGGTACACTGGACGGACTCGCCGAGAACTCCCAGATGGTATTATACCTTACGTCAGATGGAGGTTCTCTGGTGACACTGGTACAGAGTAGTCTGTTGACCCGAGATCGTCATAGAGTCTTATGTGGTTCCCACTGTGCTTTGATTTCCACCTTACCACGTCCAAGAAGGCGTGCAAAACGGTGGTTTTTGGGTACAGTCCCGAATCACATGGAGACAATGAGCGATAGGAGGGGATTCGTCTCTCTCGGTATAGGGAGTTGATGTTGCGCTGTGTTCGATTGGCTATAACCGGAAATCCCTGGCCAGGGTTGCTGAGATTTACTGGTAAGTGTTACCAGTAGTTTCTCGAACTGTTATAGACCTCATATCGACACGACTTATCGAGCTATTGGGGTCTGACGTTTACCACCCCTAGGCGAGATATGCGACATATCAGACGATCAGACCGGACTGTACGGTAGTGTTACTGGTTGGATTCACAGGAGTGTGAGCGGGCTTGCTCGTCGATCTTCTGATCGCTCAATACCCGGGTGGCCGTTACGTTTAGCAGACCGCTTGCGGCTTGTAGGTGTTTGATATGATCATCACCTGCTGCCGGCATATTGACGAGTCTTTAGAGTCCTACACAGAGGTTTCCTGGCTCAAGCGAAACGAAATAGGAGCGCATATGAGATACGTGCGGGACCGAGAATAATGCGTGTATGTGATACCGTATTCCATTCTCGCGATTTGTGACAGTGATCGGTTATATGCGATATAGCCGGGTTATCGGATCAAGTGTTGATTCGATAAGTTGTTACTATTGATACTAGTCGGTTATGTGCGACATGAACGGATCATTGAATCAATTGTTGATTTAATGATTTATTGTATAATTATATATATTTGATATATTTCTTTGCATTAACTAGTATTGCTTCACATTAATAGGATTTTCTCACTTGATGCACATTGTATATGTGATATATTTTTGTGCACCTTTTTGTATCATGTTTGATGATACATGCTCACAAGGGTTTGTGTAAAGATTAAACCATGGTTGTATAATGGTTGGGGTTTTCTTTTGCTTAATCATTTATTTATTTTGTTTATTTATTTTGCAAAATAAATGAATGGTGGCTTTCTTTGGATGCTAGTTGAAGTTTCATGAAGCTTTGACTATGTGACCATTTTGTCTCATGCTTAACCCTAACCACTTCACTTAACCTTGGTTCATTCTCTACACTTAACCATGGTAACTATTATGATAAGAATGAATGGGATTATCTTTTCAAGTTAATCTTTTTTATTCTATCATAATATTATCATCATCTTCTTCTTCTTCTTCAAGATGAAGAACCTTGACTTCATCAATGGTGATTGATGAAAAAGAGTGAAAAATCCAATTGTAAAGTGAACCCACCTCCTATTTCTTCATCCTCTACTTCTTGCCAAGTAGTATAGGGTGTTTCCTTCACAAGTTTTCATGGCTTGGTGAAGTTGGAGCTTGATCTTGTGATGCCTCGACGTAGATCATCTTCGGCACGAAGCCAACGACCTTGCCCGCCAATTTCTCCGATGAAGCCGATGCTTGAGCCCGGGTTTCCATTTGGACAGCGAGGAGACTTCATTGCGGAGCTATGGAGGTGGAGGACCGGATCTACAAAGGTTGTATTTCCGTTCTCTTAGTAAAGTAGTTTACTAGTTGCATCTTTCGCCTAGACATCTAGTTAACGATCCGTATTAGAGTTTCTCGGCACCCGTAAAATTTGAAATTGGCATGGTTGATGCCTTGTGAGACCTCTTGAGAGTGCCTAGGAACCCTACATGTTCATTACCAAGAACTGTTTCTCAGTATTCTCTACGTCCTGGGTACGAGATACCGGATCAGGATCCCGCATATATAATATGTTACATGGGATACAGATAGGTAGAGAACCGAGAAAGGGTGATAAGTTTCAAGAGTTGGAAACGGTGCAAGTGTTGCAGCCAAGTATGTTGGCAGTTATCACCCTGTATTACCAAATACATTGATTCTGAATGAATGTTATTAGATACCGAAGCTGATATACAATATCATATCAGTCTCTTTATTTAGTAAAGAAGGATATAATTTTGTATTGTTGGATAATGTTTTGAAAATTTCCTATATCAAGAGTTGATCGGTTCAGGCACGTTATCTACAAGCATATACGTTCTAAATCAAACAACAGTTCTTAACGTACAAAACACACACAAGAGGAAGAGTTCAAAAATAAACGAATCCTTCTTGAGGCATTGTAGACTAGGTCATATAAATGGGACCCGACTAGCTAAGTTACATTTAGATGCATATTTAAATTAGTTTGAATTTACATCTTTTGAAACTTGCCAGTCATGTCATAAAGATAAGATGACCATAGCTCTGTTTATTGGAAACAGAGAAAGAGTTAGATGAACTCTTGGGATTGATACATGATGATGTATCTAGGTCCCCTGTCTACACATGCCAGGAACGGTTCTTTGTACTTCATTACATTCACTGATGATCTCTCAAGATTCGCACATGTGTTCCTGTTGAAACACTGTTCTGGACCTTTTGAGATATTCAAAGAATATAAGTTAGACGTAGAGAACCAAAAATAAGTATAAGTATTATTTCCTTTGATGTGATCAGGGAGGAGAATACTTGAGCACGGAATTCCTGGACTATTCTAAAGGAGAATGTGATTCTCTTTCAGCATTACTCCTCTGTATACACCACAGAACGTTGGTGTATCGGGGTGGAGCAATCGCACTCTATGAGATATGGTGTGCTCTATGATGAGTACTACTGAGTTACCTATTTTCTTTTGGGGGTTATGCACTTGAGAAGCTGCATACCTATTGAATAGGGTTCCAACCAAATCAGAAGCCTACCACTCCATATGTGATATGGTATGGGAAGAGCCCATCTCTTAAGGATGTTAAGATTTGGGGTTGTCCGGCCTATGTCTAAAAGCAAAATCCGGACAAGCTCGAGGAAAGGTCAGTTCTATAGAAGTTTGTTGGGTATCCCAAGCATTCGCAAGGGAATATCTTCTACCCCACTGAGAAACAAAAAGTGTTTTATTTCTCAGTATACCACCTTTTGGAAAGGGAATTTCTTGTGAAGAAATTAGTGGTCAGGAGGTAGAACTGGAAAGAGTTCCAGCTATACAAACTGCAGCTGATGATTTGGTAAACCCGGAGGATTCAATGGTTCACAACGAACCTCAGCCTCTCCGCCGATCTAGTAGGGTTCCTCACCCACCTGAGAGATACTTCGGTTTACTCTATGACAGTGGGAGCGAGGATTGCATCATGAGATGCTGACCCAACTAGTTTCGAGCAAGCCATCTGAAGTGGGGACTCTGTAAGAATGGCTGGATGCTAAGTGATCTGAGATGGAATCCATATACACCAACAAAGTATGGACTTTGGTTGCTTTATCTGAAGGGTTAAATCCCCATCAGGTGCAAGTATATCTTGAGAAGATTACTTGGTGTATATGGAAGAGTTGAGACTTTCAAACCTAAGACTTGATGTAAAAAGGTTCTCGTCATAGACCAGGTGTGGATAATGATGAAACCTTTTCTAATGCCTATGCTTAAGTCTATCCAGATCCTACTTGCCATTGCTATATACCATGACTACGATATCTGGCGGTTGGGTGTCATGACTGCTTTTCTAAATAGTGATTTAGAAGAGAGCGTCTATAAGTACACGGCCAGAGGGCTTCGTAGACAGTGGGAGCAGCGGAAACGTGTGCAAGTTGCTTTATGAGTTAAAGCAGGCATCGCGGAGTTGGAACATCTGTTTTGATGTGGTAGTCAAAGAGTTTGACTTCATCAAAATGATAGATGAACCTTGTATACACAAAAAGGTAGTAGGGAGTATGGTGGTGATCCTTGTATTGTACGAGGATAACATACTCTTGATAGGAAAGGAATTTCTTATGCTACACTTTGTCAATCTTCTCTTATCACATAGATTCTTCATATAGGATCAAGGTGATACCTCCTAAATCCTGGGTTTTTGGATCTATGAGATAGATTTAAGTGGTTGTTAGGATTCTCACTAGATGTAATGAGATGGTATCAATCGATCCTGGGGAGAATTACTGGATAGCTTCCAGGGTGGTAAGCTCGGCTGAATGTCAGTCACAGGCATTGTCTTTATCCTCAGTGGAGGGACGGTATGTTGGAAGAGTTCCAAGCTAGATATCGTGGCATACTAGATGATAAAGGCTGGATACATGGCTACCTAGCATGCTACCAAAGATGTAGTCTGGATATATATTAGTTCATGAGATGAACTTCGTTCCAACCATTGTAAGACAATGGAGTTGTGGCTTTGGCCTAGGAACCTTCGTCCCATCAGAGATCCAAACATATTCTTGGGCAGTATCACCTGATCATGGAGATGGATGATCTCCAGAGAGATCAAGATTAGGAGATTAGACACAGAGGACAACAGGGCAGATCCACTCACAAAGGCCTATTCCAAGGAGAGACTTTTATGGGATGGTTGAGTATGAGATACTTCAACCACTGCTGATTGTTGGGTATGAGATACTACAACAGATGGCCCTAGTGCAAGTGGGAGATTGTTAGTTATATGTATGCCCTAAAGTCCATTACTGTACATATGATGTATATTGTAGTGGATTCTTGGACATATATAGGGAGGACTTTCTTGCTCGACATGATAGTATGCTATCTGGTTGCTCTTTATCTTAACATGTACACTTATTGTCTCTATATTATATGTTGATAAAGCCCACAGGATGAGTACTTGACTACCAGGACTATGATGCAGATCATACTAGTGGGGATGGAGTACTCGCTAAGTACATCCTTCAATTTTTCCTAGTCATGGGTGTATCGAGACAGGGCATCAATATACCATAGTAGACTAGCATATAGCTTCTCGACCCATGCAGATGGGCGATGGATGATCCCATATCCATTGGTGTTTGACATCAGAGACAGTATACGGGTGCTCAGTAAAGACTGGGTACACTGGACGGACTCGCCGAGAACTCCCAGATGGTATTATACCTAACGTCAGATGGTAGTTCTCTGGTGACACTGGTACAGGTTAGTCTGTAGACCCGAGATCGTCATAGAGTCTTGTGTAATTCCCACTGTTTTTTGATTTCCACCTTACAACGTTCAAAAGAACGTGCAAAATGGTGGCTTTTGGGTACAGTCCCGAGTCTCATAGAGGCAACGAGCGATAGGAGGGGTTTCGTCTCTCCCGGTATTGGGAGTTGATGTTGCACTGTGCTCGATTGGCTATAACAGAAAGTCCTTGGCGAAGGCTGCTTCAGAGATATACTGGTAAGTGTTATCAGTAGCTTCTCGACCCGTTATGAGACTCATATCGACACGACTTATCGAGTTACTGGGGTCTGACGTTTACCAACCCTAGACGAGATATGCGACATATCAGACGAAGAGACCGGACTGTACGGTAGTGTTACTGATTGGATTCACAGGAGTCTGAGCAGGCTTGCTTGTTGATCTTCTAGAGGCTCAATACCCAGGTGGCCGTTACGTTTAGCAGACCGCTTGCGGCTTGTGGGTGTTTGATATGATCATCACCTACTGCCGGCATATTCATGAGTCTTTAGATTCCTACACATGGGTTTCCTGGCTCAAGCGAAATGGAGTAGGAAAACATATGTGATATATGCGGGACCGAGATTAATACGATATGTGATACCATATTCTATTCTCGCAATATATGACATTGGTCGGTTATATGCGATATAGCCGGGTTATCGGATCAAATATTGATTCGATAAGTTGTTGCACATGATATTTGTCGGTTATAGCCGGATTTTTAAATCAAGAGTTGATTTAATAATTTAATGTATAATTATATATTTGATATATTACATTACATTAACTAGTATTAGCTCACTTATGATTTCTTTTCTCACAAGATTGTGCATTTTGTATATATGTGATATATGCAAGTGTACAAGTTTGTGTCATGCTTGATGATACAAACATGATGGGTGTATGAGACTTAAACAATATTAAGGTTAAATTATGGTTTATTTATTTCTTAAAGAATAACAAAAGAGAGGTGACTTAGTCAAAGTTCTCAAGCTTGCTTGAAGCTTGTAGAAACATTGACAAAGTCAACTCTTTTGTCATTCCTTAGGATATTTCTTAACCCAACCCTTAACCTTACACCTTGGTTAATTCTCTACATGAGTTAAGCATGATGACTTAACTCACCCATGGTTACATAATTCATTTGGATGAATTATTGACTTGAGTTCATCTTCATCTTCTTCTTCTTCCTCCTCCTAAAAAAGCTTTCTAGCTCTAATGGAGTTATGAGAAAAAGTGTGAGACAATCAATTCTAAAGTGAGCCCACTTCCTACTTCATCATTCTCTACTACTTGCCATTTAGTATAGGGTGTTCTCTTCACAAAGTTCTTAACCTATTGAAGAAATAGCTTAGGTTAGTGTCTCCTCGACGTAGATGATCTTCGCCCTCGAAGTCATCGAAGCAAGCATGTTCGTTTCTTTGCGGAGCCTCTCTAGAGTCCGGAGTTTATGATCGCAGCGAAGGGGACTTCTACACGGAGCTATTGAAGTGAAGGATCGGTCTACAAAGGTTGTATTCCTTGCTCACTTCTTATTGCAAAGTGTTTGCATATTACTTTCCGTATATTTCTAGTTTACGATTCTTGTTAGGGTTAGCTAAAATGGCAAATTTTTGAATTTGGCATGGACGATACCTCCCGAAACCTTGCTGCCGTCGTAGGCAACCCTTCATATAGAGCCTTGAATGAAGTCACTATAAAGAACAAGTATCCACTCCCGCGCATCGACGATTTATTCGATTAGCTAAGTGGATCTTGTGTCTTCTCTAAGCTAGATCTTCGTTCAGGTTATCATCAGGGGAAGGTCAAGGAAGATAATATTCATAAAATGGCTTTCAGAACTCGTTATGGACATTACGAATTTCTAGTGATGCCATTTTGAGTGACCAACGCACCAGCAATATTCATGAACCCGATGAATCAAGTTTTCCGGGAGTACTTAGACAAGTTCGTTGTTATCTTCATCGACGACATCCTGATGTATTCCAAGAGTCGGAATGAGCATGCCGAACACCTACGAGTTGTCCTGGAAACTCTACGACAACATCAGCTCTATGCCAAGTACAGCAAGTGCGAGTTTTGGCTAAATCAAGTTGGTTTTCTTGGACATATCGTATCAGGTGATGGAATCTCTTTGGATCCAGCGAAAGTTTCAGCAGTAAAAGAATGGCCGACACCAAAGTCAGTGAAGGACATTTGAAGTTTCTTAGGTCTAGCTGGATATTACAGAAGGTTCATTGAAGGCTTTTCTAAGATAGCAACACCCCTGACCAAGCTCACACGTAAACATGAAGAATTTGTGTGGTCAGAAGCATGCAAACAAGCTTTCGTAGAACTCAAGTCAAGGTTGACATCGGTGTCTATTCTCATTATACCGGATTAGTCTGGAGGTTTCAAAGTGCATTGCGATGCATCCGGTAAGGGATTAGGATGTGTTCTACATCAGCACGGTAAAGTTGTGGCTTATGCTTCAGGACAACTAAAGACACATGAACGCAATTATCCAACACATGATTTAGAGTTGGCAGCCGTTATCTTTTCTCTTAAGATTTGGCGCCATTATCTTCTTGGTGAATGAGTGAACATATACACAAATCACAAGAGTCTGAATATGTGTTTACTCAGAAGGAGTTAAATATGCGGCAGAGACGATGATTAGAACTCATGGCGGACTTTGACATCAACCTGCAATATCACCCAAGGAAGGTGAATGTGGTACCTGATTCTCTTAACCGCCAACCATTAGCAATGCATCACTGCTTAGTGGAAGCTACAACAAGACTTGCATCAGATGGAGATTGAAGTAGTCATAGCAGGTAAAGCTTCAAGTTTGATGAATTTACAAGTTCAATTTACCATTGTCAATCAGATCAAAGCAGCTCAAGAAAGTGATGCTAAGTTGCAAAAGATCAGAGAACAAGTGGAGAATGGACACAGAACAGATTTCATCATCCATGAAGATGGATCTTTGAGATACGGCAGCAGATTGTGTGTACCAAAAGGTTCTGTTCGGGAAGAGTTAATGAAAAAAAGCTCACAACTCTCCCTAATCAGTACACCCTGAAGGTAAAAAGATGTACAAAGATCTACGTCAGAATTACTGGTGACATGGAGTGAAGCGTGATGTAGCCAGAAGCGTCGCTTAATGCTTTGTGTGTCAGCAAGTAAAGGCTGAACCTCAGAGGACAGCTGGACTACTTCAACCGTTACCTATCCCAGAATGGAGGTGGCAACACATCACAATGGATTTTGTGACTGCGCTCCCTCACAGCACAAAGGGTAACGATGCGGTATGGGTCATTGTGGATCGACTCATAAAGTCGGCTCACTTCATCCCATTTCGAGTTAGCCAATCAACTGAGACACTAGCAAAGAAGTACATGGAGGTAAGAATCCACTTATGATTTAAAACTCTTCATAATCTACTATCTCTGATACCCATGAACTCATACAGGAAATTATGAGACTTCGTGGAGTACCGGTCTGCATTGTCTCCGATCGTGACACGAGGTTCCGATCGCAATTTTGGCAGAGTCTGCAAGCGAGCTTGGGAACAAGTCTGAACTTCCGCACGGCTTATCATCCACAAACAGATGGTCAGTCTGAGCGAACTATTCAGATCTTTGAGGATATGCTCAGAGCATGTATGTTAGACTTCGGAGGATCGTGGGAAGATCACCTAAATCTTGTGGGGTTTTCGTACAACAACAGCTACCAAGCAAGCATAGGAATGGCACCTTTTGCAATGCTATATGGAAGTAAGTGTAGATCACCATTAAGTTGGGACAACATCGGAGATAGGGAACTCCTTGGACCTTAGATGACAGTAGCAACGGTTGATGTGGTTCGTACTATCAGAGAAAAGATGCGCATAGCCCAAGATCGACAGAAGCACTGGGCTGATGCAAAGCGACGTCGCTTAGAGTTCCAGGCAGGAGATCATGTATTCTTAAAGATATCTCCGAACCATAGAGTGATTCGATTTGGAAGACGCGGTAAGCTAATTCCAAGATACATTAGACCGTTCGACATACTCGAACGAGTCGGTGAAGTGGCATACCGCTTAGCACTTCCACCTTCATTGGAAGGAGTGCATAATGTGTTCCACATATCCCAACTTAGAAGGTATGTAAGTGACCCCAGCCACATTCTCGATCATTCCAAGCTCACTGTACAGCCTGACTTATCTTGTGAGCAACAACCTATGGAGATCCTGGACAGGAAAGTGAAGCCACTTCGGAACAAGGAAGTCAACTTGGTTCGAGTGATGTGGAGAAAAGACACTCCAGGGGAATCGATATGGGAAAGGGAAGATGAGATGCGAGCAAGATATCCTCACCTCTTTGTAAACCAGTACTTAAAATAAAATTTGTAAATTTCGAGGACGAAATTTTTGTAAGGAGGGTAGACTGTAACAACTCCAATTTAGTGTACAATAATTTGTTTAAAATTTAATGTATAATTGGGGTATTTGCATTTACTGTGAGTACTATAAGTAATTTGTTTGCTTTTTAATAGCAAAAAGGAGCTTGTAGCTCATTGGTAAGACCTTGCACTGCTGAACTAAAGCACCAGAGTTCAAATCCCATCCCCCACATTATTTTTCAATATTGGTTTCTTTTAAATTTTTAGATGTCCAAGGGTCTATACGTGCATAACTCGTAAAAACCCCACGTCACACTAAAACCAAACTGGACCAGGGGTAAGACCAAACGACGACGGCCAATTGACAGCAATCCCATGCCCGACTCGGCCTGACTCGGCCGGCGGATCAGCCGACTCGGCCGCCGCCGCCGGCCGAAATCGGCTGGATCGGGTTGGGTCCAACATGAAAGTTCTGTCTTTTGGCCTTCTTAACTCCCCTGTACACTTTAAATTTTCTGAAAATTAACAAAGCCCTTTCAAATCTTAATAAATCCCATTTTTAATACAATTTAATACATTTTTTCTTTACACCCTTTCACCTACCATAAACCCTAGATTACCTTATAAATACCACGCCAAAACACACACCCCTCACTCATAATTCTGTCCAAACTCTTAAGAAAACTCTATAGAATTTTAGTGTGCAATTGGAGTTAGCAAAGGGCGAAGCTCCGGCGAATTTCCGACAACGATCCGAGGAGCTCCCGGCGACGAAACGATGCACTGGCGCCTCATACCGCTTCCTCTCCCTCTTCTCTTGACTCTAAACCCGTAAGTCCCACCTTCTTCATCTCTAATCTATTCTTAAAACTTCTTTTACTAAAACCCGACGGAAGCGGAGTTAAATCCGACTTCCGATTCGGTTTTCTTTATAAAGTTCAATTTTCCTTAACACAACCATAATAAACCCTTACATCATGACTATTAATCATTAACAAAACATGTTGAACAAGTTTCATAGCAAAATATTTCATTAACTTTTACCGCTTTTTTCAGTAAAATACCATGTAGTATAGTTTCGACTTTAAAACATCATTAATCTTGCTATACCTTTAAGTAGATCACGAGGTAATGACCTACCTCCTCACAAGACTCATATGCAACATAGCATAATACCTTTGGGAAATATAGATTCGGGAAATACCGTTTTACATAAAACTACCTTAAACTAATAAAAATTATTTTCACAAGATTACGTATTTTTACAAATCTTTGCAAAGCGCCGCTACAACCCATTTTTGGGGAACCCGACTGGGATGGTGTGGATTATCGCACATCCCTGGGCTTAGTAGTGCGAGATTCAGACCTTCGCAAGGAGCATTCATGTCACGACCCGAAATGGCACGTGACTGGCACTTGAATCATATGAAGTCTATAGGACCCCATCTAATTCAAGTAAGCCAAAATCCCAGAAATCTAAACCATTTAAAAGAAGAAAGTGAAATAAAACTTGTTTAAAAGTTTGCATATAAATCATTTTGAAAGTCGTAGTGAATATTTTTAAAACATCAAGTCTTTTCCGAAAATTTCGGCAGAGTCTCCTTTGTAAATATTGACCCCAAACGGGTACAACATGAATAATATACATAAATGAATAAAGGCATCTCCAAGCGGGAGCTAGCTCTTTGCTAATTGGCGGATACAACCACGCAAGCAATATAATATACAACGCCGAAGGGAGAGGATCAAAACTCAGAATGAAATAATACTTCTAAAATGTACGTGTCATGGCAATTACCGATGATGATCTGTGCGAGCCGGCAAGCGTGTGTACGTGGAGCATACGCATCATCGGTAATGGTGCTGGTGTCCTAACCACAGGTTTCATAATAACTAGCGAAATACAAATAAGTATGCAATACTATGCGAACAACAAGAATAAATGGCAAATGAATAGTAAATGCAAGAATAAGAAAATATACATTCCTATATACAAGTCATACAGTTTTTGGTATCTGAAATCGCACAAATCGTGGTGTTTAGAAAATAGGGCTACAGTGTTTTAAAGAAAATATACGTCCTTTAAAATATCCGTAGTATCCCTTGGTCTGTCTTAAAATACTCACGATTCGTTAGTTTAGAAATAAGTATGACTCGCCTAGATCTAAGCTCTACTAAGTAAACTACAGGACTAAACTAAGAGACTAATCAAAAGGGTAAGGAAATCCACCTAAGTCTGAGTCGATATTTATATCTAGTAATCGGTGATCCCGTCTCAATAGTATCACGTATGATACAATATATAATATGATATCCTCGAGTCAAGAGTGCGGATCTATCATCATAATTATATCTCGTACGGTAAATATATCGTACGGCATCCCAAATGTGGGTATGGGTCGAATATCACATTTATCTCATTATTCATCTGGTATCCTTATCATCGTATCCTGAATTAGGGGTACTGATCTAAAATCTAGTACATCCCGATACCATCAACATATATATATGCGTGTGTATGAAAACACATCGCCTAAAGATCCGCTATAATATCATGTCGTATCTCAAAATACGAACCAAGTCACATCACCGATATCATGGCATCATGCCCAATCACATCGACTCATCTCCAAGTACCATATACTATCCTCATCATCCATGTATATGTATACATACACACACACACACACATACATACTCACATACATATATGTATATATATATATATCCCCATATACGCACAAGAAAGTAAAATGGATGCGTGCGTGTGTGTGCGTGTGTGCAAATCTTAACTCTAGGGTTTCGCGACTAAGAAGCTAAACTAAGTTGCTTCTAATTACACTAAAAATAACCCATGAACACCTAAAACCTCTTGATACACAATACACACACACACACACATACGTATTCGTACTACGAAACTGCGGGGTTGCTATACGCCATCCACCCAACTTCCCCCGTAAATATATATCTACTCACCTTGATCCTCGATTACCGAAGTCGATGTCGCCATCCTCCTCTTCATCATCCGAAAATCACGTGGGGGTACCTATAAGCATACACACATTGCATCGTAAACAGAAATCGCTCACGAAAACCAAAATGGCACGCGGGACACACATAGGTTAGAACCTACGGCAAATGCATGCAAGATCAACCAAACAACTCTCGATATCGACGTACAAACGTCAAGTGATAGAGATAAAACACAAATACCAAAGTTCAAGTTCACAGAATTCATAAACCGAAATCAGAAACTATGAAAAACACTTCCAAATTTTACCCCAGGTGAAATTAGCCAATTTTGCATATGTGGAGGGTCTAGTTATCTGACATAGGAACCACAAAACAAGCAAGAGGCCTAGGGGACAAGTCCTGGCCGCAGTTTGCGGCCAGAAGGAAATAATTGGCGGCCAGGGTGAAAGGGTTGGGTCTCGGGTCTTCAGGGTACACTCTAAATCACCTGCACACATCTCAGTAATAGCTAAATACTTTTCAGGTGCCCCGGGTCATAGCAGTTCTCTAATTACCCTCAAAATTCCCACAATCTTCCGATATCAGGGTTTCTAAGTTCATGGCTTGGGGCTTAAATATCTAGTTTTGTCCAAAATTCTAACACTAAAGGGGTTTTAGATCACTACCAAACCTTAATTACACTATCTCAATTCAAGAATCCCTCAAACCTCTTCTTGGAATTTTCAAACCTCAATTAATCACTTCTACACTAACATGGAAGCTAAAGTGAATGAAATACTATACTAATGGTAAAAGAATTACCTCATTTAGCAACTCAAGAAAATTCTTGAGTTGCCCCAAGTCTCCAAAATCCAATTTTTCTTGGTCCATCATGCTTGTAGTGAGCTTGTGCATATTTTTATTGAAGGGATTATGGTGTTTTGGTATGGACTTTGGGTTGTGTGACGAGGTGGAGATGGTGGAGGGAAGAGGGCAGCAAAGGTTGAGGAGGGGGAGAAGAAAATATGAAGATGATGAAGTGAAACAAGGAACCATGATTCAAGGAGACCCCTCACCCTCTCTCTCTCTCTCTCCAAAGCCCATACCTCCATGTCCCCAATTCTTTATTCTATTTCATTTTCTTTTCTTTTCTTTATCTTTTCATTTTCTTTTCCTTTTCATTTTCAAAAACAAAGCCATGCTTGGAAAAATTAATCGTTTTTAGCATTAACATAGAATATAATTAATTATATAAAAGTCTATGAATGCTCCATTCTAAAAATCTCTTTCAATTTCAATAATTAACAAAATTTCCAAATATTTCCCAAATTTATCGGTATATAATTATACCGTATCATTAAAATATTCTTAATATTTATTATTAATTATATAAATTCCCAAAAATAATATTTTATTTTTCTGAAATGTTACAATCTTCCCCCCCTTAAATAAATTCGGTCCCCGAATTTAAATTTAAATCTCTCAAATACTAAAACATTTCGGTAAAAAGATCAAGTCGTCGGGGCTCCGAAATCATAAATACATAAAACGTATCGTAGCGCAATGTATGCGCATGAAAACGAGTGTATAACTAAAAATCAAGACTCCGTCAAGCATCCCGCAATCATCGAAGTTATGGTGAAGACACCAATGTCAAAGTCCAATACGAAAACCAACATGATATACATCAAACTATACATGTACGCGTCGTTAAAACATCTGAAAGAAATACATGCCAAACTCTTTTCCAATCACTGTGCAATGCGCATATCACGGCACATGTGGCGGAAGTCTATTGTAAGAAAATAGCTATATATATACACCCTTTGTTTAACATACATGTCCCGCCGTTTTGAAAAATAATTTAGAAGGGTTTCCTTTGTTAAATGTCTCGTGTCATCTCGGACACGAAGGTAAATACTGAGACTATAGCTCCTTTTTGGAAATCCCTTCGATAACTATTAATGTATGCAAAATATGTTCAGGAACTGTTCTCGGACTAGTCCTGCTTAGTCACTATACCAAATAGTAATTATAATAAAAACATACTCCTCAAAGAAAATCAATCCCAAAATGTATATAAGAATGTCACGTGCATCTGGTACGCACGGAAATCAAAATCAATGAATGTGTCATACATGTGCACAGAAACAAAATCTAAGTGCAACGGGTATGTATGAAAACACCTATCAAGGGCAACGGGTGTGCCTGACAGCAATATTAGGTGCATCTGATATGCACGAAGAATACCGATTTAGTGCATCTGGCGTGCATCAAAATCGCATCAAGCGCGTCAAGTATGCGCAAGAATACAAATCAAGTGCACAAGGTGTACGAAAACAATATCGAATATCATAATTGAAATCGACGGTATATAACAAATCTTAATCCAAATCAGGTATACCGCAGTATATAATTTCACAACCATATGCATCAGCGTGCACAAAATCGAGTAAAAATACTGATGCATGAAAACTACACCGAAGGCACAAGTCAAATCACATACATACCATAAGCATGAAATCAAAATCAAACATCTCAAATAACATCAAATCAAAGTCGAGTGCAACTGTGGTGCACAAAATCTCAATCATGCAAATAAATTGCCCAAAAGCACCGAAATCCGAAATAACAGACACGTGATATTCAAATCACCAAATCGCAATTCGTAAACATTGTCGTCGATATGTCCTTCCTTCAAAGTCGAGAAGGTGTCGGTGCATCCAAAGCTAGCAGAGCAAGATATCTCCTTGCTCCCTATTCATGATCTGGCGCCTGGTGCCCTTAGGCTCTCGTCTCTCACTGTGAATTGCCAGTTACATAACTCTTCGGTTCAACGGCTCAATATTGAAACGATGACGGAAACAGTTCCGCTCTGGCACATCCTCTAAAGGTCTCTGGCCAACTATCATGGTCGCTCATAACATATCTCATCAATGATGCCGAACTCTGGCCTACTGGGTGTGCGTAATACGTCCGATCCTGGGTCCAAGTCTTCTCGTGAAGTATCCCATCATATGATATCCAGATGACGTCGAATTTTTCGATCAATTCATCAAAGTCCCATAATTTCCCGAGAGCTCAACACTCGTGCACAGTTTAATAATATCCAGTACATTCCACAGTACCTATAGATATGGGTAATGGCAAAAGGGCAAAAGGGAGACCGAAGAAAACATGGATGGAGGTGATACGAAACGATATGGTTGCCAAAGGACTCAATGAAAGTATATTGTTCGATAGAAGTGAGTGGAGACAGAGGATTCATGTGCTGGACCCGGCGTGATTCTCATGTTGGTTCATGTAGCCTACCCCATATGCTTGGGATAAAAGGCTCAGTTGTTGTTGTTGTTGTATTCCACAGTACCTATAGACCAGCCGTACAAGGGCAAACCCAAGCCTCACTAATGGCACCGCGGAACTGCCGCCAACCCTAAGGTTCAAAAAGCGCTCCCATGGTCATTATATCGAGTTAGGGTTTCATTCTTCTAGAGGGTCCACAGAATTACTTGCATATTTATCCGAATACTCTAAACTTGGAAAAAAAAATGGGTTTCTGACATTCATTCATTTTCTATCGACTCTCAACGTGCCTGCATGAAGTCTTCTCTAACTGGAATCAATCAACCTGATGACCTTGCATCAGGGTATGCAATGAACCACATGTCCTAGTCATTCCTCGTTGGGTGACTAGCGATCTTATATCATATCTCTAAGTACAACTCATGTTACATTAGCTTCAAACATCTGGGGCGATATCTCGTCAGTCGCAGCAACAACTGAATCATTCGTCCGCACGCTAAACGGTGCCACAATCATCAAGAATAATCGGTGCATTGACGATCATCACATTCTTGTTGGCCTCTAGTGGTGGGCTAATCCTCTGGTGCTGATCTGTATGTTCAAGAAATTTTAGTAAAAGCAATCCATCAAACGCTCATGGCGCGAAAACACAATAAAATGACACATCTATGCAATCGTGTGTCGCCGGAATTATGCCCTGGTCAGTTCTCGTCCATGACGAGCTCGTGTTAACCGCAATTCTAGCTGCGGCTCTCCATGTCCGTGCAACCGTGGTAACAAAACCATAAACTGATATTGATGAGGATGGATCATATGAATGAATAGAATACTGTGCAAGGAAAAGTATATCCTAAGGCTTCTTAAGCGGAGTAGCGTATCGTAAGCATGCCGCGGAATATACACACGGTATGTCACTTTACTTAAATCACCTACTCCATCAACCAAGGTTAACCTACACGACAAAATTTTGGGTCTAATACCCCCTCGACCAAGTCTAAGTTCCGTAAGGTCAAGCCTAGGTTCCGAATATATATAAACGCCCTGGACTCCGCATAGTCAAACTGTCACGACCCAAAATGGCACGTGACTGGCACTTGAATCATATGAAGTCTATAGGACGCCATCTAATTCATGTAAGCCAAAAATCACAGAAATGTAAATCATTTTAAAGAAGAAGTGAAGAAAACTTATTTTTAAAGCAAGTGGTTTTAATAACATAAGCCGAAGTATTGCGTTTTTAAAATCTTAAGTCTTTTATGAAAATTTCGACAGAGTTTCCTTTGTAAATACTGGCCCCAAAAGGGTACAACATGCATAATATGAATAAAGACATCCCCAAGTGGGAGCTAGCTCTTCGCCAATTGGTGGTCACAACCACGCAAGCAATATAATATACAACGCCGAAGGGCGAGGATCAAAAACTCAAAAGGAAACTCAAATCATCAAGAAAACCATCATAATACAACGCGCGACTCTAAGGTCGAAAGAATATACAACTGGTTTTCTAAGTCTGAAATAATATACAAGTCTGGTTGATGGAGTTTACTAGATACAACTGAAAAAATAAAGTACAATGGTGATCACAATACGAGTGAAGCTACCTACCAAAGCAATCACCCGAAAAGGAGCAGTGTGCCAACAAAGCCGCAACGAAACCTATACAGCAAAACCTGTAAGAAACTGTGGCACAACAGGGGTGAGTTGCCACCTCATGAATAGAAAACATCACCGAGCAGAAATCGTATGTATGACTCAATCTTAGGTCAATACAATCATAATATATATCCTCAAAATGATAAAGCCTGAAGCAAGATAAGGTGGCAAGGGTAAGCATCTATACATAAGTGTAATACCATGTGCTCGTGTCGGTGCCTCAGGTAGCAACATATTATAAATATGAGGCATGATTGCAATATAATGAAAACAGAATACATCATGAATGAGAATAACTGTTTTCTTAATTTAGTGAGATTTCTGTATATATAAATCGAGGTATCATCAATGAAATCAACATAGAATCAATGTCAAGCATCGACAGAAAACATAAATCCCAATATCTCAATATCTCAGGCTCCGGCAACCCGGACTGGCCTGTATCCTCGAATCTCAATATCTAGGGCTCCCGCTATCCGGACTGGCCCAATCATCAAATCTCAAACCCTCAGGCTCCTGAAATCCGGACTGGCCAGTACTCCGATCGGTATCCTCTGGATATCCGTCGAGTCACAACAAAATCACCGGTCGGTAGTGCTCCCCAGCCAGGCTCAACGCCATCATCTGCGACCATCTTGCCCCGGGGTACCGCACCGGGTACACTATGCACCCACAGACGGTTCCTCCTCCTCCTCGAATCGGGTGTATCATATCGCTCAAGAGCCGAGAAAACTCATGGTGGACTCCTCTCAAATCATATCATGAGAAAACCGCAACTTCATTTTAAAATGATAATCAGTTTATAAAATCCTTGCGGTTTCTCCAAATCCAGAAATCTCATGGAAATCCGAAATCCCAATCTCAAGGGTAAATAAACAATGAATTTCATAATATTGGGCTTCGGCAATCCGGACTGGCCCATAATGTCATGGAAAATGAATATATAAATAAACAGGAAAATCACAGTAATAAATACAATGTCTAAGTTATCATACAAAAGCAAGCTCACTATTACCATGTTGAAACTATCAGCTAACATTTTATACTAATGAAGTAGTATTTTCTAATGTGTACGTGACATAGCAATTACCGATGATGATGTATGTGAGCCGGCAAGAAGGTGTACGGGGAGCATACGCATCATCAGTAATGGTGCTGGTGTCCTGACAGCATAGGTTTCATAATAATTTCGAAAACACAAATAAGCATGCAATGCGATGCGAATAATAGAATATGCGGAAAATGAATTGTAAATGCAGCAATAAATAACATACATTACTATATATGAGTCATACAGTTTTGACATTTGAAATAATACAAATCGTGGTGTTTAGAAATAAGGGCTACAGTGTTTTTAAGAAAGGTATGTCCTTTGAAATATCCGTAGAATCTCTTGGCCTGTCTTTAAAATACTCACAATTTGTTAGTTTTAAAATAAGTATAACTCGAGTCTAGTCTAACATCTACAAGTAAACTACAGGACTAAACTAACAGGCTAATCAAAAAGGTAAGGAAACCACCTAAATCTGAGTCGATATATATAAATATAATAGTCGGTGATCCCGCCTCAATAGTATCACATACGACACAATATACAATATGACATCCTCGATTAAAGAGTGTGGATCTATCATCAATATATAGCTCGTACGGTAAATCCATCGTACGGCATCCCAAATCTGGGTATGGGTCGAATATCACATTTATCTCATCATTTATCTGGTACCCTTTTCATCATATCATGAACTGGGGTACTGATCTAAGTCTAGTACTCTCTGATACCATCAACATATATATATATGCATGTGTATGAAAACACATCGCCTAAAGACCCGCTATCATATCATATCGTATCTCATAATACGAACCATGTCTCATCACCGATCTCGTGGCATCATGCCCAATCACATCAACTCATCTCCAAGTATCATATACTATCCTTATATCCACGTATATGTGTGTGTGTGTACATGTTCACATACCTATATGTATGTGTGTGTGTGTGTGTCCCCATATACGCACAAGTAAAACAATGTAAGTGTGTGTGTGCGCACGCGCGTGTGGGTGTAATCTTACTCTAGGGTTCGCGACAAAGAAGTTAAACTAAGATACATCTAATACACTAAAACTAACCCAATGAACATCTAAAATCTTAGTTACTAATCATCCAAGTTTCACAACACATAATCGTATATATAACATTTATATCGTATACTACACTACGAACTGCGGGGGTGCTATACGCCATCCACCCGACTTCCCCCGTAGATATATATCTACTCACCTTAATCCTCGCTTGCTAGAGTCGATGACGCTACGCTCTCCTCGTCGTCTCAAAATCCACGTGGGCTTGGATACGGTTTCCCGATCGAAGATCCACCTACATGTCATAACATATCGTGTCGCAATAAAATCCAATTCAAAACCAAAATGACGCACTAAAAGCCTATAGGTTATAACCTATGGACCACACATGCAAAAAGGGCCAAACAAATCCTCGATGTCGATGTACGAACATCAAACCATCGAGTTAAAAACACAAATACCCATGTTCAAGTTAACATAATCCGCAAAACCGAAATCAGAAACAATGCAAAACTCTTCCAGATTTTACCCTAGGTCAAATTATCTAATTTTGCATATGTGTAGGGTCTAGTTTACTGACATAGGAGCTATAGAACAAACACGAGGCCAAGATCACTTAACCTGGTCGCAAATTGCGCCCAGAATGAATTTAATTGCGGCCAGGAAGTGGTGTTGGGGTCTCGGGTCTTGGGGTTATCATCTAGGATGCCTGCACTATTCACTGTGTTTGCTAAATAATTTTCCAGGTCTCCTAATCATAGCAGATTTCCAATAACACCTCAAATTTCCATAAATTCCCGATATCGGGGTTTCTAAGTTCGGGCTAAGCGGTTCTAGTCTCTGTTTTAGTCAAAAATACAATCACTACAAGGGTTGTAGGTCGCTATAAAGCCTCAATTGCACATTTGGATTCAAATCAAACCCTAATCCTCAACTTGGAATTTTCAAAGTTCACTAAACAACACTTAAACAATTCTAAACTAATATGGAGGCTAAAGTGAATCAAATACAATACTAATAGTAAAGGAATTAGCTCATTTGGCAACTCAAAAATTTTCTTGAGTTGCCCCATGTGCTCAAAATCCATACTTTCTTGGTCCAAAGTGCTTGTAGTGAGCTTGTGCACAAATTTAATGAAAGGGAGATGAAGTTTTGATGTATTTTTGGTGATGTTTTGAGGTGGTGAAAGTGGAGGAGGGAATAGGGCAGCCAAGGGAAGGGAGAGGAAAAATGATGAAGGAAAATAATGAAAGGGGAACAAGCCATGGTCAAGGTTGACCCCTCACCCTCTCTCTTCTCTTCTCTCTCTTGCCCATACTCACTTTTTTTATTCGTTTCTTTTTCATTTCTTTAATTATCTTCTCTTTTCTTTTTATTTAAAAGCCATGCATGAACAAAAATAAGGAAAAGCCATGGTAGGAAAAATGTAACAATGTGGGAAAAATGACATGGTGCATGTCATGTGCACAAATCAAGCTTAATGCACGATTAGTGATATTTAATCGCGATTAGCATTAAAAAGGAAATATAATTAATCATAAGAATTATAATTTGCTTAAATCACATAAAACACCCTCATTTCAGAAATTCCTATAATTTTCCAAATTTTTCCCAATTTATTGGAAATTAATTATACCGCATTATCAAATAATCATAATATTTATTATTTTAATTATTTAATTTCTTAAAAATAATATTTTATTTTTCTGAAATGTTACAGTCTTCCCCCCTGAAAGAAATTCGGTCCCCGAATTTAAATTTAAACCCCTCAAATACTAAAACATCTCAGTAAAAAGGTCAAGTCGTCGGGGCTCCGAAATCATACATACCTAAAACATCGTAGCGCAATGCATGCGTATGAAAAACAAGTATATAATCTAAAATCAAAACTCCATCAAGTATCCCGCAATCATTGGAATTATGGCGAAGACACCAATGTCAAAATCCAATACGAAAACCAACATGATATACATCAAAAATATATATGTAAACATCGTGGTAAATTCGTCAAAACATCTGAAGAAATGCATGCCAAACCTTTTCAAGTCGCTGTGCGATGCGCATATCACAGAACAGTGGCGGACGTGTATTGTATGAAAATAACTATATACATATATACCTTTGTTTAACATACATGTCCCGCCGTTTTTAAAAAATATTTTAGAAGGGTTTCCTTTGTTAAATGTCTTGTGTTATCTAGGACACGTAGGTAAATACCGAGACTATAGCCTCTTTTTGGAAATCCCTTCAATAACTATCAATGCATGCAAAAATATAGTCAGGTACTGCCCTCAGACTAGTCCTGCTCAGTCACTATACTAAATAGTAAATATCATAAAACATACTGCTTCAAAAGAAATCAATCCCCAAAATGTGTATATGAATGCCACGTGCATCTGGTGCACATGGGAATCAAAATCAACAAATGTGCCCTACATGTGCACAGAAACAAAATATAAGTGCAACGGGTGTGCATGAAAACACCTGTCAAGAGCAACGGTGTGTGCCTGACAACAATATCAGGCGCATCTGATATGCACGAAGAATCTCGATTTGGTGTATCTGGTGTGCACCAAAATCTCATCAAGCACATAAGTATGCACAAGAATCCAAATCAAGTGCACAAGGTGCACGAAAACAAATATCGAATATCACAATCGAAATCGACGGAATACAACACATCTCAATCCAAATCCAAATCAGGTATACCGTGGTATATAATCTCATAACTATGTGCATCAATATGCACAAAATCACATCAAAATACTAAAGTGGATGATAACTATGCCGAAAGCATAAGTCAAATCACATGTATACCATAGGCATGAAATCAAAATCAACATCTCGAATGACATCAAATCGAAGTCAAGTGCAACTGTGGTGCACAAAATCTCAATCATGCAAATAAATCTCTCAAAATACCAAAATCAAAGACGGCGGAAACAGTCCCGCTCTGGCACATCCTCTAAAGGTCTCTGGCCAACTGTCATGGTCACTCATAATATGTCTCGTCGACAATGCCGAACTCTGGCCTGCTGGGTGTGCGTAATATGACCGATCCTGGATCCAAGTCTTCTCGTATAGTATTCCAGAAAGATTCTGTCGAGGTCTCTCCCAAATCCCGTTTCTGCTGACCTGCCCGAAAGTTATCATCCTTTACTAAATCTATTTCTTGTTCCGGAACGGCTGCATACTCATCGCGACTCCTTCTGGAAGATATATCCATATACAACATCTCTGCATGTGTATCACATCTCTGATGTCAACGAAGTGGAACGTCATCTCATCAAGATCTCGTATGAACCCCTTACTCCACTTTTCTCTAATGTCGACTGATTCAGACTCGTCTCTTCGTGGCTGCATGGACTGCGCTCCAACGGCTATACTCGTATCTGGAGTCTCCCAAAAAATGTATCCCATTACATGATATCCGAATGACGTCAAACTTTTCGATCGATTCGTCAGGGTTCCATAATCACCCAAGAGCTCAACATCTTGAGTACGGTTTAATAATATCGAGCACATGCCAAAATACCTATAGACCAGCCGTAGAAGGGCAAACCCAAGCCTCATTAATGACACCGTTGAACTGCTGCAAACCCTAAGGTTTCAAAGCGTTCTCATGGTCATTATATCGAGTTAGGGTTTCATTCTTCTAAAGGGTCCACGGAATTACTTAAATGTTTTTCCGAATACTTTAAACATGGAAAAATGGGTTTCTGACATTCGATCGTCTTCTATCGACTCTTAACATACCTGCGTGAAGTCGTCTCAAGCTGGAATCAATCAATCTGATGACCTCGCATTGGGGTAGGAAACGAATCACATGTCCTAGTCATTCCTCCTTGGGTGACTAGTGATCTTCTATCATATCTCTAAGTATAACTCGTGCGGTATTACCTTCAAACACCTGGGGCGATATCTCGTCAGTCACAGCAACAACTGAATCGATCGTCCGCATGCTGAACGGTGCCTCAATCATCAACTATAATCGGTGCATTGACGGTCATCATATTCTGGCTGGCCTCTAATAGTGGCCCCAATCCTCTGGTGCTGATCTGCACGTCCGAGAAATCTTGTAAAAGCGATCCATCAAATGCTCATGGCGCGAAAACACAATAAAACGACACATCTATGCAAATCGTATATCCCTGGAATCAGACCCTGGTCAGTCCTCGTCCGTGACGAGCTCGTGTTGACGCAACTCTAGCCGTAGCTCTCTCTGCCCATGTAATCGTGGCAGCAAAACCATAAACCGATATCGATGAGGATAGATCATAAATGAATATAATACTGTGCAAGGAAATGTACATCCTAAGGCTTCTTAAGCAGAGTAGCGTATCGTAAGTAGGCCGCGGAATATACACACGGTACGTCACTCTCCTTAAGTCACCTACTCCATCAACCAAGGTCAACCTACGCGATGAAAGTTCGGGTCTAATACCCCCTCGACTAAGTCTAAGTTTCGTAAGGTCAAGCCTAGGTTCCGAATATATACAAACGCCCTAGGCTCCGCATAGTCAAACATAGACTCGAACCAAGGTTAACCTAGCACTCTAATACTAACTTTGTCACGACCCGAAATGGCACGTGACTGGCACTTGAATCATATAAAGTCTATAGGACCCCATCTAATTCAGGTAAGCCAAAAATCCCATAAATCTAAACCATTTGAAAGAAGAAGTGAAGAAAACTTATTTTTAAAGTAAGTCGTTTTAATAACATAAGCAGAAGTATTGCGTTTTTAAAATCTGAAGTCTTTTATGAAAATTTCGGCAGAGTTTCATTTGTAAATACTGGCCCCAAAAGGGTACAACATGCATAATATGAATAAAGGCATCCCCAAGCGGGAGCTAACTCTTCGCCAATTGGCGGTCACAACCATGCAAACAATATAATATACAACGCCGAAGGGCGAGGATCAAAAACTCAAAAGAAAACTGAAATTATCAAGAAAACCATAATAATACAACGCGCAACTCTAAGGTCGATAGAATATACAACTGGTTTTCTAAGTTTGAAATAATATACAAGTCTGGTTGATGGAGTTTACTAGAAACAACTAAAATAATAAAGTACAATGGTGGTCACGATGCGAGTGAACACACCTACCAAAGCAATCACCCGAAAAGGAGCAGTTTTCCAGCAATGACGCAACAAAACCTGTACAGCAAAACCTGCAAGAAACTGTGGCACAACGGGGGTGAGTTGCCAACTCGTGAGTAAAAAATATCACCGAGCAGAAATCGTATGTATGACTCAATCCTAGGTCAATACGATCATAATATACATCCTCAAAATGATAAAGCCTGAAGTAAGATAAGGTGGCAAGGGTAAACATCTATACATAAGTGTAATACCATGTGCTCGTGTCAGTGCCTCAGGTAGCAACATATCATAAATATGAGGTATGAATGCAATATAATGAAAATAGAATTAAATATGAATGAGAAAAATTGTTTTCTTAATTTAGTGAGATTTCTGTATATATAAATCGAGATATCATCAATGAAATCAACATAGAATCAGTGTCAAGTATCGACACAAAACATAAATCCCAATATCTCAATATCTCAGGCTCCGGCAACCCGGACTGGCCTGTATCCTCGAATCTCAATATCTAGGGCTCCGGCTATCCGGACTGGCCTAATCATCAAATCTCAAAACCTCAAGCTCCAGCAATTCGGACTGGCCTGTTGTCACGACCCGAAATATTAGCTCGTGACCAGCACTTGAATCACGCAACGTCTAAAGGCGTAACGGAATTCAAGTAAGCTGAAACCCAGAAATCTAAAACTTTTTAAGAAAATAAAGAAGGTGAAGTTTTTGAAATAAAGGTATAATGAAATCAAGTGTGCTTAATGCATTGAAAAGGAACATGAAAATGCAAGTGGATTATGCAAGTTTTAAAACATGTTTCGTCTTTTTGAAAATTTGGGCAGCACTTCCTTTTAATATTTTGATCCAAAGCCACATATACATAATGATGATAAAGGCATCCCCTAGCGGGAGCTATCTCTTTGCCAAACGGCGGATCACAACCACGCAATATAGTAATAATAAGTATACGACGCCCAACGGCGAAGTTCACCACAAAAGATAAAATAAAGCACGACATAAAAATCACAAGTAGCGAAAAACCCCTCGCTCTAAGTCTCGCAACCACAATCCCACTAAGTCTCATTACTTATACAATTTACTAAATTTGATTGATTGATGGAGTTAACTAGATACAATATGAAATATAATACAAGAGTGGGTACGATATAAATGTCCCACCTACCACTGCAAAACACCCAAATGAAGCTGTATGCCAGCGATGCCGCTACTGATCCAAGCGGTCAACCTGCAAGAACTGTGGCACAACGGGGGTGAGTTGCCAACTTGTGAATAGAAAAATATCTACAAGTAGAAATCGAATAAACAACGACTCCTAAGTCAACTATATCAAAAGGTAATACTATGATATCTAGGGTGACCGGGTCGTATATGTGCCAACAAGGTAGTCAATACCTATATGCAATGTGGATAACATCCAACAGTAATAATCAATGCATGTATGCATGTGGATCTCGTCCATCCTGTCACGACCCGAAAGTACGGAACATGACCGGCACTTAAACTACGAACGTCTCGAGGCGTACGTAATCTAAGTAAACCGAAAACCCAGAAATCCAAACCAAGAAGAGTAGTAGAGAGTAGGAAAAACCAACTTAAAGCAAGTAATTTCAATAGCATAAGCCGAATTATGCGGTTTTTAAAACATCAAAAATTTACTGAAAATTTCGGCAGAGTCTCCTTGTAAATACTGGCCCCCAAACGGGATACAACATGAATAGTATACGAAATCAAGAAAAAGGCATCCCCAAGCGGGAGCTAGCTCTTCGTCAATCGACGGTCACAACCACACAAACAAAATAATATACAACGCCAACGGCGAGGATCAAAACTCAAAAGGAAACTCAAAACCACCAGAAATATAACGAGAGACTCTAAGGTCGAAAGGATAAACAACACTGGTCTCTATCTCAAAAAAAATACATGTTTGGTTGATGGAATTTACTAGATACAACGGAATAATATTATACAAGGTAATATGATGGGTACGATACAAGAAAAACCCACCTACTAGCAAGTCACCCGAATGAAACTGAGCCCGCAAAGCCGTAAAGAAACCTGTACGGCAAACCTGCAAGAAACTGGGGCACAACGGGGGTGAGTTGCCAACTCGTGAATAGAAAAATATCTACGCACAGAAATCGCATAAATAACGCAACCTAGGTCAATGATCAGAAAATATCCTCAATATGTGTATAACAGGCAGCCTATGACAATGTCTAGGGTAAAATCTAACCCGAGTATAATTTCATGTGCCCGTGTCAGTGCCTCAGGTAGCAATATATCATAAGAATGAGATATGAATGCGTGAAAACAGAATACATTTACATGAAGCAGCTGTTTTCATACTTTAGTGAGATTTCCCTTGTATTTTTAAAGTGAGGTACCATAATGAAATCAGCATAAAACTGTGCCTAGCATCGGCACAAACGAAATCCCAATATCCCGATATCTCAAAGTCTCAACCACAATATCTAGGGCGCCGTCAGTCCAGACCGGCCCCTACCATAAATCTCAAGACCACGACGGTATCCTCCGGATATCCGACGCGTCGGGTAAAATCACCGGTAGGTAGTACTCCCCTGCCAGGCTCAACGTCATCACCACATTCCTCTTGCCCCGGGGTACCGCACCGGGTCCACCATGTACCCGAAACGGTTCATCCGTCTCCTCGAATCGGGTTTCCAAATCCATCAGCAAACTCATGGTGGACGACTCATACATCATGGGAAAACCGCACTTTTTATTTTAAAAGAGAGAATATGTTTATTTGTGTTTTTGCGGTTTTCCTCCAAATCCAGAAAATCTCATAGAAATCCAAATCCAAACCTCAATAGCATGCAAAATAGTGAATATATGCATGAGAATCCATGAATGCGGCATGACAATGAATAACAGTATGCATGAAGTAGCAGGTAATGACTACAATGTCCAAACTATTCGCTAATAGGCTATGTCAAGCAATAATATATTTTCTAAGGTGTACGTGACATGGCAATTACCGATGAAGATGTGTGTGAGCCGGCAAGTAAGTGTACGTGGTACATACGCATCATCGGTAATGGTGCTGGTGTCCTATCAGCATGATATTAAAATGGAGTATGAAACATAATATAAGAATGCGATGCAAAGCGAACCACAAAAAAAAAGTGGGAGCTGAAACTAGACGTAACCAAAACTAATCTGCATTAATCTAATATAAGTCGTACGAATGGTGCCTTTTGAAATAACACGAATCATGGGGTTTTGAAAATAGGGCTACGGTGTTTTTATGAAAAGATACGTCGTTTTTGAAATGTCCGTAGATTCCCTTGAGCTGTCTTTAAAAATGCCCACGATTCGTTAGTTTTTAAAATAGGTAAGAAGTCTAATCTACTCTAACAACTACACTAAACTATACGGCCGAACTAACAAGCTGAGCTACAGGTAAGGAAACCGCCTAACATCTGAGTCGATATATATATATATATAAGTCGGTGATCCCGCCTCAATAGTATCGCGTACGATACAGTATATCATCTGACATCCTCGAGTCATGAGCGCGGATCTATCATCAATATAGGCTCGTACGGTAAATCGTCGTACGGCATCCCAAAAGCTGGGTACGGTTCAATACCACACTATCTCATCACATTTCAGATATCACTTATCATATCATATAATCTGGGGTACTGATCTAAGTCTAGTACAACTGATATCATCTACAAAGTATGAATGTGGGGGTAAACACACATCCCGAACCCGCAAGAATCACATTTCGTATCCCAAATACGAATCATATCAAATCACCGATCTCGCGGCACAAAGCCCACATCATCGACTCAACTCCAAAGTCATCCCATATCATCAAACACCGTGCAAGTATAAGAAACATACAAGTGTATGCGTGTGGGTGCAAATCTATCCTATGGTTCGCAACTAGGAACTACGCTAGTTATTTCTACCCCTAACTAACCATAACACACTAACTATCACACATACAAATATACTACATAGTACTAATTACGGACTGCGGGGGTGCTATACGCCATCCACCCGACTTCTCCCCGTAGATATAAATCTACTCACCTGGTCCTCGCTAGCCGGTGCCGACGTTGCCACGCGCTTGCTTGTCGTCTCGAAGTCCATATGGGGGTACCTACATATCATAATGCACCATATCCCATTAAAATCCGACTCATGATCAAAACGACGCACGAATCCAACATAGGTCAAAACCTATGGTTGCTTTCACAAATCGACCCAAAAACCCTCAACGTCGGCGTACAAACGCCAGACCATCGAGAAAAACCCAAATACACTCATTTGCACATTCACGAACACTAATTTTAATATAAAATAGGTTAAAACTCACGAAAACCCCAAATTCACTCTAAAAGCCGTTTTTCCGAAAAACTAGCAAGCAAAATTACCCGTTTTAGTACAAAACTCGATGTTTAAATGAATGTAGCGGCCAATATATTTATTAAATATCTTAAATAAGTTAATAAAGCCATCCAAACCTTAATCACATTTTTAATCCCAATTATATAACCAATTTCAAAAGCCTAGTTAGCAAATTAGCATAATTAACACAATTTCCTTAAACTAACCATTAACAACTAACTACTAATCTTGTTCCACAATTTTAGTGGCCACAATATTCACCAAATAACTTAATTAGGTCACAAAAATATTAAGTAGATTTTTCACTCAAATATATTCAAAATTCCTAAAAACCTAGTTTGCACAATCATGCAATCTTAACAATTTTTCATGTAACAATTTGCAATCTAACTACTAGTTTACATTCTTCAAATTCTAAGATGGTAAGCTACCCATTACAACCATAATCTATAGATCAAAATGCTAACTTTAAATCAAAACCTTTCTTGATTTCCAAGCTTGCAATCAAAACTTAATTAAACACTTAATTAAAACTTAGACTAAAACAAGTATCATTTGGAAAAGGGGTTATACCTTAAACTAGTTTGAAATGAGATCCACACTTGCCAAAACATAGCCCATCCCAATTATATAACCAATTTCAAAAGCCTAGTTAGCAAATTAGCATAATTAACACAATTTCCTTAAACTAACCATTAACAACTAACTACTAATCTTGTTCCACAATTTTAGTGGCCACAATATTCACCAAATAACTTAATTAGGTCACAAAAATATTAAGTAGATTTTTCACTCAAATATATTCAAAATTCCTAAAAACCTAGTTTGCACAATCATGCAATCTTAACAATTTTTCATGTAACAATTTGCAATCTAACTACTAGTTTACATTCTTCAAATCCTAAGATGGTAAGCTACCCATTACAACCATAATCTATAGATCAAAATGCTAACTTTAAATCAAAACCTTTCTTGATTTCCAAGCTTGCAATCAAAACTTAATTAAACACTTAATTAAAACTTAGACTAAAACAAGTATCATTTGGAAAAAGGGTTATACCTTAAACTAGTTTGAAATGAGATCCACAGTTGCCAAAACATAGCCCCCAAAATGCCATCTTACTCCAAGGATTCAAGCTAGCATGGGCAAAGAAATAATGGGTCAAGGTTGGATTTGAGATTAGTGATGTTTTTATGTGGATTTTGAAGAAATTTTGTGGATTTTAGAGGTGAAGAATGTGAGGATTTGGAGAGGGGAGGGCTGTGAAATTTCTGGCCGAAAATTGAGGAGGGTGAGGTGAGTGGGAGAGTGAGAGAGAGAGAGTGTTGGTGTCAAAGTCAAAGAAAAGTCAAGCCCATTCTTATACATTCTTTTCCTTTTCTTTTCTTTGTTTGTTTTGACCTTTAAGTGGGGGGGGATGAGTGGGGGGGGCTGCTGAATTCAGCAAGGGGTAGAGGAAATGGGTGTGTGTGGGTGTGGGTACGGGTGTGGGGTGATGAAAAATGATAAATACAGTACCCCAAACATCCATTTACGCTAAAAAAAAAGCCTTTTTTCTTCAATAATTTCTAAACCGTTTTGGCAAATGATTTCGTTCCAAAAACCACATGATAAATTTTTATTTAATGTTTTATGATGTACAAAATTTGTTTCAACTCATTCCAATTTGTAATTTTCCCTAATTAAATGTATTAGTGACGGCTTAAAATAATAATAAAATAATATTTTTTTCAGAAAATTTGAAATTTCACCAGCGGCTCAATAAACACCAAATAATAGCAATTACATAGCTAGAATATGTATATTTAATTTTTATAATAAGATATTTGTATTTTGACTTTTTACCGAAAACACCCTTATCTTACCGATTTTTTTCGAAATTTCACCGAAACGATTTTCAAAACGTTACAATCTTCCCCCCTTAAAGAAATTCGGTCCCCGAATTTAAATTCAAACTCCCCCAAATACTAAAACATCCAAGAAAAACCATCAAGTCGTCGGGGCTCCGAAATTGTAACTACATAAAACAAATCGTAGCGCAACGCATGCGCTTGAAAAATGAGCATATAACTCAAATCGAAACTCCGTCAAGCATCCCGCAATCATCGGAGTCATGGAAAAGACATCAATGCCAAATCCAAATCAAAACCAATATGCCATAACTCGAAACTATACATGTAAATATCGAATCTATATATGTAAGTATTTGAAGGAAATGCATGCCAAATCTCTTTAAGTCGCTGTGCACGCGTATAACACTGCACAGTGGCGGACGTCTACCATAAGAAAATAACTATATACATATATACTTTTGTTTGAAATGTACGTTCCGCCGTTTTGGAAACAATTTAGAAGGGTCTCCTTGTTTTAAACATTTCGTGTCATATCAGACACGTAGGTAAATACTGAGGCTATAGCTCGCTTTTTGGAAATTCCCTCAATAACTATCAATGCATGCAAAATATATTCAGGTACTGTCCTCTGACTAGTCCTGCTCAGTACGAATACATATAGCCATATCATAAAAACGTACTGCTCTAAAAAAAATCAATCCCAAAATACGCACATGAATACTACGTGCGTCTGGTGCGCACGGAAATCAAAATCCATGAATGTGCCATACATGCGCACAGAAACAACATCTAAGTGCATCGGGTGTGCACGAAACATCTGTCGTAGGCAACATGTGTGCCTGACAGCAAAATCAGGTGCATCTGACATGCACGAAAAATCTCGATTTAGTGCATCTGGTGTGCACCAAAATCGCATCTCAAGACATGCGCGAAAATTCAAATCAGGTGCATCCATCGTGCATGAAATCATGAAATCCAATATCAAGCGCCGAACGTGCGCAAAATCAATCAAGTGCACAAGGTGCACAAAACAAATATCGAGTATCACATTCGAAATCGAAGTCCAGTGCATCTAAGTGCACAAAAGGCTTATCACTGCACTGCAAGCATATATATACTATACAGAGTGCAGGAACGAAATCGTGTGCGTGCATACGCACAAAATCAACTCAAATGTCTGAAACCGTAAAATCACAAACATGTGAAACCCAAGCACGAAAACGATATCAAGTGCAACACTGTGCAAGAATCGTAAATTCTCAATCATCAAAATCAAATCATGCGAATAAATCACCCAAAACATCGAAATCAGTAATGGCGGAATAGTACTGCTCCAGCGCATCCTCTAAGAATCTCGGCCAACTGTCGCGGTCACTAGTGGGACGTCTCGTCGATGATCATGAACTCTGTCCTGCTGGTGTGCGCAACCATGACCACTCCTGGGTCAAGGTCTTCACTGTGAATTACCAATCTTTCGGTCCATCGGCTCATCGGCCCGGTCAGGTGTGCTAACGGGGATGATCCCATTCTGGCACTTCTCTGGTCATTTCTCGGTCAATCATTGCGACCACTCATAAGACAGCATATCACTGGCATCGGCCTCTGGCTCTCTGAATATACGTGACACATCTGATCCTGGGCGCAAGTATCATTGCAGCAGTGTCCTGGAAGGAATCCTGCTCACGGTCTCTTCCATGTCTCGTCTCTGCCAACTGTCCGGAAGTCATTGTCCTTTCCTATATCTGCATCTTGCTCTGGAACGACTGCATACTCATCGCGACTCCTTATGGAAGGTATATCCAGTACTCTGCCTCGGCATGCGCATCGCATCTCTGATGTCGGCGGAGGGGAACGTCTTCATATCTGGATTTTATACGAACCTCTTACTCCATTTTCTCTAATGTCGACCGCTTCGGACTCGTCTCGTCGTGGCTGCATGGACTGAGCTCCAACGGCTATCCTCGTATCTGGAGTCTCCCAAGAAATGCATCTTACCACCTAGCATCCGAATTAAGTCGAGCCATCCGATCGAGTCGTCAAAACCTCATAATCCCCCAAGAGCTCCGCATCTTGGGCACAGTTTAATAGTATCGAGTACATACCACAGCATCGGTGGTCCAGCCGTAGAAGGGCAAACCCAAGCCTCACTAATGGCGCCGTCGAACTGCCGCAAACCCGAAGGTTCAAAGGCTTTCACACGGTCATTAAGTCGAGTTAGGGTTTCATTCTTCTAGAGGGACCATAGAATTGCCTGCATATCTTTTCGACTACTTAAAACTTGGAATAATAGGTTGCTGACATTCGATCGTCTCTGTCGACTCTCAACGTCTCCGCGTGAAATCGTCTCCAGCTGGAATCAATCTATCTGATGACCTCGCATCAGGGTAGGCGAACGATCCACAAGTCCTAGTCATTCATCCTCGATGACTAGCGACCTTCTATCATCTCTTAGTACAACTCGTTCTGCACTAACGACATCATCTGGGGCAATATCTCGTCGTTCGCAGCAATAACTAGCTCGCTCATCTGCACGCTGAACAGTGCCTCAACCATCATGAATAAGCAACACACCAACGGTCATCAAAATCTGGCTGGCCTCTGTCAATGGCTCAATCCTCTAGTGTCGATCAGCACCTCCGAGTAACCTCATAAAGGCGATCCGCCAAACGCTCGTGGCGCGGAAACACAGTAAAATGACACATCTCTGCAATCGTGTGTCGCCGGAATTTCGCCCTGGTCAGTCCTCGTTCGTGACGAGCTTGTGCTGACCGCAACTCTAGCCGTAGCTCTTCCTGCCGGTAACCGTAGCAGCAAAACCAAACTGGTACCGACGAGGCTAGATCAGGAAGGAATATAATACTGAACAAGGAAATGTACATCCTAAGGCTTCATAAGTGGAGTGGCGTGTCGTAAATATGCCGCGGAACATACCAACGGTACGTCACTCTACTTTAGTCACCTATTCCATCAACCAAGGATCATCCTACGCTCCGAAGGTAAAACCTAACGCTCTGATACCAACTTTGTCACGACCCGAAAGTACGGAACATGACCGGCACTTAAACTACGAACGTCTCGAGGCGTACGTAATCTAAGTAAACCGAAAACCCAGAAATCCAAACCAAGAAGAGTAGTAGAGAGTAGGAAAAACCAACTTAAAGCAAGTAATTTCAATAGCATAAGCCGAATTATGCGGTTTTTAAAACATCAAAAATTTACTGAAAATTTCGGCAGAGTCTCCTTGTAAATACTGGCCCCCAAACGGGATACAACATGAATAGTATACGAAATCAAGAAAAAGGCATCCCCAAGCGGGAGCTAGCTCTTCGTCAATCGACGGTCACAACCACACAAACAAAATAATATACAACGCCAACGGCGAGGATCAAAACTCAAAAGGAAACTCAAAACCACCAGAAATATAACGAGAGACTCTAAGGTCGAAAGGATAAACAACACTGGTCTCTATCTCAAAAAAAATACATGTTTGGTTGATGGAATTTACTAGATACAACGGAATAATATTATACAAGGTAATATGATGGGTACGATACAAGAAAAACCCACCTACTAGCAAGTCACCCGAATGAAACTGAGCCCGCAAAGCCGTAAAGAAACCTGTACGGCAAACCTGCAAGAAACTGGGGCACAACGGGGGTGAGTTGCCAACTCGTGAATAGAAAAATATCTACGCACAGAAATCGCATAAATAACGCAACCTAGGTCAATGATCAGAAAATATCCTCAATATGTGTATAACAGGCAGCCTATGACAATGTCTAGGGTAAAATCTAACCCGAGTATAATTTCATGTGCCCGTGTCAGTGCCTCAGGTAGCAATATATCATAAGAATGAGATATGAATGCGTGAAAACAGAATACATTTACATGAAGCAGCTGTTTTCATACTTTAGTGAGATTTCCCTTGTATTTTTAAAGTGAGGTACCATAATGAAATCAGCATAAAACTGTGCCTAGCATCGGCACAAACGAAATCCCAATATCCCGATATCTCAAAGTCTCAACCACAATATCTAGGGCGCCGTCAGTCCAGACCGGCCCCTACCATAAATCTCAAGACCACGACGGTATCCTCCGGATATCCGACGCGTCGGGTAAAATCACCGGTAGGTAGTACTCCCCTGCCAGGCTCAACGTCATCACCACATTCCTCTTGCCCCGGGGTACCGCACCGGGTCCACCATGTACCCGAAACGGTTCATCCGTCTCCTCGAATCGGGTTTCCAAATCCATCAGCAAACTCATGGTGGACGACTCATACATCATGGGAAAACCGCACTTTTTATTTTAAAAGAGAGAATATGTTTATTTGTGTTTTTGCGGTTTTCCTCCAAATCCAGAAAATCTCATAGAAATCCAAATCCAAACCTCAATAGCATGCAAAATAGTGAATATATGCATGAGAATCCATGAATGCGGCATGACAATGAATAACAGTATGCATGAAGTAGCAGGTAATGACTACAATGTCCAAACTATTCGCTAATAGGCTATGTCAAGCAATAATATATTTTCTAAGGTGTACGTGACATGGCAATTACCGATGAAGATGTGTGTGAGCCGGCAAGTAAGTGTACGTGGTACATACGCATCATCGGTAATGGTGCTGGTGTCCTATCAGCATGATATTAAAATGGAGTATGAAACATAATATAAGAATGCGATGCAAAGCGAACCACAAAAAAAAAGTGGGAGCTGAAACTAGACGTAACCAAAACTAATCTGCATTAATCTAATATAAGTCCTACGAATGGTGCCTTTTGAAATAACACGAATCATGGGGTTTTGAAAATAGGGCTACGGTGTTTTTATGAAAAGATACGTCGTTTTTGAAATGTCCGTAGATTCCCTTGAGCTGTCTTTAAAAATGCCCACGATTCGTTAGTTTTTAAAATAGGTAAGAAGTCTAATCTACTCTAACAACTACACTAAACTATACGGCCGAACTAACAAGCTGAGCTACAGGTAAGGAAACCGCCTAACATCTGAGTCGATATATATATATATAAGTCGGTGATCCCGCCTCAATAGTATCGCGTACGATACAGTATATCATCTGACATCCTCGAGTCATGAGCGCGGATCTATCATCAATATAGGCTCGTACGGTAAATCGTCGTACGGCATCCCAAAAGCTGGGTACGGTTCAATACCACACTATCTCATCATATTTCAGATATCACTTATCATATCATATAATCTGGGGTACTGATCTAAGTCTAGTACAACTGATATCATCTACAAAGTATGAATGTGGGGGTAAACACACATCCCGAACCCGCAAGAATCACATTTCGTATCCCAAATACGAATCATATCAAATCACCGATCTCGCGGCACAAAGCCCACATCATCGACTCAACTCCAAAGTCATCCCATATCATCAAACACCGTGCAAGTATAAGAAACATACAAGTGTATGCGTGTGGGTGCAAATCTATCCTATGGTTCGCAACTAGGAACTACGCTAGTTATTTCTACCCCTAACTAACCATAACACACTAACTATCACACATACAAATATACTACATAGTACTAATTACGGACTGCGGGGGTGCTATACGCCATCCACCCGACTTCTCCCCGTAGATATAAATCTACTCACCTGGTCCTCGCTAGCCGGTGCCGACGTTGCCACGCGCTTGCTTGTCGTCTCGAAGTCCATATGGGGGTACCTACATATCATAATGCACCATATCCCATTAAAATCCGACTCATGATCAAAACGACGCACGAATCCAACATAGGTCAAAACCTATGGTTGCTTTCACAAATCGACCCAAAAACCCTCAACGTCGGCGTACAAACGCCAGACCATCGAGAAAAACCCAAATACACTCATTTGCACATTCACGAACACTAATTTTAATATAAAATAGGTTAAAACTCACGAAAACCCCAAATTCACTCTAAAAGCCGTTTTTCCGAAAAACTAGCAAGCAAAATTACCCGTTTTAGTACAAAACTCGATGTTTAAATGAATGTAGCGGCCAATATATTTATTAAATATCTTAAATAAGTCAATAAAACCATTTCCATAATTTAATCACATAAATTTGCATAATTTCCAAAATCCTAGTTTGCAAAAATATCAATTTTATCACTTTTTAATGTAAAATTCATAATTTTACAATTAAACTTGGTTTTGCATATTTTAAATGGTTAAACCACTCAATATAATTTGTAAGATATGATGAAATCCTAACCATATTTTAATTCTCGATTTAACACAATATTTACAAAAACTAGTTTGCAAATTTAACCAATTTCGACCATTTTATAGCAAAATGCACATACAACAAACTAGTTTGGATTTGCATGATTTAAAGCATTAAACTACATTTTATAATGTTAATAAATCCATCCAAACCTTAATCACATTTTTAATCCCAATTATATAACCAATTTCAAAAGCCTAGTTAGCAAATTAGCATAATTAACACAATTTCCTTAAACTAACCATTAACAACTAACTACTAATCTTGTTCCACAATTTTAGTGGCCACAATATTCACCAAATAACTTAATTAGGTCACAAAAATATTAAGTAGATTTTTCACTCAAATATATTCAAAATTCCTAAAAACCTAGTTTGCACAATCATGCAATCTTAACAATTTTTCATGTAACAATTTGCAATCTAACTACTAGTTTACATTCTTCAAATCCTAAGATGGTAAGCTACCCATTACAACCATAATCTATAGATCAAAATGCTAACTTTAAATCAAAACCTTTCTTGATTTCCAAGCTTGCAATCAAAACTTAATTAAACACTTAATTAAAACTTAGACTAAAACAAGTATCATTTGGAAAAGGGGTTATACCTTAAACTAGTTTGAAATGAGATCCACACTTGCCAAAACATAGCCCCCAAAATGCCATCTTACTCCAAGGATTCAAGCTAGCATGGGCAAAGAAATAATGGGTCAAGGTTGGATTTGAGATTAGTGATGTTTTTATGTGGATTTTGAAGAAATTTTGTGGATTTTAGAGGTGAAGAATGTGAGGATTTGGAGAGGGGAGGGCTGTGAAATTTCTGGCCGAAAATTGAGGAGGGTGAGGTGAGTGGGAGAGTGAGAGAGAGAGAGTGTTGGTGTCAAAGTCAAAGAAAAGTCAAGCCCATTCTTATACATTCTTTTCCTTTTCTTTTCTTTGTTTGTTTTGACCTTTAAGTGGGGGGGGATGAGTGGGGGGGGGGCTGCTGAATTCAGCAAGGGGTAGAGGAAATGGGTGTGTGTGGGTGTGGGTACGGGTGTGGGGTGATGAAAAATGATAAATACAGTACCCCAAACATCCATTTACGCTAAAAAAAAAGCCTTTTTTCTTCAATAATTTCTAAACCGTTTTGGCAAATGATTTCGTTCCAAAAACCACATGATAAATTTTTATTTAATGTTTTATGATGTACAAAATTTGTTTCAACTCATTCCAATTTGTAATTTTCCCTAATTAAATGTATTAGTGACGGCTTAAAATAATAATAAAATAATATTTTTTTCAGAAAATTTGAAATTTCACCAGCGGCTCAATAAACACCAAATAATAGCAATTACATAGCTAGAATATGTATATTTAATTTTTATAATAAGATATTTGTATTTTGACTTTTTACCGAAAACACCCTTATCTTACCGATTTTTTTCGAAATTTCACCGAAACGATTTTCAAAACGTTACACATCCATATAATCAATGTATGTATGCATGTGGATCTCGTCCACCCATATAATCAATGTATGTATGCACGTAAATATCACAAAAGAGTGTGCATGAAAGTATGGGGATATATATATATATATATATATATATATATATATATATATATATATATATATCAACGGTGTCCCTCACGACACATCAAAATCATGGAACCTGAGTGCCTAGCATCGACACTCGAAAATATCATGAAAACCGTGTCTAGTATCGACACGTAAATCCTCATATATCTCAGGCGCCGTATCCTCAGATCGGCCCTCAAGCGCCGCACACCTTGGTCGGCCCTCATCTCCATCTTGTTACTCCGGTCGGTATCCTCCGGATAACCACCGAGTCCAAATACTATCACTGGTAGGTAGTACTCCCCTACCAGGCTCACCGTCTAACATATACGAGTCTTCTTGCCCCGGGGTACCTCACCGAGTCCACCATGTACCCGTAGACGGTGCCTACCGCTCCTCGAATCGGGTTTCACATGCCACTCTCAGAACCGAGAAAACACATGGTAGACGCACTGAAATATCATATTAAGAGAAACCGGGTTTTAAAACAATACATACTTTCTTTTAAAAATGACCACGGTTCTTAAATCCAGAAATCTCATGAAAACAGCTTATCGCAATGCATAAAATCATAAAGCATGATGTATGCGACATATAAGAGAAATGCGAGCATATCCGTGTATCATGCAATATGGAACAGTGATATGACATATTAAGGGAAAACCGCTCTTTTAAAATGATTCCAGTTTTTAAAATATAATGTGTGGTTCCCAATTTCCCAATAAAACCAGTCATCTATATAGGTACAATATGTATATGCGCAAGTATAGATGTACCAATATATGTGTGCACCAATATGGATATACAATGTGTATGCGCACAGATATGGATGTATCAATGTATATGTGCACCAATATGAATATACACTGTGTATGTGCGCAGATATGGATGTATCAATGTATATGTGCACCAATATGAATATACAATGTGTACGTGCGCAGATATGGATGTATCAATGTATATGTGCACCAATATGAATATACAATGTGTACGTGCGTAGATATGGATGTATCAATGTACATATGCACCAATATGAATATACAATGTGTATGTGCGCAGATATGGATGTATCAATGTATATATGCACCAATATGAATATACAATGTGTATGTGCGCAGATATGGATGTATCAATGTATATGTGCACCAATATGAATATACAATGTGTATGTGCGCGGATATAGATGTATCAATGTATATATGCACCAATATGAATATACAATGTGTATGTGCGCAGATATGGATGTATCAATGTATATATACACCAATATGAATATACAATGCGAATAACATGAAGGCAGCATAAGGTAAAGCATATGCAAATGCTGACGTGTATACGTATCTAATATAATCGAGTCGGTGAATCAATCAATCGGCATCCAGCCTAAACAACATCGCGTATGGTATAATCCATCGTACGACACCCACTAGTCAAGGATAAGTATCAATCATCAAGTCAACTCATCACGCATGGAAAATCATCGTACGGCGGCATTAAGCTAATAGAGATCCTATCATCCTATAAGACAAATAAGGGTACGGCCTAATATCACGTACGACCTATCATCCATAATTTACAACATTATATATATATATACATACATACATACATACATACATATATATATATATATACCTATGTCCTAGGTCACATCCGCAATAATCTCATATCAGGGGATCGGCAACGTATAAATCATCTCGATCGACTCGCATCCGTATACCATCATATCATCATCTCATCATATCATCATATCCGTCTTATATTCTTTCGTCGCATTTATATCTCACATCATGTCGAGTTTACATAAACATTCTATCTCTACTATAAGTATGAGTATCTAATCAAACACACACCCGGACCATACAAGCAGATTTTTAAAGAAGCGAATCGTGGTTTTGAAAATAGGGGTTACGGTGTTTTTAAGGAAAAGATATCATTTGAAAATCTGTAACGTCCCTTAAGGTATCTGTTTAAAAGATGCATACGATTCTTCAGTTTAGAAATAGGTATGGTTCAGATGACACATCTACGTCGACTATCTAATCCTATAGTACCCTAAACGGCAATATCGTCAAATATCATCTTAAATACCATCATCACATTTTAACCGTATTATATCGCTTCTAACTATCCTTAGTTTCTAGTATGGTTTCACTAACTATCATTTAACTCTAACCCTAGTTTCCTAATCTAGGTTTTCTTAACTACATTCTATAAATCATTTTCCATCAAAGCTTTGCGGGGGTGCTATACACCATCCACCCGACTTCCCCGGTAGATATAGATCTACTAACCTTGGTCTTTGCTTTCCGAAGTCGATGACGCCACGCTCCGTCGTCTCAAAATCCATGCGAAGGTACCTACAATAATAACAATCGCAATGCATATTAAAAATCAAAGCGGAAAACCAAAACGGCACGCGCATTGCTCATAGGTTAGAACCTATAGCTTACGCGTACAAAATCAACCAACAACTCTTGTTGTCGATGTACAAAACCAAAAACGAATCCAATATCAAAACTCATCATTCAAAATACGGAAAACATATCCTAAATCACACACAAGTGTTCCCAGATTTTGACTCAGGTTAAATAAATCTAAGCAAACAAGTATAGGGTGATGTATATAGTGTATAAGAGCTACTGAACCAACCCCAACACCCCAGACAACCAAGTGGCCGGCCCCATCCCTAGAAATTCCGGCAAGACCGGCCCCCCATGCTCAGTTGGGTCTCGTTTTGTCATGGTGGTCTTCTATGGTCAAAAATTAGTCTCTGGTATTGTTTGCTACTCTCAGAAATTCCCTGGGTTGCTCCAGATTAACTGTAGGTACACTAAAAGTGACAAAATCGATACGGAACAAATCCTAAGTTCATGCATCGGGTTTACCTCTATGGATCAGGTCATGAATCATGTCACCATGGTCATGTAAACACTCCTAACTGTTCCCAGATTCCACCTATTTTCACAACAGAAAAATCTAGTAGGACCAAACACCCTTAAACACCTTCAGGTAACTACCCTACAAAACCCAAACCCTAACTTTCCTATCCACCCGAGGTCGTCGGATTTGTCTCCATGGTCGTCGGCCATATCCGATGGCAAAGGGTTAGGGTCCTAGGTGAACACTCAGGGTCTCTAGTACAATACTACCACACTGTTTGTTTTCCCAGTGAATGCTCGGGGTCACAGCAGGTCAGCGACATCACAAAACGACACTAAAATATGACATCGTTCAAAACTAAACTAAAAGGAAGAAGTTATACCTCATCTAGTCCACTCTAGGCAGCACTAATTTGCCAATGCGTCAAAATCCCATTTTGCTCGGTTCAACGTGTGGAGGAAGAGATGGGGATTAATTTTTGTGAAGGGAGTGTAGGGTTTTGGGGATTGTTTGGAGATAGATCTAGGGATTTTAGTGGAGGGTTGTGAGCTTGAGGAAGATGAAGAGGGAGATGAAAATGATGGGGGAATGAATCATGGCAGCAGCCCCCCTCTCTCTCTCACTAATATTCACTCTCTCTCTCTCCAAAATTCAACCTAACATAATCATTTTGTCCCCCTTTGACTTTTCTTTTTTTCCTTTTCTTTTTCTCACCAAAATAAATACATCCATATAAAACCACAAATGAAATAACTTATAACCAAATGAAACATGTCATGGTGCACTAACCATGAAAACTGTAGAAACACGGATTTGGTTTAATCGCGATTAGCAGTGCACTAATCGGGTTTTTATCAAAATTGCGTATAATAAATTTTAAAATTGACAAATCCGTTAAATATTTTTTTAAATAAATAAATCATTTTAATTTCCTTTTATATCACAATTATTGGAATATATATTTATACCCTATTTCGAAAACCCCAATTTCGCCAATCGGGCAGTTTTCGGGAAATATATTATTTTAATATTAAATTCCAAAAATAATATTTTATATTTTCTGAAATATTACAGTCTTCCCCCCTTAAATAAATTCGGTCTCCGAATTTAAATTTAAACCCCTAAAATCTAAAACATTTCAATAATCAACTCAAATCAACGGGGCTCTGAGAACACGGAAGATACAGAAACAACACAGCGCGCCAAGTGCGCATGAAAACGAGTATAAAACTCAAAATCGAACTCCGTCAAGCGTCACGCAAATCATCGGATTCGGACGCATATCCTCGAAGTTATAATAGAGACACAGATCTCGAAATCCACTACTGAAATCCAATATACACTGGTCAAATACTATAATACGTGTATAGTATGCATCTTTGAAAAACTTTCAAGAATCAAATAAAACTCATGCAAAAATCTTTTCTAAGTCGCCGTGTGATGCGTAACTCACGGCCTAAGTGATGGACGTCCATTTGTAAGGAAATAGTATATGTCCATATATATTTTGCTAAATATACGTTCCGTCGTTTTGAAAATATCCCAAAAGGTTTTCCTTTATAAACGTTCACGTCGCTCACGGACACGTAGGAAATAGCGAGACTATAGCTCCTTTGAAAATCTCTTGGTAAGCTTTTAATGTATGCAAAGTACTCAGGTCCTGTCCTCAGATCAGTCATGTTTGGCTACTACATACTATAGTGCCCAACATGAAACAAAGTGCTCAAAAGCATAATCAGCCTCAAAAGGCATATCCAATAATCATATGCATCTGGTGAGCACGGAAATTAAATCCAAACACAGGTGCCACTATACGCACAAAGCAAAACTAAGTGCAACGGGGGTGCACAAAAGCATCTGTCCACTGCAACGGGTGTGCACGACAACAATACCTGGTGCATCTATTGTGCATGAAAATCTCAATCATGTGCATCCAATATGCACGAAATCACGAAATCCAATATCAAGCTCCGATCATGCGCAAGAATCCAATCAAGTGCATAAGGTGCACAAAACAAACATCGGGTATCGAAATCGAAATCGTCGGTATACAACACATTTCAATCCAAATCCAAATCGGGTATACCGTGGCATATAATCTCACAACCATGTGCATCAACATGCACAAAAGCAAATAAAATACCAAAAGTGCATGAAAACTATTCCGAAAGTATAAATCAAATCATATGCATGCCCCAGGCATGAAATCACAATAAATATCTCAAATGATATCAAAACGAAGTCAGGTGCAACTGTGGTGCACAAAATACGTATCAATACACTACAAGCACATATAAGCTATACCGAGTGCAGAAATCAAATCATCCGTATGAAATCCACGAAATCATAAACACATGCTACGAAGGTACAAAATCGACATCAATGCAATAGATATGCACAAATCGCAAATCAACACAACGGTATATAAAATATATGTCAAGTGTGACAACTATGCGCAAAATGTAAATACCCAGTAGGTGCAACCATGGTGCACGAAATCTATATCAGGAAACGCATCATTAAAACTCAAATCCAAGCGATATAAGCATGATACTCAGATCACAAACTCAAATCGCAACAAAGGACATTGAGGTACACCTCCTACAATGTTGAAGAATAAATCGGTGCGCCTAAAACCGGCAGAACAAGAATATCCGCTAGCCTCCTGCTCACGGTCTGGCGTCTTCTGTCTCTAGGTCTTCTTTTTCTCTGCGGATTACTACTCTCGCAATCCATCGGCTCATCGGCCCTGTCAGGTGTGCTAACGGGGACGATTCCGTTCTGGCACTTCCCTGGTCATCTCCCGGCCAATCATCACGACCACTCGTAAGGCAGCACGCCACTGGCATCGGCCTCTGGCTCTCTGAATACACGTGACAATCTGATCCTGGGTGCAAATCTCATTGCAGCAGTGTCCTGGAAGAAATCCTGCTCAAGGGCTCTTCCGATCTCGCCTATGCCGAACTGTACGGAGGCTGGTACTCTTACATAATCTTTTCTCATTCTCTGGACATCTACGCTTTCAACACAACATTTCCTCAGGAATTGGCCGCATCCCAATGCCTCTGTAAGAATATCAGGTCTCTGATCTCGACGGGGAGTAATAACAGCTCGTCGGCGTCTAGCACGAACCTCTGGTTCCCCTCGTCTTTATCATCGTCCACTATGACGTCACACTATGCTATCTACGCACTACGACTGTTCTCGGCCACGGTCAATCCGAAGTCTCTCGCACAGACTCGAAATCGCATACTCTGTAGCTTCATCACTCTGTAGAAGATATCTGGCCGAACACGTCCTCGGGAACTCGTTCCAACCATCGAAGGAATACTCAATACTCGTTCGTCCTTGATCAACTCACAACGCATCTGGGTGAGGTCTTCTATCCGAAGCTGGTCAGCTTACTGGTCTCCTATCATATGGTATTCAGACGGCGTTAAACTTTTCGATCGAGTCATTGAGGTCCCAAAATTTCCTGAAGGCTCAACACCTGAGCGCAGTCTAAAAGTATCCGGTACATACCACAGCACCTCCGGACCAGCCGTAGAAGGGCCAACCCAAGCCTCACTGATGGCACCACTAAACTGCCATAAAGCCTAAGGTTCAAAGCGGTTCCATGGTCATCATGTCGAGTTAGGGTTTCATTGTTCTAGAGGGTCCACAGAATTACCTGCATGTTCCTCCAAACACTTTAAACTTGGGAAAAATGGGTTTCTGACACTCGTCCGAACTTTTTAGTTTCGCCCATAAAACATGTGAATATTCTTCGCCCGCACGCTAAACAATACCTCAATCCTCCAGGAAAGGCGATACGTCAACGGTCATCTCTGGATCGGTCTGCTCTAGATCTGAGTAAGACTCTCCACTCTGAAAATCTTCAACTCAACTAGGCCTGCATCAGCGCATCAATCTGACGAATCACCTTCGTCCCTCAACTCGGGGTAGGCTAGCTATCATCTGTCGCAGTTCTACCTGGAAGCTCCGGCGATCTCAGCTCGTAATCTCTAGAAGCGACATCCCATCAATCTCAGCCACAGCTGGGTCATCTGTCTGGACGGTAGGCGACATCAAAATCCTTGAGGTATGCTGTACATCAACAGTCCTCTCGCAGCTGGCAGCTCTATCGATGGCCCGATCATCTGGTGCAAAACCAAACACTCGCCTCAACAGGAGGTCACAACACAACACTACATCGAGACGTTCCCATGTCACCAGAAAACACAATGGTCAGCCCTCGTACCAGACGAGCTCGTCCTGACCGCAACACTAGCAGCAGCTCAATCTGCGCTCACACATGGTGACAGGAACCTCAATCGAGTATCGAAGAAAGCAGACCAACTGCATGAGAGGAAACGACAGATCCAGAATGGATACATGATCATATGAAGGAACAGCATCAATGGGAGTATGATCATGGAAACAAATAGAATCAAGGATCTCAAATGGATGTATAATCATAGGTATGAAGAGAATCATAAGTCTCAAAAATATGTACATCCTAAGGTTTCTCAAGTGGAGTATCGTATCGTAAATATGCCGCGGAACATACGTACAGTACGTCACTCTACTCAAGCTACCTACTCCATCAATCAGGGTCAGCCTATGAAACGAAAGTTCGGGTCTAATACCCCCCCCGTTCAAGTCTAAGTTCTGTAAGGTCAAGCCTAGGTTCCGAAATACATACCCGTCCTAGACTCCGCATAGTCAAACATAGACTCGAACAAAGGTTAAACCTAACGCTCTGATACCAACTTTGTCACGACCCGAAATATTAGCTCATGACCAGCACTTGAATCACGCAACGTCTAAAAGTGTAATGGAATTCAAGCAAGCTGAAACCCAGAAATCTAAACCTTTTTAAGAAAATAAAGGAGGTGAAGTTTTTGAAATAAAGGTATAATGAAATCAAGTGTGCTTAATGCATGGAAAAGGAACATGAAAATGCAAGTGGATTATGCAAGTTTAAAAACATGTTTCGTCTTTTTGAAAATTTGGGCAGCACCTCCTTTGTATATTTTGATCCAAAGCCATATATACATAATGATGATAAAGGCATTCCCAAGCGGAAGCTAGCTCTTCGCCAAACGGCGGATCACAACCACGTAATACAGTAAAAATAAGTATACGATGCCCAACGGCGAAGTTCACCACAAAAGATAAAAGAAAGCAAGACATAAATATCACAAGTAGCGAAAAACCCCTCGCTCTAAGTCTCGCAACCACAATCCTACTAAGTCTCATTACTTATACAATTTACTAAATTTGATTGATTGATGGAGTTAACTATATACAATACGAAATATAATACAAGAGAGGGTACGATACAAATGTCCCACCTACCACTGCAAAACACCCAAATGAAGCTGTGTACCAGCGATGCCGCTACTGATCCAAGCGGTCAACCTGCAAGAACTGTGGCACAATGGGGGTGAGTTGCCAACTCGTGAATAGAAAAATATCTACAAGTAGAAATCGAATAAAAAACGACTCCTAGGTCAACTATATCAAAAGTTAATACTATGATATCTAGGGTGACCGGGTCGTATATGTGCCAACAAGGTAGTCAATACCTATATGCAATATGGATAACATCCAATAGTAATAATCAATGCATGTATGCATGTGGATTTTGTCCACCCATATAACAATGTATGTATGCATGTGGATCTCGTCCATCTATATAATCAATGTATGTATGCATGTGGATCTCGTCCACCCATATAATCAATGTATGTATGTACGTAAATATCACGAAAGAGTGTACATGAAAGTATGAGGATATATATATATATCAACGGTGTCCCTCACGACACATCAAAATCATGGAACCTGAGTGCCTAGCATCGACACTCGAAAACATCATGAAAACCGTGTCTAGCATCGACACGTAAATCCTCATATATCTCAGGCGCCATATCCTCAGATCGGCCCTCAAGCGCCGCACACCCTGGTTGGCCCTCATCTCCATCTCGCTACTCCGGTCGGTATCCTCCGGATAACCGCCGGGTCCAAATACTATCACCGGTAGGTAGTGCTCCCCTGTCAGGCTCACCGTCTAACATATACGAGTCTTCTTGCCCCGGGGTACCTCACCGAGTCCACTATGCACCCGCAGACGGTGCCTACCGCTCCTCGAATCGGGTTTCACATGCCACTCTCAGAACCGAGAAAACACATGGTGGACGCATTGAAATATCATATCAAGAGAAACCGGGTTTTAAAACAATACATACTTTCTTTTAAAAATGACCACGGTTCTCAAATCCAGAAATCTCAAGAAAACAGCATATCTCAATGCGTAAAATCATAAAGCATGATGTATGCGACATATAAGAGAAATGCGAGCATATCCGTGTATCATGCAACAGGAACAGTGATATGACAAATTAAGGGAAACCGCTCCTTTAAAATGATTCCAGTTTTTAAAATATAACGTGCGGCTCCTAATTTCCCAATAAAACCAGTTATCTATATAGGTACAATATGTATATGCGCAAGTATAGATGTACCAATGCATGTGTGCACCAATATGGATATATAATGTGTATGTGCATAGATATGGATGTATCAATGTATATGTGCACCGATATGAATATACACTGAGTATGTGCGCAGATATGGATGTATCAGTGTATATGTACACCAATATGAATATACAATGTGTATGTGCGCAGATATGGATGTATCAGTGTATATGTGCACCAATATGAATATACAATGTGTATGTGCGCAGATATGGATGTATCAATGTATATGTGCACCAATATGAATATACAATGTGTATGTGCGCAGATATGGATGTATCAATGTATATGTGCACCAATATGAATATACAATGTGTATGTGCACAGATATGGATGTATCAATGTATATGTGCACCAACATGAATATACACTGTGTATGTGCGCAAATATGGATGTATCAATGTATATGTGCACCAATATGAATATACAATGCGAATAACATGAAGACAGCATAAGGTAAAGCATATGCAAATGCTGACGGGTATACGTATCTAACATTATCGAGTCGATGAATCTATCAATCGGCATCCATCCTAAACAACATCGCATACAGTATAATCCATCGTACGACAACCACTAGTCAAGGGTAAGGATCAATCATCAAGTCAACTCATCACGCATGGAAAATTATCGTACGGCGGTATTAAGCTAATAGGGATCCTATCATCCTATAAGACAAATGAGGGTACGGCCTAATATCACGTACGGCCTATCATCCATGATTCACAACATTCTATATCTATATATATATATATATATATATATATATATATACACACACACCTATGTCCCAGGTCACATCCGCAATAATCTCATATCAGGGGACCGGCAGGGTATAAATCATCTCGATCGACTCGCATCCGTATACCATCATATCATCATATCATCATCTCATCATATCATCATATCCGTCTTATATTCTTTCGTCGCATTTATATCTCATATCATGTCGAGTTTACATAAACATTCTATCTCTACTATAAGTATGAGTATCTAATCTAACCTACACACCCGGACCATACAAGCAGATTTTTAAAGAAGCGAATCGTAGTTTTGAAAATAGGGGTTACGGCGTTTTTAAGGAAAAGATATCATTTGAAAATCTGTAACGTCTCTTAAGGTATCTGTTTAAAAGATGCATACGATTCTTCAGTTTAGAAATAGGTATAGTTCGGATGACACATCTACGTCGACTATCTAGTCCTATAGTACCCTAAACGGCAATATCGTCAAATATCATTCTCAAATACCATCATCATATTTTAACCATATTATATCACTTCTAACTATCCTTAGTTTCTAGTATGGTTTCATTAACTATCATTTAACTCTAACCTTAGTTTCCTAATCTAGGTTTCCTTAACCACATTCTATAAATCATTTTCCAACAAAGCTTTGCGAGGGTGCTATACGCCATCCACCCGACTTCCTCGGTAGATATAGATCTACTCACCTTGGTCTTTGCTTTCCGAAGTCGATGACGCCACGCTCCGTCGTCTCGAAATCCACGCGAAGGTACCTACAATAATAACAATCGCAATGCGTATTAAAATTCAAGGCAGAAAACCAAAACGGCACGCGCATTGCTCATAGGTTAGAACCTATAGCTTACGTGTACAAAATCAACCAACAACTCTTGTTGTCGATGTACAAAACCAAAAACGAATCCAATATCAAAACTCATCATTCAAAATACGGAAAACATATCCTAAATCACACACAAGTGTTCCCAGATTTTGACTCAGGTCAAATAAATCTAAAGAAACAAGTATAGGGTGATGTATATATTGTATAAGAGCTACTGAACCAACCCTAACACCCCAGACAACCAAGTGGCCGACCCCATCCCTAGAAATTCTGGCAAGACCGGCCCCCCATGCTCAGTTGGGTCTCGTTATGTCATAGTGGTTTTCTATGGTCAAAAATTGGTCTCTGGTATTGTTTGCTACTCTCAGAAATTCCTTTGGTTGCTCCAGATTAACTGTAAGTACACTAAAAGTCACAAAATCGATACAGAACAAATCCTAAGTTCGTGCATCGGGTTCACCTTTATGGCTTAGGTCGTGAATCGTGTCACCATGGTCATGTAAACACTCCTAACTGTTCCCAGATTCCACCTATTTTCACAACAGAAAAATCTAGTAGGACCAAACACCCTTAAACACCTTCAGGTAACTACCCTACAAAACCCAAACCCTAACTTTCCTATCCACCCGAGGTCGTCGGATTTGTCTCCATGGTCGCCGGCCATATCCGATGGCAAAGGGTTAGGGTCCTATGTGAACACTCAGGGTCTCTAGTACAATACTACCACACTGTTTGTTTTCCCGGTGAATGCTCGGGGACACAGCAGGTCAGCGACATCACAAAACGACACTAAAATACGACATCGTTCAAAAATAAACTAAAAGGAAGAAGTTATACCTCATCTATTCCACTCTAGGCAGCACTAACTTCCCAATGTCGTGAAAATCCCACTTTGCTCGGTTCAACGTGTAGAGGAAGAGATGGGGATTAATTTTTTTGAAGGGAGTGTAGGGTTTTGGGGATTGTTTGGAGATAGATCTAGGGATTTTAGTGGAGGGTTGTGAGCTTGAGAAAGATGAAGAGGGACATGAAAATGATGGGGGAATGAATCATGGCAGCAGCCCCCCCCCTCTCTCTCTCTCACTAATATTCACTCTCTCTCTCTCCAAAAGTCTACCTAACCTAATCATTTTGTCCCCCTTTGACTTTTCTTTTTTTTCCTTTTCTTTTTCTCACCAAAATACATACACCCATATAAAACCACAAATGAAATAACATGTAACGTGTCATGGTGCACTAACCATGAAAACTGTAGAAACACGAATTTGGTTTAATCACGATTAGCAGTGCACTAATCGGGTTTTTATCAAAACTGCGTATAATAAATTTTAAAATTGCCAAATCCGTTAAATATGTTTTTAAATGAATAAATCATTTTAATTTCCTTTTATATCACAATTATTGGTATATATATTTATACCCTTTTTCGAAAACCCCAATTTCGCCAATCGGGCAGTTTTCGGAAAATATATTATTTTAATATTAAATTCCAAAAATAATATTTTATATTTTCTGAAATGTTACACCTGTACTCCGATCGGTATTCTTCGGATATCCGTCGAGTCACAATAAAATCACTGGTCGGTAGTGCTCCCCTGCCAGGCCCAATGCCATCATCTGCGATCATCTTGCCTCAGGGTACCGCACCGGGTCCACCATGCACTCACAGACGGTTCCTCTACCTTCTCGAATCGAGTGTATCATATCGCTCAAGGGCCGAGAAAACTCATGGTGGACTCCTCTCAAATCATATCATGAGAAAACCGCAACTTTCATTTTAAAATGATACTCAGTTTATAAAATCCTTGCGGTTTCTCCAAATCCAGAAATCTCGTGGAAATCCGAAATCCTAATATCAAGGGTAAAGAAACAATGAATTTCATAATATTGGGATCCGGCAATCCGGATTGGCCCATAATGTCATGGAAAATGAATATATAAATAAACATGAAAATCCCAGTAATAGATGCAATGTCTAAGTTATTATACAAAAGCAAGCTCACTATTACTATGTCGAAACTATCAGCCAACATTTTATACTAATGTAGTAGTATTTTCTAATGTGTACGTGACATGGAAATTACCGATGATGATGTGTGTAAGCCGGCAAGCAGGTGTACGTAGAGCATACGCATCATCGGTAATGGTGCTGGTGTCCTGAAAGCATGGGTTTCATAATAATTTCGAAAACATAAATAAGCATGTGATGCGATGCGAATAATAGAATATGCGAAAAATGAATGGTAAACACAGCAATAAAGAATATACATTACTATATATGAGTCATACAGTTTTGACATTTGAAATAATACGAATCGTGGTGTTTAGAAATAAGGGCAACGGTGTTTTTAAGAAAGGTACGTCCTTTGAAATATCCGTAGAATCCCTTGGCCTGTCTTTAAAATACTCACGATTCTTTAGTTTTGAAATAGGTATGACTCGAGTCTAGTCTAACATCTACAAGTAAACTACAGGACTAAACTAACTGTTAGTTATATGTATGCCCTAAAGGCCATTATTGTACATATGATGTATATTATAGTGAATGCTTAGATATATAGAGAGAGGACTTCTTGCTCGATATGATAGTATGCTATCCGGTTGCTCTTTGTCTTAACATGTTGACTTGTATTAGGTTACTGTCTTACTCTCACATGTTGATAAAGCCCTTAGGATATGTACTTGACTACTAGGATTATGATGCAGATCATACTAATGGGGCCAGGGTAGTCTATGAGTACATCCTATAATAGTTCCTAGTCGATGGTGTATCGAGACAGGGCATCGATACTCTAAGAGTAGAGTAGCGTATATGCATCATGACCCATATGATGGGCGATGGATGATCCCACATCCATTGGTGCGTGACATCAAAGATGATATACGGGTGCTCAGTGGAGACTGGGTACACTGAACGGACTCGCCGAGAACTCCTTGTTGGTATTATACCTATCGTCAGATACCAGTTCTCTGGTGACACTGGTACTGTAATGCACCATGTATTATCCAGTATATCCATATATACGATATGAGCATGAGGACCCACTGTAAAACAATGGGGAATTTTTGGAATACATTCCGAAAGAGGACAGATCTGTACTATAAATGGAATGATACCACTTTTCAGTACAGAGTCGCCTTTTAAGTGAACCGGCACTACAGGAGTTTGAGAACTCCGTAGTTAAGCGTGCTTGAGCCAGGGAAGTTTTGGGATGGGTGACCTCCTGGGAAGTGGCCTCTGGTCGGGTCCAGTTCGTCCCGAAGGACAAAACCGTGCAGCTTCGGTCAAAGCGGACAATACTCTCTGTATTGGGGGTGGGTCGTGACAGAATGGTATCAGAGCTGGTTCCTCAATAGTAGGTCTATGGTTCGAGGACGAACAATTGTTCTAAGTAAGGGAGATTGTAATGCCCCATGTATTATCCGGTATACCCATATATACCAGATAAGCATGGGGATCCACTGTAAAAAAATTGGAAAATCTTCGGAATACATTCCGAAAGAGGACAGATCTGTACTATAAATGGAATGATACCACTCTTCAATACAGAGGCACCTTTTAAGTGAACCGACACTACAGGAGCTTGAGAACTCCATAGTTAAGCGTGCTTGAGCCAGGGAAGTTCTGGGATGGATGACCTCCTGGGAAGTGGCCCTTGGTCGGGTCCAGTTCGCCCCGAAGGACAAAACCGTGCGGTTTCGGCCAGAGCGGACAATACTCTCTGTATTGGGGGTGGGTCATGACAGGTACAGGTTAGTCTATAGACCCGAGATCGTCATAGAGTCTTGTGTGATTCCCACTGTGCTTTGACTTCCACTTTACCACGTTTATGAGAATGTGCAAAACGGTGGCTTTTGGGTACAATCCTGAATCATATGAAGGCAATGAGTGATAGGAGAGGTTTCGTCTCTCCCGGTATTGGGGGTTGATGTTGCACTATGTTCGATTGGCTATAACTGGAAGTCCCTGGCCAGGGCTGATATGGAGATATACTGGTAAGTGTTATCAGTAGTTTCTCGACCCGTTATGAGCCTTACATCGACACGACTTATCGGTTACTGGGGTCTGACGTTTACCACCCCTAGACTGGATATGCGACATATCAGACGAAGAGACCGGACTGTACGGTAGTGTTTACTGATTGGATTTAGAGGAGTTAGAGCAGACTTGCTTGTTGATCTTCTGATTGCTCAATAGCCGGGTGGCCGTTACGTTTAGCTGACCGATTACGGCTTGTTGGTGTTTGATGTGATCATCACCTACTGCCAGCGTATTGACGAGTCTTCAGAGTCCTGCATAGAGGTTTCCTGGCTCAGGCAAAACGGAGTAGGAGCACATATGTGATATGTGCGGGATCGAGATTGATACGAGTATGTGATACCGTATTCTATTCTCGCGATATGTGATATCGGCCGGTTATATGTGATATAGCTGGGTTATTAGATCAAGTGTTGATTCGATGAAATAATATATAATATATATGTATATGTATATATATATTATATGCTTACTTAAATATTTATTATTCTCACTTATGATGCATTTAACATATATGTGATATATGTTTATTGTACTGTTTTCTTTTGTCACATAAATACTATATATGTGATATATAATATTGTGACATGCTAGGTTATACATGCAATAAGGATGTATGAGAATTATACCATGCTACATATAATGTTTGGGTTTAAATTCTTAAGTAATTCAAAAATGTGGAAATGAGTCATGGTGGAAGCTTCATGAAGCTTGTTGATAACCATTGACAAAGTCCACCCTTTTTGTTTTGCTTAAGATATTTTCTAACCCAACCATGACACATAGCCATGGTTAACTCTCTACAAGGGTTAGGTATTCACATATACTAACCAAGGGTTGCATTTCTAACCTTATCTCATACATTCATCTTCTTCTTCCTCATCTCATTTTTACTCTCTAGATTTTGAGATCAAGAAGAAAAATACTGAGAAATTAAATATTAAAGTGAGCTAAATTCCTACATCATCATCCTCTTCTATACTAGCCATATAGATTAGTGTGTTAGCTTCACTAGTTCCTACTTAGTGCAGAGATAGCTTGAGTCTTTGTTTTCTCGAAGTAGATCATCATAGACTTTGAAGACTTCAAGTAAGGATGCATCGTACATCTTGTGGAGCCTCTCAAGAGTTCGGGATCTCATGGATCGTAGCGAAAGGACTACTACTCGGAGCTTTTGAAGCAAAGGAACGGATTACAAAGGTTGTAATCCTATCACTTAGATGTAAAGTTGTTTACATGCAAAGTTAACCCTAATTCTCTAGTTCGATTACTTGGTTGGTTTGTTTAGCACCCCAAAAATTTTAATATAGCATGTTTGATGCTTGCCAAAACCTTACTAAGGTGCTAAGCTAACCCTACAGTGGTATCAGAGCCAAGCTAGAGCATTAGGTGTTGTCTAGACGAAGTTTAATGTCCGATCGAAACTCCGAAAACCCTAAAAGACCCACTTTCTGGAAATTTTTCAAAAAGTTGGATTTTTTAATGTTAAAAATATTTGGAAAATCATGCAGGGAATTCTATGGACACACCTAAAGAACAAAACCCTAACTCGTCTAAGTGACCGCGGATCCACGGCCAAAACATGGTTTTGGCGGCGGATCCGCGGCGCCACTTGAGAGGCTTGGGTCAGGCCCTTCAGCTGTAGGTCCGTAGGAACTATGGCATGTCTCTGGTTAACTTTAACTGTTCTCAAGTGTTGAGCTCTCTTGGTATTTTGGGAATTCGTTGATTCGATCGAATTTTTTAAACGTCGTCTAGCTTTCTGTAATGTGATACAATATGTGGAATTCATATAGTTAGGCATGAAATCCGTAATATGTGATATTTCGGGTTTATGATGTCTAAGGTGATTATGGATTCCAAATGTTGTAGTTTTACACTTTCTTTTCTGCGACCGTAAGTATAATATGTGGTGTATCGCTGGTTTCGTTGATATACATCAACGACAATTGGGATACGCATATTTACTTACGTGATGACATGTGATGTTATGTGTTGCTGTGATATGTTATATTGGATCGTCGTGTTATGAATAGCCGGGGGTTTTATGTGAGATGAAAGTTTTTGTTTTCATTCATGTAAAATTCATTGTATGTAATATTATTTTATTAGGGCACTTCCGGGTTGAGGATGATGTCACCATTGTTGTATATTATTTACTTTTCCGCATTAGGATAGACCCAAGGCGGGGAGCACAAGTAACCGGGTTCTGCCGTCCAGTGGGAGACCAACTCAGGGAGTCGAGTCCGGGTCTCCTAACTCTAGAATTGGTAGGGTTGCCTGCCTCTCTCGTAGGGGTCTAGGGATGTGGGTTTGGCTATTCATCACGACCGTGGAATCCGCGTTTTTACTAGCTTAAATAAAACACGGAATTCCTAGTATATCCAATATTTCATATGTGATTCTTCTGCTGCTGATATTCTGTGATGTGATCATTTTATATGCGTGAGACGAATGCTTATACTATATATATATATATATATATATATATGATATATAAATATTATTGCTTTCGTTTCTTCTGTGATGCTTAGGAAGCATAAATGATGGGATTTCATTAATGAGATTAATGAAAAGAAAAGAAACCTAAAAGATGTTGTAGAATCAAATTTTCAAAAAGGGTAGCTCTAGTTTTTTGCTTTGCATAGCGATATTACTTGTAGAATATCCAGCACCTTATTCGATAAGGAAAGAGCCGAGATCCCTTCACCGGGAGTGAGCTCTTTAGCGAAACTAGCAGATGTTATAACTCACTCGGTTATGTTTTGGATTGCTTCTATAGTTCTTGCTTTGCATAGCGGTATTACTTGTAGAATATCCAGCACCTTATTCGATAAGGAAAGAGCCGAGATCCCTTCACCGGGAGTGACCTCTTTAGCGAAACTAATAAAAGCCTCAAAAACACTCCTTTTTCAAAATCACTTGTTTCTACAACGATATCAAGTTCATTATGCAAAAGGTTTTCTGAAAAACCTGTCGTAGCCCTCCGTCATTTCAGATAGAGACTAGTTAGTATTCGTGCTACGTTTGTTGGCATGCGTCAAGGCGTAGTGTACGGTAGCTGATTAGTACTTATCTATTGCATGAGATGCGATTGAATTAGGGTATTCGTATGGCGTTGTTTGGCATGCGTCAAGGGTCGTACGGGTGGGTTTGATTCAATCAGGAAATGACGGGTTGAACTTGACTAGCGGACTATGGTTTGTTGGCATGCGTCAAGGTCATAGGACGCTAGGGGTAAAAAGTATCATCGGGAATTTCAAGTGTTTAAATTTGCAATGAGATTGCATACCTTCTATGAGATAGTTAGATCCCGATACCCACTGCGAGTAAGAGTTACTCCTGGGAGACTTTACACATGACAATTAGCCGATCAAGTAGGTGTCTAGAAAGGTGTTAACGGGGTTGTGCCTCTGGGAAAACGAGGTTTATCTTAATTAGCTCCATGCGAAAGCACGGGAAACCTCCCTCAAAGTACCAACACTGATCTGGCTGAAAGATTAGCGAACTTGTAAGGTGTAATTAATCCCGGCCAGTCTTACCTTTTTGGGTTTAAAGGAAGATTTGATGAAAAACAGTGGGAGCCATCCTAATTAGATAAGATAATAACCAATCTAATTTTGCAAGAGCATACGCTAAAGTGTTTCCTTCTCTCTCTTTCCAGGTAGCGACCATGACAGCCCCCAATCAAGATAATAATATGGATATATTGACTGAACCCGCTTGTTATACTGAGCAGGGGAACGTTGGTTCCTTTCTTTCTTATAATTGTTATAAGACTGAACAAGAAATAGGGAAATGCCAAAATTCACATGTCACCCAGACAAAGAATAAGCATATTGATGCATCTTCTTCGGGTGTGTTTGTTATCGAGAACTGTTTCTCAGTTCACTCTACGTCCTGGGTATTAGATACCGGATTAGGATCCCACATATGTAATATCTTGCATGAGCTAAAAAGAGATAGAGAACTGGGAATGGGTGATCATTCCATAAAAGTAGGGAATGGTGCAAATGTTGCGGCCAAAGCAGTTGGTGGATATCACCTTGTATTACCAAGTGGTAATACATTGATTCTGAACGAATGCTATTACATACCGAACATGATATGCAACATTATATCAGTTTCTTTATTAAGTAAAGAAGGATATAATTTTGTAGTACAGGATAATGTTATGAACATCTTCCTGAATCAAAAGTTGATTGGATCAGGCTCGTTAAATAATGGCATATACGTTTTAAATCAAACTACAGTTCTTAATATACAAAACACACACAAGAGGAAGAGTTCAGAAATGAACGAATCTTCTTGTGGCATTATAGACTAGGTCATATCAATGCGACACGACTAGCTAAGTTACATAAAGATGGATATTTGAATACGTTTGAATTATCATCTTATGAAACTTGCCATCATGTCTCAAAGGCAAGATGACCAAAACTCCGTTTAGTGGACATAGAGAAAGAGTTACGGAACTCTTAGGACTGATACATAGTAATTTATGCGGTCCCATGTCTACACATGCCAGGAATGGTTCCTCGTACTTCATTATATTCACTGACGATCTCTCAAGATACGGACATGTGTTCCTGTTGAAACACAAGTCTGAATCTTTTGAGAAATTCAAAGGATATAAGCACGAAGTAGAGAACCAAACGGGCAAAAGTATTAAGATCTTTCGATCTGATCGAGGAGGAGAATACTTGAGCAATGAGTTCCTGGACTATCTAAAAGAGAATGGAATTCTCTCTCAGCTTACTCCTCCATATACACCACAGCACAACGGTGTATCGGAACGGAGAAATCGCACCCTATTAGATATGGTGCGCTCTATGATGAGCACCGCTGAGTTGCCTATTTCCTTTTGGTGATATGCACTGGAGACAGCTGCAGACATATTGAATATGGTTCCCACCAAATCTGTGCCAACCACTCCATATGAGATGTGGAAAGGAAAGAGACCATATCTTAATTATGTTAAGATATAGGGTTGTCCGGCATATGTTAAAACTCAAAATCCGGACAAGCTCAAGGCAAGGTCAGTTCTGTGCAAGTTTATAGGATATCCCAAACATTCGCAAGGGTATATCTTCTACCACTCCGAGGAACAAAAGGTGTTTGTTTCTCGACATGCCACCCTTTTAGAAAAGGAACTTCTTAAGGAAATTAGTGGCAAAGAGGTAGAACTGGAAGAAGTTCCAGCAGCACAGGCTACAACTGACGATTTGGTGGAACCAGAGGATTCAGTAGTTCCCGACGAACCCCAGCCTCTCCGCCGATCTAGTAGGGTTTCTCATCCACCTGAGAGATACTACGGTTTTCTCATAACGGTGGGAGCGAGGATTGCATCATGGAAGATGATGAGCCGACTAGCTTTGAGCGGGCCATCACGAGTGGGGACTCCGTAAAATGGCTAGATGCAATGCGATCTGAAATGGAATCCATGTACACCAACAAAGTATGGACTTTGGAAATTGCTTCTGAAGGGGTAAAACCCATTGGGAGAAAATGGATCTTTAAGAAGAAACATGGTGTAGATGGAAAAGTTGAGACTTTCAAAGTTAGACTTGTTGCAAAGATTTTTCGTCAACGACCAGTTATGGACTATGACGAAACCTTTTCTCCAATGGCTATGCTTAAGTCCATCCGGATCTTACTTGCCGTTGCTGCGTACCATGACTACGAAATCGGGCAAATGGATGTTAAAACCGTCTTTCTAAATGATGATTTAGAGGAGTGCGTGTACATGACTCAGCCAGAGAGCTTCGTAGATAGTGGGAGCAGCGGAAAGGTGTGCCAGCTGCTTAAATCCATCAACGAGTTAAAGCAGGCATTGCGGAGTTGAAACATCTGTTTTGATGTGGTAGTCAAAGAGTTTGACTTCATCAAGAACATAGATGAACTTTGTATATACAAGAAGGAGGCAGAGAGTAAGGTTGTTTTCCTCATATTGTACGTGGATGACATACTCTTGATAGTAAATGATGTTCCTATGCTGCACTCGGTCAAGCTCTTCTTATCACAAATGAAAGATCTAGGTGATGCCTCCTGCATTTTGGGGATTAAGATCTATAGAGATAGATCTAAACGGATACTGGGATTGTCCCAATTCAGGTACATTGACACCATACTAAATAGGTTTAGTATGGAAGAATCCAAGCGTGGGAACCAACCCACGATCTCTGGACTCACTCTCTCCAAAGAGATGTCTCCTAAGACTGATTTGGAGAGAGCTCGCATGCAAGATATACCCTATGCTTCGGCAGTAGGCTCTATCATGTACACGATGCTATGTACCAGACCCGATGTAGCATGCTCACTAAGTGTAATGAGTAGGTATCAAGAAGATCCAGGAGAGAGTCACTGGATAGCTGTGAAGAACATTCTCAAGTACTTGAGAAGGACTAAAGAGATGTTCTTGGTGTATGGTAACGGAGAACTTCAGGTGGAGTCCTTTACCGATTCAAGCTTTCAAAGTGATAAGGACGACTCTAAGTCGCACTCGGGATTTGTCTTTACCCTGAATGGAGAGGCGGTTTGTTGGAAGAGTTCCAAACAGGAAATCGTGGCAGACTCGATGATTAGAGAGATTTTTATAGATCAAAAATATAATTACCGCAATCAAGAACAGCGTCGCTTGGTAGCTAGCCGGTGAGTACGGGTCGGTCCACAGGGATTTTGTGAATTTCCTAATCGCTCTTACGAGTTAATTCCGATTGGGGTAGGATTGATTGATTAAATCTAAAAAAACTAAATCTATCTATACTAAGCTTATCTAGATCTAAATCTTGCTAGGGTTAGGTCTAGGGTAGGTTTGGAAATGCAAATAAATCTCACCGCTTTCTATACCCAAATTAGGATCTATGAAGTGTTATGGTAATTATTAATAAAGGGGATTAGATCCATTCGGGAAGATATTTCTTCCTCTAGGTTCTTGTCCTTCCTTTATCAATCATTACCCTAACCTCCATGGAAAATACGCTCAACCGGACCTTTATACTACGGTATCACCGTTACCTCGTGGGATAGGGTGCCGTAGGGAGCGGTGTGTTCATGTATGCATGGAGTCCTATTGATTATATGTGATGGGCAAGAATGGGATGAGAGATCTCATCTCTCAAAAGCCTTCCCCAAAGCTAACCCTAACAAGCGAGGAGACTACTCGCTCATTAGGGAATTGAAGAACATTTATCTAGGGCAAGGAATTAAATCTAAACTAGAGAAATTAAATATAACTACTTACAGATGGCTCTCTCCAAACATTTACACAGGGTTGTCAGATCTGAATAGATGATATGAAAAGAGGCACCGATGCTCTCCAAAAGAAATCTGAATTTTATTAATAAAATGAGGCATGACCTAATACAAAAGTTTGGGTATCTATTTATAGGAAATAGAAAACCCTAGGTTTACAATTACCGCATGTCTGCATTTACCAAAATACCCCTAGGTTGACTAGTCAGAGCCGCAAAGATTTATGGTAAAATTTATATCCACCAAGGCCTCTTCTCCACAGCGGAACCGCAGCCGCAGGCATGGTTTGGCCGCGGTTCCACGGCCAAATTGGGGGATTGTGTCATGTACTTTCTTGTGCTGGCTTCTGTCTTGATGTTATTCCCAGTTCATCAGTACTTTTCTCAAATTTACTTCTAGGTTTCTTCCAGATCTCCTAGTGAACAATTGCAGTGAACTTTTACCGTTGCTTCGAAATCTTGGACCTTGCGTTGCCTTGTAAATTGTGAACTGATCTTTATGTAGGCTTGATCAAGATCCTTCTGTTTGTTGGTTGTAGTCCCACTTTTGCATCGTCTTTTATCTTTTTCACTGTTTTAGCTTCGAGAACATGTAACCTGTACTATGTAGCAGACATGGGTCAAAAGCACCTATTTATTTGTAAAATACATAAGAATGGGGAATATAATAATATAATATTATGATATGAACAAATACCTCCAAACTTATCTTTTGCTCGTCCTCGAGCAAACTTAGTTTTATTCTCGACGAAAATCCTAACCTCACTTTCGCCGGGAATCGCGATTGCACTGAGCACGTGCAACAAGCCGTTAAACCTCTAGGTGTCCCTAGTAGGAGGAGTGTTGTCTCCTGAGGGTTTTCAGCGGATACTACCCACAAAATCCTATCAATTCGGCTTTTCGATTTTTATTCTCCAATTAGGTTTTCTAACAAGGAATTCTATTATCTTCGACTCGTAAATTATCCACCCATATTCTTCACACTTTCTTATTATTTAACTTAAGATTATATATGTTCTGCAGACCTCCTTAGCTTTCGGCATTTCTTAAGTTTTCCTTCTAGGGCTCCATCTCCACTTAGGAATTTTTATCAACTCTATTAAAGATACAAGTTCTATTCTTCACTCCTTTCTCTCATCTAAACTCCAATCACATACCTCTACGTGTGTGTATAAATTACCCCTACACTTGGAAATTCAAATCAAGCAATCGTACTCTTGTCCATTGTTCAAAGCACTTCTTAATTGGTGAATTTTTAAATGAATTTTGCTTACACATCCTTACCATTAATACTTCTTGAGGTACCAACGACCGATTACAAGATCTTTTTGCACATTAAAGCGTAATTCCCAGTCTTGCAACACCCAAGGCTTTTTAGCAGTGACTCCCAAACCAGTTGGTCTAAGGCACTAGGTGATGAAGCACCCTCGCTAAATATTTTTTCTATTTTTGCAGCCTTAAGTAATCACAAAAACCAGTGTTCATTTTTTTATTCTTTTTATTCACACTTGAATTTTTTTCTTTTATTTTCTTCGTACTAAGGACTTTAGACAAGAGCATTTGAAGGTCTCTTCTACTATTCTAAGTTTCAAGGTGCGTGTTTGTGCAATTTGTAGGGTATATATTTTCAGAATTTAGACTTAAGCTAGGAACTATTTTTCAAACTTATACTCTAATAAAAATATCAATACTTTTCCTTTGCTTTGACTTAGCCCAAGAAGTGAACTAAAAATTTGCCTATTTCTAAATAAACTACAAAGACATATACTTTCTACCGTTAAATTTTAAGGAAGGTTATTTTTAGGGTTTTTAATTTACTAAGTCTATATCTGGTTGTTCCTAGCTAGTTAAACTGTTTGTCAAACTCAAGTCAATTAGGCCAAAATTGAATACTTCAATTTTTATAATTTTTTGAAATTTTTTCAATTTTTATGGGTTTTAAAATAAGTATGCAAATGCAAAAATATGCACATGAATGCGAAGGAAGAAGGCTTACCGAGCATACCCCCAAACTTAAATTTGACAGTGTCCTCACTGTCATGCCACACCAAGAGGGTCAAAATGTCGGCACTCCCCTGTTTATTTATTTATAAATTTTTTTTATTTTTTTATTGTTAAAAGAAAAACAAAATATATATACAACAAGGTTCCCCCCAAACTTAAGTAAAACAGCGTTAAAGTGCAGAGTTAAGGAGGAGAAAAATCAAACTATACAAGGCCTTACAAAGACCAAAAATTAGCACCAACCATTCAAAAATCTTATCGTGATAAAGGTAGAGTTGGTGAAAGAATGGCGGAGGGGAAAAAGAAATGGTAGGGGTTCTACTTCTTCGAGTGGAGGTTGATTAATCACAAAAACCGTATCATTTAAGAATGCGAGTTCGTCGGCGAAAATATCTTCGAAACTTTCATCGAAGGTCCAATTGAAAATCATCGAACTCAAAATATTGGATTGTGATTCATCAACACTCGGCATTATTAAAGGAAGATTAGAAGAACCAAAGAAGGTGGGAATACGAACTTGAGGGTGGGGATGGAGTGTATAAATTAGCACAATTTGTAATGACCGATGTGTAGAAATCGATTGTGCTAATCTATCCACGCACGGAAAAATGAAATTAAATCCCTCAAGATTCGTGAGCAAACATGGGTACGTCGAACTTGGTATTGGAGAGGAAAGCGTAACGGTCTCTTGCAAGGTCGGAATGATAGGAAGGACGAAAGGGAGTGAATTAGGGATAGTCTCATTCTCACCGTAGTAAACTGTCTCGAACTTGAAAGACTCCATCAATGGTTCGAAACGACTGTAAGCAACCGAGTCTGATGGTTCAACTAACTCATCTGAAAATTCAAAGGACTCAAACTCGGGCGGTGAGTCTTCAATATCGTCCGAAAAAGTGAAACACTCGTAAGTGTTATCGGCAAAAAGAACTGTGTCAGATTCAAAGGGAAATTTTTCAAGCTCACAGTCTTCAAGTGTGATCTTTTGCGTGGTCGGAACGATGGAAAGGAGGGAGGGTGACATAACAGTTAAAGGTTCAGGAGGATGAATTGGAAAATCAGACACATCAAACAAAAATGGTTCAACCTTAATATGATCCTCAATACTATCCTCATAATTCTCCTCAAAATTTAGTCTATCCATGCCATTATCATCAAAATCAAGACGCATATGAAGTTCGGGAGAAACATTTAATGACTCGGGATGATGAGTTGTACATAAAATTTCAATCAAATCGACAGGTTCATCATCCGAAATATTCCCGACGTCTAAATCCTCAATCAAGTGAAAATCAATTTTTTTTGACACCTCATCAAAAGCATGGATATTTATCAATTTAGGTGCTAGAGTAGAGGTGTAAAGGTCAAAAGGATTAGGTGTGGTTTCACTCGAAAGGGATTCTTCACAATCTGGCAAATCAAGCACTACAAAGTCACACAACTCGTTAGATGTTTTATTTTCAATTTGTGAATCATTTGGGACAATCGATGGAAAACCAGAGTTGTGGGCTTCAATTGGGTATGGGTAGGTTTGATTTGGAAAGGTGTAGAACTCACTCTCTCTTCTCAAATTCTCACTCTGTCCAACCGCCTCCTCATACATTGGAAAATTTGGAGCTAGTTGGAAACTAGCTGCCGGTTCACTAGGTTGCATAAGGGCGGCCACGGACGCATCCACATTCCTCATCATTCGGTTTGTTGCTGCAATGTACGCCTCCAACGACTGTTCTAGACTAGACATGGGTTGTGAAGGGGTTTCGGTAAAAGATTCGAAATCGTTTGGATATGTGAAACTCCCAAATGGCTGTGTAGAAGCAATGTCTAGTGAAGGTGGGAAAGTCGGGTAAGACTGGTAGGAATTGGATGGTTGGACAAGAGTAGGATCAACATTTGTATAAAAAGGTGAATGGACTTGTTGATCCCTAGAACTGGATGTGTGGAGAGGAGTGAAAGATCGGCTACGAGATTGTGCAATATGCTCAGCAATAGACATCGGTTTAGGAGTTACAACAGGACTCGAAAAAGTGGTATCAACGTACGAAGGTGGTGAAGGTTGAAAAAGTTGATACAAAGTGGATTGCAACGTCGAACTGTTTCTCCTAGACGCTTCTATTTGATCTTTTAAAGAAATTTTGGGCATGGAGGGATCTTCCTTAAATCGACCGAAACAGTTGACGTACGAGACAAAGTTAGGTTCGGGATACCAAAGTTCGGCAAGAGATTTGTGTTGTGGGGTACCCATGATAGAAGAAAGGAGAAAAGAAATAAGGTAGGTGGTGCACGGATTTCTTCGCGACAAAAGTTGCAAGTCTTTTTTTTTTAAAAATTCCTTTTTCCTTTTTCTTTTTATTTGGAAATTTTTACAAAAAAAAATTAAAGGTATGCAAAACAGAAAAGATTTCTTGCAATCAATTTTTATTGTAAGCGCGACGCAAAAAATCCTGCACAAGATTTGTTATTTGGATGGGAAAAGATTTTTAAAGCGCAAAGAATCCTGCAGGCAAATTTACAGAAGATATATTGTAGGTTGCAGAGGAGAGAGAAGGAACAGAGAATTTTTTTTCAAGCACTGAGTCGATCAAGTTGCCGCGTTTGCGCGGCTTAAGGGTAGGTGGGGCCGCGGTTCAGCGGTGGACGCGCCAGATCAGCCTTTCAGATTTTGCTGATGTCACCGTATCACCACGCTTCCGCGGCAGGAGCGGTCTTTTGCGGCGTTTCCGCGGTCTCCAAGTTGACTTGGCCTTCCAACTTTATTCTGCTGTTCTGTTATGAAAATCCTCTATGGTTCAGATCGTTGGTTTTCTGTTTCGCTTTCTGTATTTTTCCAGATCCAAACTCGATTGTAGATCCTGCAAAATTCCAAAAAAATACCCTTCACAAAATACAAAGATGATAAATTTTTATATTTTTTTTTGATTTTTCAGTTTTTATGGTTTTTTAATTTTATATTAACCCGAAATTGCAAAAAGGAAATAACACGCCATCCGCAGCAACGGCGCCATTTGATTAGAGAGATTTTTGTAGATCAAAAATATAATTACCGCAATTAAGAACGGCGTCGCTTGGTAGCTAGCTGGTGAGTACGGGTCGGTCCACAGGGATTTTGTGAATTTCCTAATCGCTCTTACGAGTTAATTCCGATTGGGATCGGATTGATTGATTAAATCTAAAAAAAACTAAATCTATCTATACTAAGATTATCTAGATCTAAATCTTGCTAGGGTTAGGTCTAGGGTAGGTTTGGAAATGCAAATAAATCTCACCACTTTCTATACCAAAATTAGGATCTATGAGGTGTTATGGTAATTATTAATAAAGGGGATTAGATCCATTCGGGAAGATGTTTCTTCCTCTAGGTTCTTGTCCTTCCTTTATCAATCCTTACCCTAACCTCCATGGAAAACACGCTCAACCGGGCCTTTATACTACGGTATCACCGCTACCTCGTGGGATAGGGTGCCGTAGGGAGCGGTGTGTGTATGTATGCATGGAGTCCTATTGATTATATGTGATGGGCAAGAAAAGGATGAGAGATCTCATCTCTCAAAAGCCTTCCCCAAAGCTAACCCTAACAAGTGAGAAGACTACTCGCTCATTAGAGAATTGAAGAACATTTATCTAGGGCAAGGAATTAAATCTAAACTAGAAAAATTAAATAAAACTACTTATAGATGGCTCTCTCCAAACATTTACACAGAGTTGTCAGATCTAAATAGATGATATGAAAAGAGGCACTGATGCTCTCCAAAAGAAATCTGAATTTTATTAATAAAAGGAGGCATGACCTAATACAAGAGTTTGGGTATCTATTTATAGGACATAGAAAACCCTAGGTTTACAATTGCCGCATGTCTGCATTTACCAAAATACCCTTAGGTTGACTAGTCAGAGCCGCAAAGATTTATGGTAAAATTTATATCCACCAAGGCCTCTTCTCCACCACGGAACCGCGGCCGCAGGAACGATTTGGCCACGGTTCCGCGGCCAAACTGGGGAATTGTGTCATGTACTTTCTTGTGCTGGCTTCTGTATTGATGTTATTCCTAGTTCTTCAGTACTTTTCACAAATTTGCTTCTAGGTTTCTTCCAGATCTCCTAGTGAACAATTGCAGTGAACTTTTACCGTTGCTTCAAAATCTTGGACCTTGCGTTGCCTTGTAAATTGTGAACTGATCTTTATATAGGCTTGATCAAGATCCTTCTGTTTATTGGTTGTAGTCCCACTTTTGCATCGTCTTTTATCTTTTTCACTGTTTTAGCTTCGAGAACCTGTAACCTGTACTATGTAGCAGACATGGGTCAAAAGCACCTGTTTATTTGTAAAATACATAAGAATGGGGAATATAATAATGCAATATTATGATATGAACACTCGACGATGAAGGCTGAATACATCGCTGCCAAAGAGGCTGTCTGGATAAAGAAGTTCATTACAGAACTTGGAGTGGTTCCGTCCATCGAGCATCAAATACCTTTGTATTGCGATAACATTGGAGCTGTGGTTTTGGCCAAAGAACCCAGGTCCCATCAGAGATCCAGGCATATTCTGAGGCGGTATCACCTGATCCGGGAGATAGTTGATCGCCAGGAGATCGAGGTCAGGAGAGTAGATACGAAGGATAACACTGCGGATCCATTCACGAAGGCCATTCCCCAGATACAGTTTGAGAGACTCTTCAGGGTGTTGGGTATGAGATACTACAACAGCTGGCCTTAGTGCAAGTGGGAGATTGTTAGTTATACGTATGCCCTAGAGACCATTGTTTTACATATGATGTATATTATAGTGAATGCTTGGATATATATAGAGAGGACTTTTTTGCTCGATATGATAGTATGCTATCTGGTTTCTCTTTGTCTTAACATGTTGACTTGTATTAGGTTATTGTCTTACTCTCACATGTTGATAAAAGCCCTTAGGATATGTACTTGACTACTAGGACTATGATGCAGATCATACTAGTGGGGCCAGGGTAGTCTATGAGTACATCCTATAATAGTTCCTAATCGAGGGTGTATCGAGACAGGGCATCACGCATCATGACCCATATGATGGGCGATGGATGATCCCACATCCATTGGTGTGTGATATCAAAGATGGTATACGGGTGCTCAGTGGAGATAGGGAACACTGAACGGACTCACCGAGAACTCCTTGTTGGTATTATACCAATCATCAGATAGCAGTTCTCTGGTGACACTGGTACAGGTTAGTGTGTAGACCCGAGATCATCATAGAGTCTTGTGTGATTCCCACCGTGATTTAATTTCCACCTTACCGCGTTCATGAGAACGTGCAAAACGGTGGCTTTTGGGTACAGTCCCGAATCATATGGAGGCAATGAGTGATAGAAGGGGTTTCATCTCTCCCGGTATTGGAGGTTGATGTTGGGCTGTGTTCGATTGGCTATAACTGGAAGTCCCTGGCTAGGGCTGATATGGAGATATACTGGTAAGTGTTATCAGTAGGTTCTCGACCCGTTATGAGCCTCGCATAGACACGACTTATCGGTTACTGGGGTCTGACGTTTACCACCCCTAGACTGGATATGCGACATATCAGACGAAGAGACCAGACTGTACGGTAGTGTTTACTGATTGGATTTAGAGGAGTTAGAGCAAACTTGCTTGTTGATCTTCTGATCGCTCAATACCCGGGTGGCCGTTACGTTTGGCTGACCGCTTGCGGCTTGTTGGTATTTGATGTGATCATCAGCTACTGCCGGCGTATTGACGAGTGTTTAGAGTCCTATATAGAGGTTTCCTGGCTCAGGCAAAATGGAGTAGGAGCATATATGTGATATGTGCGGGATCGTGATTGATACGAGTATGTGATACCGTATTCTATTCTCGTGATATGTGATATCGGCCGGTTATATGTGATATAGCCGGGTTATCGGATCAAATGTTAATTCGATGAAATAAGATATAATATATATGTATATGTATATATATATTATATGCTCACTTAAATATTTATTATTCTCATTTATGATGCATTTAACATATATGTGATATATGTTTATTGTATTGTTTTCTTTTGTTACATAAATATTATATATGTGATATATAATATTGTGACATGCTAGGTTATACATGCAACAAGGATGTATGAGAATTATACCATGCTACATATAATGTTTGGGTTTAAATTCTTAAGTAGTTCAAAAATGTGGAAATGAGTCATGGTGGAAGCTTCATGAAGCTTGTTGATAACCATTGATAAAGTCCACCCTTTTTGTTTTGCTTAAGATATTTTCTAACCCAACCATGACATATAGCCATGGTTAACTCTCTACAAGGGTTAGGTATTCACATATATTAACCAAGGGTTGCATTTCTAACCTTATCTCATTCATTCATCTTCTTCTTCCTCATCTCATTTTTGCTCTCTAGATTTTGAGATCAAGAAGAAAAATAGTGAGAAATTAAATACTAAAGTGAGCTAAATTCCTATTTCATCATCCTCTTCTATACTAGCCATATAGATTAGTGTGTTAGCTTCACTAGTTCCTACTTAGTGAAGAGATAGCTTGAGTCTGTATTTCCTCGAAGCAGATCATCACAGACTTTGAAGACTTCGAGTAAGGATGCATCGTACATCTTGTGGAGCCTCTCAAGAGTTCGGGATCTCATGGATCGTAGCGAAGGGACTACTACTCGGAGCTTTTGAAGCGAAAGAACGGACTACAAAGGTTGTAATCCCTATCACTTAGATCTAAAGTTGTTTACATGCAAAGTTAACCCTAATTCTCTAGTTCGATTACTTGGTTGGTTTGTTTAGCACCCCAAAAATTTTAATATAGCATGTTTGATGCTTTCCAAAACCTTACTAAGGTGATAAGCTAACCCTACACTAACAGGCTAATCAAAAAGGTAAGGAAACCACCTAAATTTGAGTAGATATATATAAATATAATAGTCGGTGATCCCACGTCAATAGTATCACATATGATACAATATACAATATGACATCCTCGAGTCAAGAGTGCGGATCAATCATCATTATATAGCTCGTATGGTAAATCTATCGTACGGATCCCAAATCTGGGTAATGGTCGAATATCATATTTATCTCATCATTTATCTGGTATCCTTATCATCATATCATGAACTGGGGTACTGATATAAGTCTAGTACTCTCTGATACCATCAACATATATATATGCGTGTGTATGAAAACACATCGCCTAAAGACCCGCTATCATATCATGTCGTATCTCATAATACGAACCATGTCTCATCACCGATCTCGTGGCATCATGCCCGATCACATCGACTCATCTCCAAGTATCATATACCATCCTCATATCCAAATTTATGTATATATATATATATATGTATATATCCCCATATACGCACAAGTAAAACAATGTAAGTGTGTGCGTGCGCGCGCGTGGGTGTAATCTTTACTCTAGGGTTCGCGACTAAGAAGCTAAACTAAGATACATCTAATACACTAAAACTAACCCAATGAACATCTAAAATCTTACTTACTAATCATCCAAGTTTCACAACACATAATCGTATATATAACATATATATTGTATACTACACTACGAACTGTGGGGGTGTTATACGCCATCAACCCGACTTCCTCCGTAGATATATATCTACTCACCTTGATCCTCGCTTGCTGGAGTCGATGACGCTATGCTCTCCTCGTCGTCTCGAAATCCACGTGGGGGTACCTACATGTCTTAACATATTGTGTCGCATTAAAATCCAATTCAAAACCAAAACGACACGCTAAAAGCCTATAGGTTATAACCTACGGACTACGCATGCAAGAAGGGCCAAACAAATCCTCGATGTCGATATACGAACATCAAACCATCTTGTTAAAAACACAAATACCCAAGTTCAAGTTAACAGAAGCCACAAAACCGAAATCAGAAACATTGTAAAACTGTTCCAGATTTTACCCTAGGTCAAACTAGCCAATGTTGCATATGTGTAGGGTCTAGTTTACTGATATAGGAGCTACATAACAAATAAGATGTAGGGTTCCTAGGCACACAATTGGAGTCTTACAAGTGATCAAATATGCAAATTTCTAAAAATTACGGTGCCGAGAAAACCTAGAACGGATCGTTAACTAGATATTTAGGCAAAGCAAGCAAGTAAACGGAAATATAGAAACAGGGAAGGGGCTACAACCTTTGTAGATCCGGTCCACCACTTCGTGAGCTCCACGATGATCTCCCTCCACTGTCCAAATCGAACTCACGACTCTAGCATTGGCATCATCGAAGAATGGGCGGGCTTGATCGTCGGTTCGATGCCGAAGATGATCTACGTCGAAGCATCACAAGAACAAGCTCCAACTTCACCAAGCTTTGAAAACTTGTGAAGTAAACACCCTATACAACTTGGCAAGAGGTAGAGGATGAAGAAATAGGAAGTGGGTAGAATTTATATTTGGATTTCTCACTCAATTTCACTAGTTGCCATTAATGGCCACTAGCTTTCTTCATGTTGAAGAAGATGAAGAAGAAGAAGAAGATATGATAAGTTAATTAAAAAAGAAAATAAAAAGAATACTTATCATAACTTCAACCATGGTTTAGTGTAGAGATTTAACCAAGGTTTAGAAGAGTGGTTAGGGTTAAAGAAGAGACAAGAATGGTAGACTTTTTCAAAGCTTCAAGAAGCTTCAAAGAAAAGACAAACTAAGCCACCATTTCTTTTTCTCTTTATCTTTTCCAAAACAATAATAAATGGATAAATAAATAAGAGAAAAGAAACCCTAACCATTCACTAAACATGGTTTAATCTTTACACAAACCCAAAAGAGCAAGTATCATCAAATATGATACAATCTTGTGCACAAAAGTATATTACATATACAATGTGTACAAACCAAGTGAGTAAATCCATTTAAAGTGAACCAATACAAGTTAATGCAAAGTAATATATCAAATATATATATAATTATACATTAAATCATTACATCAACACTTGATTCAATGATCCGGTTATATCACATATAACCGGCTAGTATCCAATGTATCGGCTTATCGAATCAATCCTTGATTCGATAACTAGGTTATATCGCATACAACCATCCGACACATTCATCGCGAGAATGAAATACGGTATCATATACACGCATTATTCTCGGTCCCGCACATATCTCATATGCGCTCCTATTTCGTTTCGCTTGAGCCAGGAAACCTCTGTGTAGGACTCTAAAGACTCGTCAATACGCCGGCAGCGGATGATGATCATATCAAACACCCACAAGCCGCAAGCGGTCTAATAAACGTAACAGCCACCCGGGTATTGAGCGATCAGAAGATCGACGAGCAAGCCCGCTCATACTCCTGTGAATCCAACCAGTAACACTTACCGTATAGTCCGGTCTGTTCGTCTGATATGTCGCATATCTCGCCTAGGGGTGGTAAACGTCAGACCCCAGTAGCTTGATAAGTCATGCCGACGTGAGGTCCATAACATTCGTGAAACTACTGATAACACTTACCAGTAGGTCACTGCAACCCTGGCCAGGGATTTCCTGTTATGGCCAGTCGAGCATAGCACAACATCAACCCCCAATACCGGGAGAGACGAATCCCCTCCTATCGCTCATTGCCTCCATGTGAATCGGGACTGTACCCAAAAACCACCTGTTTGCACGACTCAGTAGAGCCGTGGTAGGGTGGAAATCAAAGCACAGTGGGAGACACACAAGACTCTATGACGATCTCGGGTCAACAGACTAAGCTGTACCAGTGTCACCAGAGAACTGCCATCTGACGTGAGGTATAATACCATCTGGGAGTTCTCGGCGAGTCCGTTCAGTGTACCCAGTCTCCACTGAGCACCCGCATACCATCTTCGATGTCAAACACCAATGGATATGGGATCATCCATCGCCCATCACATGGGTCGAGAAGATATACGCTAATCTACTCTGGAATATCGATGCCCCGTCTCGATATTCCCACGACTAGGAACAATGAAGGATGTACTCATTGACTACCCAGGCCCCACTAGTATGATCTACATCATAGTCCTGGAAGTCGAGTACACATCCTAAGGGCTTTATCAACATGTAATCAGAGAGACAGAAAGTATACATGTTAAGATAAAGTGCAACCAGATAGCGTACTATCATGTCGAGCAAGAAAGTCCTTCCTATATATGTCCCAGCATCCACTACAATATACATCCAATGTACAGTAATGGCCTCTAGGGCATACATATAACTAACAATCTCCCACTTGCACTAGGGCCATCTGTAGCAGTGGTTGCAGTATCACATACTCAACCATCCCCTAAAAGTCTCTCTTTGGGAAAAAGGCCTTCGTGAGTGGATCCGCCGTGTTGTCCTCTGAGTCTTCTCTCCTAACCTCGATCACCCTGGAGATCAACTATCTCCATGATCAGGTGATGCTGCCTCAGAATTTGTCTGGGTCACTGATGGGACCAGGGTTCCAGGGCCAAAGCCACACTTCCATTGTCATACAATGGCAGGAACCTAGTTCATCTTATGAACCAATATACACCCAAACTTCCTCTTTGGTAGTATCTTCAATAGCGATGTTACCAGCCTTTATCGTCTAGTTTGCCACGGTATCTAGCTTGGAACTCTTCCAACATACCGTCCCTTTACTGAGGGTAAAGACAGTGCCTGTGACTGACATTCAGTCGTCTTTATCACCCTGGAACACTTCCAGTGATTCTCCCCAGGATCGATTGATACAATCTCACTATACCTAGTGAGAACCCTAATGTCCCTTTAGATCTATCTCATAGGTCCAAATCTCAGGATTTAGGAGGTATCATCTTTATCCTATTTGGAGAATCCTTGTGATAATAGGAGATTGATCGATCGTAGTATAGGAAACTCTTTTCCTATCAAGAGTATGTTGTCTACGTACAATACGAAGATGACCACCTTACTCTCTACTACCCTTTTGTATATACAAGGTTCGTCTACCATTTTGATGAAGTCAAACACTTTGACTATCACATCAAAACAGACGTTCCAACTCCGTGATGCCTACTTCATTATGTAAAGCAACTTGCACACGTTTCCGCTGCTCCCACTGTTTACGAAGACCTCTGGCTGTGTTCTTATAGACGTTCTCTTCTAAATCAGTATTTAGAAAAGCAGTCATGGCACCCAACCGCCAGATATCGTAGTCATGGTATGTAGCCGTGGTAAGTAGGATCTGGACAGACTTAAGCATAGCTACTGGAAAAAGGTTTCATCATTATCCACGCCTGGTCGATGACGAAAACCTTTAACAAGTCTAGCTTTGAAAGTCTCAACTTTTCCATCTAAACCAAGTAATCTTCTCAAGATATACTTGCTCCTGATGGGGATTTAACCCTTTAGATATAGCAGCTAAAGTCCATACTTTGCTGGTGTACATGGATTCCATCTCAGATCGCTAAGCATCCAGCCATTCTTACAGAGTCCCTACTCTCGATGGCCTGCTCGAAACTAGTTGGGTCATCATCTCATGATGCAATCCTTGCTCCCACTGTCATCGAGAAACCGAGGTATCTCTCAGGCGAATGAGGAACCCTACTAGATCGGCGGAGAGGCTGAGGTTCGTCGGGAACTATAGAATCTTATGGTTCTGTCAAATCATCAACTGCAGTTTTGTATAGCTGGAACCTTTCCAGTTCTACAGAACTGATCCTGCCTCGATCTTGTCCGGATTTTGCTTTAAACATAGGCCGGACAACCCCAAATCTTAACTCGCTTAAGAGATGGGTTCTTCCCAAACCATATCTTATATGGAGTGGTAGGCAGTGATTTGATTCAAACCTAATTCAATAGGTATGCAGCTTCTCAAGTGCATAACCTCAAAAGGAAATAGGTAACTCAGTAATACTCATCATAGAGCACACCATATCTAATATTGTGCAATTGCTCCGCCCTGATACACCGTTGTGCTGTGGTGTATTCAGAGGAGTAACACTGAGAGAAAATCTCATTCTCCTTTAGAATAGTCCAGGAATTCTATGCACAAGTATTCTCCTCCCTGATCTTATCATAGGACATAATACTTATACCCGTATTTTGGTTCTCTACTTCTAACTTATATTCTGTGAATATCTCAAAAGGTTCGGACTTATGTTTCAACAGGAATATATGACTGAATCTTGAGAGATTATCAGAGAATATAATGAAGTATAAAGAACCAGTCCTGGCATGTGTAGACAGGAGACTTTACATACATCATCATGTATCAGTCCCAAGAGTTCATTAACTCTTTCTCGGCTTCCCGTAAGCAGAGCTGGTGTCATTATATCTTTGTGACATGACTGGCAAGTTTCACAAGATGTAAATTTAAACTGATTTAAATATGCATCTAAAATGTAACTTCAGCCTGTCGGGTCGCATTGATATGACCTAGTCTACAATGCCTCAAGAATCGTTCATTTCTGAACTCTTCCTCTTGTGTGTGTTCAGTATACAAGGAACTGTAGTTTGATTTAGAACGTCAATGCTTTTAGATGACGTGCCTGAACCGATCAACTTTTGATATAGGAAATGTTCAAAACATTATCCATCAATACAAAATTATATCATTTCTTTACTAATAAAGAGACTGATATGATTTTGTATATCAGGTTCGGTATCTAATAGCATTTGTTCAGAATCAATGTATTGGTAATACAGGGTGACAGTGACCAACAGACTTGGCTGCAACACTTGCCCCGTTTTCTGCCTCATGAAACTTATCACCCGTTCTCAGTTTTTCTACCTTTTTGTAGCCCTATGTAACATATTACATATCTGGGATCCTGATCCGGTATCATATACCCAGGATGCAGAAGATACTGAGAAACAGTTCTTTGTAATGAACACACCCGAAGGAGATGCATCATATGCACTTTCTTCGTTTGGGCGGCATAGGAATTCTGGTATTCCCCAATTTCCTGCTCTGTCTTATAACAATTATAAGTTGGAGCGGGACCAACGTTCCCCAGCTCAGTATAACAAGTGGGTTCGGTCAATACATCCATTTTATTATCTTGATTAAGGCGTGATATGGTCGCTACCAGGAGAGAGAGAGAAGAAAACACTCTGCGTGCGCTCTTGGAAGATTAGATTGGTTATATATTTTATCTAATCAGGATGGCTCCCACTGTTTTTATCAAATCTTCCTTCAAACCCTAAAAGGAAAGACTAGCCGGGATTAATTACACTCTACAAGTTCGCCAATCTTTCAGCCAGGCCAGTGTCGGTACTTTGAGGGAGGTTCCCCGTGCTTTCGCACGGACCTAATTACAGTAAACCTCATTTTCCCAGAGGCGTAGCCCCGTTGACACCTTTCTAGACACCTACTTGATCGGCTAATTGCAAAGTGCAAAACTCTCCCAGGAGTAACAATTACTCGCAGTGGGTATCGGGATCCAACTATCATATAGAAGGTATGCAATCTCATTGCAAATTTCAACACTTGAAACTCCCGATAAAGGTTTTTACCCCTAGCACTTATGACCTTCACTATGGTCAACAAATCATAAGTACTAGTCAAGTTCTACCCGTCATTTCATGATTAATTAGACCCACCCACATGACCCTTAACTAAGGTCAACAAAGTCACGCGACTGTCCTAACTAATCGCATCATATGCGGTGTAGGAAGACATCACTTAGCTACCGTACACTGTGCCTTGACTATGGTCAACAAACACAGCACGAATACTAAGTACTCTACTTCCTAAAATGACGGAGGGTTGCGAATGGTTTTTGTGAAAACCTTTAACGCTTTGAACTTGTTCTCGTTGCGGAATCAAATGGTTTTTAAATGGAATGTTTTCGAGGCTTTTCTAGTTTTGCTAAAGGGGTCACTCCCGGTGAAGGGATCATCGGCCCTTTCCTCGTCGAATGAGGTGCGGGATATATCATATATATCACTGTGCAAAGCGGAAACTATAGAAGCGATCAAAGACAAACCGAGGGTTGTAGCATCTGCCAGTTATTGCTAAAGGAGTCACTCCCGGTGAAGGGATCTCGGTCCTTTCCTCATCGAATAAGGTGCAGGATGTTCTATAATGAACACCGCGATGCAAAGCAAGAACTGTAGCTACCTGTTTTTATTTTTGAAATTCGATTCCACAACATCAATTAGGTTTATTTTCTTTCATTAATCTCATTAATGAATATCCCATCATTTAGGTCCACCTAATCATCACAGATAAATATAACGTACGCTTATGCCATCCGCATTCGCCTCGATGTCCCGTCTGCACCGTTAGGTTAGGTAACTAACGCCAGAGCGAGGCAGGGCTAGCGCGGGTGTAAAACATAAGCAACGTCTATATAATATATCATATATACTATATATAATACCTGTCACAGAACATCACATGATCACAGATAAATCACAGCAGAAGAAACATATGAAATATTGGATATACTAGGACGTCCGTGTTTTCAATACGAGCCAGTATAAAACACGGATTCCACGGTCGTGATGAATAGCCAATCCCACACCCCTAGAGCCCTACGAGAGCGGAAAGCAACCCTACCAATTCTAGGGTTAGGAGACCCGGACTCGACTCCTCGAGTTGGTCTCCCACTGGACCCCAGAACCCGGTTACTTGTGCTCCCCTCCTTGGGTCTATCCTAGTGCAGAAAAGTAAATAATATACAAATGGTGACAACATCCGTAACCTGGAAGTGCCCTAATAAAAGAATATTACATACAAGTTTTTACATGAATGAAAATGAAAAACACTCATCTCACAAAAAAAAACCCCGGCTATTCAAACACGACGATCCAATATAACATATCCAGCAACACATAACATCACATGTCATCAACGTAAGTAAATATGCGCATCCCAATTGTCGTTGACATATAGCAACGAAACCGGCGATATCACATATTACACTTACGGTCACAGAAAAGAAAATGTAAAACTACAACAGTTGGAATCCGCAACCTCCTCAGACATCGCATGCCTGACCAAATGAATTACTTAGACATCGCATGCCTAACAATTATAAACCCCGCATTTTAGCTCATTATCGAAAACTCTTTTCAATATCAAGTCGGGCAATTCAACAGGATTCCCGACATTCTGATCGAATGCTCGTCGCAAACTTTAGTAGGCGGCCGCACCCCTAACGCCGTCGACGAAGTGCACCAAGACGGAACACCGCTACCGGGAGCACCTGAACGGATGCTTTCGGCGACGGGGTTCTCCTACAGTCACTTGGTCGGGGCTATGGAGTGAGGCTGTCTATTAAGTTTACCCGGCGAGTATCCGCGTACGCTACGTGATTGCGACGGACTTTTGATCACATCAAAATTCCGTGGCAACCGATCAAGTAAGACTAAACTGCTATGTTTATAACATTCATTCCGTTATCTCATAACTATATGCGAATTCCAATTATTGTATCACATTCCGGATAAATAGAAAATGCTAAACTTTTCGATCGAACAATCGAACACCCAAGTTTTCCCGATACAGCTCAACACATGAAATAAGTCTAACAACATTCAGTTCGTGCCTCAGTACCAACGGTCCAGCCGTAGAAGGGTCAAGCCAACGCCTCACATGTGGCACGCCGTACTGCCCCAAACCCGAAGGTTCAAAGGGCAGTTCAAGACGGTCACATAATCGAGTTAAGGTTTGTTGTCTTCTAGAGGGTCCATCGCGTTACTTGCACTACTTAGAACGTCGTTAAACTACGGAAAAATCCAACAATTGGAAATTTCCCGGCAGGGGAAAAAGTGGGTATTTATATCCGGTCGAACTTTTTAACATATTCTAAAAATACCCGGAAAAGTACACCGACAAAAATTAGACAGTCCGATCGAATACACCGAGTCCCCAATACAACTCAGAAAATGCAACTCTGGGAAAAATTATTAAAAAACCCCAGGAAAACCAGCACAGACAACTAAGAATTACTGTGCAAAATAGAATGCACATAACGACAAAATGGCCGCGGAACCGCCGCACGAGCCATGCTCGTGCCGCGGATCCGCGGCTCTTTGATGGAATTACTCCATCGAAATTCACAGTAATTCTTAAATTAGCCTGCTGATTTTTCTGGATATTTTTAATGTGGAAAAATCCTCGAAATTAAAAAATGTACAGAGAGCATATTCAAAGTCGGGGTTTTGGGTCGATCGGACTTCTAACTCCGTCAGGACTTCGCCTAAGGCTCTAGCTAGGCTCTGATACCACTGTAGGGTTCCTAGGCACACAATTGGAGTCTTACAAGTGATCAAACATGCAAATTTCTAAAAATTACGATGCCGAGAAAACCTAGAACTGATCGTTAACTAGATATTTAGGCAAAGCAAGCAAGTAAACGGAAATATAGAAATAGGGAAGGGGCTACAACCTTTGTAGATCCGGTCCACCACTTCGTGAGCTCCACGATGATCTCCCTCCGCTGTCCAAATCGAACTCACGACTCTAGCATTGGCATCATCGAAGAATGGGCGGGCTTGATCGTCGGTTCGATGCCGAAGATGATCTACGTCGAAGCATCACAAGAACAAGCTCCAACTTCACCAAGCTTTGAAAACTTGTGAAGTAAATACCCTATACAACTTGGCAAGAGGTAGAGGATGAAGAAATAGGAAGTGGGTAGACTTTATATTTGGATTTCTCACTTAATTTCACTAGTTGCCATTAATGGCCACTAGCTTTCTTCATGTTGAAGAAGATGAAGAAGAAGAAGAAGATATGATAAGTTAATTAAAAAAGAAAATAAAAAGAATACTTATCATAACTTCAACCATGGTTTAGTGTAGAGATTTAACCAAGGTTTAGAAGAGTGGTTAGGGTTAAAGAAGAGACAAGAATGGTAGACTTTTTCAAAGCTTCAAGAAGCTTCAAAGAAAAGACAAACTAAGCCACCATTTCTTTTTCTCTTTATCTTTTCCAAAACAATAATAAATGGATAAATAAATAAGAGAAAAGAAACCCTAACCATTCACTAAACATGGTTTAATCTTTACACAAACCCAAAAGAGCAAGTATCATCAAATATGATACAATCTTGTGCACAAAAGTATATCACATATACAATGTGTACAAACCAAGTGAGTAAATCCATTTAAAGTGAACCAATACTAGTTAATGCAAAGTAATATATCAAATATATATAATTATACATTAAATCATTAAATCAACACTTGATTCAATGATCCGGTTATATCGCATATAACCGGCTAGTATCCAACGTATCGGCTTATCGAATCAATCCTTGATTCGATAACTAGGTTATATCGCATACAACCATCCGACACATTCATCGCGAGAATGAAATACGGTATCATATACACGCATTATTCTCGGTCCCGCACATATCTCATATGCGCTCCTATTTCGTTTCGCTTGAGCCAGGAAACCTCTGTGTAGGACTCTAAAGACTCGTCAATACGCCGGCAGCGGATGATGATCATATCAAACACCCACAAGCCGCAAGCGGTCTGCTAAACGTAACGGCCACCCGGGTATTGAGCGATCAGAAGATCGACGAGCAAGCCCGCTCATACTTCTGTGAATCCAACCAGTAACACTTACCGTATAGTCCGGTCTGTTCGTCTGATATGTCGCATATCTCGCCTAGGGGTGGTAAACGTCAGACCCCAGTAGCTTGATAAGTCATGCCGACGTGAGGTCCATAACATTCGTGAAACTACTGATAACACTTACCAGTAGGTCACTGCAACCCTGGCCAGGGATTTCCTGTTATGGCCAGTCGAGCATAGCACAACATCAACCCCCAATACCGGGAGAGACGAATCCCCTCCTATCGCTCATTGCCTCCATGTGAATCGGGACTGTACCCAAAAACCACCTGTTTGCACGACTCAGTAGAGCCGTGGTAGGGTGGAAGACAAAGCACAGTGGGAGACACACAAGACTCTATGACGATCTCGGGTCAATAGACTAAGCTGTACCAGTGTCACCAGAGAACTGCCATCTGACGTGAGGTATAATACCATCTGGGAGTTCTCGGCGAGTCCGTTCAGTGTACCCAGTCTCCACTGAGCACCCGCATACCATCTTCGATGTCAAACACCAATGGATATGGGATCATCCATCGCCCATCACATGGGTCGAGAAGATATACGCTAGTCTACTCTGGAATATCGATGCCCCGTCTCGATATTCCCACGACTAGGAACAATGAAGGATGTACTCATTGACTACCCAGGCCCCACTAGTATGATCTACATCATAGTCCTGGAAGTCGAGTACACATCCTAAGGGCTTTATCAACATGTAATCAGAGAGACAGAAAGTATACATGTTAAGATAAAGTGCAACCAGATAGCGTACTATCATGTCGAGCAAGAAAGTCCTTCCTATATATGTCCCAGCATCCACTACAATATACATCCAATGTACAGTAATGGCCTCTAGGGCATACATATAACTAACATAAGAGACCAAGATCTCCTATCCTGGCCGCAAATTGCGGCCAGAATGAATTTAATTGCGGACAGGAAGTAGTGTTGGGGTCTCGGGTCTTTGGGTTATCATCTAGAATGTCTGCACTACTCACTGTGTTTGCTAAATAATTTTCCAGGTCTCCTAGTCATAGAAGATTTCCAATAACACCTCAAATTTCCACAAATTCTCGATATCGGGGTTTCTAAGTTCAGGCTAAGGGGTTCTAGTCTCTGTTTTAGTCCAAAATACAATCACTACAAGGGTTGTAGGTCACTATAAAGCCTCAATTGTACCTTTGGATTCAAATCAAAGCCTAATCCTTAACTTGGAATTTTCGAAGTTCACTAAACAGCACTTAAACAATTCTAAACTAATATGGAGGATAAAGTGAATCAAATACAATACTAATGGTAAAAGAATTATCTCATTTGGCAACTCAAGAATTTTCTTGAGTTGTCCCATGTGCTCAAAATCCATACTTTCTTTGTCCAAAGTGTTTGTAGTGAGCTTGTGCACAAATTTAATGAAAGGGAGATGAAGTTTTAATGTGATTTTGGTGATGTTTTGAGATGGTGAAGGTGGAGGAGGGAAGAGGGTAGCCAAGGGAAGGGAGAGGAAAAATGATGAAGGAAAATAATGAAGAGGGAACAAACCATGGTCAAGGTTGACCCCTCACCCTCACTCTTCTGTTCTCTCTCTTGTCCATACTCACTTTTCTTTTCTTTTCTTTTTCTTTTCTTTTTCTTTTCTTTTCTTATCTTCTCTTTTCTTTTTATTTAAAAGCCATGCATGAACAAAAATAAGGAAAAGCCATAGTAGGAAAAATGTAACAATGTGGAAAAAATGACATGGTGCATGTCATGTGCACAAATCAAGCTTAATGCACGATTAGTGATATTTAATCGTGATTAGCGTTAAAAAGGAAATATAATTAATCATAAGAATTATAATTTGCTTAAATCACATAAAACACCCTCATTTCAAAAATTCCTATAATTTTCCAAATATTTCCCAATTTATTGGAAATTAATTATACCGTATTATCAAATAATTATAATATTTATTATTTTAATTATTTAATTTCCCAAAAATAATATTTTATTTTTCTGAAATATTACACAAACATAGACTCGAACCAAGGTTAAACTTAGCGCTCTGATACTAATTTTGTCACGACCCGAAATGGCACGTGGCTGGCACTTGAATCATATGAAGTCTATAGGACCCAATCTGATTCAAGTAAGCCAAAATCCCAGAAATCTAAACCATTTAAAAGAAGAAAGTGAAGGAAAATTTGTTTAAAAGTTTACCTATAAATCACTTTGAAAGTTGTAGTAAACATTTTTAAAATATCAAGTCTTTTCCGAAAATTTCGGTAGAGTCTCCTTTGTAAATACTGACCCCAAACGGGTACAACATGAATAATATACAAAAATGAATAAAGGCATCTCCAAGCGGAAGCTAGCACTTCGCCAATTGGTGGATACAACCTCGCAAGCAATATAATATACAATACCGAAGGACGAGGATCAAAACTTAGAATGAAGTAATACTTCTAAAGTGTACGTGTCATGGAAATTACTGATGATGATGTGTGTGAGCCGGCAAGCGAGTGTACATAGACCATACGCATCATCGGTAATGGTGCTGGTGTTCTAACCAAAGGTTTCATAATAACTAACGAAATACATATAAGCATGCAATGTGATGCGAACAGCAAAAATAAATGGCAAATGAATAGTAAATGCAACAATAAGAAAATATACATTCTTATATACGAGTCATACAGTTTTTGGTATCTGAAATCGCACGAATCGTGGTGTTTAGAAAATAGGGCTACGGTGTTTTTAAGAAAATGTATGTCCTTTGAAATATCCGTAGTATCTCTTGGTCTGTTTTAAAATACTCACTATTCGTTAGTTTAGAAATAAGTATGACTCGCCTAGATCTAATCTCTACTAAGTAAACTACAGGACTAAACTAAGAGACTAATCAAAAGGGTAAGGAAATCCACCTAAGTCTGAATCGATATTAATATCTAGTAGTCGGTGATCCCGCCTAAATAGTAACATGTACGATACAATATATAATATGACATCATCGAGTCAAGAGTGCGGATCTATCATCATAATTATATCTCGTACGGTAAATTCATCGTACGGCATCCCAAATCTGGGTACGGGTCGAATATCGCATTTATGATTCATCTGGTATCCTTATCATCATATCATGAATTAGGGGTACTGATCTAAAGTCTAGTACATTCCGATACCATCAACATATATATATGCGTGTGTGTGTGTGTGTATGAAAACACATCGCCTAAAGATCCGCTATAATATCATGTCGTATCTCAAAATACGAACCAAGTACCATATATTATCATCATAATCCATGTATATGTATATATATATACTCACATACATATATGTATATGTGTATGTATATATATATCCCCATATACGCATAAGAAAGTAAAATGTATGCGTGTGTGTGCGCATGTGTGTAAATCTTAACTCTAGGGTTTTGCGACTAAGAAGCTAAACTAAGTTACTTCTAATTACACTAAAACTAACCCATGAACACCTAAAACCTATCTTGATAATCGTGAGTCTCACAATACACACACACACACACACACACACACACACACACACACACATACGTATTTGTATACTACACTACGAAACTGCGGGGGTACTATACGCCATCCACCCGACTTCCCCCGTAGATATATATCTACTCACCTTGATCCTCGCTTGCCGAAGTCGATATCGCCATCCTCCTCTTCATCATCCGGAAATCATGTGGGGGTACCTACAAGCATACACACATTGCATCGTAAACAGAAATCATGCACGAAAACCAAAACGGCACGTGGGACACACATAGGTTAGAACCTACGGCCAATGCATGCAAGATCAACCGAACAACTCTCGATATCGACGTACAAACGTCAAGTGATCGAGATAAAACACAAAAACCAAAGTTCAAGTTCACAGAATTCATAAACCGAAATTAGAAACTATGAAAAACACTTCCAGATTTTACCCCAGGTGAAATTAGCCAATTTTGTATATGTGGAAGGTCTAGTTATCTGACATAGGAGCCACAGAACAAGCACGAGGCCCAGGGGACAAGTCCTGGCTGTAGTTTAAGGCCAAAAGGAAATAATTGGAGGCCAGGGTGAAAGGGTTGGGTCTCAGGTCTTCAGGGTACACTCCAAATCACCTGCACACATCTCAGTAATAGCTAAATATTTTTCAGGTGCCCCGGGTCGTAGCAGTTCTCTAATTACCCTCACAATTCCCACAATCTTCCGATATCGGGGTTTCTAAGTTCGTGTCTTAGGGCTTAAATCTCTGGTTTTGTCCAGAATTCTAACACTAAAGGGGTTTAAGATCACTACCAAATCTTAATTACACTATCTCAATTCAAGAATCCCTCAAAGCTCTTCTTGGAATTTTCAAACCTCACTAAATCTCACATAATCACTTCTAAACTAATATGGAAGCTAAAGTGAATGAAATACTATACTAATGGTGAAAGAATTACCTCATTTGGCAACTCAAAAAAAATCTTGAGTTGCCCCAAGTCTCCAAAATTCAATTTTTCTTGCTCCATCATGCTTGTAGTGAGCTTGTGCATATTTTTTATGAAGGGATTATGGTGTTTTGGTGTGGATTTTGGGTTGTGTGAGGAGGTGGAGATGGTGGAGGGAAGAGGGCAGCCAAGGTTGAGGAGAGGGAGAAGAAAAGATGAAGATGATGAAGTGAAATAAGGAACCATGATTCAAGGAGACCCCTCACTCTCTCTCTCTCTCTCTCTCTCTCTCTCTCTCCAAAGCCCATACCTCCATGTCCCCAATTCTTTATTCTATTTCATTTTCTTTTCTTTTCTTTATCTTTTCATTTTCCTTTCCTTTTCATTTTCAAAAACAAAGCCATGCTTGGAAAAATTAATCGTTTTTAGCATTAACATATAATATAATTAATTATATAAAAGTCTATGAATGCTCCATTCTTAAAATCTCTTTCAATTTCAATAATTAACAAAATTTCTAAATATTTACCAAATTTATCGGTATATAATTATACCACATCATTAAAATATTCATAATAATTATTATTAATTATATAAATTCCCAAAAATAATATTTTATTTTTCTGAAATGTTACAATTCGGTCTCGAGAGATTTAAAATACAAATATCTTAAGAAAATGAGATTTCTAGAAAATAATAAATTAAAAAAAATAGTTTTATAAATATATAAATATATATGTATTATCAAAATATCTATTTTTGTTATAATATTAATATTCCAACTTTTCTAAGTCAAAAGAATCAATTTACATGAAAATACCATGAAATTCCATATAAGTCAACATTTTACAATTAAATACCATGTATTATGAAAAATAGTTTTTTCTCACTAGAAATGTCACATATATAAAATCTACATCTATAAAAACTCTAAAGATGATAATAAAATACTTGAGGTGTATTTTGAAAACTATAGAAAATTATTTTTACATAAAAACCCCTCAAGTTCTATAAATTACCCTAAGGACCCTAATAAATATAGGTTTAAGCGGGACCAGTCTCTTGAGCCTCAGGGAGCCGGAGATATGGGTGCTTGCCTCTTTGAGGTAGAAAACTTAACAAACGGTGTTATCAACACAGTAATCGTTTTTGAAAAAGACACAAATCCTGCCGTCCATGTGCAGCGGTTACCGATAAAATCAAAACGGAAGAGGAGCTGGAGCTATCTTAATTTCCTACTTCAGGACTTCAATTTCTTTTCTAATTGTCTGACTCAGACTGAGTCTCATTATAAATAATCTGACTTGAATATGATTCAAGTACAATCTACAATATTACAATTCAATATGAATCTATGAATCCATATATTCAATTTATTCAATCTGTATTGACTGAACCGAACCATGGATTTACTTCCATCTACATGATTCTCCAGTTATATCCATTCTACTGATATCATGGTTACGGCAAGTCATCCACCTATACAATACAATAAAATTTACAATACAATACAACTATGCAATCAAGACATCGTGGGGTTTCTAAGGGGTAGATTGGTATGGAAAGTGTTAGAAGTGGCACGAGACTGCAAGACTTAAGACACCTAACCTGTATTTCCGTTGCTGTTGTACCGTGGCATAAACGGTTCCTTGTACTCCTGTTGCCCTTAGTCTCTGGCATATAGAGACTCCTCTCGTATACACTCGCATCCTTCTGTACCAAGCTACAAACAACAACGTTAACCATATAATACAACTTTAAAAGCTACTTTCTCTCTCTGTCTATTCTATTTCTCCCTTATCTTTGGGACTTACCGAGCGATTGTTCGCTAACGACATTCCTTCTCTTTTTTCTTTGGAATGTTGTCAGGTGATCTGGACACTCAGGAGATCGAGCCTACCAGCGAGAACTTGGATTAGCTTGCCTACGACCCAGAGCTCTAGCTTTATTGTACACAATTTATTTCAGTACTTTTCATTTATGTTATGCCACTATTTAGGCATTGCTTTCATTCGGATGTATTTACTTTTCCATGCATTATACAAAAGAATGTTAATAAATAAAGTTGTTGTTCAGTTATACCTACTGTCTTTGTCTCTTGTGCATTTTATTTATATTACTTAGATACACTTAGTGTATTTACTTCAGAGTAAATATGTAGCGGCCTCGTCGCGTCCTCTGCCCATTCACTGGGAAGAGAGGTGTGACAGACGGCAATGAAGGTAGTTTGCCATCGGCGATGAGGGCGGTGGTTCTTGGGTTGTGATTGGTGTCGGGAATGGTGACGAGGATTGATGGTTGTGGTGGTTTGTGATGTCGGGGATATGAGAGGGATGTGAGAAGGTGACGGTGGGATGAGGGTGATGGCGACGGCGAGTCTCCGGTGGTGAGGGCCGGGGTTTCTAGGTTGTTGTCGTAGGTCGTCGGGGTTGTGGGTTCTGGGGAAGAAGGAGAAGGGATAGGAGGTGGTGATGATAAGGGAAAGGAGGTGGTGGTGACGACGAGGGGAGGTCGGCGGCGAGGGAACGGGCCTCGGGGTGCAGGGGTAGAGCTCGGGTTTCTTATGGGGACGAGGGAAGAGAGAAAGAAAGAGAGGAGAGTGAGAGGTTTAGATTTTAGGTTATATTATAATTATCTCTGTGTGTGTGTGTGTGAAGGTATATATAGAGAGAGTAATAGAATATATTTAGTTATTAAATATACTATGTATATATTATATATAAGTAACACTTAGTTTTAAAAGAATATTATAATATATAATATATATATATATATATATATATATATTAGATTTAAACAGCTGATTTCAAAATAGTCCGAAAATTACCCGAGTCTCTTCTAAAAATCTAATTTTAAAAGATGGAAAATATACGTAAAAATTAAAATCATAATGCGATATTCAATCAATCAAAATGCATACCCCCAAGTATGAATCTACGTAAATACACATAGCGGTCCCAACGAGTCTGTTTTAACAATATGCGCGTGAACACGATATATGGATATAAACATATGATATGGGGTATGATAACATGCCATGCTAGATATCAAAAATATTATTTGGTTATTATTTGTATTATTAAAAGATATGTGGATACAAAATATATCATACAAGTGTGTATAGAATCTAGATGTGCATGGATTCTCTGTACTAGCAAATATATGACGTAATCTTAAACCATGATGGGTTTCAAATATGCGGGTCGGGTCGGATACTAACCATAGTTACCAAATGCACTATCCAAAACCCAAAATAATAATAATCAAGAAATCTATTGCAAAATTTGAAATACCCTAAATAAAGATATAGTATAACAGTATCAGGGTGTTACATTTGGGTGTATCGGTAGCTTATTCCTATTTATCCCCTCTAGGAATACTTTCAATTGGATCGGTCGCGACGTCATTGGCATATTCCTTTTCTTATGCACGTGGTTGCATATCTCTTTTGTACTTGGTGGGTTAGAATTTGTATCGGTAATTTCCTTGTACTTTTTATTGTATCTAAAAGTACTCCATCAAGACCCAGTCTAGTGTATTGGACCGAGACCTTAGGTGTTGTATATAGTGTTTATTTGCTTTTCGCTTGTTGATCTATCCTTTTTGGCGTCGTATATTATTGCGTGGATTGTGTTTCTGATGTGTGGGCTTGATCTAGCTCCCGGGTGGGGATGCTGTATTTTTATTATTGTACAGGGTTTTTATTCAAAAATTACAAAAGAGTTTATGTCCGTTTTTCAAACATATTTTCTAACAAGCTTTACTTCTTTTTTTATAAAACTTTTCTTTAAAACTTCACCTTCATTTTTTTGTATTATATTATTTATTTTTCTTTTAATGGTTTAGATTCCTGATTTTGGGTTACTCGGGTTACGGTATGGTCCACGGAACTTCATGTGATTCTTGTGCCGGTCATATGTCTTTCTGGTCGTGACACTTTTAAAGGGGTTTCATGACTCCATGGGGCATACTTTAGATCTTAATGCTTATATTTAATATCGTTAAACGTACATTAAATGAAGTGTTTGATTTATATGGTACACGATCTTCTGTTGGTAGAACTAGAGTACCGGTCACAACCAGTTAATGTGCTTCGACTCCAGTCCTTGCACTTATTCAACAGTCGAAAAGAGCATGAGGCTCTATAGAATCATCATCGTCATTTTTAAATGAATTAACAACATATTTATAAACTGAGTTAGACATAGATTATACTATAGATGAGATTAATATTTTAGCCTGGTGGAAAAGCCACAGACATTTGTATCCGGTGCTTTTTACCATAGCTCATGATTTACCAACAATCCCAGTGTCTACAGTAGCGTCGAAAAGTGCTTGTAGTACAGGTGGCAGGATATGAAGCGAGAAGATATGCAGTTTGGCGTACGACACTATGAAGTGCATGATTTGATCGCAAGATTATGAAGCAACAGCTGTCAGAAAACAAAATGCAATCAGTTTGGACTCGGATTATCTACCTAAAGAGCTTACAGGATCAGGAGAATTAAACACCGAAGGAGGAACCAAAACCAGCGGCGAAGAGTAGTGATGGCTAAGAGTAGAAAAAGAACCATGTATATCTGATTCACTTTCATTGAGCTCAATACTGGGAGGTATGCGTAGGCAGCCCGAGTGAGTTCGGTCTCTAATATAAAAAAATTAAATTCTTTTATTTAATTGTAATTTGATTTATATTAATGGAAATTTAAGTTTATTTTTCATTTATTTTAGTCTATTTATTTAATTTTAAAGTCAAAATTTATTTTTAAAAAAACTAAAGTCAGGCGAGTAACTCGCCACGCCTCGACTCACAAGTCGGTGAGGCTAGTCGGTTTGAGTTTTCAAGTAAGCCAACTCGCATCGTCTATCAAGCGTGGTGAGTTCAACTCATCTCGTCTGTCACTCGCCTCAACGGAGAGGCGAGTCAAGCGATTCGCGAGACAAATCGGCCCGGCTCGTCTCATTTGCCTGGCCTAACACCCACGGACACATCATACACATGTATCCGGGGAACCCACGATTGGTATAATCTAATGTCATGAAGTCATTAAAGTGACATGCATTCTATTACAAAGCTGGTCAGGAATCAAAACCTACCAGTCTAGTTAGTTTAGCATTTCTCTTTAATGGATATGTAACCAATTATGTTTCATTAATTAGGAAAAAAGGATATAGCTGATATAGGTAAATTTACTTTTACATAATTAGTAAACCACCAAGAAGCAATAGCTTAGTTGGTATGATCCCACTCTCCACAGGAAGGGAAAATGTCCTTAATTTATCGCTTTCACGTCAAAGATGTAATGTAGGAATGGTTTAGGCTCACCGGCCAGTTCAATAAATAAATAAACAAGTTGTTTGTCGATAGGGTTGCATCTTGATCCGAATATCTGAGACATGATTTTTTCAGGCTACCAAATGGATTCCGAATCCAGTCGAATATGAATATATGTTTAATTTTTTTGGATACGGATATGGATACGATTGTAGCAAAATTATCCGATTATGGATATACATATTCAGATATATAAATTCGATAAATTGACATGCATACGGCTTTCCACAGACAAATACAAGAAACCAAGTCACTTTAATTTTATTTTTTAGTAAATAGCTCTTATTTAACAATATTTTTTCTCATTTTATATTTTATATGTTATTGATGATGCTCAATATTGGCGACGCCTGGGATCAGGACAAGTGGCGGATGGCATGTCCTATAACTCGGAAAAAAGGGCCCATCGAGGCCGACCAGGCCTTCCCTGTACCTGACCTGCAATCACAAGCTAGCCCCCCCCGGGGCTCCCCACAGATTAGCCTCCTCGGCCCCTCAGCTCGCCCCGAGCTGCCACAAGACTAAGACTCCTCGGCCCTCTCGCTCGTCCCCGACCCCCCGGCCGAGGCCGTCTTCCTCGGTCCTCCGACCAGCTCCACCGCTCACATGCGTAACCGCCGCTCCACAAATCTCGCCATGCGCAGGTTCTCCGCCAGTAGCATCCCACGTTCCACACCTCCGCAATCCCTATTAATGGGCGATCCGCTCTCTACGCGGGCGTGACGTCGGGAGCATAACTGCTGGCGAGATTCTCACGCCTGCTGCTGCGTGCCATCACTGCTATATAAACCCCCATCACAGAGGGGTCAAGTAAGCCATTTTTACTCATTTAGCCATTACGCTGCTCGGATCTAGTACTAACTTGATCCTCGGAGGGTCCTAGGTGGCGTCAAACCACCACGGGACTTCTTTGCAGGTACTTGGCGTCCAATCCCTTTAATCACCAAATCCCCTCAAAACCCATTGAGACCCACACACAACAGGGGATCCCCTCCAGAATCTATCGGGAGATCGATGGAAGACAACATCTGAAGGAGATCCGAAAAGGGACCTCCATCGCCTTCGCCTCCGACGGAAGACAACTTCGTACCAGATAAGGGTTGTGGCAACGGCCAAGTCATCATAGAAGTCTTTCGACTTTTTGTAGCCCTCTACCGCCTGCGCCGCCGAGAGGTCGGCCAACTTGGTAGCCCTCAGGTCGGCCAATTTCGCCCACTCGGCCGCCGCCCCTAGCTCCTTCTGGAGAGATTTTACTGTCTTCTTCAGGTTGCTGGCCAGCACCTGGGCGTCCTCATGCTTGGCCTCAGCGGCCGTGGCGGCCTCACGGAGCCGTGCAACCTCCCGCTTCCCGGCCTCCACCTTGCCCTCCAGGGCGACGACCCTCGCCTTCATCGCCTCTAGCTCCCGCTTGGAGCTCTCTTCCAGCGAGGCGAGCTGGCCCGCAGCTTTCATCGCCGGGGCAACCACCTCGGCCTCCATACACAGGGCAAGGGCGACGTGCTGGAGGACCTGAAAAGCAGAAGTGAGATCAGGAAAATAGGAAAGGCACCGAACCTAAAATAGTAGTGAAAGACAGGTGCTTAACTGCACGGATTCCTGGGCGATGGACGCCAGCTAAGCCCTGAAGGTCCCCCGGGGACTTTACCCCCGGCCGATGCCTCTATCTCATGCAGCAGGCTATCCGCGATGGATAGCCCCGAAGCCACGGAAAACTGGAGACCACCCTCCTCCACCGTGATCGGTGAAGGCGGCCCCCGGACAGATCTCCTCTTGAGTGGCCTCGAAGGAGAGTCGGTCTCCTCCTCCGAGGCCGAGTCCTCCAAAATCCGAGCTCGCTTTCGGCCTGACGTTCTGCTGGGCCCCGGGGCGAGACACGCTTCCGAGCGCTCGCAGGGCAATACCGCCGGGGGAGAGGGAGCCGGGGCAGGCTGTGAGCGAGAAGAGCCGGCGCCCCTAACCTTCGCAGCCGACCTCGGCTGGTGCATTGAAGCCCGGAGCGAGTCTATATCCATGGATCCTGCACAGAACCAAATGTAAAGGGAGTCAGCGATACGGGCAACATATGAACCAAGAAGGAAAAACTAAACTTACCAACGAACTCAACACGGCTGAGCCCGGCCCAACTCAGAACCCTCTCGGACAACAACACGTCGAAACGGGGGATGGGCTCCCACGACGCCACTCTCACCGCAGCGGGGTCACTGGAGTAGTTTCCCGGCAAGTGCTTCTCCCTCGACCACTCTGTAGGCACGGGCCAATCCTCGCCCTCTGGAGGGGAAACGAAGAAGAACTTCTTCTTCCAGTCATGGATGGAAGAAGGCAGGGCCACAACCGCCGTCCCAGCGGGGCCTGCTGGTCGCTTTCTGAAAGAGAGATAAACCCACCTCGGGTAGCCCACTCGACCACCGGGATGATTTTTGAAGACGAGGGAAGAATCAAGGAGGAAAAGACTGAAGGGGATTGCCTGCAACTTCAGGCGGACCAGGAACCCGTGGAGAATCCTCCATGAGTTTGACACCAACTGACCGGGGGCTAACCCGAAGAAGTTCAACGCCTCAATAACCTCAGGAGAGAAGGGCAGACGCATTCTACCCGAAAATGCTTCCAAATACAGGGCGATCTCCCTGCCCCGTACTTGGTCTGCCCTCTCTCCCTCCTTGGCCAGGCGGAGAGTGTAGCGCGAGAGGATGTGGAAGCGAGCCCGCGCGTTGGCTAGCTCGTCCTCGTGCCTTATCCAACAGAGGCGCTGGGGGCTGCATCTACCGCCTCCTCCCTGGGGGCTGCCCCCGCCACATGATCCCGGGAAGAGGGGCCAACCCCTGCCCCCCGGGAGGACTCAGGCTCACCTAAGGGGTTTCTGGAACCTAACCCAATGACATCTACCGACTCGACAAGAGAAGACATCTAACCTTGGAAAGAGTGATCCTCGGGGAACGAAAGTGGAAGGAAGAAGACGAGGGCCGAGCAACCGAGACTTGGAACGAGAAATATGAGGGAATAGGGGCCTCGGAACGGGCCCCACCCCTATTACCGTCACAAGCGACCTCATCCGACGGTGCCCTCCATCTCCCGCCAAGACGCCTCCTTGCGTCCAACGGCTCCGATTGCTCCACTTGTCGTCCCCGCAGTGGACCGTGCCCTTCAGACGTCACAGGTCTGCACACGTCGCGTCAGTCAACCGACGCTTGACACGTGAGCCATCACTTCAAAGCGACACGAACCGGCACACCCTCCTTAAATGCAGAGATTGTAGGGTTTCTAGGCACCCTAATGAGGTCTCACAAGGCATCGATCATGCCAATTTCAAAAATACGGTGCCGAGAAACCCTAGTGTACGGATCGTTAACTAGATATTTAGGCGAAACGATAACAAGTTAACACTTAACTAACAGAATACGGAAATACAACCTTTGTAGATCCGGTGCTCCACCTCCATAGCTCCGCAACGAAGTCCCCTTGCTGTCCAAATGAATTCCCGGGCTCTAGCGTCGGCTTCGTCGGAGAAATGGCGAGCTAGGTCGTCGATGTCCATGCCGAAGATGATCTACGTCGAGGCATCGCTAGATCAAGCTCCACCTTCACCAAGCCATGAAAACTTGTGAAGGAAACACCCTATACTACTTGGCAAGAGGTAGAGGATGAAGAAATAGGAGTTGGGTTCACTTTAGAATTGGATTTCTCACTCAAATACATCAATCACCATTGATGAAGAAAGCTTTCTTCTTGTGAGGAAGAAGAAGAAGAAGATAAGTGTTATGATAAGAATTCATTAAAAATAGAAAAGAAAATCCATTCTTATCATAACTCTTACCATGGTTAAGTGTAGAGAGAGAACTATAGTTAACTGGAGTGGTTAGGTTTGAACATGAGACAAAAATGGTGACTTCATGAAAGCTTCATGAAGCTTCTTGTACATACAAAGAAAAGCCACCATTTTCTCACTCATTTTCTTTTTCCAAATGAATAACTAAATTAAAATAAATGAATAAGAAAATAATAAACCCTAACCACTCATAAAACCATGGTTCAATCTTTACACAAACCCAAGTTTGCATGCATCATCAAACATGATACAAGCAAATGCACAAAATCATATCGCATATGCAATGCGCACGTCCGAGCGAGAAAATCCATTTAAAGTGAACCGATACTAGTTAATGCAAAGTAATATATCAAATATATAATTATACATTAAATCATTAAATCAACACTTGAGTTAACGATCCGGTCATATCGCATATAACCGGCTAGTATCCAATGTATCGGCTTATCGAATCAATCCTTGATTCGATAACTAGGTTATATCGCATACAACCATTCGACACATTCATCGCGAGAATGAAATACGGTATCACATACACGCATTATTCTCGGTCCCGCACATATCTCATATGCGCTCCTATTTCGTTTCGCTTGAGCCAGGAAACCTCTGTGTAGGACTCTAAAGACTCGTCAATACGCCGGCAGCAGGTGATGATCATATCAAACACCCACAAGCCGCAAGCGGTCTGCTAAACGTAACGGCCACCCGGGTATTGAGCGATCAGAAGATCGACGAGCAAGCCCGCTCACACTCCTGTGAATCCAACCAGTAACACTTACCGTACAGTCCGATCTGATCGTCTGATATGTCGCATATCTTGCCTAGGGGTGGTAAACGTCAGACCCCAATAGCTCGATAAGTCGTATCGATATGAGGTCTATAACAATTCGAGAAACCACTGGTAACACTTACCAGTAAATCTCAGCAACCCTGGCCAGGGATTTCCTGTTATAGCCAATCGAACACAGCGCAACATCAACTCCCTATACCGGGAGAGACGAATCCCCTCCTATCGCTCATTGCCTCCATGTGATTCGGGACTGTACCCAAAAACCACCGTTTTGCACGCCCTCTTGGACGTGGTAAGATGGAAATCAAAGCACAGTGGGAACCACACAAGACTCTATGACGATCTCGGGTCAACAGACTACTCTGTACCAGTGTCACCAGAGAACTGCCATCTGACGTGAGGTATAATACCATCTGGGAGTTCTCGGCGAGTCCGTCCAGTGTACCCAGTCTCTACTGAGCACCCGTATATCATCTCTGATGTCAAACACCGATGGATATGGGATCATCCATCGCCCATCTGTATGGGTCGAGAAGGTATACGCTAGTCTACTCTGGTATATCGATGCCCCGTCTCGATACACCCTCGACTAGGGACTTTGAAGGATGTACTTATGGACTACCATGTCCCCACTAGTATGATCCGCATCATAGTCCAGGTAGTCAAGCACAGATCCTAAGGGCTTTACCAACATGTAACAGGGAGACAATCAGTGTACACGTTAAGGTAAAGATCAACCAGATAGCATACTATCATGTCGAGCAAGAAAGTCCTCCCTATATATGTCCCAGCATCCACTACAATATACATCCTATGTATAGTAATGGACTCTAGGGCATACATATAACTAACAATCTCCCACTTGCACTAGGGCCATCTGATAGCAGTGGTTGCAGTATCTCATACTCAACCATCCCATAAAAGTCTCTCTCTGGGAACAGGCCTTTGTGAGTGGATCTGCTGTGTTGTCCTCTGAGTCTACTCTCCTAACCTCGATCTCCCTGGAGATCAACCATCTCCATGATCAGGTGACACTGCCTTAGAATATGTCTGGATCACTGATGGGACGGACGTTCCTTGGCATAAGCCACAACTCCATTGTCTCACAATGGTTGGAACGTAGTTCATCTCATGAACCAATATACATCCAGACTACCTCTTTGGTAGCATCTTAAGTAGCGATGTATCTAGCCTTTATCGTCTAGTATGTCACGGTATCTAGCTTGGAACTCTTCCAACATACAGTCCCTTTACTGAGGGTAAAGACAATGCCTGTGACCGACACTCAGTCGTCTTTATCACCCTGGAACACTTCCAGTGATTCTTCCCAGGATCAATTGATACCGTCTAACTACAACTAGTGAGGATCCTAACATCCATTTAGATCTATCTCATAGATCAAAAACGCAGGATTTAGGAGGTATCACTTTGATCCTATATGGAGAATCATTGTGATTAGCGGAGATTGACCGAGCATAGCATAGGAAACTCCTTCCCTATCAAGAGCATGCCATCCACGTACTCTACGAGGATCGTCACTATACTCCCTACTACCTTTTTGTTTATACAAGGTTCATCTACCATTTTGATGATGTCAAATTCTTTGACTAATCACATCAAAACAGATGTTCCAACTCCGCGATACCTGCTTTATCCTATAAAGCATCTTGTACACGTTTCCGCTGCTCCCACTGTCTACGAAGCCCTCTGGCTGTGTACTTATAGACGTTCTCTTCTAAAACATCATTTAGAAAAGCAGTCATGGCACCCAACCGCCAGATATTGTAGTCATGGTATGTAGCCGTGGCAAGTAGGATCTGGATGGACTTAAGCATAGCTGCTTGAAAAGGTTTCATCATTATCTATGCCTGGTCGATGATGAAAAGCTTTAACAAGTCTAGCTTTGAAAGTCTCAACCTTTCCAAGTACACCAAGTAATCTTCTCAAGATATACTTGCTCCTTATGGGGATTTAACCCTTCAGATATAGCAACCAAAGTCCATACTTTGTTGGTGTATAAGGATTCCATCTCAGATCGCTAAGCATCCAGCCATTCTTACAGAGTCTTACTCCTGATGGCCAGCTCGAAACTCGTTGGGTCATCATCTCATGATGCAGTCCTCGCTCCCACTGTCATAGAGAAACCGAAGTATCTCTCAGGTGGGTGAGGAACCCTACTAGATCGGCGAAGAGGCTGAGGTTCGTTGGTATCTATTGAATCATTTGGTTTTACCAAATCATCTGCTGTAGTTTGTATAGCTGGAACCTTTCCAGTTCTACATAACAGATCTTGCCTCGAGCTTGTCCGGATTTTGCTTTTAGACATAGGCCGGACAACCCCAAATCTTAACTAGCTTAAGACATGGGCTCTTCCCATTCCATATCACATATGAAGTGGTAAGCAACTGATTTGATTTGAACCCTATTCAATAGGTATGCAGCTTCTTAAGTGCATAACTCCCAAAAAGGAAATAGGTAACTCAGTAGTACTCATCATAGAGCACACCATATCAGATAGGGTGTAATTGCTCCACCCCGATATACCATCGTGCTATGGTGTATGCGGAGGAGTAATGCTGAGAGAGAATCTCATTCTCCTTTAGAATAGTCCAGGAATTCCATGCACAAGTATTCTCCTCCCTGATCTCATCATAGGACATAATACTTATACCCGTATTTTGGTTCTCTACTTCTCGCTTATATTCTGTGAATATCTCAAAAGGCTCGGACTCATGTTTCAACAGGAACATATGTCTGAATCTTGAGAGATTATCAGAGAATGTAATGAAGTACAAAGAACCTGTCCTGGCATGTGTAGACAGGGGACCTTACATACATCAACATGTATCATCCTAAGAGTTTACTAACTCTTTCTCTGTTTCCAATAAACAGAGTTGTGGTCATCTTATCTTTGTGACATGACTGGCGAGTTTCACAAGATGTAAATTCAAACTAATTTAAATATGCATCTAAATGTAACTTCAGCCAGTCGGGTCGCATTGATATGACCTAGTCTACAATGCCTCAAGAAGGATTCGTTTATTTCTGAACTCTTCCTCTTGTGTGTGTTCCGTACACTAAGAACTGTGGTTTGATTTAGAACATTAATGCTTTTAGATAACGTGCCTGAACCGATCAACTTTTGATATAGGAAATGTTCAAAACATTATCCAACAATACAAAATTTTATCATTTCTTTTCTAATAAAGAGACTGATATGATTTTGTATATCAGGTTCGGTATATAATAACATTCGTTCAGAATCAATGTATTCTGGTAATACAGGGTGACAGTGACCAACAGACTTGGCTGCAACACTTGCTCCGTTTTCTGCCTCATGAAACTTATCACCCGTTCTCAGTTCTTTGCCTATCTGTAGCCCATGTAACAAATTACATATGCGGGATCCTGATCTGGTATCACATACCCAGGACGTAAAGAATACTGAGAAACAGTTCTGTATAATGAACACACCCGAAGATGATGCATCAGCATGCACTCTCTTCGTTTGGGCGGCACGGAAAATCTGGTATTCCCCAATTTCCTGCTCTGTCTTATAACAATTATAAGTTGGAGCGGGACCAACGTTCCCCAGCTCAGTATAACAAGCGGGTTCGGTCAATATTCCGTATTATTATCTTGATTAAGGCGTGATATGGTCGCTACCTGGAGAGAGAGAGAAGAAAACACTCAGCGTGCGCTCTGTCAAGAATAGATTGGTTATTATTTTATCTAATCAGGATGGCTCCCACTGCTTTTTATCAAATCTTCCTTCAAACCCTAAAAGGAAAGACTAGCCGGGATTAATTACACACTACAAGTTCGCCAATCTTTCAGCCAGGCCAGTGTCGGTACTTTGAGGGAGGTCCCCCGTGCTTTCGCACGAACCTAATTAATATAAACCTCGTTTTCCCAGAGGCGTAACCCCGTTGACACCTTTCTAGACACCTACTTGATCGGCTAATTGTAATGTATAAAACTCTCCCAGGAGTAACTCTTACTCGCAGTGGGTATCGGGATCCAACTATCTCATAGAAGGTATGCAATCTCATTGCAAATTTCAACACTTAAAATTCCCGATAATATTTTGCCCCTAACGTGCTATGACCTTGACGAAAGCCAACAAACCATAGCCCGCTAGTCAAGTTCAGCCCGTACATTTCTTGATTGAATTAAACCCACCCGCACGACCCTTGACGAAAGCCAACAAAGCCGCACGACTACCCTAATCCAATCGCATCGTATGCTAGCAGATAAGCAGCATATAGCTACCGCACACTGCACCTTGACGAAAGCCAACAAATGCAGCACGAATACTATATACAACTTATCTGAAATGACGGAGGGCTACGACAGGTTTTTCTGAAAACCTATTGCGTAATGAACTTGATATCGTTGTAGAATCAAATGAAGTTTTAAAATGGAGTGTTTTTGAGGCTTTTCTAGTTTTGCTAAAGGAATCACTCCCGGTGAAGGGATCGTCGGTCCTTTCCGCGTCGAATGAGGTGCGGGATATATCATATATATCACTGTGCAAAGCAAAAACACTTAAAAGCAATCAAAAGACAAACCGAGTGTGTAGCATCTGCCAGTTATTGCTAAAGGAGTCACTCCCGGTGAAGGGATCTCGGTCCTTTCCTCATCGAATAAGGTGCAGGATATATCATATATACCGCTGTGCAAAGCAAGAACTGTAGCTACCTGTTTTAATTTTGAAATTCGATTCTACAACATCTTAGGTTTCTTTTATTTTCATTAATCACATTAATGAAGTCCCATCAATTATGTACCTAAACATCACAGATAAATACGACGTACACTTATGCCATCCGCATTCGCCTCGATGTCCCCTCGTGCACCGTTAGGTTAGGTAACTAACGACAGAGCGGGGCAGGGCTAGCACGGGTGTAAAACATAAGTAACATCTATATAATATATCATATATACTATATATACTGTATCTATCACAGAACATCACATGATCACATCACAGATATCGCAGCAGAAGAAACATATGAAATATTGGATATACTAGGACGTCCGTGTTTTTAATACGAGCCAGTATAAAACACGGATTCCACGGTCGCGATGAATAGCCAAACCCACACCCCTAGACCCCTACGAGAGCGGCAAGCAACCCTACCAATTCTAGAGTTAGGAGACCCGGACTCGACTCCTCGAGTTGGTCTCCCACTGGACTCCAGAACCCGGTTACTTGTGCCCTCCTCCTTGGGTCTATCCTAGTGCGGAAAAGTAAATAATATACAAAGGGTGACAACTTCCGCAACCTGGAAGCGCCCCAATAAAAGAATATTACATACAAGTTTTTACATGAATGAAAATGAAAAACACTCATCTCACATAAAAACCCCCGGCTATTCAAATACGACGATCCAATATAACATATCCAGCAACACATAACATCACATGTCATCAACGTAAGTAAATATGCGCATCCCAATTGTCGTTGACATATAGCAACGAAACCGGCGATATCACATATTACACTTACGGTCACAGAAAAGAAAGTGTAAAACTACAACAGTTGGAATCCGCAACCACTTCAGACATCGCATGCCTGACCAAATGAATTTCTTAAACATCGCATGCTTAACAATTATAAACCCCGCATTTTAGTCTCATTATCGAAAACACTTTTCAATACCAAGTCGGGCAATTCAACAAGATTCCCGACATCCTGATCGAATGCTCGTCGCAAACTTTAGTAGGCGGCCGCACCCCCGATACCGGCGACGAAGTGCACCAAGGCGAAACACCGCTACCGCGAGCACCCGAACGGATGCTTTCGGCGACGGGGTTCTCCTACAGTCACTTGGTCGGGGCTATGGGGCGAGGCTGTCTATTAAGTTTACCCGGCGAGTATCCGCGTACGCTAGGTGATTGCGACGGACTTTTGATCACATCAAATTTCCGTGGCAACCGATCAAGTGAGACTAAACTGCTATGTTTATAACAATCATTCAGTTATCACATAACTTTTGTGAATTCCAATTATTGTATCCCACTCCAGATAAACAGAAAATGTTAAACTTTTCGATCGAACAATCGAACACCAAAGTTTTCCCGATACAGCTCAACACATGAAATAAGTCTAACAACATTCCGTTCGTGCCTCAGTACCAACGGTCCAGCCGTAGAAGGGTCAAGCCAACGCCTCACATGTGGCACGCCGTACTGCCCCAAACCCGAAGGTTCAAAGGGCAGTTCAAGACGGTCACATAATCGAGTTAAGGTTTGTTGTCTTCTAGAGGGACCATTGCGTTACTTGCACTACTTAGAACGTCTTTAAACTACGGAAAAATCCAACACTTGGAAATTTCCCGACAAGGGAAAAATTGGGTATTTATATCCGGTCGAACTTTTTAACATATTCTAAAAATACCCGGAAAAGCACACCGACAAAATTAGACAGTCCGATCGAATACACCGAGTCCCCAATACAACTCAGAAAATACAACTCTGGAATAAAATATTAAAAATTCCCAGGAAAACCAGCACAGACAACTAAGAACTACTGTGCAAAATTGGATGCACAAAACGACAAAAGGGCCGCGGATCCGCCGCATGAGCCTACTGTAAGGCCGCGGATCCGCGCCTCCTTTATGGAATCAAGCCCTCAAATTTTACAGTAACCCTTATATCTTCCTGCTGATTTTTCTGAATATTTTTAATTCACAAAAAACCACGAATTTCAAAAACGTCCAGAGAGCATTTTTAGGTTTGGGTTTTGGGTCGATCGGACATCTAATTCCGTCGGGACTTCGCCTAAGGCTCTAGCTAGGCTCTGATACCACTGTAGGGTTTCTAGGCACCCTAATGAGGTCTCACAAGGCATCGATCATGCCAATTTCAAAAATACGGTGCCGAGAAACCCTAGTGTACGGATCGTTAACTAGATATTTAGGCGAAACGATAACAAGTTAACACTTAACTAAGAGAATACGGAAATACAACCTTTGTAGATCCGGTGCTCCACTTCCATAGCTCCGCAACGAAGTCCCCTTGCTGTCCAAATGAATTCCCGGGCTCTAGCGTCGGCTTCGTCGGAGAAATGGCGAGCTAGGTCGTCGATGTCCATGCCGAAGATGATCTACGTCGAGGCATCGCTAGATCAAGCTCCACCTTCACCAAGCCATGAAAACTTGTGAAGGAAACACCCTATACTACTTGGTAAGAGGTAGGGGATGAAGAAATAGGAGTTGGGTTCACTTTAGAATTGGATTTCTCACTCAAATACATCAATCACCATTGATGAAGAAAGCTTTCTTCTTGTGAGGAAGAAGAAGAAGAAGATAAGTGTTATGATAAGAATTCATTAAAAATAGAAAAGAAAATCCATTCTTATCATAACTCTTACCATGGTTAAGTGTACAGAAAGAACTATAGTTAAGTGGAGTGGTTAGGTTTGAACATGAGACAAAAATGGTGACTTCATGAAAGCTTCATGAAGCTTTATGTACATACAAAGAAAAGCCACCATTTTCTCACTCATTTTCTTTTTCCAAATGAATAACTAAATTAAAATAAATGAATAAGAAAATAATAAACCCTAACCACTCATAAAACCATGGTTCAATCTTTACACAAACCCAAGTTTGCATGCATCATCAAACATGATACAAGCAAATGCACAAAATCATATCGCATATGCAATGCGCACGTCCGAGCGAGAAAATCCATTTAAAGTGAACCGATACTAGTTAATGCAAAGTAATATATCAAATATATAATTATACATTAAATCATTAAATCAATACTTGATTTAACGATCCGGTCATATCGCATATAACCAGCTAGTATCCAATGTATCGGCATATCGAATCAATCCTTGATTCGATAACTAGGTTATATCGCATACAACCATTCGACACATTCATCGCGAGAATGAAATACGGTATCACATACACGCATTATTCTCGGTCCCGCACATATCTCATATGCGCTCCTATTTCGTTTCGCTTGAGCCAGGAAACCTCTGTGTAGGACTCTAAAGACTCGTCAATACGCCGGCAGCAGGTGATGATCATATCAAACACCCACAAGCCGCAAGCGGTCTGCTAAACGTAACGGCCACCCGGGTATTCAGCGATCAGAAGATCGACGAGCAAGCCCGCTCACATTCCTGTGAATCCAACCAGTAACACTTACCGTACAGTCCGGTCTGATCGTCTGATATGTCGCATATCTTGCCTAGGGGTGGTAAACGTCAGACCCCAATAGCTCGATAAGTCGTGTCCATATGAGGTCTATAACAATTCGAGAAACCACTGGTAACACTTACCAGTAAATCTCAGCAACCCTGGCCAGGGATTTCCTGTTATAGCCAATCGAACACAGCGCAACATCAACTCCCTATACCGGGAGAGACGAATCCCCTCCTATCGCTCATTGCCTCCATGTGATTCGGGACTGTACCTAAAAACCACCGTTTTGCACGCCCTCTTGGACGTGGTAAGATGGAAATCAAAGCACAGTGGGAACCACACAAGACTCTATGACGATCTCGGGTCAACAGACTACTCTGTACCAGTGTCACCAGAGAACTGCCATCTGACGTGAGGTATAATACCATCTGGGAGTTCTCGGCGAGTCCGTCCAGTGTACCCAGTCTCTACTGAGCACCCGTATATCATCTCTGATGTCAAACACCGATGGATATGGGATCATCCATCGCCCTTCTGTATGGGTCGAGAAGGTATACGCTAGTCTACTCTGGTATATCGATGCCCCGTCTCGATACACCCTCGACTAGGGACTTGGAAGGATGTACTTATGGACTACCATGTCCCCACTAGTATGATCCGCATCATAGTCCAGGTAGTCAAGCACAGATCCTAAGGGCTTTACCAACATGTAACAGGGAGACAATCAGTGTACACGTTAAGGTAAAGATCAACCAGATAGCATACTATCATGTCGAGCAAGAAAGTCCTCCCTATATATGTCCCAGCATCTACTACAATATACATCCTATGTATAGTAATGGCCTCTAGGGCATACATATAACTAACAGAGATCTCTCCCTGATTCACTGGAAGAAAAGACAGCTCGCGGCCCGGAGACGCGTCCCGACGAAACCATTAGGAGGGAGCTCACCCCGAGCGGCCCGGCGGTCCACTCCTGACCCGACCCACAGGCTGGTCGGGACAAGAGTGGGGGGCTGATGATGATGCTCAATATTGGAGACGCCTGGGATCAGGACACGTGGCGGATGGCATGTTCCATAACTCGGAAGAAAGGGCCTATCGAGGTCGACCAGGCCTCCCCTGTTCCTGACCTGCAATCACAAGCTAGCCTCCCTCGGGGCTCCCCGCAGATTGGCCTCCTCGGCCCCTCAGCTCGTCCCGAGCTGCCACAAGACCAAGACTCCTCGGCCCTCTCGCTCGTCCCCGACCCCCCGGCCAAGGCCGTCTTCCTCGGTCCTCCGACCAGCTCCACCGCTCACAAGCGTAACCACCGCTCTATGAATCTCGCCACGCGCGGGTTCTCCGCCAGCAACATCCCACGTTCCACGCATCCGCAATCCCCATTAATGGGCGATCCGCTCTCTACGCGAGCGTGATGTCGGGAGCGTAGCTGCTGGCGAGATTCTCGCGCCTGCTGCTGCGTGCCATCACCGCTATATAAACCCCCATCACAGAGGGGTCAAGTAAGCCATTTTTTACTCACTTAGCCATTACGCTGCTCGGATCTAGTACTAACTTGATCGTCGGAGGGTCCTCGATGGCGTCAAACCACCTCAGGACTTCTTTGCAGGTACTTGGCGTCCAATCCCTCTAATCACCAAATCCCCTCAAAACCCATTGAGACCCACACACAGCAGGGGATCCCCTCCAGAATCTATCGGGAAATCGACGGAAGACAACATCTGAAGGAGATCCGAAAAGGGACCTCCATCAGTTATACGTTTAAAAGAATATTGTTACATATTAATTTATTATGTTTGTTTCAAAATATTATGAAAAATAAACTTGCAGTCCCCCCACCCATATATATGTTATTAACATATTTATTTATTTATATAATACTCACGGTGATGCATATTTTTCTCTATCAAATATTTAAAGTACTCATATTTAAATAAGTATTTAATGAAATGTATTGCACACATTACCTCTCCGCATGCATATTTGTTTGATCTTAAATCTGATATATACTCATACCCGATTCGTATATGTAACCGTCTCTTTAATATATGCTTCATATCTGTAAGCAACATTGCCAAGACACGGATATAACTTTTTATTACCTAGCTATATATGAATTCGTATTCGTATCCACTACTAGAAAACAAACAGTAATGCCCATATCAGCTCTAACTCCGATCCGGTTACAACCTTATTTGCGGAGGTAAGCGGCTAATAAAAGCCACAAGTACTGACCCCCTCAATTTTTAAATAGCACAATTGCAAAAGTTTTCTTCTTTTACCTAATGCCCTAATCTTTAAAGAGTAATACCTTTCTTATTATGATGGTAGGAAAAAGATACTCTACCAAATTTGCTATAAGAATCATGTCTCTCGGTTGGATGCATCTCATCCATCCCATCAAGAAGACGTGAAGCCAATACGGGACTGGTAGGAAATTTTTCCGTACCATCCTGATAGAAAGTGCATTTCTTATGACTAAAGGCATACAAACAGCAATGTTTTGTTAAAGGCAAACTTTTATTATTAAAATACCAATGATCTTGGATGGGCTCTCCATGCATGCGGGAGAAGCTCATCCAAGGACTATGCAAGGGTTTGCACCATGTAAGCCCTTGCATAACAGAGTTTTTCATTTTTTTTAAAATCTACTCTAAAAACGGCTTGTATGGTGCAAGCCACTCTTGAACCCTTAGATGAGCTTCCTTTGCATATGAGAGAAACTCATCCAAAAGCTGTGCAAAGGCTTGCACCATGCAAGCCCTTGCATGTGGGCTACTTTTTCCCCTCCCATCAATGATTCACTAACAACCCACAATAATTATTGTTTGGGTTCATTTATATGTCACCCCGAAAAGCATGCATATTTCTAAATTGCATCCCTAAAACTTTGATATTCCATTTATCACCTTTAAAACTTGTAGGTTATCCAAATTTTCCTCCTAGGCTAGTTTTCGGATGAAATACTCCTTAGCCCTTTTTTCAACATTAATGGCGCAAAGGTAAAGTCAGGGTTTGGTTTTGCAAAGAAATCAAAGGTTTTGTGCAGTCTTATGGATTAAACAAAATGAATTTGGAAAAAAAAAAAAAAAAGAAGACCCTGAGAAGGAAGAATAAGAAAGAAATAAGCTAATTGTGACTTTTTATTTCATAAATCCACAACCCAATTTAGCTTATCCAACTCAGATTAAAAAAATTGGCATCGGAAACTAACAGATGTGGTTTTTGGATAATGACAAAGTTTTGAGTGTGTTTTTTAGATAACTTGTATGTTTGGAATGATTTTTGGATAACTAATATATTTTGAGGTTGATATGTGGATTATCAAAGTTTTAGGGGTGATATTTAGAAATGTGTAAATTTTGGGGAGCCATACAGAAAACCCCATTTTTTTTCTAAGGGCCTGTTTGGTTGCAGGATTCTTTGGATTTGGATTGTGGAATCTTAGGATTCCATAATTTTGTATTTGGTTGGAGGATTTGGATTTTTAGGATTCGTTTGTTTTTTATGGGGGGCCCATCACAAAACATGGATTCATGAATCCTAAAATTTCCAAAGGATTTGATACTATTCATTGTACTTTTAGATGGGACCCGCCGTGGTACTTTATTTATTTAATAATTCTCTCTCTATCTATCTCTCTCTAAAATTCTCAACTCCAAATCTCACTTTTTTCTCACCAACCAAACAAAAATTACAAGAATCTATAAAGCCTATACTAGAAATTCAAAACCAACCAAAAAACAAATTACCAAGTCCAGAAATTTCCAACTTACCTTTTTGGAATCCAAATTCCATAATCTTGCAACCGAACGGGCCCTAAGGTAATGTTTTGAAACTTGAAATTCACAGTAACTAAAAAAGGCTCACATTTATATTCAGTGGAGTGTTAAATGGGGTGTAAATGGGGTGTCTCAGCTTAAATCCAAAGGCGGGACCCACCCTTGGGGTTGCGGCTGCCTCAACTTAAAACCCATGACCTCGTTCCTTGTTTATCTCTCCTATTAACCACAAACCAATGACCCCATGCCTTGTTTATCTCTCCTATTAACCACAAACCAATGACCCCATGCCTTGTTTATCTCTATTATTAACCGCGAAAATTGAGGGTTTTCAAATTGATTTCAATTTGATGCTCTAACGCGGTCTCAAATAGCGCCATATCAGCAGTAAAGAGTTAAATGTAGAATTTCCTTCAAATATTTACATTCCTTACATTTCAATTTTGAATCTCATCATATTCTTTTAATCAATCTTGAACTTCATTTCGACTTTCTTGAATATCATCTCTTGACTTTTATAGTCTTTTGGATCAATCTTGAATCACACCCCTTCGTATCGATTAGAGTATCGACTGGTGGAGCGCGGCAACATGAAGCGGCGGGATTATCCTATCCTTATTTTCTTGCTTTGTTGCAATATCCTCCTTGGGTAATTTCGAGAACGAAATTATTTGTAAGGAGGTAAAATGTAACGACCCCAAATTTTCTATACCTTTGTATCTCTTGAAAGGCTGCATTTATGTTCTGGTTTGGAATTATAAGTAATTCTTGTTAAATAAGTGTAATAAACAACTTGTAGCTCATTGGGTAAACCTTTACTCTGCTGTTCTATAGTTTGTGTGTTTTAATCCTTACATCCCCAATATTTTAATTAATTTCTTTTTGACATTTTTAGAATTCTGAAACTTTCACGGGTAATACATGGAGTTTTGAGACTTTATAGACGAAAAGATATACGAGTTTGGACTTGATACGTTGACTCGAACCCTGGACACGAGAACAAAGACCCGACTCCAAGTTGGAGCCGACCTGGTCGTCCAATGGGCGGGTCTGGACGGCCCCACTTGCACCAAACGGGCTTCGTCCGCGTGTGTCCGTCACTTTGACCCCTCTCTGCTTCTTTTCACCTACCGAAATTCCTAATTCAATTCTAAAGCATTCCAGACCCTTTAACTCTACTTTTAACTCCCTTTTGTTTACATTTTTAATTCACCCTACCCCATTCCTCCGCCTATATAATTTAGGCTGTCCTAGCTTCCTCCCCCTCTAAGATTTTCTGAAAATTACTCTCAAAGATTATTCTCTCAAAAATCCAAGAAGTTAAGTCTTTCATGAGAAATCAAGTTCCCTCAAGCTCATTCCATGCATCGTCAATCTCAAGGCTACTTCTTTCTCATTCCTTCGCATCAGCAAACAAGTAAGTCTCACCATTGCTTCCTTCTCTTCCCCCTTCAAATCCGTTCTTCTACCATGTCGCCGTCTCAAGTTATATTTTTTTGATATCATAACTATCTCATATTCTTATACCTATTCACCACATAAACTTGTCAATTAAAAAGGAAATTTTGTTAAGATTATAACCCGTCTATAATTCTAATCATCGCATATCAAAGAATATTCTAATATGTACCATATAGCTTTTTTAGAATTATATCATGAAAATGCTTTAGTAATGTATATACAATTATCGTTTCATGTAACTTCTAAATTTCTTTATATTTTGATATGAATTTGTTAAACATATTATTTGATAGTGCACGGGGTAATGACTTACCCCACACGCACACTTTTGAATCATAGTACACTCATATATTGTTGTAATATTGTTTAAATTCACATTAAAATACCCTTGAGTCTAAAATACCCTTAACTTTAACCCTTCCTTTGCAATTTCGCTTCTACAACCCTCGTAAAGAGAACCCTGTTGCGGATGGTGCGAATTATGGCACATCTTGGGTCTAATAGAGTGAGACGCAGAGCTTTTCATGGAGCACGGTCTCAAAAGGAAAAAAATACGGTTTTAAAAGAAAAGAAAACAATCTATATTAAAATAAAAGAAAAGACGACATATTATTTTAAATTGGTTAGTGCCTATTATTCGGCAGGATTAATTGCATTTTAATACCGTTCATTTCTTATCATTTTATGAATAAACAGTGCTATTTAATTCATATCTGCTCATTAGTATAAGATACATGTATTCAAAACAAAAACACCGAAAATATGCACAACATACACGGATATGACAGTTTTGAGCCGAAACTATAAATGGAACGGAAAAACGACCAAGTTCTAAAGAGATTTGCAACAAATGAAGTTGTGTACAATTATTCCATTTTTTGGTCAAACATGATACAAAGATTTTCAAGTGTGAACATATTTTGGCTCATGTGGACCAGTCATGAATCAAGTGGGCAAGCATCATCATGAAGTACACCAAGTTGGCAAGTTGATTCATAAGTGGACATGTGAGGTTATGTAACGTGTGAATAGGATCCACTTGCCTCTGTCCTTAAGCTTCAGAGAGAAAATGAGAGAGTTTTAGATAAAAACAATGGTGCTAAAAATATAGTGAGGATGCCACAAGACAACTGGAGGAAGATAGGCCCTACTCTCCAAATCTTGGCCTCCATTTTATTCAAAAAAGCCGAGATTGGCGGCACCAACCTGCCCCTTTGGCCTCGTGCTCTTTTGGTGGGTCCATCTCTGTCCTATAATGCCATTTGCATACTTTTTTTTCTCTGTTGGGACTGCGATAAATAGCATATCACCAGATGGTGTTGTTGGATTTTGAGTGATGAAAATAGTATGTATGCTTGAATGCTTCTTTTTCTTTCTCTTGCAAGCTCTCATTTGAGAGCTTGAAAAGTTGTGGTTGAAGTTGTACTCTCATCTTATAATTCAAGCCTTTCTAAATGTGAATAAAGATTGAACTTTTTTGCTTTTACTTCTTATTTATTTTCTTTACACATGTTTCTTCTCTTATGTTTCATTTTTTTTCTTTTCTCTTTTTGTGATGATATTTGAGTAATTCTATTTGGCTATAGTGATGGTGAGGATGGAGATGAATGGCTTAGCCTTTATCTATTCTCTTGTGAATATTTAATGTGCTCAAAAATAGTTCTAATTTTAAGATTGGAAGATAGTATTTGTTTGATAGGTTATGTAGCTTTTCATGGTTACTTGGCAACCTATAGCACATACCCTATTATCTTAATTAATCCCTTATGCAATGTTAAAATTAGAATCAAAATAGTGTTAAACTTGATATGTGTTTAGATAGGATATTTTTGCTTGATGTTGGTTGACACTCTTCACTAAACATATACCATATACTATCACCCTATACTTAGCAAGTTTAATCCTAACTCTACTTCTCATTTTGCAACTTGTTTATTTGTGATGTTGTATACTTGCTAACCCTTGTGCTTAGTTTTGATACATCATGCTCGGACATACAAATGGTAAGTGAGAACGTAACCGAACCATTTCATGCCTCGCGTTGAGAAATCGATATCTTGATGGTTTATGCTTCACAACCCACCTTGATAAGCCATGCTTCAAATTGAATCTAACAAAAGGGAGGGAATAAACATGATCAATAGAGAGTCGAAGAATTCGCCACGATTCAATCATTCGAACCAAAGCCACGGCCGCCTTTCTTTACCTTTTTCTTATACTACATATTTTCTTAATTTCGTGACAACCAAACAAACTCAAAATATTGTTTTCTCTTGAACTTGTGACAACAACTTCTAATCTCCAATTTCTTGTGAATCGACCCATATTTGCCGGCTAGCTATAACGAACCGTGCACTTTCGATTATATTTTAAAACGAGACTGAACTTGCATGTACCGAATTTTTAAAAACCTTTCTTTCAAAACCAAAAGCGCACGGGGTGAAGCCCCAACACCTATCTGTTCCCGTTTCTTGGACCGAACATATCCCAGCCCAATTGTTTCCATCTTCCCGTTGGGCTTCTTTCATTGAGTCCCAGGAATATCCCAAATATTTTTTATAATTAGGCTTGCCGAACCGTTTGTTCGAGAGGTACGCCTTGACGTTTTAACAGTTCTTTCAATCCGTCCGCGTAATATCTTGGTTGACAAATGGTCTAGGGCTTGTCGATAGTAAGAATGGTACCATGGCAGACTTCCCTTTCTATCTTGATCTCCGTAGATTTGTAGAAGAGGATCGCCTTTTCACCTCTTCACCTAGGTGGCACGTAGAAAGTTTGCATTTCTTGTACGTTGTATATATTAAGCACATCAAGTTCCCTGTAGTGTCGAGGCGGAACCATCAAAATTTGTAGACTTCAATCTGCTTCGGTAAGAGCCTGTATCGATGGGCGGATGGAGAACACTGTATTGGTCTCGTCCTCGGAATCACTACCAAAGACCAGGATTGTCACGACCCGAAGGTACGGAACGTGAGTGGCACTTAAATTACGAAACGTCTCAAGGCGTAACGTAATCTAAGTAAGCCAAATCCCAGAAATCTAAACCAATTAAAGAAATAGAGTGAAGGAAAACCTTAATTTAAAAGATGATTTTAACCAAATAAGTCACATTAAACATTTTAATAACATCAAAAATTTTCCGAAAATTTCGGCAGAGTCTCCTTTGTAAATACTGGCCCCGAAACGGGTACAAAACAAGAAAATACATATAAATGAATAAAAGCATCCCCAAGTGAGAGCTAGCTCTTCGCCAAAGGCGGAATCACAACCACATGTAATGAATATATCATAATAATGCGAAATAAGTATAAAAACATTAAAGCATCACGTCGACTCAAGTGAGCATCGACACTAAACCATAAATACAAGTCTTACCGTCTAGTCCAATATACAAGAGTAGATGGAGTATACTAAATACAAATCATAATACACGGTGGGAGCAAAAGAAAATCCTCCAAAACCCACCTATGAGCAAGCTGCAAATCGAAGTAAACGAAGCAGGAAAGAAAATACACCCACCGCCACTGTGCTGATGGGTCAACCTGCAAGATACTGTGGCACAACGGGGGTGAGTTGCCAACTCGTGATTAGTAAATAATATCTAATAAGGCTATCGTAAGTATGCACGCAAATGCGTCACAACTTACGCATACCGATATGATGCAATGCACTAGTATGGGTGCAACATGAATGCATAATCACATGAAACCTGAATATGTTTGGTAAGAGAAAATCTGTATTCTTATCTTAGTAAAAATTTTGTGAAATAACTGAAGTATCATATATGAAATCAACTGAAATCCGTGTCAAGCATCGATACTAAATATGCATATCTCAATGCCTCAATATCTCAATGTTTCGACATCTCAATATCACAATATCTTAATGTCTCAATATCTCATTATCTCGGGCTCCGTCAGTCCGGATCGGCCCATATCATCAAATCTCATGACCACGTCGGTATCCTCTGGATATCCGCCGTGCCGGACATCACCGGTAGGTAGTCTACCCCTGCCAAGCTCATTGTCTACAACTCGAGCTTCTTGCCCGGGGTACCATACCGGGCTCACCATGTACCCAAAACGGTTCATCCTACTCCTCGAATTAGGTCTCGAAAACCAACAGCACTCATGAAAACTCATGGTGAACGACACATGCATCACGAGAAAACCACAACTTGCACTTTAAAACGATAATAAGTTTATAAAATTCTTGCGGTTTTCCCCAAATCCAGAAATGTCATAAATACTAAAATCCTCGAGAAAAATCACAACATATAAATCTGTCGGTGATGATGAAAATCAATGATACGGTAGTATACACCATACGGAATATGGCCAGAAGCTATGCATGAATTATGATGCAATGAGGTATGTATATATGACTAACAATGCTACGTATCCATTTTAAAGAAATGAATATACAAGTATAAGTCTACGAATCATATATGAAGCAAAAGCATAATTACCGATTCTAAGCAAGTTTTATAGTGTTCGTGACATAGCAATTACCAAAAGCGTGTGTGTTCGCATGAATAGTGCACGTGCGGTATGAACCAATGGTAATGGTGCAAGTGTCCTATGAGATGATATCCCACATGTGTGTGTGTGTGTGTGTGTATATATATATATATATATATATATATAAGATGATGCGATGCAATGAGATGCATAACTAGGAAACTACGCATATAAAGTAGTACTACAAATAATACTAAACCATAGGGCGCCTCGCGCCATCCAGACGATCCCCCTATAGATGTGTACATCTACTCACCAGGACGCCTCGGCTAATCTAATCCGATCTCCGCCTTGTCTCTTCCGCGCCACATCCGACGCCTCTATACCCGATCCTAGAATTGCACACAAGCAATTAAGAGAATAAATATACGAATAGTCGCGGAACAACGACATAAGTCAACTACACTCACAACAAGACGCGCGCGCACTTGGTGCACAAACGCGCTCGCGACAACGCCATAACCCACGACTAGGGTCGCTATACATGACCACAACCATGTCTAAAACCCAATCGCGCATTCACAACGCATTAAATATCTTAGTGAATAGATTAGAGATCATCAAAACCTCAACTTAATTAAAATCGATTTATTCCAAAAACTTAGTAAATATCCATATACCATTTTAGTTCAAATTTTAATGTTTTAACAAATCTAGTGGCCACAATATTCACTTAATATCTTAATTAGCTCACACAAATATTAACTAGAATTTTATCTCATTTAGTTATATTAATCCTAAAAACCTAGTTTGCAAAATAGCTTAATTAGGACAATTTAGAAATAATAATTAATAATTTAACAACTAGATTACATTTTGCATGTCTTAAGATGTTACACTATACTTTATAACCATGAACAAATGATAAGAACCCTAACTCAATTTCAAAACCTTTTCTTTAATTCGCAAACTAGCAATTAAAACCAAATTATCACTTGAATAGTTTAGATTAGAATAGTTAATTAACAAATTAGCTATTAGGTTAAGAATTATACCTCACAAGTTTAGAGATCTAGCTTGCAACTTAGCCTCCAAAGATGGTTTCTTGCAGCAAGGATTCAAGCTAGTTTGGCTAAAGAGTATAGGGTAAAGGTTTAACTAGGAATTTGTGAGACTTTGTGTTAATTTTTGAAGAATTTTAAGTTGGAAATGAAGTGGGAAAAATTAGGGACTGCTTAAGGGGGCTCGGCCAGTTTTAAGGAAAGAAAGAGAGAGAGAAAAGTGTGTGGGTGAGTGTAGAAACTTCTCCCATTTATCATATCTATTAAGTTTGAACATTAATTAACTTATTTTTGATTTATTTCCTAATTTATTTCAACTTAGAATTCTCTAGAATTATGAAGACATTATGAGAACAAGTGAATATATTATAACTTGTTATATAATTATCGTGGTTTACGAATAAATGATTAACCCATTCCAATTTTTAATTATCATAAATTTAATGTATAAATGAAAGCTTATAATATTATATAAATTAATTAATTTAGGAAAAATATTTAAGTAAACTAATAATTTATAAGTGACTAAATAATTACCAAATACTAGCAATTATATAGTTAAAATAGACGTATTTAAGACTATGATGAAAAATAATTATAGTTAAGTTTTACAGAAAATATGATTTATTTTACCGATTATCAAAAAATTCACCTAAAGGATTTATTTATTTAAAAACGTTACAATCTTCCCCCCTAAAGAAATTCGTTCCCCGAATTTAAAATCTAATTACGCGTACCCTCGAAAAGATGGGAATATTTCTCCCGCATCTCGACTTCGGCTTCCTACGTGACCTCTTCGTCGCTCGGGCCACGCCAAAGAACCATTACGGTCAGTAGGTTCTCGGACCTCGGTTTCTTCACCAGTCGATCTGGAATGACTATCGGCCGCTCTTGCGAAAGAAAGATTGCGCTCCAGCTAGATCGCCTGATGCTGTATCGCGTGAGAGGGATCAAGAAGGTACTTGCGGAGTATCGATACGTGAAACATGGGGTGAACATCTTGAAAGCTGGGTGGAAGAGCCAAATGATACGCAATCGTGCCGATACGCTCGAGAATCTCTAAGAGACCCACATATCTGGAACTAAGCTTTCCTTCTTTTTGAATCTCAACACGCTCTTTATTGGAGAAACTCTCAAGAAAACATGATCACCTTTAACGAATTCAAATCTGCGGCGGCGTTTCTCAGCATTAAACTTCTGCCTGCTCTAGGCCGTTCTTATCCTATCTTGAATCAACTGAATCTTTTCGGTCATCTCCTGCACAATCTGTGGCCTAAAGTACTGCTCTCACTGAGCTCTGTCCAACATACGGGCGATCGACATTTCTTCTACATATAAAGCCTCGAAAGGTGCCATCTGAATCTCTCCCTGGAAGCTGTTATTATCGGAAAACTTTATCAAGGACAAGTGGCGATCCCCAACTGCCACGAAATCTAGAACGCAAGCTTGGAGCATGTCCTCACGAGTCTGAATGGTCCTCTTTAATTGACCGTCATTCTGCTGATAGAAAACTGCACTGAAACTCAATCGGTGTCCAAAGCCTCCTGAAGTTTTCTGCCAACGTCAGTTGGTGAAGGGGTGCCTCTATCGGACACAATACAAGTCGAAACTCTATATAGTCACACAATCTCATCAACATGTGTTTGAGCATACTGAATGAACCTGAAAGTGATCTTACTGGCAGAAAGGGAGCTGCTTTCCGTCAATCGGTCTACTATCCCGGACTGGTCCTAGATAGACCCGCAATAAAATCCATAGGAATCTGCTCCCATTTTCACTCCGGAATGGGAAAAGGCTGTAATTCTCCTGCTGGCCTCTGAAGCACGGCCTTGACTTGCTGACAAGTCAGCATCCCGAAACAAAATATGTGACATTTCTCTTCATCCCTTCAAACTATTAGACTTCTTTTAAGTCATGATATATCTTGGTGGAATCCGGATGAACACTATATGCTGACTGATGTGCCTTTTCTAAGATCTCGCGTCTCCGTCCCTCGAAATCCGGTACACACATTCAAGTCCTAAACCGTTGTACCCCTGATCATCAATCACGAACTCTGAATCTCTGCCCCGTCAAACTTATTCCATGATCTTTGACAAACGAACATCATCGGGCTGTACCTCACGAATACGATCAAATCACTGTGGATGTGTACGGACACGGACAAGTTGTCCCCTGGTCGAAGTTGACTCGAACTGTACTCAACTGTTACATAGAATCTGCCATTCTGCCTCCGCCTGTCCCTAAACTGTGCTCAACAACAAAAGCTACCTCCGGGCCTCCATCTCAAAGCATCCACCAGAACATTCGCCTTTCCCGGACGATAAAGAATCTCGCAGTCATAGTTTTCACCAGCTCCACCCATCGGTGCTGTCTTAAAATTAGATCTCGCTGCTGAAAGATATACCTTAAGCTTCTTATGATCCGTAAATATCTGGCACGACTCGTCTCCAAATTTTAAGTGTAAAAATCACTGCAGCCGTCTCAAAATCATGCGTGGAATAGTTTTGCTCGCGCTTCTTCAACTTCCGTGAAGCATCGCAATAACCAACAAAACTGCCTAATCCTGAAGGCAATGACAATACTGGCGCTGAAGTCAAACGAGTCTTTAACTGCTGAAAGCTCTGCTCGCATGCCTCAGTTCAAAGAAAAAGGAACTCCCTTCCGGGTCAACACGATCACCGTTGCAGCTATATGAGAAAATCCTGTACGAAAATGTCGATAGTATCCGGTCAAACCCAAAAATGTTGCGAACCTCCATCACTGATACCCGCCTGGGCCAGTGCTGAACGGCCTCGATCTTCTTCGGTTCCATACATATACTATCCTTCGTAACTACTTGACCCAAGAATTCAACACCATCCAACCAGAAAACACACTTGGATAATTTAGTGAATAGCTAGCGCTCCCTCAAGTCTGCAACGAAATCCTCAATTACTGCCCAGGCTCCACTCGGCTCCAAAGGTACACTAAGACGTCCTTAATGAACATGATGATAAACTGATCAAGAACGGCCTGGATATTCGCTTCATCCAATCCATAAACGCTGCTGGGACATTGGTGAGCTTGAACGACATCACCAAAACTCATAACGCCCATAACTTGTGTGAAAAATAATCTTCGGAATATCATCCTCTCGAACCCACAACTTGTAGTAGCCTGACCGCAAGTCAATCTTCGAGAAATGTCCCACACAGTAACCCGATTCAACTGACGATAATCAATATACAGACGCCAACGGCCGTCCTTCTGATGAACAAGACAGGAGCTCCCCAAGGTGACGCACTCGGTCGAACAAGCCCCTTATCCAACAAATCTTGCAACTGATCCTTCAGTTCTTTAAGCTCCTTCGATTCCCTCCGACATGGCGGTAGAAAAAGACCCTGTGCTGGGGATCAAGTCAAGCAGAACTCAATATCGCGCTCTGGCGACAAACAAAGTAACTTATCATGGAAGACATCTTGAAATTCCCACACAATCGGGACCTGGTCCCACGGGGCCTCTACGGCTCTAACATCACAAACATACGCCAAGAATTCCTGACATCCTTTCTCAAAAGCTAACTAGCGCGACAAGAACAAATCAAACTGGGAAGGGTGGCGCTACAGTCTTTCAAAATAACAAGAACTGGCTTACCCTGAAAGCTAAATCTGACTGCCTCCTCACGGCAGTCCACGGACGCATAACACGTGGCTAACCAATCCTTGCCTAGAAGAACTTCAAGTCAAACATATCGAGAAGAATCGAATTGACAGAAAAATTCCTATCTCCGATACGAACAAAACAAATAAACAAAACAAACACGAGCGAAAACATTTCGAGCGACAAAAGATTAGCCTACGGAATAAATCACAACTAGCGGCTGATTTAGCAAGGACTACTATCAGCTAGACTTCGATGCAAAGTATGTGGATACCATTTTAAACGACACCAGAAAGAATATCCGTCACAACGGCGTCTGTCTAACCGCCTTTGAGCTGACATACCGGTACAATTCCACTTCGGTCCAGAAACGACTGAAGTCTCAAAAATGCGCTCTTCCAACAGTAAGGTTGCGTTCATAGCAGCGGCGTAAGTGTCAAAATGCTGGGCACCAATAGCCAGAAATAACTACATGTCCAATCTCCACGCGAACCTCTTTATCCGTTTCTCTTCAATGTCCACCAGGTAAGGAGCATACCGGACCACTGAGTAAACTAAATATCGTATTCGGACACTGCCATCCCTGAAGTCTTACACAAAGACTCAAAACTACAAGCTCGACATCTCGAACGCTCTTCGGAAGGAAACGAGCAAGAATTACAGCTGTAAACTTATCCCCAGTCATAGGAAGTAGATCTGCAGCTCGGCCTCTCTCAATTGACTCGCACCACTTCTGAGCAAGACCTCTCTAGACGAAAACTCGCAAACTCAATCCATATCTCGTCAGAACATTTCTGTGAACGTCAATTCCTAGCCATCCTGTCAAGGATTGTCTGCGGATCCTCCGCTGCACCTATGCCTGTAAAAACTAGAGGCTTCAGCCTCAAAACTCTCATAAGGATACGGAAAAATCTTGGTAACAACAGAAACTGTTGCCTGAGCAACAGGTACAAACACAGTCCCTAAAATAGGAGGGACATCATCGGCTCTCGGAGCTCGGCCATCCCCAACTAAAAATCCAATCATCTGATACAAGTCCTGAATACTCGACTCCAGCCTAGCCATCCGTCCTAGAAAAGGCGGACCACTCTGTCCTTGAAGGGTAGGCATACCGCCCTAAACGGTCCTCGTCTCAAATGAGATTACTCTAATCTCGTCCCCGGCGGCATCCCTCTGGCCCTCGTAATCTCCGGTGGTATAGTGGCTGGAACATAAAACAAGATTGATAGGAACATCGCGATCGAATCAAAGGATTTCCGGAATCAAGAAGGGAAATACAAGCAAATATATATCCTGAGGTCACTTAGGCGGAGTACCGTATCGTAAGTATGCCGCGGAACATATACACGTTACGCCACTGCTTAAGTCACCTACTCCATCTACCAAGGGTCTTCCTACACTCAGAAAGGTAAAACCTATCACTCTGATACCTACTTTGTCACGTTCCATACCTTCGGGTCGTGACAAGGATAGGAGTAGACGGTCTGGGCTTATTGTATTCCCTTTAGGGTTGCTTTGAGTAGACTATTTGTTTGTCTTCCTCGGTATCACTTCCAAATATCGAGATGATGGCCGCGTATTTTTGTTTATTCTCCGGCTTCTGGAATCTTTCAGTATCCTCAAAGTCGGGCAGAAAGTATTTCGTGTATTCATACTTTCGCACTTCATTCACTGAGAACGGATTGAGCTCTCCCGTGACGGTGTACTCCGAGCCATCCTTGAAATATTTCATATACTAATGTTGTGTAAAAAGAACAATGTTGTACTCGTTTAATCAAGGCTTGCCAGGTAAAACGTTATGGCAAGTCTTAGCGACAATGACATAAAATTTGATGTCAGTGACGGACGGCTCGAAGCGTAGCGTTAGTATTACGGACCCAAATGTTCATGAAGACTGTGAATCGAACCCAGAGATAGTAATTTTATCTCGGACAAGGTGCTGAACATTCATGCAAATTTCCTTCAGCACTCTCACGTTGAAATGATTAACGGAGGATCCATTGTCGACAAGAATTTTCCCTATCTTGATGTCGTAGCAGTACCCGGTGATGTAGAGCGGTCGATTATATTTGCATGTACCGAAGAGTAGATCTTCATCGCTAAATATAATATCAGCCGTGTGGACCTCTGCCAGTTCATCTTTCATCTTCTCTTCTGTGAAGAATGCTTGGAACTGATCGGGCTTTTGTAATGCCTTGATCAGGGAATCTTGTGTCTCTTTGGACAGGAGGAGAGTATTCAGTATGCTCAGTTGTGAGGGTATTTTTCTCAAATCTGCAAGGATATTGTAGTCCACCTTATTTTTCTTAGACAGGTCCTTTGCGGCGAGTTCTTTGACAGCTTCTTCATTAAGGGAGATTTCCTTAGGCATCTTCCCTTTCCCTTAATCTCTTTTGTTCGAACCTTAATTTGCAGGCCCATCAGGTAGCATACGGTTACGCAGATGAATGTTCTCGCAATCATTCCCCTCTTCTTGTTTCTCCAAGGGGGAGTTTTCAAAGAGAGTCGAGGGATATTTCATCCTCGGAATCACTCCCAAACGTGAGAACTTGAGCTTTTTCCCCTTCCGAATTGATACCAATCATATGACAGTTGTCAGTCGTTTATTTATGCATGTTTTTCTTGCCACTTTGATGTTGATGAGCGTGAGCTTCGTGCTTCTCCTTCTTAAAGTGTTTTCTGTGGGCAAGTTATTCTTGCCACCACTTCTTGAAAGCGTTGCACTCCTCGAAGGGGTGAGCGACCCTTTGATGATAGAAGCAATATTTTGAATGTGATTCTCCTCCGTCGAAGCATGTAACCCCGGGAGTGTACATCAGGAGCGGTGGCAGTTTCAACCCCATGGACAGGGCTTTGGCGAACCACTTTTTAGTTTTAATCCTGCTTTTATTTGTCGCGGGCGTGCTTTGATTTTTTTGGAGAACTTTATAACCCATCCTCATCACAGCTTCTTGGTTTAGACGTTGCCGCTTGGCCTTTTCATATATGGTCGTTTTGCGTTCTCGATCGTCTTTGTGTTGGAGTTTGGTGCCCGCAGCACGGGAGCCGCGGCCGAGGCGAAGGCGATAACAAAAATTTTACGTGAGCACCAAACACGCATAACCCAGGATACGATTCATACACCTAAACTAGCAAACTAAAACATGCAAAGGGTATGAAATCACAAGCTTCGATGCGTGTCCACCCAATTGTGGAAGACCTCTCCAAACTCGTAGTCGTCGGGATTGCGCTTAAAAGTCAACCACCCTCGTTGAAGAAGATCCACTCAAGGGAAACCAGAAAAAGCTCCGACAGATGATCCAAACTTGCTTAGAATGGATGGTGGGTGATGTAGGAAGTTTTTCACTAAAAATTTTCTCTCATAATTTCATGCTCAAGAGAGCAAGAAGAAGAAGAAGGAGAAGAGGAAAATGGCTAAGTGATTTTGCCATGAAGCATGCTCAAGTGTGGAATTAACAAATCCTAGTGTAGAACAAGAATGACTTAGTTTTTTCAACCATGCATGAATAGTGCAACCAATAAATTATCACAATCCAAGCCATTCCTCTCTATAAGCATGAGCATGCTTTATGCCACCTCATTTCCCATTTGTTTTTTTAAAAAGAACAACAAATATGAGGTGTCCTTCTTTTAGAAGCATTCCTGTATAAATACGAAATATTTCACCCGGTATATGTATCACTACATATACGTGTATCCGTATAAAAATACGGATAACACCAATGAGAGAAAATGAATAGTGAATAATAATACTAAAATATATATCAAAAAATATATATAAATTATTAAATCAAAACGCAATTAAAAATCCGGCTTAATCCTAAGCCGGCTAGTATTATCAACCGTCCGATCAAAGTCCTGCATCCCGTGTTAGGAATATGTATGCCCTAGAGTCCATTATTGCACATTGTTGTATATTATAGTGGATGCTTCGACATATATATATATATATATATAGGACTTTCTTGCTCGATATAATAGTATGCTATCTGGTTACCCTTTATCTTAATATGTAGACTAGCATTTTTATACTGTCTTTCTCTTACATGTTGATAAAACCCTTAGGATATATACTTGACTATCAGCACTATGATGCATATCATACTAGTGGGGCCAGGGTGGTCCATAAGTACACCCTTTAACAGTTCCTAGTCGAGCGGATATCAAGACAAGGCATCGATATTCAAGAGTAGACTAGTGTGTACGTTTCTTGGCCCTGTATGGGGCGATGGTTAATCCCACAACCATTGATGCGTGACATCAAAGATTGTACATAGGTGCTCATTAGAGAATGGGTACACCGAACAGGACTCGCCGAGAACTCCTGGTTGGTACTATAGCTATCGTCAGATAGCAGTTCTCTGGTGACACCGGTACAGGTTAGTCTGTAGACCCGAGATTGTCATAGAGTCTTGTGTGGTTCCCACTGTGCTTTGATTTCCTCTCTACCACGGCTCAAAGGAGTCATGCAAACAGGTGGATTTTAGGTACAGTTGTTTACTGCCGAAAACGGGGAAGACAAACGTCTTGCCAGAATTTAGGGGCAGATGCTATTTGAGTTTATTCGTCCACCTCTCCGAAGTTGCCAAGTTGATTTATGGCACCGTATATCAGAAGTTTGGACGGATGCGGCCGTTTTAGCAGACTTCGTCAGATTCCCCCTCGTTTGAGAGGAGTTTTTGATTGTGGGGACACTCTTCCCTGCAGGCGCAAGCCCCTGCAGTTAATTATGTTACCACATCACGGTAACTACTTTCTCTTGCTTCAAAAGGTCACTTCGTATCGTGTGTGTTTGTTTTATTTTTGGCTGCCCGTGGATTGTATACGGTGACTAATTTATGTTGCCGCCCGTAGGGCGAGAATTAGTCCAAATCCGTATATTCTTAGATTTGAGTTTGGGTTGATTTAAGGATCGTTAATCTTGTTTGAGATTAAAATGAACTTAAATGTTTGTTGAGAATACGTTAGTCTAATTTTAGACTAAGATCTACTTAACAGGATTTTGGGATCATTCAGACCCAACAAAAGAGCATTTGGGCTCTATTGTTTTAGTTTATGGTCTGTAGCTAGTTTAAGGAGGTTGCGGTCCATAGCTAGTTTAAGGACGTTGCGGTCCGTTGGGATAAGCTCATCAGTTTGGGAGTGCACCAAAGAGTTGTTGGTTGTCGGGACCCTCCACTCTCTGAAGACGTTGAGAAATTACAACGACATGTATCAGAGGTGTGGAGAGATGTACCCTTGAACCAGATTCCAGATTGAGGGGGGAGATCATGGTGGACCATATAAGAACCATTAGTAATTTTCGGGAGACTAAGATTGACTTAGGAGATGTGTGATGGACATCATTCTGGTCAATTAGTTTGGGAAGTCATAGGCATAGAGACTCTGTCTATTTGGAAATCCAAAATATTTTAATCTCAGGAAGACTTATAGCCGATATTCACGTGCTCCCATGTGAGATTCTAAAGCAGTGTTAAACACTAAAATTTGGGGTGCTCACGTGTAGCACGTGAGGCACTTAAAAGTTGGCTTTGTGCCCTTGGGTTCGAATCCCCGTCTATATATACAAGTGTTAAACACTTAAGTCTTATGGCCATCACGTGTGGACATGTGAGGCGCCCCAGAGTTGGGCACTGCTTCTTTGGGTTTATTCTCTCTTCCCTTTATAAGTGCTAAGCACTTAGCCCATATAATGCTCACATGCGAACACGCGAGGTGCTCAAAATGTGAGCGCTGTCTTTGTAATTTTCCCCCTTTTCATATAAGTGTCAAGTAACTATTTGGGGGTCACGTGGGAGCACGTGATTCGATCTCAGTCCTTTCTTTTTGTTCCTCAGAGATGCTTACGTGGGAACACGTGAGCCTTTGTTATAACGTCGAACACTAATGAATTCACAGTCTTTTCTTTTATATGCACATAGATTTTAAACTGAGTTTTGAGAATTTTTTAGGTCCCTTGGTTTATATGAATTAAATTCTTTTGCAGGGTTAAACCCTAGTTTTTATCAGAGGAATTAAATTCCTATATCCTTTTGGAAGAATCAAACTCTTGGAACTTAGTTCTTTCCCCTAAGTTTTGAATCTGCATAACAGAATCTCCCCGATGAGAATTAAATTCTCAACTTGTGGGAAGATCTGCTTTTGCAGATCTTAACCAGAGAAAGAACTAAGTTCTTTGGGAAGAGTTAAACTCTTGGTTTGAGAATTAAATTCTCTTTTGTTTTGTGGGAGATTTTGGGAGGCTTCTGTATATTTCTTTTTAGAAGCTTATGGGGTGGTTTCTTCCTTCTGGATTTAACCTCCTTGCTCCTATTTATAAGAGAAGAGAAAAAATCAATTTGTTGAGAAAATTTCTCATTGAGAGATCTTGAATGATTTCATGATCTTTTAGATCAATGGGTGAATTTTATTCACCGTTGGATTTTTAATCCAAAGGCTCTCTGTTTAACAGAAAAGATTTCTTATTTGTTTAACAAAATTATGAATATTTTGTTAGTTTTAACAAGATTAGAATTTTATTCTATCATATCCTTTTAGTTTAACAAGATCAGAAATATATTTTCTTAATATGGATATCTTGTTAACATAGAATTTTATTCTTGTCATGTGAATATCTTGTTAGTTTAACAAGATTAGGAAAATATTTTCCTATGATAGAATTTTATTCTACCAGATGATTTAATTGGTGATATTTTATCACCATCGGATTTTAAATCCAGGTTTCTCTGTTAGAGAAAGATCTTTCCATATTAGAAAGATCAGGGAAAATATTTCCCAAATAGGATTTAATTTTATCATATAGAATTTAATGGGAACATTTTAAATTGGGGCGCTCACATGCTTTGCATGTGAGAAACAACAGAACTCACGTGTTTAACACATGACCTCTGCTGTGGGTTTTAGCCTGTTTATGTTCAGTGCTCATATGCTTCGCATATGAGCGCTCACATGTTTTACACGTGAGGAATGTTTGGCCATTAATTGTTTTATTTAGTTTATTTCCAGCGCCCCATATGCTTTATGCTCACGTGTCTAGCACGTGAGGCCTGTTTGGCCATTTAGATTTATTTATTTTCAACGCCTATATGCTTTGCATATAAACGCTCGCCTATATGTTTTGCATATAAACGTTCACGTGTTTAACACATGACGTCCAACCGTGAATTCTTTTCTTCTCTCCTTTTTTATAATGGAACAAATGGCTCTTTACGCAAAATTTTGGCGGGAACAACAGTCCCGAGTCATATGGAGCCAATGAGCGATAGGAGGGGTTTCGTCTCTCCCGGTATAGGGAGTTGATGTTGCGCTATACTCGGTTTGCTCTAACTGGAAGTCCCTGGTCAGGACTGCTGCTGAGATTTACTGGTAAGAGTTATCAGTAGTTTCTCGAACCGTTATAGGCCAGATATCGGCATGACTTATCACGTTACTGGGGTCTGACGATTCCACCCCAAGACTTGTATGCGACATATCAGACGAAGAGACCGGACTGTACGGTAAGTGTTACTTATAGGCTTCATGGAGAGTATGGACAAGCTTACTTGTTGATCTTCTAATCCCTCAATACCTGGGTAGCCGTTACGTCCAGCTAGTACCGCTGACGGCTTGTGGGTGACTGATATGATCATCACCTACTGTTGGCGTATTGACGAGTCTTTAGAGTCCCACATAGAAGTTTCCTGGTTCAGGCGAAACGAAATAGGGCACATATATGATATGTGCGGGAGGGAGGGCTGATTAAATACGAGTATGTGATACCGTATTATAATCTGGCAGTTATCTGTTATCGGTCAGGTTATATGTGATATAACCGGATTATCGAATCAAGTGTTGATTTGATAATGTGATATACAGATAAATGATATTAGTTTGTTATATGTGATATAACCGGATTATTAAATCAAGTGTTGATTTAATAATATGATATATATTATATTTGATATAATTATATCTTAACTAATATTATTGCTCACTAATTATTTGCTTATCTTGATATATATATTAATATAAATATATATATTTGATACACACACACACACACACACAGATATATATATATGTATGTATGTATGTATGTATGTGTCTGTGTTTGTGTGTGTGTGTGTGTGTGTGTGTGTTTGTGTGTGTATATAGCATGGTAGCTTTTCTATTTTTTTTTTTGGAAAATAGAAAATGAGGTGAAAAATGAAAAGACATGGAGAAGCATGGCTTTATCTAATATTTTATTTCTCTTTACTTACTATTGAAGCAAGGCTCTATATTTTAATGTGTGGATATTGTTAGTGTGATATGCCCTAGAGGCCATTATTGTATTGTACTTGTTTGTATATTACATTTTTAAAGTTTGGGATATATACACGGATTTATGACAGTCTTGCTTGATATAGTAATATGCTACTTGGTTTGTATTTATCTTAATATGTGTATATGATTCTTTTAACATATCGCTAATACATATTGATAGAGCCCTCAGGATGTTTGCTTGACTACCAGCGTTGTGATGGCAGTCACACTAGTGGGGGCTGGATAATCTATAAGCACATCCTTATACAGGTCCCTAGTCGTAGGATTATCAAGACAGGGCATTGATACTCCAGAGTAGACTCGTGTATACGCTTCTCATCCCAGCAGAGGAGATGGTCTGTCCCATAGCCATCAGTACGTCGTACTAGAGATAGTATGCAGGTGCTCATTGTGTTATGAGTTACACTGGACGGACTCATGGGGTACTACTGGTTGGTATTATACCTATCGTCAGGTAGCAGTTTCCAAGTGACATGAGTACAGCTTAGTCCGTTGACTTGACACTGCTATTTCGCCTAAAGTGTGTTCCCACTATTCTTAGATTGCTGCTCTACCACAGCTCTATTGAGTCATGCAAACAGGTAGTAGTTGGGTGCAGTCCCGAAGCACTCGGAGGCAGTGGCGGTTAGATAGGATTCGTCTCTCCCGGTATTGGGGGTTGATGTCGTGCTGTGTTCGGAAAGCCATTATACAAAGTCTCTGGCCAGGGCAAGCGAGATTTACTGGTAGGTACTCCAGTAGTTTCTCAAGGTGTTTTTGGCCGCACTCTGACATGACTTATTACACTATTAGGGGTCTGACGCTTGCCGCCCCCTAGGACCGATATGCAACACTCTTAGACGAACAGACTAGACTGTACGGAGATTGCCACAAACATGCTCAGTAGGGGTACGGATGAGTTTCCTCGTCGACCTTCTTATCGATAGATACCTGGGTAACTGTTACGTACAGCTAGTGCTGCTGACGAGCTTATGGTTAAACCCACTGCCAGAGTACTGTCGAGTCTTTAGAGTCCCACACAGAGGGTTTCTCAGCTTCGGACGAAACGATGTAGAGGTTGTATGGTTTTATGACAGGGTTCGTTCATATACGTATACCTGTACGCGTGTGATGTTCGAGCGGACAATACTAGTGGGCTTTGGTTTAAGCCGGATCCTAGTATTTGATTATTAGATTAGTTTCGTCTCATTGTATTCGTATTTCTCAGAACGCGGATGCGGGTATGTATATACGGATGAGAGGGGGAATAGAAGGAGACACCTCATTAGGGTTTTGACCATTGACTTGATCAAAACAAATATGAGATGGAGAAAAGTATTTGTTATTTTTGATAAATGATAATTTTGTGGCATGGCTACTTGGGCTGACCATTTGACTTGGATTGACTTTTTGACTTTAGATATTTTGGTGAGATATTTTGAGACCTAGATATTTTGATGATATATTTTATTGTGCCATGCTTATGGTCATGTCAAGCTAGCCATTCCATTTATCAATTATCATTTATTAAAAACATTTCTCTTTCCTCAAAAAGTTCACTCTCTCCTTCTTCCTCTCAAAAACCCTAGTGTCTCATATGTTGAGAATCAAGAGTTTGTGAGACTAAGCTACCGAAAATCACACTCTACTCATTCTAGATTACTTAGTTTAGCACACCAAGTGATCTAGTTGCCTCAACTTGGAGGTTTAGCTCAAGGTTGGAACTCTCGGGTGGATCTTCTACGACTTCGAGAAGCCGACGAGTAGGTGCTATCCATTTCCACTCCACGAAGCTCGCGAGGTGAAGGAGGACAGCGTGAAGACAAGAAGGACTTGAAACTTTAGGTATAATCTTCTTACATAGTAGATAAAACCTCTAGTTAGTTTGTTACTTATGATTTAGCTAAGATCCTGGAGTTCAAGTCGATGTTACCTTGTTGTAAAAATCGTTTTTTACCCATTCCGCCTCCCCGCAAACCCGTGGGGTATGTGACGTCGACTTACAGTGGTATCAGAGCAACTAAACCATGACTAACTTGATAGCAAGTATTAGAACTTCGATCGTCGGAAAAACCGGAAAACTAAACCCCGAAAACCCTATTTTCTGTCGATTTTTAAAACTGTCTGGAAAATTATTTCAATACCATGAAAAATATATGCAGGGTTTTCTAAGATATCACAAGAAAATTGAGCCACTGAATCGACGAGACGACCACGGAACCGCCGCAAAATGAACCTTTCTGCGGCGGAGTCAGGGCCAAGTCAAGGCCGATTCAACTTATCTTTCTTCTGTTACTTCTTAATTTTGGTGTTTTATTTTCTGGAATATTTGGTTTCTACCCAGTATGTTTTTGAATGCTGCTTTGCATTTAGGGTGGTCACGAAAAATATATTTCGGTCGAATTTCTATTGTACTTGGCTAATTGGTCCTTCTGTAATGATAAATGTGTTCATAAACATCCGCTAATTGCTATATGTCGGTTAATTTACGGGTTGCACATTTCTGTGATGATTATATTGGTTTGTGAATAAGAACTTGTTGGATCGTCGTGGATGAATAGCCGGGGATGTGAGATGAGGGTTTTCATTCTTTCATTCGATATAAAATTTGTAAAGTGATGTAATATTATTTTTGCGAGGCACATCCGGGTTGAGCTTGTAGCCACCGTTGTATTATTTATTTTACTGTTTTCTGCTCTTAGGATAGACCCAAGGTGGGGTGCACAAACTACCGGGTACTTTGAAATACCGAGTGGCCTACTCACTTTGTTGAGGGAGGTTTCTTCACTTCGGGTATATGGCGGGTAGTTTGTCGCACCCGTAGGGGTCTAGGGTGGGTTTTGGTTATTCATCACGACCGTGAAATCCGTCTTCCATTACAGGCTCAAACGAAACACGGAATTCCTAGTATATCCAATGTGTTCATCTATGATCTGGAATACCTATCATTGCGTCTGATGAATGTATATATCTATATATGATATCTAGTATACGTTGCTTATGTTTTGCATCCGCGCTAGTCCAGCCCCTGCTTTGTCGTTAATTAAGTAACCTAACGGGTGATGACGGGGCCCCATGGCGAATGCGGATGGTATAAGCTTACGTTATATTTTCGTTGTTTTCTGCAATGGTAGGTTAATTGATGGGACTGCATTACATTAATGCTAAGCAAACAAACCAAAGTTGAATCATTGGAACAATTTCAAAACCACTCAGTTTTTCAAAACAGCAAAACTTTTAAAATGCGGAGCTTAAACCACTCCTTTTAAAAGCTATCAGGTTCCTTCGATTATATCAAGTTCACTACGTTCATGGTTTTGCCAAAACCATTCGCAGCCCTCCGTCATTTCAGTTGGATATTCAGTAGTATTCAAGCTATGCATTTTGACCTTCGCCAAGGCATAGTGATTGGTAGCTGCTGAATATTCATCTGTAGCATAGATAGATACGTTGGTTTGGGATGGTCGTACTACTATTTTGGCCTTCATCAAGGGTATGTACGGGTGGGTTCAAATTAACCTGGATAATGACGGGTAGAACTTGACATGTGACTTATGATATGTTGGCCTTCGTCAAGGTCATAAGAGCATGGGGCAAAAATCCACATCGGGAGTTTCTAAAGAAACTGAAACTTGTTAGTGTTGCATACCATTTGGAGTGTGATAATTTGGGTAGGATCCCTTCGACTTTATCGCACGATCATATTTGGATCCCGATCCTACTGTGAGTATATGCTACTCCTCGGGAGATTTTTTCACTTAACGATCAATGCTATAAACCAAGTAGGTGTCTAGAAAGGTGTTAGCGGGGCTACGCTCACAGGGAAAAGAGGTTATTTAATTAAGAAACTTTGTGAAAGCATCGTAAAACCTCCCTCAAAGTACCGACATTGGACTGGCTGAACGGTTAACCAAGTATTGTACGGTGAGATTAATCCTGACTAATTCTGTCGGGACCCGGTTCTTGCTCACGGAGCAAAGTGCCACACGGAACAAAGTGCCACGCCAAGTGTCGTGTTAAGTGGGCGGGGGCCACTTCTTGAGTCCGTGGGACCCACTGTAGAACAATGGGGACTCTTCGGAATACATTCCGAAAGGGGGCAGATATGTACTATAAATAGAATGATATCACTCTTCAATACAGAGGCGCCTTTTAAGTGAACCGGAACTACAGGAGCTTGAGAACTCCGTAGTTAAGCGTGCTCGGGCCAGGGAAGTCTTGGGATGGGTGACCTCCTGGGAAGTGGCCCCTGGTCGGGTCCGGTTCGCTCTAAAGGGAAAAACCGTGCGGTTTCGGCCAAAGCGGACAATACTCTCTGTATTGGGGGTGGGGCGTGACAGAATGGTATCAGAGCTGGTCCCTCAATAGTAGGTCTGTGGTTCGAGGACGAACCATTGTTCAAAGGTGGGGAGAATGTCGGGACCCGGTTCTTGCTCACGGAGCAAAGTGCCACACGGATCAAAGTGCCACGCCAAGTGTCGTGTTAAGTGGGCGGGGGCCACCTCTTGAGTCCGTGGGACCCACTGTAGAACAATGGGGACTCTTCGGAATACATTCCGAACGGGGGAAGATATGTACTATAAATAGAATGATATCACTCTTCAATACAGAGGCGCCTTTTAAGTGAACCGGAACTACAGGAGCTTGAGAACTCCGTAGTTAAGCGTGCTCGGGCCTGGGAAGTCTTGGGATGGGTGACCTCCTGGGAAGTGGCCCCTTGTCGGGTCCGGTTCGCTCTAAAGGGAAAATTCTTCTTTTATGGTTTGAGGAAGGATTCGAGAAACAGTGGGAGACATCCTGTTTAGATAAACTAAAACCAATCTAAATTTGCAAGAGCATGATGCTAAAGTGTTTCTTCTCTCTCTCTTAATTGCAGCGACCAAAACATGACAGGCCTTAAGTTACTATTAAATAAAAATATACTGACTGGGCCAAACTAAAAAAATTGGTTCAGGAATGTCAAGATGGCAATAACTTATGACAATTTGGGCTATGTCCTTACTACTAAAGCCTCCGCCGTCCCATGTCCAGAATCAAGTGCCACGGATAAGGAAATCCGTAAGACCTGGGAGATTGACTGCGCGAAGTCCAAGTGCCTCGTGCTGGCCTCTATGGACAATGAGCACCAGAGGCGGCATAAGAATATGGATCTTGAATCCATATTCCTCCATACCAAGGAATTATATGGAGAGCAATCTCGTATCGCAAGATATGAGACCTCGAAGAAACTATTTCAAGCGAGATTGGCCGTCAGATCATCTGTAGGGCAACACGTCCTTAAGATGATCTGCTATATTGAAGAGCTCGCGGACCTCGGGACCATGTTAGAGAATGAGCTGTATACAGACTTAATTCTGCCGTCCCTTCCTTCCACCTACGCCCATTTTATCTTGAATTTTAATATTCAAGCTAAAGAAATTGAACTTCCGAAACTCCTCAATATGTTGAGGAGTGCATAGGGCACCCTGCAGAAAGCCAGGGAAACACCCGCTCTACTTGTTGGTGGAGCTTCTTCTTCTAGGTCCAAGGCGAAAGCTAAAGGAAAGAAGAAGAAGGCCCCCACCAAGCCGAGAGACGGTATTAGTAAGGTGGAAGCAAAGGGCAAGGCAAAAGTGGTGGGGCCGACAGTAAGGAAGGAAGAATGCTTCTACTGTCATAAAAAAGGCCATTGGAAGAAAGATTGCAGGGCTTGGAAAGCCAAGAACCAGGACCCGAAGCAAGTTGTGGTTTCGGCTTCAAGTGTGTTTATAATTGAAACTGCCTGTCAATCAACTCAACTTCCTAGGTATTGGATACCGGATCAGGATCTCATATCTGCAATTCTTTGCAGGCACTGAGAAGCCGTAGGGTTCTGAAGACCGGTGATATGACCCTCAGGGTTGCTAATAGAGCGAGCATGGATGCTGTGTCCGTAGGGGAATATCACATTGGATTGACGAGTGGACATATTTTGGTTTTGCGCAACTATTTTTGTGTACCTAGTTTGACTTGTAATAACATTTATGTATATTTGTTATCTAAAGAAGGTTATGATTTTACATTTGTAAGCGATATCGTAATCATCCACCTTAATCATGGTCTGATTGGGTCAGGTACTCTAAACAACGGTATATACGTATTAAACCAACTACAAATTTTCAATGTCCAGAACACACATAAAAAAAAGACTCCAGAAATAAATCATGCTTTCTTATGGCATTATAGACTAGGCACATCAACGAAACAAGATTGACCAAGTTACATAAAGAAGGATATTTGGATCCGTTCGAATATCAATCTTATACAACTTGTCAATCATGTCTCAAAGGAAAGATGACAAAGACTCCGTTCACTGGACACGGAGTAAGAGCGAGCGAGCTCTTAGGACTAATACACAGCGATGTGTGTGGTCCAATGTCTACACATGCAAGAAGTGGTTATTCCTATTTCATTACTTTTACGGATGATTGCTCTAGGTTTGGACATATTTTCTTGATGAAACATAAGTCCGAGGCCTTTGAGAAATTCCGAGAATATAAGAATGAAGTGGAAAAACAAGCCGGCAAAAGTATCAGGACACTGAGATCTGATCGAGGTGGTGAATACTTGAGTGCCGAGTTCCTGGTTTACCTAAAAGAGAATGGAATTCTCTCTCAGCTTACTCCTCTATACACACCACAAAACAACGGTGTATCGGAGAGACGGAACCGAACCCTATTGGATATGGTATGTTCCATGATGAGTAACACAGAGTTACCGCGATCATTCTGGGGCTATGCACTAGAATCAGCTGCATATCTTTTGAACAAGATTCCTACCAAGACTGTGCCTACCACACCATATCAGACGTGGAGTGGGAAGAAATCCTATCTTCAGTATCTGAAGATATAAGGATGTCCAGTTTTTGTTAAAAAGCAGCATGCGGATAAACTCGAGGCACGATCAGTACTGTGTAAGTTTGTGGGATACCCAAAGAACTCCAGGAGGTATCTTCTCTATTACGCAGAGGAACAAAAGATTTTTGTTTCTCGTCATGCCCAATTTCTGGAACATCAGTTTTTAGAAAAAGAAACTAGTGGAAGCGCAATAGAACTGGAAGAAATTCCAGAACCACAAGCTATTACTGAAAGCTTGGTGGAACCAGAAGTTTCAAAAGAACAAGACATTCCCGCACCACCCCGCAGGAGTAGTAAGCTGTCTCATCCGCCTGAAAGATACTACGGTTTTCTCGTAGACGGGGTTAGAAATGATTGCATCATTGATAATGATGAGCTGACTAACTTCCAGCAAGACATTCAGAGCACTAACTCGGTAAAATAGCTGGATGCAATGCGGACCGAGATGGAGTCTATGTACACTAACAATGTATGGACTTTGGACATTGCACCAGAAGGGTAAAACCCGTAGGCTGCAATTGGATCATCAGAAAGAAGATTGGTGTAGATGGACAGCTTGAAACCTATAAGGCTAGACTTGTTGCAAAAGGATTTCGTTAAAGACCTGGTTTGGACGATGACGAAACCTTTTCTCCAGTGGCTATGCTCAAATCCATTCGAATCCTTCTTGCATTGCTGCCTTCCACGATTATGAGATTTGGCAGATGGACGTAAAAACCGCTTTTCTATACGGAAATTTAGAAGAGTGTGTCTATATGGACCGGCCATAGGGTTTCATTTAGAGTGGGAGCAGCGGAAAAGTGTGCAAGTTGCTTAAGTCCAACTATGGACTAAAGCAGGCATCACGGAGTTGGAACATCTGTTTTGATGAAACGGTCAAAGAATTTGACTTTATCAAAAATCCAGATGAGACATGCATTTATAGTAAGATTGTAGCACGAACTGTTGTATTCCTCGTCTTATACGTGGATGACATTCTCTTGATAGGAAATGACATTCATATGCTACAATCTGTCAAAGGGTTCTTATCACACAGGTTCTCCATGAAAGACCTGGATGATGCCTCTTATATTCTGGGGATCCAGATCTATCGTGATAGATCTAAGAGGATGTTGAGACTTTCACAGTCCAGGTACATCGACACCATACTGAAAAGATTCAGTATGGAAGATTCTAAGCGCGGTAATTTACCGGCATGTCACGGAATCACCCTCTCCAAAGAGATATCTCCTAAGACTGATTTGGAAAGGGATCGCATGTCTATTATACCCTACGCTTCTGCGGTAGACTCTATAATGTATGTGATGTTGTGTACCAGACCAGATATTGCTTACGCACTGAGCATGGTAAGCCGGTATCAGTCAAACCCCGGGGAGAAGCACTAGATAGCAGTAAAGAACATTCTCAAGTACCTCAGAAGGACTAAGGAAATTTTCTTGGTTTACGGCGGAAAAGACCTCCAGATCGAGGCCTTTGCTGACTCCAGCTTCCAGAGTGACAATGATGACTCTAAGTCCATGTCGGGTTAAGTCTTTACCCTCAATGGAGGGGTGGTCTGTTGGAAGAGTTCTAAGCAAGACACCGTTGCTGACTCGACAATGGAAGCGGAGTATATCGCAGCTTCTGATGCCGCAAAAGAAGCAGTCTGGATGAGGAAGTTCTTAACAGAACTTCAGGTGGTTCCGTCCATTGTTGATCCAATACCTCTGTATTGTGACAACAACGGGGTCATAGCTTTAACAAAGGAACCCAGGTCCCATCAGAAGTCCAGACACATCTTGAGGCGGTATCACCTGATCAGGGAGATCGTGGATCGCAGGGAGATCGAGGTTCAGAGAGTTTCTACTGAGGAAAACACTACAGATCCATTCACAAAGGCCATCCGTCAGACGCAGTTTGAAAGGCTATTCGAGATGATAGGTCTGCGATATGCCAGCATATGGCCTTAGTGCAAGTGGGAGATTGTTAGTGTGATATGCCCTAGAGGCCATTATTGTATATTACTAGTTTGTATATTACATTTTGGAAGCTTGGGATATATACACGGATTTATGACAGTCTTGCTCGATATAGTAGTATGCTATTTTGTTTGTATCTATCTTAATATATGAATATGTTTCTTTTAACATATCGCTAATACATATTGATAGAGCCCTTAGGATCTTTGCTTGACTACCAGCATTGTGATGGCAGTCACACTAGTGGGGGCTAGATAGTCTATAAGCACATCCTTATACAGGTCCCTAGTCATAGGATTATCGAGACAGGGCATCGATACTCCAGAGTAGACTAGTGTATACGCTTCTCATCCCAGCAGGGGAGATGGTCTGTCCTACAGCCATCAGTACGTCGTACTAAAGATAGTATGCAGGGGTTCATTGGGTTATGAGTTATATTGGACGGACTCGTGGGGTACTGCTGGTTGGTACTAGACCTATCGTCAGGTAGCAGTTCCCAGGTGACATGAGTACAGCTTAGTCCGTTGACTTGACACTGCTACTTCGCCTCAAGTGTGTTCCCACTGTTCTAAGATTGCTATCCTACCATTACTCTATTGAGTCGTGCAAACAGGTAGTAGTTGGGTGCAGTCCCGAAGCACCTGGAGGCAGTGGCGGTTAGATAGGATTCATCTCTCCCGGTATTGGGGGTTGATGTCGCGCTGTATTCGGAAAGCCGTTACACAAAGTCCCTGGACAGGGAAAGCGAGATTTACTGGTAGGTACTCCAGTAGTTTCTCAGGGTGTTTTTGGCCGCACTCCGACACGACTTATTGCACTATTAGGGGTCTGACGCTTGCCGCCGCCCTAGGACTGATATGCGACACTCTTAGACGAACAGACCGGACTGTACGGAGATTGCCACAGACAGGCTCAGTAGGGGTACGGATGAGTTTCCTCGTCGACCTTCTTATCGACAGATACCTGGGTCACCGTTACGTACAGCTAGTACCACTGACGTGCTTGTGGTTAAACCCACTGCCAGAGTACTGTCGAGTCTTTAGAGTCCCACACAGAGGGTTTCCCAGCTTCGGGCGAAACGATGTAGAGGTCGTATGGTTTTACGACAGGGTTCGTTCACAAACGTGTACTTGTACGCGTGTGATGTTCGAGAGGACAATACTAGTGGTGTCACGTCCCGAAAGTACGGAACATGACCGGCACTTAAACTACGAACGTCTCGAGGCGTACGTAATCTAAGTAAACCGAGAACCCAGAAAACCAAACCAAGAAAAGTAGTAGAGTGAAGGAAAACCAATTTAAAACAAGTAGTTTCAATAGCATAAGCCGAATTATGCGGTTTTTTAAAAACATCAAAAATTTACTGAAAATTTCGGCAGAGTCTCCTTTGTAAATACTGGCCCCCAAACGGAATACAACATGAATAGTATACGAAATCAATAAAAGGCATCCCCAAGCGGGAGCTAGCTTTTCGTCAATCGACGGTCACAACCACACAAGCAATATAATATACAACGCCAACGGCGAGGATCAAAACTCAAAACCACAAGAAAACAACAGAAATAAAACGCGCGACTCTAAGGTCGAAAGAATAACATCACTGGTCTCTATCTCTGAAATAAATACATGTTTGGTTGATGGAACTTCTAGATACAACAGAGTAATAATATACAAGTTATATAATGGGGGGTACGATACAAGTAAACCCATCTACTAGCAAATCACCCGAAGGAAACTATGCCCGCAAGCCGTAATGAAACCTGTACGGCAAACCTGCAAGAAACTGGGGCACAACGGGGGTGAGTTGCCAACTCGTGAATAGAAAAACATCTACGCACAGAAATCGCATAAATAACGCAACCTAGGTCAATGATCATAATATATCCTCAAATATATGAATAACATGCAGCCTATAACAATGGTTAGGGTAATATCTAACCCGAGTGTGATCTCATGTGCCCGTGTCCGTGCCTCAGGTAACAATATATCATATGAATGAGATATGAATGCATGAAAACAGAATACATATAAATGAAGAAACTGTTTTCATAAATTAGTGAGATTTCCTTTGTATTTTTAAAATGAGGTATCATAAATGAAATCAGCATCAACAGTGTCTAGCATCGACACAAAACATAAATCTCAATGTCTCAAAACCTCAGGCTCCGGCTATCCGGACTGGCCTGTATCATCAAATCTCAGTACCTCAATATCTCGAAATCTCAATGTCTCAATCTCAATATCTAGGGCGCCGTCAGTCCAGACCGGCCCCTACCATCCATCTCAAGATCACGACGGTATCCTCCCAATATCCGACGCGTCGGGTAAAATCACCGGTAGGTAGTCTCCCCCTGCCAGGCTCATCGTCATCACCACAAGCTTCTTGCCCCGGGGTACCTTACCGGGTCCACCATGTACCCGAAACGGTTCATCCAACTCCTCGAATCGGGTCTCGAAATCCATCAGCAAACTCATGGTGGACGACTCATACTTCAGGGGAAAAATCGCGCTTTTTATTTAAAAAGAGAAAGAAGAAGTTCGTATATGTTTTGCGGTTTTCCCCAAATCCAGAAAATCTCATGGAAATCCGAATCCAAAACCTCAATAGCACGAAAAAAGTGAATATATGCATGAGAATCCATGAATGCGGCATAACAATGAATAACAGTATGCATGAGATAGCAGGTAATAACTACAATGTCTAAACTAACATATAAGGCAAGTACACTAATATCATGTCTAAACTATTAGCTAACAGGCTATGTCAAGCAATAATATTTTCTAAGGTGTACGTGACATGGCAATTACCGATGAAGATGTGTGTGAGCCGGCAAGTAAGTGTACGTGGTACATACGCATCATCAGTAATGGTGCTGGTGTCCTAACCACAAGATATCGACAGTAGAATATGAAGCATAATATAAGCATGTGATGCGGAGCAAACAACAATAATGAGCGGGAGATGAATACTAGACGCAACGATAACTAATCTGTTTTAACCTAATATAAGTCATACAATGGTGCCTTTTGAAATAACACGAATCGTGGGGTTTTGAAAATAGGGGCTACGGTGTTTTTAAGAAAAGATACGTTTTTTTTAAATATCCGTAGAATCCCTTGACTTGTCTTTTAAAATACGCACGATTCGTAAGCTTTGAAATAGGTAGGAACCGAATCTAATCTAACAACTAACTAAACTAAAGGGCTAAGCTATAAGCTAGACTACAGGTAAGGAAACCGCCTAACATCTGAGTCGATACATATGCATACCTGTATATATATTAGTCGGTGATCCCGCCTCAATAATATCATATCCGATACCATATCTATAATCAGACATCCCAAGTCAAGAGTGCGGATCAATCATCAAGATATAGCTCGTACGTAAATCCGTCGTACGGCATCCCCAAATCTGGGTACGGGTCAATATCATATTCCTCACACTATTCCTCTGGTATCCTCTTTATCCAAGATCATAGTCTAGGGTACTGACCTATGTCTAGTACAATACTAATATCCTCAATATACTCATGATCTGACTACTGATCGACAATCTCGTACAAACAGATATCGTCAGCACATATCATTATCAAGGGGTATACATCGCCCGATACGGCCTAATATCAAGATCCTAGCATATCATGCCTCATATCACGATCACATGTCGACCATTTTATTTATAACACTATTCACCCGTATCGCCGCCCCAAGATCCGCTATAACACCAGGACGCACCTCAAGTACGAATCCTGCCATATCACCGATATCACAACCACAAACAAATCTCATCGACTCAGCTCAATCCCAAGTATCATCCTCAAATCCGTATGTGAACACATAGTCCCATACCCATATGAACACATAACTATAAAGAATCCCATGAGCACATATAAATAGGAATGTATGCAAGTATGTATGTGTGTATGTGTAGTGCAACACTACCCTAGGGTTCGCGACACTAAAATAATCCAACACACCAATATCCATCCTAAACATCGTTATTAATCCTAAACAACATATAATAATTGTTGGTGTGTATACGCATCCGTATACCACCACGGACTGCGGGGGTGCTATACGCCATCCACCCGACTTCTCCCCGTAGATATAAATCTACTCACCTGGTCCTCGCTCGCCGGTGCCGATGTCGCCACGCGCTTGCTTGTCGTCTCGAAGTCCACATGGGGGTACCTACATGCCACAATGTATCGTATCGCATTAAAACCAAATTCGAAATCGAAACGGCATACGAAAATCAAATCGGCACGCGTATCATGCATAGGTCAAAACCTATCGCCTACGCATGCAAGAATAGCCAAACCAACCCTCGATGTCGACGTACAAACGTCAAACCCTCGTGAAAAATCCAAACACACTCATTTGCGCATTCACGAACACTAATTATAATATAAAATAGCTTAAAAATTCACAAAAACCCCAAATTCACTTTAAAAGCCATTTTTCCGAAAATCTAGCAAGCACAAATTACCCATTTTAGTACCAAACTCGACGTTTAAACAATCTAATGGCCATAATACTTATTAAACATCTTAAATAAGTCCTAAAACAATTTTCATAATTTAATCTCATTAAATTCCATTAATCCCAAAATTCTAGTTTACAATATACCCAAATTTTAACAATTTAATAGCAAAAAGCACAAACAACATTTAGCTTGGATTTTCATGAACTAAAGTATTAAGCTACACTTAATAATGTTAATGAAGTCATGAAAAACCTAATTACATTTTTAAACCCAATTATTTAACCATTTTCAAAAACCTAGTTTGTTAAAACTCCAATTTTAACAATTTTAAGTGACAATATACAAAACAACTACTAGACTAGATTTGCATATCATAAGATGCTAAGTACATATCACAACCATCATCAATTTATCACAACCCTAACATGATTCAAATCCTTCTCTTGAATTTCACAAACCCTCACTTTAAATTAGAAACCCAAACAACTTTTAACTACTTTAGCTTAAGCAAAATACCAACAATTTAACCATTTGGACAAGATTTATACCTCCAAGACTTGTAGATCTACATGCAATTTAGCCTCCCAAATTAGCTTCTATGCCCCAAGATCTATGCTAGATGAGATAAAGAATAATGGGCAGGAGTTAGATTTTGATTTCGGTGAGGTTTGCTTGATTTTTCATGGAATTTTTTTGTAGATTTTTGGAGAGAGATGAGGTGAGGAAATTTAGAGGGGAGGGGCTGTAGAAATCTGCAGTTTTCGGCCATAATGGGGAGGGGAAATGAGTGAGGGAGGAGAGAGAGTGAGGTGGAGAAAGTGGGAAAGTCAAAGTCCACATTTTCTTTTATCATTTTCTTTTCTTTTCTTCTCTTTTCTTTGTGATTGGAGAGAGAGAGAGAGGGAGGGCTGTCATGGTGGGGTCGGCCACATGGGGAGAGGGAGAGAGGGTGAGTTATGGGTGAGGAAAAATGATAAATGTTATACCCCAATTCCCATTAGCACTAATTTCACCGGAAAAAAAAGCCTTTTTCTTCGATATTTTCTAAACCGTTTTGGCAAACGATTTCATTTCGAAAACCACATGATAAAATTTTATTTAAAGTTTTATGATGCACAAAATTTGTTTCAACTCATTCTAATTTGTAATTTTCCCTAATTAAATGTATTAGTGACGGCTTAAAATAATAATAAAATAATTTTTTTCAGAAAATTTGAAATTTCACCAGTGGCTCAATAAACACCAAATACTAGCAATTACATAGATAGAATATGTATATTTAATTTTTATAATAAGATATTTGCATTTTGACTTTTTACAGAAAACCCCCTTATTTTACCGATTTTCCGAAATTTCACCGAAACGATTTTCAAAACGCTACAAGTGGGCTTTGGTTTAACCTGAATCCTAGTATTTGATTATTGGATTAGTTTCGTCTCATTGTATTCGTGTTCCTCAGAACGCGGATGCGGGTATGTATATACGGATGAGAGGGGGAATAGAAGGAGACACCTTATTAGGGTTTTGACCATTGACTTGATCAAAACAAATATGAGATAGAGAAAAGTATTTTTGGTAAATGATAATTTTGAGACATGGCTACTTGGGTTGACCATTTGACTTGGATTGACTTTTTGACTTTAGATATTTTGGTAAGGTATTTTGAGACCTAGATATTTTGATGAGATATTTTATTATGCCATGCTTATGGTCATGTCAAGCTAGCCATTCCATTTATCAATTATCATTTATCAAAAACATTTCTCTTTCCTCAAAAAAGTTCACTCTCTCCTTCTTCCTCTCAAAAACCCTAGTGTCTCATGTGTTGAGAATCAAAGGTTTGTGAGACTAAGCTACCCAAAATCACACTCTACTCATTCTAGGCTTCTTAGTTTACCACACCAAGTGATCTAGTTGCCTCAATTTGGAGGTTTAGCTCAAGGTTGGAACTCTCGGGTGGATCTTCTACGACTTCGAGAAGCCGACTAGGAGGTGCTATCCATTTTCACTCCAAGGAGCTCGCGAGGTGAAGGAGGACAGCGAGAAGACAAGAAGAACTTGAAACTTTAGGTATAATCTTCTTACATAGTAGATAAAACCTCTAATTAGTTTGTTAGTTATGGTTTAGCTAAGATCCTGGAGTTCAAGTCGATGTTACCTTGTTGTAAAAATCGTTTTTTACCCGTTCCGCCTCCCCGCAAACCCGTAGGGTATGTGACGTCGGCTTACAGATATTGGATGCTTCAATGAGTGAAGGTTTTTAGAAGTGCCATTCTTCTCTCATTCCAACACTTAGAGTTTTTTTTGACTTAAGCTCTCTAGCTCTCTTCTTCATCATCCTCTTCATGTTTCAAGTCCCAACCCCTCACATGAGATGTGAACCATGGGGCTTGAACAACATCTAGTGAGCTAAACAAAACCCCTACTTCACCATCCTACACTTGATTAGCGATCAAGTGTAGCGTGTTTCCTTCTCTAAAAAGTTTAGTGAAGAGATAGCTTGGATTGCGGAGCTTCGGGTGGATCATCTTCGGCACGATGGTCACGGAGCAAGCTCGATCCAACTTGAAGTGGAGCCTGGTGGAGTCGTGTGGACTACAACTCGGAGCTTTAGAAGAGAAGGACACGGTCATCAAAGGTTGTAGCCTCCTTCCCTTCTTGTAGTTTTATCATATCATTATAGTAAACCCTAATATTCTAGTTAAGATCTTGTTAAGTGTTCATTAGCACCACGAATTTTTGAAAATTGCAGGTGTGACGCACGTTTTAACCCCGTCACGTTGCGAGTAAACACTTTTATGGTATCAAAGCCAAGCTAGAACATTTGGGTAGTTCTTTACGGTGTTAAAGTGTTCGATCAATTTTTCGAAGCCGCAAAATATCATGTTTCTGTCGATTTTTCAAAAGTTGGAATTTTGGTGATTAAAAATATGCAGAAAATCGTGCAGGGTTTTCTATGGAGCCCCAAGAAATTAGAAGCCCCAATTCCTTTAAAGCGTCATGGAACCGCGGCTCAAACCCTAGTTTGGCCGCGGTCCCGTCGCTGTTTTAGGGTATTATGGGGTCCTGTTTCTTGTGCTGCTCTATGGTTACATTTGTCACTTTCTGGGTGTTTTTAATGATTCTCAAGTTGTTGAGATCTCTGGAATTTGTGGGTGTTTGTTAAATCGATCGAAATGTTTAACGACGTATAGATCTTGATGATATATGATACAATTGTTAGAATCCGGAATAATTAGTTTTGTGAAAACTAGTTAGTATATTGTAAATCTAGCTGTTTTGTCTCGTTTGATCGATTGCCACGGAGTTTTGATTCGGATCAAAACTCCGTCGCAATTGCGTATAGTACGCGATCACTTAGTCGGGAATCTTGTTGAATTATCCGACAGCTTATTGAAAAGAGTTTCCGATTTGAGACTAAAATGCAAGGTTTATAAGTTAGGCATGAAATCTAGAATATGAGATATTCCGGGTTTATGATGTATAAGGATATGTGGATTCTAATTATTGTAGTTTTTCATTTCTTTTCTGCGGCCGTAAGTGTAATATGTGGGGTATCCCGAATATCGTTGCTATAAGTCAACGACATTCGAGATACGCGTATTTACTTACGTTGATGATATGTGATATTATGTGTTGCTGTGATATATTTTATTGAATCATCGTGATTGAATAGCCGGGGGTTTTATGTGAGATGAAAGTTTTTCATTTTCATTCATGTAAAATCTGTCTGTAATATTCTTTTATTGGGGCACTTCCGGGTGAAGTCACCACTGATGTATATTATTTACTTTTCCGCATTAGGGTAGACCCAAGGCGAGGAGCACAAGTAACCGGGTTCTAAAGTCCAGTGGGAGACCATCTCGAGGAGTCGAGACCGAGTCTCAAAACTCTAGAATTGGTAGGGTTACTTGCCGCTCTCGTAAAGGTCTAGGGATGTGGTTTGGCTATTCATCACGACTGTGGAATCCGTGTTTTACATTACTGGATGAATTTAAAATACGGACCTCCTAGTATATCCAATATTTCATATGTTTCTTCTGCTGCTTGGTTCTGTGATATGATCATCTAATTGCGTGAGACGAATGTTAAATTATATATATGATATATAATAAACGTTGCTTATGTTTTGATCCCGCGCTAGTTCAGCTCCCGCTCTGCCGTTAGTTAAGTAAACTAACGGTGCATGACAGGCCCCGTGGCGAATGCGGATGGCATAAGCGTACGTTCTATTTTCGTTTCATTTTTCTATGATGTTTAGAAAACATTAAATGATGGAATTTCGTTAATAAGATTAATGAAAGAAAAGAAACCTAAAGATGTTGTAGAATCAAAAGTTTTTAAAAAGGTAGCTCTAGTTCTTGCTTTGCATAGTGGTATTCCTGTTAGTTATATGTATGCCCTAGAGGCCATTACTATACATAGGATGTATACTGTAGTGGATGCTGGGACATATATAGTGAGGACTTTCTTGCTCGACATGATAGTATACTATCTGGTTGATCTTTACCTTAACGTGTACACTGATTGTCTCTCTATTACATGTTGGTAAAGCCCTTAGGATGTGTACTTAACTACCTGGACTATGATGCGGATCATACTAGTGGGGACATGGTAGTCCATAAGTACATCCTTCAAAGTCCCTAGTCGAGGGTGTATCGAGACGGGGCATCGATATACCAGAGTAGACTAGCGTGTACCTTCTCGACCCATACAGATGGGCGATGGATGATCCCATATCCATTGGTGTTTGACATCAGAGATGATATACGGGTGCTCAGTAGAGACTGGGTACACTGGACGGACTCGCCGAGAACTCCCAGATGGTATTATACCTCACGTCAGATGGCAGTTCTCTGGTGACACTGGTACAGAGTAGTCTGTTGACCCGAGATCGTCATAGAGTCTTGTGTGGTTCCCACTGTGCTTTGATTTCCATCTTACCACGTCCAAGAGGGCGTACAAAACGGTGGTTTTTGGGTACAGTCCCGAGTCACATGGAGGCAATGAGCGATAGGAGGGGATTCGTCTCTCCCGGTATAGGGGGTTGATGTTGCGCTGTGTTCGATTGGCTATAACAGGAAATCCCTGGCCAGGGTTGCTGAGATTTACTGGTAAGTGTTACCAGTAGTTTCTCGAATTGTTATAGACCTCATATCGACACGACTTATTGAGCTATTGGGGTCTGACGTTTACCACCCCTAGGCAAGATATGTGACATATCAGACGATCAGACCGGACTGTACGGTAGTGTTACTGGTTGGATTCACTGGAGTGTGAGCGGGCTTGCTCGTCGATCTTCAGATCGCTCAATACCCGGGTGGGCGTTACGTTTAGCAGACCGCTTGCGGCTTGTGGGTGTTTGATATGATCATCACCTGCTGCCGGCGTATTGACGAGTCTTTAGAGTCCTACAAAGAGGTTTCCTGGCTCAAGCGAAATGAAATAGGAGCACGTATGAGATATGTGCGGGACCGAGAATAATGCGTGTATGTGATACCGTATTCTATTCTCGCGATGAATGTATCGATTGGTTGTATGCGATATGACCTAGTTATCGAATCAAGTATTGATTCGATAAGCCGATACATAGGATACTAGTCGGTTATATGCGATATGACCGGATCGTTAAATCAAGTGTTGATTTAATGATTTAATGTAGAATTATATATTTGATATATTACTTTGCATTAACTAGTATTGGTTCACTTTAAATGGATTTTCTCGCTCGGATGTGCACATTGTATATGTGATATACTTTTTGTGCACTTGCTTGTATCATGTTTGATGATACATACTCACTAGGGTTTGTGTGAAGATTAAACCATGGTTGTATATAGGTTAGGGTTATGGTTTTCTTATTTATTTATTTATTCATTTATTCTCATTGGAAAATATTATGCATAAAGAGAAAATGGTGGCTTTCTTTGTTTGTACATTGAAGCTTCATGAAGCTTTGACCTTGTGACCATTTTTGTCTTGATGCTTAACCCTAACCCTTGATTCTAACTATGGTTTATTCTCTACAACAAACTATGGTTGGCTTATGATAAGTATTCATATTATATTCTTTTTAAAAAGGGATAATTGAACACTTATCATCTTCTTCCTCTTCTTCTTCTTCATGAAGAAACCTTACTTCAATAATGGCAACTTGAGTATTTGAGTGAGAAATCCAATTCTAAAGTGAACTCAACTCCTATTTCTTCATCCTCTACCTCTTTCCAAGTAGTATAGGGTGTTTCCTTCACAAGTTTTCATGGCTTGGTGAAGGTGGAGCTTGATCTAGCGATGCCTCGACGTAAATAGTCTTCGGCATGGACATCGACGACCTAGCTCGCCTATTCTCCGATGAAGCCGACGCTAGAGCCCGGGATTTGTTTTGGACAGCGAGAGGACTTCATTGCGGAGCTATGGAGGTGGAGCACCGGATCTACAAAGGTTGTATTTCCGATTCTTATAGTTAAGTGTTAACTAGTTTACTTTTCGCCTAGTTTTCTAGCCAACGATCCGTTCTAGGGTTTCTCGGCACCGTTTAAATTTGAAATTGGCATGTTCGATGCCTTGTGAGACCTCATTAGGGTGCCTAGGAACCCTACAATTCCTTGATGAATATCCAGCACCTCATTCGATGAGGAAAAAGCCGAGATCCCTTCACCGGAAGTGAGCTCTTTAGTGAAACTAGCAAATACTACAACCCACTCGGTTTTGTTTTTGATAGCCCCTCTAGTTCTTTCTTTGCATAGTGGTATTCCTTGATGAATGTCCAACACCTCATTTGATGAGGAAAGAGCCGAGATCCCTTCACCGGGAGTGACCTCTTTAGCAAAACTAGCAAATGTCTCAAAAACACCCATTTTCAAATCATTAGATTCTACAACGATATCAAGTTCTTTACGTTAAAGGTTTTCTTAAAAACCAACGTAGCCCTCCGTTATTTCAGATAAGTGCTATTTAGTATTCGTGCTATATTTGTTGGCCTGCGTCAAGGCGTAGTGTGCGGTAGCTGATTAGTGCTTATCTGCAGTATGTGATGCGATTGGATTAGGGTAGTCGTATGACCTTGTTAGCCTGCGTCAAGGGTTGTGCGGGTGGGTTTAATTCAATCACGAAATGAACGGATTGAAGTTGACTAGTGGCCTATGGCTTGTTGGCATGCGTCAAGGTCATAGGTCGTTAGGGGTAAAAACAATTATCGGGAATTTCAAGTGTTGAAATTTGCAATGAGATTGCATACTTTCTATATGATAGTTGGATCCCGGTACCCACTGCGAGTAAGAGTTACTCCTGAGAGAGTCTTGCACTTTATAATTAGCTAATCCAGTAGGAGTCTAGAAAGTTGTCAATGGGGTTATGCCTCTAGGGAAACGAGGTTTATTTTTAGGTCCATGCGAAAGCATGGTGAACCTCCCTCGGAGTACCGACACTGGCCTAGCTGACCGATTAGCGAACTTGTAGAATGTAATTAATTCCGACTAATCTTACCTTTTATAGTTTGAAGATTTGATAAAAACAATGGAGCCATCCTGATTAGATAAGATAATAACCAATCTAATCTTGCAAAGAGCGCACGCTAAAGCGTTTTCTTCTCTCTCTTTCCAGGTAGCGACCAATGACACGCCTTAATCAAGATAATAATATGGATGTATTGACCGAACCCGCTCATTATACTGAGCCGGGAAACGTTGGTTCCGCTCTATCTTATGATTGTCATAAGTCTGATTAAGGAATAGGGGAATACCGGGATTCCCATGCAACCCAAATGAAGAATAAGCATGTTGATGCATCGTCTTCGGGTGTATTCGTAATTGAGAACTGTTTCTCAGTATGCTCTACGTCCTGGGTATTGGATACCGGATCAGGATCCCTAATTTGTTACATGGGGTAAAGAGAGGTAGAAAACTGAGAAAGGGTGATAAGTCTTTAACAGTAGGGAATGGTGCAATTGTTGCAGCCGAAGTAGTTGGCGAATATCACCTAGTGTTACCAACTGGCAATACATTGATTCTGAACGACTGTTACTACATACCAAAGATGATGTATAATATTATATCAGTTTCTTTGCTAAATAAAGAAGGATATAATTTCACATTAGAGGATAATGTTATGAACATTTTCCTAAATCAAGTGTTGATTGAGTTTGGCACGTTATGTAACGGTATATACGTTCTGAATCAAACTACAGTTCTAAGCATACAGAACACACACAAGAGAAAGAGTTCAGAAATGAACGAAGCCTTCATGTGGCACTGTAGACTAGGTCCTATCAATGTGACAAGGCTAGCTAAATTGCATAAAGATAGATATTTGAATCAATTCAAATTTACATCTTATGAAACTTGCCAGTCATGTCTCAAAGGTAAGATGACCAAAACTCCGTTTACTGGCTATGGAGAAAGAGCTACTGAACTCTTGGGACTGATACATAGTGATGTATGTGGTCCTATGTCTACACATGTCAGGAATGGTTTCTCATACTTTATTACATTCACTGATGATCTCTCAAGATTTGGACATGTGTTCTTGTTGAAACATAAGCCTGAAGCTTTTGAGAAATTCAAGGAATATAAGTACGAAATTGAGAACCAAACAGGTAAAAGTATTAAAGTCCTACGATCTGATTAGGGAGGAGAATACTTATGTACGGAATTCAGAGACTATTTAAAAGAGAATGGGATTCTATCTCAGCTTACTCCTCCGTATACACCATAGCACAATGGTGTATCAGAGCGGAGGAATCGCACCCTATTAGATATGGTGCGCTCTATGATAAGTATTGATGAGTTGCCTATTTATTTTGAGTCACGCACTTGAGACAGCTGCAAACCTATTGAATATGGATCCCACCAAATCCGTGCCTACCACTCCATATGAGATATGGAAGGGAAAGAGACCATGTCTTAATTATGTTAGGATTTGGGGTTGTCCGGCTTATATAAAAACACAAAATCCGGACAAGCTCGAGGCAAGGTCAGTTCTGTGCAAGTTTGTAGGATATCCTAAACATTCACGATTGTATATCTTTTACCACACCGAGGAACCAAATGTGTTTGTTTCATGACATGCCACCTTTTTAGAAAAGGAATTTCTTGTAAAAGAAATTAGTGGCAAAGTGGTAGAACTGGAAGAAGTTCCAGCAACACAAACTAGAACTGATGATTTGGTGGAACCAGAAGATCCAATAGTACCCAATGCACCCCAGCCACTCCGCAGATCTAGAAGGGTTCCTCATCCACCTGAGAGATACTATGGTTTTCTCGTAGATGGTGGGAGCAAGGATTGCATCATGGAAGATAATGACCCAACTAGTTTCAAGCAGGCCATCACAAGTGGGGACTCTATGAAATGGCTGGATGATATGCGATCTGAGATGAAATCCATGTACACCAACAAAGTATGGACTTTGGAAGTTGCTCCTGAAGGGGTAAAATCCATCGGGATCAAGTGGATCTTCAAAAAGAAGATTGGTGTAGATGGAAAAGTTGAGATTTTCAAAGATAGACTTGTAGCAAAAGGTTTTCGTCAACGACCTGGTGTCGACTATGATGAAAAAATTTCTCCTGTCGCTATGCTTAAGTCCATCAGGATCCTATTTACCATTGCTGCATACCATGACTACGATATCTGGCAGATGGACGTCAAGACCGCTTTTCTAAATAGAGATTTAGAAGAGAGTGTGTACATGACACAACCAGAGGGCTTCGTAGACAGTGGGAGCAGCGGAAAGGTGTGCAATCTGCTTAAATTCATTTACGGATTAAAGCAGGCATCATGAAGCTGGAACATCTGTTTTGATAAAGTTATCAAAGAGTTTGACTTCATCAAAAATGTAGATGAACCGTGTATATACAAGAAAGTAGTAGAGAGTAAGGTTGTCTTCCTCATATTGTACGTGGATGACATATTCTTGATAGGAAACAATGTTCCTATGCTACACTCGGTCAAGCTCTTCTTATCACACAAGTTCTCTATGAAAGATCTAGGTGATGCCTCCTCCATCCTGAGGATTAAGATCTATAGAGATAGATCTAAAAGGATGTTGGGATTATCCCAATCCAGGTATATAGACATCATACTAAAGAGGTTTAGTATGGAAGATTCTAAGCGTGGTAATTTACCCGCTTGTTCAGGAATCACTCTCTCCAAAGAGATATCTCCCAAGACTGATTTGGAGAGGGCTTTCATATAAGGGATACCCTATGCTTCGGCAGTCGGGTCAATTATGTATGCGATGTTATGTACCAGACCGGATGTAGCTTACTCACTAGGTGTAGTGAGTAGGTATCAATCAGATCCTGGGGAAAAATACTGGACAGCTGTGAAGAACATTCTTAAGTACTTGAGAAGAACTAAAGAAATGTTCTTGGTGTATGGTAACGGTGAACTCCAGGTGGAGTCCTTTATCGATTCGATCTTCCAGAGTGATAAGGAAGACAATAAGTCGGTCTTGGGTTTTGTCTTTACCCTCAACGGAGGGGCAGTATGTTCGAAGAGTTTCAAGTAAGATACTGTAGAAGACTTGACGATGGAGGCTGAATACATCGCTGCCAACGATACTGCCAAAGAGGCTGTGTGGATGAAGAAGTTCATTGCTGAACTTGGTGTGGTTCCATCTATGGAGCATCTAATACCTGTGTATTGTGATAACAATGGAGCTGTGGCATTGCCCAAGGAACCCCGGTCCCATCAGCGATCCAGACATATTTTTAGGCGGTATCACTTGATCAGGGAGATAGTAAATCGCCGGGAGATCGAGGTCAGGAGAGTTGACACGATAGATAACATAGTGGATCCACTCACGAAGGCCCTCCCCCAGACGCAGTTTGAGTAACTTTTTGGGATGTTGGGTATGAGATACTACAACACATAGCCTTAGTGCAAGTGGGAGATTGTTAGGAATATGTATGCCCTAGAGACCATTATTGTACATTGATGTATATTATAGTGGATGCATGGACATATATATAGAGAACTTTCTTGCTCGACATGATTGTATACTATCTGGTTACTCTTTATTATAACATGTAGACTAGTATTCTTATACTGTCTTTCTCTTACATGTTGATAAAGCCGTTAGGATATGTACTTGACTACTAGGGCTATGATGCAGATCATATTAGTAGGGCCAGGGTGGTCCTCAAGTACATCCTTTAACAGTTCCTACTCAAGGGGATATCGAGACAGGTCATCGATATTCCAGAGTAAACTGGTGTGTACATTTCTTGACTCTGTATGGTGCGATGGTTGATCCCACAACCATTGGTGTGTGATATCAAAGATTGTACACAGGTGCTGATTAGAGAATGGGTACACCATAATGGACTCGCCGAGAACTCCTAATTGGTATTATACCTATCGTCAGATAGCAGTTCTCTGGTGACACTGGTACAAGTTAGTCTGTAGACCCAAGATTGTCATAGAGTCTTGTGTGGTTCCCACTGTGCTTTGATTTCTTCCCTACCATGGCTCAAAGGAGTCGTGCAAACAGGTGGATTTTAGGTACATTCCCGAGTCACATGGAGGAAATATGCGATAGGAGGGGTTTCGTCTCTCCCGGTATAGGGAGTTGATGTTGTGCTATGCTCGATTGGCTATAACTGGAAGTCCCTGGCCAGGGCTGCTGTTGAGATTTATTGGTAAGAGTTATCAGTAGTTTCTCGAACCGTTATAGGCCAGACATCGGCATTGTTCCCTTTGGAAAAATAAATAATAAATAAAAAAAGCAATGGGAAAATTCCCCAAAGAGAGCATCACGTGCCCACACGTGATGCGCCTTGGAGCCAAAATTACAAGAATTACACTTAACAAATGGGACTGAAGTATGGCCTCACGTGCCACACGTGAGCACCAATATACGAAGTATATAGGCGTCTTTATAAAACAAATAGCAGACCAGAGGCGCATCACGTGCCAAGACGTGATGCTCTTCTCTGGGACTGCTGCATATAGGCAAACCAGACTAGTGCCACTGGGTCACATGCTACACGTGAGGATTCCTAATATCTTCTGACCCAATAGAATTAAATTCTATATAAAAGGGATCAGAACCCTATTTTGAAATATTTTCAGATTGTACTCAGTAAATCAGAGCACCGTTGGATCAAAGATCCAATGGTGATTAAAAATCACCAAGATACAGAATAAGCTCTGTATGGGAAAGTATTTTCCCAATCTTGTTAAAAACAAAAAAAATGTCTTCTGTAAAACAGAAGTTCTTGGATCAAAAGATTCAACGGTGGATAAATTCCCCAAATCAATTAAAAAATCTCTCAATGAGAGATTTCCTTAACTGAATCAACAAATCAACCTCCCCTATATAAAGGACCCAAGACTTCAAGTCTTGCACAGAAGAACCCCCCCTAAACTGCAAGTTCAAAAGAAAAGAAGAAATCCTAGGTAAGAAGGAACAAAACACAGACAACATCTTACTTCTTCTTGGTCTCCACAAGAGTTTAACTCTTCCAAAGAACTTAGTTCTTTCTTCTGGTCAAAGATCTGCAGAAGCAGATCTCCCCATAAGTTGAGAATTTAATTCTCATCGAGAAGATTCTGCCATGCCGATCTAAAACCTAAGGGAAGATCTAAGTTCAGAGAATTTAATTCTCCCAAAAGGCATATAGGAATTTAATACCTCTGATAAAGTTAGGGTTTAACTCTTCATAAAAGAACTTAGTTCTCCCTTCTGGTGAAAGATCTGCAGAAGCAGATCTCCCCACAAGTTGAGAATTTAATTCTCATCAGGGAGACTCTGCCATGCAGATCCAAAACCTAAGGGAAGAACTAAGTCCAAGGAATTAAATCCTTATAAATAAATATATATATATATATATATATATATATATAATAAGGGATTTAAGATTTTTAAGACTCATAGAAAGAATTCCATGCATATTGATGGTCACGTGTTCACACGTGACCACCTGTGATGAACTCAAAAGAACGATTGAAATAGATCACGTGTTCACGCGTGACCCCCCCTCGCTGATAGCGCTTGCCACTTTTTAAAAGAAAAGGGAATAAACCTAAGAAAACAATGTCTGACTCTAAGGCGCCCTCACGTGCTCACACGTGATGGCCATATGGATAAAGTGTTTAACACTTATATAAATATGGGTAATAAAATCAAGCGAACAGCCCCATCTTTAAAAGCATCACGTGGGACACGTGAGCGCTCTCAAATTCAAGTGTTTAACACTGCCTCGGATCATCATGCGGGAGCACGTGAGCACCAAAGGTACATTAGTGTTTACCACTATAAGGAACCAACTCCAACCTCAAATCAGTTAAGTTCCTCCTGAGATTAAATCTCCAAACAAACCGAGCCTCTATGCTCAGAACTGGTAACTCCTCGATTTGGAAACTGGTTCAAGGGTACATCTCTCCACACCTCTGATACATGTCGTTGTAATTCTTCAACGTCTTCAGAGAAGTAGAGGATCCCAATAACCAATAACTCTTGGACCGTAACATCCCTAAACTAAACTCCAAGGACTATAATGTCCTGAAACATATAGACCGCAATGTCTCTAAACTAAACTCTATGGACTATGATGTCCTTAAACTTATAGACCGTAACGTCCCTAAACTAAATTCTATGGACTATGATGTCCTTAAACTTATGGACCGTAATGTCCCTAAACTAAACTCTATGGACTATAATATCCTTAAACCGAATGGACCGCAACGTCCCTAAACTAAACTCTATGGACTATGATGTCCTTAAATACGAACTATGATGTCCTTAAACATATGGACCATAATGTCTTTAAACTAAAAAGATGGAGCCCAAATGCTCTGTCGCTGGATCAAAAATGATCCTGAACCCTCGTTAAGTAGATATTAGTCTAAAATTAGGCTAATGTATCCTTAACAAACATTTAGGCTGATCTTAATCTCAAACGTGGTTAACGATCCTTAAATCAAAAAAACCAAAATCTAAGAAAATACGGATTTGGACTGATCCCCGCCCTACGGGCGACAACATAAATTAGTCTCTGTATACAATCCACGGGCAACCAAAAATAAAATAAACACACACGATACGAAGTGAACATCTAGAGCAGGAGAAAGTGGTTATCACGACGCGGTAATGTAATTAACTGCAGGGGCTTGCGCCTGTAGAGAAGAGCATCCCCACAATCAAAAACCCCTCGCAAACGAGGGGGAATCTGACAAAATCTGCTATAACGGCCGCATCTGTCCAAACCTCCGATACACGGTGCCATAAATCAACTTGGTATTTTCGGAGAGGCGGACGGATAAAACCAAATAGCATCTGCCCCCGCCCCCCAAATTCAGGCCAGACGTCCCAACGTCCCAGTCGCGTCTTTCGGCGATAAATAGATTCTGGCACGCCCGGTAGGACCTTTTCCTCTTTCCACTCCACACTTCGTGTGTCGTGTTTCGTGAACAAATCGCGGTCTGCTATGGTTGCCTGTAGATTCGAGGTACTAAGATTTGGCGTCTTGCTCCCGTGCAGAGAAAATAAGATCAATGGCTTCCAGCTGCACCAACTGCAACAACAACTCCCGCTCTGCCCCATCTGGAGGATAACTTACGGGCCTCAAGCGGCCTCCATCTTCGCAATGCCAGTAGAACAGGTGACACAGGCCACCACTGGATTGTTCTTTGGGACCATGCTCCCATTAATGTGTTAGTTGTATGTATGCCCTAGAGGCCAGTATTGTACAGATGATGTATATTATATTGGATGCTTGGACATATACAGAGATGACTTTCTTGCTCGATATGATGGTATGCTATCTGCTTGCTCTTTATCTTAACATGTATACTTGTCTCTTTATACTGTCTTATAGTTACATGTTGGTAAAGCCCTTAGGATGTGTACTTGACTACCTGGACTATGATGCGGATCATACTAGTGGGGACATGGTAGTCCATAAGTACATCCTTCAAGGTCCCTAGTCGTGGGTGTATCGAGACGGGGCATCGATATACCAGTGTAGACTAGCGTATACGCTTCTTGACCCATGAGATGGGCAATCGATGATCCCATATCCATTGGTGTTTGACATCAGAGATGGTATACGGGTGCTCAGTGGAGACTGGGTACACTGGACGGACTCGCCGAGAACTCCCAGATGGTATTATACCTCACGTCAGATGGCAGTTCTCAGGTAACACTTGTGCAGGTTAGTCTGTAGACCCGAGATCGTCATAGAGTCTTATGTGATTCCCACTGTGCTTTGATTTCCACCTTACCACGTCGATGAGGGCGTGCAAAACGGTGGCTTTTGGGTACAGTCCCGAGTCACATGGAGGCGATGAGCGATAGGAGGGGTTTCGTCTCTCCCGGTATTTGGGGTTGATGTTGCGTTGTGCTCGATTGGCCATAACAGGGAAGTCCCTGGCCAGGGCTGATTCAGAGATTTGCTGGTAAGTGTTACCAGTAGTTTCTCGACCCGTTATGAGCCTCACATCGGCACGACTTATCGGTTATTGGGGTCTGACGTTTACCATCCCTAGACTTGATATGCGACATATCTGACGAAGAGACCGGACTGTACGATAGTGTTGCCGGTTGGCTCGACGGGAGTTGTAGCAGGTTCGCTTGTTTTCTTCTGATCACTCAATACCCGGGTGGCCGTTACGTTTAGCTGACCGCTTGCGGCTTGGGGGTGCTTGATATGATCATCACCCACTGCCGGCGTATTGACGAGTCTTAGAGTCCCACAAAGGAGTTACTTAGTCCAGGCGAAACGTTGTGGTGCGCGGATTCGATATACGCATGGACCCGGTTAAAATGCGCATATAAGATACCGTATATTAATCGAACGGCTTGCTTTTGGTAGGGTCGTATGTGATATGGCCGGATTGATAAATCAAGTGTTGATTTATCATTTAACCATTAGTTTCTCACTAGAAATCCTTTCTTGTATTTATGGATGTATGCATGCATGTATGCATTCTTTCTTGATTCATGCACATATGGATGTGCATGCACACATACATACATACATCATCCTTCATGGTTGTATATACATAGAAAATGGTGGCAATATAAGACACACACCTTGCTTATTTTTATGGATTATTATTTCTATTTGTGTTAAAACAAAATGAAAAGGAAAAGGATAATTCATGGTCTTGATTCTACACTCTTCTTCAACTAACCATGCTCACCTACTTATTAACCATGAGTTAATCTTCCTCTTTTGTTTTAACTCAAGTGAAATAAATATCCATATAATATAACCATGGTTTGAGATGAGAAGTGAAAAATATATATACATATATTTTCCATTTTTCATGAGAGATTATCTTTTTCTCTTCTTCTAAAAGGCCATCATCTTCTTCCTCCTTCTTCTTTTGCTCTCTAGATTTCTCTAGTGAGCAAATTACTCACCAAGTTAGGATTTTGAAGTGAGAAAAGCCACCACAACATCATTCTACACAAGTCTTGCCCACTTGTTTAGAGTGTTAGCTTCATTTCTTTCTCTTGATCAAGTGAAGTTGCAAGCTTGGACAAAGCGGATTCCGGGTGGATCATCGTGGACCTAGAGGAGTTCAAGTGGACCTTTTGCAAACCCCAAGTAGCCGAGGAGTCTAGCGTAGGGAGCTACAAAGGTTGTACTCTCAAAACCCTAGCCTTAGTTACTTGTAATGATGTGTTGTTTTAGAAACCCTAATTTTTCTAGGAATGATTCTTTGTATGCTTACTTAGCACCCTAAACTTTTAATCTTTGGTACATGTGATGCTTCCAAACCCTTCATGAGGTGCTAGGTAAACCCAACAATGGTATCAGAGCCGACCTAGAACATTAGGCGACACTTTAACGAAGTTAAAACTCCGATCGAACCGGAAAATACGGATTTTTAGCACTCTCTGGACATTTTTTGAAAACTGCTGTTTTTCAGAATTAAAAATATGTAAAAAATACAGCAGGGAATTATACTACACACTGTAAAAAACGAAACCCTAATAAGCAAATCCCACCGCGGAACCGCGGCCATACAGAGCCATTAAGGCTTCGTTTTTGTACAGTGAGCTTCTTGTAGGGTTCCTAGGCACGCTAATGAAGTCTCACAAGGCATCAACCATGCCAATTTCAAATTTTACAAGTGCCGAGAAACCCTAATACGGATTCGTTGACTAGAGTTTAGGCGAAAAGTGAAACTAGTTAACAATTTAACTAAAAGAAAGAGGCTACAACCTTTGTAGATCCGGTTCTCCACTTCCTTAGCTCCACGTAGACGTCCTCTCGCTGTCCATGTCAGATCTCGGACTCTAGCATCGGCTTCATCGGAAAAATGGGCGGGCTAGGTCGTCGACTTCGATGCCGAAGAAGATCTACGTCGAGGCAACACAAGATCAAGCTCCAACTTCACCAAGTCGTGAAACTTGTGAAGAAAACACCCTATACTACTTGGTAAGAGGTAGAGGGTGAAGAAATAGGAGGTGGGTTCACTTTCGAATTGGATTTCTCACTCTTTTACTCAAGATGCCATTAAAGCTAGTAAGCTTTCTTCTTGAAGATGAAGAAGAAAAAGAAGATAGAATATGATAAAAAGTATTCAAAAATAGAAAAGAAATGAATACTTATCATATCCTTGGTTAGGTGTAGATAACAGACCATGGTTAGTTTGAGTGGTTAGGGTTATGCAAGAAGACAAAATGGTGACTTTAGTCAAATCTTCATGAAGCTTCAACAACAAACAAAGAAAGCCACCATTTTCTCTTTAATCTTTTCCAAAATAAATAAATAAGTAAGAAAAAGAAAACCCTAACCATTACACAACCATGGTTTAATCTTTACACAAACACAAGTTAACATGTATCATCAAACATGATACAATTCAAGTGCACACAAAAATATATCACATATACAATGTGCACATCAAGTGAAAAAATCCTTTTAAAGTGAACCAATACAAGTTAATGCAAAGTAATATATCAAATATATAATTATACATTAAATCATTAAATCAACACTTGATTCAATGATCCGGTTATGTCGCACATAACCGACTAGTATTCAATGTATCGATTTATCGAATCAATCTTCGATTCGATAACTAGGTTATATCGCATACAACCATTCGAAACATTCATCGCGAGAATGAAATACGGTATCACATACACGCATTATTCTCGGTCCCGCACATATCTCATATGCGCTCCTATTTCGTTTCGCTTGAGCCAGGAAACCTCTGTGTAGGACTCTAAAGACTCGTCAATACGCCGGTAGCAGATGATGATCATATCAAGCACCCACAAGCCGCAAGCGGTCTGCTAAACGTAACGGCCACCCGGGTATTGAGCGATCAGAAGATCGACGAGCAAGCCCGCTCACACTCCTGTGAATCCAACCAGTAACACTTACCATACAGTCCGGTCTTTTCGTCTGATATGTCGCATATCAAGTCTAGGGGTGGTAAACGTCAGACCCCAATAACCGATAAGTCATGCCGATGTGAGGCTCATAACGGGTCGAGAAACTACTGGTAACACTTACCAGCAATACACTGATCAGCCCTGGCCAGGGACTTCCCTGTTACGGCCAATCGAGCACAGCGCAACATCAACCCCCAATACCGGGAGAGACGAAACCCCTCCTATCGCTCATTGCCTCCATGTGACTCGGGACTGTACCCAAAAACCACCGTTTTGCACACCCTCATGTGTTAGTTATATGTATGCCCTAGAGGCCATTACTATACATAGGATGTATATTGTAGTGGATGCTGGGACATATATAGGGAGGACTTTCTTGCTCGACATGATAGTATGCTATCTGGTTGCTCTTTACCTTAACGTGTACACTGATTGTCTCTCTGTTACATATTGGTAAATCCCTTAGGATGTGTACTTGACTACCTGGACTATGATGCGGATCATACTAGTGGGGACAAGGTAGTCCATAAGTACATCCTTCAAAGTCCCTAGTCGTGGGTGTATCGAGACGGGGCATCGATATACCAGAGTAGACTAGCGTATACCTTCTCGACCCATACAGATGGGCGATGGATGATCCCATATCCATTGGTGTTTGACATCAGAGATGATATACGGGTGCCCAGTGGAGACTGGGTATACTGGACGGACTCGCTGAGAACTCCCAGATGGTATTATACCTTACGTCAGATGGCAGTTCTCTGGTGACACTGGTACAGAGTAGTCTGTTGACCCGAGATCGTCATAGAGTCTTGTGTGGTTCCCACTGTGCTTTGATTTCCACCTTACCACGTCCAAGAGGGCGTGCTAAACGGTGGTTTTTGGGTACAGTCCCGAATCATATGGAGGCAATGAACGATAGGAGGGGATTTGTCTCTCCCGGTATAGGGAGTTGATGTTGCGCTGTGTTCGATTGGCTATAACAGGCAATCCCTGGCCAGGGTTGCTGAGATTTACTGGTAAGTGTTACCAGTAGTTTCTCGAATTGTTATAGACCTCATATCGACACGACTTATCGAGCTATTGGGGTCTGACGTTTACCACCCCTAGGCGAGATATGCGACATATCAGACGATCAGACTGGACTGTACGGTAGTGTTACTGGTTGGATTCACAGGAGTGTGAGCGGGCTTGCTCGTCGATCTTCTGATCGCTCAATACCTGGGTGGCCGTTACGTTTAGCAGACCGCTTGTGGCTTGTGGGTGTTTGATATGATCAACACCTGCTGTCGGCGTATTGACGAGTCTTTAGAGTCCTACACAGAGGTTTCCTGGCTCAAGCGAAACAAAATAGGAGCGCATATGAGATATGTGTGGGACCGAGAATAATGCGTGTATGTGATACCGTATTCTATTCTCGCGATGAATGCATCGAATGTTTATATGCGATATAACCTAGTTATCGAATCAAGTATTGATTCGATAAGCCGATACATAGGACACTAGTCGGTTATATGCGATATGACCGGATCGTTAAATCAAGTGTTGATTTAATGATTTAATGTATAATTATATATTCGATATATTACTTTGCATTAACTAGTATCGGTTCACTTTAAATGGATTTTCTCACTTGGATTGTGCACATTGTATATGTGATATACTTTTGTACACAAGTTTGTATCATGTTTGATGATGCATGCTAACTTGGGTTTGTGTAAAGATTAAACCATGGTTGTGTGAAGGTTAGGGTTTTTATTTTCTTATTCATTTATTTATTTATTTATTCATTTTGGAAAATGAAAAGCATAAAGAGAAAATGGTTGCTAACTTTGTTTGTATTATGAAGCTTCATGAAGCTTTGACTTAGTGACCATTTTGTCTCATGCTTAACCCTAACCATTCCACTTAACCCTAGTCTATTCTCTACACTTTACCATGGTTGCATTATGATAAGTATTGATTTATTTTCCTTTTTGAATAATACTTATCATAATATTCATCTTCTTCTTCTTCTTCACTTGAAGAAAGCTTGCTTCAACAATGGCAACTTGAGCAAATGAGTGAGAAATCCAATTCTAAAGTGAACCCACTTCCTATATCTTCATCCTCTACCTCTTGCCAAGTAGTTGAGTGTGTTTTCTTCACAAGTTTCATGACTTGGTGAAGTTGGAGCTTGATCTAGCGATGCCTCGACGTAGATCATCTTCGGCATCGTCATCGATGACCAAGCCCGCTTTTTCTTCGATGAAGCCGACGCTACAGCCCAAGATCCGTTTTGTACAGCGAGGAGACATCATCACGGAGCTATGGAGGTGGAGCACCGGATCTACAAAGGTTGTATTTCCGTTTACACTTTAGTTAAGTTGTTAACTAGCTCGTAGATTCGCCTATACTTCTAGCCAACGATCCGTATTAGGGTTTCTCGGCACCGTAATTTTTGAAATTGGCATGGTTGATGCCTTGTGAGACCTCATTATCGTGCCTAGGAACCCTACAGTGGTATCAGAGCCTAGCTAGAGCCTTAGGTGACACGTAGACGAAGTTTGAAACCCGATCGACCCGAAACCCTAACATCAAAGTGCTCTCTGGACTTTTTCTAAAAACTGGGTTTTTTCCAGATTAAAAATTCTTAGAAAATTCAGCAGGAAAAACTATGAATTACGATGCAAAATTTTTTGAGTGAAGCTGCTACAGTGCGGCGGAACCGCGGCAGAAGCTTGGCTTCTGCGGCGGTTCCGCGGCCAATATATGTTATCACTGTTTAATTTTTGCACAGTAATTCATGTTTTCAGGTGTTGAGTTTTCTGGGAATTTTTAATATTTATTCAAGAGTTGAATTTTCTGGGGTTGTTTTGGGGATTCGATGAATCGATCAGATTATTTAACTTTGTCTATATGGCTTTCCGGATAATTTTTGAATATGTTAAAAAGTTCGACCGGATATAAATATCCAATTTTTCCCCTGTCGGGAAATTTCCATGTGTTGGATTTTTCCGTGGTTTAAAGACGTTCTAAGTAGTGCAAGTAACTCGATGGACCCTCTAGAAGACAACAAACCTTAACTCGATTATGTGACCATCTTGAACTGCCCTTTGAACCTTCGGGTTTGGGGCAGTACGGCGTGCCACATGTGAGGCGTTGGCTTGACCCTTCTACGGCTGGACCGTTGGTACTGAGGCACGAACTGAATGTTTTTAGACTTGTTTCATGTGTTGATCTGTGTCGGGAAAACTTGGGTGTTTGCATGTTCGATCGGAAAGTTTATCATTTTCTATTTATCCGGAATGGGATACAATAATTGGAATTCACAATAAGTTATGAGATAACTGAATGAATGTTATAAACATAGCAATTTAGTCTCACTTGATCGGTTGCCACGGAATTTTGATGTCATCAAAACTCCGTCGCAATCACGTAGCGTACGCGGATACTCGCCGGGTAAACTTAATAGACAGCCTCACTCCATAGCCCCGACCAAGTGACTGTAGGAGAACCCCATCGCCGAAAGCATCCGTCCGGGTGCTCGCGGTAGCGGTGTTCCGCCTTGGTGCACTTCGTCGACGGTATCAGGGGTGCGGCCGTCTACTGAAGTTTGCGACGAGCATTCGATCAAATTGTCGGGAATCCTGTTGAATTGCCCGACTTGGTATTGAAAAGAGTTTTCGATAAAGAGACTAAAATGCGGGGTTTATAATTGTTAGGCATGCGATGTCTAAAGAATTCATTTGATTAGACATGCGATGACTATGCAGGTTGCGGATTCCAACTGTTGTAGTTTTACACTTTCTTTTCTGTGACCGGAAGTGTAATATGTGATATCGCCGGTTTCGTTGCTATATGTCAACGACAATTGGGATGCGCATATTTACTTACGTTGATGACATGTGATGTTATGTATTCCTGGATATGTTATATTGGATCGTCGTGTTTGAATAGCCGGGGGTTTTTATGTGAGATGAGTGTTTTTCATTTTCATTCATGTAAAAACTTGTATGTAATATTCTTTTATTGGGGCACTTCCAGGTTGTGGAAGATGTCACCTTTTGTATATTATTTACTTTTCCGCACTAGGATAGATCCAAGGAGGGGAGCACAAGTAACCGGGTTCTGGAGTCCAGTGGGAGACCCACTCGAGGAGTCGAGTCCGGGTCTCCTAACACTAGAATTGGTAGGGTTGCTTGCCGCTCTCGTAGGGGTCTAGGGGTGTGGGTTTGGCTATTCATCGCGACCGTGGAATCCGTGTTTTATACTGGCTCGTATTGAAAACACGGACGTCCTAGTATATCCAATATTTCATATGATTCTTCTGCTGCGATATCTGTGATGTGATCATGTGATGTTCTGTGATGGATACTGTATATAGTATATATGATATATTATATAGGCGTTACTTATGTTTTACACCCGCGCTAGCCCTGTCCCGCTCTGCCGTCAGTTACCTAACCTAATGGTGCACGAGGGGACATCGAGGCGAATGCGGATGGCATAAGTGTATGTCGTATTTATCTGTGATGTTTAGGTACTTAAATGATGGGACTTCATTAATGTGATTAATGAAATAAAAGAAACCTAAGATGTTGTAGAATCGAATTTCAAAATAAAACAGGTAGCTACAGTTCTCGCTTTGCACAGCGGTATATGTGATATATCCTGCACCTTATTCGATGAGGAAAGGACCGAGATCCCTTCACCGGAAGTGACTCCTTTAGCAATAACTGGCAGATGCTACAAACTCGGTTTGTCTTTTGATTGCTTTTAAGAGTTTTTGCTTTGCACAGTGATATATATGATATATCCCGCACCTCATTCGACGAGGAAAGGACCGACGATCCCTTCACCGGGAGTGACTCCTTTAGCAAAACTAGAAAAGCCTAAAAAACACTCCATTTTAAAATCATTTGATTCTGCAACGATATCAAGTTCATTACGCAATAGGTTTTCAGAAAAACCTGTCGTAGCCCTCCGTCATTTCAGATATGTACTAGTTAGTATTCGTGCTGCGGTAGTTTGGCATTCGTCAAGGCGTAGTGTACGGTAGCTAACTAGTATTTATCTGCTTGAGCATATGATGCGATTGGATTAGGGTATTCGTACGGCGTTGTTTGGCATTCGTCAAGGGTCGTGCGGGTGGGTTTAATTTGATCAAGAAATGTACGGGTTGAACTTGACTAGTGGACTATGGGTTATTTGGCATTCGTCAAGGTCATAGAACACTAGGGGCAAAATATTATCGGGAATTTCAAGTGTTGAAATTTGCAATGAGATTGCATACCTTCTATGAGATAGTTGGATCCCGATACCCGCTGCGAGTAATTGTTACTCCTGGAAGAGTTTTACACATTACAATTAGCCGATCAAGTAGGTGTCTAGAAAGGTGTCAACGAGGTTATACCTCTGGGAAAACGAGGTTTACATTAATTAGGTTCGTGCGAAAGCACGGGGGACCTCCCTCAAAGTACCAACACTGGCCTGGCTGAAAGATTGGTGAACTTGTAGTGTGTAATTAATCCCGGCTAGTCTTTCCTTTTAGGGTTTGAAGGAAGATTTGATAAAAACCAGTGGGAGCCATCCTGATTAGATAAAATAATAACCAATCTATTCTTGCAAGAGCGCACGCTGAGTGTTTTCTTCTCTCTCTCTCCAGGTAGCGACCATATCACGCCTTAATCAAGATAATAATACGGAAGTATTGACCGAACCCACTTGTTATACTGTGCTGGGGAACATTGGTCCCGCTCCAACTTATAATTGTTATAAGACAGAGCAGGAAATAGGGGATTACCAGAATTCCCGTGCCACCCAAATGAAGAGAGTGCATGATGATGCATCATCTTCGGGTGTGTTCATTATATAGAACTGTTTCTCAGTGTCCTTTACGTCCTGGGTATATGATACGGGATCAGGATCCCGCATATGTAATATATTACATGGGCTACAGATAGGTAAAGAACTGAGAACGGGTGATAAGTTTCATGAGGCAGAAAACGGGGCAAGAGTTGCAGCCAAGTCTGTTGGTCACTGTCACCCTGTATTCCAAATACATTGATTCTGAACGACTGTTATTAGATTCCGAACCTGATATACAAAATCATATCTGTCTCTTTATTAATAAAGAAACGGTAAAATTTTGTATTGTTGGATAATGTTTTGAACATTTCCTATATCAAAAGTTGATCGGTTCAGGCACGTTATCTAAAAGCATTGATGTTCTAAATCAAACTACAGTTCTTAGTATACGGAACACACACAAGAAGAAGAGTTCAGAAATGAACGAATCCTTCTTTAGGCATTATAGACTAGGTCATATCAATGTGACCCGACTAGCTGAAGTTATATGTAGATGCATATTTAAATCAGTTTGAATTTACATCTTGTGAAACTTGCCAGTCATGTCACAAAGATAAGATGACCAGAGCTCTGTTTAATGGAAACAGAGAAAGAGTTAGTGAACTCTTGGGATTGATACATGTTGATGTATGTAAGGTCCCCTGTCTACATATGCCAAGACCGGTTCTTTGTACTTCATTACATTCTCTGATGATCTCTTTAGATTCAGACATATGTTCCCGTTGAAACACAAGTCCGAACCTTTTGAGATATTCACAGAATATAAGTTAGAAGTAGAGAACCAAAAATACGGGTATAAGTATTATGTCCTATGATGAGATCAAGGAGGAGAATACTTGAGCACGGAAATCCTGGACTATTCTAAAGGAGAATGAGATTCTCTCTCAGCATTACTTCTCCGAATACACCATAGCACGATGGTATATCGGGGTGGAGAAATCACACCCTATATGATAAGGTGTGCTCTATGATGAGTACTACTGAGTTACCTATTTCCTTTTTAGGAGTTATGCACTTGAGAAGTTGCATACCTATTGAATAGGGTTCCGATCAAATCAGTTGCCTACCACTTCATATGTAATATGGAAAGGGAAGAGCCCATCTCTTAAGCTAGTTAAGATTTGGGGTAGTCCGGCCTATGTCTAAAAAGCAAAATCCGGACAAGCTCAAGGCAAGGTCTGTAATGTAGTACTGGAAAGGTTCCAGCTATGCAAACTACAGCAGATGATTTGGTAGAACCGAAGGATTCAATAGAAACCAACGAACCTCAGCCTCTCCGCCGATCTAGTAGGGTTTCTCACCCACCTGAGAGATACTTCTGTTTCTCTATGACAGTGGGAGCGAGGATTGCATCATGAGATGATGACCCTACTAGTTTCGAGCTGGCCATCAGGAGTGGGACTCTGTAAGAATGGCTGGATGCTTAGCGATCTGAGATGGAATCCTTATACACCAACAAAGTATGGACTTTGGCTGCTATATCTGAAGGGTTAAATCCCTATCAGGAGCAAGTATATCTTGAGAAGATTACTTGGTGTAGATGGAAAAGTTGAGACTTTCAAAGCTAGACTTGTTAAAGCTTTTCGTCATCGACCAAGACTGGATAATAATGAAACCTTTTCAAGTGGCTATGCTTAAGTCCATCCAGATCCTACTTGCCACGGCTACATACCATGACTACGATATCTGGCGGTTGGGTGCCATGACTGCTTTTCTAAATGATATTTTAGAAGAGAAAGTCTATAAGTGCACAGCCAGAGGGCTTCGTAGACAGTGGGAGTAGCGGAAACGTGTACAAGATGCTTTATAGGATAAAGCAGGTATCGCGGAGTTGGAACATCTGTTTTGATGTGTTAGTCAAAGAGTTTGATATCATCAAAATGGTAGATGAACCTTGTATAAACAAAAAGGTAGTAGGGAGTATGGTGTTGATCCTCGTAGAGTACGTGGATAACATACTCTTGATAAGAAAGGAGTTTCCTATGCTACGCTCGGTCAATCTCCGCTTATCACAATGATTCTCCATATAGGATCAAAGTGATACCCCCTAAATCCTGGGTTTTGGATCTATGAGATAGATCTAATTGGATGTTAAGATTCTCACTAGTTGTAGTGAGATGGTATCAATCGATCCTGGGGAGAATCATTGGAAGGGTTCCAGGGTGATAAGGACGACTGAAAGTCAGTCACAGGCATTGTCTTTACCCTCAGTAAAAGGACGGTATGTTGGAAGAGTTCCAAGCTAGATACCGTGGCATACTAGACGATAAAGGCTGGATACATCGCTACTTAAGATGCTACCAAAGTGGCTGTCTGGGTGTATATTTGTTCATGAGATGAACTTAGTTCCTCCCATTGTGTGACAATGGAGTTGTGGCTTATGCCAAGGAACGCCGGTCCCATCAGTGATCCAGACATATTCTAAGGCAGTGTCACCTGATCATGGAGATGCTTGATCCCCAAGAGATCGAGGTTAGGAGAGTAGACTCAGAGGAAAACACAGCGGATCCACTCATAAAGGCCTGTTCCCAGAGAGAGATTTTTATGGGATGGTTGAGTATGAGATACTACAACCACTGCTATCAGATGGCCCTAGTGCAAGTGGGAGATTGTTAGTTATATGTATGCCCTAGAGGCCATTACTATACATAGGATGTATATTGTAGTGGATGCTGGGACATATATAGGGAGGACTTTCTTGCTCGACATGATAGTATGCTATCTGGTTGCTCTTTACTTTAACGTATACACTGATTGTCTCTCTGTTACATGTTGGTAAAGCCCTTAGGATGTGTACTTGACTACCTGGACTATGATGCGGATCATACTAGTGGGGACAAGGTAGTCCATAAGTACATCCTTCAAAGTCCCTAGTCGTGGGTGTATCGAGTCGGGGCATCGATATACCAGAGTAGACTAGCGTATACCTTCTCGACCTATACAGATGGGCGATGGATGATCCCATATCCATTGGTGTTTGACATCAGAGATGATATACGGGTGCTCAGTGGAGACTGGGTATACTGGACGGACTCGCCGAGAACTCCCAGATGGTATTATACCTTACGTCAGATGGCAGTTCTCTGGTGACACTAGTACAGAGTAGTCTGTTGACCCGAGATCGTCATAGAGTCTTGTGTGGTTCCCACTGTGCTTTGATTTCCACCTTACCACGTCCAAGAGGGCGTGCAAAACGGTGGTTTTTGGGTACAGTCCCGAATCACATGGAGGCAATGAGCGATAGGAGGGGATTCGTCTCTCCCGGTATAGGGAGTTTATGTTGCGCTGTGTTCGATTGGCTATAACAGGAAATCCCTGGCCAGGGTTGCTGAGATTTACTGGTAAGTGTTACCAGTAGTTTCTCGAATTGTTATAGACCTCATATCGACACGACATATAGAGCTATTGGGGTCTGACGTTTACCACCCCTAGGCGAGATATGCGACATATCAGACGATCAGACCGGACTGTACGGTAGTGTTACTGGTTGGATTCACAGGAGTGTGAGCGGGCTTGCTCGTCGATCTTCTGATCGCTCAATACCCGGGTGGCCGTTACGTTTAGCAGACCGCTTGCGGCTTGTGGGTGTTTGATATGATCAACACCTGCTGCCGGCGTATTGACGAGTCTTTAGAGTCCTACACAGAGGTTTCCTGGCTCAAGCGAAACAAAATAGGAGCGCATATGAGATATGTGCGGGACCGAGAATAATGCGTGTATGTGATACCGTATTCTATTCTCGCGATGAATGCATCGAATGGTTATATGCGATATAACCTAGTTATCGAATCAAGTATTGATTCGATAAGTCGATACATAGGACACTAGTCGGTTATATGCGATATGACCGGATCGTTAAATCAAGTGTTGATTTAATGATTTAATGTATAATTATATATTTGATATATTACTTTGCCTTAACTAGTATCGGTTCACTTTAAATGGATTTTCTCACTTGGATTGTGCACATTGTATATGTGATATACTTTTGTACACAAGTTTGTATCATGTTTGATGATGCATGCTAACTTGGGTTTGTGTAAAGATTAAACCATGGTTGTGTGATGGTTAGGGTTTTTATTTTCTTATTCATTTATTTATTTATTTATTCATTTTGGAAAATGAAAAGCATAAAGAGAAAATGGTTGCTAACTTTGTTTGTATTATGAAGCTTCATGAAGCTTTGACTTAGTGGCCATTTTGTCTCATGCTTAACCCTAACCATTCCACTTAACCCTAGTCTATTCTCTACACTTTACCATGGTTGCATTATGATAAGTATTGATTTATTTTCCTTTTTGAATAATACTTATCATAATATTCATCTTCTTCTTCTTCTTCTTCACTTGAAGAAGCTTGCTTCAACAATGGCAACTTGAGCAAATGAGTGAGAAATCCAATTCTAAAGTGAACCCACTTGCTATTACTTCATCCTCTATCTCTTGCCAAGTAGTAGAGTGTGTTTTCTTCACAAGTTTCATGACTTGGTGAAGTTGGAGCTTGATCTAGCGATGCCTCGACGTAGATCATCTTCGGCATCGTCGTCGATGACCTAGCCCGCTTTTTCTCCGATGAAGCCGACGCTAGAGCCCAAGATCCGTTTTGTACAGCGAGGAGACATCATCACGGAGCTATGGAGGTGGAGCACCGGATCTACAAAGGTTGTATTTCCGTTTACACTTTAGTTAAGTTGTTAACTAGCTCGTAGATTCGCCTATACTTCTAGCCAACGATCCGTATTAGGGTTTCTCGGCACCGTAATTTTTGAAATTGGCATGGTTGATGCCTTGTGAGACCTCATTATCATGCCTAGGAACCCTACATCATGGACGTGGTAAGGTGGAGATCGAAGCACAGTGGGAATCACACAAGACTCTATGACGATCTCGGGTCTACAGACTAACCTGCACAAGTGTCACCTGAGAACTGCCATCTGACGTGAGGTATAATACCATCTGGGAGTTCTCGGCGAGTCCGTCCAGTATACCCAGTCTCCACTGATCACCCGTATACCATCTCTGATGTCAAACACCAATGGATATGGGATCATCCATCGCCCATCTCATGGGTCAAGAAGCATATACGCTAGTCTACACTGGTATATCGATGCCCCGTCTCGATACACCCACGACTAGGGACCTTGAAGGATGTACCTATGGACTACCATGTCCCCACTAGTATGATCTGCATCATAGTCCAGGTAGTCAAGTACACATCCTAAGGGCTTTACCAACATGTAACTATAAGACAGTTTAAAGAGACAAGTGTACATGTTAAGATAAAGAGCAACTAGATAGCATACTATCATATCGAGCAAGAAAGTCATCTCTATATATGTCCAAGCATCCAATATAAAATACATCATCTGTACAATACTGGCCTCTAGGGCATACATACAACTAACAATCTCCCACTTGCACTAGGGCCAGCTGCTGTAGTATCGCATACCGAGCATCCCGAAGAGTCTCTCAAACTGTATCTGGGGAATGGCCTTCGTGAGTGGATTCGCCGTGTTGTTCTTCGTGTCAACCCTCCTGACCTCGATCTCCCGGCGATCAACTATCTCCCGGATCAGGTGATACCGCCTCAGAATATGCCTGGATCGCTGATGGGACCTGGGTTCCTTGGCCAAAGCCACCGCTCCATTGTTATCGCAATACAAAGGTATTGGATTCTCAATGGATGGAACCACTGCAAGTTCAGTAATGAACTTCTTGATCCAGACAGCCTCTTTGGCAGCATCGTTGGTAGCGATGTATTCAGCCTCCATCGTCGAGTCTGCCACGGTTTCCTGCTTGGAACTCTTCCAGCTAACCGCCCCTCCGTAAAGGGTAAAGACAAATCCCGACTGCGACTTAGAGTCGTCCTTATCACTCTGGAAGCTTGAATCGGTAAAGGACTCCACTTGGAGTTCTCCGTTACCATACACCAAGAGCATCTCTTTAGTCCTTCGCAAGTACTTGAGAATGCTCTTCATAGCTGTTCAGTGACTCTCTCTAGGATCAGCTTGATACCTACTCACTATACTTAGTGAGTATGCTACATCGGGTCTGGTACATAGCATCGCGTACATGATAGAGCCTACAGCCGAAGCATAGGGTATCCCTTGCATGCGAGCTCTCTCCAAATCAGTCTTGGGAGACATCTCTTTGGAGAGAGTGACTCCAGAGATCGTGGGCAAGTTCCCACGCTTGGATTCTTCCATACTAAACCTCTTTAGTATGGTGTCAATGTACCTAGATTGGGACAATCCCAATATCCGTTTGGATCTATCTCTATAGATCCTAATTCCCAATATGCAGGAGGCATCACCAAGATCTTTCATTGAGAATCTTTGTGATAAGAAGAGCTTGACCGATTGCAGCATAGGAATATCATTTCCTATCAAGAGTATGTCGTCCACGTACAATACGAGGAAGACAACCTTACTCTCTGCTACCTTCTTGTAGATACAAGGTTCATCTGGGTTTTTGACGAAATCAAACTCTTTGATAACGACGTCAAAGCAGATGTTCCAACTCCGTGATGCTGGCTTTAATCCATAAATGGATTTAAGCAGCTTGCACACCTTCCCGCTGCTCCCACTGTCTACGAAGCCCTCTGGCTGAGTCATGTACATGCACTCTTCTAAATCACCATTTAGAAAAGCGGTCTTAACATCCATTTGCCAGATTTCGTAGTCATGATATGCAGCAATGGAAAGCATGATCCGGATGGATTTAAGCATAGCCACTGGAGAAAAGGTGTCGTCATAGTCCACACCTGGTCTTTGACGAAAACCCTTTGCAACAAGTCTAGCTTTGAAAGTCTCCACTTTCCCATCTACACCAAGTTTTTTCTTGAAGATCCACTTGCTCCCGATGGGTTTTACCCCTTCAGGAGCAACTTCCAAAGTCCATACTTTGTTGGTGTACATGGATTCCATCTCGGACCGCATAGCATCCAGCCATTTCACTGAATCTCCACTCGTGATGGCCTGCTCGAAGCTAGTTGGGTCATCATTCTCCATGATGCAATCCTCGCTGCCACCATCCATGAGAAAACCGTAGTATCTCACAGGTTGGCGAGGAACCCTACTAGATCGGCGGAGAGGCTGAGGTTCATTTGGAGCTACTGAATCTTCTGGTTCCACTAAATCTTCAGTTACGGTTTGTGTATCTGGAACCTCTTCCAGCTCTACCACTTTGCCACTAATTTCTTTTTTAAGGAATTCCTTTTCTAAAAAGGTGGCATGTTGAGCAACAAACACTTTTTGTTCCTCACTGTGGTAGAAAAAATACCCATATGAGTTCTTTGGATATCCCACAAACTTGCAAAGAACTGACCGTGCATCGAGCTTGTCCGGATTTTGTCTTTTGACATAGGCTGGACAACCCTATATCTTAACTCGTTTAAGATATGGCCTCTTCCCACTCCATATCTTATATGGTGTGGTAGGTACAGATTTAGTTGGAACTTGATTCAATAGGTATGCTGCTGTCTCCAGCGCATATCCCCAGAAGGATATAGGTAACTCAGCTGTGCTCATCATAGAGCGCACCATATCTAATAGGGTGCGGTTCCTCCGTTCTGATACACCGTTGTGCTGTGGTGTATATGGAGGAGTCAGCTGAGAGAGAATCCCATTCTCTTTTAGGAAGTCCAGGAATTCATTGCTCAAGTATTCACCTCCTCGATCAGATCGAAGGATTTTAATACTTTTTCCGGTTTGGTTCTCGACTTCTTGTTTATATTCTCTAAATTTCTTAAAAGCTTCTGATTTGTGTTTCATCAGGAACACATATCCGAATCTAGAGAGATCGTCAGTGAATGTAATGAAGTACGAAGAACCATCCCTGGCATGTGTAGACATAGGACCGCATACATCACTATGTATCGGTCCTAAGAGTTCGGTAACTCTTTCTCCGTGTCCCGTAAACGGAGTTTTGGTCATCTTGCCTTTGAGACATGACTGGCAAGTGTCATACGATGAAAATTCAAACGGATTTAAATATCCATCCTTATGCAACTTAGCTAGTCGTGTCGCATTGATGTGACCCGGTCTACAATGCCATAAGAAGGATTCGTTCAGTTCAGAACTCTTCCTCTTGTGTGTGTTTGTTATGCTGAGAACTGTTGATTGATTAAGAACATAAATGCCATTGCATAACGTGCCTAATCCAACCAACTTTTGGTTACGGAAAATGTTCATAACATTATCCTGTAATACAAAATTATATCCCTCTTTACTCAACAAAGAAACCGATATAATGTTGCATATCAGGTTCGGCATGTAATAGCATTCGTTCAGAACCAATGTATTACCAGTTGGTAATGCAAGGTGATATTCACCGACAGTCTTAGCTGCAACAATTGCACTATTTCCAACTCTAATGTCTTTATCACCTTCTCCAAGTTCTCTACCTTTCCTGAGCCCATGTAACTGATTACATATATGGGATCCTGACCCGGTATCTAATACCCAGGACGTGGAGCAAATGGAGAAACAGTTCTCTGTAACGAACACACCTGAAGAAAATGCATCATCATTTACTTTCTTCTTTCGGGTGGCTTGGGAATCCTGGTAATCCCCTATGTCCTGTTCATTCCCATAACTCTTATAAGAAAGAACGGAACCAACGTTCCCCAGCACAGTATAACATGCGGGTTCAGTCAATACATCCATATTATTATCTTTATTCGGGCATGACATGGTCGCTACCTGGAGAGAGAGAGAAGAAAACACTTTAGCGTATGCTCTTGCAAGATCAGATTGGTTATTATCTTATCTAATCAGGATGGCTCCCACTGTTTTTTATCAAATCTTCCTTCAAACCCTAAAAGGAAAGACTAGCCGGGATTAATTACACACTACAAGTTCGCCAATCTTTCAGCCAGGCCAGTGTCGGTACTTTGAGGGAGGTCCCCCGTGCTTTCGCACGAACCTAATTAATGTAAACCTCGTTTTCCCAGAGGCGTAACCCCGTTGACACCTTTCTAGACACCTACTTGATCGGCTAATTGTAATGTGTAAAACTCTCCCAGGAGTAACAATTACTCGCAGCGGGTATCGAGATCCAACTATCTCATAGAAAGTATGCAATCTCATTGCAAATTTCAACATTTGAAATTCCCGATAATATTTTACCCCAAACGATCTATGACCTTGACAAGGTCAACAAATCATAGACCATAAGTCAAGTTCAACCCGTCATTTCTTGATTGAATCAAACCCACCCGCACGACCCTTGACAAGGTCAACAAGGCCGTACGACTACCCTAATCCAATCTGCATCATATACATAAACAGATAAATACTGGTCAGCTACCGCACACTGCGCCTTGACAAGGTCAACAAACGCAGCACGAATACTAATCAGGACTTATCTGAAATGACGGAGGGCTACGACAGGTTTTTCTGAAAACCTATTGCGTAATGAACTTGATATCGTTGTAGAATCGAATGAAGTTTTTGAAATGGAGTGATTTTGAGGCTTTTCTAGTTTTGCTAAAAGGGTCACTCCCGGTGAAGGGATCGTCGGCCCTTTCCTCGTCGAATGAGGTGCAGGGTATATCATATATACCGCTATGCAAAGCAAAACTGTAGCTACCCTTTTTATTTAAAATTTGATTCTACAACATCTTTTAGGTTTCTTTTCTTTCATTAATCACATTAATGAAGTCCCATCATTTAAGTCACCTAAACATCACAGATAAATACGACGTACACTTATGCCATCCGCATTCGCCTCGATGTCCCCTCGTGCACCGTTAGGTTAGGTAACTAACGACAGAGCAGGGCAGGGCTAGTGCGGGTGCAAAACATAAGCAACGTCTATATAATATATCATACATACTATATACTGTATCCATCACAACATATCAAATGATCACATCACAGATATCGCAGCAGAAAATATCACATGAAATATTGGATATACTAGGACGTCCGTGTTTTTAATACGAGCCAGTATAAAACACGGATTCCATGGTCGTGATGAATAGCCAATCCCACACCCCTAGACCCCTACGAGAGCGGCAAGCAACCCTACCAATTCTAGGGTTAGGAGACCAGGACTCGACTCCTCGAGATGGTCTCCCACTGGACCCTAGAACCCGGTTACTTGTGCTCCCCTCCTTGGGTCTATCCTAATGCGGAAAAGTAAATAATATACAAAGGGTGACATCTTCCGCAACCTGGAAGTGCCCCAAAAAAAAAGAATATTACATACAAGTTTTTACATGAATGAAAATGAAAAACACTCATCTCACATAAAAACCCCCGGCTATTCAAACACGATAATCCAATATAACATATCCAGCAACACATAACATCACATGTCATCAACGTAAGTAAATATGCGCATCCCAATTGTCGTTGACATATAGCAACGAAACCGGCGATATCACATATTACACTTACGGTCACAGAAAAGAAAAAGTGTAAAACTACAACAATTGGAATCCGCAACCTCTTTAGACATCGCATGCCTAATCAAATGAAATACTTAGACATCACATGCCTAACAATTATAAACCCCGCATTTTAGTCCCATTATCGAAAACTCTTTTCAATATCAAGTGAGACTAAACCGCTAGATTTATAACATTCATCCAGTTATCTCATAACTGTTTGTGAATTCCAATTATTGTATCCCATTCCGGATAAATAGAAAATATTAAACTTTCCGATCGAACATTCGAACACCCAAGTTTTCCCGAAACCGTTCAACACATGAAATAAGTTCAAAGACGTTCACTTCATGCCTCAGTACCAACGGTCCAGCCGTAGAAGGGTCAAGCCAACGCCTCACATGTGGCACGCCGTACTGCCCCAAACCCTAAGATTCAAAGGGCAGTTCAAGACGGTCACATAATCGAGTTAAGGTTTGTTGTCTTCTAGAGCGACCATCGCGTTACTTGCACTACTCTGAACGTCCTTAAACCACAGAAAAATCCAACACTTGGAAATTTTCCGGTAGGGAAAAAAGTGGGTATTTTTATCTGGTCGAACTTTTTAACATATTCTAAATATCCGGAAAACACATAGGCAAAGTTTGAAATTTCCGATCGAATCATCGAAGCTCCAAAACACCCCAGAAAACTCAACTCTTGAGTGCAAATTAAAAATTCCCAGAAAACTCAGCACCTGAAAACATGAATTACTGTGCAAAGTTTGGAGGCAAATCCAATCAAGTGGCCGCGGAACCGCCGCAGAAGCCAGGCTTCTGCCGCGGTTCCGCCGCGCTTTAGAGGCATCATGAGATAATTTTTGCTCCGTAATTCTTAGAATTCCCTGCTGAATTTTTTAAGCATTTTTAATCTGGAAAAAACCCAGTTTTTGAAAAAAGTCCAGAGAGCAAATTGTTTTAGGGTTTCGACGTTCATTTGGGTTTCAAACGTCGTCTAGACTTCGCCTAAGGCTCTAGCTAGGCTCTGATACCACTGTAGGGTTCCTAGGCACGCTAATGAAGTCTCACAAGGCATCAACCATGCCAATTTCAAATTTTACAAGTGCCGAGAAACCCTAATACGGATTCGTTGACTAGAGTTTAGGCGAAAAGTGAAACTAGTTAACAATTTAACTAAAAGAAAGAGGCTACAACCTTTGTAGATCCGGTTCTCTACTTCCTTAACTCCACGTAGACGTCCTCTCGCTGTCCATGTCGGATCTCGGACTCTAGCATCGGCTTCATCGGAGAAATGGGCGGGATAGGTCGTCGGCTTCGATGCCGAAGAAGATCTACGTCGAGGCAACACAAGATCAAGCTCCAACTTCACCAAGTCGTAAAACTTGTGAAGAAAACACCCTATACTACTTGGCAAGAGGTAGAGGGTGAAGAAATAGGAGGTGGGTTCACTTTCGAATTGGATTTCTCATTCTTTTACTCAAGATGCCATTAAAGCTAGTAAGCTTTCTTCTTGAAGATGAAGAAGAAGAAGAAGATAGAATATGATAAAAAGTATTCAAAAATAGAAAAGAAATGAATACTTATCATATCCTAACCTTGGTTAGGTGTAGAGAATAGACCATGGTTAGTTTGAGTGGTTAGGATTATGCAAGAAGACAAAATGGTGACTTTAGTCAAGGCTTCATGAAGCTTCAACAACAAATAAAGAAAGCCACCATTTTCTCTTTAATCTTTTCCAAAATAAATAAATAAGTAAGAAAAAGAAAACCCTAACCATTACACAACCATGGTTTAATCTTTACACGAACACAAGTTAACATGTATCATCAAACATGATACAATTCAAGTGCACACAAAAATATATCACATATACAATGTGCACATCAAGTGAGAAAATCCTTTTAAAGTGAACCAATACTAGTTAATGCAAAGTAATATATCAAATATATAATTATACATTAAATCATTAAATCAACACTTGATTCAATGATCCGGTTATGTCGCACATAACCGACTAGTATTCAATGTATCGATTTATCGAATCAATCTTCGATTCGATAACTAGGCTATATCGCATACAACCATTCGAAACATTCATCGCGAGAATGAAATACGGTATCACATACACGCATTATTCTCGGTCCCGCACATATCTCATATGAGCTCCTATTTCGTTTCGCTTGAGCCAGGAAACCTCTGTGTAGGACTCTAAAGACTCGTCAATACGCCGGTAGCAGATGATGATCATATCAAGCACCCACAAGCCGCAAGCGGTCTGCTAAACGTAACGGCCACCCGGGTATTGAGCGATCAGAAGATCGACGAGCAAGCCCGCTCACACTCCTGTGAATCCAACCAGTAACACTTACCGTACAGTCCGGTCTGTTCGTCTGATATGTCGCATATCAAGTCTAGGGGTGGTAAACGTCAGACCCCAATAACCGATAAGTCGTGCCGATGTGAGGCTCATAACGGGTCGAGAAACTACTGGTAACACTTACCAGCAATACTCTGATCGGCCCTGGCCAGGGACTTCCCTGTTACGGCCAATCGAGCACAGCGCAACATCAACCCCCAATACCGGAAGAGACGAAACCCCTTCTATCGCTCATTGCCTCCATGTGACTCGGGACTGTACCCAAAAACTACCATTTTGCATGCCCTCATGGACGTGGAAAGGTGGAGATCAAAGCACAGTGGGAATCACACAAGACTCTATGACGATCTCGGGTCTACAGACTAACCTGCACAAGTGTCACCTGAGAACTGCCATCTGACGTGAGGTATAATACCATCTGGGAGTTCTCGGCGAGTCCGTCCAGTGTACCCAGTCTCTACTGAGCACCCGTATACCATCTCTGATATCAAACACCAATGGATATGGGATCATCCATCGCCCATCTCATGGGTCGAGAAGTATATACGCTAGTCTACACTGGTATATCGATGCTCCGTCTCGATACACCCACGACTAGGGACCTTGAAGGATGTACCTATGGACTACCATGTCCCCACTAGTATGATCTGCATCATAGTCCAGGTAGTCAAGTACACATCCTAAGGGCTTTACCAACATGTAACTATAAGACAGTTTAAAGAGACAAGTGTACATGTTAAGATAAAGAGCAACCAGATAGCATACTATCATATCGAGCAAGAAAGTCATCTCTATATATGTCCAAGCATCCAATATAAAATACATCATCTGTACAATACTGGCCTCTAGGGCATACATACAACTAACACTTCTTGTCTGCTAGTAGATGTTTATGGGTATTTTTTAATCTGGTTTCAGTGACATATGTTCTGGAGATTGTTTTGGATTCGGTGATTCGATCGGAATTTTAAATTCGCGTTTTTTTTTCCGGGTAATTTAGAAAGTATTGAATTGTTCGAACGAGTATCATTTACTCACTTTTCACGAGGTTTAAATCTTTCGGAAATACGTGCAAGTTTTGTGGTGGACCCTCTAGAAGACAACAAACCTTAACTCGATTATGTGACCGTCTTGAACTGCCCTTTGAACCTTAGGGTTTGGGGCAGTACGGCGTGCCACATGTGAGGCGTTGGCTTGACCCTTCTACGGCTGGACCGCTACTACTGTGTCACACTCCGGGTTTTTGAACCCCGCTCAAGTGTTGAGCTTTAGGGAATTTTGGGTATTTGATCATTCGTTCGAAAACTTTAATATTGTCTATTTATCTGGAATGTGATGCAATGTGTGGAATTCATATAGCTAGACATGAAATACGAAGTATGTGATATTTCGCATTTACGATGTCTAAAGAGAATGTGGATTCCAGATATTGCAGTTTTACACTTTCTTTTCTATGACCGTAAGTGTAGTATGTAGTGCTATTGCCGATTGTTGTTGCTATACATCGACGACGATCGGTGTATGCATACTTACTTACGTTGATGATATGTGATATTATGTGTTGCTGAGATATGATGTGCAGGATTGTCGCAATTGAATAGCCGGGGGGTTTTATATGAGATGAGAGTTTTATATTTTCATTCATGTATATTCAAATGTAATGTAATATTCTTTTATTTGGGGCACTTCCGGGTTGAGGTTGATGCCACCAGTGTTGTATATTATTTACTTTTCCGCATTAGGATGGACCTAAGGAGGGGAGCACAGGTGACCGGGTTCTGGGGTTCAGTGGGAGGCCATCTCGAGGAGTCGAGACCGGGTCTCCTAAACTCCAGAATTGGTAGGGTCGCTTGCCGCTCTCGTAGGGGTCCAGGGTGTGGGCTTGGCTATTCATCGCGACTGTGGAATCCGTATTTTCTATTGTTGGCTAAATACTAAATACGAACGTCCTAGTATATCCCACATTATATCTATGTTTCTGCTGCGATATCTGTGATGTGATCATTTGATATGTTGTGATGGATACAGTATATAGTATGTATGATATATTATATAGACGTTGCTTATGTTTTACACCCGCACTAGCCCTGCCCTGCTCTGTCGTTAGTTACCTAACCTAACGGTGCATGAGGGGACATCGAGGCGAATGCGGATGGCATAAGTGTACGTCGTATTTATCTGTGATGTTTAGGTGACTTAAATGATGGGACTTCATTAATGTGATTAATGAAAGAAAAGAAACCTAAAAGATGTTGTAGAATCATTTTTTTTCAAAAAAAAAGGGGTAGCTACAGTTTTGCTTTGCACAGTGGTATATATGATATACCCTGCACCTTATTCGATGGGGAAAGAGCCGAGATCCCTTCACCGGGAGTGACCTCTTTAGCAAAACTGATGAAAGCCTAAAAAACACTCCATTTCAAAATTTCACATGATTCTACAACGATTTCAAGTTCATTACGCTCATGGTTTTTCTGAAAAAACCTGCGTAGCCCTCCGTCATTTCAAATAAGTACTACTTAGTATTCATGCTGCGGTAGTTTGGCCTCCATCAAGGCGTAGTGTATGGTAGCTAACTAGTGCTTATCTGCTAGCATATGATGCGATTGGATTAGGGTATTCGTACGGCGTAATTTGGCCTCCGTCAAGGGTCGTACGGGTGGGTTTAATTCAATCAAGAAATGACGGGTTGAACTTGACTAGCGCCCTATGGGTAGTTTGGCCTCCGTCAAGGTCATGGGACTCTAGGGGCAAAAGCATTATCGGGAATTTCAAGTGTTGAAATTTGCAATGAGATTGCATACCTTCTATGAGATAGTTGGATCCCGATACCCACTGCGAGTAATTGTTACTCCTGAGAGTGTTTTACACTAGACAATTAGCCGATCAAGTAGGTGTCTAGAAAGGTGTCAACGGGGTTACTCCTCTGGGAAAACGGGGTTTACTTTAATTAGGTCCGTGCGAAAGCATGGGGAACCTCCCTCAAAGTACCGACACTGGCCTGGCTGAAAGATTGGCGAAATTGTAGGGTGCAATTAATCCCGGCTAGTCTTTCCTTTTAGGGTTTGAAGGAAGATTTGATAAAAACAGTGGGAGCCATCCTGATTAGATAAGATAATAACCAATCTAATCTTGCAAGAGCATACGCTAAAGTGTTTTCTTCTCTCTCTCTCCAGGTAGCGACCATGTCAGGCCATAATCAAGATAATAATATGGATGTATTGACTGAACCCGCTTATTATACTGAGCAGGGGAACGTTGGACCCGTTCTTTCTTATAAGAGTTATAAAGACTGAACAGGGAATAGGAGAATATCTGGATTCTCAAGCCGCCCAAAAGAACATGCATGTTGATGCATCTTCTTCAGGTGTGTTAGTTATTGAGAACTGTTTCTCAGTTCACCCTACGTCCTGGGTATTAGATACCGGATCAGGATCCCACATATGTAAATTGTTACATGGGCTACGGAAAAGTAGAGAACTGGGAAATGGTGATCATTCCGTTCAAGTAGGGAATGGGGCAAATATTGCAGCCAAAGCAGTTGGCGAATATCACCTAGTATTACCAAATGGTGATACACTGATTCTAAATGAGTGCTATTATATACCGAACATGATGTGCAATATTATATCAGTTTCTTTATTAAGTAAAGAAGGATATAATTTTGTAGTAAAGGATAATGTTATGAACATATTCCTAGATCAAAAGTTGATTGCATCAGCCTCGTTACATAATGGCATATTCATTCTAAATCAAAATACAGTCCTCAATATACAAAACACACCAAGAGGAAAAGTTCAGAAATGAACGAATCTTTCTTGTGGCATTGTAGACTTGGTCATATCAATGCAACACGACTAGCTAAGTTACATAAAGATGGATATTTGAATTCGTTCGAATTATCATCTTATGATACTTGCCATTCATGTCTCAAAGGCAAGATGACCAAAACTCCGTTTACGGGACACGGAGAAAGAGTTACGGAACTCTTGGGACTGGTGCATAGCGATGTATGCGGTCCTATGTCTACAAATGCTAGGGATGGTTCTTCTTACTTCATTACATTCACTGACGATCTCTCAAGATTCGGATATGTGTTCCTAATGAAACACAAGTCTGAAGCTTTTGAGAAATTCATAGAATATAAGCACGAAGTAGAGAACCAAACGGGCAAAAGTATTAAGATCCTTCGATCTGATCGAGGAGGAGAATACTTAAGCAATGAATTCCTAGATTATCTAAAAGAGAATGGGATTCTCTCTCAGCTTACTCCTCCTAATACACCATAGCACAACGGTGTATCAGAGCGGAGGAATCGCACCCTATTAGATATGGTGCGCTCTATGATGAGTACAGCTGAGTTACCTATTTCCTTCTGGGGATATGCACTAGAGACGGCTGCATACCTATTGAATAGAGTTCCAACCAAATCAGTGCCTACCACTCCATATGAGATATGGAATGGTAAGAGACCATGTCTTAATTTTATTCAGATATGGGGTTGTCCGGCCTATGTTAAAACACAAAATCCGGACAAGCTCGAGGCAAGGTCTGTTCTATGTAAGTTTGTTGGATATCCCAAACATTCGCGAGGGTATATCTTCTACCACTCCGAGGAACAAAAGGTGTTTGTTTCTCGACATGCCACTTTCTTAGAGAAAGGTTTTCTTATGAAACAGATTAGTGGTATTGAGGTAGAACTGGAAGAAGTTCCAGCAGAACAAACTACAACAGATGATTTTGTAGAACCAAAGGATTCAGTAGTACCCGACGAACCCCAGCCTCTCCGCCGATCTAGCAGGGTTTCTCATCCGCCTGAGAGATACTACGGTTTTCTCATTGATGGTGGAAGCGAGGATTGCATCATGGAAGATAATGACCCAACTAGTTTCGAGCAGGCCATCACGAGTGGTGACTCTGTGAAATGGCTGGATGCAATGCGATCTGAGATGGAATCCATGTACCCCAATAAAGTATGGACTTTGGAAGTAGCTCCTGAAGGGGTAAAACCCATTGGAAGCAAGTGGATCTGCAAGAAAAAACTTGGTGTAGATGGGAAAGTGGAGACTTTCAAAGCTAGACTTGTTGCAAAGGGTTTTTGTCAAAGACCAGGTGTGGACTATGATGAAACTTTTTCTTCAGTGGCTATGCTTAAATCCGTCCGGATCATGCTTGCCATCGCTGCATATCATGATTACGAAATCTGGCAAATGGATGTTAAGACCGCCTTTCTAAACGGTGATTTAGAAGAGTGCGTGTACATGACTCAGCCAGAGGGCTTCGTAGATAGTGGGAGCAACGGGAAGATGTGCAAGCTGCTTAAATCCATTTATGGATTAATGCAAGCATCGCGGAGTTGGAACATCTGCTTTGACGTCGTTATCAAAGAGTTTGATTTCGTCAAAAAACGTAGATGAACCTTGTATCTACAAGAAGGTGGCAGAGAGTAAAGTTGTCTTCCTCGTATTGTACGTGGATGACATACTCTTGATAGGAAATGACATTCCTATGCTGCAATCAGTCAAGCTCTTCTTATCACAAAGATTCTCAATGAAGGATCTAGGTGATGCCTCCTGCATATTGGGAATCAGGATCTATAGAGATAGATCTAAAAGGATATTGGGATTGTCACAGTCCAGGTACATTGACACCATACTAAAGAGGTTTAGTATGGAAGAATCCAAGCGTGGGAACTTACCCACGATCTCTGGAGTCACTTTCTCCAAAGAGATGTCTCCCAAGACTGATTTGGAGAGAGCTCGCATGCAAGTGATAACCTATGCTTCGGCTGTAGGCTCTATCATGTACGCGATGCTATGTACCAGACCCGATATAGCATACTCACTAAGTATAGTAAGCTGGTATCAAGCTGATCCTGGAGAGAGTCACTGGACAGCTGTGAAGAGCATTCTCAAGTACTTACGAAGGACTAAAGAGATGCTCTTGGTGTATGGTAACGGAGAACTCCAAGTGGAGTCCTTTACCGATTCGAGCTTCCAGAGTGATAAGGACGACTCTAAGTCGCAGTCGGGATTTGTCTTTACCCTTTACGGAGAGGCGGTTAGCTAGAAGAGTTCCACGCAGGAAACCGTGGCAGACTCGACGATGGAGGCTGAATACATCGCTGCCAACGATGCTGCCAAAGAGGCTGTTTGGATCAAGAAGTTCATTACTGAACTTGCAGTGGTTCCATCCATTGAGAATCCAATACCTTTGTATTGTGATAACAATGGAGCGGTGGCTTTGGCCAAGGAACCCAGGTCCCATCAGCGATCCAGGCATATTCTGAGGCGGTATCACCTGATCCGGGAGATAGTTGATCGCCGGGAGATCGAGGTCAGGAGGGTTGACACAAAGAACAACACTGCGGATCCACTCACAAAGGCCATTCCCAAATACAGTTTGAGAGACTCTTTGGGATGCTCGGTATGCGATACTACAGCAGCTGGCCCTAGTGCAAGTGGGAGATTGTTAGTTGTATGTATGCCCTAGAGGCCAGTATTGTACAGATGATGTATATTATATTGGATACTTGGACATATATAGAGATGACTTCATTGCTCGATATGATAGTATGCTATCTGCTTGCTCTTTATCTTAACATGTATACTTGCCTCTTTATACTGTCTTATAGTTACATGTTGGTAAAGCCCTTAGGATGTGTACTTGACTACCTGGACTATGATGCGGATCATACTAGTGGGGACATGGTAGTCCATAAGTACATCCTTCAAGGTCCCTAGTCGTGGGTGTATCGAGACGGGGCATCGATATACCAGTGTAGACTAGCGTATACGCTTCTCGACCCATGAGATGGGCAATGGATGATCCCATATCCATTGGTGTTTGACATCAGAGATGGTATATGGGTGCTCAGTGAAGACTGGGTACACTGGACGGACTCGCCGAGAACTCCCAGATGGTATTATACCTCACGTCAGATGGCAGTTTTCAGGTGACACTTGTGCAGGTTAGTCTGTAAACCCGAGATCGTCATAGAGTCTTATGTGATTCCCACTGTGCTTTGATTTCCACCTTACCACGTCCGTGAGGGCGTGCAAAACGGTGGCTTTTGGGTACAGTCCCGAGTCACATGGAGGCGATGAGCGATAGGAGGGGTTTCGTCTCTCCCGGTATTGGGGGTTGATGTTGCGCTGTGCTCGATTGGCCGTAACAGAGAAGTCCCTGGCCAGGGCTGATTCAGAGATTTGCTGGTAAGTGTTACCAGTAGTTTCTCGACCCGTTATGAGCCTCACATCGGCATGACTTATCGGTTATTGGGGTCTGACGTTTACCACCCCTAGACTTGATATGCGGCATATCTAACGAAAAGACCGGACTGTACGGTAGTGTTGCCGGTTGGCTCAACGGGAGTTGTAGCAGGTTCGCTTGTTTTCTTCTGATCGCTCAATATCCGGGTGGCTGTTACGTTTAGCTGACCGCTTGCGGCTTGGGGGTGCTTGATATGATCATCACCCACTGCCGGCGTATTGATGAGTCTAAGAGTCCCACAAAGGAGTTACCTAGTCCAGGCAAAACGTTGTGGTGCGCGTATTCGATATGCGCATGGACCCGGTTAAAATGCGCATATAAGATATCATATAGTAATCGGGCGGCTTGCTTTTGGTAGGGTCGTATGTGATATGGACGGATTGATAAATCATGTGTTGATTTATCATTTAACCATTAGTTTCTCACTAGAAATCCTTTCTTGTATTTATGGATGTATGCATGCATGTATGCATTCTTTCTTGATTCATGCACATATGGATGTGCATGCACACATACATACATACATCTTCCTTCATGGTTGTATATACATAGAAAATGGTGGCAATATAAGACTCACACCTTGGTTATTTATATGGATTATTATTTCTATTTGTTTTAAAACAAAATGAAAAGGAAAAGGATAATTCATGGTCTTGATTCTACACTTTTCTTCAACTTACCATGCTCACCTACTTATTAACCATGAGTTAATCTTCCTCTTTTATTTTAACTCAAGTGAAATAAATATCCATATAATATAACCATGGTTTGAGATGAGAAGTGAAAAATATATATACATATATTTTCCATTTTTCATGAGAGATTATCTTTTTCTCTTCTTCTAAAAGGCCATCATCTTCTTCCTCCTTCTTCTTCTTTTGCTCTCTAGATTTCTCTAGTGAGCAAATTACTCACCAAGTTAGGATTTTGAAGTGAGAAAAGCCACCACAACATCATTCTACACAAGTCTTGCCCACTTGTTTAGAGTGTTAGCTTCATTTCTTTCTCTTGATCAAGTGAAGTTGCAAGCTTGGACAAAGCGGACTCCGGGTAGATCATCGTCGACCTAGAGGAGTTCAAGCGGACCTTTTCCAAACCCCAAGTAGCCGAGGAGTCTAATGTAAGGAGCTACAAAGGTTGTACTCTCAAAACCCTAGCCTTAGTTACTTGTAATGATGTGTTGTTTTAGAAACCCTAATTTTTCTAGGAATGATTCTTTGTATGCTTACTTAGCACCCTAAACTTTTCATCTTTGGTACATGTGATGCTTCCAAACCCTTCATGAGGTGCTAGGTAAACCCAACATAATGAGCTTCAACGCCCCAGTGCCATCACAGGAAGCTCCGAAAAAGTTGTTCTTCGATCGGCTTGCAACTACCACGGCCCCTCTCAACGGGTCGTCCAAGTCTACTGCCTCAGTCTTTGACAGGCTGAGCCTAAGCTCAAATGGGCCCATGAAGAGGCTCGCAATTCCGGAGAAGGCTATCCTAACTCCTTCTGCAGGTGAAGTCGTCCAAACTACTTTCCCTACTCGAAAGTTGGCCTTAAACAGGTTGACCATTTCTTCCCAGCGGATGTCAGTCTTTGACAGGCTGGCGACAATAACAGCCTCTCTTCAAAGTAGGGGGCATGACGAAGCTACTCCGACGATAAAGGTGATCCTGGCTTCACGACATACTCGCCGTCGTGACTGGCAGTGAATGAGGAAAGATGGGGGCAGTTCCCCTTCTGGACTTACCCTACCAGCTCCAATGGTGGAAATTGATGCTGCTGTTCCAACTGGGAACAGCTTTGAGCCGTTCAGGAGGGTGCGCAAGAACTCTCCAACTGCCGTGTTGAGAAGATCTCCTCCACCTGTGGAAAATGTTACTAAGGCAAAACCGGAACAGCCTTCTCAGCAGCTGTCCTCTAAAATCCATAGGGTCTGGTGAAGAATCCAAGACTCTGTGATCGACAAAGACCACTCCCGCCAACAGAAGAAAATGAAGGTCCAACAAGAGGAGGATCATGTAAGTCTATGGTAGCGCCCTGGCCGTCTTTCAGACGCCAAATGCGGAACAAAAACTTTTATAACTGGCGCTATCGCATACTATAACCCGGATCTGCCATTAACGCTAAACTAAAAAACTACAAAGAGGGTAGAAAGGTTATACCGAACGATCCGAGTCCTTCGTTCTTTAACCTTCATCCCACGCTCCGTTGCGGCTGCTCCGATCTCGTCGATCTCCGATCTCCTCGTCCAGGTGGCACCACGTCAACGGATCTTTAAACGGGCTCCCGCCTCTGACCCGAATCAACTCGGTCATCAAGTTTGCTAAAAGAGATGACTAAGATTGATGTAGAGAATGAGTAGAACACTTTGTCTCACTTCGTCCAAAGCCATGGACGAACGGTTATTGAAGTTGCCATTTGAATCGGGTAAATGAGAAATGAGCAATTCTAATTTTCATGAACCAAATTCCATATACTTTTTCTCTCAAGCAACCATATCCCTTCTCTTTAAATGGGCCGGCCATAATATAGAGGAAGGGGGTGAGTGTAGGAGGAAAGGGGGCGACCACAAGGATAAAGATCATGAATAAATATCTAAGAAAGAACAAAACCACATTAATGCAATGAATGACTCACTAAACCTAGTCATCCATTCATTTAATGCAAAGAAAGGTTCATGAACCTAGTCACCACTTCTAGAACATTCCACACTCATGACTCATCCTCATAAGAAGAAAAGATAAATCCGCATTAAACCGAATGTTTAAGACGGGTAATAGAAAACTGGAAACTGGCAACTTCCAAAAGCGATCCCGAAACGAATTTCAAGATAACCCCGTAACAGTATAAATATACCCGCATTTGTATTACGACCGAATACAAATACAACTGAGACAAAGATATTATATCTACAAAGTATAATACATGGATCCGGCTTAAACCAAAGCCCACCAGTATTATCTTCCCGAAATATGGCACGTGCGTAAACGCACGTGCATTTTCCGAACCCTGCCATAAAACCATATGGCCTCTACAACGTTTCGCCCGAACTTGGGAAACTATCTGTGGGGAAATCTAATGACTCGTCAGTACCCTGGCAGTGGGTTTAACCACAAGCCGTCAGCGGCACTAGCTGTGCATAACGGCTGCCCATATACTGACCTCAAGGGTAACCGATGAGCGAACTCATCCGGAAACCCTACTGAGCCTAACAGTGACAATGTATATACAGTTTGGTCCGTTCGTCTATGAGTATCGCATATTCGGCCTAGGGGGCTAGTAACGTCAGACCCCCAATAGCGGTATAAGTCGTGTCGGAGACAAGCCCTGAACACCCTGAGAAACTACCGGAGTACCTACCAGTAATTCTCACCTGCCTTGGCCAAGGACTTGGTGTAATGGCTTTCCTAGATACAGCGTGATCTCAACCCCCAATACCGGGAGAGACGAATCCCCTGCCGATCCGCTCACGTGCCTCTATATGGCTCGGGACTGTACCCAAAAACTACCTGTTTGCACGACTCCTTTGAGCCGTGGTAGGGTAGAAATCAAAGCATGGTGGGAACTCATACGAGAAAAATGACGACCTCAGGTCGATGAACTAACTTGTACACATGTCACCAGGGAACTGCTATCTGACGATATGTATAATACCAACTAGCAGGTTCCCGGCGAGTCCTGTCCGGTGTACTCATAACCCAATGAGCACCTGTATACATCTTAGGTGATCCAACTGACACCAGTGGCTTGTGAGACCGGCCACCGCCCCTCGTCGGGGTCTCGACTGTATACACTAGTCTACTCCAGAGTATCGATGCCCTGTCTCGAAACTCCCACGACTAGGGACCACAATTAAGGATGTGCTTATGGACTACCCAACTCTCACGTATATAATCGCCCTCATACTGTTGGTAGTCAAGTAAGATCCTAAGAGCTCTATCAACGTGTAACATGTGATCAGTCATCTGAACCTGTACACGACTGATAATGGTAAACCAGATAGCATACTATCATCTCGAGTAAGATTGTGCTACCGGTATAGGTCCTCCTCAATCATTGCAATCACGTACCTGCGATCCAATAATTGACTTTGAGGGCACTATATCCAACAATCTCCCACTTGCACTTAAGGTTAATTATTGCGATGTCGCATACTCACAGCCCGCGTGATACCGAACATCCAACTCCTCTACTAATCAGTTTCACAAAGCCCGTTTGTAAAACTATTGTGTTCGAGAAATAGCCTCAGTGAGTGGATCCGCCCTGATGTTTCTTTCTATGTTTCTCTTAATTTCAAGTTCGCGGAGAAAGCCATCTCCCGAATTGAGTAATACCTGTCTTAGAATATGTCTGGATATCTGATGGGACCTAGTTCATAAATGAACTTCAAATCCAAACTTCTTAGACTGTATTGATAACTGAACTTAATCAGTATCCAGCACCATGCCTCCCACAGTATCCTCTTGGACTACCTGTCCATAATACTGTCCCTCGTCAGAGGGAAAACAATAACTATGACAATCACTCTGTCATCCATGTCACCTTTGAAGCCTGGAATGATAACCGTCTCCGAAGGAGGCTGCCGTCATCATATCCGTAGAACATGCACTTATGTTCTAAAACTGCTTCCTTATGTTTCTCCAGGATTGGATTAATATAAACTTATTGCATCTAGTACAAAAACAACATCTGGTGTGGTACTTGACATCTCATGATCGACTCAATTGCCTAAGCAAGTGATTTGCCAATCATGCACATCCCTCTCCCCTTTAGTCTGTAAGACATCTTTAGAGAGGGTGACTCCATCACCTGCAGGTACACCACCATGCCAGGAGTCATCTATTCTAAAAAACAATTAGAATACTGTCAAAGTACCCACATTGGGAAACTACCTAAATCCAGATCTAAAACCATAGATCTAGAAACCAGAATGTCAGATATTATATCCATATCCTGTCTGGAGAAACAACTGTATGACGACCACAGTACAACCGATCGTAGTATAGGAATTTTACTTCCTACTCTGTGTATGTCATCCAAACACCAGGACATCACACCCTACTACCTTCTTAACAGATCCATCCCCTATTCTGATGAAGTCAAAGCCATGACTGTCACATCAAAATTCGATGATCTATCTCCGCTATAACTGCTCAAGTCTATAAATAGACATAAGCTACTTGTCCACTATGCTTCCGCTGCTCCCACTGACCACAACAACCCTCTGGTAGAATAATATATACGTGCACTTCTAAAGCTAGTTTAGAACGACGCTATACTTAACCTCCTGCCGGGTCTCATAGTCTGGAACGACAGTAGTGTCAAGTCTGGGTAAGCAAGAACCTCCCTGTCACCGTCTTTGAGGCTACCGGAGTACCTCTCGGGTGTTTGAGGTTACCCACCATATCTGCGGAGTCGCTAATGGAATGTCAAACCTGATTGAATCTTTAGGTCCTTTTAAATTTTCCATAATCGTTTGCGGTTCTGGAATCACTTCCAGTTCTACCATACTCCCACTACTGTTTTCTGAAAAATCCATTTTACTAAAACTGTGGCGAGTCAAGAACAATATCACTATTGATCTTCCAGATGGTAGAAAGTCAACCCTCGACGTAGCCCGGGCCAACCCACAAACAGCCATTACAAAAACGTGCCCTGAGTTATCCAGAGTCTGGTTTTAAGCATAAGCCGGACAACTCCTCGTACCTTAACATCGTTAAGATATGAACCATTCTATATCCAATATAGAAATTTTGGCACTTATTTAATTGGAACCAGATTCTAATCATGCAGCTGTCTCCAGTGCATATCAACTTAATGGAGAGAGGCTAATCAGCATTACTCAACTTAGGAATCAATCCAATTATGAGTAACCTGAAAGAGAAACAAGTTTCTCAAAAACATCACTATCAACTGAATTCCAATCACAAGTATCTATATCTTCGATCTCTTAGAAGAATCCCGATACTTGCGACATCTGGTTCTCTACTTTATTCTTATACCCACAACTTCTCAAAACTCAGACCTTGTATTTCTACGAAACACTTGTCTAAAAACTAAAGAAGTCATAAGTAAACAGAACATAGTACGAGGACCAACCCCTTTGTCCTGATGGACACTGGACAACATACAATACTCTGTATAAGTCCGCTGAGTTGAATAACTCAAAACCTGTGCATCGTAGGTTGAAAACTGTACTTATGGTAAAGAACTACTCCGCTGTTCAATGCTCCTTACCCAATCGTCAACTGATATAGGTAAATGTCATCGACATAATATCAAAAAGTTATATCTCACTTTATAAAAATAAACGTACAGATATATCATTTTGAAATTGGTGCACAACAACGGATACTCAAAACCAAATACATGCCTGCTGGCAATAACCCAGGCGACTTCCTCAAATATCACCAATTACAACGAATTGCGATATAATGAGGATGATCACCTAATTCCCAATAACTTCCTCCCACTCATCATCTGTAAAACCATACAGATGTGAGAATGAAACCTGGTAAATACATACCCTGGAGTAAGTATCTAATCGGGAAAACAGTTTTCCTTTAACAATGCACAGTGAAACTGAAACATGAAAATGTTTTGTAGGGGTATCCTGGTATTCCTAGTAATGCCTCTTCCATAATCCAATTCATGACTTTAACCGTATATTTCTTTGCCATCTCTCCAAATCCCTTTATTTGTCTTTAGTCGTTACCTTCTGTACACCATCGTTAGGCTAAATGGTTTTCTTCCTTCCCTACCGTTCGGCACCAGCCTATGGTTTGGAAGAAGACTATCCAGTAAGCATAATAGGTGTACCCTCCTCAACCTAGGAGTACTCACATCTTGAGAGAAGGTGATGTTAAAAGACAATTGAATAATACCTTATTCTTTTAAAGGTGAAATAGGAGTGGCGATGAAGTACGCGGTTTGGTCATGAATGATAACAGTCGCAATTTACTTTGCTCTTTTTCTAATCCCTTTATTTTGTCTTTACATATTACCTTCTGTACACCCTACTTAGGCTAATTGGTTTTCTTCATTCCCTACCTTTTGGCACCTGCCTATGGTTTGGAAGAAGACTATCCAATAAGCGTAATAGGTGTACTCTCCTAAACCAAGAAGCCCTTGTAGCCTGAGAGAAGGTGATAATAAAAGACAACTGAATAAACCAATTCTATTTCTCCTGAACCTGGATCCATCCCCGAAGAAGTCCCTTCGTGTTCATAAATAACCATACGATGGATCTATCCAATGGAAGTGGATGTCCGTAGTAATACGGGGTGTTCTGAGAAATGCAAAGGGTAAAAGAAGGAGTGGCAATGACTTATGCAACATAGACAATCCAAAAGCCAGTATTTTAAGAAGGTTCGGTCAACTTGGCACTGAGTCATAGTCTAGGGTCAGTCAAAGGTCGCTGCCAAAGAGAGAGAGAGAAAAGAAACACTCTGCGTGCACTCTAACCTAGATCAGAATGGTTATGACTTTATCTAATCCGGAAACCTCCAACTGTACTGTCAAATTCTCCTCCAAACCTTAAAGAAGAATCAATCGGGATCACCCGAAGAGTAAACCAACTCATCAGTGGGAATCGGGATCCAACTCTCATCGCATGATAACGTGAAGAAATCCATTCATGTTATCACACTCCAGAAGGTATGCGAATACTTGGCAAGTTTCAGTTTCTTTAGAAACTCCCGATATGATTTTTGCCCCATGCTCTTATGACCTTGGCGTTGGTCAAAATGCCATAAGTCACATGCCAAGTTCTACCCGTGACTATCTTGTCAATTTGAACCCACCCGCATATGCCCTTGACGTTGGACAAATGGCAGAACGACTGTCCCAAACCAACTCATCTATCTATGCAACAGATGAATACCCAGAAGCTACCAAACACTATGCCTTGGCGTTGGTCAAAATACATAGCTTGAATACTACTGACCATCCATAAGAAATGACGGAGGGCTACGGCTGGTTTTTGGCGAAAAACCTTTAACGTAATGAACTTGATATCGCTGAAGGAACCTGATAGCCTTTTATAAAAATATAGTAGCGAAAACCTTTGCTAAAGAGGTCACTCCCGGTGAAGGGATCTCGGCTCTTTCCTCGTGGAATGAGGTGCAGGATATTCCAACTTAATACCGCGATGCAAAGCAACTTGTAATCGACTATAGTGAAGTTATTACCCTGACGCAAACTTCTGCCCAAGGGGTCACTCCCGGTGAAGGGATATCGGCCCTTGCCTCATCGAATAAGGTGCAGGATATTCCAACCGAATACCACTATGCAAAATAAAAGGAAACGACTTTGTAATAACACTTTTTAAAATTGTTCCAACAACATCCAAACAGGTTTGTTTTCCTTTGCACTGATCAGAATCAACGCAGTCCCATCAATTAATCACACCAGAAAAGAACGAAAATAAAATGTACGTATATGCCATCCGCATTCGTCACTGGGTCCCATCATCACCCGTTAGGTTACTTAACTAACGACAGAGCGGGGAATGGACTGGCGCGGGTGCAAAACATCTACAACATCTACTAGTATATATACCAATATACAATAATCGCTCCAGGCGTGATAATATGCAACATTACAGAAAAGTAATAAGCATCACAGAACAATACAGATAATCTGGGATCCCCGGGTTTCACAGAGCCACTACTGAAACCCGACGTTCCCCTGGTCGTGTGGATAGCCTGTGCAATGAAACCTAGACCCCTACGGGTGCGGCAAGTTACCCGCCAAAACCTGAAGCGAGGCAGCCCCTACAGCAAAGTGAATGGACCACCCTTCACTTCACGGAATCCGGTAACATGAGCACCCCTCTTTGGGTCAACCTGTACCCCTTACGAGTGCGGCGAATAGTCTGCCAATTCTAGAGTGAGGCCCCTCTGCCTCTCAAAGCCATGAGATGCGGATCCGTTGCCCTCCAGAACCCGGCTATCCGTGCACTCCGTCGCGGGGTAAACCTAGTACAGAAATGAAAATATGTACAATGGGTACATCGACTTCAGCCCGGTCGTGCCCCAAAAGAATATTATACAAACAGGCAGTGACGGCAGTCCACATGTTGGACGGTCGCCCCGCAATATCAAATGTACAAATAAATCCAAACAGCACTATCATTGCACACTGCTATCCACCACGACAAATCCGCAATATCACAGCACAACACAGAACATCCACGCGAATGTCACGTTCGCAAACCTGTCTAAAAAGACTATAGCAATTAGACGTGATTTACCGCTCGAATGACATTCACGGTCGGAGATATAATGTAAGTACTGTAAACTAACACGTTTAAATTTCGATCGACTAAATTTCCCGAAGTGGGCCCCACATACATCTGCTGTACTGTAACAATAACTGGGCCCAAATGAACAATTCCAGAAACTACAATTTCCAACAAAGAAACACCAGAAGAAAAATGGCCAGGTGAATCACCAAGACTGTCGCGGTTCCGCGGTCAACGCTAGGCTTTGACCGCGTTTCCGCGGCGGTATGGTCAGTTCACTTGATCGAATTTCTTCTGCTACCTTAAAAAAGCCTGCTTGATTTTCTGGTATGGTCAAAATGATGTTTAGACCAGATTTAAAATCAACAGAAACTTTAACACTGAAAATTGTGATTTTCGAAAATCCGTTCGATCGATGTTTTAAACGCGTTAGCACAAATTTGTAAAGCTTAATGGCGAGGCTCTGATACCATGTAAGTCTACGGTAGCGCCCTGGCCGTCTTTCAGACGCCAAATGCGGAACAAAAACTTTTATAACTGGCGCTATCGCATACTATAACCCGGATCTGCCATTAACGCTAAACTAACAAACTACAAAGAGGGTAAAAAGGTTATACCGAACGATCCGAGTCCTTCGTTCTTTAACCATCATCCCACACTCCGTTGCGGCTACTCCGATCTCGTCGATCTCCGATCTCCTCGTCCAGGTGACACCACGTCAACGGATCTTTAAACGGGCTCCCGCCTCTGACCCGAGGCAACTCGGTCATCAAGTTTGCTAAAAGAGATGACCAAGATTGATGTAGAGAATGAGTAGAACACTTTGTCTCACTTCGTCCAAAGCCATGGACGAACGGTTAATGAAGTTGCCATTTGAATCGGGTAAATGAGAAATGAGCAATTGTAATTTTCATGAACCAAATTCCATATACCTTTTTCTCTCAAGCAACCATATCCCTTCCCTTTGAATAGGCCGGCCATAATATAGAGGAAGGGGGTGAGTGTAGGAGGAAAGGGGGTGACCACAAGGATAAAGATCATCAATAAATATCTAAGAAAGAACAAAACCACATTAATGCAATGAATGACTCACTAAACCTAGTCATCCATTCATTTGATGCAAAGAAAGGTTCATGAACCTAGTCACCACTTTTAGAACATTCCACACTCATGACTCACCCTCATAAGAAGAAAAGATAAATCCGCATTAAACCGAATGTTTAAGACGGGTGATAGAAAACTGGAAACTGGCAACTTCCAAAAGCGACCCCGAAACGAATTTCAGGATAACCCCGTAACAGTATAAATATACCTGCATTTGTATTACGACCGAATACAAATGCAACTGAGACAAAGATATTATATCTACAAAGTATAATACATGGATCCGGCTTAAACCAAAGCCCACCAGTATTATCTTCCCGAAATATGACACGTGCGTAAACGCACGTGCATTTTCCGAACCCTGCCATAAAACCATACGGCCTCTACAACGTTTCGCCCGAACTTGGGAAACTATCTGTGGGGAACTCTAATGACTCGTCAGCACCCTGGCAGTGGGTTTAACCACAAGCCGTCAGCGGCACTAGCTGTGCATAACGGCTGCCCATGTACTGACCTCAAGGGAAGCCGATGAGCGAACTCATCCGAAAACCCTACTAAGCCTAACAGTGACAATGTATATACAGTCCGGTCCGTTCGTCTATGAGTATCGCATATCCGGCCTAGGGGGCTAGTAACGTCAAACCCCCAATAGTGGTATAAGTCGTATCGAAGACAAGCCCTGAACACCCTGAGAAACTACCGGAGTACCTACCAGTAATTCTCACCTGCCTTGGCCAAAGACTTGGTGTAATGGATTTCCTAGACACAGCACGATCTCCACCCCCAATACCGGGAGAGACGAATCCCCTGCCGATCCGCTCACATGCCTCCATGTGGCTCGGGACTTGATTTGAGTCCAAAAATTTAAGTTTACCGCAATCAGAAACGGCGTCGCTTCGCAGCTAGCCGGTGAGTACGGGTCGATCCACAGAGACGGGTAAATTTCTTTTATGTGTTTTAACGAGTTGATTCAAAATGTCGTTTTGGTTGGTTTATAAAAATCTATAAAAACTGGATCTAATTAATCTAATTAAGAGTCTTGCTAGGGTTAGGCTTAGGGGAAGTTTTGGAGATTAACGTTTTTCCTCACCGCTTTCAATGCCTTCTTTTTTTAGATCTATTAGATGTTAATGTAATTATTAATAAAGTGGATCCAAATCTTTTGGGAAGATATTTCTTCCTCTAGATTTGTATCCTTCCTTTGTTGATAATTACCCTAACCCCTATGGAAAACGCGTGCAGCCGGCCCTTTATACTACGGTTCATCGTTACCTCGAAGGGTAGGATGCCGCAGGGAGCGGTTGTGCTCGTATGCGTGGAGTTCTAATTCATTAGGTGAAAGTGGCATTGAAAGGGGTGAGAGATCTCATCTCTCAACCCTTTCCCTAAGGCTAACCCTAACAAGCGAGGAGATTACTCGCTCATTAGGGGATGAGAAAACATTTTAATTAAAAGAAACAGAAATAACATACCTTCCTAAGTTGACGGCTCCCTCCAAACAAGAAGAACAGATCTGAATTTATCTCTCAGAAATTCTGAAATTTATTGATTGAAAAGAGGCATAGGGTTTTACAATTTTAGATTACAATTTATAAGTAAACAGAAGAATTAGGGTTTCAGAGTCTCGCGCATGTGCAATTACAGATATGCCCACGAAAAATCCCAACCCCTGCACCGACTCACCGACACGAGGAAAATCCACCGACACGGGCTCTGGATGGCCGCGGATCCGCGGCAAATGTTGGCTTGGGCCGCGGATCCACGGCCCTTTGGTGGGCTTGGGTCACCAATTTTCTGCACTTGGGTTGTATTGTCTTGGGCTTCCTATTTTCATATGTATTTTCTCTGTTGGGCTTCTAGGTCTTCTCCAGATCTTCAGTGAAAACTTGTTCGTATCTTTTGACCGTTCACTTGACATTTTGGACCTTGCACTGTTCTTCGTCTAGGCTTGACTAGGATCCGTCTAATTGTTGGTCAAAATTCCTTTTTTCTGTTGTTTTGTGTCTTTTTCACTGTATTTGCTCCAGAAACCTGTATCCTGTAATATGCAACAAACGTGCGTCAAGAGTACCTGTTTATTTATAAAAAGGATAAGGATAGGGGAATGAAAAATGCAATATTATGGTCTGAACAAATACCCCCAAACTTATCTTTTGCTCGTCCTCGAGCAAACTTATTTTTTTTTATTCACTAAAATCCTAACCACACTTTCGCAGGGAAACGCGATTGCACTGAGCACGTGCAACAAGCCGTTAAACCTCTAGGTGTCCCTAGTAGGAGGAGTGTTGTCTCCTGATGGTTTTCAGCGGATTACACCCACAAAATCCTATCAACTCGGCCCATTGACTTTTGTTCACCAATTAGGTTTTCTAACAAGGAATTCTATTATCGTCGACCCGTAAATTATCCACCCATATTTTTCACACTTCCTCATTATTTAACTTAAGATTATATATGTTATGTAGACCTACTTAGCTTTCGGCATCTCTTAAGTCTTCCTTCTAGGGTTTCATCTCTACTTAGGAATTTCTATCAACTCTACTACAGATACAAATTTTATCTTTCATTCCTCTCTCTTATCTAAATTCCAATCACCTACCCCTACGTGTGTGTATATATCACCCCTACACTTGGAAATTCAAATCAAGCAATCATACCCTTGTCCGTTGTCCAAAGTACTAATTAGTTGGTGAATTTTTAATTGAATTTTTCGCTTACACATCCTTCATGCGACCGTTAATACTTCTTGAGGTACCAACAACCGATTACAAGATGCGTTAGCACTTTAAAGCGTACTTCCTAGTGTTACAACACCCAAGGCTTTAGCAGTGACTCCCAAACCAGCTGGTCTAAGGCACTAGGTGATGAGGCACCCTCGCTAAATATTTTTCTATTTTTACAGCCTTAAGTAATCACAAAAACCAGTGTCCATTTTTTTATTTCTTTATTCACAGTTTTTTTTCTTTTATTTTCTTCGTACTAAGAACTTTAGACAAGAGCATTTCAAGGTCTCTTCTACTATTCCATGTTTCAAGATGCGTGATTGTGCATTTTGTAGGGTACACGTTTTCAGAATCTAGACTTAAGCTAGGAACTATTTTTCAAACTTATACTCTAATAAAAACATCAATACTCTTTCCTCATTTTGACTTAGCCCAAGAAGTGAACCCAAAATTTGCCTATTTCTAGATAAACTACATGACATATACTTTCTACCGTTAAACTTTAAGGAATGTTATTTTTAGGGTTTTTAATTCACTAAGTCTAAGATCTAGTTGTTCCTAGCCAGTTAACCTATTTGTCAAACTCAAGTCAATTAGCCAAAATTGAATATAATAATTTTTATAATTTTTGAAATTTTTCAAATTTTTATGGGTTTTCAAATAAATATGCAAATACAAAAATATATACAAATGGATGCGAAGGAAGAAGACGTACCGAGCATACCCCCAAACTTGAACTTGACAGTGTCCTCACTGTCATACTAAACCAAGAGAGTCAAAATGTCGGCACACCCCCGTTTATTTATTTACAATTTTTTTTACTGTTAAGAAAAACAAAAAATATATACAAAAAGGTCCTCCCCCAAACTTCATTTAAACTATGTTAGACATTACCGCCAAACTTTGCATAGACCAATACCAACCAGTTGAAAATTTTATCAGTAAAGAGTATTGGTTGGTGGAAGAATAAATTGTAGCGCTCCACAAAGAATTGGGGAAGATAGAAGCAGTGGTATGGGAGGTGTGGAGGTAAATATACAGGTGATGGTGATGCATCAAAACGAGAATGTAAATGATCAGCAATCAGTGGAATGTTGGCATTCTCGTAGCTTATTAAAAGAAATGGGAGTATTTCAACTTCTAAAGGAGGTTGACTCACCACAATACCCCCATGATGTTCCTGTGGGTCCTTTATTGACTTGGCATCATCCATCAATTGTGTATGATATTCACTTATGAGGGAACTTATCTCCTCGATGTCCGCCATAGTTCAACCGAAAACTTGCCGCCTATCTTGTAAGACTATTACGAGGGCGTTCTTTTGCTCGAGGGCTAGAGAGGCCGATATGATAATGGGAAAGGTCTCCTTCTCACCTATGTAAGCATATCTAAGGTGAGACGGCAAGGGCGTGAGTTCGAGTTTTGGAGGCGAAAGAATCATTGTAGAATCTACCTCGAACTCAAAGGACTCCAACACAGGTTCGAAATCACTGCAGACAACCGATTCGGATGGCTCGACTGACTCATCCAAAAATTCAAACGACTCATATTCGGGCTGTGAGTCGTTATCATCCAAAAAAGTGAAACATTCATAATCAACATCGGTTGTGTCAACGGTGGTAGGCTCAAGGAGGGACGCATTAGTGGCGTCAGAACTGTCTTCATCAAATAGAAATCTCTCAAGCTCGCAGTCCTCCTACGTGATTTCGTGAATAGAGCAAACTTCTCGTGTACTAGTTTTAGGCACGGGGGGCAGACTTCCCATCTTATAGATATTGAACTCACTAGACATCTTCCCAAAGGATAGAGTCATGGAGCCATTGCGACAGTTTATTACAGCATTGGAAGTGGCCAAAAATGGTCGACCAAGGATCACCGGAATTTGGTTTCTTGGGTTAGCAACAGGTTGTGTATCCATAACGATAAAATCAACGGGGAATATGAACTCCCTGACTTTGATCAACACATCCTCTAGTTGACCCCTTGGATGGGTGATTGATCGATCAGCCATTTGGAGAGTACAACGAGTGGGTTTCAACTCTCCAACCCTGAATTGTTCATACACGGAGTAGGGAATCAGGTTAACACTAGACCCAAGATCTAAAAGTGCTCGATTAATTTTCTTATCCCCAATTGTGATGGAAATCGTAGGACAGCCGGGGTCCTTTCGTTTTTGGGGTAGGGTTTGATGGTGGTTAATAGCATTGCTCACTGCACTAGCCACTAGCACTTTCTTGGGTACTTGAGATGCTTTTCTCTTTGAGGTGCATAAGCCCTTTAAAATTTTCGCGTATGAAGGGACTTGTTGGATTGCATCTAAGAGAGGTATATTTATGCTAACCTGCTTAAATAACTCCACAATCTTCTCCACTTGTGCAGTTGGTTTATTGGGACTCAACCTGTTTGGAAATGGTGCATTTGGAAAATTTGTTGAGTCAAATGTCTGTGGAGTAGAATGTGGAGTAGGAACGGATCCCGGTGTAGATGTGTTCGTGTTATGAGAAATGGGTCCGTTCAAGCTAGAAGAAATAGAGCCGTGTGAAGGGTGGAGAATAGGCTCTAAAGAAAAAGGTGAAGAAGAAAGTGAAGAAAATGAAGAAGGGGAAGGTGACGATGGAGAGGAAGAAGAAGAAGAAGAACCACCGGCGGGGATGTCATCACTAGTTCCCACATTATTTTGCAACACTCTTCCGGATCTCAAGGTGGTCACCGCATTCACATTGTGATTGTGATATGCATTTTGTGGGTGACCGGGATTTGGCAATGGTTGAGATGGAAGTTTCCCTTTTCTCTCTCGCTCAACGCAGCAGTTAATTGTGCAATTTGTGCCTCAATAGATTTGATACTTTGATCATGTGAGGCATTGTTATTCATTAAAGATTGAACATAACTTTCAAATCTTGCTTCGGATTCTGTAGATTGCTTGAGAAATGCTTCTAGACTTTTCTCGAGCGAGATAACCTTATCATCATTAGGTTGAACCAAATTGTTCGTTTGATTTGTATAAGGTAGTTGTTGGAAAGGTTGCTGGTTTTGAGTTTGTAAAGGTGCTTGTTGTTGTGGAGGAGGAGGTCTTTGAAAATTATTATTTTCTTGGACTTGTTGATTTTGGTTCCAAGCGAAATTCGGGTGACTCCTCCACCCCGGATTGTATGTTGAAGAGTACGGATCATTTCTTTGTCGTTGCTGAAATGCAGCATTGACTTGATCCTGTCCTTGAATAGGTGCATTATAAGGACACTCTTCGGTTAGATGCGATGGATTTGCACAACAAGCACAAATAGTTCGTGTGGGTAGAGTAGGGGCAGGAGAAGACGATGAGATTTTGGTCTCAATGGCTTCTAGTTTTTTCATAAGTGAGGCCATCTCGGCCTTCATAGCAATCGACATATCTATTTGATGTATGCCTGCCCTAGATTGACCAACAGAAGAAGATGATATGGTCTTGGTACTCTCCCACTGAATTGTTTGCTCACTAAGATCCTCAAGAAACTGCCATGCTTCGTCACTAGATTTGGAGAGAAAATGACCTTGACATATTTTTTCTAGCAACTGCTTCGTTGCTGCGTTCAATCCCTCGTATAATGTTTGGCAAAGTTGCCAACTTTCGATCCCATGATGAGGGCATTGAACGAGTAGGTCTTTAAATCTCTCGAAGCACTTCCAAAATGGTTCGGAAGGAAACTGTGAAAATTGTATAATCTCGTTTCGGATTCTAGCAGTTTTGTGATGAGGATAGAACTTTTTCAGAAAAGCTCTTACAAACTCATCCCAATTTCCAATGGAATGTGATGCGGTGCTATATAGCCACTTCTCGGCTAGGTCACATAAGGTAAAAGGAATGACCCTTAGTCTTATCGCGTCATCACTTAATTGGGTTGTTTTCATCATTGCGCACACATTTTGGAATTTATTAATAAAAATATATGCATCTTTGGATTCCAAACCATGAAATTTTGGCAGTATATTGATGAAATGTGGTTTTATTTTAAAATTATCCCCATTTGCCGGTGGGGGTGAAAGACATGTGGGTAAAGAAGTGCGGACGGGGTAGAAGAGATCCTGGAGCGCAACTCGTGCGGGGGCTACAACAGGCGGAAGATTCGGGTTATTCGCACCTAACGGAGGTGGAATCATTCCCGTCGGTGAGGTATCATTGGGGTTGAATCCCGACATACCTTCGAAAGAAGAATTTGAAGATGGAGGTAAGGAAATGGAGGGAATTTCGACGAAGGGTTCGTCGGTCGGTACCAACGAAACACGGACTAATCGGGCGTTAGTATCCCTAATCTAAAGTGACATAAACTAAAGGAGTAGTGTAGTCAGAAAAAATAGAAAAACAGAATGTGGGGGTAAGATAACGTCAATGGAGGGAAGTGATGGAAGTGAGTTGCAAGGTTTCTTATCGACAAGTTGCAAGTTTTGAAAAGATTTTTTTTTCTTTATTTATGTGAGAGTTTTGCAAAGAAGTTTTTGAAAAGGGACTCGTGACACAAATGTATCAACCACACATGCACAATCAGGCCTAGATCTAGGGTCGCCTAGGTCTGCTAGACAGCTCCTAACTAAGGCTAGAAATAGGACCTCAAACCGCCTTTTCACGGACAAATACGGCCAGGTAAGTGGGAAGGAACCACCACTACAGTGGGCCTAATTAATAACCACTAGCCTAGACACCGCAATGTCGGTTAGGACAAACGGCCGATGCCTATGCTAGTCCTTTTCCTATTGAGCTCGATGTCCTTAGGTCTGAGTCTAATCTTTTTTTTAATTAATTGTGGTCGATGCAAAATGCCTTAGGTGTTTTCTGGGGTCCTGGGAAGGGTGATGAAATCCCCACCCAATCTGAGTTTGGTCAATTAGCCCCTTAGAGTCCGGTTAAATTATGCAAAACAGTAAAATTTCACTTGCAATCAATTTTTAGGGCGGCGCAAAGAAACCTGCAGCAAATCTGTTATTTAGAAGGGGGAGGAAAAAAAATTTTAGCGCAAAGAACTCCTGCAGAAAATTTCACAAAAGATATATTGAGGTAGGAAGAGAAAGGGTTTAGAAAACAAACAGAGCAGATTTTGCGCAACGAGGCCACGTGGCCGCCGTGGAACCGCGGTCTGGGGGCGGTTTTGCCGCGGAAGGGCGGTCGGTTGAGGGAGTCAGGCTGTGGAAAAATTGGTACTGCTCGATTATGATAATTGCTCTCTGTTCTGATATAAAACTTTTTGTTTTCCTCTCTGTAAATTTCCAGATCCTAGAATCCTCGCTATTCCTGCAAGATTCAAAAGATACACCCTTCAAACAGATCAAAATTGATAATTTTTTATTTTTTTTATTTTCAGAATTTTATAATTTTTTTTTAAAAATTTATATCAACCCGAAATTACACAAAAGAATTTTTTACGCCATCCCCGGCAACGGCGCCATTTGATTTGAGTACAAAAATTTAAGTTTACCGCAATCAGAAACGGCGTCACTTCGCAGCTAGCCGGTGAGTACGGGTCGATCCACAGAGACGGGTAAATTTCTTTTATGTGTTTTAACGAGTTGATTCAAAATGTCATTTTGGTTGGTTTATAAAAATCTATAAAAACTGGATCTAATTAATCTAATTAAGAGTCTTGCTAGGGTTAGGCTTAGGGGAAGTTTTGGAGATTAACGTTTTTCCTCACCGCTTTCAATGCCTTCTTTTTTTAGATCTATTAGATGTTAATGTAATTATTAATAAAGTGGATCCAAATCTTTTAGGAAGATATTTCTTCCTCTAGATTTGTATCCTTCCTTTGTTGATAATTACCCTAACCCCCACGGAAAACGCGCGCAACCGGCCCTTTATACTACGGTTCATCGTTACCTCGAAGGGTAGGATGCCGCAGGGAGCGGTTGTGCTCGTATGCGTGGAGTTCTAATTCATTAGGTGAAAGTGGCATTGAAAGGGGTGAGAGATCTCATCTCTCAACCCTTTCCCTAAGGCTAACCCTAACAAGCGAGGAGATTACTCGCTCATTAGGGGATGAGAAAACATTTTAATTAAAAGAAACAGAAATAACATACCTTCCTAAATTGACGGCTCCCTCCAAACAAGAAGAACAGATCTGAATTTATCTCTCAGAAATTCTGAAATTTATTGATTGAAAAGAGGCATAGGGTTTTACAATTTTAGATTACAATTTATAAGTAAACAGAAGAATTAGGGTTTCAGAGTCTCGCGCATGTGCAATTACAGATATGCCCACGAAAAATCCCAACCCCTGCACCGACGCACCGACACGAGGAAAATCCACCGACACGGGCTCTGGATGGCCGCGGATCCGCGGCAAATGTTGGCTTGGGCCGCGGATCCGCGGCCCTTTGGTGGGCTTGGGTCACCAATTTTCTGCACTTGGGTTGTATTGTCTTGGGCTTCCTATTTTCATATGTATTTTCTCTGTTGGGCTTCTAGGTCTTCTCCAGATCTTTAGTGAAAACTTGTTCGTATCTTTTGACCGTTCACTTGACATTTTGGACCTTGCACTGTTCTTCGTCTAGGCTTGACTACGATCCGTCTAATTGTTGGTCAAAAGTCCCTTTTTCTGTTGTTTTGTGTCTTTTTCACTGTATTTGCTCCAAAAACCTGTATCCTGTAATATGCAACAAACGTGCGTATAGAGTACCTGTTTATTTATAAAAAGGATAAGAATAGGGGAATGAAAAATGCAATATTATGGTCTGAACAGGACTGTACCCAAAAACTACCTGTTTGCAAGACTCCTTTGAGCCATGGTAGGGTAGAAATCAAAGCACAGTGGGAACTCACACGAGACAAATAACGACCTCAGGTCGATGAACTAACCTGTACACATGTCACCAGGGAACTGCTATCTGATGATATGTATAATACCAACTTGCAGGTTCCCGGCGAGTCCTGTCCGGTGTACGCATAACCCAATGAGCACCTGTATACATCTTAGGTGATCCAACTGACACCAGTAGCTTGTAAGACCGGCCACCGCCCCTTGTCGGGGTCTCGACTGTATACACTAGTCTACTCCGGAGTATCGATGCCCTGTCTCGAAACTCCCACGACTAGGGATCACAATTAAGGATGTACTTATGGACTACCCAACTCTCACGTATATGATCGCCCTCATACTGTTGGTAGTCAAGCAAGATCCTAAGGGCTCTATCAACGTGTAACATGTGATCAGTCATCTGAACCTGTACACGACTGATAATGGTAAACCAGATAGCATACTATCATCTCGAGTAAGACTGTGCTACCGGTATAGGTCATCCTCAATCATTGCAATCACGTACCTGCGATCCAATAATTGACTTTGAGGGCACTATATCCAACAGATCATACCGCCGTCGTACCGAGGAAAGTATTGTCTGCGACAGCCCCCTTAACTTTGACCACCCATAAAAGAAGAAGGCTGGAGAAGATCCCCGTGTCTATGACAAATCTCAAGGACACTGAACCTAAACGCCCCAAGTCGGGGGCATGGTAATGCACACCGTCTACATAGCTTCCGGAAAAGAGGAAAGTCGTGCTTCTGGGGGTCATCGACCACTTACACGATCATTAACTAATGCTCAAGAGCAACAGCAAAAACTCTAAGAGATGCTTACAAAGATGGCCGCACTTACTGGGCAGAAAGAAAGTCCGGAAGTATCGTCGGTTCAACACCAGAAGCAGGAAACCAACGCCGAGTTCCTCCGAAGAATGCTCGAAAAGAAAGATAAAGAAGCTATAGAACAAGCGGCTAACATAAAACAAATGGCGTTCCTGTTCCAAGATATGGTGGGGATGATGATCCAGCCGGACCCTCCAGCCGAAGATTCCCCAATATTCATTGAAGACGAAAGAGGGGAGACATCAAACCCTCTCCCTGCTTTATCAGCGGCCAGGGAGGAGACAATCTAAAAAGCTGTGCTTAATGACTACATAGCTCAATAAATACGAGCCCATCAGGTAAGTGAAGCAACTGGCTAAGTCGTCAGAACTGGGCGACCCTATCCAAGTTGGTATGGTCAAATTAAGTACCCGCTAGGATATACGATCTCTAAATTTCACGTGTATAAAGGGACAGGCAACCCCCATCAGCACATCGCCCAGTTCAGGGCTCTCTGCGGCAATACTGGAGGTGACGACAAATTGCTACTTCGCCAGTTCATCGGCAGCTTCGCGGAGAAGGCATTCGAATGGTACTCGGAGCTTCCAAATGACTCTATCAAAACATTCACAGAAATGGAGTTGCTATTCACCCAGCATTTTGCAAGCGCCAGCGAATGCACCCCGATCACGGCATTGATCAATGCTAGGGTTAAGCCAGGAGAGACTTGGGTTCAGTATGCGATTCGGTGGCGGAACCTATGGTCGAGACGCGAATAACGCATAGAAGAAGCCCTTGCCGTGGGCATGTTCGTGGGGACCCTGGATCCGCAGGCAACTATATCCCAATTCATGATGTTCCTCAAGCAGACCACTTTCCAAGCCTTGATCGACAAGCTGGCCCAAATGGACCAGATGGGCCATAGACCGCCCTCCTCGAAAGCGGAGCTTCGAAACAAAAAGGGTAAAGGGAAAGCTACTTTCGTTGCCAATGCTCAGCAGCAGCTGAGTGATCCGAAACCAGCAGCTCGCCAAAACGATAAATAGCAATCACTCGGAGAAAAGCTGAGACATCCTTACTCATTCCCTCGGGATAAAACGAGATGACTGTTCGAACTGGAGGTGTGCAACAGGCTTATCACTCTACTGGATTCAAGAAGCCCGCTGCAATCGGGCGATGTCAACAATCCCAATTACTGCCTGTATCATCGGATAGTGGGCCACCCAATCGAAATTGCTTTGTCTTCAAGAACTGGATTGAGGACCAGTACCAACAAGGCAAATTCGCACTGTCGGAAAACTGGAGGGTAAACCCACCTCAACCGCACGCTCCTAAAAATATAGACACGCCGGGGGCATCATGCTCGTTCATAGAGGAAGCTCCATGGGAAGTTGTTCTTTCGGCTAAAACTAAAAGAATGCTAAAAGATCTTCAAGCATGTCCGGCAATTAGGTGGAAAAGCCCGCTAGAGCCAGAAATCATTGAGGGGATACTGATACCGCGCACAACATCGGGAGTTGGTAGTGATGGGAAAAACACCCAGGCCCAGCCGTCGAAGTCTTCGAAGAAGAAGAAGAAGACCAAAAAGCCCACGCAGTCTGACGACAAACGCATGGACCTGTAAAAGCATATTGACGCGCTGGAAGAATATAACCAGAAGGCGGGAACCCCGGTCACACTCCAAAAGTTTCTCAACCATATCCTTGAGAGCGGAGATAATGACAATGATGACGGAAACGACTCGTCAGAAGAACCCGAGGATTATGTGGCAAGTTGCCACATGATCTCTCATTCACCAATAGACGACGAAGAAGCTCACTCGGCATCAGAAGATCATATAGAGGAGCTAAGGGCAGGATCGGTGCCAAAATCCTTGGACCCGTCAGACGAAATGATTGACATGTTGCTGAACGAAGCCCGTCAGAAGAGCAAAGCTGATCAAGAGCGTGAAATGTCTATATTCGAAAGGGCCAGGCATCGACATCAAGTTAAACAAGTCATGGTACGGATAAGTCACAAAGCACTCCAACCAGATCAAAGCACGCCTGCGGCAGACAAAAACAGGTTTAAGACAAGGAAACAGTTCGTTAAAGCCCTGTCAATAGGAATGAAGCTACCACCTTTCAAAGGAGATACTCCTGGCGGTATGTACCTTGACGAAGCGGGCGTTCATCCGAGCTACTGCTTGTACCATCGAAAGGTTACACATCCCACTGAAGAATGCAATGCCTTCAAGAAATAGTGGCTGGGATACGTTGCTCACCGACAACATTTCAAGCGGATGAAGCGCAAAACTCGTCGGGAGTAGAGAAATATGACAGATGAACGCAAAAGAATGCCGGCAACTGTCACATGGTTGATACCAAGAGATCTCAAGTTCTCACCTTTGGAATCGATTCTGACGAAGAAGTAGCCCTCAGCCCTCTCTTCAAAGAATCCTCCTCGGGAGAAGAGGAAGAAGTAAAGAACTGTGAAAAAATTCAGCTGCGCAACTATAAGTTGCCCGAAAAGAATCTCGGACCTACAAACAAGGGATTGGACAAAAAGATAAGGGGAAGGAAAAGTCCCTGAGGATATAGCCCTCGATGATCGAGTCGTCGAAGAACTTGCAGCCAAGGACCCGCCTAAGAAAGACAAAGTAGATTACAAAGTCCTGGCACACCTGAGGAAGATACCCTCACAATTAAGCATTTTGGATGCCCTTCTCTTGTCTAAAGAGGCACGAGATTCTCAGATCAGGGCATTACAAGAGCCCGACCAGTTTCAAGCTTTCCTTGCCGAAGAAAAGATAAAAGACGAGCTGGAAGAAGTGCACACAGATGACATCACTTTCGGCGATGAAGATATCCTCCTCGGAACATGCTGTAGGGTGTTTTTCGTCACCCCATTGAGATGGGAATACGCGCACGCTTGTCAGGCGTACTACAGATTCCCCCTGCCTAGGGTAGGCCGGGGTTTAATGATTGTGGGGATCCGAATCTCCGGCAACCGCGGACTAAGCTGCCGTTAATTACCCATCGCCTTTGGGGCGAGAGAACCTCTGATTGACGGGTTAAACTGGTCATGCGAACTCAATGTGCGGTGTGCGTGTGTTTTGTTTGAAAAGGGGGTTTGGATATATCGGGAGCCACGCAGAGTTTTTACGGGGGTCCCGCTACCCGGATAGCGGGCTGGGGGTCAAGGGGGCTAGCAGCCCCCTTGCGTGGTTCGGGGCAGCGCCCCGGCCCGAAAATTTTTCTGGAGGGGGAGAATGTTGCGGAGTATGTATATGTGTGAATTTGTAACATATGTATATGTATATGTATGTACATAAAAAGAGGGGGAAAAAGCGTCCAAGAGATGCGTGGGGCCAGCGCCTTGAGCGCTGTGCGCTTAGGTGCTGTGCGCTCAGGCGCAAGCGCGCCACGTGTCGGCACGTGGGCGCTTTGCGCATGAGCGCTGCGCGCAGGTGCGCAAGCGCACGCGCGCAGGTGCGCAAGCGCACGCGCGCCATGTGTCGGCACGTGGGCGCTTTGCGCAAGAGCGCTGCGCGCAGGTGCGCAAGCGCGCGCGCGCCACGTGTCGGCACGTGGGCGCTTTGCGCAATGCGCGTTGGAGCGCAAGCGCGCGCGCGCCACGTGTCGGCACGCGGGCGCTTTGCGCGCTTGCGCAAGCGCGCAGGTGCGCAACCGCGCGCGCCACGTGTCGGCACGCGGGCGCTTTGCGCGCTTGCGCAAGCGCGCAGGTGCGCAACCGCGCGCGCCACGTGTCGGCACGCGGGCGCTTTGCGCACCTGCGCTGCGCGCTGGAGCGCAAGCGTGCGCGCCACGTGTCGGCACGCGGGCGCTTTGCGCATGAGCGCTGCGCGCCGGAGCGCAAACGCAAGCGCGCGCGCCACGTGTCGGCACGTGGGCGCTTTGCGCTCGCGCGCAGTGCACTGGAGCGCAAATGCGCCACGTGTCGGCACGTAGGTGGTTTGCGCTCGAGCGCTAGCGCGCCGGCGAAGATAAGAGGCTTTTAGCCTGAAAAAAGATTTCTCAAAAGAGAAATCAGAGAGGAGTCGGGCTCCTGAATGTGTTTTGGGTTTAATGGAAGTGGTTCTTCTTCTTCCTCCTGTTGCTTGCTGGATCTTGAAGATCAAGAGATGTGAAATCTCAAAATCTCTCCTTTTTAAGATCTGATGACAGATCCAAATTCCCCTTTGTGGGTTTTGTGGTGAAAAACTAATTTGTTTTATAAAAATAAGAGTAAAACTCTTGATTTAATTCAAGAGAAAGAAGAAGGTTTTGGAACCTTGAAGAAGAAGAATAGATCTCAGATCTGGAAACTTTTTTTTAGAGAGAGAAAAAGTTGTTAGATATTTTCATTATCTTTTGCCTTTATAGGCTATACACTTTGCATATAGCCCCTTGGGCTTCACAAAATGGCATTTTGCCTATCCCATGGCTCATGTGCCATTTCTTTTTGCACATAAGCCATGGGCTTTACAAAAATTTGGCTTTATGCCTATTTTTTCTTACATTTATCCAAATATAAAATAAAAGAAATACAACAAAATTATTTATTACAAAATTTTTATCTTGGCATGGGGGGAGGCCGGCCGCTTCATGTTCTGGCTCGACCTGGGCATGGGCCCACTGGATCTGGGCTTGGGCCCACTTGGCTTGGGGTTGACTTTGATTTTGACTTGGTCAACCGGGGTGTAAATTTTTACCCCAACAAATTGCCCCCCTTCAATAAATGCACACCACATATGTGGGTCGTGTGCATGAAATTGATGGATCTTCTTTTACTTGGAGGCAACCTGATTTCATTCCCGCTTTTTGGGAAGCTGGCACTGCCCTTTTTTTTTTACGACATGGACGGTCGTTGCTTGACATGTCTCCGAGACGGAGTGTCCGTGATAGACGTTTACTTGGCCCGGAGTAATCTGGTTCCCGCTTTGTAGGAATCCTGCACTGCCCTTTTTACGACATGGACGGTCAATGCTGCCCTTTTTGCGACTTGGACGGTCGATGCTGCCCTTTTAGCGACTTGGATGGTCGATACTGCCATTTTTGCGACTTGGACGGTCGGTACTGCTATTTTAGCGACGTGGACGGTCGGTTCTGCCATTTTAGCGACGTGGACGGTCGGTGCTGCCCTTTTAGCGACGTGGACGGTCGGTTCTGCCCTTTTAGCGACGTGGACGGTCGATGCTGCCCTTTTTGCGACTTGGACGGTCGATGCTGCCATTTTAACGACTTGGACGGTCGATGCTGCCCTTTTTGCGACTTGGACGGTCGATGCTGCCATTTTAACGACTTGGACGGTCGATTCTTGATTTGACTTGCTCTGCCTCTTGCAGTGTCAGGGGTAGACTTGACTTGCTCCACTTCTTGCGGTGTCGGAGTGAAAGTTGACTTGTTGATTTTGATTTAGGTTGACATCAGCATCGCTATACTGGAATATGGTACCAGGAGCGAATCATCATCTGTCATTTAGAGGATTTTGGGATTTTGGTTTTTGTTCGGCATCTGCATTGCTGCACTGGAATAATGCCAGGAGCAACTCATCATTTGCCCCGAGAGGATTTGGGAATTGATGGCTTAGGAGGCAGGTTTAGATCCCTATCACCTAAGACTTTTCAATTTTATGGGCCGTGAGGGTCCCATAAAAGCATTTTCTCCCTACGAGTCGAAAGGATCCCGCAGGTGTATTTTCTCCTTAGGAATTGTGAGGATTCCTAAGGGTGTTGCTCCTTTGTGAGTCGTAAGGATCTCACGCGGGAATTTTCTCCCCTCAAAGTCGAGAGGACTTTGAGAGTGCATTTCATCTCCTTTTCACGAGTTTGCGCCTTTTCAGGTTTTCACAAACTCGCCGATAGTCCTGCTGTTTTTACTCACGGAGCCCTTTCGGGTTTTCATCCGTGCCCGTTTTTCTTGTGGACATACCGTTTATTATTTTTTTTCTTTTATTTTTTTTTCTATTTATTTATTTATATATTTTTTTTGGAGAGATCGGGATTGTTTTACGCCCGTGGATTGTATACGGTTTTGCAGGATGTATGATCCAGACCGTAGGGCCGAAAAAATTTCAGGGCTTTGTTGGCGTCTGCATCGCTGCATTGGAATATGGTACCAGGAGCGACTCATCATTCGCCGTTTGGGGACTTGGAATTTGGATCTTGTTTGGCATCAGCATTGCTGCACTGGAATAATGCCAGGAGCAACTCATCATTTGCCCTGGGAGGACTTGGGATTTGGGTTTTTGGTCGGCATCAGCACCGCTAACACTGAAGTGAAATGCCAGGAGCGACTCATCATTTGCCGTTGCCCGTTGGGGAACGATGGCTTAGGAGACAGGTTTGGGTCCCTATCACCTAAGGCTTTTCAATTTTATGGGCCGTGAGGGTCCCATAAAGCATTTTCTCCCTACGAGTCGTAAGGATCCCGCAGGTGTATTTTCTCCTTAGGAATCGTGAGGATTCCTAAGTGTGTTGCTCCATTGTGAGTCGTAAGGATCTCACGCAGGGGTTTTCTCCTCACAAGGTCGAGAGGACTTTGCAAGTGTATTTCATCTCTTTTCACGAGTTTGCACCCTTTCGGGTTTTCACAGACTCGCCGGTAGTCCTGCTGTTTTTACTCACGGAGCCCTTTCGGGTTTTCATCCGTGCCCGTTTTGCTTGTAGACATACCGTTTATTTCTTCTTCCCCTTTTTTTTCTTCTTTTTTTTTTGCCGCTGGTGAGACTTTAAAGTAGTCTTGCCGGCAGGATTTGGGAGAAATATGGGTCATTTACGCCCGTGGATTGTATACGGTTTTGCAGGATGTCTGATCCAGACCGTAGGGCTGATGTGCTCAATTCGCCTGCGACTTGGAGCATTCATGTGTAGTATTTCTTGAGATATCGGCCATTGATGGGTGGCATGGGCCTTTCTCCCTCGGCACTTATTAGTTGGTAGGATCCTCCGTCGAACACTTTCTCGATGACGTATGGTCCTTCCCAGTTCAGCTCGAATTTTCCCTTGGCATGTCAATTGGGGATGATCGGTCTTTTGAGGACCAACACCAATTCACCTTTCTTGAAAGCGTGGAGATGGGTTATCTTGTCATAGGCCCGTGACATTTGGGCTCGGTATAGCTCCAGATTTTGCTGCACCGCGAGCCTCTTTTCTTCGAGGGCATCGAGTTCTTCAAGTCGAAGGAGCACGTTTTCCTCCTCCGTCAACTCATGCTGAATGGCCATTCTTAAGCTTGGAACTTCGACTTCGAGGGGGAGGACCGCCTCCACTCCGAAGAGCAATGAGTATGGATTAGACTGAGTTGGAGTATGGTGCGTGGTACGATATGCCCACAATGCCTCGTGGAGCTTGAGATTCCAGTCTCTCTTGTTGGCTGAAGCATTTTTCCTCAGGAGCTTGCACAGAGTCTTATTGAAGGCTTCGGCTAGCCCATTGGCTCTTGGATTATAGATGGAGGAATATCTCCAGTCTATCTTGTGCTGAGCAGTGAACCTCGAAACATTGAAGCTCTTGAAAGAAGGCCCGTTGTCAGAAATGATTCTTCTTGGTGTACCGAAGCGGTATAGAATATTATGCTGGAAGAATGTCAGAATATCCTTTGTCTTAACTTCTTTTAGCGAGACAGCTTCAGCCCATCTGGAGAAGTAGTCTGTCGCGGCCAGTATAAACCGATGGCCTTTGGATGACGGAGGATCAATTGGGCCAACAATGTCGGTGCCCCAGACTTCGAAGGGCCACGACGCCACCGTAGGATGCAATGGATTGGGATGCTTGTGAATAAAATCACCGTGAATTTGGCAGATATAACATTTCTTTGCATGCTCTCCGCAATCCCGTATCATGGTGGGCCAGTAATACCCAAGCCGTTTAATTTGCAGTCGCATCTTGGGGCCAGATTGGTGAGCACCGCAAAAGCCTGAATGAACTTCTTTCATGACTTTTTGGGCTTCGGCCGATGACAGGCACCTGAGCCAGAGTTGGTCATATGACCTGCGGTATAGCGTGTCATTTACAAACACGTATCGGAGAGCTCTTTTCTTCAGCTGAATCCTCGCAGATTTTTCTTCGGGCAGCTTGTCGTATCGGAGGTACTCTATGAAGGGTTCTCTCCAATCGGGCTCATCTTGGATGATCGAAGCTTCTTCGGCGGGACTGCTCTTATGTTCCGTGCTTTCCTCTTCTCGTAGAGAGACTGGGGGTAGAATTTGTCGGCTCCTGACTGTGATCAGAATTTCGTCCATGTCAGGATCAGCCAGCTCCTTGGCTAAGCGAGCGAGTGTGTCGGCCTTTCCGTTCAACGCTCTGGGAATTCTCATTAGTTCAATATGAGTGAACCGTTTCATGAGTTCCACCACCCGGCTTCTGTACCGAGCTAACTCGGGTTTGTATATCCTATAGTCGCCGCTTACTTGGTTGACGACGAGCTGGGAGTCGCCGTAAACTCGTAGCCGACGGATTTCCATTTCTATGGCGAGCTCCAAACCAGCTATCAGAGCTTCATACTCAGCTTCATTGTTTGTCCGAGGCTCGGTGAGAGCAAAAGAACGCCGTAGGGTTCCCATTGATGGTGTGATGAACACCAATCCTATCCCTACTTTTATCTCCGGGACGCTTGATTTACTGGAGGTTCTTATCGATGAGGCCCCATCGAAGTAGAGCTCCCAACATGGCTCATCATTCTCGAGGTGCAGCACTTGTTCGTCGGGTAACTCACAATTTAGCGGCGACCCTTCTGGTATGGGATGAGCAGCGAGAAAGTCTGCAAGAGCTTGCCCTTTTACTACTTTCTGGGGGGTATAAACTATATCAAACTCAAGTAGCATGACAGCCCATCTTGCCATTCTGCCGGCTAGGCTTGCTTTGGTTATCAAGTGTTTGAGCGGGTCGACCTTGGAGATCAGCATAACCCGATGAGCGAGCAGATAGTGCCTCAGCTTCTTCACAGCAAATATCAGAGCCAGGCATTGCTTTTCGATTGGGGAGTAGTTGTGTTCCGCCCCGACTAGAGTTCGACTGAGGTAGTAGAGGGCATTTTCTTTTCCCTCCTCGTTATTCTGCGCAAGGAGCGCACCGAGTGACTCGTCCAGCGCGGCAGTGTAGAGAATCAGCGGTTTATTTGGAATAGGAGCGGCCAGCACTGGAGGGTGCAACAAGTATTGTTTGATGCTTTCGAACGCTGCTTGACATTCGGCATCCCAGATAAAAGGAGCTCCTTTCTTCATGAGCTTTGAGAAGGGCCTACATCTCCCCGATAAATTTGAGATAAACCTCCGTATATAAGCAAGCTTGCCTTGAAAAGATCTTAGCTGCGTCAAAATCTTCGGAGGGGGCATCTCCATGATGGCCTTTATCTTTGATGGGTCAACTTCGATCCCTCAATGTCGGACTATGAAGCCCAGGAATTTTCCCGATGACACGCCAAAAGCGCACTTCAGAGGATTCATCTTCAGATCGTATTACCTCAGCCTGGTGAGAACGGTCCTGAGATCTTGGATATGATCGGCCTTGGTTTTAGTCTTAACGACCAGATCATCAACATAACATTCGACGACTTTATGGATCAGGTCATCAAAGATATTAGTCATCGCCCTTTGATATGTAGCACCTGCGTTCTTCAGTCCGAATGGCATTACCTTGTAGCAATATATTCCGATCGGGGTTCGAAATGCTGTGTGCTTCTCATCCTCAGGCGACATCTTGATCTGATTATATCCAGACGAGCCATCCATAAAGGTGAACAGTTCATAATTTGAGGTGTCATCGACCATCATTTCCATGACCGGTAGCGGGAAGTCGTCTTTAGGACATGCCTTATTGAGGTCCCTGAAATCGACACAAACTCGGATCTGTCCATTTTTCTTCTTCACTGGGACTATGCATGCGATCCAGTCTGCATATTTCTCTTCCCTGATGAAGCCGGCATCGATGAGTTTCTTGGTTTCCTCGATGACCTTTTCTTCCAACTCCCTTCTCATTCTTCGAGGAGCTTGTTTGACTGGCTTAGCATCAGGAGATATAGCCAACTTATGTACGGCCACTTCAGGGGAAAGGCCAAGCATTTCTTTGTATGTCCACGCGAAGCAGTCGACGAACTCATGCAGCAGGGCGATTGTCTGCTCTTTCATTTCCTCCGACAAGAGTGAGCTGATGTAGGTTGGCCTCGGATTATCGGGCATTCCTAAGTCAATCTCGGTTAGCTCATCAAAGGTTGCTTGTCCGCCATCTTCGAGCTCTTGAGGAGCTTCTTCTGGCTCGGCTATCTCGTCATCATCATTCGATCTTTCGCGGGCCTCACCAACATGGATCATGTAGCATGCTTTGGAATCAGGTTGAATGTAGCCTATGCCCCGTCTATCTGGAGTTCGTCCATCGATGAGTGCTCGGACCTGGGGCGGATACCATAGCCCTTCGTAAAACTTAGCTTCGGACTCCGTTTGATATAACCGGCATCCGCACTTCTTAAAGTATTCCCGCATCTCGGGTGCATAGTATCTGGGATTGAGGACGGCTCTTATGCCTCTCTCATAGGGAAGGCACGCGACAGAAAGATCGTCCGGGTGCACAACGGGGTTTGACCTGTAAAACAGGATGCCCTTCTATCCATTTTTCCTCCCGGGCACGTAGAGAGTTTTCAGCTGGTCCACGGTAGAGACTGACAATGTGTCGAGCTCTTTGCACATCCGTTCCGGCACCCTTGTGATGGCCAGGGACCCTTCAGTGACTTCGAAGGTCTCTCGTAGTTTCGCTTGCTGCATGGGGGTCCGATCTGCACCGCTGCTGCACGACAGGTCCTCTTCCTCTGACTCTTCAGTGTCGCTGCCAAGATGAGGGTGGACATTACTGCTAGATGGGGCTTCAGTGACAGATTCGTCTGTATCGCTACCGAAACGAGGGCGGGTTTTACGGAAGGAATCTATAGGGTGTTTTTCGTCACCCCATTGAGATGGGAATACGCGCACGCTTGTCAGGCGTACTACAGATTCCCCCTGCCTAGGGTAGGCCGGGGTTTAATGATTGTGGGGATCCGAATCTCCGGCAACCGCGGACTAAGCTGCCGTTAATTACCCATCGCCTTTGGGGCGAGAGAACCTCCGATTGACGGGTTAAACTGGTCATGCGAACTCAATGTGCGGTGTGCGTGTGTTTTGTTTGAAAAGGGGGTTTGGATATATCGGGAGCCACGCAGAGTTTTTACGGGGGTCCCGATACCCGGATAGCGGGCTGGGGGTCAAGGGGGCTAGCAGCCCCCTTGCGGGGTTCGGGGCAGCGCCCCAGCCCGAAAATTTTTCTGGAGGGGGAGAATGTTGCGGAGTATGTATATGTGTGAATTTGTATACATATGTATATGTATATGTATGTACATAAAAAGAGGGGGAAAAGGCATCCAAGGGATGCGTGGGGCCAGCGCCTTGAGCGCTGTGCGCTTAGGTGCTGTGCGCTCAGGCGCAAGCGTGCCACGTGTCGGCACGTGGGCGCTTTGCGCATGAGCCCTGCGCGCAGATGCGCAAGCGCGCGCGCGAAACGTGTCGGCACGTGGGCGCTTTGCGCAAGAGCGCTGCGCGCAGGTGCGCAAGCGCGCGCGCGCGCGCCACGTGTCGGCACGCGGGCGCTTTGCGCAATGCGCGTTGGAGCGCAAGCGCGCGCGCGCCACGTGTCGGCACGCGGGCGCTTTGCGCACTTGCGCAAGCGCGCGCGCCACGTGTCGGCACGCGGGCGCTTTGCGCACGTGCGCTGCGCGCTGGAGCGCAAGCGCACGCGCCACGTGTCGGCACGCGGGCGCTTTACGCACGTGCGCTGCGCGCCAGAGCGCAAACGCAAGCGCGCGCGCCACGTGTCGGCACGCGGGCGCTTTGCGCTCGCGCGCAGTGCGCTGGAGCGCAAATACGCCACGTGTCGGCACGTAGGTGGTTTGCGCTCGAGCGCTAGCGCGCCGGCGAGGATAAGAGGCTTTTAGCCTGAAAAAAGATTTCTCAAAAGAGAAATCAGAGAAGAGTCGGGCTCCTGAATGTGTTTTGGGTTTAATGGAAGTGGTTCTTCTTCTTCCTCCTGTTGCTTGCTGGATCTTGAAGATCAAGAGATGTGAAATCTCAAAATCTCTCCTTTTTAAGATCTGATGACAGATCCAAGTTTCCCTTTGTGGGTTTTGTGGTGAAAAACTAATTTGTTTTATAAAAAGAAGAGTAAAACTCTTGATTTAATTCAAGAGAAAGAAGAAGGTTTTGGAACCTTGAAGAAGAAGAATAGATCTCAGATCTGGAAACTTTTTTTTAGAGAGAGAAAAAGTTAGATATTTTCATTATCTTTTGCCTTTATAGACTATACACTTTGCATGCCCCTTGGGCTTCACAAAATGGCATTTTGCCTATCCCATGGCTCATGTGCCATTTCTTTTTGCACATAAGCCATGGGCTTTACAAAAATTTGGCTTTATGCCTATTTTTCTTACATTTATCCAAAAATAAAATAAAAGAAATACAACAAAATTATTTATTACAAAATTTTTATCTTGGCATGGGGGGAGGCCGGCCGCTTCATGTTCTGGCTCGACCCGGGCATGGGCCCACTGGATCTGGGCTTGGGCCCACTTGGCTTGGGGTTGACTTTGATTTTGACTTGGTCAACCGGGGTGTAAATTTTTACCCCAACACATGCGAGCATAACTGTCCCCTGTATGTCACTGGGTACTGCCATGACATCAAGATAGGAAAATCTTAGTTGACAACGGGTCCTTTGTCAACCTCCTAAATGTGAGGGTGCTAAAAGAAATCTGCATGAGCGTTCAGCACCTCTCCCGGGATAAAATCACCATCTCCATTTTCGACTCCCAGTCATCACGGATGCTCAGGTCTATAATACTGACGTTACGCTTTGGGATGCTCATCACTGACATTAAATTTCATGTCATTGACGCCAAGACCTGCAACAACGCTTTGCTCGGCAGGCCTTAGTTACACGAGTACAACATCATCCCTTCTACACAACATCAGTGTATGAAGTATTTCAAAGATGGTCTCGAGTATACCATGACAGGGGAACTAAACCCATTCTTCGTGAATGAAATCCGAAAGTATGAAGATGCAAAGTATTTCCTACCAGACTTTGAAGACACGGAAAGATGCCATAAACCGAAGAATAATTCGGGAGCGATACCGAAAAGGAAGAAGAGATGGTCTATTCGGGGCCGCCCCAATGCAACAGGACGGGACCATCTATCCCTATTCTGGTCTTTGACAGTGACTCTGAAGACGAAGTCAACGCGGTGTTTTCGGTCCGTCCATCAATGCAGGCCTTCACTGGAGATGATCAGAGTTTGCAAATCACCATGGTTCCACGGCAGCACTACAGAAAGCTTGATGCGTTTGAAACATATAGTGTGCAAGAGCTGTAGATATTCTACGTCCCTCCCAGGCAAAGAGGTGAAAAGGTGATCATATTCTATCAATCTACGGAGACTATAGTCGAAAGAGAAGTCTGGCATAATGACGATGTTGCGCTCGACAGGCTCAAACCCATCCGTCTGCCCACATTCTACGCAGAAGGATTAAAAAGGTTATTGAGATGCCAAGGCGTACCCTTTAAGAAAACCGCGCGACATGCCCAATTCTACAATAGGATCTGGAACGTCCCCGGAACTCAGCGAAAATTGCCCAACGGAAAAATGGAAACGATCAGGCTTGGATATGTCCAGTCAAAGAAACGTGAGCAGTTCCATTGCTGCCATATCATAAAGGACCTTAATAAAGAAGAGGATGCTCTTTTAAAAGACGCTGACGCTGAACCAGAACGAGGTCCTTCCATAAAAATACCGAGTCCGTCGTTTGAAGAACAGATGGACAAGCTAGTGAGGGAAGCAAGTCAAAAGGTTCGGAACGACCACAGCCGCGAAATGGTCATTTACGAAAAAGCCAAGACGCGACGCCTTCTTCAGCAGGCTACGGAGGATGATAATGCCCTTCACCATCAGCCCCTCATGTATTCCCAAGATAAGAAAAAGGCCCGACGCAGAGGCAAAAATAGATTGAAGAATGAAAAAAAGTTTAGCAACGGCAAAATGGATCCAAAAGGCTACGCGATCGAGAAAGGGTCAGCCGGAATCCCTCTCTCATGAAAAATATGGGTCGAGCATATTTTTTCCCTCGAGATAAGACGAGGAGAATCTTTGACCTTGTCATGAAATATTAGATGATGACACTCCCGGAGTCTCGGCACCCCGATCAAGCAAACGAGGTTCATCACCCGGATTATTGCTCCTATCACCGAGCGATAAGACATCCTCTTGAAGACTGCTTCACCTTCAAAAACTGGGTCGAAAACCAATATCAACTCGGCAGGTTTGCTCTATCCAACAGTTGAAGGGTAGCTCCATCATAAAAGCATGTACCAAAAGCAGCATATATAGCAAAGGTAGAACCAGATCAACATCGGTCTTGGAAACAATCTTGTACCTGTCACGTGATAAAGCCGTCGGAAGAAGGAGTGCACGAGAATATGGATGACCTATCCCGGTGCTTCGAAAACAAGGATGAAGAGGAGTTGATCTCAGAATTTCTACCGGCGCCAAAAGAGTTGGAAGATGGAATACATACTACTACAGATAACCTAAGGAAAATCGACTTGGGAACGACAAACGACCCGCGGCCTACGTTCGTCAGTGAGCTGCTATCTAAAGAACAGGTGGCTACGCTAAAAGACGTGCTCATGCAGTATAAAGACTGCTTCGCATGGAACTATTCCGAGATGCCGGGGCTAGATCGAGAAATAGCTGTGCATAAATTGGCGATATCTCCGGACGTCAAGCCAGTCAAACAAGCACCAAGAAGAATGCGTCTCGAACTTGAGATGGGTATCAACGCCGAAGTCAAAAAGCTAATCGACTCCGGCTTCATCCAAAAAGTTCAATACCCCTACTGGATCACTAACATTGTCATGGTAATGAAGAAAATTGGGACGGTGCGCATCTGCGTGGACTTTCGAGACCTCAACAAAGCCTGTCCGAAGGATGATTTCCCCGTACCGGTTACCGAGCTGATGATAGACAACACGTCCACTCACGAAGTCTTCTCCTTCATGGACGGCTCATCAGGGTACAATCAAATTAAGATGTATCCCGAAGACCAGAAGCATACCGCTTTCCGGACTCCTCTGGGCATTTTCTGCTACAAAGTGATGCCTTTCGGTCTGAACAATGCTGGTGCTACCTACAAGAGAGCCATGACGAAGATTTTCGATGACCTCATCCATGAAATCGTCGAATGCTATATAGATGACTTCGTAGTGAAAAGCAAATCGTACGAGGAACACTGGGAGCATTTGAAAATAGTGATCCAATGTCTTTGTAAGTATAACCTGAAGATGAACCCTCTGAAATGCACATTTGGGGTTTCCTCAGGCAAATTTCTAGGGTTCATCATACGACACCGGGGTATCAAAATAGATCCATTGAAGATCAAGGCGATTATGGAAATCCCCATTCCAAGAACTTTAAAACAATTGCGGTCTCTACAAGAGAAGCTCGTGTATATCCGGCGGTTCATACCCAACCTATCTGGAAATTGCCGTCCCTACGGTCACCTGATGAAGAAGGGAACCACATTCATTTGGGATCATAAATGCCAAAGCGCACTGGATGAAATCAAGCAATACCTGCAAAATCTGCCGGTACTGACCGCTCCAGTCAAGGGAAAGCCCCTCATCCTATACACAACAGCCCTTGAAGGTTCTTTGGGGGTGCTATGGGCACAAGAGAACGACCAGGGGAAGGAGAGAGCTCTCTATTATTTGAGTCGAGTTTTCCTGGGAACAGAAAACAACTACTCCCCTATCGAAAAACACTGCCTGGCGTTAATCTTCGCTATAACGAAGCTTCAACATTATGCTTTGGCGCATGAGGTCCATCTCATATCAAAAGTGGATCCTCTTAAATATTTGATGTCAAGAGCTAAACTAATGGGACGACTCGCTAAATGGGCCCTACTCTTAATGGAATTCTCGATAACATACCGACCTCTCAAGGTAGTGAAAGGCCAGGCCATCACCGACTTCCTTGCTGAGCATCTGATACTTGCCGATTCACCCCTAAATTGTGAATTGCCAGATAAGCACACGTTTGACACAATCGACAAAGAGAGAGAAGGGAGTGATACCCGATGGGAACTCTACTTTGATGGGACATCTTCCATGAAGAAGCGAAAGCACACCTCCCCCATAATCAAATTTGGGGTAGGCCTTATCTTCGTGACTCCACAAGGAGGGATATTGTGCTTTGCCTTTTCCTTAACGGAGACAAGAACAAACAATGAAGTGGAATATGAGGCTTTGATAGCAGGTCTTGAGATTGCTGTTGACATTGGAATCGAAAATCTCCTCATATACGGAGACTCCCAGCTGGTCGTTAGTCAAGTAAACGGCGACTATCAAACGTGCAAACCAGAGTTGGTAAAGTACGGTGAGAGAGTCCGACAGTTACTAACTCAAATCCCCTCCTACGCCTTACAAAGCATACAACGTACAGAAAATAGCAAAGCGGACGCGTTAGCCAAACTCGCTAAAGAACCGGCTGACGAAAACCTCGATAACGTAAGGATCATAGTACAAAGCCGTCGGGTTCTTGCACCAGCAGAAACTGGAAGGAAGGAAACGACCAAGCAAATAGCCCTACAAATAGTGGACCAAGAAAAAGCTAAGGAATGGAGAGAAGTCTTTATAGACTACTTCAAATCCTGTCGAACACCTGAAGATGCATCCTCAAGACATCAGCTCATGAAACGAGCTCTGTCTTTCGCCTTCGTCAATGATACTCTGTATAAGAGATCACTCGATTCTCTGTGGCTGAGATGCCTAGGACCGGAAGAAGCAAGGAGAGTCATCCAAGAAACTCACGACGAACTCTGCGGTTCTCATCAAGCTGGGCTAAAGAAGAAGCTGAAGATCAAAAGAATGGGCTACTATTGGCCCACGATGATTCAGGACTGCCTTGAATACGCGAAGCAGTGCCACTCGCGCCAAATTCATGGGGACTTCATCCACCAGCATCCAAACCCGCTACACCCAACAGTGGCTAGCTGGCCGTTTGAAATGTGAGGAACCGATATAATTGGGACCATCGAACCAGCATCATCCAAAGGACATCGGTTCATATTGGCGACAACTGACTATTTCTCTAAGTGGGCAGAAGCAGTACCGCTAAGAGAAGTGAAGATGGAGAATATTCTCCATTTCTTCAAGACACACGTCATCTATCGGTTCGGCACTTCACGACGGATTATCTCTGATAACGGGCCGGCCTACAGAAGTCACAAAATCAGCTACTTCACACAGCAACATAATATAGACTGGAGATACTCTTCGGTCTATAATCTCCGAGAAAACGGTCTAGCTGAGGTTCAACAAGACCTTGACAAAGATCATCAAGAAGACGGTGTCCAGAAACAAAAAGGACTGGCACGAAAGACTACATGAAGCTCTCTGGGCTTATCGAACCACGTTCAAAACGGCCACAAATACAACGCCATTCACGTTGATATCCGGTACAGAAGCGGTACTCCCCCTCGAGATAGAGCTACCCTCTCTACGAGTGGCGGTTCATTATGAGCTAACAGACGAAGAGAATGCTCATCTCCGGCTTGAAGAGCTAGATGCCCTCGATGAAACTCGTCTCATGGCGCAGCAAAATTTGGAGGCTTACAAAGCAAAGATGACATGCTCATACGAAAGATTGACTAGGCCGAGAACATTCCGCCAAGGTGAACTTGTGCTAGTTGTCAAAAGACTTATGATCCCCAATCGTGCCAAACGGGGCAAGTTCGAGCCAAACTATGAGGGCCCGTACATCATAAACAAAGTCTGCCAAGGTAGGGCTTACTTGCTCATAGATATGCATGGCGAAAGACCCTTTCGGCCAATAAACGGCCGATTCATGAAGAAGTACTATGCCTGACGAGTCACGACTCAGGTCAATGATAGATGACGACGCCTATGTCTGCTCACTATCTTCTTGAGTCAAGACTCTAAAAGTAGTATCCAACGATACCCCGTCCCAAACACGGAAAACAACGGACCGAAACGTCCCTAAACTAGCGATGGACCGCAATGTCCTGAAACTAACTACGGACCAAAACGTCTTTAAACTACTACGAACCGCAGCATCCTTAGGCTAACGCGGCAAACAAAAAATGGTACGTCCATAAGTGAAATGGGCACGGATGAAAACCCGAAAGAGCTCCGTGAGTAAAAACACTAGGGCTACCGACGAGTTTGTGAAAACCCGAAAGGGCGCAGACTCGTAAAAAATTCATGCACACCTGCAAGGTCCTCTCGACCTTGTAATGAGAAAATACCTGCGTGAGATCCTTACGAATCATAAGGGAGCAACACACTTAGGGATCCCCACGATTCCTAAGGAGAAATTACACTTACGAGATCCTCATGACTCGTAAGGAGAATTCCCTTATGAGACCCTCACGGCTCATAGGATTCAAAAACCTTAAGCTACAGGGATCTGAATTTGTTCTTAAGCTATCACATTCCCCAGATTGCCCTACAAGCGGTTCAATATTGACCCTTGTATACAATCCACGAGCACAAATAAACGTTCCCTCACCAAGTTCCACCAATGGTGCGAAATGTCCTCATGTGGTGAACGACACTTGTAAGTCCTCTCGACTTATAAGGATAAAACACTCTTGTAAGATCCTTACGACTTATAAGAGAACACGCACTTAAGAATCCTCACGATTCCTAAGGAGAAAACACACCTACGAGATCCTCATGATTCGTAGGGAGAAATACCTTTATGAGACTCTTACGGCTCACGAAGTTAAAAGCCTTAGTCGTCAAGTCCCTAACCCTGTCTATTAAGCCACCTTTGTTCAAATCGACAAAGGCAAATGATGATTCACTCCTGGCAATATCCCAGTTGTAGCGATATTGATGCCTAAATCGGTAAAAAATTCTAAGTCCTTTCGCGGCAAGTGATGCTAAGATTGGTATCAGATCTCAAGTTCCAAATTCGCAATAAAAATCAGCGAGTAAAATATATGCATATAAAAATAGACGAAATGTTTGGGCAACCCGCAATAAAAAGTAACGAGTAAAAAGAAAAATAGCCGAAATGATTGGGCACCCCGAAAAATAGCCGAAATGATTGGGCAATCGCAACTTTCGTGATATAAAAAGCCGAAATGATAGAGCATCGCGGAAAGAAATAAAAAATGAAAGAATGAAACTTTTGCCCTACAGGCGAGTCCATACCAACCCCCGTATACAATCCATGAACATAAATGAAAAGGGAACCACATTTCCCAACAGATTCCGTCAAAGGGAGAATCGGATCTCGACGGCAACATCTGCATCCCAGAAGATCAACGCGGCGTTCCTTCTCGACACCGCAGAAAGCGGAGCAAGTTAGCCCTGACACTGCAGAAAGCAGAGCAAGTCAACCCCGACACCGCAGAAAGCGGAGCAAATCAACCCCGACACCGCAGAAAGCGGAGCAAGTCAACCCCGACACCGCAGAAAGCGGAGCAAGTCAAACCCAACACCGCAAGTCAACCCCGACACCGCAGAAAGCGGAGCTAGTCAACCCCGACACCGCAGAAAGCGGAACAAGTCAACCCTGACACCGCAGAAAGCGGAGCAAGTCAAACCCGACACCGCAGAAAGCGGAGCAAGTCAACCCCGACACCGCAGAAAGCGGAGAAAGTCAACCCCGACACCGCAGAAAGCGGAGCAAGTCAACCCCAACATCGCAGAAAGCGGAGCAAGTCAACCCGACACCGTAGAAAGCGGAGCAAGTCAACCCTAACACCGCAGAAAGAGGAGCAAGTCAACCCTGACACCGCAAAAAGCGGAGTAACTCAACTCAGACACCGTAGAAAGCGGAGCAAGTCAACCCCGACACCGCAGAAAGCGGAGCAAGTCAACCCTGACACTGCAGAAAGCAGAGTAAGTCAACCCTGACACCGCAGAAAGTAGAAACAAGTCAACCAATGATCCCTCGATTCGTCTCGACTCATAGGGGAAAGCCTTAGGAAATGGGGATAAGGACCTGTTTCCTAAGAACTGGGGCCCTACAAGTCTGTCCAAGATGGGCCATTGCATACTATTCGCGGGCCACACTCTCCAAAGTCGAATCTTGACAAGGAGCGAAACAACCATTTACGAGTCCTCTCGACTTGTAAAGGGAAAAAATTCTCTTGTTAGATCTTTACGACTCTCGAGAGAAAATATACACTTAGGAACCCTCACGATTCCTAAGGAGAAAATACACCTGCGGGATCCTCTCGACTCATAGGGAGAAAAGTCTTTGTGAGACCCTCACGGCTCATAAAGTTGAAAAGTCTTAGGAAGTAGACCTGAACCTGTTTCCTGAGCTATCGCTGCCCTACAAGAAGATCAAAATAAACTACATATAGGCCACATTCACCAGAGTTACATGCAAACATGATATAAAAAAATATATATGTCTTTTATTCATGAGTTCAAAATGAATACAAGATACATGTCATAAAAAGAATCAGAATGGATACAAAATATTCTTTCATTCAGGAGTGAATACAAGAAAAGGAGAATATACAAAAAATCTTTAAGCAGGCGGATGGTGTAATAAGTTCGTCAGTTCATCCTTCTTCCGCTGGGCCTCGGCTACAAGTTTTGTTATTGCCACGAGACGGGCCTCCGCCTGAGACTGTTGAGCCTGATACGAGGCGAGCCGACCCTCAAGCTCCTTTTCATCAACTTTATGAGTTTCAACCATCTCGCGGGTAAAGATAACAGCTTTATCAATAGCTACCACCTCCGTGATGGCTTCTTGAAGCACCCGCCAAAGTTCGTACACACGGGTGGTCTTAGCAGTGAGTTGAGCTTGAAGTTCCCCCAAAGCATTTGAAGCTAGCTCTCTCTTCAAAAATTTCCGGTTGAGCCTCTTTTCGTAAGATTGAAGATTAGCGGCGCACCGCTCAATCCACCCTCGCAAGCTCACCTTGGTAGTTAAGAGCTCGGAAGGAAGGCATATACACTCGATATTATGTAAGCAAGCCTCCATCCTGAGACAATACTCAACCCAAACTTGAACCAATGCCTCATCATGATAAGTAGCAAGGAAGGGCAAAGAAGTATTGGCTTCGGCAGCAAATTCTTCGGCCGTAACAGAACTTCCAGCATGAAGATCTTCAATAAGGGCCGACAAGAAGTGAATGCTTTGTCTCGCCATTCTTTCAGACGCACGTCGGGCATATGGTCCCGGTGGCATAGAGTTTCGGGATTCTAACGGAACCAGAGCTGGCAAAGCCGTCAAAGTTTATGACCAGTCAGCAAGACTAGCAAACATGGAATAAACAAAATAATACTAAGGGTAGAGTTTTACTTACCCACAGCCATGCAAGGGGGGTTTGAAAGATCCCTAGGCCCATCAAGGATCTCCACTTCATCATCAGCTTTCAGAACTGCAGAGGACATGTTAGCATCATCGTAAAAAAGGTGATAATAAAGCAAAAGGGTCAAAGAACACAGACCTTGCCCGGAAGAAAGGACGATGCTTTGCGGGGATATCGCCCGTACGGCAGCTATGTTAAGTAAGCGCTGGAAGGACTTCCTGGGAGATAGGACCACAATAGAAGCCGCCAATTCCCGTAGTTCTGAAAGGAAGGAAGGTTCAGATAATGGAAAGACTATTAAAACAAAGTATAAGAAGACTACCTTCGATGCTCTTCCCGCCTTGCACCGGAGGGATAGCAGCTTCGGCAGCCTCCTCCATGCCCTCAGGAACATCACTGGAGACATTTGCTGGTGTGACAGCTTCTAATTGAGGGGCAACAGCCGCCACTTCAGGATCCAATGAAGGGACGGCGGTCTCAACTACCCTTTCCACAATCTCCAAGCCGTCACCAGAAAGATCCATTAGATCTACGGCCGATAAGGGCACCTCTTCTGGAAGAACAAACACCGGAGGAACGGAGGCTACCAGTGGAAGCTCCACAGCAGGAATAGGAGCTATAACGATCTCCTCACTACCTACCAATGCCTCATCGGAGACATTTATAGTATCCACAGTCCGGTCGCGACTTGGGCTCAAATCCTCTGTCGTTGCTGAAGTCCCTGCAAAGTTTTCACAAAGATGAGAAGATATAAAAGCAATACAAATTATTTGCCAAAAGAAAAATTATGGAAAGCACATGTACCAATGCGCCAAGCTGCTTCTAGTATGTCTTTTTCAATCCGTCGTTCCTTCCTGAGGAAGTGTGCTCGCCGGGCTTCGAAATCAGATTGATGGCCACCGGTCTTCAATGCCAGCTCATCTTCGGAAGTTGCTGAGATAGGCTGCTTGAGGGCTATCTCGTCTTCTTGTCGCAAAGGACCCATATGTACTCTCCGTAGCAATGGAGGATCTTCGTAGAAGACAACCGGGGATAAAGCCTTTTCGGGATGTGTACATTCTCGGTCTCATCCTGTGAACGCCTTAAAGCTTCAGCCAATTGCGTAGCTTCCTCAGCAGACGAGCCAGGGTAAATGAGACCATCATCCGGCTCTTGCTTCGATAGTGGTTCGTCTTGAACAATAGGCTCGGATTCCAGCAGAAGGTCAAGCAAGCCAGCAACCGTTTTCTTCCTCTTTTTCGAGCTGGAGCTAACACTAGAAGAGGATCACTTCCTTCCCCTCGGCGCTTTGGTGCAACGCTGCCAAACCTCGCCTTCAATACCCTCTTTTGGAGATACTACCGGTGATGACACCGCTATTGATGATGCCGCAACTGATGAAACTACTGCTGGCGCCTTATCGGAAGCCTTTGCCTGGGCTTTAGTACGCATTGGCATACTAACTGTGGGAGGAGTCGATTCCGCATCCGCCGCCTCAGAGATAAGTAAGGCACTGTTTCCCCTCAATGGAGGGCAAACCAATATCCGCGGTCACGATGGAACGCCCGTGGCTTGGGTCGGGATGGAAGCTCTATATCTGAAGAGTATCCACTTCTCCTCGGTGATGATGGGACCAACTCGATGACGGTACCAACCCGTGAAGGACCCTACACACCTTGGAATATAGTCGGCCTCGAGGATCACGAAATGAGAGCCGGTGTTTAGCCGCATGAAGTGATGGATGATGTCACGAACAACTCCCAGAGATGAGCTGGGCTCCACCAAAAATGCCTCGAAGGGAACACCCTGGTTATAACCCAATTGCCGAGCAAAACGGTGTGGATTATACCGCATGAAAAGAGTCGTATCATTTCGACGGAACACCAAATAACCCGGCCTAATTGAATACAAGTGCATAATTTCCTTAGGCTTTAAGGATGGTGCTCCCCCTTTCGATAAATCGAATAGCTGTTGAACAGGTCCCGAAGGAGCAGAGAGGACTCGGTCATTGAATACCATCTTCGTTAGCATACGGGTTAAGCAACACACGAAGGGCCCCTAGCTGAGTTGGATCAGGAACATAAGCATCCACAAACCTCATGAGCCGCGGGAAGGTGTAAGCGTCATAGAAATCTGGCCTCCGATGCGCTACGAACGCCCCCATTACATGCATCTCGATCCACGATGTAAAGTAGTGGAGGGAGAAACTCACAACATCTACACCCGGGGTCGAAGTATTGGCCGCAGCGCTCAGCCCATGGTATATGTGTGATAGCCCCACGATGCCTACGGCCAGTCATGCCCCTTCAACCACACGATAAGCAGGATAAATGACCGAAGCTCTCATGAAGTGACGGTGCGTTGGAATGGCGAACCAGCTGAGCCAAAGGATGACAAAGCCGACAAAGAAGGTCTCTTCGTCCATGCCGGGAGCCATGATCGAATCGAAGGACACGACCGAAAAGATCGGGATATAAAATTGCGGTAAATCTTCTTCTTTGGCCGGCAGTTTGTCTAGCCCAAACCCAAAAGGGTCGTTGATACTCGCAAACTTTGAAGCCGTCTTGGACAAAGCATCTTCGTGGATAAAGCAGGAAATGAAGCTCTCAAAAGTGACGTCGTGCCCTTCCGACGCTGCAAACAGTTTCTCAAAAATAACCAAAACCTTGATTAAGCTAGGGTGCTTATGGCGGACGGCGTTTTCAGTCATCAAGCCGTCAAGCGAAGCCGGCATCATCTCAAACACATACTCATCGGGAGGCAGCAACTCTTCGTAATGCTCTCCCCTGATTGATAGTCCGGAAACCTCGCGAAACTCTTCCAATGAAATATAGACCTCGCGATCCCCTAGCAAGAAGGTGTTGGTGGGAAGATTCCACTGGTTCACAAAAGCCTTAACCCACTAAACATGAGGAGACTGATAATGAAAGAGGGACGCATACACCGCCTGATAGAGCCCGACCTTTTGCAATCACGCACGATGAGCGGACAGAACATATCAAGCCTAGGGAAGGTAGCCCATTGGGTGGCGAGGGGTAAGCCCTATCTTATAAATTTTTCCCCAGGGTTGGGCTTCACCCTGACAAATGCGACGCCCCAAAATGTCTATGGCCGGCAAAGGCTAGTTAGGTATCCCAGTTGTCGACGGCTCAAGACGGCCTATAAGAGTCCAATCAGCCGCCTCCACCGCAAAAGCAGTCTGCGGACGCACCATTGTCAAAATTGGGCAAAAAGGCTCTGTTGGCACTTCGCAAATAAAGCTGCGGCGGCCCCGGATGATATGTCCATTCCAAGTTCCCCACAAGTGCAAACTGGTACAGTCCCTGTCATGGGCCCTGATCATCGCCATTGCTTCTTCGTCCGACGGCGATTGTGGAAAAGTAGCGTCAAAGCGAGTAAAAGGAAAGTAAGGAAGAGAAGCCATTGTTCCTGAAATAAAGGAAGGAAAAACTATTAATGCGACTTATACGTGTTTATACCTGTGTGTGTGTGTGTGTGTGTGTGTAAATAGCAGAAGAAAACGACAAGAAGTTTATTCTATAGGACCATTGATTGCAGAAATAATGGACTCCATAAAATCAGTTTGACGGCTCGCCAATCGCGAGGCAGGGTAATCATTATGAGAATAAAAAAAGATTCTCAATAAATGCACATTAGAGTTCAAACGATTTGGGATATCCTCACAAAAGAATACTCATTACAAACTCTGTCAAATGGGTAAAAATAAAGGAAAAATCCCTTGAAAAGATTTTCAAGAACACAGGGGAATCAAATTCCCGAAGGGCCCTCTTGATCTTCAGAGCGAAGCTCTTCGCTGAGGAATTAAATTCTTTTTATACAATTGAACTAAATTCCAGAAACCCCATAAAGAGGAAATGAAAAATCAAATGCCATAAAGGTCAGAGGAGGAAGGCCCAAAGCATGGAGAGTTATTACTCAAAAATCATATCTTTGCATCTCTAAGAGATGGGTTTTAGAGGAGAGCAAAGCTCTCATAATGGATTTAAAATCCAGAAGTTTTCTTTAAAGAAAAGGGTCTCTCTAAATGTTCAAGGTCTTTACCTAAAAGGGTTTCTTTTTCCAAAAGAGTTTAACTCTAGAATTGCAGTGGCAGAGAACTAAACTCTGAAGAGGAGAATTAAATTCTCAAAGAAAATAAAGAAAGAAGAATATGAAAGAACGGTGTCTGCCTAAAGACCAAACCCTTGTATTTATAAGACATGACAAGGGCGGTTCACCTCCCCGTTCCTCTAGGTAATCCAACGGCTGTAAAGGTGACAGCGTTGCACTCACGTGCAAGCCATGTGAGAACAATGCTGTGGGGGCATTTTTTCCCTTTGGAAAAATAAATAATAAATAAAAAAAGCAATGGGAAAATTCCCTAAAGAGAGAATCACGTTCCCACACGTGATACGCCTTGGAGCCAAAATTACAAGAATTACACTTAACAAATGGGACTGAAGTTGGGCCTCACGTGCCATACGTGAGCACCTATATACGAAGTATATAGGCACCTTTATAAAACAAATAGCAGACCAGAAGGCGCATCACATGCCAACACGTGATGCTCTTTTCTGGGACTGCTGCATATAGGCAAACCGGACTAGTGCCACTGGGTCACGTGCTACACGTGAGGATTCCTAATATCTTCTGACCCAATAGAATTAAATTCTATATAAAAGGGATCAGAACCCTATTTTGAAATATTTTCCCCAATTTTTCTAAACAAGAAAGATTGTGCTTGGTAAATCAGAGCACCGTTGGATCAAAGATACAGAATAAGCTCTGTATGGGAAAGTATTTTCCCAATCTTGTTAAAAACAAGAAAAATGTCCTCTGTAAAACAGAAGTCCTTGGATCAAAGATCCAACGGTGGATAAATTCACCAAATCAATTAAAAAATCTCTCAATAAGAGATTTTCTTAACTGAATCAACAAATCAACCTCCCATATATAAAGGATCCAAGACTTTAAGTCTTGCACAGAAGAACCCCCCCACCCATAAACTGCAAGTTCAAAAGAAAAGAAGAAACCCTAGGAAAGAAGGAACAAAACACAGAGAACATCTTACTTCTTCTTCGTCTCCACAAGAGTTTAACTTTTCCAAAGAACTTAGTCTTTCTTTTGGTAAAAGATCTGTAGAATCAGATTTCCCCGCAAATTGAGAATTTAATTCTCATCAGGGAGATTCTGCCATGCAGATCTAATAACTAGGGTAAGATCAAAGTTCTGAGAATTTAATTCTCCCAAAAGGCATATAGGAATTTAATTCTTCTGATAAAACTAGGGTCTAACCCTTCACATAAGAACTTAGTTCTCCCTTCTGGTGAAAGATCTGCAGAAGCAGATCTCCCCACAAGTTGAGAATTTAATTCTCATCGGGGAGACTCTGCCATGCGGATCCAAAACCTAAAGGAAGAACTAAGTCCAAGGAATTAAATCCTTATATATATATATATATATATGAAATTTGAGATTTTTAAGACTTAGAGAAAGAATTCCATGCATATTGATGGTCACGTGTTCACACGTGACCACCTGTGATGAACTCAAAAGAAAGATTGAAATAGATCACGTGTTCACACGTGACCCCTTTCGCTGATAGAGCTTTCCACTTTTTAAAAGAAAAGGGAATAAACCTAAGGAAACAATGTCTGACTCTGAGGCGCCCTCACGTTCTCACACGTGATCGACATATGGATAAAGTGTTTAACACTTATATAAAGATGGGGAAAAAAATCAAGCGAACAGCACCATCTTTAAAAGCATCACGTGGGACACGTGCGCGCTCTCAAATTCCAGTGTTTAACACTGCATCAGAGCATCACGTGGGAGCACGTGAGCACTAAAGGTACATTAGTGTTTAACATTATAAGGAACCAACTCCAATCTCAAATCAGTTAAGTTCCTCCTGAGATTAAATCTCCAAACAAACTAAGCCTCTATGCTCAGAACCGATAACTCCTTGATTTGGAAACTGGTTCAAGGGTATATCTCTCCACACCTCTGATACATGTTGTTGTAATTCTTCAACGTCTTCAGAGAGGTGGAGGGTCCCAATAACCAATAACTCTTGGACCGTAACGTCCCTAAACTAAACTCCATGGACTATGATGTCCTTAAACTTATGGACCGTAACGTCCCTAAACTAAACTCTATGGACTATGATGTCCTTAAACCCAATGGACCACAACATCCCTAAACTAAGCTCTATGGACTATGATGTCCTTAAACAGAGACTATGATGTCCTTAAATTTATGGACCGTAATGTCCCTAAACTAAAACGATGGAGCCTAAATGCTCTTTCGCTGGATCAAAAATGATCCTGAACCCTCGTTAAGTAAATCTTAGTCTAAAATTAGGCTAACGTATCCTTACCAAACATTTAGGCTGATCTTAATCTCAAACGAGTTTAACGATCCTTAAATCAACCAAACCCAAATCTAAGAAAATACGGATTTGGACTAATCCCCGCCCTACGGGCGACAACATAAATTAGTCTCCGTATACTATCCACGGGCAACCAAAAATAAAATAAACACACACGACACGAAGTGAACATCTGGAGCAGGAAAAAGTGGTTATCGCTACGCGGTAACGTAATTAACTGCAGGAGCTTGCGCCTGCAAAGAAGAGCGTCCCCACAACCAAAAACCCCTCGCAAACAAAAGGGATCTGACGAGGTCTGCTACAACGGCCGCATCTGTCCAAACCTCCTATACACGGTGCCATAAATCAACTTGGTATTTTCGGAGAGGTGGACGGATAAAACTAATTAGCATCTTCCCCGTCCCCCAAAATTCAGGCCAGACGTCCTAACGTCCTGATTGCGTCTTTCAGCGGTAAACAGGCATGACTTATCACGTTACTGGGGTCTGACGATTCCGCCCCTAGACTTGTATGCGATATATTAGACGAAGAGACCGGACTGTACGGTAAGTGTTACTTATAAGCTTCATGGAGAGTATGGACAAGCTTTCTTGTGGATCTTCTAATCGCTCAATACCTGGATAGTCGTTACGTCCAGTTAGTACCGGTGATGGATTATGGGTGACTGATGTGATCATCACCTACTGTTGGCGTATTGACGGGTCTTTAGAGTCCAACACAGAAGTTTCCTGGTTCAGGCGAAATGAAATAGGGCACATATGTGATATGTGCGGGAGGGGCCTAATTAAATACGAGTATGTGATACCGTATTATAATTTGGCAGTTATCTGTTATCGGTCAAGTTATATGTGATATAACCCGATTATCGAATCAAGTGTTGATTTGATAATGTGATATACAGATAAATGATATTAGTCGGTTATATATGATATAACCGGATTATTAAATCAAGTGTTGATTTAATAATATGATATATATTATATTTGATATAATTATATCTTAACTAATATTATTGCTCACTAATTATTTGCTTATTTTAATATATATATATATATATATATATATATATATATATATTTGATATGTGTGTGTGTGTGTATTTGATATATATATATATATGTGTGTGTGTGTGTGTGTATTTGATATATGTGTATATATATATATATATTATGTAGCATGGTTGCTTTTCTTGTTTTTTGGAAAATAGAAAATGAGGAGGAAAATGAAGAGGGACGGGGAAGCATGGCTTTATCTAATATTTTATTTCTCTTGACTTACTATTGAAGCATAGCTCTATATTTTAATGTGTGGATATTGGATGCTTTAATGAGTAAGGGTTTTTAGAAGAGCCATTCTTCTCTCATTCCAACCCTTAGAGTTTTTCTTCACTTGAGCTCTCTAGCTCTCTTCTTCATATTTCAAGTCCCAACCCCTCACATGAGATGTGAACCATGGGGCTTGAACAACATCCAGTGAGCTAAACAAAACCCCTATTTCACCATCCTACACTTGATTAGCGATCAAGTGTAGCGTGTTTCCTTTTCTAAAAAGTTTAGTGAAGAGATAGCTTGGATTGCGGAGCTTCAGGTGGATCATCTTCGGCACGAAGGTCACGGAGCAAACTTGATCCAACTTGAAGTGGAGCCTAATGGAGTCACGTGGACTACAAGCCAAAGTTTTAGAAGACAAGGACACGGTCATCAATGGTTGTAGCCTCATTCCCTTCTTATAGTTTTATCATATCATCATAGTAAACCCTAATATTCAAGTTAAGATCTTGTTAAGTGTTCATTAGCACCACGAATTTTTGAAAATTGCATGTGTGATGCCTGTTTTAACCCCCGTCACGATGCGAGTAAACACTTTTATCCCGTACACGTATTTAATCGGATCCGTGCACGTACCAACGTTTGGCTTCTACATTTATCGTCTGAACCGGGAAAACCCTTTGTGTGGGACTCTAAAGACTCGATAATATGCTGGCAGAAAGTTTAACCACAAGCGTGTCAGCGGCACTAGCTGTACGTAACGGCTACCTAGGTACTTGCCGAAAGGAGGGGCGACAATCAAGTACGACCTTATCCTACCGAGCCTGAATGTGAAAATCTCCATACAGTCCGGTCTCTTCATCTAAGAGTATCGTATATCGGGTCTAGGGGTGGATAACGCCAGACTCCTACTAACCTGATAAGTCGTGTCTAAGTCAAGCTCATCACCAACAGAGATACTACTGATCAACTATCAGTTAATCTCATCCACCATGGCCATGGATTTCAAGTGATAGCCAACTGAATATAGCGCGACATAGACTGCTAATACCAGGAGAGACGAATCCCTGACAATCGACCATTGCCTCCATGTGGCTCGGGATTGCACCCAACTAAAACCTGTTTACATGACTCTTTTGAGCCGTGGTAGGGTAGTAATCAAAGTACAGTGGGAACTCACATGAGACAAATGACGATCTCAGGTCAAAAGACTAACCTGTACGCATGCCACCTGTGAGCTTCCATTTGACGATAGATATAATACCATCTAGAAGTTCTTAGTGAGTCCGTCCATTGTACCCACCTCTAGTGAGAACCTGTATACTATCTTAGGTGACACAACACCAATGGCTTGTGAGACTGGACACCTCCCCTCGTTAGGGTCTAGGAACGTATACACTAGTCTACTCCGGAATATCGATGCCCAGTCTCGATACTCCCATGATTGGGGACATTAAGGATGTGCTTATGGACAACCCAGCTCCCATGTATATGATCGCCATTATAATACTCGAAGTTAAGTAAGAATCCTATGGGATTCATCAATGATGAAGACAAACCAGATAGCATACTATAATTTCGAGTAAGACTGTTCTACCTGTATAGGTTCTCTCTCAATTATCATAATCCCCTACTTGCGAACACAATAATTGCCTTGAGGGCACTATATCCAACAATCTCCTATTTGCATTTAAGGCTAATTATTGTGGTATCGCGTACCCACAGCTCGTGTGCTACCGAATACCGAACTTCTCTACTAATCAGTTTCGTAAACTATGTTTGTGAAACTTAATGTGTTCGAAAAATAGCCTCAGTGAGTGGATCCGCTACAACATTCCAACTTCATCTCTCTATTTCTCAACCCTGCGGAGATCAACAGTCTCCCAAAATAAACGATACCTCGTCTTAAGAATTTGTCTTGATACTTGATGGGACCAAGTTCATAAATGAACAAGCTTATCCAACAAACTTCTTGGGTTGTATCCTCTGTTGAATCATAATCAGCATCGTGCGCCATGATTACCTCAGTATCCCTATTGGAACACTATCCAATATACTGATCCTCCGAAGAGGCTAAACTCAAAACTCTGATATCATCTCTGTCATCTAGGTCACCTTGGAAGCCTGAACCGATAACCGCCTCCCAGAGTGTCGGCCCAAAATTGGGCACATGACCGGAACTTAAAATACGTAACGTCAACAGGCGTAATGAAATTAAGTAAGCCTAAAAAACCCAGCAATCTAAACCATTAAAAGAAAGAAAGATAGATCACTTTTAAAAATCTCGATGCAAAAACTTTTCAAATTAAGTTTGTTTTTCATAAAAATTTCGGCAGCACCTCCTTTGTAAAAACTAGCCCTGAAACGAGTACAAACATAAGATAAAAGTAAAGCATCCCCAAACGGGAGGAAATCTCGTCCAACGGCGAAACAACCACCACAACAGATATACGACGCCGTAGCGAAGAAAAGATAAACTACATATATAAAAGGCCGGCTCACATGAGCACGACAACCAGAGTCATAAGAATATACAACATCGATCCTCACAACTCGCTTCTAAGTCAATACATGAAGGTAGTAGATGGAGAGTACTAGATACAAGAAATATACAATGTTCATCATCGAATAACCGCAATCCACCTATAGCAAATGGCTTCACAGCCAACCGTAGTGGTATTCGCAAAAGTAGAGATAATAAGGCGCCCTGCCGTGACCACTCTGACGACCAGACCTGAAAAACCCTACGGCACAACGGGAGTGAGTTGCTAGCTCGTGAATAGTAAATAACATCATACAGTAATCGCAAGTATGTACTAACAGCGATAATCTATCACATGTAATCTGATAGCATATGTATGACATTATATATATGCAACAGTCATGAACGGTACTCTATCAGGTACTACTAATACATGAAGCAATGCATATAGAATAAATACGGAGTACGGGGTAAAACATGTCATCCTCACGGAATCCTCATCGTGGCGGACCAGTTTCCATCAAGACAAACTAAATCCCCAAATTTCCTCAAATCGGCCCCCATATCGGCCCTTATATCGGGCACATCGGCCCCTCATATCGGGTGCATCAGCCCCTCATATCGCAATGAATAAGAATACATGCACAGATCATTATGATGATATATATTATAGGTATACATATATAACAGCGTTCCATACCACTGATATATATATATATATATATATATATTAGGTGTACATATATAACAGCGTCCAATACGACTAATATATATATATATATATATATATACATGTATATATATCAGCATCCCATACCACTGATATATATACGCAGGAGTAAAACATCCAGAACATCATATGAAATCCATATATCAATGCGAAATCCATGAAATCTAATATATGCAACATGAAACAGTAATATGAGCATATATAGGAAAAACCGCTATTTAACTGCAACATGTTAATAAATATATCATGCGGTTCCTAATTTCTCCGAAATCCAACGCAACATCATATAAAGGTGAACATGTAGCTATAGCCAGGTATGCGTAACCATGTCGGTATAGCAAGATATGTGTATCTACCTATCAATAATGATGTAATACCCTCCAGGTATATGTGTAGCTATATCAAGCTAGGTATGTGTATATACATGTCAATAATGGTACAATACCCTCCAGGTATATGTGTAGCTAGCATGTAGGCATGACAAGGCATATGTGTAAGCATGTAGATATACAGGTATGCTATATGTCATATGTACAGTGGAATATGAATCAATGTCTCAATGTCCCTAACCATACAATATCACGTATGTATAGGTATCAACTATATCTCATATATATATGAATTATGCGTGTCATGGCAATTACCGACGGTGTGAGTGGCATACAATCAGTGCTCGTGCAACATTAACAGTCAATAATAGTGCAGTGTCCAAAGGGTACAAGTCCAAGCACAATAAGTAATAATATGCAATGAAGTTTTATGCACAATCTCTATATGTGCAATATAAACATGCGGCTAATATCATATCATATATAGCCCTGACGCATAACGCCATGCGGGCGATTCCCCTGTAGATGTTAAATCTACTCACCGACAATCGCGGGCTAGGTAAACCCAATCACCTGCTTCCCTTTCATCGCAGCGTCCGAAGTCCCCGCCTGCGATCCTATTAACACAAAATATAACCAGTGCAAATCTCAGAAAGCAATCAATATCACGTACACAAGATGTTTGACCAACGCACCAACTCCAATCCAACCCACAATTGTTCGTTTAACGGCTAACGTGCATAACGACACACCAACACCAGTCCAAGTGTAGCAGCACACCATATCACGAACCGTGTCGAATAACGTAACACGCGTACACAAAACACTAGAATATAGCAAAGTGGTCCCAGATTTTGATACACAAATAATTGGTAAAAGTTGCAAGTACCACGAGACCACAAACAACCATAGAGACCCTACACCCAAACCCCAACACCCTAGCCCCCACTCTGGCCGAAATTTGCGGCCAGAACTAATAAATTTGCGGCCCAAACATTAAGGGGTGGTCTCAGGTTTTTATGGTGGGTTCTATACCTCAACACTATATCACTGTGATGGGAACTTTTCCAGAAAATACCTGGTCCTACAGAAGATCTCAGAGACTCAAAGTTGACACTAAAAATACGGTTTTTACATGAAACGATACCTTAAGTGTTTTATACAGCAACCAACAAGCTATGCAACATTAAAACACCTATTTAACAGTTTAGAGATCATTACCTAGCCACTCTTTCTCAAAAATCCTAGCTTTCCAAGCTCCAAGGCAATCTAGTGGGAAATCAAGACATTTGAAGTATTTTCCATTGAATTTTGTGAAGTTTTACCAAGGATTTTTGAAGAGAGGGTAAGGGTTCAGTTTGGTGTTGAGGAAAATGAGAAATGATTAAGAGTGAGAGAAAATGAGAGAGTGAGGAGAGAAAAGGGTGAGAGGGTGAGTGTAGGGTGAACAAATTCCTTATGCTTACTCTCCTCCCCTCACCTCATTAATGCCACCATTAATGTTTCCATGACTCACTAGCCACCTCTCTCTCTCTCCAACAAGATATTTCTCACACCCAAAAGATCTGGGAAAAGGTTAAGGCAAGGGTTAATTTGGGCAAGGTTTAGCTTAAGGTGTTATGGTTGCTAAACAAGGTTAACACTAAATATACCCTCATATTAACATGCACGTGTGTGTGCAAGCCATATCAAATAATAATAAAATATTAATTAATTGATATAAAATGTGAGGAACCCGATTTGGTAAACTTTTCCTTAAAAACCCGCATTAATGCACAATTTACACTAATCGCAATCCAAGGTGTTACACAGAGGAGGCTGCCGTTATTTTATGCCAAGAACATCCTTTTATGTTCGTTACTGCTTCCCAATCTTTCTCTAGGATTGGATTAATATCTGCTTGCTACAGCAAGTGTATAAGCAATATCTGGTGTTGTACAAGACATTGCAAGATTGACATAATTGCCTAAGCAAATGATATGTCATTCATGCCAGTCTCTCTCCTCATCAGTCTAGAAGACATCCTTTTTAGAGAGGATGACTCCATCACCTGCAAGTACACCACCACGCCAGGAGTTGTCCATTCTAAAATACTTTTAGAATACTGTCAAAGTACTCGATTGGGAAACATCCCAAATCTAGATATAAAACCAGAATTATCTATCTGGTTTTGTACAAGACATTGGATGATTGACTCAATTGTTTAAACAAATGATATGTCATTCATGTCAGTCTCTCTCCTCATTAGTCTAAAAAACAACTCTTTCAAGAAAGTGACTCCATCACTTTCAGGTGCACTACCACTCCAGGAGTCATCCATTCTAAAATACTTTTAGAATGCTGTCTAAGTACCTGATTTAGGAAACTTCCCAAATCTAAATCTAGTAACCAGAATTCATGATATACTATCCATATCCAATGTGGAGAAAACACTATGTGACAACCAAAGTTCGGCCGATTATAGTATAGGAACATCACTTCCTATTTGGAGTATATCATCCAAATCCAGGACAGTACTCTCTACATCCTTCTTACTAGGTTCATCTTTTGTTTTGATGAAGTCAATCACCTTGACTGACACATCAAAACAAATGATCTGTCTCCGCTATCCATACTTCAGTCTACGAATAGATATAAGAAACTTTCACACCTTCCACTGCTTCCACTGTCTACGATAACACTCTAGCAGAGTCATATACATGTGCACTTTCAAATTCCCATTTGGGAAGACGTTATAGTCATCCAACTACCAGATATCATAACCATGAACTGCATCAGCGCTAAATCATATCCTTATGGACTTCAGCGTAGATACTGAAGTAAAAGTCGCATCACAATCCACAATGGGTATTTGATGAAAACTCTTTACAGCAAGTCTAACCTTATTAGGTTAGTACTTTTCCACCTGCACAGATCCCCAAAGATCTACTTACTCCTAATGGGCTTCACCCCTTCAGGAGCACACAGCAAAATCTAAAATCCATAATTTGCTGAAGTACGTGGAGTCCATCTTGGATACGAAGTATGTGGTTACCTGAAAGTTACAACTTCCTATGACCTGCTGATAACAAGTAGGGGGAATAGCAGTGCCAACTCATATCCATATAAGTTTTAGCATAGATACTAAAATAAAAGTCTCATCACAATTCACAACAGGTATTTGATGAAAACTCTTTATAACAAGTCTAGCCTTATTAGGTTAGTACCTTTCCACCTGCATAGATCTCGAAAAGATCTACTTGCTCCTGATGGGTCTTACCCTTTCAGGTGCACCTGGAAAAATCCAAAATCCATAATTTGTTAAAGTGCGTGGAGTCCATCTTGGATATGAAGTATCTGGTCACCTGGAAGTCACCACTTCCTATGACCTACTGACAACTAGTAGGACCATCATCACCATGATGCTGACCTTCCTGTCACCGTCTAAGAGAAAACTGAAGTACCTTTCGGATGGCTGAGATCACCTACTTTATCTACGAAGTGGCTAATGGTTTGTCAAGTCCAATTGAATCCTTAGGTTCTACTAAATTTTCGGTAACCGTTGTGGTTCTGGAATAACTTCCTATTCTACCATACTCCCACTAGTTTCTTTTGCAAAAAAAAAGTTCTTTTATAAAAATAATGGCGAGTCAAGAACAATGTAACTATTGATCTTGAAAATCGTAGAAACAAAATCCTAGCGAATGCTTGGGATAATCCACAAACTGTCATTACTGAAGCGTGCCTTGAGTTTGTACGGATTCTGCTTTTAAACAGAAAATGGATAACTTCATATCTCAATAATCTCAAGATATGTAACCATTCTATATCCATATAGAAGAAATGCACTAATTTCGATGGAACCAAATTCAAATGTCATGCAGCTGTTTCCAGTGCATATCCCAAATGGAAAAAAGGCCAATACAACGTTACTCATCAAGGAGCGCACTCACGGATGAGTAACCTGTGAGAGAATCAAGTTCTCATTATTATGATGGAATACTCAGCATAAGTATCTAAATTTTCGATCACCTCGAAGAATCCTGATACTTTCAACGTATAACTTGTACTTTATACCTATAAACTTCTCAAAATCTTTGGACCTTGCATTACAACGAATTCGTGTCTAAAACTAGAGAACCTATAGGTAAATCTGAATGAAGTAAGATTACCAACTTCTTGTCCCAAAGGACACTGGACAACATACATTTTCACGTATAAGTCCCAAGAGTATACTAACTCAAATTCTGTATTTTGTAAATTGAAAATTGTATCTTAGTTAAGAATGTCTTACACCGCTATTCAATGCATCTTACCTTATCCTCAATTTTTAAAATTTTTAAAACACAATTTTCAAAATATATATCTCGCTTTATAAAATAAAGGTACAGATATTTCATTTTAAAATTTAGTGCATAACAACGGTTATTCAAAACCAAATACTTACCGTTAAGCAAAGCCAAGCGACTTAATCCAATATCACCAATTGCAACGAATTCTGATATTGTGGATCAAATCGTCTATTTTCCAATATTCTACTCCTACTCATCATCTGTAACACGGTACAGATATGAGATCCAAATCCGGTAAATACATACCCTGGAGCCAGAATTAATTACGAAAACATTTCTTGGTAACAACTACACAGAAAATCTGAAACATTAAAATGTTTCAAGGGGGTGGCCGGGTGTTCCTACTAATGCCTTTTCCATTATCCAGATTCATAACAGTAGTCGCAATTTCCTTTGCCCTCACTTCAATCCCTTTATATGTCTCGATATCTTACCTTCTGTACACCGCACTTAGGCTAATTGATTTTCTTCCTTCCCTGCCTTTCGGCACCAGCCTAAGGTTTGGAAGAAGACTATCCAAGAAGCGTAATGGGTGTACTCTTCTAATACAAGGAGCTCTCGCAATCAGAGAGAAGATAAAGGGAAGAGACAACCGAATAATCCTATTTAATTTCTTCAGAACCTATGGCCATTCTGGACTGAAATAACTTCTTCGAGTTCGTATGTAACTATATTTTGGTCGTTCCAAGCTATATGGATCATCGTAATGATATGAAGTGTTCTGAAGAAATGAAAAAGTGTAAAGAAGGAGTGGCAAGGATATGTGCGACTTTGTCGTGAATCATAACAATCCGAAGCCCAAGGGTGTAAGAAGGTTCGGTTAACTAAGTTCATGAGTCTTTTAAGGTAAGTCACGGGTCGCTGTACCAGAGAGAGAGAAAAGAAACATTCAGCGTGCACTCTATTAAGATTAGATTGATTATCACTTTATCTAATCAGGATGGCTCCCACTGTTTCCTCGAATTCTCTTTCAAACCCTAAAAGGAGAACTAGTCAGGATTATTTACACTTTACAAGTTCGCTAACCGTTCATCCAGGCCAGTGTTGGTACTCCGAGGGAGGTCCCATATCCTTTCGCACAGACCCAATTAATAACCTCGTTCCACATAGGCGTAATCCCGTTAAAACTTTCTAGACACCTAATAGGTTAGCTAATTGTGAAGTGAAAAATCTCCCGAGGAGTAATACATACTCAACAGTGGGAATCGGGACCCAACTATCATTTTGTGATAACTTTGACGGAAGCTAACTAAAATTACCACACTCCAGAAGGTATGCGCATGCGTGGTAAATTTCCCGTATGTTTGAAAATCCTAATATGTTTTTTGCTCCTAGTGGTTTATGATCTTAACAAAGGCCAACAAACCATAAACCATTAGTCAAGTTCCGCTCATTATTATCCTAGATTACTCTAAACCCACCCGTATAAATCTTTAACAAAGGCCAACAAGGCTATACGACTGTCTTAAATAATCGCATATTCATGCAACAGAAAAATATTACAGAGCTATCATACATGTTAGTGTATATGCCCTAGAGGCCATTACTGTATCATACTAGTATGTATATTACTTGATGGAAGCTTGGGATATCCACAGCTGTATAGACAATCTTGCTCGAAATAGGAGTATGTTACTTGGTTTGTCTCTGCTTTAATATGTACATGTGTTTCTTTATTATATCACCTATACACATTTGTAGAGCCCTTAGGATCTTTGCTTGATTATCGGCGTTGTGATGGCGATCACACCTGTGGAGGCTGGGTAATCCACAAGCACATCCTCATTCACGTCCCTAGTCGTGGGATTATCGAGACAGGGCATCGATACTCCGGAGTAGACTAGCGTATGCGCTTCTGATCCCAGCACGGGAGACGGTCTGTCCCACAGCCGTCAGTACGTCGTACTTGAGATAGTATGCGGGTGCTCGTTTGGTTACGAGTACACTGGACAGGACTCGTCGGGAACTGATGGTTGGTATTATACCTATCGTCAGTTATCAGTTCCCAGGTGACATGAGTACAGCTTAGTCCGCTGACTTGACACTGTCACTTCGCCTCGATGTGTTCCCACTGTTCTTTGATTACTACCCTACCACGGCTCTACTGAGCCGTGCAAACAGGTAGTAGTTGGGTGCAGTCCCGAAGCACTTGGAGGCAGTGACGGTTAGACAGGATTCGTTTCTCCCGGTATTGGGGGTTGACATCGCGCTGTGTCTAGGAGAGCCATTACACAAGTAGTCCCTGGCCAGGGCAAGCGAGATATACTGGTAGGTTTCCAGTGTTATCTCAGGGTGTTCTGGGCTTCACTCCGACACGACTTGTACCGCTATTAGGGGACTGACGTTTACCGCTCCCCTAGGCCCGCCATGCGATGTATCAGAGGAACAGACCGGACTGTACGGAGATTGTCATATACAGGCTCAGTAGGAGTTCGGATGGGTTCACCTCATCGGCCTTCTTATCGACATCTACCTGGGGACCGTTACGTACAGCTAGTGCTGCTTGCGGTCTGTGGTTAAACCCACTGCCAGCGTAGTGTCGAGTCTTTAGAGTCCCACACAGAGAGTTTCCCTGTACTGAGCGAAACGTGTAGAGGCCGTATGGTTTTACGGCAGGGCTGCGATCACTTACGTACACTTGTGTGCGTGCGGTGTTCGGGCAGGCAATACTAGTGGGCTTTGGTTTAAGCCGGATCTTAGTATTGCACGGATGGATTTGTTTTGTCTTCTACGCATCCGCATTCTACGGAATGCGGATGCAGGTGTGTATGCACAGTTTTCCGGAGCGATGAAGGAGGAGGTGCCTCATAAGGGTTTTGGCAGTTGGTTCGGCCAAAACCGTTATGTAGCAGGCTCATTAGGGTTTTGACAGTTCGTTTGGTCAAAACCATTATGAGCCGCGGACATCATTTACTAATCCTTTTAGTGATAATTTTATGATGGCTAATTGCATTGACCATTTGACCCCATTGACCTCTCTTGACTTTGTTGACCGGTTGACCGTGTTGACCATTGACTTTCAAGAGAGATCTACACTCTTCTTTTCTTTTTCTTTTTCTATTTTGATTATGATAATGGTCATTTCAATGTAGCCATCAAAACTTTATCTTGATGGGATTAGTAATGATATTGTTTTTGCATTATTGAACCGTTGTTCATTTTCTTAAGCTCACAATTTCTTTCTCATTCTCTCTCTTGCCTTTTTCTAGTGAGAAGAAAAGAAATGCACCATGGTTGCTAGCTCCTCCTTCTTCCTCCTCTTGATTCATCTTTTGATCTCATGTGTTGAGAGATAAAGATCCCACAAAGACAAAACCATCCCTCTACCACTTCTACACAACCTAGGGCTTCTAGACTAGCAATCTCTTTGCCCTAGTTACCTCGGCTCGAGGTGGAGCTCGGTGTACATCTCTCGGGTGGATCGTCTTCGACTCAAGGAGGCCGCGGAGGTGACCAAAGTTCGGATCAACCCTCGGAGCAAGCAAAGAGAAGAACAACAAGAAGAGAAGGAGTTTAAGTTATGGTATAACCCCTAACTGAGTAGATAAATCTCTAGTTAGGATGCTAATGTGTTGTTTAGCAAAGATCCGGCTTTTACGGTCCATGTTACCATGTTTAGAAAAATTTTTGTTTTACCGTTTCCGCAACCCCGAAAGTACCGGGAGAGGTAACATAGACCTAACAGTGGTATCAGAGACTAACTAAAGACACCCTAGCAAGTTAGAAAAGTATTTAGAATATCGACCGAACGAAAAAACCGCAAAACACCCCGGAATCTCAAGTTTCTGCCGATTTTTAGATCTGTTCCAAAATTAATAAATCATACACTAAAAATCGTCTCAGGCTTTTTGTAGACCACTGAAGAAAAATGATCACCCAACTCGGTTAAAGCGCCGCGGTTCTGCGGCATAAGCTTGCTTATGCCGCGGAACCGCGGCCGAGTTAACTCGGTTGGGGATCCTGTTTGCTGCAGTGTTCTTATATGGGTATTTTGGGATTTTTGAAATATGATTTTTCTGTCCAGATTTTCCAGAAAGCAAAATTTGTTTTTGGGGCTTAAAAATCCGTATTTTTTTGTCGATGTTCTGTAGACTTTGGCTAATGGTTATATCTGTAATGTTTTATGTGTATTGAACGTCTGCTAATCGCTATACGTAGATTAGTGGAGGTTATACATATCTGTGATCTGTAATGATTGATGGTTTGTGTATATGAACTCGTTGGATTGTCGCGGATGAATATCCGGGGTGGATGTGAGATGAGAGTTTCTTTTTCTTTCATTCATGTAATAAATTTGTAAATTGATGTAATATTATTTGTATGGCCGCACAACCGGGTCGGGGTTGTAGCCGTCATGTATAATTCTTTTTACTGTTTTTGCTCCTAGGATAGACCCATGGAGGGGGTACACAAACTACCGGGTATCTCGAAGTGCCGAGTGGCCTACTCACGGTGTTGAGGGAGGTTGCTTCGCTTCGGGTACTTGACGGGTAGTTTGCCGCACCCGTAGGGGTCTTGGATGGGGTATTGGCTATTCATCGCGACCGTGTAATCCGCTTTTCGTTGCAGGCTCGAACGAATCGCGGGTTCCTAGTATATCCAAAGTGTTCATCTATAATCTAGATTGGCTATCATTGCTATATATCTATATATAATAACTATTTAGGCGTTGCTTATGTTTTTCAGCCGCGCTAGCCCAACCCCCGCTCTGTCGTTAGTTAAGTAACCTAACGGGTGATGACGGGCCCCGTGGCGAATGCGAATGGCATAAGCGTACGTCATATTTTGGTTGTTTTCTGCAATGGTAGGATTTAAATGATGGGACGCATTAAAAGAACTAATGCAAGAAAATAAACCTAAAAGACGTTGTTGGAACAATTTTTCAAAAAGCTATTATTGCAAGGACGTTCACTTTTGTTTTGCATCGAGGTATTCGGTTATGAATGCCCAGCACCTCAGTCGACGAGGCAAGGGCCGAGATCCCTTCATCGGGAGTGACCCCTTGGACAAAAGTTTGCGTCAGGGTAATAACTTCACTATAGTCGATTATTCTTGCTTTGCATCAAGGTATTCAGTTTGGAATATCCTGCACCTCATTCGACAAGGAAAGAGCCGAGATCCCTTCACAGGGAGTGACCTCTTTAGCAAAAGTTTTCGCCACTATAATTTTCAAAAGATTACCAGGTTCCTTCAACGATATCAAGTTCATTACGTTAACGGGTTTATCGCCAAAAACCCAGTCGTAGCCCTCCGTCATTTCTTACAAGTAACACTTAGTATTCGTGCTGCGTTTGTTGACTCCGTCAAGGCGTAGTGTACGGTAGCTGAGTGCTGCTTGTTTGTATCGGTATATGGGATTGGTTAGGACAGTCGTATAACCTTGTTGACTCCGTCAAGGGTTATGCGGGTGGGTTTGATGCAATCCAGAAAATGACAGGTTGAACTTGACTAGGACTCTTTGATTTGTTGACTCCGTCAAGGTCACTTGGGTCCTAGGGGCAAAAACCACATCGGGAGTTTCAAAAGTACTGAAACTTGCTAGTGTTGCATACCATTTGGAGTGTGATGATTCTGGTAGGATTCCTTCAGTTTTGTCACGCGATGATATTTGGATCCCGATCCTACTGTGAGTATATGCTACTCCTCGGGAACTTTCTCGCTTAACGATCAATGCTATAAACCAAGTAGGTGTCTAGAAAGGTGTTGGCGAGGCTACGCCCACAGGGAAAAGAGGTTACTTAATTAAGGAACTTCGCGAAAGCATTGGAAAACCTCCCTTGAAGTACCGACACTGGCCTGGCTGAACGGTTAAGCAAGTATTGTACGGTGAGATTGATCCCGACTAATTCTTCTTTTATGGTTTGAGGAGGGATTCGAGAGACAGTGGGAGCCATCCTGTTTAGATAAATTAAAAAACCAATCTAAACTTGCAAGCGCGCACGCTGAGTGTTTCTTTTCTCTCTCTCCAGGTAGCAACCATTTCACGCCCTAATCAAGATAATAAAATGTATCGCTTGACCGATCCGAATTCTTATTCGGGGCTGGGGAACGTTGGTTCGGCTCTAACTTGTGACAACAGTCATACGTATGAGCAAGGGAAAGGGGATTGTATGGATTCCCAGGATACCCAGTTGAAGAAGAAGCATGGTTTTGCATCTACTTCAGGTGTTCTTGTAATTGAGAACTGTTTTACGGTCAGCCCTACCTCCTGGGTACTTGATACCGGATCAGGATCTCATATCTGTAATTTATTGCAGGGACTGAGAAAAAGTAGGAAAGTTGCACCGGGTGATATGTCGCTCAAAGTAGCGAACGGAGCACAAGTTAATGCGGCAGCCGTCGGTGAATATCACCTAGTATTGCCAAATGGCAAGGCTATAATTTTGAACGATTGCTACTATGTACCTTCCATGGTTTGCAACATCATATCAGTTTCTTTACTCGATAAAGATGGATATAACTTTGTTCTTGATAGAAATATCATGAGCATTTACCTTCATAAGGTACTGATTACAGAAAGTACACTGTGTAATAGTATCTACGTTCTAAATCAGAATACAGTTCTCAATGTACAAAACACACGCAAGAGGAAGAATTCAGATACGAATGAATCCTACTTGTGGCATTGTAGACTTGGTCATATCGGAGAGAAAAGACTGAGTAAGTTGCATAAAGATGGACTCTTGAATACGTTCGAGTTTTCATCCTATGAAACTTGTCAGTCTTGTCTCAAAGGAAAGATGACCAAATCTCCGTTCACCAGACATGGAGAAAGAGCAACAGAGCTCTTGGGACTCATACATAGTGATGTATGTGGTCCGATGTCTATACATGCAAGGGGTGGGTTCTCGTACTTCATCACATTCACTGACGTTCTCTCTAGGTTCGGATATGTGTATCTTATGAAACACAAATCTGAAGCTTTTGAGAAATTCAAGGAATTCAGAAAGGAAGTAGAGAACCAGACTGGCAAAAGTATCAAGATCCTCCGGTCTGATAGAGGAGGGGAGTACTTAAGCACGGAATTCCTGGATTACTTAAAAGAGAATGGTATTCTCTCTCAGCTTACTCCTCCTTATACACCACAGCACAACGGTGTATCGGAGCGGAGGAATCGTACCCTATTAGATATGGTTCGCTCCATGATGAGTAGTGCTGAGTTGCCTCTTTCATTTTGGGGACATGCGCTTCAGACAGCGGCATACCTATTGAATTACGTTCCATCCAAATCAGTGCCTAAGGCTCCATATGAAATATGGAGTGGAAGAAATCTGTATCTTAAGCGATTTAAGATATGGGGTTGTCTGGCCTATGTGAAAACACAGAAACCGGACAAGCTAGAGGCACGGTCAGTTCTGTGTAAATTTGTGGGATATCCTAAAACTCACTAGGATATCTGTTCTTCCACATTGAGGAACAGAAGGTGTTTGTATCTCGCCACGCTACCTTTTTAGAAAGGGAGTTTCTTGCAAAAGAAACTAGTGGGAGTTCGGTAGAACTGGAAGAAATTCAGCGACTACAAAATGTAACTGAAAATTTTGAGGAACCATTGAATTCAATAACCCCAAACGAACCTCAGTCACTCCGCAGATCTGGTAGGATTTCTCATCCGCCCAAGAGATACTACGGTTTTCTCATAGACGGGGATCGAGAGGATTGCATCTTGGAAGAAGATGACCCTACCAGTTTCAGGCAGGCCATTATCAGTAGGGACTCTGATAAGTGGCAGGAAGCAATGCAATCCGAAATGGAGTCCATGTACGCCAATAAAGTGTGGACCTTGGATATTGCTCCACCTGGGGTAAAACCCGTTGGATGCAAATGGATCTACAAAAGGAAACTTGGTGTAGATGGGCAGGTGGAAACCTATAAGGCTAGACTCGTTGCAAAAGGTTTTCGTCAAAGACCTGGTTTGGACTATGACGAAACTTTTTCTCCGGTGGCTATGCTCAAATCCATTCGGATCCTACTTGCCATTGCTGCCTTCCATGACTATGAAATCTGGCAGATGGATGTTAAAACGGCTTTCCTAAACGGTTGTTTGGAAGAGTGCGTTTACATGGATCAGCCAGAAGGTTTCGTAGACAGTGGGAGCAGCGGGAAGGTGTGCAAGTTGCTTAAATCCATTTATGGATTAAAGTAGGCATCGCGGAGCTGGAACATCTGTTTTGATGAGGCAATCAAGGAATTTGATTTCATCAAGAACGAAGATGAACCCTGTGTCTACCAGAGATTGTAGGACGAACTGTCGTATTCCTAGTCTTGTACGTGGACGACATTCTTTTGATAGGAAATGACATTCCTATGCTACAATCGGTCAAGCTATTTTTGTCACAACGGTTCTCCATGAAGGACCTGGGTGATGCCTCGTACATTCTGGGGATCAAGATCTATAGAGATAGATCCAAGAGACTACTGGGACTTTCGCAGTCCAGGTACATAGAGACCGTACTAAAGAGATTTAGTATGGAGGGTTTCAAGCACGGTAACATACCCGCATTGCACGGAATTACCCTCTCCAAGAAGATGTCTTCTAAGACTGACGAGGAGAGGGTTCGCATGAGCACTATACCCTACGCTTCGGCGGTAGGATCTATAATGTATGCGATGCTATGTACAAGACCAGATGTAGCTTACACGCTGAGCGCGGTAAGCCGGTATCAGTCAGACCCAGGTGAGGACCACTGGACAGCAGTGAAGAACATTCTCAAGTACCTGAGAAGGACTAAGGAGATGTTCCTGGTTTACGGTAATGGAGACCTCGGGGTCGAGTCCTTCACCGATTCAAGCTTCCAGAGTGACAAAGATGACAGCAAGTCTGTCTCGGGTTTTGTGTTTATCCTTAACGGAGGGGCGGTATGTTGGAGGAGTTCCAAACAGGATACCGTCGCAGACTCGACGATGGAGGCTGAATACATTGCTACAAGCGATGCCGCAAAAGAGGCGGTCTGGATGAAGAAGTTCATTAGTGAACTTCAGGTGGTTCCGTCTATTGTTGACCCAATACCTTTGTATTGCGATAACAATGGGGCTATAGCTTTAGCAAAGGAACCAAGGTCCCACTAGAAATCCAGACACATCTTAAGGCGGTATCACCTGATCAGGGAGATCATTGATCGCCAGGAGATCGAGGTGCGGAGAGTGGACACAAAGGAAAACACAGCGGACCCATTCACGAAGGCCTTGCCCCAAACTCAGTTCGAGCGGCTGATCGAGATGATAGGTCTTCGATACGCCAGTACATGGCCTTTGTGCAAGTGGGAGATTGTTAGTGTATATGCCGTAGAGGCCATTACTGTATCATACTAGTATGTATATTACTTGATGGAAGATTGGGATATCCACAGTTGTATAGACAATCTTGCTCGAAATAGTAGTATGCTACTTGGTTTGTCTCTGCTTTAATGTGTACATGTGTTTCTTTATTATATCACCTATACGCATTTGTAGAGTCCTTCGGATCTTTGCTTGATTACCGGCGTTGTGATGGCGATCACACCCGTGGGGGCTGGGTAATCCACAAGCACATCCTTATTCACGTCCCTAGTCGTGGGATTATCGAGATAGGGCATCGATACTCCGGAGTAGACTAGCGTATGCGCTTCTCATCCCAGCACGGGAGACGGTCTGTCCCACAGCCGTCAGTACGTCGTACTTGAGATAGTATGCGGGTGCTCGTTAGGTTGCGAGTACATTGGACAGGACTCGTCGGGAACTGATGGTTGGTATTATACCTATCGTCAGTTATCAGTTCCCAGGAGACATGAGTACAGCTTAGTCCGCTGACTTGACACTGTCACTTCGCCTCGAGTGTGTTCCCACTGTTCTTTGATTACTACCCTACCACGGCTCTACTGAGTCGTGCAAACAGGTAGTAGTTGGGTGCAGTCCCGAAGCACTTGGAGGCAGTGACAGTTAGACAGGATTCGTTTCTCCCGGTATTGGGGGTTGACATCGCGCTGTGTCTAGAAGAGCCATTACACAAGTAGTCCCTGGCCAGGGCAAGCGAGATATACTGGTAGGTTTCCAGTGTTATCTCAGGGTGTTCTGGGCTTCACTCCGACACGACTTGTATCGCTATTAGGGGACTGACGTTTACCGCTCCCCTAGGCCCTCCATGCGATGTATCAGACGAACAGACCGGACTGTACGGAGATTGTCATATACAGGCTCAGTAGGAGTTCGGATGGGTTCACCTCATCGGCCTTCTTATCGACATCTACCTGGGGACCGTTACGTACAGCTAGTGCCGCTTGCGGTCTGTGGTTAAACCCACTGCCAGCGTAGTGTCGAGTCTTTAGAGTCCCATACAGAGAGTTTCCCTGTACTGAGCGAAACGTGTAGAGGCCGTATGGTTTTACGGCAGGGCTGCGATCACTTACGTACACTTGTGTGCGTGCGGTGTTCGGGCAGGCAATACTAGTGGGCTTTGGTTTAAGCCGGATCCTAGTATTGCACGGATGGATTTGTTTTGTCTTCTGCGCATCCGCATTCTACGGAATGCGGATGCAGGTGTGTATGCACAGTTTTCCGGAGCGATGAAGGAGGAGGTGCCTCATCAGGGTTTTGGCAGTTGGTTCGGCCAAAACCGTTATGTGGCAGGCTCATTAGGGTTTTGACAGTTCGTTTGGTCAAAACCATTATGAGCCGCGGACATCATTTACTAATCCTTTTAGTGATAATTTTATGATGGCTAATTGCATTGACCATTTGACCCCATTGACCTCTCTTGACTTTGTTGACCGGTTGACCGTGTTGACCATTGACTTTCAAGAGAGATCTACACTCTTCTTTTCTTTTTCTTTTTCTATTTTGATTATGCTAATGGTCATTTCAATGTAGCCATCAAAACTTTATCTTGATGGGATTAGTAAAGATATTGTTTTTGCATTATTGAACCATGGTTCATTTTCTTAAGCTCACAATTTCTTTCTCATTCTCTCTCTTGCCTTTTTCTAGTGAGAAGAAAAGAAATGCACCATGGTTGCTAGCTCCTCCTTCTTCCTCCTCTTGATTCATCTTTTGATCTCATGTGTTGAGAGATAAAGATCCCACAAAGACAAAACCATCCCTCTACTACTTCTACACAACCTAGGGCTTCTAGACTAGCAATCTCTTTGCCCTAGTTACCTCGGTTCGAGGTGGAGCTCGGTGTACATCTCTCGGGTGGATCGTCTTCGACTCAAGGAGGCCGCGGAGGTGACCAAAGTCCGGATCAACCCTCGGAGCAAGCAAAGAGAAGAACAACAAGATGAGAAGGAGTTCAAGTTGAGGTATAACCCCTAACCGAGTAGATAAATCTCTAGTTAGGATGCTAGTGTGTTGTTTAGCAAAGATCCGGCTTTTACGGTCCATGTTACCATGTTTAGAAAAATTTTTGTTCTACCGTTTCCGCAACCCCGAAAGTACCGGGAGAGGTAACGTAGGCCTAACAGTACACTACGCCTCGGTAAATGGCAATGACAAAAATAGCACGAATACTAAGCAATACTAATCTGAAATGATGGAGGGCTACGGATGGTTTTTGGTGAAAACCCTTTAACGTAATGAACTTGATATCGTTGAAGAAACTCTAGTGGCTTTGAAATGGAGTGGTTTAAGCTACACATTTTAAAACTAGTAACATAAATCTTTTCTTAAGAGCGAATTCCCAGTGAAAGGATCAAGTCTCTTCCCTCATAGAATGAGGTGCAGGATATTCCTAACCGAATACCTCTAAACAAAAGAATACGACTATGAGTTTTGAAGAAAACCGAGTAGTTTTAAAATTGGTTCCGACATCAAATAGGTTTATTTTTCTTGCATTATTCAGATAATGTGTTCCCATCATTTTAATTTTCTAAGCCACAAATGAAATAATCAAAATAACATGCTTTTATATGCCATCCGCATTCGCCATGAGGCCCCGTCATGCACCATTAGGTAACTTAACTAACGGCAGAGCAGGGGTAGGACTAGCGCGGATGCAAACATATAGAAGCACCTACTAAATATAATATATACATATATATATATATCAACATTGCAGGCAGATAATAGTCATCATATGCAGATAAAAATCTTCATAAGAATGCGAACAACAATATAGAACAACAGATAAATTAGGAGCCCCACGTTTCATTTGAGCCGTAAATAAGACGTGGCATTCCTTGGTCGTATGGATAGCCAGTGCAATGAAGAACTTAGACCCCTATGAGTGCGGCAAGTTACCCGCCAATACTGGAAGTAAGGCAACCCCAATCAACAAAGTGAATGGGCCACCCAGTACTTCACGGAATCCGGTAAATTGAGTATCCCTCCATGGGTCAACCTATACCCCCTACGAGTGTGGTGAATAGCCTGCCAATTCTAGAGTAAGGCCCCCCGGGTCCCAACGCCATGAGATGCGGACCCGTTGCTCTCTAGAACTTGGCTATTCGAGCACTCCTCCGTGGGGTTATCCTAGTACAGAAAAGAAAAAATATATACAACGGTGACATCAACCTCAACCCGGTCGTGCCCTAATAAAAGAATATATAAACTGGCAGAAACGGAAGTCCAAATGTCGGACGCTCGCCTCGCAATAATGAATATACAAATGAATCTGAACTATATATCTAACATTGCACACAAGGCTATCCATCACGACAATCCATCCAAAAGATCAGTGCAACACAGAACGTCAACGCGAATATCATGTTCGTAAACCCGTCTGATTGTATATATTGCAACCAGTCGGATTATACCATTCTATGAAATTCACAGTCGCAGAACAAACAAATGCACTGAAAATCACGAATTTAAAATTTCGATCGATTAAAACTTTCTGTATTGGCCCCAAGTACAAACCAGTACTCAAACAAATCTGGACCAAAACCAAATATTCCAAAAATCACATTTCAATGAATAAGAGCACCAGAAAAAATTTGGGGCACTGTGGAAAAAATTGGACCGCGGATCCGCGGCCAAATGGGACATTTGGCAGCGGTTTAATGGAGGAATTTTAGGCTTAGAAGCCCAAATTTCATTCTGGTCTCTAGTTTTACCTGCATATAGTTTTAATGCAAACTGAACAATTTTTTGAACAACTATAAAATTTGAACAGAAAGCGGTAAATTGGAAATGTGAATCGAAAAATGTTGGGCTACGGCAGTGCCCCGGCCATCAAACCGACGCCAAAAGCGGAACAAAAACTTTTTACAAAACTCGGCGCTACCGCAACCAAATACCCGGATCGTTCCATTAACCGTAAACTAGAAAACTGTAAAAGAGTTTGGAAAGATTATACTGATCGATCCGTGTCCTTCGGTCTTTAATCTCCGCACCAAACTCCCGCTGCTGCGCCGATGAAGTCCGCTCCCCGATCTCGTACGTCGAAGTGGCACCACGTTGATAAATCTTTATACGGGCTCCCGCTTCAAACCGAAATAATTCGGACATGAAGTTTGCTAACCGACATGTTCAAGATTGAAGTAGAGAGAGTGTAGAATATTTTGTCTCAAGACTCCCAAGCAATTGGACGGAGTTAAATTGAAGTTGCCAAGAAGATGAACATGTGAGCATAGGATTTTTCATGCAAGAAAAATGAGCTTTCTATGGAAGATTAAGGGCTCGGCCAAAGCAAAAGCTCTCTGGGGATTTCTTGGTGATGAGGTGTGTAATCAAATAAAACTAATTGAACCCCAAAAATTTCCCACTGCCTCAAATGAACAGCACCCACCCTCAAAGACTTCACAGCAGCCCCCCATGCAATTCAACAAACAAAAATAAGCACAAACAAAAAACAATCATTGCACCAATCACAATATCGCCCATGCTTATTCAAAGCTCACCCACTCCAAGTCATAACCCCATGCTGCCAATGACCCATCCCTCACATTAATTTCGGCCAAGACAAAAATGTAGGAAAGAAATGGCCAAAAAGAATGCACACAAATTTCGATAAATTAAACATTAAATCTAATATTTAATCAAGAGGAGAAAAACCGGTAACTTCAAAAGTAACCCCATAACGAATTACAGGATTACCCCACAACTGTATATACATACCCACATTTGTATTCCGACTGAATACGAATGGAATGAGATAAAAATATTCCTACACAATATAATACTAAGATTCGGCTTAAACCAAAACCCACTAGTATTGTCCGTCCGAAACATGACACGTGCACAAGTGCACGTGTATGTTCGAACCCTGCCATAAAACCATATGGCCTCTACAACATTTCGCCCGAACTTGGGAAACTTTCTGTGAAGGACTCTAATGACTCATCAATACACTGGCACTGGGTTTAACAACAAGAACGTCAGAGGTACTAGCTGTACATAACGGTTGCCTATGTATTGAACGAAAGGGAAGCTGGCGAGCGAACTCATCCTTAAACCCTACTGAGCCTGACAGTGACAATATACGTACAGTCCGGTCCATTCGTCTATGAGTATCGTATATCGGACCTAAGGGGCTGGTAAACGTCAGACCCCCAATAGCTGTATAAGTCATGTCGGAGAGTAGCCCAGAATACCCTGAGATACTACTGGAATACCTACCAGTAAATCTCGATTACCGTGGCCAGGGATTTCGTGTAATGGCTCTCCTAAACACAGCGCGATCTCACCCCAATACCGGGAGAGAAGAAACCCCGACGATCCGCTCACTGCCTCCATGTGGCTCGGGACTGTACCCAACTAAAACCTGTTTGCACGACTCCTTTGAGCTGTGGTAAGGTAGTAACCAAAGCACAGTGGGAACTCACACGAGACAAATGACGATCTCAGGTCGACAGACTAACCTGTACACATGTCACCTAGGAACTGCCATCTGACGACAGGTATAATACCAACTAGCATGTTCCCGGTGAGTCCTGTCCGGTGTACTCATAACCCAATGAGCACCTGTATACATCTTAGGTGAACCAACTAACACCAATGGCTTGTGAGACCGGCCACCGTCCCTCGTCGGGGTCTCGACTGTATACACTAGTCTACTCTGGAGTATCGATGCCCTGTCTCGAAACTCTCTCGACTAGGGATTATTTAAGGATGTGCTTATAGACCACATCTTCCACGTATATGATCGCCATCATACTGCTGGCAGTCAAGCAAGAATCCTATAGGCTCTATCAACATTCAATAGTGAACTTAAGCATGTACACGATGATAAAGACAAACCAGATAGCATACTATCATCTCGAGCAAGACTGTCCTACTGGTATAGGTCCTCCCTCAATCATTGCAATTACGTACCTGCGATCCAATAATTGACTTTGAGGGCGCTATATCCAACAATCTCTCACTTGCACTTAAGGCTAATTATTGCGATGTCGCGTACTCACAGCTCGTGTGATACCGAACATCCAACTCCTCTACTAAGCAGTTTCACAAAGCTCGTTTGTAAAACTATTGGGCTCGAGAAATAGCCTCAGTGAGTGGATCCGTCCTGATATTTCTTTCTATGTCTCTCTTTGTCTCAAGTTCGCTGAGAAAGCCATCTCCCGAAATGAGCAATACCTGTCTTAGAATATGTCTGGATATCTGATGAGACCCAGTTCATAAATGAACTTCAAATCCATCAAACTTCTTAGAATGTATTGTCAACTGAATTTAATCAGTATCCTGCACCATGCCTCCCTCTGTATCCGCTTGGACCACCTGTCCAAACTACTGCCCCTCGTCAGAGGGAAAACTATAACTCTGACAGTCACTCTGTCATCCGGGTCACCTCGGAAGCCTGAAATGATAACTGTCTTCTGAAGGAGGCTGTCGTTATCAAATCCCTAGAACAACCACTTATGTTCTAAAACTTCTTTCGAACGTTTCTCCAGGATTGGATTAATATCAACTTATTGTATCTAGTGCAAAAACAACATCTGGTGTGGTACTTAACATCTCATGATTGACTCAATTGCCTAAGCAAGTGATATGTCAATCATGCACATCCCTCTCCCTTTTAGTCTGTAAGACACCTTTGGAGAGGGTGACTCCATCACCTGCAGGTACACCACCATGCCAAGAGTCATTCATTCTAAAATACCTTTAGAATGCTGTCAAAGTAACCAGATTAGGAAACTACCCAAATCTAGATCTAAACCAATAGATCTAGTAACCAGAATGTCTGATATTATATCCATATTCTATGTGGACAAACTACTGTATGACAACCACAGTATAACCGATCGTAGTGTAGGAATTTCACTTCCTATTCTGTGTATGTCATCCAAAAACCAGGACATCACACCCTACTACCTTATTAACAGATCCATCTCCTATTCTGATGAAGTCAAATCCCATGACTGTCACATCAAAAATATATGATCTATCTCCGCTATAACTGCTTTAGTCTATAAATAGACATAAGCTACTTGTCCACAATGCTTCTGCTGCTCCCACTGACCACAACAACTCTCTGGCAGAATCATATACACGTGCACTTCTAAAGCTAGTTTAGAACGACACTATACTCAACCTCCTGCCGAGTCTCATAGTGTAGAACAGCAGTAATGGAAACTCTGGATAAACAAGAACCTCCCTGTCACCGTCCTTGAGGCTACCGGAGTACCTCTCGGGTGCCTGAGGTTACCCACCATATCTTTGGAGTGGCAAATGGAATGTCAAACCTGATTGAATCTTTAGGTCCTATTAAATTTTCAGTAATTGTTTGCGGTTCTGGAATCACTTCCAGTTCTACCATACTCCCACTATTGTTTTCTGGAAAAAAAATCCATTTAACTAAAACTGTGGCAAGTTAAGAACAATAACACTATTGATCTTCCAGATGGTAGAAAATTAACCCTCGCCAAAACCTGGGTTAACCCACAAACTGCCATTACAAAAACGTGCCTTGAGTTATCCAGAGTCTAGTATCAAGCATAAACCGGACAACTCCCCGTACCTTAACATCGTTAAGATATGAACCGTTCTATATACAATATAGAAACAGAGGCACTCATTTAATTAGAACCAGATTCAAATCATGCAGCTGTCTCCAGTGCATGTCAACTAAATGGAGAGAGGCCGATCAGCATTACTCAACTTAAGAGTGCATCCAATTATGAGTAACCTGAAAAAGAAGCAAGTTCTCAAAACCATTACTATCAACTGAATACCAAACACAAGTATCTACATCTTCGATCACCTTAAAGAATCCCAATACTTGCAACACATGGTTCCCTACTTTATTCTTTTACCTATAAATTCTCAAACTTGGACCTTGTATTTCTACGAAACACTTGTCTAAAACTTGAGAAGTCATAAGTAAACAGAATATAGTATGAGGACCAACCCCCATGTCCTAATGGACACTGGAAAACATACAATACTTTGTATAAGTCCCCTGAGTTAAATAACTCAAACCCTATGCGTCGTAGGTTGAAAACTGTACCCAGGCGATTTCCTCAAATATCACCAATTACAACGAATTCCGATATAATGAGGATGATCACCTAATTCCCAATAACTTACTCCCACTCATCATCTGGAAAACCATACAGATGTGAGAATCAAACCTGGTAAATGCTTACCCTAGAGTAAGGATCTAATTGGGAAATCAGTTTTCATTTAACAACGCATAGTGAAACTGAAACATGAACATGTTTCGAAGGGGTATCCGGCTATTCCTAGTAATGCCTCTTCCATTATCCAGATTCATGACTGTAAACGTATATTTCTTTGCCATCTCTCCAATTCCTTTTATTTGTCTTTAGTCGTTACCTTCTGTACACCATCGTTAGGCTTAATGGTTTTCTTCCTTCTCTACCGTTCAGCACCAGCCTATGGTTTGGAAGAAGACTATCCAATAAGTATAATAGGTGTACTCCACTAAAACTAGGAGCACTCGCAACCTGAGATAAGGTAAAGATAAAAGACAACTGAATAAACTTTATTCCTATTTCTCCCGAACCAGAATCCATCCTCGAAAAAGTTCCTTCGAGTTCGTATATAACCATACGATGGATTTATCTAATAGAAGTGGATGTTCGTAGTGATACGGGGTGTTCTGGAGAAATACAAAGGTGAAGTAGAAGTGGCGATGAAATACGTGGTTTGGTCGTGAATGATAGCAGTCGCAATTTACATTGCCCTCTTTCTGATCCCTCTATATTTCTTTACTTATTACCTTCTGTACACCCAACTTAGGCTAATTGGTTTTCTTCATTCCCTACCTTTCGGCACCTGCCTATGGTTTGGAAGAAGATTATCCAATAAGCGTAATAGGTGTACCCTCTCCTAATCCTAGGAGCCCTCACAACCTGAGAGAAGGTAAAAGGAAAAGACAACTAAATAGTCCTATTCAATTTCTCCAGAACCAGAATCCATCCTCGAAGAAATTCCTTCGAGTTCGTATATAACCATACAATGGATTTATCTAATGGAATTGGATATTCTTAGTAATACGGGGTGTTCTGGAGAAATGCAAAGGGTAAAAGAAGGAGTGGCCATGAAGTATGCAACTCAGACAATCCAAAAGCCAGTGTTTTATGAAAGTTCGGTTAACATGGTCACCGAGCTATAGTCTAGGATCGGGTCATGGTCGCAGTCAAAGAGAGAGGGAGAGAGAGAAGAAACACTCTGCGTGCACTCTAACCTGAATGTCTCCCACTGTATCCTCAAATTCTCCTCCAAACCTGAAAGAAGAATTAGTCGGAATCACCCGAGGAGTAAACCAACTCATCAGTGGGAATCGGGATCCAACTATCATCACATGATAACTTGATGGAAGCCACTCAAGTCACCACACTCTAGAAGGTATGCGCATGCCTGGAAAGTTTCCTGTATGTTTGAAACTCCCGATATGATTTTTACCCCTAACGACTTCATGGCCTTGATAGAGACCAACGTGCCATAAGTCGCTAGTCAAGTTCAATCCGTCATTATCCAAGATTGATCTAAACCCACCCGCATAAGCCCTTGATAGAGACCAACGTGACTATGCGGCTATCCTAGATAATCGCATATCCATGCTACGGACACATATCACGCAGCTACCGTACACTATGCCACCAACGTACATAGCATGACTACTACGAGATACCTATCTGAAATGAAAGAGGGCTACGGCTGGTTTTTGGCGAAAAACCTTTAGCATAATGAACTTGATATCGTTGAAGGAACCGGATAGCTTTTTATAAATATATAGTAGCGAAAACCTTTGCTAAAGAGGTCACTCCCGGTGAAGGGATCTCGGCTCTTTCCTCGTCGAATGGGTTGTAGGATATTCCAAACTGAATATCATGATGCAAAGCAAAAAGTAATCGACTATAGTGAAGTTATTACCCTGACGCAAACCTCTGTCCAAGGGGTCACTCCGATGAAGGGATCTCGGCCCTTGCCTCATCGAATGAGGTGCTGGATATTCATAACCGAATACCACTGTGCAAAACAAAAGAGAACACCCTTGTAATAACAGCTTTTGAAAAATTGGTTCCAACAACATCAAATATAGGTTTGTTTTCCTTGCATTGATAAGAATCAACGCAGTCCCATCAATTGATCACACTAGAAAAGAACGAAAATATAATGTACGTTTATGCCATCCGCATTCGCCACTGGGTCCCATCATCACCCGTTAGGTTACTTAACTAACGACAGAGCGGGGATTGGACTAGCGCGGGTGAAAAACATATACAACATCTACTAGTATATATATCAATATATAATAATCGCTCCAAGCGTGATAAATGCAACATCACAGAAAAGTAATAAGCATCACAGAACAATACAGATAATCTGGGATCCTCGGGTTTCATTGAGCCACAAGTGAAACCTGACGTTCCCCTCGTCATGTGGATAGCCTGTGCAATGAAAACCTAGACCCTTACGAGTGCGGTAAGTTATCCGCCAAAACCAGAAGTGAGGCAGCAAAGTGAATGGATCACCAAGTACTTCACGGAATCCGATAACTTGAGCACCCCTCCTTGGGTCACCCTATACCCCCTACGAGTGCGGCAAATAGCCTGCCAATTCTAGAGTGAAGCCCCCTCCATCTCAACACCATGAGATGCGGGCCCGTTGCCCTCTAGAACCCGGCTATCCGTTCACCCCACCGCAGGGTAATCCTAGTACAGAAATGAAAATATATACAACGGGTACATCGACCTCAACCCGGTCGTGCCCCAAAAGAATATTATACAACAGGCAGTGACGGCAGTCCACATGTCGGATGCTCGCCCCGCAATATCAAATGTACAAATAAATCCAAACTGCACTACCATTGCACACAAGCTATCCACCATGACAAAACCGCAACATCACAGCACAATACAGAACATCAACGTGAATGTCATGTTCGCAAATTAGTCTAAAAGGACTATAGCGATTAGACAAGATTTACCGATCAAATGACATTCACGGTCATAGATAGAAATGTAATGCACTGCAAACTTTAAACAATGTTAGAAAATATCGAATTCGAAATAACCCCTGAATAGCCCAAAACAATCTGATAAAACTTTATCCAAACTGGGCTACACAAACAACACCACATTTTAAAGGAGTGGTTTAGGATCCGCATTTAAAAGTTGCTTTTTGAAGAAAACCGAGTGGTTTTGAAACTGTTCTAACGATTCAGCTTTGGTTTGTTTTCTTTGTATTAATCAATTAATGCTGTCCCATTATTTAATCCTATCAGTGCAGAAAGAAACGAAAATAAAACGTACTCTTATGCTATCTGCATTCGCTGTGGAGCCCCGTCATGCACCGTTAGGTTGTTTAACTAACGGCAGAGCGGGGGCTAGACTAGCACGGGTGCAAAACATAAGCAACGTCTACTATATATAATATATATATATATATATATATATATATATATATATATATTCGTCTCATGCAATAATAGGCATTCCAGATCACAGATGAATATATTGGATATACTAGGAATTCTGCATTTCATTTAAGCCTATAACGAAAGACGGATTCTATGGTCGTGATGAATAGCCAAACCCCACCTTAGACCCCTACGGGTGCAGCAAACTACTTGACAAATTCCCAAAGTGAAGCAATCTCTCTCAGTAAAATGAGTAGGCCACTCGGAACTTCAACAACCCGGTAGTTTGTGCACCCAACCTTGGGTCTATCCTAAGAGCAAAAAATAGTAAATGAAATAATACAACAGTGGCTATAACCTCAGCCCGGATGTGCCCCGCAAAATAATATTACATCAAATTATAAATTTATATGAATGAAAGAAAAGAAAACACTCTTCTCACATCCCCCAGCTATTCATCCACGACGATCCAATACTCTATATCTACAAACCAACAACAAGATCACAGATATGTGCAACCCTCACTAATCGACGTATAGCGATTAGCAGACGTTAAGCATCATATACAAACACAGAACAATACTTAGCCAAGAACTTTAGAATTTCGATTGAACATATTTTCTGTGTCTACCCCATTTACAAACTAGCACACAAACAATATTGGGCAAAAACCAAATATTTCAAAAATCACAATTCCAAAAATAAGACCCACAGAAGAAAATCGATGCAACTCAGCCTTGACTCGGCCGCGGAACCGCGGCGAAACACACTGTTTCGCCGCGCTTCCGCGGTGGTCTTGGCGAGTTACCTCCTTGTTTTTCTTCTGTGTTCTTAAAATACCCTGCGTGTATTTTTAAGGCCACTGAAATAATTTTTTGATCAGATTTTAAAAACAACAGCAAGCATGGGTTTGAAGTTGTGATTTTGGGTTTTTCCGACGATCGAAGTTCTAACTACTTGCTAACTAGCTAGTTAAGGTTTAGTAGGCTTTGATACCACTGTAAGTCGATGTCGCGCACCCCGCGGGTTCGCAGGGAGGCGGAATTCGCAAAAAACGATTTTTTACGGGCTTCGCAACACCGACTAAACTCCAGGATCGATACTTAAACCTTAACTAACTAAACTAATAGGAGGATCTAACTACTATGAAGAAACTTATACCTTCGCGTACTTGTCCTTCGGTTCTTGTTCTCCTCCTCCTCTTCTTGAGCTCCTTGAAGAGTGTACGGATCACGCTTGATCGTCGGCCTCCTCGCGTCAAAGATGATCTACCCGAAAGGGTGTACTTTGAGCTCTTACCTCTAAACTGAGGTAACTAGGGTACCTGGTATGCTAATCTAAGTATCCTAGAAGATGTAAAGAGTGATTATGGATTGATTAGTCTCAAGAACCCTAGGTTTCTCAACTTACGAGACAATTAGGGTTTGAGGAAGAAGAATAGAGTTTGGAGGAGAGAGAGTGTTGAGGATGGAATGAATAGTGAATAGCTAATGTTGATAACTATGAAGAAAATTATTTTCCAACAATAATAATAAAATTCAACCATGCCTCAATAGTCATCCCATGAGTCACCAAGTAGCCATACTTCATTTATTGCCAATCAAAACCTCATACCTCTACCTCATTAACCATTTAACAAAATGGTTATACAACAAATGAGGTTTCTTCTTCTAGAAGCACTCTTGCATAAATTACAAGAATACTCCTCACTGTATATATATATCCGTGTCCGTATTTCGAAAAATATGAATACAAAGAGATGAAAATAATCCAATAATCTAATACTAGGATCTGGCTTAAACCAAAATCCACTAGTATTATCCGCTCGATCATCATCCGTGTAACCAATACATGTATGTGATTGAAACCCTGCCGTAAAACGATACGGCCTCTACATCGTTTCGCCTGAAGCAGGGAAACCCTCTTTGTGGGACACTAAAGACTCAACAGTACGCTAGCAATGGGTTTAACCACAAGCACGTCAGCGGTACTACCTGCACATAACGGCTACCCAGGTATCTGTCGAAAAAGAAGGCCGACGAGCGAACTCATCCGAACCCCTACCGAGCCTGTCTGTGACAATCTCCGTGCAGTCCGGTCTATTCGTCTGAGAGTATCGCATGTATGGTCTAGGGGGTAGAAAACGTCAGACCTCTAATAACCAGACAAGTCGTGTCAATGTGGCTTAAGACCATCGAGAATCTACTGGTCCAACCACCAGTAATTCTTAATCCGCCCTGACCAGGGAATTATGGTGTTAACCAACCGATCACAGCGCGACATCAACTCCCTATATTGGGATTGACGAATCCCTAACAGTCGCTCACTGCTTCCATATGGCTCGGGACTGTACCCAACTAAAATCTGTTTGCATGACTCAGTATAGCCGTGGTAGGGTTGTAATCAAAGCTTGGTGGGAACTCACATGAGGAAAATGACGACCTCAGGTCGACAGACTATCTGCACTCATGTCATCAGAGAACTGCTATCTGACGCTAGGTATAATTCCATCTAGCCAGTCCTTAGTGAGTCATGTCCGGTGTACTCACACCCTGTGAGCACCTGTATACAATCTTAGGTGCACCTCACCAATAGTTGCGGGATCAATCCATCGTCCCTCGTCAGTGTCTAGATATGTATACACTAGTCTACTCTGGAGTATCGATGCTAAGTCTCGATACTCCTGCAACTAGGGACATTTTAAGTATGTGCCTATCGACTACCCAGCTCCCACAAGTATGATTGCCATCATAACGCTGGTAGTCAGGCAAAGATCCTACGAGCTTTATCAACATGTATACAAGATATGAAATAAAAAGTAAAACCACATCACATGTTAAGATAAAGACAAACCAAATAGCGTACTATCATATCGAGCAAGATTGACCTGTACATACATATCCCTAGCATCCTATACAATGAAGGCCTCTAGGGCATACATATCCAACAAATCGACCATTGCCTCCATGTGGCTCGGAATTGTACCCAACTAAAACCTGTTTGCACGACTCCTTTGAGCCGTAGTAGGATAGTAATTAAAATACAGTGGGAACTCACATGGGACATATGACAATCTCAGGTCAAAGGACTAACCTGTACTCATGCCACCTGAGAACTTCTATCTGACGATAGATATAATACCAACTAGAAGTTCTCGGCAAGTCCGTATGGTGTACTCATCTCCAGTGAGCACTTGTATACCATCATAGGTGACACAACACCAATGGCTTAAGAGACCAGCCACCGCCCCTCGTTAGGGTCTAAAAATGTATACACTAGTTTACTCCGGAATATCGATGCTCTGTCTTGATACTTCCACAGCTATGGACATTTAAGGATGTTCTTATGGACAACCAAACTACCCCGTATGTGATCGCCATCATAATACCGGTAGTCAAGCAAGAATCCTATGGGCTGCATCAATGATGAAAACAAACCAGATAGCATACTATCATTTCGAGTAAGACTGTTCTACCTGTATAGGTCCTCCCTCAATTATCATAATTGCCTACTTGCGATCATAATAATTACCTTAAAAGCACTATATCCAACACTTTGCTCTTTTGAAAGGCTTCGTTTAAAATCTCTCAATTGGGTCTTCTTCCGGCATTTTTAGAGAATTTACCGTCGATTCTGCCCCGAGTTCCTCCACGTCGTTTTCTGACGCTGGGGGAGTTTCTTCATCATATAACAACGAATGAGAGACCATGTGGCAACTTGCTACACGGTCTTCTGTTTCTTCTGATGAGTCATTTCCCTCATCATCGGCACTGTCTCCGTACTCAAGAATATTCTTGTGGAATTTTTCGAGCGTGACTGGTGTTCGCGCCTTCTGGTTATATTCTTCCAGCGCATCTATATATTTTTAGAGGTCTGTATGCTTGTCGTCATACTCGGCAGGCTGCACAGGTATTTTATTTTTCTTCTCTTTCTTAGAAGATTTTGAAGGCTTGACTTAGAGGCTTTTCCCCTTGTCAACGGCTTTCGGTGCGGGATGTGGTTTCAGTATCCCATAGATAATTTTGGGTTCAAGCGGGCCTTCCACTTGATCGTCGGACATGCCTGTAGATCTTTCAACATTCTTTTAATTTTTGCTGAAAAAACTACTTCCCATGGAGCTTCTTCCATGAGTGAGCATGATGCCCACTGTGTGTCCACCTTTTTCGGAGCGTGCTTTTGGGGAGGATCTACCCTCCAGCTATCAGATAGTGCGAACTTCCCCTGTTGGTTCTCGTCTTTGACGCAATTTTTAAAGATGTAACAATCTTCAATTGGGTGGCTCACTATCTTATGATAGGAGCAGTAGTTGAGGTTGTTGACGTCGCCGGGTTGTGCAGTCGCCGTGGGTCTGGCAATGTGAAGAAATTATTTCGCATCGCCAGATCAAACAATCTCCTCGTTTTATCACGAGGAAACGAGTATGCACGTCCCGGCCTTTCTTCTAAGGACGGGCATATACAAGGGTTGTTTTGACGAGCAGCTGGTTTTGGACCGCTCGGTTGTTATTGTGCATTGGCAACGAAGGCCACCTTTCCTTTTCCCTTGTTATTTCGATAGTCTTTATTTAAGGAGGAAGGGCCATAACCCATCTGATCCAATTGGGCCAATTTGTCTATCAGCGCCTGGAAGGTTATGGGTTTGAAGAAGGTCATGAACTGGAACACGGTCGACTGAAGATCGAGGGTCCCGATGAACATGCCCACAGCTGGAGGATCTTTAATGCGTTGTTTGCATTTAGACCATAGGTTCTGCCACCGAATCGTGTATTAGACCCAAGTTTCTCCCGAATTTACCCTGGCATTGATCAGTGCCGTGATCGAAGTACATTCATTCGCGCTGGCGAAATGTTGCATGAATAATAACTCCATTTCAGAGAAGGTTTTCTCGAAGTCGTTTGGGAGCTCCGAGTACCATTCAAAAGCTGTCTCTGACAAACTCCCGATGAATTGGTGAAGCAACAGTTTGTCATCACCTCCAGTATTGTCGCACAAAGCTCTGAATTGTGCGACGTGCTGGTGGGGATTACCCGTTCCTTTGTTAACGTGGAACTTCAGGATTGTATATCTCGGTGGGTACTTAATTTGGTCATACCAGGCCGGATATGGTTGCCCGGTTTTGACAAGTTGGTTGGCGGCTTCATTGGCCGGGTGAGCTCTAATTTGCTGAGCAATGTAGTCATCTAAGGTCATCTTGGAGATTGTTTCTTCCTTTTCCGCTGATAAGGCTGGGGGAGGATTTGATGTTTCTTCCCTGTCATCTTTTATAATTACCAATGGATCTTCAGCCGGTGGTTCCGGTTGGATCATCATTCTAACCATGTCTTGGAATAAAATAGCCATCTGCTTTATGCTAGCAGCTTGCACTGTAGCTTCTTTGTCCTTTTTCTCCAGCATTCGTCGTAAGAACTTTATATCGGATTCTTGCTCCTGGCGCCGTTCAGCTTCTTTGTCCGGACTTCTTTTGGTTCGGTGAGCGCTGATATTTTGGTCAGCACATTTCTTGGAGCTTTTGCTGCTGCTCTTGGGCCTTTGTCAGCGATCGAGTATGCGGTCGGTGACTCACTGAAGCCCGGCATTCTTCTTTGTCGCTAGCCATGTAAACCGTATGTATGGCTATACCCCCAGATTTGGGTCTTTTAGATCTTTCACCATTGGACTTTGCCGCTGGCGGCAGAGTTTTCTCGGGCCTCGCTCGTTTATTAGAGGTTAGAACTGAAGGAGCTGCTATGAAAAGCGCCTGTTTAGGAGGGTTTCCTCGTTGTATGGAGGAGGAGCGGTCTTTTTCTTATCGGCCCTTAGATTTCTTCGGTCGATAAGAGTAATTTACGTTAAGTACAGAGTCTTGGACTTTTCGCCAGACTCTATGTATCTGTGAGGAGAGCCATTGGTGAGGCTGCTCCGGCTTTGCCTACACTGTAGCTTCTGCAGGTGGGGGTGATTTTTTAGCACCGTCGTTGGGGAGTTTTTGCGCACCCTCCTAAGTGGGTCAAATCTGTTCCTTGTTAGAACAGCAGCGTTGATATCCACCATAAAAGCTGATAGGATGAGCCTAGAGGGGGAGTTATCCCCAGCTTGTCTTACTCGACCAGCGGCGATGTCGAGCATGTCTTGGAGTGGGAATTGCCACAGTTTTGGAGGCATCTTCATCGTGCCCCTGGCGTTGCTGAGGAGCTTTGCATGGCGTCATCCTATTAAGACCGATGTCCTTGTTGAAGCTGGAGTGAAGTTAGCCAATCTGTCGAAGACTGGCCGGCTGGGAGGGAAAGACTTTTATCGGCTTCACCTGCAACAGGAATAGGGATAGCTAAACGTTTTGGGGCAGCTCCTTCAGGTATCATGAGCTTCTTTGCGGGCCCTTTCGAGTTCTTGTTCAGCCTGTTGAAGACTGAGACACCAGAGTATGATGGCTTGATGAATGGAGCCGTCACGGTTGCCAGCCGATCAAAGACTGACTTTTCAGGAGCTTCTTCTTGTGGCGCTGAGGCGCCAAAGTTAACAGGCGGGAGCATGGTCCCGAAGAATAGCCCGGTAGTGACTTGAGTAACCTGCCTCACCGGAATTAAGAAGATGGAGGCCGCGTTGGGCCCGTACGTTACTCACCCGGATGGGACGGAGTGGGAGTTGCTGTTGCAAGAAGTGCAATTGAGAGCCATTAATTCTACACATAAGCAAAATACCAAGTTTTAGTATCTCGACTCAATGGGCAACCATGAATATAGAAACCGCGATTTTGTTCGCAAAATACGACACATGAAGTGTGGAGTGGAAAGAGTAAGAGGTCCCACTGGGCATACCAGAATCTGTTTACCGCCGCAAATAAACACAAACTAGGGTTGCTCGTCATGCCTGAATTTTAGGGCAAATGCTATTTGGGCATATCTATCCACCTCCCCGAAGATACCAAATTGATTTATGGCACCGTATATCGGAGCTTTGAATAGATGTGAATGATGTAGCAGAGTTTATCAGATTCCCCCTAATTTATGAGGGCTTTTTTTATTGTGGGGACACTCTTCCTTGTAAGAGCAAGCCCCTGCAGTTAATTATATTATCGCGTTGCAATAACCACTTTCTCCTACTCCGGTAGTTCACTTCGTATCATGTTGTATTTTGTTTATTTTTGTTGCCCGTGGATTGTATACGGAGACTATTTTATGTCGTTGCCCGTAGGGTGCGGATTAGTCCAAATTCGTACATATATTTTCATAATTTGGGTCAACTATTTGCTTGACGGGTTCCACGTTGGTAGCTTGGTTTGCCAACAGGAATGAATTTAGGAAGCATTTCTCACATTTGTGTGTTTCATCCGTTCACGAGAAACTTGGGTTTGATCTAAGGATCGTTAGTCATATTTGAGACTAAGATCGACTTCATATAGGCTCAACTGATCATTAAATCATATCTGAGTAGCCTATGGATAGTATATGGTACTCATAATGGAGACAGTCTGCAGGGAAAATCATATTAGTTTAAGGACATCACGGTCCATCATTCCCATTTTTGGGACGAATATTAGCTTAAGGACATTTCAGTCCAACATTCCCTATTTGGGTTGAAGGAAGAGAAGTTGTTGGTTGTTGAGATCCATCACCTCTCTGAAGACGTTGAGGAATTACAACGATATATATCAGAGGTGTGGAGCGATGTACCCTTGAACCAAATCCTGTATTTGATAGAAAAGATCATAGTAGGTCTAACAATCGTTAATCTTATATGAGACTAAAATAAAGATCATTAGTCATATATTAGAGTAAGATCAAATTGGACATCACGAGCATATGGGCTCGGTTGATTAAAGAAGAAGCTTGAGCTTCACAGTCTTAGCCAATTTGGGCCAAGATTAGGTTTCTATACCACCCAGCAGTGCTAAGCACTCAGTTATATATAGCGCTCACGTGTACATCACGTTAGGCGCTATAATAGTGCTAAGCACTAATTTTTTTCGGGTGCTCACGTGTGCATCACGTGAGGCGCTATAATAGTACTAAGCACTAATTTTTTTTCTGGCGCACACGAGTGTTTCACATGAGGCGCTGGGTTTTGGCACTTACATGTGTTTCATGCGAGGCACTAAGTTTTGGGCACTCACGTGTGTTTTACGTGAGGCACTGAGTCCTTAGAGATTTTGTGCGTTCACGCGTGTATCACGTGAGGCGCTGTCTCCATAGAGATTTAATCTATGTACATGTTTTTAGAGATGTTTAACTTCTGTTAATGGCATTTTGACCATTAACGATTACCAAGATCACAATTTTAGGGATCTGGGATCAGGTTCTTTAAGAACTAAGTTCTTGATTTATGATAGAACTAAGTTCCTGGAGTATTATGGACTCCGTCTTCTTCAAGTTCTTCCTTTCATGTTCTTTTCAACCTTATTATTCCCTGAATCCTTGATTCTCAAGAGCAAGATCTTCTAGATGAGAATTAAATTCTCAACTTGTGGGAGACTTGTCTTGTGGATCTCAGATCCAGAGAAAGAACGATCTCAGATCCAGATAAAGAACTAAGTTCTTTTAAAGGGTTAAACCTTTATATATGATATGATAGGTAAAGAAGATATTTTGAACTCTTCTTTTTTCTTTACTTAGGGTTTTGAGGAGGAATACGATCATTCTTATTTATTGAGAATTAAATTCTCTATTGTTTTATGGAAGCTTATGGAGAACTTTCTGTATATATTTATTTTACAGAAGCTTATGGGGGTCTCCTCTTTTTTTTAGATTTAATTTCTTTGCTCCTATTTATAGGAGAAGAGAAAAATCAATCTGTTGGAGGAAATCTCTCATTAAGAGATCATGATTGATTTCATAATCAATCAAAATGATCTTAAAGATCAACCGATGAATTTTATTCACCGTTAGATTTTTTAATCCAAAAGCTCTCTGTTTAACAAAAAAGATTTCTTGTTTATTTTAACATGATTAGGAAAATATTTTCCTAACATAGAATTTAATTCTATCCGATGATTGATTGGTGATTTTATAATCACCGTTGGATCTTTGATCCAAGAGTCCTCTGTTTAACAGGGAAATATTTCCCACATAGAATTTAATTCTATCAGACGGTTTAATTGGTGATATTTTATCACCATTGGATTTTAAATTCAAAGATTCTGTGTTAGAGAAAGACCTTTCCATATTAAAAAGATTAGGGAAAATATTTTCCACATAGAATTTAATTCTATCAGATGAGAGTATTTTAAATTGGGGCGCTCACGTGCTATCACGAGAGCGCTTCCATATATATATATGGCAGCGGTGCTCATGTGCTTTCATGTGAGCGCTGCCAAAAGAACGCGGTAAGAGAACTCACGTGTTTAACACGTGGACGCTCACGTGTTTAACACACAGGGGCTATCATAGGATTTAATCCTATTTGCACATGAGTGCTCACGTGCTTTTCATGTGAGTGCGCTGCTATAGGATTTAATCCTATCTGCAGTAGGTACTCACGTGCTTTACACGTGAGGGCGCTGCCCTCTATTTTTATAAAAAAAACAGCAAGATTTGAGCCAAAATTTTTGGCGGGGACACTATCATTATAAATAGTTTTAAAAAGGTAAAGTTTCAAATTAAAGATTTCAAGAAAAATACCCTTAGGTTTTGAAAGGTTAGATTTTTACTAAAATACCTTAAATTTCTACAAGTTAGGATTTTGTCACTAAAATACTATAAAATCTAAAGTTTATTTTTATTAAACACTCTCAATATTTTAATTAATATATTTTTTTCCAAAACACCTTCAAGGTTTTTTTTAAATAAAGTAATTTTACATAAAACCCCTTCGAACTTTTAATGGACTATTTTGCAGAAATACCTTAAAATTACCAAATGATATATTTTCACATAAATACCTAGAACCATACAACTAATGGCTAGTAAGTATTTAGGTAGCAAATGCGTTTAAGTGACCTATTATCTCTTGAGTCTCGGGGAGCAGGAGACAATCAGTGTTATCACTTGCTTATCTTCCAATATAAAATTCATATATTCACAGAAATCATATTACTTTAATACTGAATCAAATATGACCTAACACATGAATACAACTTGACTTGTACACTTGCACTTGACATGACTACTTGGTCTTGACATGAACTCAATTGTATCTACATGACTTACTCGATGAAACCTATTACATGCTTGACTAGACTTGATCCAAATCATGAATACGTAATAACTTGACATGAACACTTGACATGAATACTTGAACTCGACTTGAAACTTGAAATGGTACACTTCTTATGTATTCATGGATTCGGGCAAGATTTGTGACTATAATTGTAAATTAGATTATGCGGAGTATTGGGGTAGTTTAAGTATGAATCCAACGAAATCTCAGGAGTCCCACGAGTACATGAACTCTTGGATTGGGCTGACTCCTCCACCGCTTAGGGTACCGATGCCACACTCTTGAACAAGTCGACTCCTCCATAGCTTGGGGTCCCGAAGTTACTCTCTTGATTTGGGCCCGTGGTTCCTTGCCCCTGGACATAGCCTATTGGGTTCGAGAACACTCTTAAGATTTGGTTGACATTTACATTTGAACAGACACTAGGATATATTACCTTATAGATGTTGGATATACATGCCCTCAAGGAAATTATCGTAATTGCAGGAATGCAATTACTGAATTCAAGAAGGGCCTATACGGAGAACAATCTTACTCGAGATGATAGTATGCTATTTGGTTTGTCTTTATCTTCATGTGTATACGTTTTACTCATTATCACGTATTACTAATACATGAGATAAAACCCATAAGATATTTTCTTGACTACCGGGATTGTGATAGGGATCATACTAGCGGGGCCTGGCAGTCCATAAGCACATCCTTAAATATCCCTAGTCGTAGGAGTAACGAGACAGGGCATCAATATTCCAGAGTAGACTGGTGTGTACGTTTCTTGACCCCTACCGCGGCGATGGTTGATATCATAGTCATTGGTGTTTGACACTAAAGATTGTATACAAGTGCTCATTAGAGAATAAGTTATACTAGACGGACTCATCGAGAACTTCTAGAGGGTATTAGACAATTGTCAGGTAGCAGTTTTCTGGTGACGATAATATAGGGTAATCTCTTGACCTTAGATCGACATACTGTCTTATGTGTGTTCCCACTATGCTTTGATTACTACCCTACCACGGCTTTACTGAGTCGTGCAAACAGGTTTTAGTTGGGTATAGTCCCGAAGCATATGTAGGCGGTGAGCGGTCAAAGGGATTCATTTCTCCCGGTATAGGGAGTCGATATCGCGCAATGCAGGATATGACTATAACCAGAAGTCAGTGGCTACTGCAGTAGAGATAAACTAATAAGTATTATCAGTTGTATCTCTGTAGGTTATGAGTTCTGTTAGAACGATTTATCGGGTTATTGGGTGTCTAACAGTTTCCACCCCCAGACCTGGTATGCGATACTCTTTGATGAAGAGTCCGGACTGTATGGTATTCGTCGCTTATAGACTTTGTCGGGTCCGAATGAGTTCTCTCGTCGACCTGCATTTATCTTGCTCATACCTGGATAGCCGTTATATGCATCTAGTACCGCTGACGAGCTTATGGGTTAACCCTCAGGATTGAATTTGAAAGTGTTTCAGATTCAATCGGATACGATCATGTATAACCTACTGCCCGCATATTGACAGGTCTTTAGAGTCCCGCAATGAAAGTGCATGCCCGGGCAAAATGATGATGTAACGTGTGTATAGGATACATGCATGAATTCGATTAAATACGTATTTTAGATATACATGATTTAATCGGACAACTGGGGTACTAGCCAGTTTATTTATAAGCCGGAATATCAAGTCATGTGTTGACTTAATAACTGTATTTTCATATGGTTTCTAGTATTGTGTATATGATACACACACAGACACACACACACACTCTCTCTCTCTCTCTCTCTCTTTATATATATATATATATATATATATATATATTCACAAAAATCTTATGCGTGTGAGAGTAGCCCCCCTTTCTATGTGACACCTAAGAAGAGAGAGAGAGAGAGGAAATAAGAGAGTGGTATTAATCACTGCATCCTTTTCTTTTTCTCTTAAGTTTTTTCTAGAAAAAACAAAATGAGAGCTCTTCTTCTTCCACTTCATCTTCTTCTTTGTAACATTTCAGAAAAATAAAATATTATTTTTGGAATTTAAATAAATAAAATAATAAATTTTATGAATATTATATAAAGTATGGAAATTGGTTATAAATTTTATGAATATTATATAAAGTATGGAAATTGGTTTTAACGAAATAATGTGATTATATACTTATAGTTTGAAGAATAATTGGAAAATTGATATAAATTATTGATTTTGAAGGTATTTATGGATTTGGAGATTTTGTAAATTATTATATAATTAATTGTATACAAGTTAATGCTAAACTTGATTAGTATTTCACTAATTATGCATTAATCTTGTTTATGTACATGGCATGAAACAAAATATATTGCAAAACACTTGTTACATTTTCAAAGAACCATGGCTTCATCTTTACTTTTAAAATTGTTTTGGTTTTAAAATAAAAAGGAAAAAGAAAAGATAAATGAAAAAGAAAAAGAGGAAGTATTTTGGGAAACAAAGAGGTATGGGCTAAGGAGAGAGAGAGAGAGAGAAGGAGAGAAGGGTCTTCTCTCAACCATGGCTCCTTCATTTGTCATCCTCATTCTTCATCTCATATTTTCTCCTCCTCCTTCTCCTCTTCCTCCACCCTACCACCACCTTGCAACACCCCTCAAACCACCTCAAAACTTGTGTTTTTCTTCATAAATATTGTGCACAAGCTCACTACAAAGACCATGGGTGAATCAAGTCAAGGTTTTGAGCACTTTAGACAATCCAAGAATTTTCTTAAGTTGACAAATGAGGTAATCCCTACACTTCTAGTTAAGTTTTTTGTTTTTCTAATATCCTATAGTAGTTTAGAGTAGAGCTAATAGGGTTCCGTGATGTTGGAAAATTCCAAGATGAGAGTTAGGGGATTTTATGAGTTGAAAGGGTGTAACTGAGGTGTAATTAGTGACCCCAACCCCGGCAGTGTTAGTATTTTAGACAAAACCTGAGACTACACCACAAAAATTGAACTTTGAATATGCCGATATCGGATTTTTGTGGGATTTGTGATGGGATATTGAGATCTGCTACTACCCTGAGACTTGGAAATTTTTTTAGTGATCACAAGGAGTCGTGCAGATGACCTAAAAGCTATCCTAAAGACCCGAGACCCGAACCCTAAATTTTGGCCGCGGATTTAACCTATGGGGCCGCAAATTGATGATTGGGCATGTTGCCTAGGTCTCGTGTTTGGACCATGGCTCTATTATCCAGTAATTAGACCCTCCATATATGCAAAATATCCCAATTTCACCTGAGGCAAAATCTGGAAGTGTGTTTCAAAGTTTCTTATTTTGTTTTGCGAGTTTTGTTAACTTGAATTTTGGTATTTGAGTTTTGACTCGTTCGTTTGACGTTTATACGTCGACGTTGAGAGTTGTTGGTTATTCTTGCATACGTAGGTTATAGGTTCTAACCTATGTGCACTCCACGTGCCGTATCGATTTTGTATTCGATTTTTGTTTACGATACGATGTGCTTGAAACTGTAGGTACCTTCACGTGGATTTCGGGACGACAAGGAAGAGCAAGGTATCATCGACTTCAGCAAGCGAGAATCGAAGGTGGGTAGATATATATCTATGGGGGAAGTCGGGTGGATGGCGTGTAGCATCCCCTCAACCGTAGCATAGGATATCTATATTGTGTGTGTGTGTGTGTGTGTGTGTGTGTGTGTGTTTTTATGCAAGACTTGGATACTTAGCAATAGGGTTTCTAAGAGACCTTAGGTGAGATTATGTACTTATAAGAAGATCTGACCCTAGTGTTATTTCTTTAGTAATGAGCCGTTAGTTTTATTTTGCCGCGCGCGCGCACACACTTAGTATAATATGTGTGAATATGTGTGTGTGTGTGTGTGTATGGATATGTTGATATATATATATATATATATATATATATATATATATATATATATATAGTATACATATACGTGTAAGATGAGTATATGATATATTATATGGTTTTGAGTCGATACGATCGAGCAAGATGTCAAGAGATTTTGAATATGATTGAGATGAGACATCGATTATGATGCGATATATTAAAGGATCGATGGGAGAAATACACATAACATGCGATAACATGTGATTTGATGAGATAATAGAATATATGTGACCTTAAATCCGTATCCTTGATTATGATATAGTACGATGGATGATACCGTACGGATTATGATATAAATGATATTTGACCCATACCCTTGATTTTGAGGATGCCGTACGACGGATTTTACCGTACGAGATATATTTATATGATGATTGATCCACACTCTTGACTAGAGGATGTCGTATGATGGTCTATACTGTATGTGATGCTATGAGGCTAGATCGCCGACTACTAGATATATCGACTCGGAAAATGTTATAGATTTCTTATCACTTTCGACTCGGTTCTTACTTTAGTCTTTTAGTTGCTTAGGTAGATGTTAGAATAGACTCGAGTCATACCTATTTTCAAAACTAACGAATCGTAGGTATTTTCAAAGAATAACTCGAGGGACGCTACAGATTTTCAAAAGATATCTCTTTTCTCAAAAACACCTAGCCCCCACTTTTCCAAAACAACGATTCATGCTATTTCTAATACTATAACTGTATGGCTCTTATATAGATATGTATATTTTATAATGTTTCGTTTACTGTTTACTTTTCCGCTATGTTCATGTTGTTCTCATTGCATTGCATATCGACATATGCTTTCATTAGCTGTTATGATCTCGTCTGTTAGGACACATGCACCATTACCGATGATGCGTATGTTGCACGCACACTTGCTTGCTGGCTCACACACATCATCATCGGTAATTGCCATACCATGTATACATTAGAAACCGTTACCTCATTTGTACAACCTGATAATTTGTAGCTTAGTAGTACTGTATAGTATTCATGATCTCACATGCAAGTTAGATACTGCATTTCTTATTTAGATACAACATGAATTTATATATACATTCTGTTTATGCACTGTAGATGGGCTCTATGCCGATATTCTTTGTTCATCATTAGCTCATGATTATGAGATTTCAATTTTCATGAGATTTCTGGATTTAGGAAACCGCTTGTGAATTTGAAAACTTTTACTCCTTTCAAAAGAAAATTGTGGTTTTCCTTGATATGATGTGTGGCGTCTACCATGAGATTTCTCGGTTCTGGAGCATATATGTATACCCGATTCAAGGAGCGAGGAGACACCGTCTGTGGGTACTTGGTGGGTCCGGTGAGGTACCCCGGGGCAAGAAGGCCGTATAGAGAGACGTTGAGCCCAGCAAGGGGGCACTACCGACCGGTGATAGTTTGGTGTGGTGGATATCCGGAGGATACCGACCGTAGTCGTGAGATCAGATGGATATGGGCCAATCTAAACTGACGGAGCCCGAGATATGAGGATTATGTGTCACTGATGGAAAACGTTTTTCTTAATGATGATTTGTTTTCTTGCTTTATTTCTGCGTTTTGATCCTCGCCTTCGACGTTATATATTTATATCTTTGCGTGGTTGTTTCCGCTAATTGGCGAAGAGCTAGCTCCCGCTTGGGGATGCCTATTATTATTATTGCTGTTTGTATTGTTTTTGGGTTAAAAATTACAAAGGAAGTGCTGCCCAAATTTTAAACGACGAAAAACGTTTTCAAGATAGATATAAATTATTGCATTTTTATAGACTATAACTTATGTTTAAAAGAAAGATCTTGATTTCATTATGCCGTTATTTCAAAACTTCACCTCCACTATTTTACCTAAAATGGTTTAGATTTCTGAGCTTTTTGCTTACTTGAATTAGGTGGGGTCTATAGACTTCACATGAATCAAGTGCCAGTCACGTGTTTTTTCCGGGTCATGACAAAGTTGGTATCAGAGCGTTAGGTTTAATCTTGGTTTGAGTCTAGGTTTGACTATGCGGAGTCTAGGGCGTATATATTCGGAACCTAGGCTTGACCTTACGGAACATAGATTTGGCCGAGGGGGTATTAGACCTAAAATTTCGTCGCGTAGGCTGACCTTGGTTGATGGAGTATGTGACTTAACTAGAGTGACGTACCGTGTGTTTGTTCCGCGGCATAGATACAATACACTACTTCGCATAAGTAGCCTTAAGATGTACATTTCTTATGCATTGTATTTCTATTCGTTCCTATGATCTATCGTCATCGATATCGGATTGTGATTTCCGTTACCATGGTTACACGAGCAGAGGGAGCTGCGGCTAGAGATGCAGTCAGAGCGAGCTCATCAGGAACGAGGACTGACCAGGATGTATTTCGGTGACACATGAACGTTTTGATATATTGTTTCACTATGTTTTCTCATTGACGTGAACGTTCGAGATCTCCACCAGATGATCGGTCCATTGCTAGAGGCTAGCCAGATTGCAAAGACTATTAAGGTACTGTTGTAACATTTCAGAAAAAAATATTATCTTTGAGAATTTAAATAATTAAATTTATAAATATTATGAATATTTTAAACGTATGGAGATTAGTTTTAAATGATATGGTATAACTATATACCGATAATTTGAAAAAATTATAAGAATCGTTGATTTGAAGGTATTTATGTGATTTGGGCATTTTATGAAGTTTTATACAATTATGTGTACATAGGTTATTTACTAAAATCGATTACCGTTTACTAATTATTCATTAAGTATGATATATGCATGACATGTAACATGACATGTTGCATTACACTAGTTACATTTGTTTTTTATTTTGTTTTGAAACCATGCTTCATTTCATTTTTGTCTTGGTTTTTGTTTTTTTTTTAAATGAAAGGAATAAAAGAGAGATATTTAGAGGGTGGGGACAAAGGAGTATGGTGGATGAGAGAGAGAGAGTTTGAGAAGTTTCTACATCATTCTCATAGCCTTCTTCGTCCCTTCTTCTTTCTCACCTCCATTCTTCATCTCATTTTTCTCTTCCTCCTACCACCTTCACCATCCTCTACCACCTTCAAAACCACTCCAAAACTTATACTTCCTTCAAAAAAAAATATTCCCCATATCACTACAAAGACCATGGTGTGATCAAGTTGCTACTTTGAAGACTTTGAACAACTCAAGAAAGTTCTTGAGTTTCCAAATGAGATATAATCACTACCTTTTTAATTAAGTGTTGGAGTTTCTTATATCCTACCCTAGTTTAGAGGTGAACCGATGTGGTTTAGTGAACTTTGAAATTTCTAGTTGAGAGTTAGGTGATTTCTTGACTTGGGAAGATAGATTTGAGGCTTGGTTAGTGACCACAAATCCTCTAGTGTCAATTTTGGGACCAACACTTAGTGTAGAAGACCCAAACTTGAGTTTAGATTTTTCTAATGTCGGTTTTGTGGAAGTTGTGATGTCTACAGGGAATCTGGAGCTACCTGAAGTGTTTTTATGAAAATCAAACAAGTAGGTTGACCTAGATAGACTACTATAAGACCACCATAAGAAAACGATCCCAATAACCCACCAGAAGACCGGCGGCGCCTGGTCTTTTGACGATCTCGCCGGACCTATTGGGGGAATTAGTGTATGGGTTTTGTCTCTAGCTCACTTTGCTTATATCATATCACCTGTGTTGCTTGTTTAGTCCCGTTTTACCTAAGTACAAATCTGGGAGCATTTAGTGTCGGTTTTAACTATGTTTTCTGATTTCAAACCTTGGTTTTTAGTGTTTGAATATGGATTTGGTCATTGGACGTTTGTACGTCAACGACGAGTGTATTATGATTGTTTTCGCATGCGTAGGCTATAGGTTCTAACCTATAGGCACCTCGCATGTTGTGTCAGCATTTGAATCGGATATTTGATGCGTTACGATATGTTGTGATATGTAGGCACCTCAGCGTGGACTTTGGGACGACAAGGGAGAGTGTGGCGTCATTTACTTCGGCAAGCGAGGATCAAGGTGAGTAGATGTATATCTACGGGGGAAGTCGGGTAAACGGCGTATACCACTCCCGCAAAAGTAGAATAAGGTATTACTATATTAGTAAGTTTGGATGCGATATTTGGATACTTAGCGATTAGGGTATTTAGAAGACCTTAGGTTAGATTAGGTTGATCTAGGAAGACCTATCCATAGGATGATTACCTTGGTGGCGAATCGCAAGTTATATGAAGTCACGAGCGCGCGCGCGCGCTTGAATTTATGTGTGTGTGTGTGTGTGTGTGTGTGTGTGTGTACACAGGTGATGAGAATAGTATGTGATTTGTAGAGATGAGTCGATATGATCGGGCATGATGCCATAATATTTTGATATGTGATTGAGTCGTGATATGGTATATGATATGATATTATAATGGATTGTTGGGTGATATGTATTCATACATACGATAATATGTGAGTTGATAACATTTGAATGTATGAGACTTTAGAATCATATCCATGATCATGATAATGTACGATGAATGATACCGTATGAATGATGATATTATGTATGATTTTGACCCGTACTCTTGACTTGAGAATGCCGTACGATGCATATTACCGTACGAGATATATAAGATGATTTATCCGCACTCTTGACTCGGGTATGCCGTCCTATGTATTGTACAGTACGTGACGCTACGAGGCTGGATCGCCGACTACTAGGTATATCGACTCGTGATATATATATATATATATATATATATATATTAGATTTTCTTATCCTTCCGACTAGTTTCTTAGTTAGCCTTTTAGTTGTTTAGGTAGATGCTAGACTAGGTTCGAGTCATACCTATTTTCAAAACTAATGAGTCGTGAGTATTTTCAAAAGACAACCCGAGGGACACTACAGAACTTTTCGAAGGACATATCTTTTCTCAAAACACCGTAGCCCCTACTTTTCTAAAAACCACGATTCGTGCTATTTCAAAACACTAAAACCGTATGACTCGTGCGCAGATATGTATACTTTTTAATGTTGCGTTTACTATTCATTTTTCTGTTATACATATTGCTTTCGTTGCATTATAGATTAAATTGTGTTTTTACTAGTTGTTATGATCTCGCCTGTTAGGACACCAGCACCATTGCCGATGATGCGTATGTTCCACGTACACTTACTTGCCGGCTCACACACATCATCATCGGTAATTGTCATGTCACGTACACTTTAGAAAACGTTACTTCATTGGTATAAGCTGCTAGCTGGTAGTTTCAACATATTATTAGTATGCTTTCTCTCATATGCTAGTGTAGATAATGCATTCCTTACTTAATAACCCATGCATTTATATATTCATTCTGTTATGAAATACTGTGGGGCTTTATGCCAACATTCATTGTTCATTGACTCATGATTTTGAGATTTCGGATTTTCCATGAGATTTCTGGATTTAGGGGAAAACCGCAAGAATTTTATAAACTTATTATCATTTTAAAAAATGCAAGTTGTGCTTTTCTCGTGATATGATATATATGGTGTCCACCATGAGTTTTTCTGATTGAGTTGGTTTTCGAGACCCAATTCGAGGAGTAGGATGAACCGTTTCGGGTACATGGTGGATCCGGTAAGGTACCCCAGGGTAAGAAGCTCGAGATATAGACGATGAGCCTAACAGGGGAGAACTACCTACCGGTGAAATTTGGCGCGGCGGATATCCGGAGGATACCGACCGTAGTCGTGAGATTGGATGATATGGGCCGATTCGGACTGACGGAGCCCGGGATTTGAGGATTTTGTGTCGATGTTTGACACGGATTTCTATCGATTTCATTGATGATACTCCAGTTTTTATACTAAAATCTTACTGAGATAAGAACATAGTTTTCTCATACAGATATATTCTGATTTCATTCTTGATGCATTCATACATCATATATATGACATGTTGCTATTTGAGGCACTGACACGAGTACTTGGTGTTACACTTATACTTAGATTATTACCTTTGCCACTACTAAATTTTTCAGTGTTATATTTGAGTATGTTACTGTATAACCTAAGAGATCGTTATAAATGCGATTTCTACTCGGTGATGTCCTTTACTCATGAGTTGGTAACTCACCCCCGTTGTGCCACAGTTTCTTGCAGGTTCGGCTGTACAGGTTTCGTTGCGGCTTGCTGGCACATCATTTCTTTCGGGTGATTGCTTGGTAGGTGGGTTCACTTGCATCGTGACCACCGTTGCACATGTGCTTTATATTTCAGTTGTATCTAGTTAAAAGCTCCATCAACCAAACTTATATATTTAGTAGACTTAGAAATCCACAGTTGTATATTTTTCGGCCTTAGAGTCGCTCTTGTGTATTTATTACTGTTTCTGGTTTTCTTGATGATATTATTTTTCTTTACTTTATTCTGAGTTTGATCCTCGCCTTCGGTGTTGTATATTTGCTTTATTTGCATGTTGTTTCCACCTTTTGGCGAAGAGCTAGCTCCCGCTTGGGGATGCCTTATATTATATTGTTTGTACCGTTTTCGGGTTAAAAAGGTTTTTTTCATGTTAGATACAAATATGGTGTTTTCATGTATTACTACTTATGTATATATAAGAATAAGTTTGATTTTTAGTAAACCTTACTTCAAAACTGCACCTCCACTATTTTCCCTTAAAAAGGTTTAGATTTTCTGGGCTTTTGACTTACTTGAATTAGGTGGGGTCCTATAGACTTCACATGATTCAAGTGCCAGTCACGTGCCTTTCCCGGGTCATGACAAAGTTGGTATCAGAGTGTTAAGTGTAATCTTGGTTCGAGTCTAGGTTTGACTATGCGGAGTCTAGGGCGTATATTTATATTCGGAACCTAGAATTGACCTTACGGAACTTAGACTTAGCCGAGGGGGTATTACACCTGAACTTTCATCACGTAGGTTGATCTTAGTTGATGGAGTAGGTGACTTAAGTAGAGTGACATACCGTGTGTATGTTCCGCGGCATACTTACGATACGCTACTCCGCTTAAGAAGCCATAGGATGTACATATTTTAGGTACTGTATTTCTATTCGTTCCTATGATCTATCCTCATCGATGTCGTGTTGTGGTTTCTGTTACCACGGCTACATGAGCAGAGAGAGCTGCGGCTAGAGGTGCGGTCAGCAAGAGCTCATCATGAACTAGGACTGACCACGGCGTAATTCCGATGACACACGATTGCATTGATATATCGTTTTACTATGTTTTCCGTTGACGTGAGCGTTTCGATGCGTTGTTTTGCAACGATTTCTTATTGACGAAAGAGCGGATCCACACCAGATGATCAGGCCACCGCTAGAGGCCAGCCAGAATGTGATGACTGTTAATGTACCATCTATTCTTGAGGAATGATGCGTTATCTACCGTGCGGACAGAGGAGCCAGCTGTTGCTGAATTTGATAAGATATCGCCCCCGGAAGTTTGAAAGCTATTGCAGCATGAGGTTACAGTCAAGAATGGGATAGTGGATCGCTAGTCACCCTTGGATAATACTGGAATCCTTGTTTCGTTCGAATGCTTTGATGTGAGGTCATCAATTGATTTACATCAGTTATAAGATGTCCTCATCCAGATGCATTGTGAGTCGATCGAAAGAGGACGAATGAAGTGTATTCCTCCGATGATTTGGAAGAATTCCTGAGGACGTAATTGGCCAGATACCTACTAGAGGATATTTGAGATGTCGAGTTCGTAGATTTGGAAAGGAGACTCTAGATACGAGTGCAGCCGTTTGGAGCGCAGTCTACACAGCTATGAAGAGAAAATTCTGAATTGGATTATACCGAAGGGAAGCGGAGTAACAGGTTCGTATGAGATCTTAACGAGATGATGTTCCACTCCGTTGACATCAGAGATTTGATACACATGTAGAGGCGTTGAATGCAGCCATAATTTCAGAGGAAACTCATGAAGAGAATGCAGCTGTCCCGGAACAAGAAATGGATTAAGTAAAAGGTGATAACTTTCGGACAGTTCGGCAGAGACGAGATTTGGGAGAGACCCCGACAAAATCCTTCTGGAATACTACATGAGAAGACTTGGACCCAGGATCGATCGTATCACGCACACTCAGTGGGCCAGAGTTGCCATCATTGACGAGATACGTTACGAATGACCATGTTAATTGGTCAAAAGATCTTCAGAGAAGCACTAGAATGGGACTGTTTCCGTCATTACTTCGGATCAGGCTGTTGGGCCGAGGAGTTATGCAACTGACTATATGAAGAAAGAAAAGAGGATCTAGGAGCAGAGGACGTCAGACTGTGGGCAAGAGGCAAGTAGATATTCTTACTCTGTCAGCCTTAGATGCACCGACACCTTCGACATTGAAGGAGGGGCACATCGACAACAATATTTATGATTTTTGATTTGGTGATTCGGAGTTGACGTTTCCATTGTTCTGATTTTCGGTATTTCAACGATTCGTTTTATGATTGATATATCTTATGTCCACCGTAGTTGCACTTGATTCGTATTTCTATGTTTCAGTTGTGCTGATTTTTGTTTTGTGCATATTCATTGCACTCGATTTCGATCTTATGCTGTCCGAGATGCTTGATTTTGACTTCATACATATGGTATACATATGATTTGACTTATGCTTTCGGTATAGTTTTCATGTACTTTTAGTACCTTGATTTGGTTTTGTGCACGCTGATGCACATGTTTATGAGTTTATACACTGTTGTATATTTGAATTGAATTGAGATATGTTGTGTACCATTGATTTTGATTGTGATATTCGATAATGTTTTCGAGCACCTTGTGCACTCGATTTGGAGTTCTTGTGCACACATGGCGCGCTAGATGCGTTTTGTGCACACCAGATGCACTAAATCGAGATTCTTAGTGCATATTCGATGCACCCGATATTGTTGTCAGGCACACCCGTTGCACTTGACAGATACTTTTGTGCACACCCGTTGCACCAAGTTTTTTTTCTATGCACATTCGTGGCACCTATATTTGATTTCGATTTCCGAGTGCACCAGACGTACGCGACATTGTATACTTTGATTCGAGATTGATTTCTTTTAGAGCACTATGTTTTTCATGATATATACTATCCGGTTTAATAACCAAGCAGGACTGGTCTGAGGATAGTACCTGAGTTTTTTTGCATGCAACGATAATTGCCGAAGGGATTTCTAAAAAGGAGCTATAGCCTCAATATTTTCTTAAGTGTCCATGATGACACGAAACTTTACGAAGGAAACCCTTCTAAATCATTTTCAAAAGGCGGAACGTATATGTCAAACAAAGGATATATATAGCTATTTTTCTTACAATGAACGTCCGCTACTTATGCCGTGATACGCATATCGCACGGCGATTTGAAAAAGGATTCGCATATATTTCTATTTGGATGTTTTGACGATTCTACAACGATGCGTATTAAATAAATGTTATAGTTTTGAGTATATCATGTTGATCTTCGAAATGGACTTTGACATTGTATTTTCACCATAACTCTGATGTTTGCGTGATGCTTGACGAAGTTTTGATTTTGAGTTTTACACTCGTTTTTCATATGCAGGCATTGCGCAATGACGTGTTCATGTATTCGTGATTTCGGAGCCCCGACAAATCATGGTTTTGCTGAAATGCTTAAGTATTTGGGGGGTTTTAATTTAAATTCGGGGACTGAAATTATTTAAGGGGGAAGATTGTAACATTTCAGGAAAAAAATATTATCTTTGAGAATTTAAATAACATTATGAATATTTTAAAGGTATGGAGATTAGTTTTAAATGATATGGTATAACTATATACCGATAATTTGGAAAATTTTTAAGAATCATTGATTTAAAGGTATTTATGTGATTTAGGCATTTTATGAATTTTTATACAATTATGAGTACATGGCTTATTTACTAAACTCGATTAGTGTTTACTAATTATTCATTAAGTATGATATATGCATGACATGTAGCATGACATGTTGCATAACACTAGTTACATTTCTTTTTTATTTTGTTTTGAAACCATGCTTCATTTTATTTTTGTCTTGGTTTTTTTGTTTTTTTTTAAATGAAAGGAATAAAAGAGAGATATTTAGAAGGTAGGGACAAGGGAGTATGGTGGATGAGAGGGAGGTGGGGAGAGAGAGAGAGAGAGAGAGTTTGAGAAGTTTCTACATCATTCTCATAGCCTTCTTCATACCTTCATCTTTCTCACCTCCATTCTTCATCTCATTTTTCTCTTCCTCCTACCACCTTCACCACCCTCTACCACCTTCAAAACCACTCCAAAACTTATACTTCTTTCACAAAAAAATATTCCCCTCATCATTACAAAGACCATGGTGTGATCAAGTTGCTACTTTGAAGAATTTGAGCAACTCAAGAAAGTTCTTGAGTTGCCAAATGAGATATAATCACTACTCTTTTAGTTAAGTGTTGGAGTTTCTTATATCCTACCCTAGTTTAGAGGTGAACCGATGTGGTTTAGTGAACTTTGAAATTTCTAGTTGAGGGTTAGGTGATTTCTTGACTTGGGAAGATAGATTTGAAGCTTGGTTAGTGACCACAAATCCTCTAGTGTCAATTTTGGGACCAACACTTAGTGTAGAAGACCTAAACTTGAGTTTAGATTTTTCTAATGTCGGTTTTGTGGATGTTATGAGGTCTACAGGGAATCTGGAGCTACCTGAAGTGTTTTTATGAAAATCAAACAAGTAGGTTGACCAAGATAGACCACCACGAGAAAATGATCCCAATAACCCACCAGAAGACCTGCGGTGCCGGGTCTTTTGACGATCTCGCCGGACCTATTGGGGGAATTGGTGTATGGGTTTTGTCTCTAGCTCACTTTGCTTATATCATATCACCTGTGTTGCTTGTTTAGCCCCGTTTTACCTAAGCACAAATCTAGGAGCATTTAGTGTCGGTTTTAACTATGTTTTTCGATTTCAAAACTTGGTTTTTGGTGTTTGAATGTGGATTTGGTCGTTGGACGTCTGTACGTCAACGACGAGTGTTTTATGATTGTTTTTGCATGCGTAGACTATAGGTTCTAACCTATAGGCACCTCGCGTGTTGTGTCGGTGTTTGAATCGGATATTTGATGCGTTACGATATGGTGTGATATGTAGGTACCTCTGCGTGGACTTTGGAACGAAAAGGAAGAGCGTGGCGTCATTTACTTCAGCAAGCGAGGATCAAGGTGAGTAGATATATATCTACGGGGGATGTCGGGTGGATGGCGTATAACACCCCCGCAACAGTAGAATAGGGTATTACTATATTAGTATGTTTGGCAGGGATATTTGGATATTTAGCGATTAGGATATTTAGAAGACCTTAGATTAGATTAGGTTGATCTAAGAAGGCCTATCCATAGGGTGATTACCTTGGTGGCGAATTGCAGGTTATATGTAGTCACACATACACTATGTGTGTGTGTGTATGTGTATGTGTGTCTGTGCACACACACACACACACACACACACACACACACACGCGGATTATGAGGATAGTATGTGATATGTGGAAAAAAGTCGATATGATCGGGCATGATACCGTGAGATTTTGATATGTGATTGAGTCGTGATATGGTATATGATATGATATTATATTGGATCGTTGGGCTATATGTATTCATACATACGATAATATGTAAGTTGATAACATTTGAATGTACGAGACTTTAGAACCGTACCCATGATCATGATAATGTACGATGAATGATACCATACGAATGATGATATTATGTATGATTTTGACCCGTACTCTTGACTTGAGGATGTTGTACGATGCATATTACCGTACGAGATATATAAGATGATTTATCCGCACTCTTGACTCGGGTATGCCGTCCTATGTATTGTACAGTACGTGACGCTACAAGGCTAGATCGCCGACTACTAGGTATCTCGACTCGGGATATATATATATATTAGATTTTCTTATCCTTCCGACTAGGTTTTTAGTTAGTCTTTTAGTTGTTTAGGTAGATGCTAGACTAGGTTCGAGTCATAGCTATTTTCAAAACTAACGAATTGTGAGTATTTTCAAAAGACAACCCGAGGGATGCTATGGAACTTTTCAAAGGACATATCTTTTCTCAAAACACCGTAGCCCCTACTTTTCTAAAAACCACGATTCGTGCTATTTCCAAAGACTAAAACCGTATGACTCGTGCGCAGATATGTATAATTTTTAATGTTGCGTTTACTATTCATTTTTCCGTTATATTCATATTGTTTTCATTGCATTATAGATTAAATTGTGTTTTTACTAGCTGTTATGATCTTGCCTATTAGGACACCAGCACCATTGCCGATGATGTGTATGTTTCACGTACACTTACTTTCCGATTCACACACATCATCATTGGTAATTGTCATGTCACGTACACTTACTTTCCGACTCACACACATCATCATTGGTAATTGTCATGTCACATGCACTTTAGAAAACATTACTTCATTGGTATAACCTGCTAGCTGGTAGTTTCAACATATTATTAGTATGCTTGCTCTCATATTCTAGTGTAGATATTGCATTCCTTACTTGATAACCCATGCATTTATATATTCATTCTATTGTGAAATACTGTGGGGCTTTATGCCGACATTCACTGTTCATTGACTCATGATTTTGAAATTTCGGATTTTCCATGAGATTTCTGGATTTGGGGGAAAACCGCATGAATTTTATAAACTTATTATCATTTTAAAAAATGCAAGTCGTGGTTTTCTCGTGATATGATGTATATGGCATCCACCATGAGTTTTCCTGATTGAGTTGGTTTTCGAGACCCGATTCGAGGAGTAGGATGAACCGTTTCGGGTACATGATGGACCCGGTAAGGTACTGTAACATTTTGAAAATTTAGAAATAAATAAAATTAATTAATTAAATAATAAAATGTTAATTTAAAAAAGTTATTAAAACAAAATAGGACATTTTCATAAGTAGTATGTGAAACAAATTAAATTGAAATTTTAGTGTGTAACATTAATAAATTACAAGGGTTTTAGTGTGAAATTTAGCTTCATTTTATTAAAAATGGTGTTATATAATAACATATGTAGTGAAGGGTCTTTGTGTAAAGTTTAGAAAATTGTGCAAACTTGGAAATGTTGAGGGTGTAAATGAAAAAGGGGTTACATAATGTTTTAGCTCAGAAATTTACCACAAGGCACGACAACTTGGGGTGATAAGGCATGGACACATCCTTCTTGCATGCACACCACCTCCACCTTGCATGAAAGCACCACTATTCTTTAGTTGACACCACCTACTACCCTAATTCTGTTATCCTTAAGTTATACCTAATTATGGCAGTAAATATATTAGGACAACTGAACTAAGTTGAAGGAAAGAGAAAAAAAAGGAAAAACATAACACATAAAAGAGAATAACAAAAGAGAGAGGAGAAAAAGAACAAGTGCTAAGGATTTTACCATCAAACTAGGAGCTAAGGACTTGGGTATCTTGGAGGAGGCTTTTCAACCATATCATGTAGGTATAATCTTTAAACACAATAGGATTTTAGTTCTGTAAACTTTAAATTAGAAAGCGAATATCGTATTTTGGGAAAAACTTAGCTCTGTGTTAATCTGCTATAGTTTAGATGGAAATCAACTTAACCAAACAGTGCCTAAATCTTATAAACTGGACCTAGAATAAACCTTAGGAGTACGAACCTCCGTGCTCGGATTTTGGCCGGCGAGGTATAGGGAAATTCCAGCGTCGCCGGATTTTTGGAGGAGTTAAGTGTTTTGAGTTTTAGGGTAGGTCTCTGTATAAGTGTTGGGATATTTTGGTACTGTTTATTTAACTTAATTTAACAGTATATAAAATCTGGGAACTAATATCTGAAAAAGGGATCAAAATTCTAAGATACGACACGGTTAATTCGTAAAACGTTTCTGTTTTCAGTTTCGAACAGCGATTGGTTAAATTCCAGTTAAAATAAGGGTTAGATAGTTTTCAATAGTCGTACGTAGTATAGTTAGTACAAAACACTTGTATTTCTATGTTTTCTCCGTATCGGAGTTAACCGTTTCTTATACAAGTTAATTTCAATATTAGATTCGAAAACGGAAACTTCGGAGGCCGCAAGGAAAGGAAAAGGATTGGTGATCTGAATTGATTCGACGTATTCCGATGAGTAGACTAAACATCTACCGGGAGATTTTGTATGGATGGCGTGATACGCCCATAGTTAAATTTAAAATAAAAGATAGGCTTTTGTATGTTAAATTGATCATATGCATTCATATAGATAGATATATACATCGTCAAGTTAATAATTGTTAGAACACTACACAATTATCGACGAGTCATGCCGCACATGCACATATCTACATGTTACACTATACCTCGTCGATATTAACACGTCACTTTCACACTTAGACATTATTCTGTTAAATATGATTCCTATCATACCCTAAACATCAATAACAGTAGTACTTTGCATCAATGACATCATATTTCATACTTAAGTGTTAGAAGTTGATATAAGAGGCATTTGTATTATTGAGGATTTATGGTTTTGAGTTTTCATATACTATTGCTTAATTCAGTGATTCTTCTTGATTGATGTAACATGTCCACCATGAGATATTGTTTTTATGACTTGGTTTTATTCCAAACCGAGTTGGGGGTCATAGGGTTGCGGATTTACAAGTTATCCAGACTGAGTTGGGGGGCATACAGTTGGATATATGGTGGACCCGGTCGAGACCGAGGGGCAGGAAAGCCGCATTTTTGTAACATTTTAAAAATAATTAAATAAATAATTAAATAAATAAAATTGTTTAAGTGAATTTTGTGATTTTCGGTAAAGTAAAATGTATTTTTCATAAAACAAAAGCGTAATTATTTTTCACTATAAATTTAAAAATATCTATTTAAATTATGTAATTACTAGTAAATGGTGTTTATTTATCCACTTATAAATTTTTAGTTTAATTAAATATTTTTCCTAAATTAATTATTTTAAATATTAACATAAGCTTTATTTTTTACACTAAATTAGTGTAAATTACAAATTTGAATGGATTTAATTTGTAAAAATGAACCATGACATATTAGAATTTAGTGTGTATCATGCAAAATTTATTTGCAAATTTTTCCAATTTTCTAGAGTTTTCTTGAGTTGCTATAGTAAAGAAATAAAAGAAAATAAATAAATCATGAAAAGACATAAGAAGTGAAAGTTTTGGGGGGAAACTTCTACATTATTCTTCACTCTCTTCTTTCTCTTCCCCACCTCCTATTTTGGCCGGCCATCACCCCATGGTAGCCCCTCCCCCCCACCATTTCCACTTCATTTTTGTTCAAAATTCATCAAAAATTCAATTAAAAATCCACAAAATCCTATTTATTTCCTACCCTTTATTCTCTACTCTTCTTTACATGGATTTTTGAGTGGGAAAGCATGCATTTTTTAGGCTCATTTTCATGTTTGGACTTGAGGTTGTGGAGGTATAAATCTTTCTCTTTTGTTTTATTTCTATTAGATGTTTCTTTTAAAACATAATTAGATTTATTAGATTAATTCTAGTTGCAAATTCTAAAATTCAAGTTAGGTTTGTAAATTCAAGTTGTGGTTTTTATTAATTAAATAAGGTTATAATAGCTAGTTTAACATCTTTTAGAGTGGAAAATTCTTGCATGGTTGTGGTATAATAATTTGTTAATCCAAAATTTATTTAATTATGCTATTTAGCTAACTAGTTTTTTTATAAAATGTATTTGTGGGTAAAATAAAATTCTAATTAAGGTTGCTATCATTAGATTGTAGTTTTAGTGAGAATATTAGCATGTTAATGGAAAGAAAAACTTAGTTTGATCACTAGTTTCTTTTGAGAATTAGAAAATACTAATAAAATGCTATTTTTGTTAAACTAGATTTCTATTTATAGTATATATAGGTGGAATAAAATTCCAATTGATGTTTATAACACTAGAGTGTGGTTTTAAAGAGGATATTAACTTGTTGGTGGAATGAAAAACTCAAATTTGTTACCAGCTTTTATTGATGATTGATAAATTGTGAGAAAAACGAAATTTTGTTAACTAGATTTTTGGAAATTCCTAAAAAAATGAGATTAAAAATATAATTATGGTTTCATTATATCATTATCATCATGAATTGTAGTTTAATACATTAATTCATGCACAATCAAGTTTTGTTGTGGAATTGTGGTATTTTGCTTGAAAGATGTTAAAAATTACTAAAGGTTGCAAACTAGAAATTTCAAATTAATACAAATTTGTATAATAAAAATATAGTAATGGTTTGTATAGTCTAGTTATGCTATTTAATGAGTTTTATGACCATTGGTTTCATTTAAATGTCAAGTTTTGAAGAAAAACGGTAAATTGGAATTTTCGGGTTTTACAAAATCGGGCGATTTGATGGATTTTAGGGTTTCGATGGATTTAATCATGTTTTATAATATAAGTAATGAGTTTTAAAATTATGAGTTATTTGTTGATGTTTATCTCGATCCATCGGAGTTTGTACGCCGATATCGAGCGATATTTGGTTCTTTTGCGTGAACGGGACATAGGTTTTAACCTATGCTGGTTCCTTGCGTCGTTTTGACTTTTGTATGTGATTCAGTTTACGATACTATTTATATGTTTGCGTTTAGGTACCCTCACGTGGACTGCGGGCGATGAAGAGGAGGATGGCGACACCGTCTTTGGCAGCCATGGACCAGGTGAGTAGATGCATATCTACGGGGGGAAGTCGGGTGGATGGCGTTTAGCACCCCGCAACGTAGAATAGGAATAGTACTTATTGTCATTAGGAAACCAGATGTGACCCTAAATTCTTAATGAGTAGGACCCTAGTAATGACCCTAGGCTGGACTAGACTGATTTAGGAAAACCATACCAGAGGATGAATACCTTGGAAGAGGTTCGTAGGTTTCAGATAGAAACACACACACGCACACACTGAAACTCGACATGGTGTATACGTGTATGTGTATATATATATAGGACTAGGTATAGGTATATATATATATATATATATATATATATATATATATACACACACACACAACACGTATATGGGATTCATTGATGTGATATGATATCCGAGGTATGATGAAACAGTATAACTGGGCTTGATGCCGTGATTCTTGGCTATACAGTCGTATTAAGTGTTAGCGGATCGTTAGAGAATGAGATAATGAACATGTATGCATAAATTATAATGGGTGGTGATGATATTGAGGTACATGGAACTCTAAAATAGAACCCAAACTGTAACTTGTGACTGATCACGATATGATATATGTATGACTTGATTGCGACATCATATAGGTGTGACCTGACGTCGATATCATATAGGTGCGACTTAATGACGATATGATATCAGTATGACTTAATCACAATATGATACATATGACATGATATTTCTGAGGATAAACTAATGATGCATATTATGATGGCAATGATGTATGATTGATGTATGCGATTATAGTTTAGCACCTTGATCATGAGATGTGTTGATGATGACATTATACGAATGATGAGAAACCTAGGAGATACTTGACCCGTACCCTGATATTGGGATGCCGTACGATGGATTTTACCGTACGAGGCATAGATATGATGACTGATCCGCACTCTTGATTCGAGAAAGCCGTACTACGTACGTGACGCTATTGAGGCTGGATCGCCGACTATTAGAGATATTGAATCAGACCTTAGGTAGACTCTTGTTTCTTATTGACTAGTTTCTTAGGTTTAGTTCCTTAGGAGGTTAGATGGACACTAGTTTAGGTTCGATTCATATAGTGGTAGTTGTACTAGTATATCGCAGAGGAGTGGATAATGCACATCTGTCTTCACATTCATACTGTAATCATCATGGTGCATGTTCTTACATATGTTGCTATAATCAGTATAAACCTTACCTGTTAGGACACCAGCACCATTACCGATGATGCGCATATTCCACGCACACTTATTTGCCGGCTCACACACATCATCATCGGTAATTGCTATGTCACGTACACTTTAGATCTTATTATCTTTTATTGATAGAATCAGCTAGCAACTAGATCGATATATAATATTGTGATTACTCTCAGATGCTAGTATAGACATGGCATTTATTACTTAGACATTCATGCATTCATATTCTCATGTTATCATGCAGTATTATGGGGCATATGCCGACACTTATCATTTACTACTCATGATTTTGAGATTTGGATTTCTATGAGATTTCTGGATTTTTGGGGAAAACCGCAAGAATAAATAAAAACTTCTCTCTCTCCTCCTCTCTTTTTAAAATATAAGATGCGGTTTTCTCGTGATGTATGTGTCGTCCACCATGAGATTTCATGTTTTCTGATGGATTTTGAGACCCGATTCGAGGAGTGGATGAACCGTCTCAGGTACATGGTGGGCCCGGTATGGTACCCCGGGGCAAGAAGATCGAGTTATAGACGATGAGCCTGGCAGGGGAAGGCTACCTACCGGTGATGTCTGGCGCGGCGGATATCCGGAGGATACCGACCGTTGTCGTGAGATTTGATGATATGGGCCGATCCGGACTGACGGAGCCCGAGATATTGAGACTATGAGACTTGAGATTTACATGTTTGTGTCGATGCTTGACACAGATTTCCATGGATTTCATTGTTGATATTTCAGGTTTCTATACACGTTTTACTATGATAACAGCTAAAGATTTCTTATACAGATATACCTGGATTTCAGGATTGGTTATTTTACATTCATGGTGCATGCATATCCATTTATATGACATAGCATTATATGAGGCACTGACACGAACACGGAGTATCTGCACTTACACGTAGTATTACCCTGCTATTACTAGATGGTTGGGATATAATAGTGTATTATTATGACCTAGGATAGCGTCATGCATTCGATTTCATTTCGTAGATGTCTTCTACTCACGAGTTGGCAACTCACCCCCGTTGTGTCAAATTTTATTACAGGTTCGATGTACAGGTTTCCCCGGGCAGTTACTGGCACATCATTTCATTCAGGGTGATTTGCACGTTAGGTTGGTTCACTTGTATCTGAACCACCATTGTACTTTTATTCTTTCATTTGTATCTAGTAAGCTCCATCAACCATACTTGTATTACTTGATAAGTATATTGAACCAGTCTTTTATTTCGACCTTAGAGTCGCGCATGTATTATTCTGATCTGGTGGTTTTGTTTTCTTTTGAGTTTTGAGCCTCGCCCTTTTGGCGTTGTATACTATTGTGCTTGTTGTGGTTGTTTCCGCCGGTTGGTGTTGAGCTTGCACCCGTTTGGGGATGCTTTTTATTGTTTATGTATATTATACTTGTTGCACCCGTTTGGGCCCAGTTTTTACAGAGGAGACTCTGCCGAAATTTTTGGGGAAATTTGCTGATGCTTTTAAACTTGTTTTTCTTCATGTTTTCTTTTACTTCTTCTTCTTTTATATGGTTTAGATTTCTGGGCTTCGGCTTACTTAGGTTACGTGGCGCCTCTAGACGCTTCGTAATCTAAGTGCCGGTCACGTTCCGTACTTTCGGGTCGTGACAATTTTAGGCGGGGAGCCTAACGAGGACACTCGATACCGGAGATAGTTGTGAAACATGGCGGATGTCTAGATGATACCGACCGGTGTTATTGATTGCAGGATCATTCGAGGAACGATCCCTAAGGGAAACAGAAGATTTGTGTCGATATTGGACACGGAGAGATGAACTTGATTTGGAATTAAGTTATGAGATTTCAGTCTTGAATTATATGATTAGTGGTACAAATTCATGCTTTCACATGCTATCATATATCATACTTATCCTTACTGCAGTTAGTAATAATTCGTCATATTTATATTATCAGCCGTTATATGTTAGTTTTATTCACTAAGTAGGCAACTCACCCCCGTTGTGCCACAGTTCCTTGCAGGAGTAAAGTGGATGGTCAGCAGCAGTGCAGATCCACTTATCAGTTTCTATCGCATCTTTTGCTAGGTGGGTTACCTATGTAGTAACCTTTTATTTTGGTATTGTATATTGAATCTAGAATATCTCCATCAGACCCTGTATTATGACTTAGAACGAGATATGGTTGTATGTATATTTTCTGGACAGATGAGATCGTTTAGTTATGTCAAATGATATTTCTTTTACTTATGTCTGAGATTCTTATTGATGTCGTATATAATTATATAATGATTTCCGCTGTTGGCATTGTTGATCCCAACTAGGGATGCAACCAAATTAAATACTTAAAACTGTGATGTTTACTTAAAAACTAATTTTTTTCTAAAATTCCGTAAAAAGGGTTTTGATCTTGGTGTTTGGCTTACTCGGGTTGTGTAGATATCTTTAGATATTATACAATCTAAGTGCCGGTCACATCCAAAGCTTGGGTCGTGACAAAGTTGGTATCAGAGCATAGGATTAACTTTACGGAATTGAGTAGCGAGTTAAAATAGGTCGATTTAAGTTCGTTACGTAGGATGACCTTTGATTTGATGGAGTAGGTGAATTAGGATGAGTGCAGTACCGTACGTAGGTTCCGTGGCATATTTACGGTACAATACTCAGCTTAACTAACCTTAGGATGTCTATCTTGATTTATCCTCTCTTTGAATCTCAATTATTGATTATTCCAATTTGTAAGCCTTATCAACTCTCGTTTCTTGTTCCAGTTGCTATGGCTACGCGAGCTAGACGAGCCGCAGCCATAGATGCAGCTAGGGCGAATCCGCCTGTGACGACGACTGACGCACCAGACATTCCGGCGGTACATGAGCATGTCGATCCTCCTCCTCCAGATCGACTGACTAGGATAGAGTAGGGAATGTTAAGATTGCAGCAGGTGGTAGGACAGTTGGCTGAGGCCACTCGAGTACAGAGACAGGATCAGGCACCGACCGTAGTAGAGTTCGAAGTACAGCCTGTAACACCCGAGCCCAATACTACTATTTTCTGTTACTGGTTGAGCACTAGATATTACTCAGTTCATTTAGCTTGCCTGTTTGACCCTTGCCGTGAAATTTTATCTGGCAAAGTCATTTCTGCATATAACAAATTTTAGCACCTAAAATAAAATTAAAAATATCTATCTTGGCCTACTCGACACCCCTAGCCGCGTGGTAGCATCCGTGCATCGAGTTTTCGTCCCGTTCGGTGAAACGGGCGAGTTTGGACGACTACGCGCGCGTACAGGTGGCCGACTTGGGGGTATGCTTTTTAATCATAAAACACTTCATTTTAAAATTTGGATCCCGCTTAAAATCCTATTATTTAAATTTCAAATTTTTGGACCCAACCCGGGCGCGATTTGGAAATGTTTCATTTAGCGCCAAAATCCCAAATTAATAAAATATTCCAAACCTTATAATATTCGTTATAATATTCTTACTGTTAGTTTTTAGATTCTTAAATCTTTAATATTAAATCTTTTTAACCATTTAAATCTCTCCCTGGCCAATCACGGGGCTCTACACCCCCGTGGGCCCCTCCAATCTCTCTCTCTCTCTCTGACGACTATCTCTCTCCCTCTCTAACTTTCTTTCTCTCTCCTCTATATATTTACATATCTTTTCCTTCTTCCTCCTTTTCTTCACGAGAACGTGAGACCCACCCCACGGAACCTTGCCGCCGCCTTGCCCTAGCTGCCGCAGCCCAACGCCGGCGACACCCTCGTCGACCCCACTGCCTTCTCACCCTCACCTCACCTAGCCCTCTTCCTCCTCCACCATCTCCTCCCATTCACGTGCGGCAGCACCTACAACCATCACCCAAGCCCTCATCAACTCCGGCCTTCTTCTTCTTCAACCCAACACACCTATCAACACCGAAGTACTCAACTTCCCACACCGAGGTCCCTCGCCACCTCTTCTGCAACTTTCCCCGACGCCCATCGCCTGCAACTACACCCTCGCCAGAAACCCATCACCACCACTGCCTTTCTCCTCGAAAACCCTCACCTTCAAAATCCCCTCAACCTCAACAGAGCCCTCATCTCATCTTCTCCATCGCTAACTCCTTCCTCCATCATTTTTCCCTGCGCCCCAAGCTCACCTGCATACACGCCCTGCACCCGTCGAACCGCCGTCTGTCGCCGCCGACGACCCCATCCTCTTGTCCCCGACCTCGCACACTCCTCGGTAAGATACTTCCTTTCTCTTTTCCCTTCTTCTTTCTATCTCGGCTAATACATTCATCGGCAGTTTTTCCCCCGCGATCACTGTTTACCGCCGGAGCTCCGGTGACGTCGTCAACCTTCGCAACCCCTCTGCTGATCATCCGAGGTACCCCGATCCGCGTAGTCCCATTGTTCGTTGTTTGGGGTCAATCCGTGAACCGTGCGTCCGTCGCAAGTTTCCCCGCCGACGTTACGTTCCGTTTTTCCCGATTCGCGACCCGTCGAGGCAAGTATCACTTGCTACATGCTATACTATATATTTATATATGATTGACACATTAAACCTGTAAAACTTAACTTGGTATAGTCGTTTCTCATTTGCTTGCAATATGACATATATCATTTTACTGTTAACATAAAATCTACAGTTTGCTAGTTTAAAACTAATAACTAAGTTTACCTGTTAATCACATCTTACTGTTTAATAGATGATAGCCCTTACACATGTAGTTCTATTATATTCAGACATTCGTATTCAAAGGCTTGATATAACTGTATTGCATCGTCATTTAACAATTGCACCGCTAAGGGTGCTCAAAACCAGTTAATATAATAAAACGGCTGCACTGTATTACTGCACTCTTGTGATTGAATGAAACTGCTTATTGTTATTTAGCTCATTACTCATTCCATGTTATTCAATACCCTGTTCGATTATATATCTGTTTGTGAGCACATCCACGATATTGTTACATCTTGACTTGACTTTGTCACACATGATATATATTGATACACCTGACATGGTACCGTTTACTGTTGACTTGACCTGATGTACCATGACCTGACCTGTTACCTGATCTCGTGCCTAATGCCAACAAACCCGACTTGTAGTCCTCATGGACCATTCCTGTTGTCTATCCAGACAAAACCTGCTGTTACCTGATCCTGTGTTGGCATTAGTTCTTGATTACTGAATACCTGACCTGACACATATAACTTGGGGGTATGGGGAAATCAAAAGTGTAAACTAAAGTGTAACTTAAAAGGGTATTACTTGATCCGTGGTCCCGGGGGGTAACGGGACAGAGCCATTCGTGACTCTTACATTTTCCTGATCCGTGGTCCCGGGGGGTAACGGGACAGAACCACTATTGGTTCACATATTCCTGATCCGTGGTCCCGGGGGGTAACGGGACATATCCTTTGAGTTACATGGAGAATTACTCAAATTGATTTCAAAGACTTTAGACTAGAAAACCTGATAGAACAGTTTAGTTACCCACTGCACACTACCTTGCACTGCTTGTTTCATACTATTGCTTTATTCATGTTTATTTCTGCATTGCCTATTACACTGTTCATATTATATTACTTGATGACATGACGCGCTGACGTCTGGGTTTTTCATGGCCCAGATTCTGTACCACTGTCGCAGTCCGAGCAGGAGTACTTCAGCCAGCAGGCTGAGCTGTGAGGTGTTAGTATTAGTTAGTTTTATTTCCTGCATTTATTTCCTGCATTTATTTCCTGATGTGAGCCCGCATTATGGGACATACTTTTCAGTTATTTGTATTGGATCATTTGCTTCCGCATTTATTTATTATTGACTCCTGTTATTCTGGATTATGGACATGTTTTAGAAAATTTTATCTTGTTCTTGATATCTCTACAGCCGTAATGTGACTGTGGATGGATACTTCCTACCCACAGGTAGCATGGTTGGCTATGTCACGTGCCCAATCTAGCGTACTCTGGGAAGCGGGGCGTGACACAGCCCATGCAAACGGTCGCGCTTGTAGACACGAGAGTAATAGTGGTATCACTTCCAGAGTTTATGAGGTTGAAACCTCCGGTATTTACAGGGACCGATATGGCGGAGGACCCTCAGTCCTTTCTTGATAGGATGGCGAGGATAGGCAGATCATTGCGATGTTCTGATGCGAGGTCAGTTGAGCTGACTAGCTTTCGATTGGAAGGACTTGCACAGGAGTGGTGTGAGTCAATGGAGAGAGGGCGAGCTGCCGGTCTTCCTCCGATGTCGTGGACCGAGTTCTCTGAGGTGTTTCTTGCTAGGTTTCTTCCGCAGAGTGTGAGGGAAGCCAAAGCTAGCAATTTTGAAGCATTGCGAAAGACTGCTAGTGTGTCGGTGGCAGAGTATGATTTATAGTTCACCCAGTTGTCGTGCTATGCTCCGTACTTAGTTCCCATAGAGGAGCACCGGGTGAAGAGATTTGTGAAGAGCCTGGATACCCAGCTATTTCTTGCTATCGTCTCCCAGCATTTTGATACTTATGCGCAGGCCATGGACGCAGCCATGCTAGTGGAAGAGCGTCTGAGCGAGGCAGTGATCGTTCCAGAGCCCAAGAGGACCAGACCTATTGAGTCTATTACTAGGTAGTTTAGCAGAGGACGAGGCAGGCACACTCCAGGCCGCGATGTTGGTCGAGGTTGGACTCAGGGCCAGATGTTTAGTTCATACCCCGTAGGGCAGAGGCCTCCATTTACATGTTATAATTGCGGACTTCCAGGGCATCTGGCTAGAGAGTGTACACGCCATGGAGGGACTGTTGTTCCGCGGGCTGCTTTACCCCCTTCACCTTCTACTTCGATGGCCTTACTTCCTCCCCCAGTTGGCACTATGCGCCAGGTGATCAGTCGAAAATAATGCATTTTTAACACGACAATTTCCTTACCATCTGCACTCATCTAGAGGTGTTCGGTATTAATATAGCACATATTAGCAAAGCAGCCGTAAAATACCAAATAACTTGTGTTGTATACTAAAACCGACATTTTTAGGGAAATTGAGCGTTTATCATTGCATCATATAATCTTTGTGTAGCGCAACACTTGTCTCGAGAAATTGTGCAGAAAATTCCAGGAGAAGAGCCGAAATAGTTAAAAGTGCTGGTAAAAATACGCCAAGTCCAAGACTTGAGATCTGGCAGTGAATTAGAGAGAATTGTAAGATTCCATATATCATAAAGATGCTACAAGGCCAACACAAAGAACAACTGCAAGTTTCATACCTTAAAGCCTCAAACTGGCCGCGGATCCTGTAGGGTTCCTAGGCACACTAATGAGGTCTCACAAGGCATCAAGCATGCCAATTTCAAATAATTACGGTGCCGAGAAACCATAATACGGATCGTTGGCTAGAAGTTTAGGCGAAAAAAAAACTAGTTAACAACTTAACTAAATGGTAAACGGAAATACAACCTTTGTAGATCCGGTTCTCCACCTCCATAGCTCCGTGATGAAGTCCTCTCCGCTGTCCAAATCAAACCATGACTCTCACGGTGGTTTCATCGGAGAAAAGAGCGGGCAAGGTCGTCGGCTTCGTGCCGAAGATGATCTACGTCGAGGCATCACAAGATCAAGCTCCCACTTCACCAAGTCATGAAACTTGTGAAGAAAACATACTCTACTACTTGACAAGAGGTAGAGGATGAAGAAATAGGAAGTGGGTTCACTTTAGAATTGGATTTCTCACTCTTTTTATCAAGACACCATTGTTGGTAGCAAGCTTCTTCTTCATGAAGATGAAGATGAAGAAGATGATAAGTATTGTTGTTAGTTTTTAGAAAATAGAAAATAAAAGAATACTTATCATAAACTAACCATGGTCAAGTGTAGAGAATGAACTAGGGTTAAGTGGAATGGTTAGGGTTAAGCATGAGACAAAATGGTCACTTAGTCAATGTTTCATGAAGCTTCATAATACAAACAAAGTTAGCAACCATTTTCTCTTTATGCTTTTCATTTTCCAAAAAGAATAAATAAATAAATGAATGAATAAGAAAATGAAAAACCCTAACCATTACACAACTATGGTTTAATCTTTACACAAACCAAAGTTAGCATGCATCATCAAACATGATACAAACTTGTGTACAAAAGTATATCACATATACAATGTGCACAAACCAAGTGAGAAAATCCATTTAAAAATGAACCAATACTAGTTAATGCAAAGTAATATATCAAATATATAATTATACATTAAATCATTAAATCAACACTTGATTTAACGATCCGGTCATATCGCATATAACCGACTAGTATCCTATGTATCGGCTTACCGAATCAATCCTTGATTCGATAACTAGGTTATATCGCATACAACCAATCGATACATTCATCGCGAGAATAGAATACGGTATCACATACACGCATTATTCTCGGTCCCGCACATATCTCATATACGCTCCTATTTCGTTTCGCTTGAGCCAGGAAACCTCTGTGTAGGACTCTAAAGACTCGTCAATACGCCGGCAGCAGGTGATGATCATATCAAACACCCACAAGCCGCAAGCGGTCTGCTAAACGTAACGGCCACCCGGGTATTGAGCGATCAGAAGATCGACGAGCAAGCCCGCTCACACTCCTGTGAATCCAACCAGTAACACTTACCGTACAGTCCGGTCTCGTCGTCTGATATGTCGCATATCTCGCCTAGGGGTGGTAAACGTCAGACCCCAATAGCTCGATAAGTCGTGTCGATCTGAGGTCTATAACAATTCGAGAAACTACTGGTAACACTTACCAGGAAATCTCAGCAACCCTGGCCAGGGATTTCCTGTTATAGCCAATCGAACACAGCGCAACATCAACTCCCTATACCGGAAGAGACGAATCCCCTCCTATCGCTCATTGCCTCCATGTGATTCGGGACTGTACCCAAAAACCACCGTTTTGCATGCCCTCTTGGACGTGGTAAGGTGGAAATCAAAGCACAGTGGGAACCACACAAGACTCTATGATGATCTCGGGTCAACAGACTACTCTGTACCAGTGTCACCATAGAACTGCCATCTGACGTAAGGTATAATACCATCTGGGAGTTCTCGGCGAGTCCGTCCAGTGTACCCAGTCTCCACTGAGCACCCGCATATCATCTCTGATGTCAAACACCAATGGATATGGGATCATCCATCGCCCATCTGTATGGGTCGAGAAGGTATACGCTAGTCTACTCTGGTATATCGATGCCCCGTCTCGATATACCCACGACTAGGGACTTTGAAGGATGTACTTATGGACTACCATGTCCCCACTAGTATGATCCGCATCATAGTCCAGGTAGTCAAGTACACATCCTAAGGGCTTTACCAACATGTAACAGAGAGACAATCAGTGTACACGTTAAGGTAAAGATCAACCAGATAGCATACTATCATGTCGAGCAAGAAAGTCCTCCCTATATATGTCTAAGCATCCACTACAATATACATCCTATGTATAGTAATGGCCTCTAGGGCATACATATAACTAACAATCTCCCACTTGCACTAGGGCCATCTGATAGCAGTGGTTGCAGTATCTCATACTCAACCATCACATAAAAGTCTCTCTCTGGGAATAGGCCTTCGTGAGTGGATCCGCCGTGTTGTCCTCTGAGTCTACTCTCCTAACCTCGATCACCCTGGAGATCAACCATCTCCATGATCAGGTGATACTGCCTTAGAATATGTCTGGATCACTGATGGAACGGACGTTCCTTGGCATAAGCCACAACTCCATTGTCACACAATGGGAGGAACTATGTTCATCTCATGAACAAATATACATCCAGACTGCCTCTTTGGTAGCATCTTAAGTAGCGATGTATTCAGCCTTAATCGTCTAGTATGTCACGGTATCTATCTTGGAACTCTTCCAACATACCGTCCCTTTGCTTAGGGTAAAGACAATGCCTGTGACTGACATTCAGTCATCTTTATCACCCTGGAACCCTTCCAGTGATTCTCCCCAGGATCGATTGATACCATCTCACTACAACTAGTGAGTATCCTAACATCCATTTAGATCTATCTCATAGATCCAAAACCCAGGATTTAGTAGGCATCAGTTTGATCCAATATGGAGAATCATAGTGATAATCGGAGATTGATCGAGCGTAGCATAGGAAACTCTTTCCCTATCAAGAGTATGTCATCCACGTACTTTACGAGAATCGCCACCATACTCCCTACTGCCTTTTTATTTATACAAGGTTCATCTACCATTTTGATGATGTCAAACTCTTTGACTAATCCATCAAAACAGATGTTCCAACTCCGCGATGCCTGCTTTATCCTAAAAAGTATCTTACACACGTTTCCGCTGCTCCCACTGTCTACGAGGCCCTCTGGCTGTGTACTTATAGACGCACTCTTCTAAAATATCATTTAGAAAAGCAGTCATGACACCCAACCACCAGATATCGTAGTCATGGTATGTAGTCGTGGCAAGTAGGATCTGGATGGACTTAAGCATAGCTCCTTAGAAAAGGTTTCATCATTATCCACGCCTGGTTGATGACGAAAACCTTTAACAAGTCTAGCTTTGAAAGTCTTAACCTTTCCATCTACACCAAGTAATCTTCTCAAGATTTACTTGCTCCTGATGGGGATTTAACCGTTCAGATATAGCAACCAAAGTCCATACTTTGTTGGTGTACATGGATTCCATCTCAGATCACTAAGCATCCAGCCATTCTTACAGAGTCTTACTCCTGATGGCCAGCTCGAAGCTAGTTGGGTCATCATCTCATGATGCAATCCTTGCTCCCACTGTCATAGAGAAACAGAAGTATCTCTCAGGTGGGTGAGGAACCCTACTAGATCGGCGGAGAGGCTGAGGTTCGTTGGTATCTACTGAATCCTTTGGTTGTACCAAATCATCTACTGTAGTATGTATAGCTGGAACTTTTCCAGTTCTACATTACAGACCTTGCCTCGAGCTTGTCCGGATTTTGCTTTTAGACATAGGCCGGATAACCCCAGATCTTAACTAGCTTAAGACATGGGCTCTTCCCTTTCCATATCACATATGAAGCGGTAGGCAACTGATTTGATTCGAACCCTATTCAATAGGTATGCAACTTCATAAGTGCATAACTCCCAAAAGGAAAAAGATAACTCAGTAGTACTCATCATAGAGCACACCATATCAAATAGGGTGTATCTGCTCCGCCCCGATATACCATCGTGCTATGGTTTATTCGGAGGAGTAATGCTGAGAGAGAATCTCATTCTTAGAATAGTCCAGGAATCCCGTGCTAAAGTATTCTCCTCCTTGATCACATCAAAGGACATAATACTTATACCCGTATTTTGGTTCTCTACTTCTAACTTATATTCTGTGAATATCTCAAAAGGTTCTGACTTGTGTTTCAACAGGAACATATGTCTGAATCTTGAGAGATCATCAAAGAACGTAATGAAGTAAAAAGAACCAGTCTTGGCATGTGTAGACAGGAGACCTTACATACATCATCATGTATCAGTCCCAAGAGTTCACTAACTCTTTCTCTGTTTCCAATAAACAGAGCTATGGTCATCTTATCTTTGTGACATGACTGGCAAGTTTCACAAGATGTAAATTCAAACTGATTTAAATATGCATCTTAATGTAACTTCAGCTAGTCGGGTCGCATTGATATGACCTAGTCTACAATGCCTCAAGAAGGATTCGTTCATTTCTGAACTCTTCCTCTTATGTGTGTTCCATATACTAAGAACTGTAGTTTGATTTAGAACATCAATGCTTTTAGATAACGTGCCTGAACCGATCAACTTTTGATATAGGAAATGTTCAAAACATTATCCAACAATACAAAATTTTATCATTTCTTTACTAATAAAGAGAGTGATATGATTTTGTATATCAGGTTCGGTATCTAATAACATTCGTTCAGAATCAATGTATTACAATACAGGGTGACAGTGACCAACAGACTTGGCTGCAACACTTGCCCCGTTTTCTGCCTCATGAAACTTATCACCCGTTCTCAGTTTTTCTACCCTTTTGTAGCCCTATGTAACAGATTACATATCTGGGATCCTGATCTGTTATCATATACCAAGGATGCGGAGGATACTGAGAAACAGTTATGTATAATGAACACACCCGAAGATGATGCATCTCATGCACTTTCTTCGTTTGGGCGACACGGGAAATCTGGTATTCCCCAATTTCCTGCTCTGTCTTATAACAATTATAAGTTGGAGCGGGACCAACGTTCCCCATCTCAGTATAACAAGCGGGTTCGGTCAATATTCCGTATTATTATCTTGATTAAGGCGTGATATGGTCGCTACCTGGAGAGAGAGAAGAAAACACTCAGCGTGAGCTCTTGCAAGAATAGATTGGTTATTATTTTATCTAATCAGGATGGCTCCCACTGCTTTTTATCAAATCTTCCTTCAAACCCTAAAAGGAAAGACTAGCCGGGATTAATTACACACTACAAGTTCGCCAATCTTTCAGCCAGGCCAGTGTCGGTACTTTGAGGGAGGTCCCCCGTGCTTTCGCACGAACCTAATTAATGTAAACCTCGTTTTCCCAGAGGCGTAACCCCGTTGACACCTTTCTAGACAGCTACTTGATCGGCTAATTGTAATGTGCAAAACTCTCCCAGGAGTAACAATTACTCGCAGCGGGTATCGGGATCCAACTATCTCATAGAAGGTATGCAATCTCATTGCAAATTTCAACACTTGAAATTCCCGATAATATTTTGCCCCTAGCACCCTATGACCTTGATGGAGGTCAACAAACCATAGGCTACTAGTCAAGTTCAACCCATCATTTCTTGATCGAATTAAACCCACCCGCACGACCCTTGACGGAGGTCAACAAGGCCGCACGACTACCCTAACTCAATCTGCATCATATGCATAAACAGATAAATACTAGTTAGCTACCGCACACTACGCCTTGACGGAGGTCAACAAACGTAGCACGAATACTAAATAGGACTTATCTGAAATGACGGAGGGCTACGGCAGGTTTTTCTGAAAACCTATTGCGTAATGAACTTGATATCGTTGTAGAATCAAATGATTTTGAAATGGAGTGCTTTTGAGGCTTTTCTAGTTTTGCTAAAGGAGTCACTCTCGGTGAAGGGATCGTCGGTCCTTTCCTCGTCGAATGAGGTGCGGGATATATCATATATATCACTGTGCAAAGCAGAAACACTTAAAAGCAATCAAAAGATAAACCGAGTGTGTAGCATCTGCCAGTTATTGCTAAAGGAGTCACTCCCGGTGAAGGGATCTCGGTCCTTTCCTTATTGAATAAGGTGCAGGATATATCATATATACCGCTGTGCAAAGCAAGAACTGTTGTTACCTGTTTTAATTTTGAAATTTGATTCTACAACATCTTAGGTTTCTTTTATTTCATTAATCACATTAATGAAGTCCCATCATATAAGTACCTATACATCACAGATAAATACGACGTACACTTATGCCATCCGCATTCGCCTCGATGTCCCCTCGTGCACCGTTAGGTTAGGTAACTAATGGCAGAGCGGGGCAGGGCTAGCGCGGGTGTAAAACATAAGTAACGTCTATATAATATATCATATATACTATATACAGTATCTATCACAGAACATCACATGATCACATCACAGATATCGCAGCAGAAGAATCATATGAAATATTGGATATACTAGGACGTCCATGTTTTCAATACGAGCCAGTATAAAACACGGATTCCACGGTCGTGATGAATAGCCAAACCCACACCCCTAGACCCCTACGAGAGCGGCAAGCAACCCTACCAATTCTGGAGTTAGGAGACCCGGACTCGACTCCTCGAGTTGGTCTCCCACTGGACTCCAGAACCCGGTTACTTGTGCTCCCCTCCTTGGGTCTATCCTAGTGCGGAAAAGTAAATAATATACAAAGGGTGACAACTTCCGCAACCTGGAAGTGCCCCAATAAAAGAATATTACATACAAGTTTTTACATGAATGAAAATGAAAAACACTCATCTCACATAAAAAACCCCGGCTATTCAAACACGACGATCCAATATAACATATCCAGCAACACATAACATCGCATGTCATCAACGTAAGTAAATATGCGCATCCCAATTGTCGTTGACATATAGCAACGAAACCGGCGATATCACATATTACACTTACGGTCACAGAAAAGAAAGTGTAAACTACAACAGTTGGAATCCGCAATCTGCATAGACATCGCATGCCTAATCAAATGAATACCTTAGACATCACATGCCTAACAATTATAAACCCCGCATTTTAGTCTCATTATCGAAAACTCTTTTCAATATAGAGTCGGGTAATTCAACAAGATTCCCGACATCCTGATCGAATGCTCGTCGCAAACTTTAGTAGGCGGCCGCACCCCCGACGCCGTCAACAAAGTGCACCAAGGCGGAACACCGCTACCGCGAGCACCCGAACGGATGCTTTCGGCCACGGGGTTCTCCTACAGTCACTTGGTCGGGGCTATGGGGTGTAGCTGTCTATTAAGTTTACCCGGCGAGTATCCGCATACGCTACGTGATTGCGACGGACTTTTGATCACATCAAAATTCCGTGGCAACCGATCAAGTGAGACTAAACTGCTATGTTTATAACATTTATTCAGTTATCTCATAACTACTTGTGAATTCCAATTATTGTATCCCATTCCAGATAAATAGAAAATGTTAAACATTCCGATCGAACAATCGAACACCCAAGTTTTTCCAAAACAGATCAACACATGAAACAAGTCTAAAAACATTCAGTTCGTGCCTCAGTACCAACGGTCCAGCCGTAGAAGGGTCAAGCCAACGCCTCACATGTGGCACGCCGTACTGCCCCAAACCCGAAGGTTCAAAGGGCAGTTCAAGACGGTCACATAATCGAGTTAAGATTTGTTGTCTTCTAGAGGGACCATCGCGTTACTTGCACTACTTAGAACGTCTTTAAACCTCGGAAAAATCCAACACTTGGAAATTTTCCTGCAGGGGAAAAGTTGGGTATTTATATCCGGTCAAACTTTTTAACATATTCAAAAATCATCCGGAAAGACACATAGACAGAGTTTGACAATCCGATCGAATAAACGAATCCCCAAAACAACCCCAGAAAATACAACTCTTGAATAAATATTAAAAATTCCCAGAAAATCCAGCACCTGAAAACATGAATTACTGTGCAAAAAGTATTGGACAATTTAATAATACTGCCGCGGAACCGCCGCAGAAGCCATGCTTCTGCCGCGGTTCCGCCGCACACTTGACGAATTGGCCCACCGAATTTCACAGTAATTCTAATAGGACCCTGCTGAATTTTTTAGCAATTTTTAATTTGGAAAAACTCCAGATTTTGGAAAAAGTCCAGAGAGCATGTTTGCGTTAGGGTTTCGGGTTTGTTCGGGTTTCAAACTTCGTCTACGCATCGCCTAAGGCTCTAGCTAGGCTCTGATACCACTGTAGGGTTCCTAGGCACACTAATGAGGTCTCACAAGGCATCAACCATGCCAATTTCAAATAATTACGGTGCCGAGAAACCATAATACGGATCGTTGGATAGAAGTTTAGGCGAAAAAGAAACTCGTTAACAACTTAACTAAATGGTAAACGGAAATACAACCTTTGTAGATCCGGTTCTCCACCTCCATAGCTCCGTGATGAAGTCCTCTCCGCTGTCCAAATCGAACCATGACTCTCACGGTGGTTTCATCGGAGAAAAGAGCGGGCAAGGTCGTCGGCTTCGTGCCGAAGATGATCTACGTCGAGGCATCACAAGATCAAGCTCCCACTTCACCAAGTCATGAAACTTGTGAAGAAAACACACTCTACTACTTGGCAAGAGGTAGAGGATGAAGAAATAGGAAGTGGGTTCACTTTAGAATTGGATTTCTCACTCTTTTTATCAAGACACAATTGTTGGTAGCAAGCTTCTTCCATGAAGATGAAGATGAAGAAGATGATAAGTATTGTTGTTAGTTTTTAGAAAATAGAAAATACAAGAATACTTATCATAAACTAACCATGGTCAAGTGTAGAGAATGAACTAGGGTTAAGTGGAATGGTTAGGGTTAAGCATGAGACAAAATGGTCACTTAGTCAAAGTTTCATGAAGCTTCATAATACAAACAAAGTTAGCAACCATTTACTCTTTATGCTTTTCATTTTCCAAAAAGAATAAATAAATAAATGAATGAATAAGAAAATGAAAAACCCTAACCATTACACAACTATGGTTTAATCTTTACACAAACCAAAGTTAGCATGCATCATCAAACATGATACAAACTTGTGTACAAAAGTATATCACATATACAATGTGCACAAACCAAGTGAGAAAATCCATTTAAAAATGAACCAATACTAGTTAATGCAAAATAATATATCAAATATATAATTATACATTAAATCATTAAATCAACACTTGATTTAACGATCCGGTCATATCGCATATAACCGACTAGTATCCTATGTATCGGCTTACCGAATCAATCCTTGATTCGATAACTAGGTTATATCGCATACAACCAATCGATACATTCATCGCAAGAATAGAATACGGTATCACATACACGCATTATTCTCGGTCCCGCACATATCTCATATGCGCTCCTATTTCGTTTCGCTTGAGCCAGAAAACCTCTGTGTAGGACTCTAAAGACTCGTCAATACGCCGGCAGCAGGTGATGATCATATCAAACACCCACAAGCCGCAAGCGGTCTGCTAAACGTAACGGCCACCCGGGTATTGAGCGATCAGAAGATCGACGAGCAAGCCCGCTCACACTCCTGTGAATCCAACCAGTAACACTTACCGTACAGTCCGGTCTCGTCGTCTGATATGTCGCATATCTCGCCTAGGGGTGGTAAACGTCAGACCCCAATAGCTCGATAAGTCGTGTCGATCTGAGGTCTATAACAATTCGAGAAACTACTGGTAATACTTACCAGTAAATCTCAGCAACCCTGGCCAGGGATTTCCTGTTATAGCCAATCGAACACAGCGCAACATCAACTCTCTATACCGGGAGAGACGAATCCCCTCCTATCGCTCATTGCCTCCATGTGATTCGGGACTGTACCCAAAAACCACCATTTTGCACGCCCTCTTGGACGTGGTAAGGTGGAAATCAAAGCACAGTGGGAACCACACAAGACTCTATGACGATCTCGGGTCAACAGACTACTCTGTACCAGTGTCACCATAGAACTGCCATCTGACGTAAAGTATAATACCATCTGGGAGTTCTCGGCGAGTCCGTCCAGTGTACCCAGTCTCCACTGAGCACCCGCATATCATCTCTGATGTCAAACACCAATGGATATGGGATCATCCATCGCCCATCTGTATGGGTCGAGAAGGTATACGCTAGTCTACTCTGGTATATCGATGCCCCGTCTCGATATACCCACGACTAGGGACTTTGAAGGATGTACTTATGGACTACCATGTCCCCACTAGTATGATCCGCATCATAGTCTAGGTAGTCAAGTACACATCCTAAGGGCTTTACCAACATGTAACAGAGAGACAATCAGTGTACACGTTAAGGTAAAGATCAACCAGATAGCATACTATCATGTCGAGCAAAAAAGTCCTCCCTATATATGTCCAAGCATCCACTACAATATACATCCTATGTATAGTAATGGCCTCTAGGGCATACATATAACTAACAGATCCGCGGCCGGAGCATGGCATGCGCGGCGGATCTGCGGCTACGTGAGGGTGACGTCAGCGTCGCTCTTCTGCAGTATTCTTCTTTCAAGTCCCACACCTCATCAAGCCACTGCAAATTCCAGACAACTCCAGAATCTTCTGCCAGAACAGCAAAGCTTTGGATTCAAGCTAATCATGTTCAAGCTTCCAAAGCAAGCCACTTAACTACCTAAAAGCCTAGAAGCTTCTCCTTAACCTCCAAGCTTATGAAGGAAGCTAAGCCTAACTAACTAACTCTAGAAGCTTCTACCTAACTTCCAAGCTTACAAGGGAAGCTAAACTGAACATAGCTTCTAAAGGAAGCCAAAGCTAATGAAGGCTATAAAAGGGACCCTAAGGCTTCACTTCTAAGGTTGTTGATTCCTACATCAATTCCAACACAAGTTGAGTGACACAACTTGTAAACCCTAATCCCCAATTCAAAATCCAAAGCCAAAAATCAAGAACACCGAGTACAAATCAAGCGAGAATTCAACCATCCTTTTGGAGCGAAGCCAATCTTCATTCGAGCAAATGATCCAAGACGATCCGCGACTCACGAAGACGATGCGACGCTAAATTCGACGATCTCGTTCTCTCCTCAATTTCTTGTATTCCTTGAGCGACGTGTAATGAATTGTTGAATGATAAAGGTGAAAATTCTTTAATCTTGCTTTCTTTATATTCTTGCATCATGATTCGATCTCAATTCTTGATTGTGTATTTTGTTATGATGTTTGAGTAAAACTCCGCTCGTGGAGGAATCGAGACGATCAATAGATAATGATGTTACAAATCTTGAAACGATTCTTAAGTCCTATGAGTTTTGTAAACCCTAGCAAATTGAAGAATCGATGACCTAGTTTCGAGCGATGCTTTCTTGATTGTGTTCGCTCTTAATTAGGGATCCACGATCGATTCTTGAATTTACTAGAGGCTAGAATGTGAATGAAATCAACGAAAGGACAAGGGATAGATGATGAAACCCTAGTTTCCGCAAGAAATCCCTAATTCTCGTTGATCATCATCGATCTAGTATCAAATCATCGATGGATAAGAATACGTAATCAATAGATTTCATCACGTCTATAGATTCGATCGATTCCTACGAGCCTCACTTCGATTCTTGATTATTGGATTGGAAATCATCAATTCTTAATTCTTGATTTTTAATGTTTTCTTGTTAATTAGATTTAGATCAATTCTTGAAATTCACTTTTAAATCTTGAATTGAATTGTCTTTTCTCTTTTCTTTAATTTTCAATTCATCTAATTCAATTACGAACGGATCACACTTTCCCTGTGGACGATCCGCACTCACTAACGCGCTACAATCGACACCGTTATTGATTGTGGTCAAAAAATTTCTTTGGTTGTGATTTCTATACATTTTCTACATACACACCGAGAAATTATTCAATCACCAGGCAGTTGCACCACAAGGTCGAGGCTTTGCAGGACGCTTTCAGAGAGGTCGAGGAGACAGAGGTAGAGGATGACAAAATGCGGGCAGGGGCCAGGCATGAGTTTTTGCGCTGACTCCACAGGATACCCATGCATCCAATGCAGTTGTGACAGGTACTCTTGCAGTATGCATATATTTTATTTGATCTCGGTTCTACACATTCTTATGTATCTTCACGCTTTGCACTTTCTCTGGGGAGAGAGTCATCGCTGTTAGAGTTACCGCTAGTTGTGATTACTATGGTGGGGGATTCTTTTGTAGCTCGACACGTATTCAGGTCTTGTTCAGTACGTATTGGTGATAGGGATTCATTAGTTGATCTGATTCTCCTGGATATGTTAGATTTTGATATACTTCTTAGTATGGATTGGTTGGCCGCTTGTCATGCTTATGTAGATTGTTGGGGGAAAACGGTCAGATTCTGTTTTCCAGGCGAACCGATTTTTGTTGTGCAGGGAGATTGTAGTGTAACTCCTGCCAACATGATTCCTGCTCTTTGTGCGGGACGACTCTTGAAGAAGGGTTGTCATGGGTTCTTAGCATTTGTTCAGGACATTGGAGCCGCTGAGATTCTGTTGGACTAGGTTCCGATCGCACGAGAATTTCCGGATGTGTTTCCTGCTGAATTACCAGGATTACCGCCCGATCGTGATATCGAATTTTGCATTGACTTGATTCCGGGTGTGGGGCCTATTTCTATACCACCCTGTCGGATGGCCCCGACGGAGTTGAAGGAACTCAAAAGCCAATTGCAAGAGTTGTTAGATAGAGGACTTGTTCGTCCAAGTGTATCGCCTTGGGGAGCTCATATCTTATTTGTTAAGAAGAAGGGCTGTAGTATGAGACTGTGCATCGACTACAGGTAGCTGAATCGAGTTACTGTGCAAATAGGTATCCACTACCTCGTATCGATGACTTGTTCGATCAGCTGTAGGGAGCTGGCTACTTCTCAAAGATTGATTTGCGGTCAGGGTATCACCAGTTAAGAGTTCGGAAGAATGACATTCCGAAGACTGCTTTTCGCACACGTTATGGGCATTATGAGTTTCTGGTGATGTCATTCGGACTCACCAACGCCCCAGCAGCTTTCATGGATATGATGAACCGTATTTTCAGGCCATTCCTTGATCAGTTTATGTATTCATTGATGATATTCTTGTTTATCCCCAGAGTCGAGAGGAGCACGAGCAACATTTGCGCATCACGTTCAGACCTTGAAGGAGTATCAGCTGTTCGCTAAATTCTCCAAATGTGCTTTCTGGATGGATAGTGTGGAATTCTTGGGTCACGTAGTTACTAGAGATGGTATACGTGTGGACCCAAAGAAGATAGAAGCAGTACAGCACTGGCCCAGACCTGTGTCAGTTACCGAGATTCGCAGTTTCTTGGGTCTAGCCGGTTACTACAGACGTTTTGTGCAGGATTTTTCTCAGATCGCTGCACTGCTGACCGAGTTGACTAGGAAGGAGGTTCCATTTCTTTGGACGAAGGTGTGTGACCATAGTTTCCAACAGTTGAAGACTCGCTTGACAACTGCGCCAGTCTTATCTTTACCTTCTGGGTCAGACGATTTTGTGGTTTACTGTGATGCCTCTCGAGTAGGTTTAGGTTGTGTGTTGATGCAGCACGGCAGGGTTGTCGCTTATGCTTCTTGACAGTTGAAGAGGCACGAGCAGAACTACCCCACGCATGATTTAGAGATGGCTGATGTGGTATTCGCACTGAAGATTTGGAGGCATTACTTGTATGGAGAGTCGTGCCAGATTTTCACAGATCATAAGAGCTTGAAGTATATTTTTCAGTAAAGGGATCTGAATCTAAGGCAGCGTCGATGGATGGAACTCGTGAAGGATTACGATTGTGAGATCTTGTATCATTCAGGGAAAGCAAATGGTGTAGCAGATGCCTTGAGTCGGAGGCCTGGGGGTAGCTTATCTCATTTGCGCACCTTGCAGAGACAGTCTGCTGCAAACTGGAAGATTCTATGTGGTATCCGTGTACAGTTTGAGTTCACACCGACAGGAGCACAGTTAGCACATGTTCACACCCATCCTCAGTTATTGGATCGTATTCGGGAGACACAGCCTGCAGATGCTCGTATGTCGGAGATTATGGATCAGGTTAGGCAGGGCAGAGAGTCTGAGTTCGTGATAGATGACCATGGAGTATTACGTTTTGGGACTCGTCTGTATGTGCCAGATTTGGAAGGACTAAGACGTGAGACCTTAGAGGAGGCTTATCGATCATCATATAGTATTCATCCTGGTTCCACCAAGACGTATCATGACTTGAAGGATGTTTATTGGTGGGAAGGGCTGAAGAAGGATGTCATGGAGTTTGTTTCGAGATGCTTGACTTGTCAACAAGTCAAGGCCGAACACCAGAGGCCGGAAGGAGAGTTGCAGCCCTTACCTATTCCGGAGTGGAAATGGGAGCAAATTTCCATGGATTCTGTTGTGGGTCTACCCAGGACTAGAAGAGGGTATGACTCTATCTAGGTGATTGTTGATAGATTGACGAAGACCGCTCACCTTCTTCCCGTGAAGATAACTTATGGGTACGCACAGTATGCTCAGGTCTATATTGATGAGATCATACGATTGCATTGAGTTCCGACGTGCATTGTATCCGACAGGGGTACGCAGTTCACCAGCCGGCTATGGCAGAAACTCCAAGAGGCTCTAGGTACCCGACTGAGTTTTAGTACAGCTTTTTACCCACAGACAGATGGTCAGTCAGAGCAGACCATTCAGACTCTAGAGGATATGCTTCGAGCTTGCAGCCTTGATTTCGGTGGTAGTTAGGATCGTCAATTACCTTTGATAGAATTCTCGTACAACAACAGTTTTCAGGAGACGATCCAGATGGCACCCTTTGAAGCTTTGTATGGGTGGAAATGTCGATCACCCGTTTGCTGGACAGAACTCGGCAAAAGTAGTGTGTTGGGACCTTAGATAGTACAGGAGACTACAGAAAAGATCTAGTTGATACGAGACCGGATGAGAGCAGCACGGTCCAAACAGAAATCATATGCCGATCGACGCCGTCGTAGACTCGAGTTTGATTTGGGAGATCATGTGTTCCTTCATGTATCTCTAATGAAGGGTGTGATGCGTTTCGGAAAAAAGGGGAAGCTCAGCCCCAGATATGTCGGACCCTACGAGATTCTGGAGAGAGTGGGTGCTGTGGCTTATCGTTTTGCACTTCTACCGAGTTTTCCCGATGTGCATCCGGTGTTTCACGTGTCTATGCTTCGCAAGTATCTTCACGATCTCTCTCACGCGATCCAGTATCAGACCTTACAGCTTGAGCCGAATTTATCCTATACAGTGCAGCCAGTAGCTATTCTAGACCGGCAGGCAAAAAAAACTGAGATCAAAGGTACTACCATCTATAAAGGTTCTTTGGCGAGGAACGAATCGAGAGGAGATCATTTGGGAGACCGAGGATGCGACGCGGAAGAAATTCCCCATCTTTTTGAAAGTACGTATAGTTAAGTTTTAAATTCGGGAACCGAATTTTCTTAAGGGGGGGAATATTGTAACATTTTGAAAATATAGAAATAAATAAAATTAATTAATTAAATAATAAAATGTTAATTTAAAAAAGTTATTAAAAATAAAATATGACATTTTCATAAGTAGTATGTGAAACAAATTAAATTGAAATTTTAGTGTGTAGCATTAATAAATTACAAGGGTTTTAGTGTGAAATTTAGCTTCATTTTAATAAAAATGGTGTTATATAATAACATATGTAGTGAAGGGTCTTTGTGTAAAGTTTAGGAAATTGTGCAAACTTGGAAATGTTGAGGATGTAAGTGAAAAAGGGGTTAGATAATATTTAGCTCAGAAATTTACCACAAGACACGACAACTTGGGGTGATAAGGCATGGACACATCCTTCTTGCATGCACACCTCATGCACACCATCTCCATCTTGCATGAAAGCACCACTATTCTTTAGTTGACACCACCTACTACCCTAATTCTATTATCCTTAAGTTATACCTAATTATGGCAGTAAATATATTAGGACAACTGAACTAAGTTGAAGGAAAGAGAAAAAAAGGAAAAACATAACACACAAAAGAGAATAACAAACGAGAGAGGAGAAGAAGAACAAGTGCTAAGGATTTTACCATCAAGCTAGGAGCTAAGGACTTGGGTATCTTGGAGGAGGCTTTTCAACCATATTCTGTAGGTATAATCTTTAAACACATTAGGATTTTAGTTCTGTAAACTTTAATTTAGAAAGCGAATATCGTATTTTAGGAAAAACTTAGCTCTGTGTTAATCTGCTATAGTTTAGATGGAAATCAACTTAACCAAACAGTGCCTAAATCTTATAAACTGGACCTAGAATAAACCCTAGGAGTACGAACCTCCCTTCTCGGATTTTGGCCGGCGAGGTATCGGGAAATTCCGACGTCGCCGGATTTTTGGAGGAGTTAAGTGTTTTGAGTTTTAGGGTAGGTCTCTGTATAAGTGTTGGGATATTTTGGTACGGTTTATTTAAGTTAATTTAACAGTATATAAAATCTGGGAACTAATATCTGAAAAGGGATCAAAATTCTAAGATACGACACGGTTAATTCGTAAAACGTTTCTGTTTTCAGTTTCGAACAGCGATTGGTTAAATTCCAGTTAAAATAAGGGTTAGATAGTTTGCAATAATCGTACGTAGTATAGTTAGTACAGAACACTTGTATTTCTATATTTTCGCCGTATCGGAGTTAGCCGTTTCTTATACAAGTTAATTTCAATATTAGATTCGAATACAGAAACTTCGGAGGCCGCAAGGAAAGGAAAAGGATTGGTGATCTGAATTGATTTGACGTATTCCGGTGAGTAGACTAAATATCTACCGGGGGATTTTGTATGGATGGCGTGATACGCCTATAGTTAAATTTAAAATAAAAGATAGGCTTTTGTATGTTAAATTGATCATATGCATTCATATAGATATATATATACATCGCCATGTTAATAATTGTTAGAACACTGCACAATTATCGACGAGTCATGCCGCACATGCACATATCTATATGTTACACTACACCTCGTCGATATTAATATGTCACTTTCACACTTAGACATTATTCTGTTAAATATGATTCCTATCATACCCTAAACATCAATAATAGTAGTACTTTGTATCAATGACATCATATTTCATATTTAAGTGTTAGAAGTTGATATAAAAGGCATTTATATTATTGAGGATTTATGGTTTTGAGTTTTCATATACTATTGCTTAATTCAGTGATTCTTCTTGATTGATGTGACATGTCCGCCATGAGATGTTGTTTTTATGATTTGGTTTTATTCCGAACCGAGTTGGGGGTCATACGGTTGCGGATTTACAAGTTATCCAGACTGAGTTAGGGGGCATACAGTTGGATATATGGTGGACCCGGTCGAGACCGAGGGGTAGGAAAGCCGCATTTTAAGCGGGGAGCCTAACGAGGACACTCGATATCGGAGATAGTTGTGAAACACGGCAGATGTCTAGATGATACCGACCGGTGTTATTGATTGCAGGATCCTTCGAGGAACGATGCCTGAGTGAAACAGAAGATTTGTGTCGATGTTGGACACTGAGAGATGAACTTGATTTGGAATTAAGTGATGAGATTCCAGTCTTGAATTATATGATTAGTGGTACAAATTCATGCTTTCACATGCTATCATATATCATACTTATCCTTATTGCAGTTAGTAATAATTCGTCATATTTACATTATCAGCCGTTATATGTTAGTTTTATTCACTGAGTTGGCAACTCACCCCCGTTGTGCCACAGTTCCTTGCAGGAGTAAAGTGGACGGTTAGCAGCAGTGCAGATCCACTTATCAGTTTCTATCGCATCTTTTGCTAGGTGGGTTACCTATGTAGTAACCTTTTATTTTGGTATTGTATATTGAATCTAGAATATCTCCATCAGACCCTGTATTATGACTTAGAACGAGATGTGGTTGTATGTATATTTTCTTGACAGATAAGATCGTTTAGTTATGTCAAATGATATTTCTTTTACTTATGTCTGAGATTCTTATTGATGTTGTATATAATTGTATAATGATTTCCGCTGTTGGCATTGTTGATCCCAACTAGGGATGCAACCAAATTAAATACTTAAAACTATGATGTTTACTTAAAAACTAAATTTTTTCTAAAATTCCGCAAAAAGTGTTTTGATCTTGGTGTTTATCTTACTCGGGTTGTGTAGATATCTATAGATATTATACAATCTAAGTGCCGGTCACATCCAAACCTTGGGTCGTAACAGGTACCCCGGGGCAAGAAACTCGAGATGTAGACGATGAGCCTGGCAGGGGAGGACTACCTACCGGTGATATTTGGCGCGGCGGATATCCGGAGGATACTAACCGTAGTCGTGAGATTGGATGATATGGGCCGATCCGGACTGACGGAGCCCGGGATTTGAGGATTTTGTGTCGATATTTGACACGGATTTCTATCGATTTCATTGATGATACTCCAGTTTTTATACTAAAATCATACTGAGATAAGAACACAGCTTTCTCATACAGATATATTATGATTTCATTCTTGGTGCATTCATACAACATATATATGATATGTTGCTACTTGAGGCACTGACATAAGTACTTAGTATTACACTTATGCTTAGATTATTACCCTTACCACTACTAGATGTTTCAGTGTTATATTTGAATATGTTACTGTATGACCTAGGAGATCGTCATACATGCGATTTCTATTCGGTGATGTTTTCTATTCACAAGTTGGCAACTCACCCCCGTTGTGCCATAGTTTCTTGCAGGTTCGGCCGTACAGGTTCCGTTACGGCTTGCTGGAACATCATTTTTTTCGGGTGAGTGCATGGTAGGTGGGTTCACTTGCATCGTGACCACCATTGCATATGTACTTTATATTTCAGTTGTATCTAGTTAAAAGCTCTATCAACCAGACTTGTATATTTAGTAGACTTAGAAATCCACAGTTTTATATTTTTCGGCCTTAGAGTCGCGCTTGTGTATTTATTACTGTTTCTGGTTTTCTTGATGATATTAGTTTTCTTTACTTTATTCTGAGTTTGATCCTCGCCTTCGGTGTTGTATATTTGCTTTATTTGCATGGTTGTTTCCGCCTTCTGGCGAAGAGCTAGCTCCTGCTTAGGGATGCCTTATATTATATTGTTTGTACCATTTTCGGGTTAAAATTTATAAAGGAGGTGCTGCCCAAATTTCAAACGACAAAAAGGTTTTTTCAAGTTAGATACAAATATAGTGTTTTCATGTATTACTACTTATGTATATATAAGAATAAGTTTGATTTTCAGTAACCTTACTTCAAAACTGCACCTCCACTATTTTCCCCTAAAAATGTGTAGATTTCTGGGCTTTTGGCTTACTTGAATTAGGGGTTCCTATAGACTTCACATGGTTCAAGTGCCAGTCACGTGCCTTTTTCAGGTCGTGACAACTGTCTACTCCAGATGATTGAGGCATTGGCTACCATGAGGACAAGTGAGCCAGCTATTGCTGAGTTTGAAAAGATATCGCCCCCAGACTTATGAAGCTAATACAGCATGAGTTTATACATGGAGATGTGATAGAAGATCGCTAGTCACCCTTGGGTATGTGACTGAGATAGTTTGTTCATTTGGATGCTCCGATACGGGGTCATCAACTTGACTAGCTTCAGCTAGAAGGAGACCTCACAAAGACGTGTTGTGAGTTAATCGAGAAAGTGTTAGTTATATGTATGCCCTAGAGGCCATTACTGTACATAGGATGTATATTGTAGTGGATGCTGGGACATATATAGGGAGGACTTTCTTGCTCGACATGATAGTATACTATCTGGTTACCCTTTACTTTAACGTGTATGCTGATTGTCTCTCTGTTACATGTTGGTAAAGCTCTTAGGATCTGTACTTGACAACCTGGACTATGATGCGGATCATACTAGTGGGGACATGGTAGTCCATAAGTACATCCTTCAAAGTCCCTAGTCGTGGGTGTATCGAGACGGGGCATCGATACACCAGAGTAGACTAGCGTATACCTTCTCGACCCATACAGATAGGCGATGGATGATCCCATATCCATTGGTGTTTGACATCGGAGATGATATACGGGTGCTCAGTAGAGACTGGGTACACTGGACGGACTCGCCGAGAACTCCCAGATGGTATTATACCTCACGTCAGATGGCAGTTCTCTGGTGACACTGGTACAGAGTAGTCTGTTGACCCGAGATCGTCATAGAGTCTTGTGTGGTTCCCACTGTGCTTTGATTTCCATCTTACCACGTCCAAGAGGGCGTGCAAAACGGTGGTTTTTGGGTACAGTCCCGAGTCACATGGAGGCAATGAGCGATAGGAGGGGATTCGTCTCTCCCGGTATAGGGGGTTGATGTTGTGCTGTGTTCGATTGGCTATAACAGGAAATCCCTGGCCAGAGTTGCTGAGATTTACTAGTAAGTGTTACCAGTAGTTTCTCGAACAGTTATAGACCTCATATCGACACGACTTATCGAGCTATTGGGGTCTGACGTTTACCACCCCTAGGCGAGATATGCGACAGATCAGACGATCAGACCGGACTGTACGGTAGTGTTACTGGTCGGATTCACTGGAGTGTGAGCGGGCTTGCTCGTCGATCTTCAGATCGCTCAATACCCGGGTGGCCGTTACGTTTAGCAGACCGCTTGCGGCTAGTGGATGTTTGATATGATCATTATCCGCTGCCGGCGTATTGACGAGTCTTTAGAGTCCTACACAGAGGTTTCCTGGCTCAAGCGAAACGAAATAGGAGCGCATATGAGATATGTGCGGGACCGAGAATAATGCGTGTATGTGATACCGTATTCTATTCTCGCGATAAATGTATCGAATGGTTGTATGCGATATAACCTAGTTATCGATTCAAGCGTTGATTCGATAAGCCGATATATTGTATACTAGTCGGTTGTGTGCGACATAACCGGATCATTGAATCAAGTGTTGATTTAATGATTTAATGCATATTTATATATTTGATATATTACTTTGCATCAACTAGTATCGGTTTACTTAAGATGGATTTTCTCACTCGGATGGGCGCATTGTATATGCGATATACTTTTGTGCACTTGATTGTATCATGTTTGATGATACATGTCATGCTAGGGTTCAAGTGTAAAGATTAAACCTTGGTTAATGAAATGGTTAGGGTTTATTATTTATTATTCATTTATCTTATTTAATTATCCTTTTTATTTTTGATAAATGAATAAAAGAAAAGAGAAAAGAATGGTGGCTAATTTTGTTCTTTAGTTGAAGCTTCATGAAGCTTTGTTCAAGTCAACCATTCTTATCTCATCCTTAACCCTAACCATTCCCACTAACCATGATTCATTCTCTACACTTGACTCTAGTTAAAATTATGATAAGAATTCATTTTCTTTTCTTATTCTTTGAACTTATCATAATACTGGCTTCTTCTTCTTCATCTTCTTCATTGAAGAAAACCATTCTTCATCAATGGTGATTGATGAAAACAAGTGAGAAATCCAATTCTAAAGTTAACCCACTTCCTATTTCTTCATCCTCTACCTCTTGCCAAGTAGTAGAGTGTGTTTACTTCACAAGTTTCTTGACCTGGTGAAGTCGGAGCTTGATTTAGCGATGCCTCGACGTAGATCATCTTCGGCATGGACATCGACGACCTAGCTTGCCCATTCTCCGACGAAGCCGACTCTAGAGCCCGGATTTGATTTGGACAGCGGAGACGACCTCGTTGCGGAGCCGTGGAGGTGGAGGACCGGATCTACAAAGGTTGTATTTCCGTATTCCCAATAGTTAAGTGTTAACTAGTTCTTTTTCGCCTAGACATCTAGTTATCGATCCGTAGTTTAGGGTTTGTAGGCACCATATTTTTTGAAATTGCCATGGTTGATGGCTTGGGAGACCTCACTAGAGTGCCTAGGAACCCTACAGTGGTATCAGAGACTAGCTAAAGCCTTAGGCGAAGCGTAGACGGAGTTTGAAGTCCGATCGAACCGAAATCCGATTTCCAAATTGCTCTCTGTACTTTTTTGTAAAATGTGGATTTTTGCAAATTAAAAATATGCAGAAAAATCAGCAGGTAAATCTAAGAATTACGATGCAAAAATTACCTAATTATCTTTCTAAAGTGCGGCGGAACCGCGGCATTAGCGTGCTAATGCGGCCCTTCCGCCGCCGTTTTGTCTTATTAGGCACTCAATTTTGCACAGTAACTCCTATTTTTCAGTGCTGGTTTTCCTGGGAATTTTTAATCTGAAATAAAGAGTTGAGTATTTTGGGTTGTATTGGGAGTTCATATATTCGATCGGATTGTCAAACTTTGTCTATGTGTCGTTCCGGATAATTTTTTGAATATGTTAAAAAGTTCGACCGGATATAAATACCCAATTTTTCCCCTGTCGGGAAATTTCCAAGTGTTGGATTTTTCCGTAGTTTAACGACGTTCTAAGTAGTGCAAGTAACGCGATGGTCCCTCTAGAAGACACAAACCTTAACTCGATTATGTGACCGTCTTGAACTGCCCTTTGAACCTTCGGGTTTGGGGCAGTACGGCGTGCCACATGTGAAGCGTTGGCTTGACCCTTCTACGGCTGGACCGTTGGTACTGAGGCACGAACGGAATGTTATTATACTTGTTTCATGTGTTGATCAGTTTCGGGAAAACTTGGGTGTTCGATTGTTCGATCGAAAAGTTTGACATTTTCTGTTTATCTGGAATGGGATACAATAATTGGAATTCACAATAGTTATGAGATAACTAAATGAATGTTATAAACGTAGCACTTTAGTCTCACTTGATCGGTTGCCACGGAATTTTGATGTGATCAAAAGTCCGTCGCAATCACGTAGCGTACGCGGATACTCGCCGGGTAAACTTAATAGACAGCCTCACTCCATAGCCCCGATCAAGTGACTGTAGGAGAACCCCGTCGCCGAAAGCATCCGTCCGGGTGCTCGCGGTAGCGGTGTTCCGCCTTGGTGCACTTCGTCGACGGTAACGGGGGTGCGGCCGTCTACTGAAGTTTGCGACGAGCATTCGATCAGGATGTCGGGAATCTTGTTGAATTGCCCGACTTGATATTGAAAAGAGTTTTCGATAATGAGACTAAAATGCGGGGTTTATAATTGTTAGGCATGCGATGTCTAAGGTATTCATTTGGTCAGGCATGCGATGACTGAGGTGGTTGCGGATTCCAACTGTTGTAGTTTTACACTTTCTTTTCTGTGACCGTAAGTGTAATATGTGATATCACCGGTTTCGTTGCTATATGTCAACGACAATTGGGATGCGCATGTTTACTTAAGTTGATGACATGTGATGTTATGTGTTGCTGGATATGTTATATTGGATCGTCGTGTTTGAATAGCCGGGGGTTTTTATGTGAGATGAGTGTTTTTCATTTTCATTCATGTAAAAACTTGTATGTAATATTCTTTTATTGGGGCGCTTCCAGGTTGCGGAAGTTGTCACCTCTTGTATATTATTTACTTTTCTGCACTAGGATAGACCCAAGGAGGAGGGCACAAGTAACCGGGTTCTGGAGTCCAGTGGGAGACCAACTCGAGGAGTCGAGGTCGGGTCTCCTAACTCCAGAATTGGTAGGGTTGCTTGCCGCTCTCGTAGGGGTCTAGGGGTGTGGGTTTGGCTATTCATCACGACCGTGGAATCCGTGTTTTATACTGGCTCGTATTGAAAACACGGACTTCCTAGTATATCCAATATTTCATATGTTTCTTCTGCTGCGATATCTGTGATGTGATCATGTGATGTTCTCTGATAGATACAGTATATAGTATATATGATATATTGTATAGACGTTACTTATGTTTTACACCCGCGCTAGCGCTGCCCCGCTCTGCCGTTAGTTACCTAACCTAACGGTGCACGAGGGGACATCGAGGCGAATGCGGATGGCATAAGTGTACGTCATATCTATCTGTGATGTTTAGGTAATTAAATGATGGGACTTCATTAATGTGATTAATGAAATTAAAAGAAACCTAAGATGTTGTAGAATCGAATTTCAAAATAAAACAGGTAGCTACAGTTTTTGCTTTGCACAGAGGTGTATATGATATCTCCTGCACCTTATTCGATAAGGAAAGGACCGAGATCCCTTCACCCGGAGTGACTCCTTTAGCAATAACTGGCAGATGCTACACACTCGGTTTGTCTTTTGATAGCTTTTAAGAGTTTTTGCTTTGCACAGCGATATATATGATATATCCCGCACCTCATTCGACGAGGAAAGGACCGACGATCCCTTCACCGGGAGTGACTCCTTTAGCAAAACTAGAAAAGCCTCAAAAGCACTCCATTTTAAAATCATTTGATTCTATAACGATATCAAGTTCATTACGCAATAGGTTTTCAGAAAAACCTGTCGTAGCCCTCCGTCATTACAGATAAGTACTAGTTAGTATTCGTGCTGCGGTAGTTTGGCATTCGTCAAGGCGTAGTGTGCGGTAGCTAACTAGTATTTATCTGCTTATGCATATGATGCAGATTGGATTAGGGTATTCGTACGGCGTTGTTTGGCATTCGTCAAGGGTCGTGCGGGTGGGTTTAATTCGATCAAGTAATGTACGGGTTGAACTTGACTAGTGGACTATGGGTTGTTTGGCATTCGTCAAGGTCATAGCGAGCTAGGGGCAAAATATTATCGGGAATTTCAAGTGTTGAAATTTGCAATGAGATTGCATACCTTCTATGAGATAGTTGGATCCCGATACCCGCTGCGAGTAAGTGTTACTCCTGGGAGAGTTTTATACATTACAATTAGCCGATCAAGTAGGTGTCTAGAAAGGTGTTAACGAGGTTACGCCTCTGGGAAAACGAGGTTTACATTAATTAGGTTCGTGCGAAAGCACGGGGGACCTCCCTCAAAGTACCGACACTGGCCTGGCTGAAAGATTGGCGAACTTGTAGTGTGTAATTAATCCCGGCTAGTCTTTCCTTTTAGGGTTTGAAGGAAGATTTGATAAAAAGCAATGGGAGCCATCCTGATTAGATAAAATAAAAACCAATCTATTCTTGCAAGAGCGCACGCTGAGTGTTTTCTTCTCTCTCTCTCCAGGTAGCGACCATATCACGCCTTAATCAAGATAATAATACGGATTATTGACCGAACCCGCTTGTTATACTGAGCTGGGGAACGTTGGTCCCGCTCCAACTTATAATTGTTATAAGACAGAGCAGGAAATTGGGGAATACCAGATTTCCCGTGCGGCCCAAACGAAGAGAGTGCATGCTGATGCATCATCTTCGGGTGTGTTCATTACAAAGAACTGTTTCTCTGTATCCTCTACGTCCTGGGTATGTGATACCAGATCAGGATCCCAGATATGTAATTTGTTACATAGGGCTACAGATAGGTAGAGAACTGAGAACGGGTGATAAGTTTCATGAGGCAGAAAACGGGGCAAGAGTTGCAGCCAAGTCTGTTGGTCACTATCACCCTGTATTATAATACATTGATTCTGAACGAATGTTATTAGATACCGAACCTGATATACCAAATCATATCACTCTCTTTATTAGTAAAGAAAGGATATAATTTTGTATTGTTGGATAATGTTTTGAACATTTCCTATATCAAAAGTTGATCGGTTCAGGCACGTTATCTAAAAGCGTTGATGTTCTAAATCAAACTCAGTTCTTACTATATGGAACACACACAAGAGGAAGAGTTCAGAAATGAACGAATTCTTCTTGAGGCATTGTAGACTAGGTCAGATCAATGTGACCCGACTAGCTAGAGTTACATAAAGATGCATATTTAAATTAGTTTGAATTTGCATCTTGTGAAACTCGCCAGTCATGTCACAAAGATAAGATGACCATAGCTCCGTTTACTGGAAACAGAGAAAGAGTTACTGAACTCTTGGGATGATACATGTTGATGTATGTAAGGTCCCCTGTCTACACATGCCAAGACTGGTTGTTTGTACTTCGTTACATTCTCTGATAATCTCTCAAGATTCAGACATATGTTCCTGTTGAAACACAAGTCCGAACCTTTTGAGATATTCACAGAATATAAGTTAGAAGTAGAGAACCAATAAAGGTATAAGTATTATGTCCTATGATGAGATCAAGGAGGAGAATACTTGAGCACGGAAATCCTGGACTTTTCTAAAGGAGAATGAGATTCTCTCTCAGCATTACTCCTCTGAATACACCATAGCACGATGGTATATCAGGGCGGAGCAATCACACCCTATATGATAAGGTGTGCTCTATGATGAGTACTACTGAGTTACCTGTTTCCTTTTGGGTGTTATGCACTTGAGAAGTTGCATACCTATTGAATAGGGTTCCAATCAAATCAGTTGCCTACCGCTTCATATGTGATATGGAATGGAAAGAACCCATGTCTTAAGTTAGTTAAGATTTGGGGATTGTCCGTCCTATGTCTAAAAGCAAAATCCGGACAAGCTCGAGGCAAGATCTGTTATGTAGAACTGGAAATGTTCCAGCTATACAAACTACAGCACATGATTTGATAGAACCAAAGGATTCAGTAGAGACCAACGAACCTCAGCCTCTCCGCCGATCTAGTAGGGTTCCTCACCCACCTGAGAGATACTTCGGTTTCTCTATGACAGTGGGAGCGAGGAATGCATCATGAGATGATGACCCAACTAGTTTCGAGCTGGCCATCAAGAGTAAGACTCTGTAAGAATGGCTGGATGCTTAGTGATCTGAGATGGAATCCTTATACACCAACAAAGTATGGACTTTAGTTGCTATATCTGAAGGGTTAAATCCCCATCAGGAGCAAGTATATCTTGAGAAGATTACTTGGTGTAGATGGAAAAGTTGAGACTTTCAAAGCTAGACTAGTTAAAGGATTTCGTCATTGACCAGGCATGGATAATGATGAAACCTTTTCCAGTACCTATGCTTAAGTCCATCCAGATCCTACTTACCACGGCTGCATACCATGACTACGATCTCTGGTGGTTGGGTGTCTTGACTGCTTTTCTAAATGATGATTTAGAAGAGTGCGTCTATAAGTACACAGCCAGAGGGCTTCGTAGACAGTGGGAGCAGCGGAAACGTGTGCAAGATGCTTTATAGGATAAAGCAGGCATCGCGGAGTTGGAACATCTGTTTTGATGAAGCGGTCAAAGAGTTTGACATCATCAAAATGGTAGATGAACCTTGTATATACAAAAAGGTAGTAGGGAGTATGGTGACGATCCTCATAGAGTACGTGGATGACATACTCTTGATAAGAAAGGAGTTTCTTATGCTACGCTCGATCAATCTCCATTTATCACAATGATTCTCCATATAGGATCATAATGATACCTACTAACTCCTGGATTTTGGATCTATGAGATAGATCTAAATGGATGTTAGGATTCTCACTTGTCGAAGTGAGATGGTATCACATGATCCTGGGGAGAATCACTGGAAGAGTTCCAGGGTGATAAGGACGACTGAATGTCAGTCGCAGGCATTGTCTTTACCCTCAGTAAAGGGACGGTATGTTGGAAGAGTTCCAAGCTAGATACCGTGACATACTAGACGATAAAGGCAGGATACATCGCTACTTAAGATGCTACCAAAGAGGCTGTTTGGGTGTATAATGGTTCATGAGATGAACTATGTTCCTCCCATTGTGTGACAATGGAGTTGTGGCTTATGCCAAGGAACGTCCGTCCCATCAGTGATCCAGACATATTCTATGGCAGTATCACCTGATCATGGAGATGATTGATCTCCAGGGAGTCGAGGTTAGGAGAGTAGACTCAGAGGACAACACAGCGGATCCACTCACAAAGGCCTGTTCCCAGAGAGAGACTTTTATGGGATGGTTGAGTATGAGATACTTCAAACCACTGCTACAGATGGCCCTAGTGCAAGTGGGAGATTGTTAGTTATATGTATGCCCTAGAGGCCATTACTGCACATAGGATGTATATTGTAGTGGATGCTGGGACATATATAGGGAGGACTTTCTTGCTCGACATGATAGTATACTATCTGGTTACCCTTTACTTTAACGTGTATGCTGATTGTCTCTCTGTTACATGTTGGTAAAGCCCTTAGGATCTGTACTTGACTACCTGGACTATGATGCGGATCATACTAGTGGGGACATGGTAGTCCATAAGTACATCCTTCAAAGTCCCTAGTCGTGGGTGTATCGAGACGGGGCATCGATACACCAGAGTAGACTAGCGTATACCTTCTCGACCCATACAGATGGGCGATGGATGATCCCATATCCATTGGTGTTTGACATCGGAGATGATATACGGGTGCTCAGTAGAGACTGGGTACACTGGACGGACTCGCCGAGAACTCCCAGATGGTATTATACCTCACGTCAGATGGCAGTTCTCTGGTGACACTGGTACAGTGTAGTCTGTTGACCCGAGATCGTCATAGAGTCTTGTGTGGTTCCCACTGTGCTTTGATTTCCATCTTACCACGTCCAAGAGGGCGTGCAAAACGGTGGTTTTTGGGTACAGTCCCGAGTCACATGGAGGCAATGAGCGATAGGAGGGGATTCGTCTCTCCCGGTATAGGGGGTTAATGTTGTGCTGTGTTCGATTGGCTATAACAGGAAATCCCTGGCCAGGGTTGCTGAGATTTACTAGTAAGTGTTACCAGTAGTTTCTCGAACAGTTATAGACCTCATATCGACACGACTTATCGAGCTATTGGGGTCTGACGTTTACCACCCCTAGGCGAGATATGCGACAGATCAGACGATCAGACCGGACTGTACGGTAGTGTTACTGGTCGGATTCACTGGAGTGTGAGCGGGCTTGCTCGTCGATCTTCAGATCGCTCAATACCCGGGTGGCCGTTACGTTTAGCAGACCGCTTGCGGCTAGTGGATGTTTGATATGATCATCATCCGCTGCCGGCGTATTGACGAGTCTTTAGAGTCCTACACAGAGGTTTCCTGGCTCAAGCGAAACGAAATAGGAGCGCATATGAGATATGTGCGGGACCGAGAATAATGCGTGTATGTGATACCGTATTCTATTCTCGCGATAAATGTATCGAATGGTTGTATGCGATATAACGTAGTTATCGATTCAAGCGTTGATTCGATAAGCCGATATATTGTATACTAGTCGGTTGTGTGCGACATAACCGGATCATTGAATCAAGTGTTGATTTAATGATTTAATGCATATTTATATATTTGATATATTACTTTGCATCAACTAGTATCGGTTTACTTAAGATGGATTTTCTCACTCGGATGGGCGCATTGTATATGCGATATACTTTTGTGCACTTGATTGTATCATGTTTGATGATACATGTCATGCTAGGGTTCAAGTATAAAGATTAAACCTTGGTTAATGAAATGGTTAGGGTTTATTATTTATTATTCATTTATCTTATTTAATTATCCTTTTTATTTTTGATAAATGAATAAAAGAAAAGAGAAAAGAATGGTGGCTAATTTTGTTCTTTAGTTGAAGCTTCATGAAGCTTTGTTCAAGTCAACCATTCTTATCTCATCCTTAACCCTAACCATTCCCACTAACCATGATTCATTCTCTACACTTGACTCTAGTTAAAATTATGATAAGAATTCATTTTCTTTTCTTATTCTTTGAACTTATCATAATACTGGCTTCTTCTTCTTCATCTTCTTCATTGAAGAAAACCATTCTTCATCAATGGTGATTGATGAAAACAAGTGAGAAATCCAATTCTAAAGTTAACCCACTTCCTATTTCTTCATCCTCTACCTCTTGCCAAGTAGTAGAGTGTGTTTACTTCACAAGTTTCTTGACTTGGTGAAGTCGGAGCTTGATTTAGCGATGCCTCGACGTAGATCATCTTCGGCATGGACATCGACGACCTAGCTTGCCCATTCTCCGACGAAGCCGACTCTAGAGCCCGGATTTTATTTGGACAGCGGAGACGACCTCGTTGCGGAGCCGTGGAGGTGGAGGACCGGATCTACAAAGGTTGTATTTCCGTATTCCCAATAGTTAAGTGTTAACTAGTTCTTTTTCGCCTAGACATCTAGTTATCGATCCGTAGTTTAGGGTTTGTAGGCACCATATTTTTTGAAATTGCCATGGTTGATGGCTTGGGAGACCTCACTAGAGTGCCTAGGAACCCTACAGAAAGGACAAGCAAAAAGCACATTACTCCGGTGACTTGGACGAGTTCCCGAGGACAAAATTGGCCAGACAACTTCCACAGAGTATTATAGATGCCGAGTTCGTACCTTCGAAAGAGACTCTAGATATGAGTACAGCCAATTGGAGAGCAGTCCACACATCTACGAAGAGATGATTCCGAATTGGTCCATACTGTAGGGAAGCGGAGTAAGAAGTTCATACGAGATTTTCACGAGTTGTCATTCCACTCCGTGGAAGTCAGAGATTTACTATGCACGCAGAGGTGTTGGATATGGCCACCTTTCTAGAAGAACATCGTGATGAGAATGCAGCTGTTCCGGAACAAGAAACAGATTGAGTAAAAAATGCCAACTTCCAGGCAGTCCAGCAGAAATGAGATTGGAAAGAGACCCTGACAGGATCTTTCGGGAGTACTTCATGATAAAGACTTGAATCAGTATCAATTGTATCGCGCACACTCAGTGAGCCAGATATTTCCATCATTGACGTGATATGTTACGAGTGACCATGATAATTGGTCAGGAGATCTTCAGAGAAGCGCCAGAAACGGGATTGTTTCCGTTATTACTCCAAATCGGGCTGTCGAGCCGAGGAGTCATGTAACTGGTAATCCGCAGAGAGAAACGAGGACCTAACAGCAGAGGACGTCAGACCATAGGCAAGACGCAAGTAGATATCTTTCTTTGTCAGCCTTGGATGTACCGGCACCTTTCGACATTGAAGGAGGGGCATCTCGACGGCAGTTATTGTGATTTGCACTTTGGTGATTCGAATATCACATTTTCATCGTTTTGATTCCGGTATTTTGACGATTTGTTTTATGATTGATATTTCCTATGTGCACCACAGTTGCACTTGATTCGCATTTTTATATATCAGTTGTACTGATTTTCGTTTTGTGCATACCCATTTTCACTCGATTTTGATTTCGTATACTCCGATATATTTGATTTGATTTCGTGCATATAGTATGCACATGATTTTGACTTATGCATTCAGTGTAGTTTACACCCACTTTCAGTACTTGATATATGTTTTTTGTGCACGCGGTTGCACACGTTTACGAGTTCATATACAGCGGTGTACTTGATTTTGATTTGGTGTATGTCGTATACCATTGATTTCGATTTTAATACTTGATATTCATTTTCGTGTACCCTAGTGCACTGGATTTATGTTTTCGTGCACCTTGTGCACTTGATTAGGATTCTTGCGCACACTTGGCGCACTAGATGTGATTCTGTGCACACCAGATATACTAAATAGAGATTCTTCATGTTGGGTTACACTAACGCCCTAGCCATCAATCGTGGCGGTTTGCGGAACAAATTTTTTTTCTACCAAAGTAAAAACGGCGCTAGAATAACCCATTAAACCGGATCTTTCCATAAGTCTAACTAACTAAACTAAGAGAGCTAACTACTATGAAAAGAAGTCTCGCCAAACGATCCAAGTCCTTCGGTCTTCTTTCATCATCATTCGCTCTAAGTAGCTACCATGATCGCGCTTGATCTTCTTTGTTGCCTCCTTCGGTTCTCCGCGATCGATCTTGCTCTTCGTTCCTCCTTTTTCGTAGATGATTCGCCTGAGGGATATGATCCATGGCTCTAGCTCCACACTAAATATCAAGTGGAGCAACTAGAGAACTTGGGTTGCTAATCCAAGAAGTCTAGGATGTAGTATGGGGTTCTAAGTGACTTTCTATCTCTATCTTACCTCCTCTCTTGTTTCTCAACACATGAGAGTGTAGGGAGGAGGAAGATGATGAAGGTGATGAAGCTCAAGAGAAGGAGAAGGAGGTGAAGCAAAATGGTGAGCATAAATGAAAATGAGCAAGCATGTGAGAGAAAATAGATGGCAATGGTTTTGTAAAACAATATCCATCAATATAATATATCAACCATGTTTCAATAGTTGCCACAAATGAATTAATAATTCATTTGCCAACTATTGAAGCCATGGCTCTCACCATACCCCCCTCTCCTTCAATTTACACCTCATTTCCATTTATCAAATAAATGGAAAAAGCTAATGAGGTGTCCACCGTCTAGAATGTTATCCGTATTAAAATACGGATTACAGTTTACTGTATATACATACATCCATTCGGATAAAAACACGAATGTCGAAAGAGATAGAATAACACGAAGAACGTAATACTAGAATATACACATCGAAATACATATATGTAAATTATTAAATCAATACCTGATTTAATAATCTGGCTCAAACCCGAGTCCGCTAGTATTACCAACTTTCCGATCGAAAGTCCAGGTACACAGTACATCAATCGATCGGAACCCTGCACGTATCCAATATGGCTACTACATCATTTCGCCTGAACCAAGGAAACCCTCAGTGTGGGACTCTAAAGACTCGACAGTACGCCGGTAGTGAGTTACTGGATAAATCCATAACCACATACACGTCAGCGGCACTAGCTGTACATAACGGCTACCCTGGTACCTGTCGAAAAGGAAGGTCGACGAGCAAACTCATCCGGATCCCTTCTGAGCCTATCTGTGATAATCTCCATACAGTCCGGTCTCTTCGTCTGAGGGTATCGCATACCGGGTCTAGAGGGTGGTAAACGTCAGACCCTAATAACCCGATGATTCGTGATGATTTGGCTCAAGACCAATCCGGGAAACTACTGATCGGCCTATCAGTAAATCCCAACTGCTTTGGCCAAGGTCTTATGGTCCTGACCAATCAAACACAGTGCGATATCGTCTCCCAATACCGGAAGAGACGAATCCCCGACAATCTCTCACTGCCTCCATATGGCTCGGGACTGTACCCAACCAAAACCTGTTTGCACGACTCAGTAGAGCCGTGGTAAGGTAGTGATCAAAGCATAGTGGGAACTCACACGAGACAAATGATGATCTCAGGTCTAAAAACTAACCTGTACTCATGTCACCTGAGAACTTCCACCTGACGATAGGTATAGTACCATCTGGAAGTTCTTGGTGAGTCCGTCCGGAGTACTCACACCTAGTGAGCACCTGTATACGATCTTAGGTGCAAAAGACAAATGGTTGCGGGACCATACCATCGCCCCTCGTCAGGGTCTAGAAATGTATACACTAGTTTACTCCGGAATAACGATGCCCAGTCTCGATACTCCAACGACTAGGGACCTTTTAAGGATGTGCGTACCGACTACCCAGCTCCCACAAGTATGATCGTATTCACAACACAGATAGTCTAGCAATAATCCTACAGGTTTTATCAACATGTATGAATGATACGTAATATCAAGTAAAACATATGCACATGTTAAGATAAAGACAAACCAGATATCATATTATCATATCGAGCAAGACTGTCATGTACATATATATGCCCAAGCATCCACATGTATACATATACAATAATGGCCTCTAGAGCATACATATCCAACAATCTCCCACTTGCACTAAGGACATATATATTGGCGTCTCGAGTACCCAACGTCTGATCTAAGGCCAGTTGTTGGCATATTGAATACCAAACATCTCAAAAAGTCTCTCGAACTATGCTTGAGGAAGGGCCTTGGTGATTGGATCCGTCGTGTTGTATTTTGAGTCCACTCTCCGCATCTCGATCTCCCGGCGATCAATGATCTCCCTGATCAGGTGAAACTGCCTCAAGATATGCCTGGATTTCTGATGGGACCGTGGTTCCTTTGCTAAAGCCATAGCTCCATTGTTGTCGCAATACAAAGGTATTGGATTAACAATGGATTGAACCACCTGAAGTTGAGTAATGAACTTCTTAATCCAGACGGCTTCTTTTGCGGCATCGTTGGCAGTAATGTATTTAACCTCCATCGTCGAGTCTGCGACGGTGTCCTGTTTGGAACTCTGCCAATAGACCTCCCCTCCGTTGAGGGTAAATACAAAACCTGAGACAGACTTGTTGTCATCCTTGTCACTCTGGAAGCTCGAATCGGTAAAAGACACCATCTGAAGGTCCCCATTACCGAATACCAGGAACAGTTCTTTAGTCCTCCTCGGGTACTTAAGAATGTTCTTTACAGCTGTCCAGTGGTTCTCACCTGGGTTAGACTGATACCGGCTCACCACGCTAAGCATGTAAGTTACATCTGGTTGGGTACATAGCATTGTATACATTATAAATCCTACCGCCGAAGCGTAGTGTATAGTGCTCATGCGAACCCTCTCCTCATTAGTCTTGAGAGACATCTTTTTAGAGAGGGTGATTCCATGCAATGCGGGTATGTTACCGCGTTTGGAATCTTCCATACTAAATCTCTTTAGTACGGTCTCTATGTACCTGAACTGTGAAAGTCCCAGTAATCTCTTGGATCTATCTCTGTAGATCTTAATCCCCAGAATGTACGAGGCATCACCCAGGTCCTTCATGGAGAACCTTTGTGACAAGACAACTTGACCGATTGTTGCATAGGAATATCATTTCCTATCAAAAGAATGCCGTCCACGTACAAGACTAGGAACACGACAGTTCAGCCTACAATCTTCTTATATATACTAGGCTCATCCTCATTTTTGATGAAGTCAAATCCCTTAATTATTTCATCAAAACAGATGTTCCAGCTCCGCGATGTCTGCTTTAATTCATATATGTATTTAAGCTACTTGCACACATTCCCACTGCTCCCACTGTCTACGAAACCTTCCGGCTGATCCATATAAACGCACTCTTCTAAACTTCCATTCAGGAAAGCTGTTTTTACATCCATCTGCCAGATCTCATAGTCATGGAAGGCAGCAATGGCAAGTAAGATCCGAATGGATTTGAGCATAGCCACTGGATAAAAGGTTTCGTCATAGTCCACACCTGGTCTTTGAAGAAAACCTTTTGCAACAAGTCTAGCCTTATAGGTTTCCACCTGCCCATCTACACCAAATTTCTTTTTGTAGATCCATTTGCATCATACGGGTTTTACCCCAAGTGGAGCAATATCCAAGGTCCACACTTTATTGGTGTATATGGACTCATTTCGGATCGCATGGCATCCAGCCATTTATCAGAGTCCCTACTCATAATGGCCTGTCTAAAACTAGTAGGGTCATTTTCTTCCAAGATGCAATCCATTCGATCCCCGTCTATGAGAAAACCGTAGTATCTCTCAGGCGGATGAGAAATCCTACTAGATCTGCAGAGTGGCTGAGGTTCATTGGGTATTTTTGAATCTAGCGTTTCCACCAAATCTTCAGTTACATTTTGTGGTTCAAAAATCTCTTCCAATTCTACCGTACTCCCACTAGTTTCTTTTGCAAGAAACTCCCTTTCTAAAAAGGTGGCGTGGCAAGATACTAACACCTTCTGTTCCTTAGTGTGGTAGAACAGATATCCATGCGAATGCTTTGGATATCCCACAAATTTACATAGAAATGATCGTGCCTAAAGTTTGTCTAGATTTTGTGTTTTCACCTAGGCCGAACATGAAGGGTTCCTAGGCACACTAATGAAGTCTCACAAGGCATCAAACATGGCTAATTCAAATTTTACATGTGCCTACAAATCCTAATACGGATCGTTAACTAGATTTATAGGCTATGCGATGCAAGTTAACGACTTTAACTTAAAAGGAAAGGGGCTACAACCTTTGTAGATCCGGTCCACCACTTCCTAAGCTCCGCGATGATGTCCCTCCGCTGTCCAAATCGAACCATGACTCTCACGGTGGTTTCATCGGAGAAAAGAGCGGGCAAGGTCGTCGGCTTCGTGCCGAAGATGATCTACGTCGAGGCATCACAAGATCAAGCTCCCACTTCACCAAGTCATGAAACTTGTGAAGAAAACACCCTATACTACTTGGCAAGAGGTAAAGGATGAAGAAATAGGAAGTGGGTTCACTTTAGAATTGGATTTCTCACTTGATATCTTCACTTGCCATTGATGAGGCAAGCTTTCTATTTGATGAAGATGAAGATGAAGAAGAAAGAATATGATAGAAAAAAAAGGATTATTGCAAAAAGGAAAATCCAACTCATTCTTATCATAATCCAACCTTGGTTAGGTGTAGAGACTAAACTAGGGTTAGGTTGTATGGTTAGGGTTAAGGCTAAGAAACAAAATGGTCAATACTTCAAAGCTTCATGAAGCTTCAAAGAAAAAACAAAAGTAGCCACCCTTTTGTTTCTTGCCAAAATAAAGAATAAATGAATAAAAAGAATAACTAAATAAGATCAAAACCCTAACCATAACATAACCATGGTTTAATCTAAACCTACACCCTAACAATCATGTATCATCAAACATGATACAATCAAGTGCACAAAAGTATATCACATATACAACTTGTGAACTTCAAGTGAGAAAATCCATTTAAAGTGAACCAATACTAGTTAATGTAAAGTAATATATCAAATATATATAATTATACATTAAATCATTAAATCAACACTTGATATAACGATCCGGTCATATCGCATATAACCGACTAGTATCCTATGTATCGGCTTATCGAATCAATCCTTGATTCGATAACTAGGTTATATCGCATATAACCAATCAATACATTCATCACGAGAATGAAATACGGTATCACATACACGCATTATTCTCGGTCCTGCACATATCTCATATGCGCTCCTATTTCGTTTCGCTTGAGCCAGGAAATCTCTGTGTAAGACTCTAAAGACTCGTCAATACGCCGGCAGCAGATGATGATCATATCAAGCACCCACAAGCCGCAAGCGGTCTGCTAAACGTAACGGCCACCCGGGTATTGAACGATCAGAAGATCGACGAGCAAGCCCGCTTACACTCCTGTAAATCCAACCAGCAACACTTACCGTACAGTCCGGTCTGTTCGTCTGATATGTCGCATATCTCGCCTAGGGGTGGTAAACGTCAGACCCCAATAGTTTGATAAGTCATGCTGACGTGAAGTCCATGACATGTGTGAAACTACTGATAACACTTACGAGTAGGTCACTGCAACCCTGGCCAGGGATTTCCTGTTATGGCCAGTCGAGCATAGCGCAACATCAACCCCCAATACCGGGAGAGACGAATCCCCTCCTATCGCTCATTGCTTCCATGTGAATCGGGACTGTACCCAAAAACCACCTGTTTGCACGACTCATTAGAGCCGTGGTAGGGTGGAAATCAAAGCACAGTGGGAGACACACAAGACTCTATGACGATCTCGGGTCAACAGACTAAGCTGCACCAGTGTCACCAGAGAACTGCCATCTGACGTGAGGTATCATACCATCTGGGAGTTCTCGGCGAGTCCGTTCAGTGTACCCAGTCTCCACTGAGCACCCGTATACCATCTCTGATGTAACGTTTTAAAAATAATTAAATAATTAATTAAATGAATAAAATTGTGCAAGTGAATTTTATGATTTTCGGTAAAATAAAATGTATTTTTCGTAAAATCAAACCGCAATTGTTTTTCATTATAAATTCAAAAATACCTATTTAATTATGTAATTACTAGTAAATAGTGTTTATTTAGCCACTTATAAATTTTTAGTTTAATAAAATATTTTTCCTAAATTAATTATTTTAAATATTAACATAAACTTTATTTTTACACTAAATTAGTGTAAATTACAAATTTAAATGGTTTTAATTTGTGAAAATGAACCATGGCATATTAGAAATTAGTGTGTATCATGCAAAATTTATTTGCAAATTTTCCCATTTTTCTAGAGTTTTCTAGGTTATTTTAGTGAAGAAATGAAAAGAAAATTAATAAATCATGAAAAGACATATGTATACATCACATTGTGTGAACCTTCTACACAATTCTTTCCTCTTTCTTTTTCTCCCTTTCTTCCTCTTGTGGCCGGCCATGATCCCCATGGCAGCCCCCCCAATTTCCCACCTCATTTTATTACACAAAATCATTAAAAATCCACCAAAATTCAATAAAAAGTGCACAAAATCATATTTATTCTCTACCCTTTATTCTTTTCTCATTTTTACATGGATTTTGGAGATGGGAAGCATGAATTTTGGAGGCTCATTTTCAAGTTGGATTTCATAATTTTGGAGGTATAAATTCTCTTCTTTTGTTTTAATTTTTATTAAATGTTTCATTAAGCTTAATTAGATTTAATATGTTAATTCTATTTACTACTTTTAAAAATTCAAGTGAGGGTTTGTAAAATTAAGTTGGGGTTTTATTATATCATTAGGTTTATAATAACTAGATTAGCACTTTTACAAATGGAAAATCATGCATAGTTGATATATTGCAAAGTGTGATCCAAATTTCTTAAATTAAACCTTTTTTTTAGCAAACTAGATTTCTATATATTTTATATATTGGTGAGATAAATTCCAATGAATGTTTGTAACAATAGATTATTGTTTAAATGAGGATATTGACATGTTAAAGGAATGGAAAAACTTAGTTTAGTTACTAGTATTATTGATAATTGATAAATTTTGATAAAAATTGCTATTTTGCTAACTAGTTTTTGGAAATTATTAAATAAATGAGATTTAAAATATAAATTAAGGTTTCATTATATCATTATCATTGTAAAGTGTAGTTTGATACATTAATTCATACAAAATCAAGTGTTGTTGTGGAATTGTGGAATTTTGCTTGTAAGTTGTGGAAAATTGATAAAATTGCAAACTAGAAAGTTATTTGTAATATATATTAGTGTAATAAAAATATGGTAAAGGTTTCTATAACTTAGTTATGTTATTTAATGAATATTATGACCTTTAGTTTCGTTAAACGTCAAGTTTTGAAGTAAAACGGTGAATTGACATTTTCAAGGTTTTCGGAATTGGATGATTTGATCGATTTTAGGGTTCCGATGATTTGAACCAAGTTTAATATTATAAGTAATGGGTTTTGAAACTACGGGTTGTTTATTGGTTTCTACCTCGATCAGTCGGCGTTTGTACACCGATATCGAGCGGTATTTGGTGCTTTTGCGTGGACGAGACATAGGTTTTAACCTATGCTTGTTCCTTGTATCGTTTGACTTTTGTATGTGATTCGGTTTACGATGTTATTTATATGTTTGCGTTTAGGTACCCTTCAGGTGGACTACGGGCGATGAAGAGGAGGATGGCGACACCGTCTTCGGCTGACATGGACCAGGTGAGTAGATGCATATCTACGGGGGGAAGTCGGGTGGATGGCGTTTAGCACCCCCGCCACGTAGAATAGGATTAGTACCTATTGACATTAGGAAACCAGACGTGACCCTAGTAGGACCCTAGTATTGGCCCTAGGCTGGACTAGACCGATTTAGGAAAGCCATATCAGAGGATGAGTACCTTGGAAGAGATTCGTATGTTTTAGATAGAAACACACCCTCGCACACACTGAAACTCGATATGGGGTACGTGTATGTGTATATATATAGAACTAGGTATAGGTATATACATATATGTACAACACGTATAGGTGATTCATTGATGTGATATGATACCCGAGATATGATGAAACAGTATAACTGGCTTGATGCCGTGATTCTTGACTATACAGTCGTATTGAGTGTTAGCGGATCATTAGAGAATGAGATAATGATCATGATTATATAAGTTATAAGGAGTGGTGGTGATATTGATGTACATGGGACGCTAGAATAGTACCCGGACTGTAACTTGTGACTGATCACTATATGATATATGTATAACTTGATTACGACATTATAATGGTGTGACCTGATGTCGATATCATATACGTATAACTTAATCACAATAAGATACATATGACATTATACGAATGAGGGGACACCAGGAGATACTTGACCGTACCTCGATATTGGGATGCCGTACGAGGGATCTTACCGTACGAGGCTTAGATTTGGTGATTGATCCGCACTCTGGATTCGAGGAAGCCGTACTACGTACGTGATACTATTGAGGCGGAATCGCCGACTATTGGAGATAATGATTCAGACCTTAGGTAGACTCTAGTTTCCTACTGACTAGTCTATTAGGTTTAGTTCCTTAGGATGTTAAATGGATACTGGTTTAGGTTCGACTCACACAGTGGTAGTTGTACTCGTATCTCGCAGAGGAGCGGATAATGCACACCTGCATTTACATTCATACTATAATCATCATGGTGCATGTTCTTTTATATGTTGCTATAATCAATATAAACTTTACCGGTTAGGACACCAGCACCATTACCGATGATGCGCATATTCCACGCACACTTATTTGCCGGCTCACACACATCATCATCGGTAATTGCTATGTCACGTACACTTTAGATCACATTATATTTTGTTGATAGAATCAGTTAACAACTAAACCGATATAATATTGTGATTACTCTCTGATGTTAGTATAGACATGATATTCATAACTTAGACATTCCTGCATTCATATTTTCATGTTATCGCACAGTATTATGAGCATATGCCGATATTTATCATATACTACTCATGATTTTGAGATTTGGATTCTGTGAGATTTCTGGATTTTTGGGGAAAACCGCAAGAACATATATAAAGACTTCTCTCTCTCTTCTCTTCTCTTCTCTTTTTAAAATAAGATGCGGTTTTCTCGTGATGTATGTGTCGTCCACCATGAGTATTTCATGTTTTCTGATGGATTTCGAGACCCGATTCGAGGAGTGGATGAACCGTCTCGGGTACATGGTGGGCCCGGTATGGTACCCCGGGGCAAGAAGATCGAGTTGTAGACGATGAGCCTGGCAGGGGAAGGCTACCTACCGGTGATGTCTGGCGCGGCGGATATCCGGAGGATACCGACCGTTGTCGTGAGATTTGATGATATGGGCCGATCCGGACTGACGGAGCCCGACATATTGAGACTTGAGATTACATGTGTTGTGTCGATACTTGACACGGATTTCTATGGGTTTCATTGTTGAGATTTCAGATGCTTATACACACTTTACTATGATAATAGCTAAAGAGTTCTTATACATGTATATCTGGATTTCAGGATTTGTTACTTTACATTCATGGTGCATGCATTTCATTTCATATGACTTAGTATTATATTAAGCACTGACACGAACACGGATTATCTGCACTTACACGTAGTATTACCCTGCTATTACTAGATGTTAGGATATAGTAGTGTATTATTATGACCTAGGATAGAGTCGTGCATTCGATTTCTTTTCGTAGATGTCTTCTACTCACGAGTTGGCAACTCACCCCCGTTGTGCCAAATTCTTTTCAGGTGCGATGTACAGGTCTCCCTTGGTAGTTGCTGGCACATCATTTTCATTTCGGGTGATTTGCACGGTAGGTTGGTTCATTTGTATCTGAACCGCCGTTGTATTTTTATTATTTCATTTGTATCTAGAAAGCTCCATCAACCATATTTGTATTACTTGATAAGTTTATTGGACCAGTCTTTTATTTCGACCTTAGAGTCGCGCATGTGTTATTCTGATCTGGTGGTTTTTGTTTTCTTTTGAGATTTGAGCCTCGCCCTTTGGCGTTGTATATTTTTGTGATTGTTGTGGTTGTCTCCGCCTGTTGGCGTTGAGCTAGCACCCGTCTGGGGATGCTTTTTATTGTTTATTCATATTACTTGTTGTACCCGTTTGGGGGCCAGTTTTACAGAGGAGATTCTGCCGAAATTTTTGGTAAAATTTGCTGATGTTTTTATACTTGTTTTATTTCTTTCCTTCTTTTTCTTCTTTTATGGTTTAGATTTCTGGGCTTCGGCTTACTTAGGTCACGTGGCGCCTCTAGACGCTTCGTAATCTAAGTGCCGGTCACGTTCCGTACTTTTGGGTCGTGACATCTGATGTCAAACACCAATGGATATGGGATCATCCATCGCCCATCACATGGGTCGAGAAGATATACGCTAGTCTACTCTGGAATATCGATGCCCCGTCTCGATATTCCCACAACTAGGAACATTGAAGGATGTACTCATTGACTACCCAGACCCCACTAGTATGATCTGCATCACAGTCCTGGAAGTCGAGTACACATCCTAAGGGCTTTATCAACATGTAACAGAGAGACAGAAAATATACATGTTAAGATAAAGAGTAACCAGATAGCGTACTATCATGTCGAGCAAGAAAGTCCTACCTATATATGTCCCAGCATCCACTACAATATACATCCAATGTACAGTAATGGCCTCTAGGACATACATATAACTAACAATCTCCCACTTGCACTAGGGCCATCTGTAGCAGTGGTTGCAGTATCACATACTCAACCATCCCATATAAGTCTCTCTCTGGGAAAAAGCCTTTGTGAGTGGATCCGCCGTATTGTCCTCTAAGTCTACTCTCCTAACCTTGATCACCCTGGAGATCATCTATCTCCATGATCAGGTGATGCTGCCTCAGAATATGTCTGGGTCACTGATGGGACCAGGGTTCACGGGCCAAAGCCACACTTCCATTGTCACACAATGGTAGGAACCTAGTTCATCTTATGAACCAATATACACCCAAACTTCCTCTTTGGTATTATCTTTAATAGCGATGTTACCAGCCTCTATCGTCTAGTTTGCCACGGTATCTAGTTTGGAACTCTTCCAACATACCGTCCCTTTACTGAGGATGAAGACAATGCCTGTGACTGACATTCAGTCTTCTTTATCACCCTGGAACCCTTCCAGTGATTCTCCCCAGGATCGATTGATACCATCTCACTACATCTAGTGAGAATCCTAGCATCCAATTACATCTATCTCATAGATGAAAACTCAGGATTTAGGAGGTATCACTTTGATCCTATGTGGAGAATCATTGTGATAAGCGGAGATTGATCGAGCGCAGCATAGGAAACTCCTTCCCTATCAAGAGTATGTTATCCACGTACTCTACTAGGATCTTCACAATACTCCCTACTTCCTTTTTGTTTATACAAGGTTCATCTACCATTTTGATGATGTCAAACTCTTTGACTAACACATCAAAACAGATGTTCCAACTCCGCGATACTTGCTTTATCCTATAAAGCATCTTGTACACGTTTCCGCTGCTCCCACTGTCTACGAAGCCCTCTGGCTGTGTACTTACAGATGCTCTCTTCTAAAACATCATTTTAGAAAAGCAGTCATGACACCCAACCGCCAGATATCGTAGTCATGGTATGTAGCCATAGCAAGTAGGATCCGGATGGACTTAAGCATAGCCACTGGAAAAGGTTTCATCATTATCCACGCCTGGTCGATGACGAAAACCTTTAACAAGTCTAGCTTTGAAAGTCTCAACTTTTCCATCTACACCAAGTAATCTTCTCAAGATATACTTGCTCCTGATGGGGATTTAACCCTTCAGATATAGCAGCTAAAGTCCATACTTTGCTGGTGTACATGGATTCCATCTCAGATCGCTAAGCATCCAGCCATTCTTACAGAGTCCCTACTCTCGATGGCCTGCTCAAATCTAGTTGGCTCATCATCTCATGATGCAATCCTCACTCCCACTGTCATCGAGAAACCGAGGTATCTCTCAGGCGGATGAGGAACCCTACTAGATAGGCGGAGAGGCTGAGGTTCGTCGGGAACTATTGAATCCTTTGGTTCTGTCAAATCATCAGCTGCAGTTTTGTATAGCTGGAACCTTTCCAGTTCTACAGAACTGACCTTGCCTCGATCTTGTCCGGATTTTGCTTTGACACAGGCCGGACAATCCCAAATCTTAACTTACTTAAGAGATAGGCTCTTCCCATACCATATCTTATATGGAGTGGTAGGCACTGATTTGAATCGAACCCTATTCAATAGGTATGCAACTTCATAAGTGCATAACTCCCTAAAAGGAAATAGGAAACTCAGTAGTACTTATTATAGAGCACACCATATCACATAGGGTGCTTTGCTCCACCCCGATATACCATAGTGCTGTGGTATATTCAGAGGAGTAATACTGAGAGTGAATCTCATTCTCCTTTTAGAATAGTCCAGGAAAGCCATGCACAAGTATTCTCCTCCCTAATCACATCAAAGGACATAATACTTATACCCTCATTTTGGTTCTCTACTTCTAACTTATATTCCGTGAGTATCTCAAAAGGTTCGGACTTATGTTTCAACAGGAACATATGTCTGAATCTTGAGAGATCATCAGAGAATATAATGAAGTACAAAGAACCGGTCTTGGCATGTGTAGACAGGGGACCATTATACATCAACATGTATCATCCCAAGATTTCACTAACTCTTTCTCTGTTTCCAATAAACTGAGCTGAGGTCATTATATCTTTGTGACATGACTCGCAAGTTTCATAAGATGTAAATTCAAACTGATTTAAATATGCATCTACTATGTTACTTAAGCTAGTCGGGTCGCATTGTATGACCTAGTCTACAATACCTCAAGAAGGATCCGTTCATTTCTGAACTCTTCCTCTTATGTGTGCTCTGTATACTAGGAACTGTAGTTTGATTTAGAACATCAATGCTTTTAGATAACGTGCCTGAACCGATCAACTTTTGATATAGGAAATGTTCAAAACATTATCCAACAATACAAAATTTTATCATTTCTTTACTTGTAAAGAGAGTGATATGATTTTGTATATCAGGTTCGGTATCTAATAACATTCGTTCAGAATCAATGTATTGGTAATACAGGGTGACAGTGACCAACAGACTTGGCTGCAACACTTGCCCCGTTTTCTGTCTCATGAAACTTATCACCCGTTCTCAGTTTTTCTACCCTTTTGTAGCCCTATGTAACAGATTACATATCTGGGATCCAGATCCGGTATCATATACCCAGGATGCGGAGGATACTGAGAAACAGTTCTTTGTAATGAACACACCCGAAGATGATGCATCGGCATGCACTCTCTTCGTTTGGGCGGCACGGGAATTCTGGTAATCCCCAATTTCCTGCTCGGTCTTATAACTATTATAAGATGGAGCGGGACCAACGTTCCCCAGCTCAGTATAACAAGCGGGTTTGGTCAATACATCCATATTATTATCTTGATTAAGGCGTGATATGATCGCTACCTGGAGAGAGAGGGAAGAAAACACTCTGCGTGCACTCTTGCAAGATTAGATTGGTTATATATTTTATCTAATCAGGATGGCTCCCACTGTTTTTATCAAATCTTCCTTCAAACCTTAAAAGGAAAGACTAGCCGGGATTAATTACACTCTACAAGTTCGCCAATCTTTCAGCCAGGCCAGTGTCGGTACTTTGAGGGAGGTTCCCCGTGCTTTCGCACGGACCTAATTACAGTAAACCTCGTTTTCCCAGAGGCGTAATCCCGTTGACATCTTTCTAGACACCTACTTGATCGGCTAATTGTAAAGTGCAAAACTCTCCTAGGAGTAACAATTACTCGCAGTGGGTATCGGGATCCAACTATCACATAGAAGGTATGCAATCTCATTGCAAATTTCAACACTTGAAACTCCCGATAAAGATTTTTACCCCTAGCACTTATGACCTTAACTATGGTCAACAAATCATAAGTACTAGTCAAGTTCTACCCGTCATTTCGTGATTAATTAGACCCACCCACATGACCCTTAACTAAGGTCAACAAAGTCACGCGACTGTCCTAACTAATCGCATCATATGCGGTGTAGGAAGACATCACTTAGCTACCGTACACTGTACCTTAACTAAGGTCAACAAACACAGCACGAATACTAAGTACTCTACTTCCTAAAATGACGGAGGGTTGCGAATGGTTTTTATGAAAACCTTTAACGCTTTGAACTTGATCTCGTTGCGGAATCAAATGGTTTTTAAATAGAATGTTTTTGAGGCTTTTCTAGTTTTGCTAAAGGGGTCACTCCCGGTGAAGGGATCGTCGGCCCTTTCCTCGTCAACTGAGGTGCGGGATATATCATATATATCACTGTGCAAAGCAGAAACTATAGAAGCGATCAAAAGACAAACCGAGGATTGTAGCATCTGCCAGTTATTGCTAAAGGAGTCACTCCCGGTGAAGGGATCTCGGTCCTTTCCTCATCGAATAAGGTGCAGGATGTTCTACAAGGAACACCACGATGCAAAGCAAGAACTGTAGCTACCTGTTTTATTTTGAAATTCGATTCCACAACATCAATTAGGTTTATTTTCTTTCATTAATCTCATTAATGAATATCCCATCATTTAAGTCCACCTAAACATCACAGATAAATATAACGTACGCTTATGCCATCCGCATTCGCCTCGATGTCCCGTCTGCACCGTTAGGTTAGGTAACTAACGCCAGAGCGAGGCAGGGCTAGCGCGGGTGTAAAACATAAGCAACGTCTATATAATATATCATATATACTATATACTATATCTATCTGAACACATCACATGATCACATCACAGATAACGCAGCAGAAAATATCATATGAAATATTGGATATACTAGGACGTCCGTGTTTTTAATACAAGCCAGTATAAAACACGGATTCCACGGTCGTGATGAATAACCAATCCCACACCCCTAGACCCCTACGAGAGCGGAAAGCAACCCTACCAATTCTAGGGTTAGGAGACCCGGACTCGACTCCTCGAGTTGGTCTCCCACTGGACCCTAGAACCCGGTTACTTGTGCCCTCCTCCTCGGGCCTATCCTAGTGCAGAAAAGTAAATAATATACAAATGGTGACATCTTCCGCAACCTGGAAGTGCCCCAATAAAAGAATATTACATACAAGTTTTTACATGAATGAAAAAGAAAAACACTCATCTCACATAAAAAAAAACCCCGGCTATTCAAACACAACGATCCAATATAACATATGCAGCAACACATAACATCACATGTCATCAACGTAAGTAAATATGCGCATCCCAATTGTCGTTGACATATAGCAACGAAACCGGCGAAATCACATATTACACTTATGGTCACAGAAAAGAAAGTGTAAAACTACAACAGTTGGAATCCGCAATCTCTTTAGACATCACATGCCTAATCAAATGAAATACTTAGACATCACATGCCTAACAATTATAAACCCCGCATTTTAGTCTCAAAATCGAAAACACTTTTCAATATAAAGTCGGGCAATTCAACAAGATTCCCGACATCCTGATCGAATGCTCGTCGCAAACTTCAATAGGCGGCCGCACCCCCGACGCCGTCGACAAAGTGCACCAAGGCCGCTGCCGCGAGCACCCGAACGGATGCTTTCGGCGACGGGGTTCTCCTACAGTCACTTGGTCGGGGCTATGGAGTGAGGCTGTCTATTAAGTTTACCCGGCGAGTATCCGCGTACCCTACGTGATTGCGACGGACTTTCGATCACATCAAAATTCCGTGGCAACCGATCAAATGAGACTAAACTGCTATGTTTATAACATTCATTCAGTTATCTCATAACTACTTGTGAATTCCAATTATTGTATCACTTTCCGGATAAATAGAAAATTTTAAACTTTCCGATCGAATAATCGAACATCCAGGTTTTCCCAATACAGCTCAACACATGAAATAAGTCTAAAAACATTCAGTTCATGCCTCAGTACCAACGGTCCAGCCGTAGAAGGGTCAAGCCAACGCCTCACATGTGGCACGCCGTACTGCCCCAAACCCGAAGGTTCAAAGGGCAGTTCAAGACGGTCACATAATCGAGTTAAGGTTTGTTGTCTTCTAGAGGGACCATCGTGTTACTTGCACTACTTGGAACATCATTAAACTACGGAAAAGTCCAACAACTGGAAATTTCCCGGCAGGGGAAAAAGTGGGTATTTATATCCGGTCGAACTTTTTAACATATTCTAAAATTATCCGGAAAAACACACTGACAAAATTAGACAGTCCGATCGAATCTCCGAACCCCCAATACAACCCAGAAAACTCAACTCTTGAGTGAGATTTAAAAATTCCCAGGAAACTCAGCAATGCAAGAAAGAAGTTACTGTGCAAAATGTTTTGAATGAAGAGATTAACTGGCCGCGGAACCGCCGCATTAGCCATGCTAATGCCGCGGTTCCGCCGCGCAATGATCGAATCATGGGTCCCGTTTTGTACAGTAATTCTTAGAATCCCCTGCTGAGTTTTCTGCATATTTTTAATTTGGAAAAAACCCAGTTTTTAAAAAATGTACAGAGAGCCGTTTTAGTGTTAGGGTTTCGGTTCGATCGGACTTCTAACTCCGTCTACGCATCGCCTAAGGCTCTAGCTAGGCTCTGATACCACTGAAGGGTTCCTAGGCACACTAATGAAGTCTCACAAGGCATCAAACATGGCTAATTCAAATTTTACATGTGCCTACAAACCCTAATACGGAACGTTAACTAGATTTATAGGCTATGCGATGCAAGTTAACGACTTTAACTTAAAAGGAAAGGGGCTACAACCTTTGTAGATCCGGTCCACCACTTCCTAAGCTCCGCGATGATGTCCCTCCGCTGTCCAAATCGGATCCTGGACTCTAGCGTCGGCTTCATCGGAAAAATGGGCGGGCTTGGTCGTCGGCTTCGATGCCGAAGATGATCTACGTCGATGCATCACAAGATCAAGCTCCCACTTCACCAAGTCATGAAACTTGTGAAGAAAACACCCTATACTACTTGGCAAGAGGTAGAGGATGAAGAAATAGGAAGTAGGTTCACTTTAGAATTGGATTTCTCACTTGATTTCTTCACTTGCCATTGATGAGGCAAGCTTTCTATTTGATGAAGATGAAGATGAAGAAGAAAGAATATAATAGAATAAAAAGGATTATTGCAAAAAGGAAAATCCAAATCATTCTTATCATAATCCAACCTTGGTTAGGTGTAGAGACTAAACTAGGGTTAGGTTGTATGGTTAGGGTTAAGGCTAAGAAACAAAATGGTCAATACTTCAAAGCTTCATGAAGCTTCAAAGAAAAAACAAAAGTAACCACCCTTTTGTTTCTTGCCAAAATAAAGAATAAATGAATAAAAAGAATAACTAAATAAGATCAAAACCCTAACCATAACATAACCATGGTTTAATCTAAACCTACACCCTAACAATCATGTATCATTAAACATGATACAATCAAGTGCACAAAGTATATCACATATACAACTTGTGAACTTCAAGTGAGAAAATCCATTTAAAGTGAACCAATACTAGTTAATGCAAAGTAATATATCAAATATATATAATTATACATTAAATCATTAAATCAACACTTGATATAACGATCCGGTCATATCGCATATAACCGACTAGTATCCTATGTATCGGCTTATCGAATCAATCCTTGATTCGGTAACTAGGTTATATCGCATATAACCAATCGATACATTCATCGCGAGAATGAAATACGGTATCACATACACGCATTATTCTCGGTCCTGCACATATCTCATATGCGCTCCTATTTCGTTTCGCTTGAGCCAGGAAACCTCTGTGTAGGACTCTAAAAACTCGTCAATACGCCGGCAGCAGATGATGATCTTATCAAGCACCCACAAGCCGCAAGCGGTCTGCTAAACGTAACGGCCACCCGGGTATTGAACGATCAGAAGATCGACGAGCAAGCCCGCTCACACTCCTGTGAATCCAACCAGCAACACTTACCGTACAGTCCGGTCTGTTCGTCTGATATGTCGCATATCTCGCCTAGGGGTGGTAAACGTCAGACCCCAATAGCTTGATAAGTCATACTGACGTGAAGTCCATGACATGTGTGAAACTACTGATAACTCTTACCAGTAGGTCACTGCAACCCTGGCCAGGGATTTCCTGTTATGGCCAGTCGAGCATAGCGCAACATCAACCCCCAATACCGGGAGAGACGAATCCCCTCCTATCGCTCATTGCCTCCATGTGAATCGGGACTGTACCCAAAAACCACCTGTTTGCACGACTCATTAGAGCCGTGGTAGGGTGGAAATCAAAGCACAGTGGGAGACACACAAGACTCTATGACGATCTCGGGTCAACAGACTAAGCTGCACCAGTGTCACCAGAGAACTGCCATCTGACGTGAGGTATCATACCATCTGGGAGTTCTCGGCGAGTCCGTTCAGTGTACCCAGTCTCCACTGAGCACCCGTATACCATCTCTGATGTCAAACACCAATGGATATGGGATCATCCATCGCCCATCACATAGGTCGAGAAGATATACGCTAGTCTACTCTGGAATATCGATGCCCCGTCTCGATATTCCCACGACTAGGAACATTGAAGGATGTACTCATTGACTACCCAGACCCCACTAGTATGATCTGCATCACAGTCCTGGAAGTCGAGTACACATCCTAAGGGCTTTATCAACATGTAACAAAGAGACAGAAAATATACATGTTAAGATAAAGAGTAACCAGATAGCGTACTATCATGTCGAGCAAGAAAGTCCTACCTATATATGTCCCAGCATCCACTACAATATACATCCAATGTACAGTAATGGCCTCTAGGGCATACATATAACTAACAGAACAACCCCATATCTTAAATCTCTTAAGACATGGTTTCTTTCCACTCCATATTTCATATGGAGTCTTGGGCACAGATTTGGAAGGAACTTGATTCAAAAGGTATGCTGCTGTTTCAAGCGCATATCCCCAAAATGAAAGAGGCAACTCGGCGTTACTCATCATGGAGCGAACCATGTCCAATAGGGTACGGTTCCTCCGCTCCGATACACCGTTGTGTTGTGGTGTATACGGAGGAGTAAGTTGAGAAAGAACTCCATTCTCTTTTAGGGATTCTAGGAATTCCGTGCTTAAGTAATCCCCTCCTCTATCAGATCGGAGGATCTTGATACTTTTGCCAGTCTGGTTCTCTACTTCATTTCTGAATTCTTTGAATTTCTCAAAAACTTCAGATTTGTGTTCCATAAGATACACATATCCGAACCTAGAAAGATCGTCAGTGAATATGATGAAGTACGAGAACCCACCCCTTGCATGTATAGACAATGGACCATATACATCATTGTGTATGAGTCCCAAGAGCTATGCTGCTATTTTTCCGTGACCGGTGAACGGAGATTTGGTCATCTTTCTCTTGAGACAAGACTGACAAGTTTCATAAGATGAAAATTCGAACGTATTCAAGAATCCATTTTTATGCAACTTACTTAGTATTTTCTCTCCGATATGACCAAGTCTACAATGCCACAAGTAGAATTCGTTCATTTCTGGACTCTTCCTCTTTCGAGTGTCTTGTATGTTGAAAACTGTGTTTTGATTTAGAATATAGATGCCATTACACAGTGTACCTTCTCCAACCAATACCTGATTAAGGTAAATGTTTATGATATTTCTATCAAGAACAAAATTATATCCATCTTTATTAAGTAAAGAAACTGATATGATGTTGCAAACCATGGAAGGTACATAGTAGCAATTGTTCAAAATCATAGTATTGTCATTTAGCAATGCTAGATGATATTCATCGACGGCAGAAGCATCAACTTGTGCTCCGTTCCTTACTCTGAGGGACATATCACCAGGTCCAACCATCCTACTTTTCTCAGTCCCTGCAATAAATTACAGATATGAGATATCGATCCGGTATCTAGTACCCAGGAGATAGGACTGACCGAAAAGCAGTTCTCAATAGCAATAACACCTGAAGGAGACGCAATGGTATGCTTCTTCTTCAATAGGGTCATCAAGGAATTCATGCAATTCTCTTTCCCTTACTCATACTCATAACTGCTGTCATAAGTTAGAGCCGAACCGACATTCCCCAGCCCTGAAAAACAATTCAAATCGGTCAAGCGATACATTTTATTATCTTGTTTAAGATATGAAATGGTTGCTACCTGGAGAGAGAAAAGAAACACTCAGCGTGTTCTCTTGCAAGATTAGATTGGTTATTAGTTTATCTAATCAGGATGGCTCTCACTGTTTCCTCGAATTCTCCTTCAAACCTATAAAAAGGAGAACTAGATGGGATTAATCGCACATTACAATACTTGCTTAACCTTTCGGCCAGGCTAGTGTCGGTACTTCGAGGGAGGTTTTCCAACGCTTTCGAGAAGTTTCTTAATTACATAATCTCTTTTCTCTGGAGGCGTAGCCCCGCTAACACCGTTCTAGACACCTACTTGGTTTATAGTATTGATTGTTAAGTGAGAAAATCTCCCTAAAGTAATCCTACTCATCGGTGGGATCGGGATCCAACTATCATTGTGTGATAACCGAGATGGAAGCCACTCTACTTACCATACTCCAGAAGGTATGCAACACTAGCAAATTTCCTGTATATTTGAAACTCCCGATGTGGTTTTTTCCTCTAGCGGTTTATGAACTTGACAAAGGCCAACAAATCATAATCCATTAGTCAAGTTCAACTCGTCATTATCCAGGATTAATCTAGACCCACCCGTACAAACCCTTGACAAAGACCAACAAGGCTATACGACTGTCCTGGATAATCGTATCTCAAATGCAACAGACAAGCAATATCTAGCTACCATACACTACGCTTTAACAAAGGCCAACAAATGCAGCACGAATACTAGGTACAACTCATCCGAAATGTCTGAGGGCTATGGCTAGGTTTTTAGCGAAAAATCCTTTAACGTAATGAACTTGATATCGTTGAAAGAACTTGAGCTGTTTTGAAAAGGAGTAGTTTATGCTCCGCTTTTGAAAACTTATGGTTTTGGAAAAAAAACCGAGTAATCTACGATATAGACTTTTGCTCAAGAGGTCACCCCCGTGAAGGGATCTCGGCTCTTGCCTCGTCGAATGAGGTGCTGGATATTCAAAAACTAGAACAATATGGAGTGCTCTTTTTACTAAAACTAGAACACCAGAGAAAAACGAGCTCATGATTCCTAGTTGTGGCCGGTGAAAACATCAAAAAGGCCGGCCTCGCCGGTTTTGTTGAGGTGGAATGTGCTCGGTTTTGTTGAGGTAGAATGTGCTCTTTTTTGTTTGCTACTCTATATCTCTTGGATTTAGGGTTTCTGGATTTGTTTGATTGCCCAGATTGTATACTTTCTGTTGTCTTGAGTTTTGGGGCAATTCGGAGTATTTCGAAGTCGTTATTTTAAACGTTGTTTAAACTGCTAGTTAGGGGTTTATGGGATGGCTCTGATACCATGTTAGGTTACAATAACGCCCTAGCCATCAATCGTGGCTGTTTGCAGAACAAAAAATTTTCTACCAAAGTAAAAACGGCGCTAGAATAACCCATTAAACCGGATCTTTCCATAAACCTAACTAGCTAAACTAATAGAGCTAACTACTATGAAAAGAAGTCTCACCAAACGATCCAAGTCCTTCGGTCTTCTTTCCTCATCGTTCGCTCCAAGTAGCCACCATGATCGCGCTTGATCTTCTTTGTTTCCTCCTTCGATTCTCCGCGATCGATCTTGCTCTTCGGTCCTCCTTTGTCGTAGATGATCCGCCCGAAGGATGTGATCCATGGCTCTAGATCCACACTAAATGTCAAGTGGAGCAACTAAAGAACTTAGGTTGCTAATCCAAGAAGTCTAGAATGTAGTGTGGGGTTCTAAGTGACTTTCTATCTCTATCTTACCTCCTATCTTGTTTCTCATCACATAAGAGTGTAGGGAGGAGGAAGATGATGAAGTTGATGAAGCTTAAGAGAAGGAGAAGGAGGTGAAGCAAAATGGTGAGCACAAATTAAAATGAGCAAGCATGTGAGAGATAATAGATGGCAATGGTTTTGTAAAATAATATCCATCAATATAATGTATCAAACATGCTTCAATAGTTGCTACAAATGAATTAATAATTCATTTGTCAACTATTGAAGCCATGGCTCTCACCATACTGTCACGACCCAAAATTCGGCCTGTGACCGGCACTTAACCACGTGACGTCTACAGGCGCAACGCGATCAAGTAAGCCGAAACCCAGAAATCAAAAACCATGAAAATAGTGAGTGAAGAAAACAATAGTTTTAAAACATTTAGAAAACCTTGGGTAATTGAGTAAAAACCTTTAAAGTTTAAGTTATTTTCTAAAAGATTTTGGCAGCACCTCTTTGTAAAAACTAGCCCGAAAACGGGTACAAAACATGATATAAGTAAAATGACTAATAGCAAGAATAAAACATTCCCAAACGGGAGTAATCACGCCCAACGGCGGAAACAACCACCGCAAGAAAAGTATACAACGTCATAGCGAAGAAATGGACAATATAAGCAAAACAACATAAAAGATAAAACTGCATAAATAAAGTCGGCTCACACGAGCTCGACACCAGAGTACAAAATAATATACATCGTCCTCACAGCTGTTCTCTAAGTCAATACATGAAATGGTAGATGGAGAGTACTAGATACAATAGAGTGTACAAATGGAAAATAAACGGATACCGCAAAAACCCTGTTCCCCTCCGAATGGACGGCACACAGGACTGCGATGTCCTGGCACTGAGATTCGGGGCAGATGCTATTTGGTTTTATCCGTCTACCTCTCCAAAGATTCCAAGTTGATTTATGGCACCGTGTATCGGAGGTTTAGACGGATACGGCCGATGTAGCAGACTTCGTCAGATTCCCTCTCGCTTGAGGGGTTTTTGATTGTGGGGACGCTCTTCCCTGCAGGCGCAAGCCCCTGCAGTTAATTACGCTACCGCATCGCGGTAACAACTTTCTCCTTCTCCAGAATTTCACTTCGTATCGTGTGTGTTTGTTTTGTTTGTGGTTGCCCGTGGATTGTATACGGAGACTGAGTAATGCCGTCGCCCGTAGGACGTGGATTAGTCCAAATCCGTATTTACTTAGATTTGGGTTTGATGCTTTAGTTTAAGGATACGTTAGCCACGTTGAGGCTAAGATCAACTTAAACGTGATTTATTTAATATATGGCCATCGAGACTCGTCACCTCTCTGACATCGTTGAAGGATTACAACGATAAGTGTCAGAGGAGTTCAGAGATGTACCCTCGAACCGAAGTTGATTTAGGGTTTTATAGTCCGTTTGAATGTTTAAGGATACGTTAGCCATATTTGAGGCTAAGATCAACTTAAACGGGATCGTTTAGATCCGACAAAAGAGCATTTGGGAGCTCTATTGTTCCAGTTTAGGGACGTAGTGGTCCATAGGTCGTTTAGGGACATTGCGGTCCATTAGTAGTTTAAGGACATTGCGGTCCATATTCCAGTTTAGGGACATGGTGGTCCATGTTCCAGTTTAGGGACGTGGTGGTCCATCGCCAGTTTAAAGATGTGGTGGTCCATCATTAGTTTAAGGACGTTTCGGTCCATCGCCAGTTTAGGGACGTGGTGGTCCATCATTAGTTTAGGGACGTTTCGGTCCAGCATTAGTTTAGGGACGTTTCGGTCCACGTGTTTAAGGACCCCGTAGTCCGTATTGATGTGTGGTCGTTGGGACCCGTCACCTCTTTGACGTCGTTGAGGAATTATAACGATGGATGTCAAAGGAGTTCGGAGATGTACCCTCAAACCGGATATAAATTGATTTGAGAGAGAGCATTTGTGCTCAGTTCAATTTAATTTAAGGACTTATGGCCAGAATTTGGCTAATTCCAGTTGAAAATGTTCAACATTTTATTTTTTTTAGTCCATTAGACCTGTGCTAGGGCTTTGCCCACACTTAAATAATGCATTGCATTACTTCTATTTTCTTGTTTGGGCTCTGCCCATAAAAGATGCAGAGCATCAATTTATCTTGGGCTCTGCAAGGCATCTGCATAGCATTTTACTAATTTTGTTTGGGCTTTGCCCATTTATAAATGATGCAGGGCATCAATTTAATTAGGCCTGTTTGGTCTTTTAATTGGGCTTGGCCCTGCATTGCATTTGTTAGGCGCTTTGCGCCACTCACTGAGCGCAAGCGCTTGTGGTGAAGACACGTGTCATGCTCTGGTGAGCGCAAGCGCAACAGTGCAGTAAGCTGCGCTGTTGCGCTGCTGACACGTGGCGCGCTCTAGTGAGCGCAAGCGCAACAGTGCAGTGCGCTGCGCTAGTGCGCTGCGCTGTTGCGCTGCTGACACGTGGCGCGCTCCCAAGAGCGCAACAGCGCAGTTTGCAAGTGCAAAGCACTAAGAATCTTTTAGATTCAAGAACAGAAGTGCAAAGCACTATTTGATTTCTTGATCTAATTTAGATCAAAGAAAAATAAGTTTTTTCTTGTTTTTCTTATCTCAGAGAACCAAAGGTTCATGAAAAGTGCAAAGCACTATTTTTATTTTATTTTTATTAAAGATCATTGATCTTGTTTTTAGATCTATGATCTGTTCCTAAGAGAACTTTCTCTTTTTTCTAAAGGTTTTTACCTTTTTTATTCTTGAGGAGTTTCTCAGAGTTCTTTTCTCTCCTTCCTTTTTTTTAGAAAGATCTTGATGCCTTTTAATTGAGGCCTAGGGTCCTTTTTATAGTGCCCATAAATTAGTTAAATTTGTTAAAAGAGATCTTTCTCTGAGTGATTTGGGGAATTTTCCCCACCGTTGGATCTTTGATCCAAGGGCTTCTGCTTTGCAGAAGAAAAATCTTCATGTTTTAACAAGAACAGAAAAGATTTCTTAAAATTTTAATTCTGTTTGGCGCAGATGCCCCAGCACGTGACACGTGTCGCGCAGCGCACAGCGCAGCGCAACTGCGCTAGCGCATCTGCGCTGACACGTGTCGCGCAGCGCATCTGCGCTGACACGTGTCGCGCAGCGCAGCGCCTGCGCAACTGAAGCGTTACTTCCTTTAATAGAGCTTTGCTCTGATTGGGTGCGCCTTCTTGGGCGCTGCGCTGACGTATCATCGCCTGACATGTGGCGCGTTGCGCCCGAGACTTGAAGCGTTGCTTCAGAATTTTTGAATTTTGAATTTCAATAGAGCTTTGCTCTGATTGGGCGAAACAAATGCCCCCCCACCGTTGCGCTCACGTGGCGCACACGTGAGTGCAGCGGTGGCAAACTCCTGATCGTTGGATCAAGGGGTGAGCTCAAGGGGCGCAAGCGCCTTATAAATAGGACCTCTGGCCCTTGGGAAAATCTCACCATTTTCTAGATTTTGATTTCCAGAGCTTTGCTCTTGCTTAGAACTCCAGAGCTTTGCTCTCGTTTCCAGAACTTTAGAGCTTTGCTCTCATTTTCCAAGTTAGAAAATTTTAGGTAAAATTAATCTTAAATTAAATATTTTAATTAACTAATAGAGCTTTGCTCTTACAGATCTTTTGATCTAAAGAGATCCCCATTGGGATTTTATAAACAGAGCTTCGCTCTCAAAAACTTGCAGATCTACAGGGATCTTGTTCATAGGTTTTAACCCATGAACAGAGCTTTGCTCATAGATCATCTGTGGATCTTTTAGATCTGATAAAAATGAAAAAATTTCACAAGTTTTTCGTGGATTTTCCAAGATTTCAAAATTTTTAATTCTTTTAGGTGTAGACATTTTCTGATGGACCTTTCCATTATTACCATAGAGCTGTGCTCTTTTTAAGGAATCTTATTTCCCTGGGGCCAGAGTTTGACAAGTGTCACTCTGTGACAGAGCTTTGCTCTAAAAGGGAAGATTTTCTCCTTGTCTCTAGGGATTCTTCCCTCCCCCTTTTTTATAAATGGGAATGTTTTCCTGGGGACCAACTGACAATCTCATCCAATGATGAGATTGTCTTTTTAACTGACGTACTGTCATCTAGATTTTGTGGGTCCCTCTTTGGTCTCCTGCTCACTGCACTGTTGTGTGGTGTAATTAATTAATTTTAATTTAATTTAATAAATGCATTTTCCTTTTTTTATACGCCAAACGTTGGAATTACAACACTAACGGCTAAATTGTTCTTTTGCAGCGATCATGTCTCTAGACACTTCATTCCCGTTCGTCCGCTCGGAGGAGGGATTTCCCGAGGTGCCCTTGGACCGTGAAATCCTGACCATGATTAGAGAATACGACCCGGAGTACAAGAAACTCCACCTTTAGGGGTCTTGGTATAACCAGATCATTATGGGTCGACGCAGCTTCACATGCGCAGTGCCGTCCGAGCCCATCACGGCGATTCATTATGCTACCCCACCCTCGGTGCAGTATGCCGTGGAGATGGTGGATTGGACCGCGAACAGCTTTCTTCATCCCGCTATGGATGCGGTTCCTGTCCAACGTCCTATGGTCTTGGATATCCTAGGACGTCGTATTTGTCAGGGCGAGGCGAGACCCTGGGGGCAATCATATAACATTGGTCTGATCCCCCGCCATCCGATTGGTTACCTGCCGTGGGCCCGGTACATCCTGTCGACGAAGAAGTCGCAGTTGATAAGATTGGGATTGTACACCACGGTCTACGTCTCTCTCTTCCAGTATCCCACGCTCCCCACTTGGTGGTTTAAAGCTTTTCTGGAACAGTGGAACATTCCCACCCACACTTTCCTTGCTATGGATCGAGAAGTGTCCATCTCTTTGGAGGAATTCGTGGAGGTATCCGGTCTACCAGTCATAAGGGAACACTATGAAGAGCTGCTCCCGACAGATGAGTATGTCTTCGGTGCTAAGCCGATGGTAAGGGGGATCACGCCAGAAAATGTTGTTCAACACCAATTCCCTAGCCTGATCAAGGTGTTGAACATCTACGAGTCCCTATTTATCGAACGTGGGAGCCGAGGAGTTAATTTTGAGGACTTCATTGCTCGTTTCCTTCGCCCAAGCGTCATTTCATCATAAGTTGCCAAGTCTGCTATCCTGGATGATCCTTTCGGCCTAGGTTTGGATAACCTGCCGGCAAAGGAGATAGACCAAAAGGTTTTCTTCCTTCCGGACTTCCCTACTATATCTTTTGCAGAAATTGCAGCCCCCGGGATGGACGAGGAGGCCTTTTTCTTAGGATTTCTCGGGCTGTGGCTGAGTTGGTTCACGATCCCAATGCACTCTCATCGCATGCGGCCCTCCGTGTTTTACCCAGCCCACCGAATGGTCATCGGGGTAAAGGTGGCTGTGGGGATCGCCGGCTTGGCGCACTTATATCATGGTCTCAGCCGAGCCGCGGATGCTAACGAGCCCGGGGTATTGCACGTGGTCTTCCCGATGCACTACTTCATGTCGTGGCTCGAGCTACATACGGCGGGTGTCTTCGGCATGCATAAAAGGCCTTCATTCTTTGACAAGTGCGGTTTTCCTCGCATTATACAGTTGATTGGCTCATCAATCGTGACCCCTTCACCCCGGAATGCCAGGGGTTTACTGCTTCGCCCTCACACCATTGGAGTCGGGATGTCCTTCATTGACAAGGTATTAACCATTGGAAAAGCGTCCACCACTGCGGTGCGACCATTACAGGACTCCTTTAAGGATGGAGCTTCAGTGTTGATGGCCCGGGAGACCCTCCACTTGTATTCTATTAGACCGAGCTTCCTAGTCTTCAGGCAGGGAGGTGCGGCAATTTTCATGAGATATAACCCGCATCGTTTTGCCCAACAATTGGGCTACGATCAAGGGGTACCCTTAGAAGCTTTCTTATTGGAACCTGCTGCCAATGAAGAAGGGATGGAGAACGCGTTACATCACTTTATGCGCCTGAACACAGGTTCTCGTTTTTTTATCAGCGCGCCGGCCTGCGCTCCACGACTCCTTAATGTATATAAAGAGTGGTACAATCATGCGACGGGGGCCGTTATAAAGGAGGAGAGGCGAGTGTTGATCGACCGTAAAGAAGCACCTCCCGGCACCGACCGTAACGCTCCCTTAATGCCAAGGATCCCGGTGGTTCCTCCTTTAAAAGATGCCGGGGGCAGACCGTCGCATGCGCAAAGTCCTCTGCACGGATTGCCGCTTCCCGATATTACAGATGCAGCCCCAGCGCCCCGTGCTCCAGTGGAGACAGTGGTCGTGGCCTCGCCGGAGTCCGGTGTAGGTGCAGACATCGGGACCCGCCGTCCCAAGGTGGCTGCTAAACGTAAGTCGATCCCCCGTGAGCCTAGGGTCGGAGGGCAAAAGAAAAAGAAGTCGCTATTCGCTGCGGACGTCGTGTTCGGTCAGGAACCCCATGCTCCCTATGCCGAGGGCCTGATCGAATACGGGACGAACGAAGGACTAGTGATGCCGCCGCCGGACGATACAGACTTGGAAGCCGCTCTCGAAACTTCGGCGTGGTTGGCAAAGCGTGACGCGTGGCTGGCCAAGCTTGCGCAATCTGGTAACTATTAGTCGCCTTTTCTTTATTGCAACATATCTTCTTCATTGCCTTTGACTAACGCTTTTCTTTCTTTCCTTTCGACAGGCATCACTGACGAAGAAGCCATTGCCGCTTCTCTGAAGACTTTCCAGGAGGAGGAACGTCTTAGAGCATCTATGGGCCTTAGTAAGTTTTAATCCATCAAGTCTCCATCTCCCTCGTGTTATGGTCGATCTAACCTTTCTCTTTTTATTGCAGAAACCTCAATGCCGTTCCCACCAAGCGACGCAGATGTCTTACCAGCTGCCGATGTTCCCGCTTCCTCTGGGCCACCGCAGGAGGTTCGTCTTGAAGAGCCGATGAAGGATGCCTTAAAGGCTCTAGAGGCATCCCTGAACGAGGATGACGACGTCTTGAAGGAGGCGTCACTAAGGTCCATCACGACAGCTCGGGAGGAAAGGAAGCGGCAAAGGCGTGAGGCGAAGGCGCGCCGGGCTGCCTTGGCTGCGGGAGCGGGCCCCAGCACCGCCCCTCGTGCTGATACTCCATCTGAAGAGTCCCCTGTTGCCTTATCCACTGCCCGCAGAGAGGTGGTGCGCGCAGTTCGGAGCGCAAACGGTAAATCCGCTTCAGGTAATATTTCTCTCAGAGTTTTTGTTATATAAGGGTTTTTAATGTCATTGGTCCTTATATCCCTTATCTTGCAGGGCCGAGTCCGATCGAGGGGGAGGCGGAAACCGTTGATCCCAAAGAAACAGAGGAGGCGGTACCTGCCGAACTCGAGCCGACGGTGGGCAACGTCGTTGTGGCTTCGGAGCCTGAGGTGGAGGTCGAGGGGCCAGCAGCCGAGAAGGTCATTAATGCCGAACCTGAAGCGGTGGCAGATGATATGATCATTATAACTGAACCGAGGGTGGTGGCGGACGAGGCGCTTGAGGCCGGTGACCTCGTGGTGACAGTAGATGAGCCGATGGAGACGGCGGAGCTCGAAGTAGTTGCGGGTGAGATAGATACGACTCTCGGGGAAGAGTCAGTCGCTTCCTTCCAAGAATCCGGCAATGCTCCAATCATTGCCCTCCCTGCTTACGATCTCCTGCCGTCTCCTGGTCGCGGTAGCACGACGACGGTCCCCATCGAGTCGGGTGATGAGGCTACGGGCGGTGGCCTCATGTCGATAGAGGAGGGAGTCGCTTCTGTTTCGGCCGGGAGCTCCTCAGGTAAACCTTAGGTTACTGTCTTTCTTATTTTACAATCCTTTCTGACAAGTTCACCTTTCTTGTAACGCAGGTGCAGCCAGTGCCGATGCCCCACTGCTCGAGGGAGCGCCTTCAATGACTGCCTTGGCGGTGGTCACCTCTCAACCCTCTCTTATACCCTCGAAGATGTTGGAAGGTATGTGTTTACGATTTATTAATCTTATCTTCTAGATGTATAATTTGTGTACTAAAGTCACACTGTTGTGTTTCCAGGAGTGCTTTTTGATCATGTATATCAGATGTTGCTCCCACACTTTTCTTTCCCATCCGAGCTTGCTTCTTCCTCTGGTGGCGTTGGTGAGTATGATTTCCGTTGACATCCTTCCTCTTTTTTTATTGATGGAATTACCTCTAACCTCTTTTTCTCATCTCAACTGCAGTGCTACAGATTGAAGGAGAGGATAAGAGATCAGCTGCGCCACCAGCCCTTCCGACCTTGCCACCTGTCTCAACTGGTACAATAACTATCACATTGATAAAGTCTTCCTTCTTTATTTTCAGAACTGTTATCTGATCACATCTTGTTTCTTTTCAGCTGTCGTTCCGATCTCGGCGCCCTTCGAATCTTGCATCATAATGCCGGCGGGTCCTTATCTGAGGAGTCTGTCTTCAAAAGGCGCCGCGAATAGTCTGCGCATGTTGAGTGACTACGTCGAGGAACTCGACATTGAAACTCCTATATCTGCCGCAGACTTCGCTATGATGGTTAACCCGATGCTAGCAATACTCATGAACTTTCATGATGAGGGCATCATCGCATCCTGGGTTAACCATTGTAGGGAGATCGAGGGTCTCTTATATCAGTTGGAGTCGCTGCGTCCCGCTCCCGAGGCCTTGGCTGCCAGTAATCAAAGAACAGCATGGATTGAGCAGAGCGCTCCTTACTTCCGCTACCTCGAACAAGAAGTCATTTCAAGGCGTAAGGAGCGTGGTGAGACTTCAAGCAAGTCTGCCCAACTGCATGCTCGGGTGGAGGCCAACGCCGCACGGCCGAAGGTTGCCTTTGAGGGCCTCCTGCAGTGTCTTTCTGAAGGGTTATCATTGAGGCAACACCTTGATGTTGTCGAGCAAGATGCACCTAGCCAGGAAGCAGCCCAGAAGGCGGCGGAGGAGCAACTTTCATCTTTCTTGCAGCAGCGAGCCCGGGTGGAAGCGGAGGTGACCGCGGCAGCCGCTCAGGAGGAGGCGCTGAAGGAAGTGCGAGAGCAGCTTGTGGATCTACTAAAGACACTTCCTCCTCAGTAGCTATCCATCTTTGTATCGTTTGTACTTGTAGATAAAAGAATGTATATATATATATTTTTTTTCCTTTGACATAATGTATCCTGTACCCGATCAAGTTTATGAATAAAAGATACACCTTTTTTTTGTCATGTGTCATTTTCTCCGTCTTCTCTTTCTTTTACTATCAGCATATCACTTTAGCAAACATGGTTAACGGATGATTAGAACGAGTATCCCGATTTCCTTAAGAAATAGCGATGGCTTAGGCCGCAGTTTCGGATCTGCTGCCTAAGACTTTTCAACTCCATGAGCCGTGAGGGTCTCATAGAGATTCTTCTCCCTACGGATCGAGAGGATCTCGTAGGTGGGCTTTCTCCTTAGGAATCGTGAGGATTCCTAAGTGTTGTTTTCTCTTACAAGTCGTAAGGATCCTATAAGAGAATTTTTCCCTCTTACGAGTCGAGAGGACCCACAAGCGGTTGTTTCCCTCCTCGTCGAAATTCGACTTTGGAGAGTGAGACCCGTGAATAGTATGCAAGAGACCATTTTGGATTGACTTGCAGGGTCCCATTGTTCAGGAAGAAAGTTTTTTAGTCCCTGCTGCCTGAGGCTTCATTTGCATGTTGAGACGAATCGGGAATTTCTCGCGGAGACACAGTTTCTCTGCGAGCCGACGCGAATCAGGAGGCTCTCATCAAGGAGTGTTTATATCCGTGAGTCGAGGAGTTTGCCAGGGATTATTTGTTTCCCAAGCACCAAGGATTATTTGTTTCCTTGGGGTTTGAAACGAGTCGGAGATTTCCCACGGAGGCACTGGTGGCTCTGCGAGTCGACGCGGATCAGGAGGCTCTCATCAAGGAGTGTTTGTATCCATGAGTCGAGGAGTTTTCCAGGGATTATTTGTTTCCCAAGCGCCAAGGATTATTTGTTTCTTTGGGGTTTGAAACGAGTCGAGGATTTCCCACGGAGGCACTGGTGGCTCTGCGAGTCGACGCGGATCAGGAGGCTCTCGTCAAGGAGTGTTTGTATCCGTGAGTCGAGGAATTTGCTAGGGATTATTTGTTTCCCAAGCGCCAAGGATTATTTGTTTCCTTGGGGTTTGAAACGAGTCGGGGATTTCCCACGGAGGCACTGGTGGCTCTGCGAGTCGACGCGGATCAGGAGGCTCTCGTCAAGGTGTGTTTGTATCCATGAGTCGAGGAGTTTGCCAGGGATTATTTGTTTCCCAAGTGCCAAGGATTATTTGTTTCCTTGGGGTTTGAAACGAGTCGAGGATTTCCCACGGAGGCACTGGTGGCTCTGCGAGTCGACGCGGATCAGGAGGCTCTCGTCAAGGAGTGTTTGTATCCGTGAGTCGAGGAATTTGCTGGGGATTATTTGTTTCCCAAGCGCCAAGGATTATTTGTTTCCTTGGGGTTTGAAACGAGTCGGGGATTTCCCACGGAGGCACTGGTGGCTCTGCGAGTCGACGCGGATCAGGAGGCTCTCGTCAAGGAGTGTTTGTATCCGTGAGTCGAGGAATTTGCTGAAGACACTGGTTTCTTCGGAGTTGGACTGAACCGTCTAGATTTGGCTTCGTCTTCTGGCGGAGCCTGTTGGGAAAGTATGGTTCCCTCTTTGTTTACGCCCTTGGATTGTATACAGGGATCGATGTGGTCTTAACTGTAGGGCCAAAGTTATTTTATTTTTTTTGTTTTATTTCCGCGATGCTCTATCATTTTAGCTTTTCTATCGCGAAGGTCGCGATCGCCCAATCATTTCGGCTATTTTTCGCGGTGCCCAATCATTTCGGCTATTTATTTTATTTTTACTCGCTGCTTTTCATTGCGAGTTGCCCAATCATTTCGGCTATTTTGCATGCATACCTTTTTACTTGCTGCTTTTTATTGCAAGTTGCCCAATCATTTCGGCTATTTTGCATACATACCTTTTTACTTGCTGCTTTTTATTGCAAGTTGCCCAATCATTTCGGCTATTTTGCAAGCATACCTTTTTACTTGCTGCTTTTTATTGCAAGTTGCCCAATCATTTCGGCTATTTTGTATGCATATGCAGCCTACTTGCTTTCCGCCGTAAACCTGGAATTAGACACCGATTACGGCATCAGTACCGCTACAGCTGGGATATTGCCAGGAGCGAATCATCATCTGCCTCTGTCGATGTTGAACAAAGGTGGCTTAGAGACCAGGGTTAGGGTCCTGTCGTCTAAGGCTTTTAACTTCATGAGCCGTAAGGGTCTCACAAAGGTATTTCTCCCTACAAGTCGTGAGGGTCTTGTAGGTGTATTTTCTCCTTAGGGATCGTGAGGATTCCTAAGTGTTTTGTTCCTCTGTAAGTCGTAAGGATCCTACGAGAGGATTTTCTCCTCATAAATCGAGAGGATTTACAAGGGTTGTTCACCATGCGAACATATCCCCAGTCTCGGATGAGACTTGATTAGGGAAATGTTTATTCGCGCCCGTGGATTGTATACAAGAGCCCTTGTTGGACCACTTGTAGGGCAATATCGAAAGTTGTGGGGGTAGCTTAAGCACAGGTTTAGGTCTCTATAACTTAAGACTTTCAACTCTTACGAGCCGTGAGGGTCCCATAAGAGAGTTCTCCTTACGAGTCGTGAGGATCTCGCAAGTGTATTTTCTCCTTAGGAATCGTGGGGATCCCTAAGTGTGTTTCTCCCTTATGAGTCGTAAGGATCTCACGCGGGTGGTTTCTCCCTACAAGGTCGAGAGGATCTTGTAAGTGTTCTTTAACGAGGTTGCGCCCTTTCAGGTTTTCACAAACACTCGCCGGTAGCCCTGCTGTTTTTACTCACGGAGCCCTTTCGGGTTTTCATCCGTGCCCATTTTGCTTATGGACATACCGTTTTTTTTTATTCTTTTTATTTTTATGTATATATATTTTTTTCTTTTTTTTTACGAGGTCGCGCCCTTTCGGGTTTTCACGAACACTCGCCGGTAGCCCTGCTGTTTTTACTCACGGAGCCCTTTCGGGTTTTCATCCGTGCCCTTTTTGCTTATGGACATACCGTTTTTTTTATTTTATTTTATTTTATTTATTTTTATGTATATATATTTTTTTCTTTTTTTTTTTACGAGGTCGCGCCCTTTCGGGTTTTCACGAACACTCGCAGGTAGCCCTGCTGTTTTTACTCACGGAGCCCTTTCGGGTTTTCATCCGTGCCCTTTTTACTTATAGACATACCGTTTTTTTTTGTTTTTTTTTTGTTTTTTTTTATATGTTTTTTTTATCTCGTCAGCCTAAAGATGCTGCGGTAGTAGTTTAAAGACGTTTCGGTCTGCTATTAGTTTAAGGACATTTCGGTCCGCTGGCCAGCTACTACTTATAGAGTTTTGGGCTTGGGAAGACAGAGAGCGGACATAGTCGTTGTCATCTATCATTGACCTAGGCTGTGGCTCATTAAGCGTAGTATCACTTTAGGAAGCGACCGTTTATTGGCCTGAAAGTCCTTTCACCGTGCATATCTATGAGTAGATAGGCCCCGCTCTGGTAGACCTTATCTATGACGTACGGACCTTCATAGTTTGGCTCGAATTTTCCCCGCTTGGCGCGATTGGGGATCATAGGCCTTTTGACCACTAGCACGGTTCGCCTTGGCGAAATGTCCTCGGTCGGGTCAATCTTTCATATGAGCGCGTCATCTTTGCTTTATAGGCTTCCAGATTTTGTTGCGCTATGAGCCGTGTTTCTTCAAGGGCGTCAAGCTCCTCAAGCCGAAGGTGAGCATTTTCTTCGTCCGTCAGCTCATAATGGACTGCCACTCGTAGAGAGGATAACTCTATCTCGAGGGGGAGTACTGCTTCTGTCCCGAATACTAACGCATATGGTGTTGCGTTTGTGGCCGTTTTAAACGTAGTTCGATATGCCCAGAGAGCCTCTTGCAGTCTTTCGTGCCAGTCTTTCTTATTTCGCGACACTGTTTTCTTCATGATCTTTGTCAAGGTCTTGTTGAAGGCCTCAGCTAGACCATTAGCTCGTGGATTATAAACCGAGGAATATCTCCAATCTATATTGTGCTGTTGCGCGAAGCGACTGATCTTGTGGCTTCTGTAAGCTGGCCCGTTATCGGAGATGATCCATCGCGGAGTTCCAAACCGATATATGACGTGCGTTTTGAAGAAGTGGAGGATATTCTCCGTCTTAACTTCTCTCAGCGGTATTGCCTCTGCCCATTTAGAGAAGTAGTCAGTCGTCGCCAGGATGAAACGATGTCCTCTAGACGATACTGGTTCGATGGGGCCGACTATATCAGTCCCCCACATTTCGAATGGCCAGCTAGCCACCGTTGGATGTAATGGATTTGGATGCTGATGGATGAAGTCCCCATGAATTTGGCATGAGTGGCATTGCTTCGCATATTCGAGGCAGTCCTGAATCATCGTGGGCCAGTAGTAGCCCATGTGTTTGATCTTCAACTTCATCTTTGGGCCTGCTTGGTGAGAACCGCAGAGTCCGTCATGAACTTCCTGGACGACCCTTCTCGCTTCGTCAGGTCCTAGGCATCTCAGCCACAGAGAATCAAATGACCTCTTGTATAGAGTTGTTGGAGATAATGCCCTCAGAGTCAATTATTGGATCACAGGCATGTGATTGCGATGATTGAGAGAGGACCTATCCCGGTAAGACAGTCTCACTCGAGATGATAGTATGCTATCTGGTTTACCTTTATCATCGTGTACTGCTTCAGGTGACCTTACATGTCACTATTACACGTTGATAGAGCCCATAGGATTCTTGCTTGACGGCCAGCAGTATGAGGGCGATCATATAAGTGAGAGCTGGAGTCTATAAGCACATCCTTAAAAGGTCCCTAGTCGTGGGAGATTCGAGACAGGGCATCGATTCTCCAGAGTAGACTAGTGTATACAGTCGAGACCCCGACGAGGGGCGGTGGCCGGTCTCACAGGCCACTGGTGTCAGTTGGTTCACCTAAGATGTATACAGGTGCTCATTGGGTTATGAGTACACCGGACAGGACTCGCCGGGAACATGCTAGTTGGTCTTATACCTGACGTCAGATAGCAGTTCCCAGGAGACATATGTACAGGTTAGTTCATCGACCTGGGGATCGTCATTTGTCTCGTGTGAGTTCCCATTGTGCTTTGATTACTACCCTACCACGGCTCAAAGGAGTCGTGCAAACAGGTTTTAGTTGGGTACAGTCCCGAGCCACATGGAGGCAGTGAGCGGATCTTCGGGGGTTCGTCTCTCCCGGTATTGGGGGTGAGGTCGCGCTGTGTCTAGGAGAGCCATTACACAAAGTCCTTGGCCAAGGCAGGAGATTTACTGGTAGGTATTCCAGTAGTATCTCAGGGTGTTCTGGGATACACTCCGACACGACTTGTACCGCTTTTGGGGGTCTGACTTTTACCAACCCCCTAGGCCCGCCATGCGATACTCGTAGACGAACGGACCGGACTGTACGGATATTGTCACTGACAGGCTCAGTAGGGTGTCAGGATGAGTTCGCTCATCGACGTCCCTTTTGGTCAATAGCTGGTGGCCCGTTACGTATTGGCTTATACCTCTGACGTGCTAGTGGTTAAATCCACAGCCATAGTATTGACGAGTCTTTAGAGTCCACCACACTTTCAGTTACTCAGGCTTTCGGGCGAAACACTGTAGAGGCCGTATGGAGATATGGCAGGGTCCGATCAGATACGTGCGGTATTGCACGGATCAGGATCGGACGGTTAGTACTAGTGGCCGTATGGTTATATGGCAGGGTTCGATCAGATACGTGCGGTATTGCACGGATCAGGATCGGACGGATATTACTAGCCGGCTTTGGTTTAAGCCGGATCCTAGTATAGTACAGTGTAGATTTTGTCTCTTTGCATTTGTATCCAGACGGAATACAGATGCGGGTGTGTATGCACACTATCGGGGTTTTTCTGTAATTTATTACGGGACCAGTTTTCTGGAGTTGCCAGTTTGCATTCCGTTCCGGCCGGTTTTCCTTTGTTCTTTCCCGGCCGGACTTTTCCGATGGAGGGGGTTATTTGCAATTGTGCAAATAACATTTGTGGAGGGGGTTTCTTGCAATTGTATTCATTATGATATGTTAAGCATCTTTCATCCATGATGGTGCATTTATTGAGATAAGAGTGGGTATGGGTTTGATGTAAGTTTATTATGATGATGTTTTGTTTGTGGTCACCTCTTGCTTTTCCTACACTTACCTCCATCTTGTATTTGTTTTGCCCTCCACCACCATTCCTCAATATAGGATGGCCGGCCACATTTAGATGAGATGAGGAAAAATGAGAGATTTCATTTTGGTGAGGAAAATTTATCATCTCATTCCATGCTTGATAAATGAGAGTTCCACTTGAAAATTCCATTCCTCCATCAAGGCAACATAACCCCAAAGAGACAAAGCACTACACATTCTACAGCAAACCTTGGGCACGTCGACTAGCCAGCTTCGTGCCCGAGTTGCCTCGGTATTGAGGTGGGAGCCCGTAAAAGATACAGACGATGTGGTGCCCTTCCGGCAAGGAGGCGACGACCGGAGTTTCCGCAGGAGATCGGGACGACGACGAGAAGACCGGAGGACTCGGATCACTCGGTATATCTCTTCCCATCTTGTAGTTAGCTAGAACTAGTTTAATGGTCCGATCCGGGTGTTTAGTGCGCGGTGGTGCTGGTTTGCAAAGTTCGCAAAATTAAAGTTTATCACCGTTTCCGCATTTGGCCGTCGGATTGACGGCCGGGGCGCCGCCGTGCACTTACAATGGTATCAGAGCCTCGCCATTAACTTCGTCTAGCTTCGTTTGATGTGTTTGCATTTCCGATCGACCAAAATTCCAAAAAACCACGTTTTTCTTCACATCAGTTTTCTGTCGAATTTTTTCTGTCTCTAAAAATTTTTCAGGTTGTAGAAAATTGATGTACTAGAAGTTCTAAGAGTTCTGGGAAAATTCGAGACATTGATCCTTCAGGTGGAGCGCGGAACCGCGGCAAAACCCCCCTTGTTGCCGCGGTTCCGCCGCAGGTTAGAATGATCAATGTGTCAAACTTCTCCAGTGGGCTTCTGGGCTAAAAATAGGGGTTTTGGAATATTAAAATTGGGCCCAGAATTTCTGTGAGTGCTACAGTATTGCTTGGGGGCCCACTTGTTAATTTTTGATCGATCGGATATTTTAAACACATTATTTCACAGTATTTACATTATATCTGGGACCGTGAATGTCACTTGATCGGTAAATCCAGTCTAACTGCTATAGCCCGGTTAGACGGATTTGCGAACGTGACTTTCACGTTGATGTTCTGTGTTTTGCTGTGATGTTGCGGATCGGTCGTGGGGGATAGCCTGGTTGCAATGCTAGTACTGTGTTGTTGTATTATGTACATTTGATATTGCGGGGCGAGCGTCCGACATGTGGACTGCCGTCACTGCCTGTTTGTATTATTCTTTTGGGGCACGACCAGGTTGCGGTCGATGTACCCGTTGTATGTATATTTTACTTTCTGTACTAGGGTTACCCCGCGGAGGGGTGCACGGATAGCCGGGTTCTAGAGGGCAACGGGCCCGCATCTCAGGGCATTGAGACGGAGGGGGCTTCAGTCTGGAATTGGCAGGCTATTCGCCGCACTCGTAGGGGGTACAGGTTGACCCAGGAGGGGTGCCCAAGTTGCCGGATTCCGTGAAGTGCTGGGTGGTCCATTCACGGTGCTGAAGGGGGCTGCCTCGCTTCAGGTTTTGGCGGGTAACTTGCCGCGCCCGTAGGGGACTAGGTTTTCATTGCACAGGCTATCCACACGACCAGGGGAACGTCGGGTTTTCAGTAGTGGCTCTGTGAAACCCGGGGATCCCAGATATCTGCATTGTTCTGTGATGCTGTACATTTCTGTGATGTTGCATTTTATTCACGCCTTGAGCGAAATACTATATATTGGTATATATATTAGTAGATGTTGTATATGTTTTTCATCCGCGCTAGTCCAGTCCCCGCTCTGCCGTTAGTTAGCTAACCTAACGGGTGATGACGGGACCCAGTGGCGAATGCGGATGGCATATACGTACGTCAGTATATTTTCGTTCTTTGTGGTGTGATCAATTGATGGGACTGCATTGATTCGGATCAATGCAAGATAAACAAACCTATTCTGATGTTGTTGGAACACTTTTCAAAAAGCTGTTATTGCAAGGATGTTCACTTTTGTTTTGCATCGTGATATTCATTTGGAATATCCTGCTCCTCAGTCGACGAGGCAAGGGCCGAGATCCCTTCACCGGGAGTGACCCCTTGGACAGAAGTTTGCGTCAGGGCATTAACTTCACTATAGCCGATTACTTTTGCTTTGCATCGTGGTATTCATTTGGAATATCCTGCACCCCATTCTACGGGGAAAGAGCCGAGATCCCTTCACCGGGAGTGACCTCTTTAGTAAAGGTTTTCGTCACTATATTTTCTAAAAAGCTATCAGTTCCTTCAACGATATCAAGTTCATTACGTTAAAGGTTTTCGCCAGAAACCATTCGTAGCCCTCCGTCGTTTCAGACAGGTAGCACGTAGTATTCATGCTATGTTTGTTGACCTTCGTCAAGGCATAGTGCATGGTAGCTGCTTGTTGCTTTTCTGCTGCATAGATAGATGTGTTGGTTTGGGACAGTCGTATAGCCTTGTTGACCTTCGTCAAGGGCTTGTACGGGTGGGTTCAAATTAACCTGGACAATGACGGGTGGAACTTGACATGTGACTTATGATTTGTTGACCTTCGTCAAGGTCATAAGAGCATGGGGTAAAAATCACATCGGGAGTTTCAAAAGAACTGAAACTTGCCAGATATGCGCATACCTTCTGGAGTGTGATACCGTGAGCGGATTCCGTCACGTTGTCATGCGATGATAGTTGGATCCCGATTCCCACTGATGAGTTGGTTTACTCCTCGGGTGACCCCGACTAATTCTTCTTTCAGGTTTGGAGGAGAATTTGAGGTACAGTGGGAGGTTTCCAGATTAGATAAATTGGTAACCATTCTGATCTTGGTTAGAGTGCACGCTGAGTGTTTCTTTTCTCTCTCTCTTGGCAGCGACCATTGACCCGACCCTAAGACTATGACTCAGTGACCAAGTTGACCGAACCTTCTTAACACTGGCTTTTGGATTGTCAGAGTTGCAGACCTCATTGCCACTCCTACTTTTACCCTTTTCTCCAGGACACCCCGTATTACTACGAACGTCCACTTCCATTGGACAAAACCATCGTATGGTTAGATACGAACTCGAAGGAATTTATTCGAGGATGGTTTCCGGTTCTGGAGAAAACGGATAGGATTATTCAGTTGTCTTTTCCCTTTTACCTTCTCTCAAGTTGTGAGTACTCCTTGGTTTAGGAGATAGTACACCTATTATGCAAATTGGATAGTCTTCTTCCAAACCTTAGGCTGGTGCCGACCGGTAGGGAATGAAGAAAACCAATTAGCCTAAACGGTGTGCAGAAGGTATTAAGATTAAGACAAAGCAAGGGATTAGTAAGAGGGCAAAGTAAATTGCGACTGATATTCACGACCAAACCAAGTATTTCTTCGCCAATCCTAAATCACCTTTGTATTTCTCCCGGACACCCCGTATCACTACGAAGATCCACAGTTTATTGGATACTCCATCGTATGGTTATATACGAACTCGAAAGGAACTTGTTCCAGTTCGGGGATGGATTCTGGTCCAGGAGAAATAGGAATAAGGTTTATTCGGTTGTCTTTTGTCTTCACCTTCTCTCGCATTGCGAGTGCTCCTAGGACTAGGACAGTACACCCATTATGCTTATTGGATAGTCTTCTTCCAAACCATAGGCTGGTGCCGAACGGTAGGGAAGGAAGAAAACCATTTGGCCTGAGGGGTGTGCAGAAGGTAACGACTAAAGACATATAAAGGGATTTGGAGAGGTGGCAAAGAATTATACGGTTATAGTTGTGAATCTGGATAATGGTAGAGGCATTACTAGGAATACCGGGATACCCCAACGAAACATTTCAATGTTTCAGTTTCACTGTGTACTGTTAAAAGAAAACTGATTTCCCGATTAGATACTTACTTCAGGGTATGTATTTACCAGGTATGATTCTCACATCTGTATGGTTTTACAGATGATGAGTGGGAGTAGGTTATTGGGAATTGGGTGATCATCCTCATTATATCGGGATTCGTTGTAATCGGTGATATTTGAGGAAATCACCTGGGCTGTTTGCCGGTCGGCAAATATTTGGTTTTGAATATCCGCTTTTATGCACCAATTTCAAATTGATATATCTGTACGTCTATTTTCATAGAGTGAGATATACCTTTTGATATTATGTCGATGACATTTACCTATATCAGTGGATGGTTAGGTAAGGAGCATTAAACAGCGGTGTAATTCTTCTTAAACCATAAGTACAGTTTTTCAACCTACGACACACAGTGAAAGAGTTATCAGACTCAGCGGACTTATACAGAGTATTGTATGTTGTCCAATGTCCATTAGGACAGAGGGGTTGGTCTTCTTACTATATTCTGTTTACTTTTAACTTCTCTAGTTCTTAGACATGTGTTTCGTAGAAACACAGGGTCTAAGTTTTGAGGAGTTATAGGTATTTGAATAGAGTAGAGAACCAGGTATAGCAAGTATCGGGATTCTTCAAAGTGATCGAAGATGTAGATACTTGTGTATGGTATTCAGTTGATAGTAATGATAAAGAGAAATTGCTTCTCTTTCAGGTTACTCATAATTGGAAGCATTCCTAAGTTGAGTAACGCTGATCGGCCTCTCTCTATTTTGTTGACATGCACTGGAGACAGCTGCATGATTTGAATCTGGTTTAATTAAATCAGTGCCTCTGGTTCTATATTAGATATAGTACAGTTCATATATTAACATTGTTAAGGTACGGGGAGTTGTCCGGCTTATGATTAAAACCAGACTCTGGATAACTCAAGGCACGTTTCTGTAATGGCTGTTTGTGGGTTGACCCAGGCTATGACGAGGGTTGACTTTCTACCATCTGGCAGATGTTCATATCAGAATATTGCATTTTATACCGCCCATTCTTACGCTCGTGTGTTTATAGGTAGGTACTTTTAATCCGTGTTTGTTACATGTTTGCAGAATACAGGTTTCCAGTACAAATATTGCAAATCGGGATTATTTCTCCACAGTTACGCCAACTGCAGAACATCTGTCCACAGCAGATAAAAGCCGGGTTCCGGTCATCCATATCCGTCCAGTGCCGAGTACCGGTTCCCGATACAAGACATGTGACAGTGGTCATTCATGTCTGGGACAAGCACAGAGCACGAGGTGGGCTGCACAAGAATCAATGGATGCGCGGAACTCGAGGGAGAGACAAAGTCAAAAAGTGAAAAGATATTGCAATCTTGGACTTGGAATCTGGAGATATTCTGAAGACTTTTGCGTACTTTAAACATTGCAAACACTAGGAAACAGGAAACCAGGGAAGGCCACAAAAAACCAACAGCTAACTCCACAGTACGGCCGCTCATGCGCGGCCAAAGCAGGGGTTTGGCCGCGCATGCGCCGCAGGTTGGGGCCCACTCAGTGTCAAACTTCAGGGTTATTTTGGGGATTTCATTTAATGGCTTCTGGTTGCCCTAGAACTCCATTCTCCAGCCTATAAATACCCCGGACCAGAGCTTAACCAAGGGAGCTTTTTCTTGTTCTTGATTTTTGTTATTTTGTTCTTCTTCTTCCTCTTCTTCATTCTTTCTCCATTAAATTGTAGTGAGAGTTTTTGAGTGGAAGATTAATGAAGATGAGGGTTCTTTATCTTTCTTGTTAGTTTGCTCCCCCTTGAGATTTCTGCTTTCTCTTGCTCATTCAATCTCTTCATTGAGGTTGAATGGTTAAGAGTTAGTTATTGATCTCAAGGGTCGTATTTTCTTCCGGGACTAGCACTTCATTTCACATGCGTTTTCTACCCTTCCCTTGATCTTGCAACCTCTTCATTGAGCTTGCAAGTTTAAGGGTTGGCTATTGAGCACATGCTTGGCTTGGGTCCTAGTTCCGTATTCTTTTATTACTCGCTTTTTATTACTTGTCTTTTTATTACTTGCATTCTATTTCATGCAATTTTATTCATGCTCTTTATTACTTGTATCTTTTCTTTTCTTTGTTCTTTTCTTTTTGTTCTCTTTTGTTCATTTTGTAAATGTTGTAATTATTGTTGTTGATAAGAATTAATACGGTTTTATAAGTTAACATTTCTTTGCCAATTCCTTTTCCCGTTATTTTCCATTTGAACTTCGCCCAAACCATACGCAAGCGCTCCGTTAGGCACCGTACCCTGACAAGGTAACGGTGATTCCTAACCACGACCGGTTGCGTTCGGTTTGGCCGGAGGCGAAGGCAAGAGACAAGAACGGAAGGACAAGGGTAAATAAGCCGGATTCCATGAATACCGCGCTTAAATCCCCTAATCCACGTTGTTGCCGATTGCTTAGCTTCAATTGGTCAAGACTCGGCTCAAAGGTTTTTGAGTACGGATTTCTTAGCTTACAATCTCGTATTTTCTTAACAACTTTATACTTGCAGATAAAACACATAGGTTAGAATCAAACTCACACAGATTCTTTATTGACTCGTCTAAGACAAGAAGGTAAGATAACACCATCTCCCTGTGGACCGACCCGTGCTCACCGGCTAGCTGCATAGCGACACCGTCCTGATCGCGGTTACACTTAAATTCTTTGAACATCCGACACGCCATCGGCGTGCGATCAAATGGCGCCGTTGCCGGGGAGACGGTAGCGTATTTTCTTTCTTATTATTCGGGTTAATATTCTTTTTGTATATAAAAAAAAAATATTTTCTTTTTGTTTTTTTTTATCATTTTTGTGGGCAAGTGTGCAGATTTTTGCGTATTTGCAAACTGCGATTGTGGGGAGCAAAGTGTGCATTCAAGACAAAGGTGATTACGAAGTACAGTGCCAAAGATCCGGGTAGTTTGACCCGCGCAAGCGAACCTTTCAAGCTTACCGGATTTGATTCAACGGGGGTTTCCTAACCCAAAACTTAAACGGTACGTACTTTACTAACACCTTCTTCTCAAATCCGACGCTTCCAATATACTATTCTTTGCAGGATTCTTTGCAAGTTCGCTAGCAAACGCTAAAACTTGACTAACCCGTATTTGTTGCAGCGCCGCGCTTAAACTAAAAAAAACGATTGTTTTGATTCTTTATAAGAATTTTTTGAATTGCGCATTGCATCAATTAATACGGACTTAAGGGCAAGCGAACCCCACAACATACGGTAAAGGATTTCATCACCTTTTCCGTGGCCCACAAATCACGAACTTGCGCATAACGATAACCCGCACAAATTTTAAAAGAAACTAGACTTTAAGCCTTAAGGACTTCGCGCTCACTAGGAGAAGTTAACTGTATTTAGAAGCTTGCTTAACGGTATATTGTTTACGGGGTGTCTAGGAAAGTGTTAACGGCGAAACCGCCAAAAGAGAAAGGGTTATTTAATTAAGGAACTTCGCGAAAGCGTTGGAAAACCTCCCCTTATCTCTGCACTTACCTGGCCTCGTGATCAGTGTATCTTGAGCCTGTTTCTCGACACAGTTTTACTTCGACAATCAAGTTCTCGAGCAGGTCTAGTTGACCTAGGTGAACCCTAGAACGATTAGGTGTGTGGTATTTTTGTGTCGTGATTTTTGTCCATATTTTTTGTGTATATTTCATTCTTTTGCTAACAACTAAAAAAAAAAAAAAAAATCACATTCTTTTCCCCCTCTTTTCTCTACCTTTCTTTCTCTCTCTTCATATCATGGGTACTCCACCTCGCAAAACTCTTGCCGAACTTTGGTACCCACAACCAGACATAACTTCCTACGGTTCTTGTTTTGGACGAACTTCGAACGACCCCTCCATGCCAAAAATTTCTTTGAAAGATCGGATAGACGCGTCTAGGACAAACAATCTGACTCCGCAATCCACTTCATATCAACCATTTCAAACAGTCACCCCTTCTTACGTTGATACCCCTTCTTCGAGTCATGTTGCAATTCCAAGACCTATGTCTATTGCAGAACGTATTGAACAATCTCGTAGCCGATCTTTCACTCCTTTCACCACTTCAAATTCTTGGGATCAACAATTCCATTCACCTTCTTATCCCAATGTTGATCCCACTCCTGTCCAGCCATTCAATTCCTACCAATCCTACCCTACTTATGCACCTTCCCTAGACATTGCTTCAGAACCGCCTTTTGGGAGTTTTCAGTATCCATACAACTGTGAATCTTTCACTGAAACCCCTTCACAACCAATGTCTAGTCTAGAACAGTCGTTGGAAGACTTTAGGGTAGCGTCAAGCCAACAGATGATGGATTTGAATGCGTCCATGGCCGCCCTCATACAACCTAGTGACCCGGTAGCTAGTTTTCAACTAGCTCCAAATTTTTCAATGTATGAAGAGGCGGTAGGACAGGCTGTGAATTTGAGTGGAGAGAGTGAGATGTACCCCCTTCCAAATCAAACCTACCCGTCCCAAATTGAATCCCACAACTCCTGTTTTGAAAATCTATCGAGTATCCCACATGATTTATCAATTGAAGATAGAATGATGAATGAGTTGTGCGACTTCGTAGTGTTTGATTTGCCCGATTGTGAAGGGTCTCTTCCAAGTGAAACCAATCCTAAACCTTTTGACCTTTACACCTCCATCTTAGAACCTGAATTGATTAATATCCATGCTTTGGTTGAGGTGTCAGAGAATTTTGATTTTCACTTGATTGAGGATATTGACGCTGGGAACATTTTGGATGATGAACCCGTAGATTTGGCTGAGTTTTTCTCTTCAAATCCTCATCCCGATTCTTTAAATGTTTTTTCCGAACCCCATATGCGTCTTGATTTTGATGAAATTTGCATGGATAAGCTGAATTTTGAGGAGAATATTGAGGATAGCACTGAGGATGATACAGTTTTAATTGATGAGTCGGATTTTCCAATTCATCCTAATCCTTCCACTGACTGTGTACACCCTCCTGAACCCTTAACCGATACCCTTCCTCAACCACTTCCCTCCATCCTTTCCATCGTTCCGACCTTGCAAGAACCCGTATCACTTACATTTCATATGTCTGGTTTACCAAGTTCGGCGTACCCATGGTTTCTCACGAACCTTGAGGGATTTGACCCAATCTCTCGACGGGTAAATATATTAGCACAATCGGTTTCCACACATCGGTCATCACAAATTGTGCTAATCTATTTACTCCATTTGCACCCTCAAGTTCGTATTCCACTTCTTTTTCCCTTCCGCCATTCTTCTTCCCCTCATCTACCGAGACCGCATTCCACTTCTCTCCACAAGCGGTCTCGCGTATTTTCCATCTCTTTCCTCTTCACCTTCTTTCACCAACCACTGCTTTACCATGATAAAATCTTTGAATGGTTGGTATTAACTTTTGGCCTGTGTAAGGCCTTGTATAGATGGATACTGTTCTTTCCCCCCCAATCCTGAACTTCATCGCTTAACAGTGGAAACACTGTTTTACTTAAGTTTGGGGGGGACATTTTTTTTTGTATATATTTTTTGTTCTGTTTTTGTATATAATTTGTTTTTAGGAGGAGCGCCGACTATTTTGACCCTCTTGGTATAGCCTGACAGTGAGGGCACTGTCAAGTTTAAGTTTGGGGGTGTGCTCGGTAAGCTTTCTTCCTTCGCATTCATATGTATATTTTGCATCTGCATATTAAATCCATAAAATCCATAAAAATCTGAAAAATTTCTTAAAATATAAAAACTTTTTTGTCAAGTTAGCTTGTGGAAGAACTCTGATTCAACATTCGACGGTTTTTGTTTGAAAAGATAGGAATAAATAAATCCTATGTTTGGATTTTGAAAACCTGAAAGATAACTCTCCTTTGAAGTTAACTATAGCTGATATACGTCTTTACATTACACTACACGTGTTGTGAGTCTTGGAAATTAGATGAAAAGTCTTTTATGTTTAAAAAACTTTTAAATAGATAAATGATTTTCTGAGGATCAAATGGGTTTGTTCTGAAATAAGCAATATATCAAGAATAGTTTATGAAGTAAGTGAATATGAAGGAATGTTATTGATGCCTTAATTGGAACTAAGTCTGAAAAATAACCCATCTGAAACTTGATTGGAATGATTACACACCAAACCCACTAAACACGTCTTTTATCCAAAAAATAATTGAACTACCGGTTATATCTCCGTTCGTATTGAATCATCATGTTTTTCACGCCAAACTGTCTTTTGTTTTTGGACCTAGGTAACTTGAGTAATTAAGTCCGCTGGGGTGTTTTTTACACCTAATGCCCTAAAACCAACTGGTTTGGGAGCATTGGCCCAAAGCTCGCTAAGAAGCCTAGAAAGTCCAGATAAAAACAAAGTCAAGCAAGTGTTCTCTCCGAGTTAAAATTCCTAACGGTTCTTTGTGTGAGAATAATCTTGATAAAAGACAGGCTTTTATAAAAATTTCTTAACGGAGATATGAAGGTTTTATTCTATGATAAAGACTATTGCACATTCACAGAGGGGTGTATGAAATGAAAACAAGAAAAAGGTGGAGTGAAGAATAAGACCTAGTTTCCTGTTAGGGAAGATAGAAATTCTGAAGTTGAAACGTTACTGGAAAACAAAACTTGAAAAATGCTTAACTCTTTATAAAACTTATGTGATCCTTTTAAAATAGTTATCTGGGCTTTATTGTGTGACATAATGACTTTATTCGACCTTTCGGGAACTTAACAACACTATTTGCACTGCACGTAAAGACATATAAAATCTGTAATTAAATAAGAAGAGAGGTGTGAAAAATAAAGGTTCGATAGTCTAAACTTATGATTATAGAATTGTTATTTTCTAAAAACAAAACTTTAGGGGCTTGAATCTTAGTTATTTTACAAAACTAGCTTGACCGGATTTTGTGGGTAGTATCCGCTGAAAACCCTCAGGAGACAACACTCCTCCTACTAGGGACACCTAGAGGTTTAACGGCTTGTTGCACGCGCTCAGTGCAATCGCGTTCCCTGCGAAAGTGCGGTTATCATTTTATTTTTGTGAATAATTGGTTTTGCTCGGGACGAGCAAAAGTTAAGTTTGGGGGTATTTGTTCATATCAGAATATTGCATTTTATACCGCCCATTCTTACGCTCGTGTGTTTATAGGTAGGTACTTTTAATCCGTGTTTGTTACATGTTTGCAGAATACAGGTTTCCAGTACAAATATTGCAAATCGGGATTATTTCTCCACAGTTACGCCAACTGCAGAACATCTGTCCACAGCAGATAAAAGCCGGGTTCCGGTCATCCATATCCGTCCAGTGCCGAGTACCGGTTCCCGATACAAGACATGTGACAGTGGTCATTCATGTCTGGGACAAGCACAGAGCACGAGGTGGGCTGCACAAGAATCAATGGATGCGCGGAACTCGAGGGAGAGACAAAGTCAAAAAGTGAAAAGATATTGCAATCTTGGACTTGGAATCTGGAGATATTCTGAAGACTTTTGCGTACTTTAAACATTGCAAACACTAGGAAACAGGAAACCAGGGAAGGCCACAAAAAACCAACAGCTAACTCCAAAGTACGGCCGCTCATGCGCGGCCAAAGCAGGGGTTTGGCCGCGCATGCGCCGCAGGTTGGGGCCCACTCAGTGTCAAACTTCAGGGTTATTTTGGGGATTTCATTTAATGGCTTCTGGTTGCCCTAGAACTCCATTCTCCAGCCTATAAATACCCCGGACCAGAGCTTAACCAAGGGAGCTTTTTCTTGTTCTTGATTTTTGTTATTTTGTTCTTCTTCTTCCTCTTCTTCATTCTTTCTCCATTAAATTGTAGTGAGAGCTTTTGAGTGGAAGATTAATGAAGATGAGGGTTCTTTATCTTTCTTGTTAGTTTGCTCCCCCTTGAGATTTCTGCTTTCTCTTGCTCATTCAATCTCTTCATTGAGGTTGAATGGTTAAGAGTTAGTTATTGATCTCAAGGGTCGTATTTTCTTCCGGGACTAGCACTTCATTTCACATGCGTTTTCTACCCTTCCCTTGATCTTGCAACCTCTTCATTGAGCTTGCAAGTTTAAGGGTTGGCTATTGAGCACATGCTTGGCTTGGGTCCTAGTTCCGTATTCTTTTATTACTCGCTTTTTATTACTTGTCTTTTTATTACTTGCATTCTATTTCATGCAATTTTATTCATGCTCTTTATTACTTGTATCTTTTCTTTTCTTTGTTCTTTTCTTTTTGTTCTCTTTTGTTCATTTTGTAAATGTTGTAATTATTGTTGTTGATAAGAATTAATACGGTTTTATAAGTTAACATTTCTTTGCCAATTCCTTTTCCCGTTATTTTCCATTTGAACTTCGCCCAAACCATACGCAAGCGCTCCGTTAGGCACCGTACCCTGACAAGGTAACGGTGATTCCTAACCACGACCGGTTGCGTTCGGTTTGGCCGGAGGCGAAGGCAAGAGACAAGAACGGAAGGACAAGGGTAAATAAGCCGGATTCCACGAATACCGCGCTTAAATCCCCTAATCCACGTTGTTGCCGATTGCTTAGCTTCAATTGGTCAAGACTCGGCTCAAAGGTTTTTGAGTACGGATTTCTTAGCTTACAATCTCGTATTTTCTTAACAACTTTATACTTGCAGATAAAACACATAGGTTAGAATCAAACTCACACAGATTCTTTATTGACTCGTCTAAGACAAGAAGGTAAGATAACACCATCTCCCTGTGGACCGACCCGTGCTCACCGGCTAGCTGCATAGCGACACCGTCCTGATCGCGGTTACACTTAAATTCTTTGAACATCCGACACGCCATCGGCGTGCGATCAGCAGATCAATAGAAATATTGTTCTAAACTCGCCACAGTTTTATTAAAAATGGATTTTTTCAAAAACAGTAGTGGGAGTATGGTAGAACTGGAAGTGATTCCAGAACCGCAAACGATTACTGAAGATTTGATAAGGAACCTAAAGATTCAATCTGATTTGACATTCCATTGGCCACCCCGCAGATACGGTGGGTAACTTCAGGCACCCGAGAGGTACTCCGGTAGCCTCAAGGACGGTGACAGGGAAGTTCTTGTTTACCCACACTTGCCATTGCTGTTGTTCTAGGCTGCGAGACCCGGTAGGAGGATGAGTATAGCGTCGTTCTGAACTAGCTTCAGAAGTGTACGTGTATATGACTCTGCCAGAGGGTTGTCATAGTCAGTGGGAGCAGCGGAAGCATTGGTGGACAGGTAGCTTATGTCTACTTATAGACTAAAGCAGATGTAGCGGAGATAGATCATCTATTTCTGATGTGACAGTCATAGGTTTGACGTCATCAGAATAGGGGATGGATCTGTTGAGAAGGTAGTAGGGTGTGATATCCTGGTATTTGGATGACATACACAAAATAGGAAGTGACATTCCTATACTACGATCGGTTATACTTTGGTCGTCATACAGTGTTTTCTCCACATGGGTCTTGGACATTATATCAGACATACTGGTTACTAGATCTATGGTTTTAGATCTAGATTTGGGTGGTTTCTCAATCAGGGTACCTTGACAGCATTCTAAGAGTATTTAGAATGGACGACTCTTGGCACGGTAGTATACCTGCAGGTGATGGAGTCACCCTCTCTAAAGGTGTCTTATAGACTAAAGTAGAGAGGGATGCGCATGATTGGCAGATCACTTGCTCAGGCAATTGAGTCAATCATGAGATGTCAAGTACCACACCAGATGTTGTTCTTGCAGTGGGTACAATAAGTTGATATTGATCCAATCCTGGGGAAACAGTCGGAAGCAGTTTTAGAACATAAGTGAATGTTCTAGGGATATTATAACGACTGCCTCCTTTAGGAGACGGTTATCACTCCAGGCTTCCAAGGTGACATGGACAACATGGTGATCGTCAGAGTTGTAGTTTTCCTTCTGACGAGGGGCAGTATATTGGGCAGGTGGTCCAAAGCAATACTGAGGGTGGCATGGCGCAGGATACTGATTAAGTTCAGTTGACGATACAGTCTAAGAAGTTTGGATCTGGAGTTCATTTATGAGCTAGGTCCCATCAGGCATCCAGACATTCTAAGACAGGTATTGCTCATTTCGGGAGATGGCTTTCTCCGCGAACTTGAGATATAGAGAGACATAGAAAGAAACATCTAGGCGGATCCACTCACTGAGGCTATTCCTCGAACGCAAGAGTTTCGCAAACAGGCTTTATGAGACTGACTAGTAGAAGAGTTGGGTGTTCGGTATCACACGGGCTATGAGTATGCGACATCGCAATAATTAGCCTTGAGTGCTAGTGGGAGATTGTTGGAGATAATGCCCTCAAAGTCAATTATTGGATCACAGGCACGTGATTGCGATGATTGAGGGAGGACCTATCCCGGTAAGACAGTCTCACTCGAGATGATAGTATGCTATCTGGTTTACCTTTATCATCGTGTACTGCTTCAGGTGACCTTACATGTCACTATTATACGTTGATAGAGCCCATAGGATTCTTTCTTGACGGCCAGCAGTATGAGGGCGATCATATAAGTGAGAGCTGGAGTCTATAAGCACATCCTTAAAAGGTCCCTAGTCGTGGGAGATTCGAGACAGGGCATCGATTCTCCAGAGTAGACTAGTGTATACAGTCGAGACCCCGACGAGGGGCGGTGGCCGGTCTCACAGGCCACTGGTGTCAGTTGGTTCACCTAAGATGTATACAGGTGCTCATTGGGTTATGAGTACACTGGACAGGACTCGCCGGGAACATGCTAGTTGGTCTTATACCTGACGTCAGATAGCAGTTCCCAGGTGACATGTGTACAGGTTAGTTCATCGACCTGGGGATCGTCATTTGTCTCGTGTGAGTTCCCACTGTGCTTTGATTACTACCCTACCACGGCTCAAAGGAGTCGTGCAAACAGGTTTTAGTTGGGTACAGTCCCGAGCCACATGGAGGCAGTGAGCGGATCTTCGGGGGTTCGTCTCTCCCGGTATTGGGGGTGAGGTCGCGCTGTGTCTAGGAGAGCCATTACACAAAGTCCTTGGCCAAGGCAGGAGATTTACTGGTAGGTATTCCAGTAGTATCTCAGGGTGTTCTGGGCTACACTCCGACACGACTTGTACCGCTTTTGGGGGTCTGACTTTTACCAACCCCCTAGGCCCGCCATGCGATGCTCGTAGACGAACGGACCGGACTGTACGGATATTGTCACTGATAGGCTCAGTAGGGTGTCAGGATGAGTTCGCTCATCGACGTCCCTTTTGGTCAATAGCTGGTGGCCCGTTACGTATTGGCTTATACCTCTGACGTGCTAGTGGTTAAATCCACAGCCATAGTATTGACGAGTCTTTAGAGTCCACCACACTTTCAGTTACTCAGGCTTTCGGGCAAAACGCTGTAGAGGCCGTATGGAGATATGGCAGGGTCCGATCAGATACGTGCGGTATTGCACGGATCAGGATCGGACGGTTAGTACTAGTGGCCGTATGGTTATATGGCAGGGTTCGATCAGATACGTGCGGTATTGCACGGATCAGGATCGGACGGATATTACTAGCCGGCTTTGGTTTAAGCCGGATCCTGGTATAGTACAGTGTAGATTTTGTCTCTTTGCATTTGTATCCGGACGGAATACAGATGCGGGTGTGTATGCACAGTATCGGGGTTTTCCTGTAATTTATTACGGGACCAGTTTTCTGGAGTTGCCAGTTTGCATTCCGTTCCGGCCGGTTTTCTTTTGTTCTTTCCCGGCCGGACTTTTCCGATGGAGGGGGTTATTTGCAATTGTGCAAATAACATTTGTGGAGGGGGTTTCTTGCAATTGTATTCATTATGATATGTTAAGCATCTTTCATCCATGATGGTGCATTTATTGAGATAAGAGTGGGTATGGGTTTGATGTAAGTTTATTATGATGATGTTTTGTTTGTGGTCACCTCTTGCTTTTCCTACACTTACCTCCCTCTTGTATTTGTTTTGCCCTCCACCACCATTCCTCAATATAGGATGGCCGGCCACATTTAGATGAGATGAGGAAAAATGAGAGATTTCATTTTGGTGAGGAAAATTTATCATCTCATTCCATGCTTGATAAATGAGAGTTCCACTTGAAAATTCCATTCCTCCATCAAGGCAACATAACCCCAAAGAGACAAAGCACTACACATTCTACAGCAAACCTTGGGCACGTCGACTAGCCAGCTTCGTGCTCGAGTTGCCTCGGCATTGAGGTGGGAGCCCGTAAAAGATACAGACGATGTGGTGCCCTTCCGGCAAGGAGGCGACGACCGGAGTTTCCGCAGGAGATCGGGACGACGACGAGAAAACCGGAGGACTCGGATCACTCGGTATATCTCTTCCCATCTTGTAGTTAGCTAGAACTAGTTTAATGGTCCGATCCGGGTGTTTAGTGCGCGGTGGTGCTGGTTTGCAAAGTTCGCAAAATTAAAGTTTATCACCGTTTCCGCATTTGGCCGTCGGATTGACGGCCGGGGCGCCGCCGTGCACTTACAAGAGTATCATTGACGAAGGCGAAAGACAGAGCTCGTTTCATGAGCTGATGTCTTGTGGACACTTCTTCAGGCATTCAGTGGGACTTAAAGTAGTCTACGAAGACTTCCCTCCAATCCTCGGCCTTTTCCCGGTCTTTTATTTGTAGAGCCATCTGCTCGCTCGCTCCTTTTCCTTCGGATGATTCCGAAGATATTTTTGCTGGGGCAAGCACCCGACGGCTTTGCACCACGATTCTAACGTCATCGAGGTTCTCGTCAGCCAGTTCTTTAGCAAGTTTAGCCAATGCGTCTGCTTTGCTGTTTTCCGCGCACGGTATGTTTTCCAAAGTATAGGAGGGAATTTGAGTCAATAATTGTTGCACTTTTTCGCCATACTTCACCAGTTCTGATTTGCATGTTTGGTAGTCGTCGTTTACTTGACTAACGACCAATTGAGAATTCCCGTATATGAGGAGGTTTTCAATTCCCATGTCAATGGCGATCTCGAGGCCCGCTATCAGAGCTTCGTATTCGGCTTCATTGTTTGTCCTCGTCTTTGTTAGGGAGAAAGCAAAGCGCATTATCCCTCCTTGTGGAGTTACAAAGATGAGCCCTACGCCCGTTTTAATTATAGGGGTGCTTTGTTTGCGCTTCTTCATGGAAGATGCGCCATCGAAATAAAGCTCCCATCGAGTACCATCACCGTTGACCGTATCAAACGCATGTTCGTTTGGAAGATCGCAGTTTAGAGGAGAATCTGCGGGTATGGGATGCTCAGCGAGGAAGTCGGCGATGGCCTGGCCTTTCACTGCCTTAAGAGGTTGGTACGTGATCGAGAACTCCATCAAGAGTAGGGCCCATTTAGCGAGTCGTCCCGTCAGTATGGCCTTTGACATCAAGTATTTAAGGGGGTCCACCTTTGAAATGAGACGGATCTCATGCGCCAACGCGTAGTGCCTAAGCTTTGTTATCGCGAAGATCAACGCCAGGCAGTGTTTTTCGATGGGGGAGTAGTTGCTTTCTGCCCCGAGTAGAACTCGACTTAAGTAGTAGAGTGCTCTTTCTTTCCCTTGATCATTCTCTTATGCCCATAATGCGCCTAAAGAACCTTTGAGGGCGGCTGTATAAAGAATGAGAGGCTTTCCCTTAACCGGCGCAGCCAACACTGGAGGGTTTTGCAGGTACTGTTTGATCTCGTCTAGTGCGCTTTGGCACTTTTGATCCCAGACGAACGGGGTTCCCTTCTTCATCAGGTGGCTGTAAGGACGGCACTTGCTTGAAAGATTGGCTATAAATCGCCGTATGTATGCGAGTTTCCCTTGGAGAGACCGCAACTGTTTAAGAGTCCTCGGCGGAGGCTTTTCCATGATCGCCTTGATCTTGGACGGATCTATTTCGATACCCCGGTGTCGGACAATGAATCCCAGGAATTTGCCTGAGGAAACTCCGAATGCACACTTAAGAGGGTTCATCTTCAAGTTGTATTGCCGAACGCGTTGAAATACGGTCTTCAAATGCTCGAGATGTTCTTCGTATGATTTACTTTTAACCACGAGATCGTCGATATAGCATTCAACGATTTCGTGTATAAGGTCATCGAAGATCTTCGTCATGGCCCTCTGATAGGTGGCACCGGCGTTCTTTAGACCGAAGGGCATCACTTTGTAGCAGAATATACCCAGAGGAGTCCTGAAGGCTGTGTGCTTCTGGTCTTCGGGATGCATCTTTATTTGATTATGCCCTGATGAGCCATCCATGAAGGAGAAAACCTCGTGAGTAGACGTGTTGTCTATCATCAGTTCGGTGACTGGCACTGGGAAATCATCCTTTAGGCAAGCTTTATTGAGATCCCGAAAATCCACGCATATGCACACAGTCCCATTTTTCTTCATCACCGGGACAATGTTGGCGATCCAATCCAGATATTGAACCTCCTGGATGAAGCCAGAGTCGATCAGCTTTTTGACTTCAGCATTGATACTCATTTCAAGCTCGAGCCGCATTCTTCTTGGTGCTTGTTTGACTGGCTTGATGTCCGGGGATATCGCCAATCTGTGTACAGCAATTTCTGGATCTAGTCCCGGCATTTCGGAATAGTTCCATGCGAAGCAATCTCTATGCTGCAGAAGCACATCCTTTAACGCAGTTACCCTTTCTTCAGATAGTAACTCGCTGATGAATGTCGACCGTGGATCGTTTGCCGTCCCCAACTCAATCTTCTTGAGGTTATCTGCAGTGGTATGGATTCCATCTTCCAGCTCTTTTGGCGCTGGTGGGAATTCTGAGATTATCTCGTCGCTGCTGTTTTCGAAGCACCAAGGGAGCTCATCTATGTCCTTGGGCTCTTCTTTTAATATTGTAATCATGTGACAGGTGCGAATTCGCTTCCAATCCCAATGTGGAACCGGTTTTTCTTTCGTGACCTTGGGCTCGTGCTTCTGTGGCGGCGTTACCTTCCAGTTGTCAGACAGAGCGAACTTGTCGAGCTGGTACTGATCTTCGACCCAATTCTTAAAGGTGAAGCAGTCTTCGAGCGGGTGCCCTATTACTCGATGGTAAGAGCAATAGTTTGGGTCAGAGACTTCGCTTGCTTGTTCGGGGTGCTTGGACTCCGGCAGTGTGAGCATCTGATGTTTTAGAGCAAGCTCAAATATCCTCCTCGTCTTATCCCGAGGAAAAGAGTATGCTCGACTCATTTTCTTCATGAGGGATAGATCAATAACGCTCGCCTCCCGTTTGCGTGGCTTCTTAGCCCTGCTTTGTTGCTGTTGAGCGCCTTTTTGGCCTTTCGACTTATTTCTGCTTTTGCGCTGAGCCTTCTTTATAACAGGTTGACAAGGATCGGCATTTTCATCCTTTACGGCCTGTTGGAGAAGGCGTTGCGTCTTGGCTTTCTCGTAGATGGCAGTCTCGCGGTTGTGATCCTCTCAGGACTTTTTGACCAGCTTTCTTTATAAGTTTGTCCATTTGTTCCTCGAACGACGGACTGGGTTCCTTTGCATCTGGAACTTTCACTGGCTTAGGATTAGCGTCCTCCCATTGAGTATCCGCTTCTTTATCAAGGTCATACACGACGTAGCAGCCGGGTAGTAACTCTCGTTTCTTTGACCGGATGTATCCAAGCCCTTTTGTTTCCATTCTCCCACTAGGCAGTTTGCGTTGAGTCCCGGGAACGTTCTAGACCCCGTCATAGAATTCAGCCTCTCTAACAGTCTGTTTGAAGGATATCCCCTGGTGTTTCAGCAGCTTCTTCAAACCCTCTGTATAATATCTGGGAAGACGGATAGGCTGAAGCCTGTCGAGCGCAGGATCCGCGCCATGCCAGATTTCTTTTTTCACCTTGGTTTCTTCAGAGCGATAAAATAGAATTGCTTTTTCGCTTTCTCGTTTGGGAGGGATATAGAATGTCCGCAGCTCTTCTACACTGTAGATATTAAGTGTATCCAGTTCTTTATGATGCTCAGGCGGCACCATGGAGACTTGCAGGCTTTGCTCTTCGTCAGCAGAAATTTGTATTAAAGGTCGAGCAGAGAATACGGCATGGACTTCATCTTCCGAGTCGCTGCCAAAGATCAATGTAGGAACCGATGGTCCCGGCTTGTTGTGTTGGGGCGGATCCGAATAAACCATCTCCTCTTCTTCCTCAGTATCACTACCGAAGACAGGGATGGTAGCGTTAGTTTTATTCTCCGGCTTGTGACACTTCTCCGTGTCTTCGAAATCCGGCAAGAAGTATTTGGCATCTTCGTATTTGCGGACCTCGTTCACAGAGAAAGGGTTCAGTTCTCCCGTCACAGTATACTCGAAACCATCCTTAAAATACTTCATACACTGATGTTGTGTAGAAGGGATGATGTTGTGCTCGTGTAACCATGGTCGGCCGAGCAAAGCGTTGTAGCATGTCTTGGCGTCTATGAATTGGAACTTAATGTCCGTGACGAGTAGCCCAAAGCGTAGTGTCAGTATCACAGATCCAAGAGTCTTTGACGATTGGGAGTCGAACCCGGAGATGGTGATCTTGTCCCGAGCAAGGTGCTGGACGCTCATGCAGATTTCCTTCAACACCCGCGCGTTGAGTAGGTTAACAGACGACCCGTTATCGATCAGGATTTTTCCTATCTTTATATCATGGCAGTATCCCGAGACATAGAGAGGGCGATTGTGTTCGCACGTCCCAAGTAGAAGGTCTTCATCGCCAAAAGTAACATCAGCAGTGTGCACTTCCTCCAATTCATCCTTCATCTTTTCCTCGGCCAAGCATTCTTGGAATTGTTCCGGATCTTGGAGCGCCTTAATCAACGAATCTCTCGCCTCTTTTGATAGCAAAAGGGCGTCAAGAATGCTGAGCTGTGAGGGCAGCTTCCTCAGATGTGCTAAGACGTTGTAATCCACCTTATTCTTCTTTGGTGGGTCTTTGGCAGCTAGCTCTTCCACCACTTGGTCATCTAAGACGATATCTTCAGAGGCCTTTTCTTTCCCTTTATCTTTCCTGTTCGAGGGTCCGAGGTTCTTTTCGGGTAGCATGCGATTACGTAGCCGGATATTTTCGCAAACCTTCGGTTCTTCTTCTTTTCTCGAATCGGACTCTTTAAAGAGTGGGGCAAGTTCTAGCTCTTCATCAGAATCACTCCCAAATGTAGGCACTTGTGGTTTACCGGTGTTAATCATGTAACAATCGCCAGCAGTTCTTTTAAGCCCTTCGGTCGTATTTCTTTGCTCCCGATGAATTTTGCGTTTCTCTTGCTTAAAGTGTTGTCGATGAGCAACATACCCTTGCCACCATCTATTGAAAGCTTTGCACTCTTCAGTGGGGTGCGAAATCTTCCGATGGTACAAGCAATAGGAGGGGTGCGTCTCCATTTCACCAGTGATATTTCCTTCAGAGGATGGTAGCTTCATACCCATTGATATGGCCTTAGCAAACTTTTTCCTCATCTTGAATTGGCTTTTGTCGGTAGCGGAGGTGTTTAGCTCCAACGGGATCATCTCAGCTCCTTCATCAAGTCGCTGGCGCTCGGCCCTTTCAAATATAGCCGCCTCGCGCTCCCGATCAGCTTTACTTTTCAACCGAGCTTCATTAAGGAATGCGTCGATTACTTCATCTGGTGGCCCCAGAACTTTTGGTTCAGGATCTGCCCCCAGCTTTTCAGTGCAAGGAGTCTCCTCATCGTTCGTGATCGAATGGGAAATCATATGACAGCTCGCCACATATTCCTCGGATTCATCTGATGAACTTTCTCCTTCATCTTCTTCTTGAAAGACATGATTGAGGAACTCTTGGAATGTAATGGGAGTCCGCGCCTTTTGGTTGTATTCTTCCAACGTGTCAATTTGCTTTTGTAAGTCCGTGAGTTTGCCGCCAGGCTTCACGGGCTTCTTAGATTTCTTCTTCTTCTTTTTCGAAGATTTTGACGGCTGGCTGCAAGTGCTTGAACCGCCACCATCGGTCTTTGGAGTTGGACGTGGCTTCAACATCCCTTCAATGACCTGCGGTTCCAACGGATTCTTCCACTTGATCGCTGGATATGTCTGAAGATCGTTTAGCATCCTCTTTGTCTTGGCTGATAATACAACCTCCCAAGGAGCTTCTTCAATGATGAAGCATGTTGCCCCCGGCGTATTCGTCCCCTTAGAGGTGTGGGGCTGCGGGGGATTCACCTTCCATTTGTCAGATAACGCGAACTTGCCCTGTCGGTACTGGTTTTCAAGCCAATTTTTGAAAACCTAGCAATCTTCGATCGGATGGCCTAGTACTCGATGATAAGGACAGTAGTTGGGCTTGTTGACGTCACTTGGTTGCAACGGACGTTTTGGATCCGGCAAATTTATGAATCTGTTGCGCAACGCCAGCTCGAATAACCTTCTCGTTTTATCGCGGGGAAAAGAATAAGGACGTCCCATCCTATCCTCAAGGGGTACGTACGGTCGCGTATTATTTTGACGAGCAACCGGCTTCGAGTCGCTCAGTTGTTGTTGAGCATTAGCGACGACGATCGCTTTTCCCTTCCCTTTGTCATTTCGGGTGTCTGGCCTTGGAAGAGGGGGTTTATGGCCCATTTGATCCATTTGCGCTAATTTGTCAATCAAGGCCTGGAAGGTAGTCGGCTTGAAAAACATCATAAACTGCGAGATGGTTGCTTGTGGATCGAGGGTTCCCACAAACATACCCACCACGGGAGCTTCTTCAATGCGCTGCTCACACTTTGACCATAAGTTCCGCCATCGTATAGCGTACTGAACCCACGTCTCGCCGGGTTTTACCCTGGCGTTAATCAGTGCTGTCATCGGGGTACGTTCACTGGCGCTTGCAAAACGCTGAGTAAACAACAGCTCCATCTCCGCGAAGGTTTTAATAGAGTCGTTCGAGAGCTCAGAGTACCATTCAAACGCCGTATCTGATAAGCTTCCAACGAACTGGCGAAGCAACAGCTTGTCGTCACCGCCGGTGTTGCCGCAGAGTGCCCTGAACTGGGCAACATGCTGATGAGGATTGCCCGTCCCCTTGTAGACATGGAACTTGGGAATCGTATAACCTGGCGGGTACTTGATTTGATCGTACCAACTCGGATATGGCCTCCCTGTTTTCACGACCTGGCCGGCTGTTTCGGTTGCATGATGAACCCGTATTTGTTGGGCGATGTACTCATCCAAATCAGCTTTGGAGATTGTATCCTCTTTAGCTGTGGACAGAGCTGGTGGAGGATTCGACGTCTCTCCCCTATCGTCTTCAAGGATGATCGGGGGATCTTCAGCAGGTGGATCTTGTTGAATCATCATACCCACCATGTCCTGGAACAGGAGGGCCATTTTCTTTATGTTGGCTGCCAGCTCCGCAGCTTCTTTATCCTTCTTCTCCAGTACGCGACGAAGGAATTCTGCGTCCGTTTCTTGTTCTTGACGCTCGTCCGAGGATGTTTCAGGGGTTTCTTTTGGCCCTGTAAGTGCGGCCATAGCGTTCATCATCTCTTGGAGCTTCTGCTGCTGCTCCTGAGCCTTGGTCACTGACCTCGTGTGCAGTCTATGACCTGTTGATAAGCGGCTATCTTCTTTTCCCGATGCCATATAAACCGTATGAACTGTTCTGCCCCTTGACTTGGGGCGTTTAGGTTCACCATTTTTAACTTTTGCCGCTGACGCGGGAGTTTTCTCTGGCCTCCTTCTTTTGTGGGCCTTTGAGGTTGAAGGAACCGATGAAGGGGGCAGCCTTGCAGCTGCTGTCCCCTGCTGTTTAATAGGGCAGTCCTTGTCTTTTTCCACCTTCGCCTTTTTCTGGTGATGGGAGTGACCTGGGTCAATCACGGAGTCTTGAACCCTTCGCCAAACTTTATAAATTCTTGAGGACAGCCGTTGAGGGGGCTGTTCTCGTTTCGTTTCTGAAACTCTCTCCGCAGGTGGAGGAGATCTCTTCAGTGTAGCGGTTGGAGAGTTCTTCCGTACCCTCGTCAGCAGTTCAAAGCTATTCCTGGTTGGGACAGCAGCGTTGACTTCCACCACTGGAGCCGGTGGAGTCAGCCCTGAGGGAGAGTTGCCCCCTGCCTTCCTCACTCGTTGCCAATGGCGACGTCGAGCACGGCGAGCCGTTGGGATTGGCTCAGAGATTGAGATAGTTTCTTTTTGGCCCCTGTCTGAATGAGGCGCCGCCGGTGTTAACCTCTTAAAGACTGAGGTTGTCTTCTGAGGGGTGGTATTCAACCTGCCGAAGACAGATCTTTGAGCAGGGGCAGGAGCAGGAATCGTCAGTCTTGAAAAGACTGACTCTTTGACAGGGGAAGCCGCCTTGACGACTTCTGGAGCAGCAGTTATTGCTTTTCTTGAGACAGCCAATTTAGAGTTCTAATTTATCCTGGTGAAAACAGAGGCTGTCGGTTTGGTAGTGGGAGACCAGTTGACAGGGGCCGTCGTAGCAGTGAGCCGGTCGAAGACCGACTTTTTGTTCACTTCCGGTGCAGGTATTGGCATAGGGAAGCTTGTAGGTGGGATCATGGTCCCGAAGAACAGGCCAGTGGTGGCTTGGGTCACCTGGTCTACTGGCAGAGTGAGGAAGGAAGCCGCTTGGGGCCCATATGCTACACCTCCCAGTGAGGTGGAGCGTCCGTTGCAGTGGCACTTCGAGCAGTTAGTGCAATTAGAGGCCATTGAATCTTGAGTTCTGCGCCAGGCAAAAGACCAAATCTTAGTAACTTGAAATCCGAAGGCAACCGTTAACAAACCGCGACTGGTTCGCGAAGACGACACACGAAGCGTGGAGTGGAAAGAGGAAAAGGTCCCACCGAGCGTGCCAGAATCTATTCCCCTCCGAATGGACGGCGCACAGGACTGCGATGTCCTGGCGCTGAGATTCGGGGTAGATGCTATTTGGTTTTATCCGTCTACCTCTCCGAAGATGCCAAGTTGATTTATGGCACCGTGTATCGGAGGTTTAGACGGATACGGCCGATGTAGCAGACTTCGTCAGATTCCCTCTCGCTTGAGGGGTTTTTGATTGTGGGGACACTCTTCCCTGCAGACGCAAGCCCCTGCAGTTAATTACGCTACCGCATCGCGGTAACAACTTTCTCCTTCTCCAGAATTTCACTTCGTGTCGTGTGTGTTTGTTTTGTTTGTGGTTGCCCGTGGATTGTATACGGAGACTGAGTAATGCCGTCGCCCGTAGGACGTGGATTAGTCCAAATCTGTATTTACTTAGATTTGGGTTTGATGTTTTAGTTTAAGGATACGTTAGCCTCGTTAAGGCTAAGATCAACTTAAACGTGATTTATTTAATATATGGCCATCGAGACTCGTCACCTCTCTGACATCGTTGAAGGATTACAACGATAAGTGTCAGAGGAGTTCAGAGATGTACCCTCGAACCGAAGTTGATTTAGGGTTTTATAGTCCGTTTGAATGTTTAAGGATACGTTAGCCATATTTGAGGCTAAGATCAACTTAAATGGGATCGTTTAGATCCGACAAAAGAGCATTTGGGAGCTCTATTGTTCCAGTTTAGGGACGTAGTGGTCCATAGGTAGTTTAGGGACATTGCGGTCCATTGGTAGTTTAAGGACATTGCGATCCATATTCCAGTTTAGGGACATGGTGGTCCATGTTCCAGTTTAGGGACGTGGTGGTCCATCGCCAGTTTAAAGACGTGGTGGTCCATCATTAGTTTAAGGACGTTTCGGTCCATCGCCAGTTTAGGGACGTTTCGGTCCATCATTAGTTTAGGGACGTTTCGGTCCAGCATTAGTTTAGGGACGTTTCGGTCCATGAGTTTAAGGACCCCGTAGTCCGTATTGATGTGTGGTCGTTGGGACCCATCACCTCTTTGACGTCGTTGAGGAATTACAACGATGGATGTCAAAAGAGTTCGGAGATGTACTCTCGAACCGGATATAAATTGATTTGAGAGAGAGCATTTGTGCTCAGTTCAATTTAATTTAAGGACTTATGGCCAGAATTGGGCTAAGTCCAGTTGAAAATGTTCAACATTTTATTTATTTTTAGTCCATTAGACTTGTGCTAGGGCTTTGCCCACACTTAAATAATGCATTGCATTACTTCTATTTTCTTGTTTGGGCTATGCCCATAAAAGATGCAGATCATCAATTTATCTTGGGCTCTGCAAGGCATCTGCATAGCATTTTATTATTTTTGTTTGGGCTTTGCCCATTTATAAATGATGCAGAGCATCAATTTAATTAGGCATGTTTGGTCTTTTAATTGGGCTTGGCCCTGCATTGCATTTGTTAGGCGCTTTGCGCCACTCACTGAGCGCAAGCGCTTGTGGTGAAGACGCGTGTCATGCTCTGGTGAGCGCAAGCGCAACAGTGCAGTGCGCTGCGCTGTTGCGCTGCTGACACGTGGCGCGCTCTAGTGAGCGCAAGCGCAACAGTGCAGTGCGCTGCGCTAGTGCGCTGCGCTGTTGCGCTGCTGACACGTGGCGCGCTCCCAAGAGCGCAACAGCGCAGTTTGCAAGTGCAAAGCACTAAGAATCTTTTAGATTCAAGAACAGAAGTGCAAAGCACTATTTGATTTCTTGATCTAATTTAGATCAAAGAAAAATAAGTTTTTTCTTGTTTTTCTTATCTCAGAGAACCAAAGGTTCATGAAAAGTGCAAAGCACTATTTTTATTTTATTTTTATTAAAGATCATTGATCTTGTTTTTAGATCTATGATCTGTTCCTAAGAGAACTTTCTCTTTTTTCTAAAGGTTTTTACCTTTTTTATTCTTGAGGAGTTTCTCAGAGTTCATTTCTCTCCTTCTTTTTTTTTAGAAAGATCTTGATGCCTTTTAATTGAGGCCTAGGGTCCTTTTTATAGTGCCCATAAATTAGTTAAATTTGTTAAAAGAGATCTTTCTCTGAGTGATTTGGGGAATTTTCCCCACCGTTGGATCTTTGATCCAAGGGCTTCTGCTTTGCAGAAGAAAAATCTTCTTGTTTTAACAAGAACAAAAAAGATTTTTTAAAATTTTAATTCTATTTGGCGTAGATGCCCCAGCGCGTGACACGTGTCGCGCAGCGCACAGCGCAGCGCAACTTGCGCTAGCGCATCTGCGCTGACACGTGTCGCGCAGCGCACAGCGCAACGCAATTACGCTAACGCATCTGCGCTAGCGCATCTGCGCTGACACGTGTCGCGCAGCGCAGCGCCTGCGCAACTGAAGCGTTGCTTCCTTTAATAGAGCTTTGCTCTGATTTGGTGCGCCTTCTTGGGCGCTGCGCTGACGTATCATCGCCTGACATGTGGCGCGTTGCGCCCGAGACTTGAAGCGTTGCTTCAGAATTTTTGAATTTTGAATTTCAACAGAGCTTTGCTCTGATTGGGCGAAACAAACCCACCTATAAACAACCGGCTCACACGCCAACTGCAATGGTATCCGTAGCAAAAAGATACAAGGAAGTAACCCTATCGCAACTACTCTGAGGGTCGACCTGCAAACACTGTGGCACAATGGGGGTGAGTTGCCAACTCGTGAATAGTAAATAACATATAAAAGTAATCGCAGTTATGCACATACAGCGATACTCTAACATGTGCAATCTGATAACATCTATATGATGAACTGGGTATGCAATAATCATGCAAGGTACTCTATCAGGTACTACGACTACATGATGCAATGCATAACAATGAATGCTGAGCATAGGATAAAATATCATCTACACGAATCATCATCGTGGAAAAATACCCGATGTCCACCAAATACACCCCAAATCCCAAAAACTCAGGCGCCGTCACTCTAATCGGCCCTTAAATCCTGTAAATCTCATGGAATCATGAGAGCCCAAAATCGGCACTCGAAAATATCAAGAAATAATCGTGTCCAGTATCGACACGCAAATCCTCATGTATCGGTCTCCATCAGTCCGGATCGGCCTACGGGCTCCGTCTGCGGAATCGGCCCTCGGCCCCGGCAGTATGGGTCGTCCCGTATCCATCTCTCAACTCTGGTCAGTATCCTCCGGATAACCGCCAGATCCAATCAATCACCGGTAGGTAGTAGTCGCTCTGCCAGGCTCACCGTCTGTATACACAGCATCCCATTCTTGGCCCGGGATACCATACCGGGTCCACCATGTACCCGCAATCAGCCTCATCCAGCTCCTCGATTCGGGTTCACATGTCACACGTCTCAGAACTTAGAAAACGCATGGTGGACGCACTGAAATATCATATCAAGAGAAACCGGGTTTTCAAAATAGTGCACATTTTATTAAAATAATACCACACGATTCTCAAATCCAGAAATCACACGAATCCAAAACTCAATGTGTAAATCCATGCAATGTGCCGTATGCCGCATAAAATCGTACTATGAGTAAAAGGGGAAAACCGCTCTTTTAAAAGGATCCAGTTGAAATCATTTCATGCGGTCCCCAATTTTTCAAATCAAAGTCAGCATCATCTATGTATGTGTAAGAGTATGTATGTATATGTGCCAATATGGATGTACAAGTGGTATATACGCAAGCATGAGTGTACAACATATGTATGTGCCAATATGGATGTACAAGTGGTATATACGCAAGCATGAGTATACAGTATGTATATGTGCCAATATGGATATACGAGTGGTATATACACAAGCATGAGTGTACAATATGTATATGTGCCAATATGGGTGTACGAGTGGTATATACGCAAGCATGAGGTGTACGAGTGGTATATACGCAAGCATGAGTGTACAATATGTATAGGTGCCAATATGGGTGTACGAGTAGTATATACGCAAGCATGAGTGTACAGTATGTATATGTGCCAATATGGATGTACAAGTGGTATATACGCAAGCATGAGTGTACAGTATGTATATGTGTCAATATGGATGTACAAGTGGTATATACGAAAGCATGAGTGTACAGTATGTATAGGTGCCAATATGGGTGTTCGAGTGGTATACGCAAGCATGAGTGTACAATATGTATAGGTGCCAATATGGATGTACAAGTGGTATATACGCAAGTATGAGTGTACAATATGTATATGTGCCAATATGGATGTACAAGTGGTATATACGCAAGCATGAGTGTACAATATGTATATGTGCCAATATGGATGTACAAGTGGTATATACGCAAGTATGAGTGTATCCTATGTATATGTGGCATTATGGATGTACAAGTGGTATATACGCAAGCATGAGTGTACAGTATGTATATGTGCCAATATGGATGTACAAGTGATATATATGCAAGCATGAGTGTACAGTATGTATATGTGCTAATATGGATGTACAAGTGGTATATACGCAAGCATGAGTGTACAGTATGTATATGTGCTAATATGGATGTACAAGTGGTATATACGCAAGCATGAGTGTACAATATGTATATGTGCCAATATGGGACAGAATCATGTCTAATCATCAATGATGCGGTAATCAAAATGATGTATGGTTCGTAGCAATCCTATAGTGCGAGTGTCATGGCAATCACTAACGGTGTGAGTGTAACATACCAATAGTGCTCGTGCAGCTTGAACCGTTAGTGACAGTGCGGTGTTACATAACTACTATTTCTATATGTAACAAAAGATGGGTACGCTATAATAGCCCTGACGCTTAACGCCATACGAGCGATTTCCCCATAGATGTTAAATCTACTCACAGTGATCTCGATCTAAGTGTATCCGACCACCTGCTTTCCCTTCTTCACGGTGCTCGAAGTACCTGCCTGCGAACCTAGAAACACGCAAGCAACACACACATAAGGCTAAAACCCTGTCAAAAGCGATATCGAGATTATTAGAAAAACGCGCGTCGGATGCAAAACGCGTGAGATCGATACACTAACACGTGCGTGTGCAAAGACCAGAATTACCCCGATGTGCTGCGATGCACAGAACCCACTAAACTCAGACCCGAAGCGTACGTGTCGCGCGAGTCACAAAACACACTAAAAGGGGTAACTGGTCCCAGATTTTTATCTGGAAGAAAACCCAGAAAGCAAACAAAACCAAACACTGCAAAACCAACACAGACACCACCCTGTAAAACACCAACACCCAAAAGCACAGGGGGGCGGCGAGGCCGGAAATTCAAGGGAGGTCGCCGGTTTTTGTAGGGTGGAACGGGCTCGAATTTCAACAAACTACTATAAAAAGCCTGCACACTAATCTGTATATATTTGTTAACCTACAAAATGATTACAGATATAGCAGATCTCATATCTCCTACAACTTGCTGCAAAACCGTATTTTAAATTTTCAAATTTGAGATTTTAAGGTGTTTTAGCGAACTATAGTGATACTACTAGCTTTAAACAGCAATACTAACACTTAATTAGGTTCATTAAGCCATAATAACCCTAACTTAGCTTAAACCCCACTTAAATCACAAAACTAGCACTAAAACCACATTAATTACTAAATTAAGCTAAATAACTATAAGTTTAGCAAAAATGGATGTTGAAGTGAGTTAATACCTCCGAAGTGTATTAGTGGTGGCTAAAACTTGACGACTTTGCTTTGAGAACCAGTAATGAGGAGGTTGCAAGAGATTCGTGATCGAAAATGGAATTTATTAATGAAGATTTGAGCTTGGATGTAAAGAGAAGAAGTAAAAGAAGAGAAGAAGCAGAAGAAGAGAAGAAGAGGAAGAGAGAAGAGGGGTTTGTGTTTTGTTGCTGCTGCTGTGGCTGCTGATGTTGCTGTTGTTGCTGCTGTTGCTATGGCTGCTGCTGTTGCTGAAGCAGGTGCTGCTGCTGCTGCTATTGTTATATTATTATATGGGTTTGTGAGTGTGTATTGAATAAAAATGAGAGGGGGAGAGAAGTGAGGTGTGTAGGGAAAATGAGAGGGAGAGAGAACTGATGAGTGTAGATAATGAGTGTTTGAAAAAGAAATGAAGAGTCAACCATTTCCCCTCTCTCTCTCTCATCATTTCCTAGCAAGCATGCTCTCATGCCATCATGCTCTCTCTCTCTCCTAAACCCAAGTCAACCCCCAAAACAACTAATTCTATATAAAAAAAAATTAACTACTACTTTTAATTAACTTCATACTAACCTAATTATATGGGTTAGTCCACCATGGCTACCTAACATGGTTACACCCCAAACTTAGCCCTAATTAACATGCACATATGTGTGCAGTCCAAATTAAATTCTAATAAAATATTTATTAATTTTGATAAAATATTTGAAAACCGTTTTGGTAAACTTTTTACTAAAAACCACACATTAAAGTATAATTAACCACTAATCACATTCTAAGGTGTTACAATCTTCCCTCCTTAAAGAAAATTCATCCCCGAATTTTAAAATATAGCTACGCGTACCTTCAAAGAGATGAGGGAATTTCTTCCGCATCTCGCCCTCGGCTTCCCAAGTGATCTCTTCACCATTCGGGCTGCGCCAAAGAACCTTCACAGATGGCAAGACCTTTGATCGAAGTTTCTTCACCTGCCGATCCAATATCACTACTGGCAGCTCGGTGAACGAAAGATCGCGCTCAAGCTGAACGGTTTGATGCTGAATCATGTGAGAAGGGTCATGAAGATATCTGCGTAGCATCGACACATGGAATACGGAGTGAACATTCGGAAAGCTGGGTGGAAGAGCCAAACGATATCCAACCGTGCCGACACGCTCGAGGATCTCGAAGAGACCCACAAATCTGGGATTAAGCTTTCCTTTTCGCCCAAATCTCATCACGCCCTTCGTCGGAGAGACCCTCAGAAAAACGTGATCGCCAACTACGAACTCTAGGATGCGATGGCGCCTGTTCGCATACGATTCCTGCCTGCTCTAAGCCGCTCTCATCCGATCTCGAATCAACTGTACTTTCTCGGTCGTCTCCTGCACGATCTGCGGCCCCAAAATACTGCTCTCGCTAAGCTCAGTCCAACAGGCGGGCGATCTGCATCTCCTCCCATACAAGGTCTCGAAAGGTGCCATCTGAATAGTATCCTGGAAACTATTATTGTAGGAGAACTCCACCAAGGGTAAATGATGATCCCAACTACCACCAAAGTCTAAAACTCACGCTTGGAGCATGTCCTCGAGAGTCTGAATAGTCCGCTCTGACCAGCCGTCGGTCTGCGGGTGAAATGTTGTGCTGAACTCAACAGGTGCCCATTGCCTCCTGAAGTCTCTGCCATAGTCGGCTGGTAAATTGGGTGCCTCAGTTGGACACAATACATGTCGAGACTCCATGCAGTCGTATGATCTCATCGATGTATATCTGGGCATACTGAGCAAATCCAAAAGTGGTCTTCACTGGCAGGAAGTGAGCCGCTTTCGTCAAACGATCCACGATCACCCAAATGGAGTCATACCCTCGACTGGTCCTAGGTAGACTCACAACAAAGTCCATAGACATCTGCTCCCATTTCCACTCCGGAATGGGCAAAGGCTGCAACTCTCCCGCGGGCCTCTGGTGCTCGGCCTTGACTTGCTGGCAAGTCAGGCATCCCGACACGAAGTCTGTGACGTCCCTCTTCATTCCGTCCCACCAATAAACATCTCTCAGATCGCGGTACATCTTGGTGGAACCCGGATGAACACTGCACACCGATCGATGTGCCTCCTCGAGAATCTCACGCCTTAGTCCCTCAGAATCTGGTACGCATAGTCGAGTCCCAAATCGCAGTATCCCCTAATCATCAATCACGAACTCGAAGTCTCTGCCCTGTCTAATCTGCTCCCTGATCTCTGAAAGACGGTCGTCACTGGGCTCTGCCTCGCGAATACGATCAAGCAACTGTGGACGTGCACGAACATGCGCAAGCTATCCCCCGATCGGAGTGAACTCGAACTGCACTCGGCTGTCGCATAAAATCTGCCAATCTGCCGACGACTGTCTCTGCACTACGCTCAAACAAGATAGACTACCCCCGGGCCTCCGACTGAATGCATCCGCCACTACATTCGCCTTGCCCGGGTGATAAAGGATCTCACAATCGTAGTCCTTCACTAACTCCATCCAACGGCGCTGTCTAAGGTCTAGGTCTCGCTGCTGAAATATGTACTTCAAGCTCTTATGATCAGTGAATATCTGGCACGACTCGCCGTATAGGTAATGTTGCCAGATCTTGAGTGCAAAGACCACTGCAGCCATCTCTAAATCGTGAGTGGGGTAGTTCTGTTCGTGTTTCTTCAGCTGCCAAGAAGCATATGCGACCACCCTATCGTGTTGCATCTATACGCACCCTAGCCCCACTCGAGAAGCGTCACAATAGACCATAAATCCGCCCGATCCCAAAGGCAATGATAACACCTGCGCCGTAGTCAAACGAGTCTGCAACTGCTGAAAGCTATGCTCGCACGCCTCCGTCCAATCAAAAGGAACTCCCTTCCGGGTCAACCTGGTCAATGGTGTAGCAATACGGGAGAAGTCCTGTACAAATCGTCGGTAGTAACCAGCCAGGCCTAGGAAACTGCGTATCTCCGTAACTGATGTCGGTCTGGGCCAATGCTAAACGGCCTTGATCATCTTCGGGTCCACACATATACCATCTCGTGTAATCACGTGACCCAAGAAATCTACGCTATCAAGCCAAAACGCGCACTTGGAGAATTTTGCGAATAGCTGATGCTCTCTCAAAGTCTGCAATGTGATCCGCTGATGCTGCTCGTGCTCCTCTCGGCTCCGGGAATACACCAAAATGTCATCAATGAATACGATGGTGAACGAATCAAGATATGGCCTGAAAATGCGGTTCATCAAGTCCATAAATGCTGCTGGGGCATTGGTGAGTCCGAACTACATCACCAAAAACTCATGGTGCCCGTAACGCGTGTGAAAAACGGTCCTCGGAATATCCTCCTGCCAAACCCGCAACTGATGGTAGCCCGATCGCAAGTCAATTTTCGAAAAGTACCCCGCACCCTAAAGGTGGTCGAACAAATCATCGATGCGTGGTAAAGGATATCTGTTCCGTACGGTAACCCTGTTCAGCTGGCGGTAATCAATACACAAGCACAAACTGCCGTCCTTCTTCTTGACAAACAGGACTGGAGCACCCCAAGGAGACACACCAGGTCGAATAAGCCCTTTATCCAGCAAATATTGCAACTGACCTTTCAACTCTCTAAGCTCCGCCGGGGCCATCCAATTAGGCGGTATGGAAATAGGCCCCGTGCTGGGAATCAAGTCAATGCAGAAAACAATATCGCGCTCAGGCGGTAGCCCAGGAAGCTCATCAGGGAAAATATCAGGGAACTCGCTAACAATCAGAACCTGGTCCAACGAAACCTCTGTAGCTCTAGTATCGCAAACATAGGCTAAAAACCCCTAATATCCCTTCCTCAAAAGCTGTCCAGCACGAAGAGATGAAACTAAACTGTGAGGGGCGGCACCACGGTCCCCCTGCACAACAAAAGCTGACTCGCCGGGAAAAAAAACCTAACTGTCTTCTCGCGGCCGTCCACAGACGCATAGCACGTAGCTAACGAGTCCATGCCTAGGAAAACGTCGAAGTTCAACATCTAAAGAAGGATCAGGTCGACGGACAACTCTCTATCTCCTAAACAGACGACACATGACCGAAACACGTGTCGCGCAACCAACGACTCTCCACCAGGAGTAGTCACGACAGGCGGCTGGTCTAATAACCCTGACTCTCAGCCTAACTCAGCACGAAGTGCGAGGAAACATACGAGTGCGTAGATTCCGGATCAAACAATACATGTGCGTCAAAAGAACATACTGAAAGAGTACCTGAAACCACAGCATTGGACGCCTGCGCATCCTGATGAGTCGAAGCGAAAACTCGTGCCTGCCCTTCACCTGCGACTGACTGTCCTCTGCCGGCAACATGTGATACGGCTGCCTTCCTCCGGCATTTCAGGGTATAATCTCGAACGTGATGATAGATACTCGCGCACCGAAAACATCCTTGCGATGGCTGCTGACCCTCCTGCGGATGTGTTAGGGTACAATCCCGAACGTGATGATAGATACTCGCGCACCGGAAACATCCATGCGATGGCTGCTGACCCTCCTGGGGATAAGAGCTAAACAACCAGCCTCGTCCCCAGCCTCTGCTACTCCTACGACCTGGATGCAATCTGTCGCGGCGCCTAAACATCTGCCCCCGTGCTGATACACCAGTACGAACCGTCCTCGGTTCCGGAATGACCGACGGCTCGAAAAGACGCTCCTCAATTGGTAGGGCTGCGTCCCCTGCTATAGCACACGAGTCGCAATACTGGGCGCTGATAGTGATGAACAACTGGGTAACATGTGGGACAACCTCCTGTCGCTGCGTTCGACTAGCCTCAATCAACGATCCCATCATCTGGCGCAAATCCTGCATATCGGCCTCTAGTCTAGTGATACGATCTAGCGAAGGTGGGTCAACCTGCTCCTGTACAACGGGCGTATCCTCTGGGTCAGTCCTCGTCTCAGACGAGTCAACTCTGATCTTGGCTCTCGCGGCCGCTCTCTGCGCCCTCGTAGTCTTCGGCGGCATAATGGCTATAAATGAAACAAGATTTGATAAGAATACGAAAATCGAATCACAAGAATGTATATAATCACGAAGGAATTTCAACCAATAAGTCCTAAGGTCACTTAGGTGGAGTACCGTGTCGTGAGTATGACGCGGAACATACACACGCTACGCCACTCTTCTTCAGCTACCTACTCCATCATACCAGGGTCATCCTACACTCCGAAAAGTAAAACCTACGCTCTGATACCAACTTTGTCACGACCCAAAGTTCGGCCCGTGACCGGCACTTAACCACGTGACGTCTACAGGCGCAACGCGATCAAGTAAGCCGAAACCCAGAAATCAAAAACCATTAAAATAGTGAGTGAAGAAAACATTAGTTTAAAACATTTAGAAAACCTTGGGTAATTGAGTAAAAACCTTTAAAATTTAAGTTATTTTCTTAAATATTTTGGCAGCACCTCCTTTGTAAAAACTAGCCCCGAAAACGGATACAAAACATGATATAAGTAAAATGACTGATAGCAAGAAGAAAACATAACCAAACGGGAGCAATCACGCCCAACGGCGGAAACAACCACCACAAGAAAAGTATACGACGCCGTAGCGAAGAAATGGACAATATAAGTAAAACAGCATAAAAGATAAAACTGCATAAATAAAGTCGGCTCACACGAGCTCGACACCAGTGTACAAAATAATATATATCGTCCTCACAACTGATCTCTAAGTCAATACATGAAATGGTAGATGGAGAGTACTAGATACAATAGAGTGTACAAATGGAAAATAAACGGATACCGCAAAAACCCACCTATAAGCAACCGGCTCACACGCCAACTGCAGTGGTATCCGTAGCAAAAAGATACAAGGAAGTAGCCCTGCCGCAACTATTCTGATGGTCGACCTGCAAACACCGTGGCACAACGGGGGTGAGTTGCCAACTCGTGAATAGTAAATAACATATAAAAGTAATCGCAGGTATGCACGTATAGCGATACTCTAACATGTGCAATCTGATAACATCTATATGATGAACTGGATATGCAATAATCATGCAAGGTACTCTATCAGGTACTACAACTACATGATGCAATGCATAACAATGAATGCTGAGCATAGGATAAAATATCATCTACACGAATCATCATCGTGGAAAAATACCCAATGTCCACCAAATACACCCCAAATCGCAAAAACTCAGGAGCCATCAGTCTAATCGGCCCTCAAATCCAGCAAATCTTATGGAATCATGAGTGCCCAACATCGGCACTCGAAAATATCATGAAATAATCATGTCCAGCATCAACACGCAAATCCTCATGTATCGGTCTCCGTCAGTACGGATCGGCCCACGGGCTTCGTCTGCGGAATCGGCCCTCGGCCCCGGCGGTACGGGTCGGCCCGTATCCATCTCTCAACTCTGGTCAGTATCCTCAGGATAACCGCCAGATCCAACCAATCACCGGTAGGTAGTAGTCCCTCTGCCAGGCTCACTGTCTGTATACACAGCATCCCTTTCTTGCCTCGGGGTACCATACCGGATCCACCATGTACCCGCAATCGGCCTCATCCAGCTCCTCGATTCGGGTTCACATGTCACGTGTCTCAGAACCGAGAAAACGCATGGTGGACGCACTGAAATATCATATCAAGAGAAACTAGGTTTTCAAAACAGTGCACATTTTCTTAAAATAATACCACGGTTCTCAAATCCAGAAATCACAGGAATCGAAAACTCAATGTATAAATCCATGCAATGTGTCGTATGCCGCATAAAATCGTACTATGAGTAAAAGGGGAAAACCACTCTTTTAAAAGGATCCAGTTGAAAACATTTCATGCGGTCCCTAATTTTTCAAATCAAAGTCAGCATCATCTATATATGTGCAAGAGTATGTATGTATATGTGCCAATATGGATGTACAAGTAGTATATATGCAAGCATGAGTGTACAACATGTGTATGTGCCAATATGGATGTACAAGTGGTATATACGCAAGCATGAGTGTACAGCATGTATATGTGCCAATATGGATGTACAAGTGGTATATACGCAAGCATGAGTGTACAATATGTATATGTGCCAATATGGGTGTACGAGTGGTATATACGCAAGCATGAGTGTACAATATGTATATGTGCCAATATGGGTGTACGAATGGTATATACGCAAGCATGAGTGTACAATATGTATATGTGCCAATATGGATGTACGAATGGTATATACGCAAGCATGAGTGTACAGTATGTATAGGTGCCAATATGGATGTACAAGTGGTATATACGCAAGCATGAGTGTACAATATGTATACGTGCCAATATGGATGTACAAGTGGTATATACGCAAGCATGAGTGTACAGTATGTATACGTGCCAATATGGATGTACGAGTGGTATATACGCAAGCATGAGTGTACAGTATGTATACGTGCCAATATGGGTGTACGAGTGGTATATACGCAAGCATGAGTGTACAGTATGTATACGTGCCAATATGGGTGTACGAGTGGTATATACGCAAGCATGAGTGTACAATATGTATATGTGCCTATATGGATGTACAAGTGGTATATACGCAAGCATGAGTGTACAATATGTATACGTGCCAATATGGATGTACAAGTGGTATATACGCTATGTACACGTGCTAATATGGATGTACAAGTGGTATATACGCAAGCATGAGTGTACAATATGTATATGTGCCAATATGGGACAGAATCATGTCTAATCATCAATGATGCGGTAATCAAAATGATGTATGGTTCGTAGCAATCCTATAGTGCGAGTGTCATGGCAATCACTAACGGTGTGAGTGTAACTTACCAATAGTGCTCATGCAGCTTGAACTGTTAGTGATAGTGCGGTGTTACATAACTACTATTTCTATATGCAACAAAACATGGGTACGCTACAATAGTACATATGCACAAGCAATATAAATATAAACATATATATGTGTGACTACAATATCCTATCAACTCCTGACGTTTAACGCCATATGGGCGATTTTTCTGTAGATGTTAAATTTACTCATAGTGATCTCAATCTACGTGTATCCGACCATATGGTTCCCCTTCTTCGCGGTGCTAAAAGTACCCGCCTGCGAACCTAGAAACACGCAAGCAACACACACATAAGGCTAAAACCCTGTCAAAAGCGATATCGAGATTATTAGAAAAACGCGCGTCGGAAGCTAAACGTGTAAGATCGATACACTAACACGTGTGTGTGCAAAGACCAGAATTACCCCGATGTGTTGCGATGCACAGTACCCACTAAACTCAAACCCGAAGCGTACGTGTCGCGCGAGTCACAAAACACACTAAAAGGGGTAACTGGTCCAAGATTTTTATCTGGAAGATAACCCAGAAAGCAAACAAAACCAAACACTGCAAAACCAACACAGACACCACCCTGCAAAACACCAACACCCAAAATCACAAGGGGCCGGCGAGGCCAAAAATTCAAGGGAGGTCGCCGGTTTTTGTGGGGTGGAACGGGCTCGAATTTCAACAAACTACTATAAAAAGCCTGCACACTAATCTGTATATGTTTGTTAACCTAGAAATTGATTACAGATATAGCAGATCTCATATCTTCTACAACTTGCTTCAAAACCGTATTTTAAATTTTCAAATTTGAGATTTAAAGGTGTTTTAGCGAACTATAGTGATACTACTAGGTTTAAACAGCAATACTAACACTTAATTAGGTTCATTAAGCCATAATAACCCTAACTTAGCTTAAACCCCACTTAAATCACAAAACTAGCACTAAAACCACATTAATTATTAAATTAAGCTAAATAACTATAAGTTTAGCAAAAATGGAAGTTGAAGTGAGTTTATACCTCCGAAGTGTATTAGTGGTGGCTAAAACTTGACGACTTTGCTTTGAGAACCAGTAATGAGTGTAAGTCCATATTGCGACCCCCGGTGCTTACGGGGAGGCGGAAACGGTATAAAAAACAAATTTTTATCGCAAGAGGCAACATGGACTAAACAAGGTCGGGATCGTGTCTAAACTAAACTAGCAAATACGCTAAAGGGAGTTAGCTACTCGGAAAGATGATTATACCTAAACTTGAACTCCTTCTTCTTTAAACCTTGTAGAGGTGATAGTTCTCTTCTTGTCGCCTTCTTCCGTCGAAGATGGATCCACCTCGAAGGTTCGACCTTTGGGCTCTTCCTCGATCTTTGAGTGAACTAGGGTTTCCGGCTTGCTAAACCTTGAACCTAGAATGAGTAGAGAGTGACTAGGGTTTGCTTTTCTTTTTAAAGAGAAGGATTCTCAACACATGAGAAGGTTTCTCTTTGCTAGAGGAAGAAGAAGATGAAGTGAGGAGAGAGAAGCTAAATGAGATAATGAGCTAGGTTTTTCTTTCTTGCAACCATAATGCCAAAAGAAAAGAATTATCTAAATAATAATAATTCAAAATAAGAATAGTTGATGGTAATTTGGAATGACCACTATCATGCTTCTTTAAATGAAGTGTAAGCATGAATCAAGGAGGATCTTTCAAAGCATGATGGTGGTCAATGGTCAACAAGTCAACCAAGGTCAATAAGTCAACAAAATCAACCATAACATAATTCTCATTTAATTACTATTATTAATAGATAATTCATAAATCCATTAGGGTTTGGAAAATGATAACTGTCAACTGTGCATACGCACCCGTTCCGAAACCCTAATGAAAAAACTCATCCTCCGCCTCAAGCAACTGTGCATACACACCTGCATTCTCATTCCGAGGAACAAGAATACCAAGATATAAAAGCAACCCCCAAAACATATACCAGTATCTGGCTCAAACCAGAGCCTGCCAGTATAATCCGTCCGGACTCCAAACGTGCACAAGTGCGCGGATGAGAACGAACCCTGTCGCAAAACCATGCGACCTCTACTCTGTTTTGCCCAGAGGCGAATACCCTCTGTGTGGGACTCTAAAGACTCGACACTACGCTGGCAGTGGGTTTAACCACAGACCGCAAGCGGCACTAGCTGTGCATAACGGTCCCCAGGTAGATGTCGACAAGAAGGCTGACGAGGTGAAACCCCATCTGAACTCCTACTGAGTCTGAATGTGACAGTCTCCGTACAGTCCGGTCTGTTCGTCTGATACATCGCATGTCGGGCCTAGGGGGCGGTAAAACGTCAGTCCCCCAATAGCGGTACAAGTCGTGTTGGAGTGAAGCCCAAAACACCCTGAGATAACACTGGAAACCTACCAGTATATCTCGCTTGCCCTGGCCAGGGACTACTCGTGTAATGGCTCTCCTAGACACAGCGCGATGTCAACCCCCAATACCGGGAGAGACGAATCCTGTCTAACTGTCACTGCCTCCAAGTGCTTCGGGACTGCACCCAACCACCACCTGTTTGCACGACTCCTTTGAGCCGTGGTAGGGTAGTGATCAAAGTGCAGTGGGAACACACTCGAGGCGAAGTGCCAGTGTCAAGTCAGCGGACTAAGCTGTACTCATGTCACCTGGGAACTGATAACTGACGATAGGTATAATACCAACCTTTCAGTTCCCGACGAGTCCTGTCCAGTGTACTCGTAACCCAACGAGCACCCGTATACTATCTCCAGTACGACGTACTGATGGCTGTGGGACAGACCATCTCCCACACTGGGATGAGAAGCGCATACGCTAGTCTACTCCGGAGTATCGATGCCCTGTCTCGATAGTCCTACGACTAGGGACCTGTATAAGGATGTGCTTATAGATTACCCAGCCCCCACTAGTGTGACTGCCATCACAACGCTGGTAATCAAGCAAAGATCCTAAGGGCTCCACTAATGCGTATAAGTGATATACTGAAATAAACACAAGTACACATTGAAGTAGAAACAAACCAAGTAGCATACTACTATATTGAGCAAGATTGTTTATACAAGGTGAATATCCCAAGCTTCCATCAAGTAATATACAAACTAGTATGATACAGTAATGGCCTCTAGGGCATATACACTAACAATCTCCCACTTGCACTAAGGCCATGTACTGGCGTATCGAAGACCTATCATCTCGATCAGCCGCTCGAACTGAGTCTGGGGTAAGGCCTTGGTGAATGGATCTGCAGTGTTCTCTTCTGAAGCAACCCTCCGAACCTCGATCTCCTTGCGATCCACGATCTCCCTGATCAGGTGATACCGCCTCAAGATGTGCCTGGATCTCTGATAGGACCTGGGTTCCTTTGCTAAAGCTATAGCCCCGTTGTTGTCGCAATACAGAGGTACTGGGTCAACAATGGACGGAACCACCTGAAGTTCTTTTAAGAACTTCCTTATCCAGACAGCTTCTTTTGCGGCATCAGATGCAGCGATGTATTCCGCTTCCATAGTCGAGTCTGCAACGGTTTCCTGTTTGGAACTCTTCCAACACACCGCCCCTCCATTGAGGGTAAAGACAAAACCCGACATGGACTTGGAATCATCCTTGTCACTCTGGAAGCTGGAGTCAGCAAAGGCCTCTATCTGGAGGTCTTTTCCGCCATACACCAAGAACATCTCCTTAGTCCTTCTCAGGTACTTGAGAATGTTCTTTACTGCTATCCAATGTTTCTCCCCAGGGTTTGACTGATACCGGCTTACTACACTCAGTGCATAAGCTACATCCGGTCTGGTACACAACATCGCATACATTATAGAGCCTACCGCAGAAGCGTAGGGTATAATAGACATGCGATCCCTCTCCAAATCAGTCTTGGGAGACATCTCTTTAGAGAGGGTGATCCCGTGACAAGCCGGTAGGTTACCGCGCTTGGAATCTTCCATACTGAATCTTTTCAGTACGGTGTCGATGTACCTGGACTGTGAAAGTCCTAATATCCTCTTGGATCTATCACGATGGATCCGGATCCCCAGGATGTAAGAGGCATCACCCAGGTCTTTCATGGAGAACTTGTGTGACAAGAAACCTTTGACAGATTGTAGCATAGGAATGTCATTTCCTATTAAGAGAATGTCATCCACGTATAAAACAAGGAATACTACAGTTCTCGCTACAAATCTACTATAGATGCATGGTTCATCTGGATTTTTGATAAAGTCAAATTCCTTGACCGTCTCATCAAAACAGATGTTCCAACTCCGCGATGCCTGCTTTAGTCCATAGATGGACTTAAGCAACTTGCACACCTTTCCGCTGCTCCCACTCTGAATGAAATCCTCTGGCTGATCCATATAGACACACTCCTCTAAATTTCCATTCAAAAAAGCGGTCTTTACGTCCATCTGCCAAATCTCATAATCGTGGAAGGCAGCAATGGCAAGAAGGATCCGAATGGATTTCAGCATAGCCACTGGAGAAAAGGTTTCGTCATAGTCCAAGCCAGGTCTTTGACGGAAACCCTTTGCTACAAGTCTAGCTTTATAAGTCTCAACCTGTCCATCTACACCAATCTTCCTTTTGAAGATCCACTTGCATCCTACGGGTTTTACCCCGTCTGGAGCAATGTCCAACGTCCATACTTTGTTGGTGTACATGGACTCCATTTCGGTCCGCATTGCATCCAGCCATTTTACCGAGTCAACGCTCTGAACGGCCTGCTGGAAGCTAGTAGGCTCATCATAATCTATGATGCAATCCTCTCGATCCCCGTCTATGAGAAAACCGTAGTATCTCTCGGGCGGATGAGACTGCCTACTACTCCTGCGGAGCGGCGTAGGAATGTCCTGTTCTTTTGAACCCTCTGGTCCCTCTAAGCTTTCAGTAATAGCTCGTGGTTCTGGAATTTCTTCCAGTTCTACTGTGCTCCCACTTATCTGGTTTTCCAAAAACTCAGTTTCCAAGAAGTAGGCATGACGAGAAACAAGAACTTTTTGTTCCTCTTCACAGTAGAAGAAATATCCCTTGGAGTTCTTTGGATATCCCACGAACTTACACTGTACTGAGCGTGCCTCGAGCTTGTCCGCATGCTGCTTTTTAACAAAAGCTGGACATCCCCATGTCTTAATGTGCTTAAGATAGGGTCTCTTCCCACTCCACATCTCATATGGTGTAGTAGGCACAGTCTTAGTAGGAACTCGGTTCAAAAGGTACGCAGCTGATTCTAGCGCATACCCCCAGAATGATCGCGGTAACTCAGCGTTACTCATCATGGACCGTACCATATCCAATAGGGTTCGGTTCCGTCTCTCCGATTCACCGTTGTGCTGCGGAGTGTATGGAGGAGTAAGCTGAGAGAGAATCCCATTCTCTTTTAAGTAATTTAGGAACTCGGCACTTAAGTATTCTCCACCTCGATCCGATCTTAGAATCTTGATACTTTTGTCGGTCTATTTCTCTACTTCATTCTTATATTCCTGGAACTTTTCAAAAGCCTCGGACTTATGTTTCATTAAGAAGACATAACCGTTCCTTGAAAAATCATCCGTAAAAGTAATGAAGTAAGAGTAACCGCTTCGCGCATGTGTAGACATTGGACCGCATACGTCGCTGTGTACGAGTCCCAAGAGCTCGCTCGCTCTTTCTCCGTGTCCAGTGAACGGAGTTTTTGTCATCTTTCCCATGAGACAAGATTCACAAGTGGCATAAGACTGATACTCGAACGGATCCAAGTATCCTTCTTTATGTAACTTAGTCAACCGTGTCTCATTGATGTGACCCAGTCTACAATGCCATAAGAAAGCCTGATTAATATCTGGTGACTTTCTTTTGTGTGTATTCTGGACATTGAAAATCTGTGGTTGGTTTAATACGTATATACCATTGCTCAGTGTACCTGACCCAATCAGAACTTGATTAAGGTGAATGTTTACAACATTACTTACAAACGCAAATTCATAACCTTCTTTAGAAACCAAAGATACAGAAATGATATTACAAGTTGCGTTGGGTACAAAAAAGCAATTACGCAAAACCAAAACATGCCCATCTGACATTCCCAGGTGATAGTCCCCCACGGCTTTAGCGTCCATGCTAGCTCCGTTTGCAACTCTGAGGGTCATGTCACCTGCCTTCAAAACACTACGGTTTCTCAACGCCTGCAAAGAATTACAGATATGAGATCCTGATCCGGTATCCAATACCCAGGAAGTAGAGTTTATAGAAAGACAGTTTTCAATAACATACACACCTGAAGCTGAAGCCGCAACCTGCTTCAGTTCCTGTGTCCTGGCTTTCCAAGCCCTGCAATCTTTCTTCCAGTGTCCACTCTTATGACAATAGAAGCACTCTTCCTTTCCAACAAGCTTCCCCGCAATCTTTGTTGCCTTTTCCTTTCCCTTCGCACCCACTTTACTAACACCGCCTCTTGGTTTGGCGGGGGCTTTCTTCCTCTTTCCCTTGGCTTTCGCCTTGGACCTAGAGGAAGAAGATCCTCCTACAAACAAAGCGGGTGTTTCCCTACCCTTCTGTAGGGTGCCCTCTGCGCTCCTCAGCAGGTTGAGGAGTTCTGAAAGTTCAACTTCCTTTTCTTGCAAGTTGAAGTTCAGTATGAACTGGGCGTAAGTGGATGGAAGGGACTGGAGAATTATATCCGTATAGAGTTCACTGTCCAACGTGGTCCCAAGTTCCGCGAGCTCCTCAGTGTAGCCAATCATCTTAAGCACGTGGTCCGCTACCGATGATCCGACGGCCAACTTTGTCGAAAATAACTTCTTCGACACTTCGTATCTTGCGATACGAGACTGCTCTCCATACAGTTCTTTTGTATGAAGAAATATGGATTCCAAATCCATATTCTCGTGCCTCCTCTGATGGTCGTTGTCCATCGAGGCAAGTACGAGGCATCTGGCCTTCGCGCTGTCAATCTCCCAAGTCTTACGGATTTCCTTATCCGCGACGCTGGAGGTGGGACCTGGGACGGGGGGAGCTTTGGTGGTAAGAAGATACCCCAGCTTGTCGTAAGAGATTGCCAACTTGACATTCCTGAGCCAATCTTTGTAGTTTGGCCCTGTCAATATGTTTTTATCTAGAAGTAACTTAAGTCCAGTCATTTTGATTTGGTCGCTGCAGGGGGAGAGAAGAAACACTTAGCACGATGCTCTTGCAAGTTTAGAATGGTTTTTAATTTGTCTAAACAGGATGGCTCCCACTGTCTCTCGAATCCCTCCTCAAACCACAAAGGAAGAATTAGCCGGGATCAATCCCACCGTACAATACTTGCTTAACCGTTCAGCCAGGCCAGTGTCGGTACTTCGAGGGAGGTTTTCCAACGCTTTCGCGAAGTTCCTTAATTTAAGAACCTCTTTTCCCTGGGGGCGTAGCCCCGCTAACACCTTTCTAGGCACCTACTAGGTTTATAGCATTGATCGTTTAGTGAGAAATTTCCCGAGAAGTAGCATATACTCACAGTAGGATCGGGATCCAAATATCATCGCGTGACGAAAATGAAGGAATCCTACCATAATCATCACACTCCAAATGGTATGCAAATCTAGCAAGTTTCAGTACTTATGAAACTCCCGATGTGGATTTTTGCCCCATGCTCTTATGACCTTGACTTTGGCCAACAAATCATAAGTCACATGTCAAGTTCTTCCCGTCGTTCTCCAGGTTAATTTGAATCCACCCGTACATACCCTTGACTTTGGCCAACAAGGCAGTACGACTGTTCCAAATCAACACATCTATCTATGCTGCACATGAATATCCAATAGCTACCAATCACTATGCCTTGACTTTGGCCAACAAACACAGCTTGAATACTATTGACTATTTATGTGAAACGACGGAGGGCTACGAATGGTTTTGGTAAAACCGTGAACGTAGTGAACTTGATATAATCGATGGAACGAGATAGCTTTTAGAAGGAGTGGCTCAAGCTCCGCATTTAAAAGTTAGTTTTGAAAAGAACCGAGTGGTTTTTCGAAAGTGTTCCATCGACTTAAACTTGGTTTATTATCTTGCATTAGTTCTTTTAATGCGTGATATTCTTGCATTAGTTCTTTTAATGCGTCCCATCATTTAATCCTACCATTGCAGAAAACAACCAAAATATGACGTACTGTCACGACCCGAAAGTACGGAACATGACCGGCACTTAAACTACGAACGTCTCGAGGCGTACGTAATCTAAGTAAACCGACAACCCAGAAATCCAAACCAAGAAGAGTAGTAGAGAGTAGGAAAAACCAACTTAAAGCAAGTAATTTCAATAGCATAAGCCGAATTATGCGGTTTTTAAAACATCGAAAATTTACTGAAAATTTCGGCAGAGTCTCCTTTGTAAAAACTGGCCCCCAAACGGGATACAACATGAATAGTATACGAAATCAAGAAAAAGGCATCCCCAAGCGGGAGCTAGCTCTTCGTCAATCGACGGTCACAACCACACAAACAAAAAAATATACAACGCCAACGGCGAGGATCAAAACTCAAAAGGAAACTCAAAACCACCAGAAATATAACGAGCGACTCTAAGGTCGAAAGAATAACCAACACTGGTCTCTATGTCAATAAATACATGTTTGGTTGATGGAACTTCTAGATACAACAGAATAATGATATACAAGATATATAATGGGGGTATGATACAAGTAAACCCACCTACTAGCAAATCACCCGAATGAAACTGAGCCCGCAAGCCGTAAAGAAACCTGTACGGCAAATCTGCAAGAAACTGGGGCACAACGGGGGTGAGTTGCCAACTCGTGAATAGAAAAACATCTACGCACAGAAATCGCATAAATAACGCAATCCTAGGTCAATGATCATAATATATCCTCAAAATAAGTATATAACATGCAGCCTATAACAAGGCTAGGGTAAATATCTAACCCGAGTGTAAACTCATGTGCCCGTGTCAGTGCCTCAAGTAGCAATATATCCTATGAATGAGGTATGAATGCATGAAACAGAATACATGTAAATGAAGAAACTGTTTTCATAAATTAGTGAGATTTCCTTCGTATTTTTAAACTGAGGTATCATAAATGAAATCAGCATCAACAGTGTCTAGTATCGACACAAAACATAAATCTCACTGTCTCGAAATATCAATGTCTCAATCTCAATATCTAGGGCGCCGTCAGTCCAGACCGGCCCCTACCATAAATCTCAAGACCACGACGGTATCCTCCGGATATCCGACGCGTCGGGTAAAATCACCGGTAGGTAGTACTCCCCTGCCAAGCTCAACGTCATCACCACATTCCTCTTGCCCCGGGGTACCGCACCGGGTCCACCATGTACCCGAAACGGTTCATCCGTCTCCTCGAATCGGGTTTCCAAATCCATCAGCAAACTCATGGTGGACGACTCATACATCATGGGAAAACCGCACTTTTTATTTTAAAAGAGAGAATATGTTTATTTGTGTTTTTGCGGTTTTCCTCCAAATCCAGAAAATCTCATAGAAATCCAAATCCAAACCTCAATAGCATGCAAAATAGTGAATATATGCATGAGAATCCATGAATGCGGCATAACAATGAATAACAGTATGCATGAAGTAGCAGGTAATAACTACAATGTCTAAACTATTCGCTAATAGGCTATGTCAAGCAATAATATATTTTCTAAGGTGTACGTGACATGGCAATTACCGATGAAGATGTGTGTGAGCCGGCAAGTAAGTGTACGTGGTACATACGCATCATCGGTAATGGTGCTGGTGTCCTATCAGCATGATATTAAAACGGAGTATGAAACATAATATAAGAATGCGATGCAAAGCGAACCACAAAAAAGTGGGAGCTGAAACTAGACGTAACCAAAACTAATCTGCATTAATCTAATATAAGTCCTACGAATGGTGCCTTTTGAAATAACACGAATCATGGGGTTTTGAAAATAGGGCTACGGTGTTTTTATGAAAAGATACGTCGTTTTTGAAATGTCCGTAGATTCCCTTGAGCTGTCTTTAAAAATGCCCACGATTCGTTAGTTTTTGAAATAGGTAAGAAGTCTAATCTACTCTAACAACTACACTAAACTATACGGCCGAACTAACAAGCTGAACTACAGGTAAGGAAACCGCCTAACATCTGAGTCGATATATAAATATATATAAGTCGGTGATCCCGCCTCAATAGTATCGCGTACGATACAGTATATCATCTGACATCCTCGAGTCATGAGCGCGGATCTATCATCAATATAGGCTCGTACGGTAAATCGTCGTACGGCATCCCAAAAGCTGGGTACGGTTCAATATCACACTATCTCATCACATTTCAGATATCACTTATCATATCATAAAATCTGGGGTACTGATCTAAGTCTAGTACAACTGATATCATCTTCAAAGTATGAAAGCGGGGGTAAACACACATCCCGAACCCGCAAGAATCACATTTCGTATCCCAAGTACGAATCATATCAATCACCGATCTCGCGGCACAAAGCCCACATCATCGACTCAACTCCAAAGTCATCCCATATCATCAAACACCGTGCAAGTATAAGAAACATACAAGTGTATGCGTGTGGGTGCAAATCTATCCTATGGTTCGCAACTAGGAACTACGCTAGTTATTTCTACCCCTAACTAACCATAACACACTAACTATCACACATAAAAATATACTACATAGTACTAATTACGGGCTGCGGGGGTGCTATACGCCATCCACCCGACTTCTCCCCGTAGATATAAATCTACTCACCTGGTCCTCGCTAGCCGGTGCCGACGTTGCCACGCGCTTGCTTGTCGTCTCGAAGTCCATATGGGGGTACCTACATATCATAACGCACCATATCTCATTAAAATCCGACCCATGATCAAAACGACGCACGAATCCCACATAGGTCAAAACCTATGGTTGCTTTCACAAATCGACCCAAAAACCCTCAACGTCGGCGTACAAACGCCAGACCATCGAGAAAAACCCAAATACACTCATTTGCACATTCACGAACACAAATTTTAATATAAAATAGGTTAAAACTCACAAAAACCCCAAATTCACTTTAAAAGCCGTTTTTCCGAAAAACTAGCAAGCAAAATTACCCGTTTTAGTACAAAACTCGATGTATAAACGAATCTAGCGGCCACAATATTCACTAAATATCTTAAATAAGTCATAAAAACCATTTCCCTAATTTAATCTCATAAATTTGCATAATTTCCAAAATCCTAGTTTGCAAAAGTATCAATTTTTAACACATTTTAAAGCAAAATTCACAATTCATCAATTACGCTTGGTTTTTCATGAACTAAAGTATTAAACCACTCAATATAATATTTATAATGACATGAAACCTTAATTTGAATTTTATTTCACAAGAACATAACTATTTTAGAAACCTAGTTTACAAATTAGCACAATTTTCCATTTTAGCTCAAAACTTGGTGTTTTAATCAACTTTAAATATTTTAACAATTTTAGTGGCCATAATCCTCAATAAAACATATTAACTAAGCCACACAACAATTAACTAGAATTTAATCTCACTACTTTGCATAAATTACAAAAATCTAGTTTGCAAAACAATCATAATTAGGACAATTTACATATAACAATTTGCAAACTAACAAGTTGATTATGTTTCACATTCCACAAAATGATCAATTCCACTTGCAACCATAATCACACAACAAAACCCTAACTATAATCTAACACCATCCATTTGAATTTCCAAACTTGAATTCAAAACCCTTATATTTATTTTAACACACCAATTTAAGCTTGATTTAAACATTCAATTAACAACTAACAAATATGGATGAATCTTTATACCTCATGATCAAGAGATCAACATGAAGATTATAGCCTCCAAAATGCCAAATTTCCTCCAAGATCCATGCTAGCTTGGGCAAAGAAATAAAGGGTAAGAGTTGGATTGAAGAATTATAGAGGTTTTAGCTTGATTTTGAGGCAAAAAGATGGATTTTTTGATGAGAATGAGAGGGGAAAAATAGGGGCTGCTGTTGGGGGGCTGTTGGGGGACCTGGTGCTGAGCCAAGAGGAGAGGAGAGAGAGGGTGTGGTGTGGGGAAAAACCATGTAAAGAAAAGTCCAAGTCAACCCAAACCCATACCTCATTTTCTTATACTTTCTTTTCCTTTTTAATTCTTTCTTTTGTGAAATGAGGGGACAAGGTTTTGGGGCTGCCAAGGGGGGCTCGGCCAGCAGCCTAGGGGGTGAGGAGAGAGAGTGTGGAGAGTGTGGGTGAGGAAAAAAAAGATAAATACTATATCCCAATTTCCCTTTACACTAATTTCACCGAAAAAAGCCTTTTTTCATCGATAATTTCTAAACCGTTTTGGCAAACGATTTTATTTCAAAAACCACATGATAAAATTTTATTTAATGTTTTATGATGCACAAAATTTGTTTTAACTCATTCCAATTTGTAATTTTCCCTAATTAAATGTATTAGTGACGGCTTAAATAATAATAAAATAATATTTTTTTCAGAAAATTCGAAATTTCACCAGTGGCTCAATAAACACCAAATACTAGCAATTACATAGCTAGAATATGTATATTTAATTTTTATAATAAGATATTTGTATTTTGACTTTTTACAGAAAACCCCCTTATTTTACCGTTTTTTTCGAAATTCCACCGAAACGATTTTCAAAACGTTACAATCTTCCCCCCTTAAAGAAATTCGATCCCCGAATTTAAATTCAAACTCCCCCAAATACTAAAACATCTAAGAAAACCCATCAAGTCGTCGGGGCTCCGAAATTGTAAATACATAAAACAATCGTAGCGCAGCGCATGCGCTTGAAAAATGAGTATATAGCTCAAATCAAAACTCCTCCAAGCATCCCGCAATCATCGGAGTCATGGAGAAGACATCAATGCCAAATCCAAATCAAAACCAATATGATATAACTCGAAACTATAAATGTAAATATCGAATCTATATCTGTAAGTATCTGAAGGAAATGCATGCCAAATCTCTTTAAGTCGCTGTGCACGCGTATAACACTGCACAGTGGCGGACGTCTACCATAAGAAAATAACTATATACATATATACTTTTGTTTGAAATGTACGTCCCGCCGTTTTGGAAACAATTTAGAAGGGTCTTCTTGTTTTAAACATTTCGTGTCATATCAGACACGTAGGTAAATACTGAGGCTATAGCTCGCTTTTTGGAAATCCCTTCAATAACTATCAATGCATGCAAAATATATTCAGGTACTGTCCTCTGACTAGTCCTGCTCAGTACGAAAACACATAGCAATATCATAAAAACGTACTACTCTATAAGAAATCAATCCCAAAATATGCACATGAATACTACGTGCGTCTGGTGCGCACGGAAATCAAAATCCATGAATGTGCCATACATGCGCACAGAAACAACATCTAAGTGCATCGGGTGTGCACGAAATATCTGTCGTAGGCAACATGTGTGCCTGACCGCAAAATCAGGTGCATCTGACATGCACGAAAAATCTCGAATTAGTGCATCTGGTGTGCACCAAATCGCATCTCGTAACAGGCGCCCAACAGGCGCTAAAAATCCAAATCAGGTGCATCCATCATGCACGAAATCATGAAATCCAATATCAAGCGCCGAACGTGCGCAAAATCAATCAGGTGCACAAGGTGCACAAAACAAATATCGAGTATCACCATCGAAATCGAAGTCCAGTGCATCTAAGTGCACGAGAGGCGTATCACTGCACTGCAAGCATATATCAACTATACAGAGTGCAGGAACCAAATCGTGTGCATGCATACGCACAAAACCAACTCAACTGTTTAAAATCGTAAAATCACAAACATGTGAAACTGAAGCACGAAAATGATATCAAGTGCAACACTGTGCAAAATCGTAAATACTCAGTAGGTGCAACCATGGTCCATGAAAACAAATATCATGAAACTCAATCATCAAAATCAATCCTGCGAATAGATCGCCCAAAATACCCAAAATCAAGTATGGCGGAATAGTACTGCTCAAGCGCATCCTCTAAGAATCTCAGCCAACTGTCGCGGTCACTAGTGGGACGTCTCGTCGATGATCATGAACTCTGTCCTGCTGGTGTGCGCAACCATGACCACTCCGGGGTCAAGGTCTTCACGGTGAATTACCAATCTTTCGGTCCATCGGCTCATCGGCCCGGTCAGGTGTGCTAACGGGGATGATCCCATTCTGGCACTTCTCTGGTCATTTCTCGGTCAATCATTGCGACCACTCATAAGACAGCATATCACTGGCATCGGCCTCTGGCTCTCTGAATATACGTGACACATCTGATCCTGGGTGCAAGTATCATTGCAGCAGTGTCCTGGAAGGAATCCTGCTCACGGTCTCTTCCATGTCTCGTCTCTGCCAACTGTCCGGAAGTCATTGTCCTTTCCTATATCTGCATCTTGCTCTGGAATGACTGCATACTCATCGCGACTCCTTCTGGAAGGTAAGTCCAAGTACCATGCCTCGGCATGCGCATCGCCTCTCTGATGTCGGCGGAGTGGAACGTCATCTCATCTAGGTCTGGTGCGAACCTCTTATTCCACTTTTCTCTAATGTCGTCTGTCTTGGACTCGTCTCGTCGCGGCTGCATGGACTAAGCTCCAACGGCTATCCTCATACCTGGAGTCTCCCAAGAAATGCATCTCACCACCTAGCATCTGGATTAAGTCGAGCCATCTGATCGAGTCGTCAAAACCTCATAATCCCCCAAGAGCTCAACATCTTGTGCACAGTTTAATAGTATCGAGTACATACCACAGCATCGGTGGTCCAGCCGTAGAAGGGCAAACCCAAGCCTCACTAATGGCGCCGCAGAACTGCCGCAAACCCGAAGGTTCAAAGGCTTTCACACGGTCATTAAGTCGAGTTAGGGTTTCATTCTTCTAGAGGGACCATAGAATTGCCTGCATGTCTTTCCGACTACTTTAAACTTGGAATAATAGGTTTCTGACATTCGATCGTCTCTGTCGACTCCCAACGTCTCCGCGCGAAGTCGTCTCTAGCTGGAATCAATCTATCTGATGACCTCGCATCGGGATAGGCGAACGATCCACATGTCCTAGTCATTCATCCTCGATGACTAGCAACCTTCTATCATCTCTTAGTACAACTCGTCCTGCACGAATTTCAGCATCTGGGGCAATATCTCGTCGTTCGCAGCAATAACTGGCTCGCTCGTCTGCATGCTGAACCGTGCCTCGATCGTCATGAATAAGCAACACACCAACGGTCATCAAGATCTGGCTGGCCTCTATCATTGGCTCAGTCCTCTGATACTGATCGGCACGCCCGAGAAGTCTCATAAAGGCGATCCGCCAAACGCTCATGGCGCGGAAACACAGTAAAAAGACACATCTATGCAATCGTGTGTCGCCGGAATCACGCCATGGTCAGTCCTCGTTCATAACGAGCTCATGCTGACCACAACTCTAGCCGTAGCTCTCCCTGCCGTAACCGTAGCAGCAAAACCAAACTGGTACCGATAAGGCTAGATCAGGAAGGAATATAATACTGAACAAGAAAATGTACATCCTAAGGCTTCATAAGTGGAGTGGCGTGTCGTAAATATGCCGCGGAACATATCAACGGTACGTCACTCTACTTTAGTCACCTATTCCATCAACCAAGGGTCATCCTACGCTCCGAAGGTAAAACCTAACGCTCTGATACCAACTTTGTCACGACCCGAAAGTACGGAACATGACCGGCACTTAAACTACGAACGTCTCGAGGCGTACGTAATCTAAGTAAACCGACAACCCAGAAATCCAAACCAAGAAGAGTAGTAGAGAGTAGGAAAAACCAACTTAAAGCAAGTAATTTCAATAGCATAAGCCGAATTATGCGGTTTTTAAAACATCGAAAATTTACTGAAAATTTCGGCAGAGTCTCCTTTGTAAAAACTGGCCCCCAAACGGGATACAACATGAATAGTATACGAAATCAAGAAAAAGGCATCCCCAAGCGGGAGCTAGCTCTTCGTCAATCGACGGTCACAACCACACAAACAAAAAAATATACAACGCCAACGGCGAGGATCAAAACTCAAAAGGAAACTCAAAACCACCAGAAATATAACGAGCGACTCTAAGGTCGAAAGAATAACCAACACTGGTCTCTATGTCAATAAATACATGTTTGGTTGATGGAACTTCTAGATACAACAGAATAATGATATACAAGATATATAATGGGGGTATGATACAAGTAAACCCACCTACTAGCAAATCACCCGAATGAAACTGAGCCCGCAAGCCGTAAAGAAACCTGTACGGCAAATCTGCAAGAAACTGGGGCACAACGGGGGTGAGTTGCCAACTCGTGAATAGAAAAACATCTACGCACAGAAATCGCATAAATAACGCAATCCTAGGTCAATGATCATAATATATCCTCAAAATAAGTATATAACATGCAGCCTATAACAAGGCTAGGGTAAATATCTAACCCGAGTGTAAACTCATGTGCCCGTGTCAGTGCCTCAAGTAGCAATATATCCTATGAATGAGGTATGAATGCATGAAACAGAATACATGTAAATGAAGAAACTGTTTTCATAAATTAGTGAGATTTCCTTCGTATTTTTAAACTGAGGTATCATAAATGAAATCAGCATCAACAGTGTCTAGTATCGACACAAAACATAAATCTCACTGTCTCGAAATATCAATGTCTCAATCTCAATATCTAGGGCGCCGTCAGTCCAGACCGGCCCCTACCATAAATCTCAAGACCACGACGGTATCCTCCGGATATCCGACGCGTCGGGTAAAATCACCGGTAGGTAGTACTCCCCTGCCAAGCTCAACGTCATCACCACATTCCTCTTGCCCCGGGGTACCGCACCGGGTCCACCATGTACCCGAAACGGTTCATCCGTCTCCTCGAATCGGGTTTCCAAATCCATCAGCAAACTCATGGTGGACGACTCATACATCATGGGAAAACCGCACTTTTTATTTTAAAAGAGAGAATATGTTTATTTGTGTTTTTGCGGTTTTCCTCCAAATCCAGAAAATCTCATAGAAATCCAAATCCAAACCTCAATAGCATGCAAAATAGTGAATATATGCATGAGAATCCATGAATGCGGCATAACAATGAATAACAGTATGCATGAAGTAGCAGGTAATAACTACAATGTCTAAACTATTCGCTAATAGGCTATGTCAAGCAATAATATATTTTCTAAGGTGTACGTGACATGGCAATTACCGATGAAGATGTGTGTGAGCCGGCAAGTAAGTGTACGTGGTACATACGCATCATCGGTAATGGTGCTGGTGTCCTATCAGCATGATATTAAAACGGAGTATGAAACATAATATAAGAATGCGATGCAAAGCGAACCACAAAAAAGTGGGAGCTGAAACTAGACGTAACCAAAACTAATCTGCATTAATCTAATATAAGTCCTACGAATGGTGCCTTTTGAAATAACACGAATCATGGGGTTTTGAAAATAGGGCTACGGTGTTTTTATGAAAAGATACGTCGTTTTTGAAATGTCCGTAGATTCCCTTGAGCTGTCTTTAAAAATGCCCACGATTCGTTAGTTTTTGAAATAGGTAAGAAGTCTAATCTACTCTAACAACTACACTAAACTATACGGCCGAACTAACAAGCTGAACTACAGGTAAGGAAACCGCCTAACATCTGAGTCGATATATAAATATATATAAGTCGGTGATCCCGCCTCAATAGTATCGCGTACGATACAGTATATCATCTGACATCCTCGAGTCATGAGCGCGGATCTATCATCAATATAGGCTCGTACGGTAAATCGTCGTACGGCATCCCAAAAGCTGGGTACGGTTCAATATCACACTATCTCATCACATTTCAGATATCACTTATCATATCATAAAATCTGGGGTACTGATCTAAGTCTAGTACAACTGATATCATCTTCAAAGTATGAAAGCGGGGGTAAACACACATCCCGAACCCGCAAGAATCACATTTCGTATCCCAAGTACGAATCATATCAATCACCGATCTCGCGGCACAAAGCCCACATCATCGACTCAACTCCAAAGTCATCCCATATCATCAAACACCGTGCAAGTATAAGAAACATACAAGTGTATGCGTGTGGGTGCAAATCTATCCTATGGTTCGCAACTAGGAACTACGCTAGTTATTTCTACCCCTAACTAACCATAACACACTAACTATCACACATAAAAATATACTACATAGTACTAATTACGGGCTGCGGGGGTGCTATACGCCATCCACCCGACTTCTCCCCGTAGATATAAATCTACTCACCTGGTCCTCGCTAGCCGGTGCCGACGTTGCCACGCGCTTGCTTGTCGTCTCGAAGTCCATATGGGGGTACCTACATATCATAACGCACCATATCTCATTAAAATCCGACCCATGATCAAAACGACGCACGAATCCCACATAGGTCAAAACCTATGGTTGCTTTCACAAATCGACCCAAAAACCCTCAACGTCGGCGTACAAACGCCAGACCATCGAGAAAAACCCAAATACACTCATTTGCACATTCACGAACACAAATTTTAATATAAAATAGGTTAAAACTCACAAAAACCCCAAATTCACTTTAAAAGCCGTTTTTCCGAAAAACTAGCAAGCAAAATTACCCGTTTTAGTACAAAACTCGATGTATAAACGAATCTAGCGGCCACAATATTCACTAAATATCTTAAATAAGTCATAAAAACCATTTCCCTAATTTAATCTCATAAATTTGCATAATTTCCAAAATCCTAGTTTGCAAAAGTATCAATTTTTAACACATTTTAAAGCAAAATTCACAATTCATCAATTACGCTTGGTTTTTCATGAACTAAAGTATTAAACCACTCAATATAATATTTATAATGACATGAAACCTTAATTTGAATTTTATTTCACAAGAACATAACTATTTTAGAAACCTAGTTTACAAATTAGCACAATTTTCCATTTTAGCTCAAAACTTGGTGTTTTAATCAACTTTAAATATTTTAACAATTTTAGTGGCCATAATCCTCAATAAAACATATTAACTAAGCCACACAACAATTAACTAGAATTTAATCTCACTACTTTGCATAAATTACAAAAATCTAGTTTGCAAAACAATCATAATTAGGACAATTTACATATAACAATTTGCAAACTAACAAGTTGATTATGTTTCACATTCCACAAAATGATCAATTCCACTTGCAACCATAATCACACAACAAAACCCTAACTATAATCTAACACCATCCATTTGAATTTCCAAACTTGAATTCAAAACCCTTATATTTATTTTAACACACCAATTTAAGCTTGATTTAAACATTCAATTAACAACTAACAAATATGGATGAATCTTTATACCTCATGATCAAGAGATCAACATGAAGATTATAGCCTCCAAAATGCCAAATTTCCTCCAAGATCCATGCTAGCTTGGGCAAAGAAATAAAGGGTAAGAGTTGGATTGAAGAATTATAGAGGTTTTAGCTTGATTTTGAGGCAAAAAGATGGATTTTTTGATGAGAATGAGAGGGGAAAAATAGGGGCTGCTGTTGGGGGGCTGTTGGGGGACCTGGTGCTGAGCCAAGAGGAGAGGAGAGAGAGGGTGTGGTGTGGGGAAAAACCATGTAAAGAAAAGTCCAAGTCAACCCAAACCCATACCTCATTTTCTTATACTTTCTTTTCCTTTTTAATTCTTTCTTTTGTGAAATGAGGGGACAAGGTTTTGGGGCTGCCAAGGGGGGCTCGGCCAGCAGCCTAGGGGGTGAGGAGAGAGAGTGTGGAGAGTGTGGGTGAGGAAAAAAAAGATAAATACTATATCCCAATTTCCCTTTACACTAATTTCACCGAAAAAAGCCTTTTTTCATCGATAATTTCTAAACCGTTTTGGCAAACGATTTTATTTCAAAAACCACATGATAAAATTTTATTTAATGTTTTATGATGCACAAAATTTGTTTTAACTCATTCCAATTTGTAATTTTCCCTAATTAAATGTATTAGTGACGGCTTAAATAATAATAAAATAATATTTTTTTCAGAAAATTCGAAATTTCACCAGTGGCTCAATAAACACCAAATACTAGCAATTACATAGCTAGAATATGTATATTTAATTTTTATAATAAGATATTTGTATTTTGACTTTTTACAGAAAACCCCCTTATTTTACCGTTTTTTTCGAAATTCCACCGAAACGATTTTCAAAACGTTACACGTACGCTTATGCCATTCGCATTCGCCACGGGGTCCCGTCATCACTCGTTAGGTTACTTAACTAACGACAGAGCGGGGGCTGGGCTAGCGCGGCTGTAAAACATAAGCAACGCCTAAATAGAAAGCAATGATAGACATTACAGATCACAGATGAATACATTGGATATACTAGCAATCCGCAATCCTTTCGAGCCTGCAACGAAAAGCGGATTACACGGTCGCGGTGAATAGCCAAATACCCCACCCCAAGACCCCTACGGGTGCGGCAAACTACCCGCCAAGTACCCGGCAGTTTGTGCACCCCTCCATGGGTCTATCCTAGGAGCAAAAACAGTAAAAAGAATTATACAATGACGGCTACAACCCCGACCCGGTTGTGCGGCCAAACAAATAATATTATTACATCAATTTACATTTACAATGAATGAAAAAAAAACAAAAGCTCATCTCACATCCACCCCGGCTATTCACCCGCGACAGTCCAACAGATTCATATACACATTCCAATATTAAACACAGATCATGTATAACCCCGACTAATCGTCTTATAGCGATTAGCCGACGTTCAATACATGCAAGCATCACAGATATAACCATCATAGTCAAAGTGCAGTGAAGTTCGGAAAAAAATACGGAATTATAGGACCCCAAAAGTGAATTTCAGTTCTGGAAAATCTGGGCACATATAATATATTTTAAAAATCCCAAAACCAACACAGACACACACTGCACGAAAAACGATGCACAGAAGACGACAAACCGCGGCGCTTCCGCGGCACATGCCTACCTTGTGCGGCGGAAGCGCGGCGGTTTGAACGAATCACTGCATCGTTTTTCTTAGGTGTTCACACAAAACCCTGAGCCAAATTTACAAGTATAAAGTTTTTCATTTAGAGCAGAAAAAATTTCAACAGAAACTTAGGGTTTTGTTTTTCCGGTTTTGTGATTTTTTTCGGTTCCGAACTTCGTTACACTTCACTACTAAGCTAGTTTAAGTTTAGTTAGTCTCTGATACCACTGTAAGTCCATATTGCGACCCCCGGTGCTTACGGGGAGGCGGAAACGGTATAAAAAACAAATTTTTATCGCAAGAGGCAACATGGACTAAACAAGGTCGGGATCGTGTCTAAACTAAACTAGCAAATACGCTAATGGGAGTTAGCTTCTCGGAAAGATGATTATACCTAAACTTGAACTCCTTCTTCTTTAAACCTTGTAGAGGTGATGGTTCTCTTCTTGTCGCCTTCTTCCGTCGAAGATGGATCCACCTCGAAGGTTCGACCTTTGGGCTCTTCCTCGATCTTTGAGTGAACTAGGGTTTCCGGCTTGCTAAACCTTGAACCTAGAATGAGTAGAGAGTGACTAGGGTTTGCTTTTCTTTTTAAAGAGAAGGATTCTCAACACATGAGAAGGTTTCTCTTTGCTAGAGGAAGAAGAAGATGAAGTGAGGAGAGAGAAGCTAAATGAGATAATGAGCTAGGTTTTTCTTTCTTGCAACCATAATGCCAAAAGAAAAGAATTATCTAAATAATAATAATTCAAAATAAGAATAGTTGATGGTAATTTGGAATGACCACTATCATGCTTCTTTAAATGAAGTGTAAGCATGAATCAAGGAGGATCTTTCAAAGCATGATGGTGGTCAATGGTCAACAAGTCAACCAAGGTCAATAAGTCAACAAAATCAACCATAACATAATTCTCATTTAATTACTATTATTAATAGATAATTCATAAATCCATTAGGGTTTGGAAAATGATAACTGTCAACTGTGCATACGCACCCGTTCCGAAACCCTAATGAAAAAACTCATCCTCCGCCTCAAGCAACTGTGCATACACACCTGCATTCTCATTCCGAGGAACAAGAATACCAAGATATAAAAGCAACCCCCAAAACATATACCAGTATCTGGCTCAAACCAGAGCCTGCCAGTATAATCCGTCCGGACTCCAAACGTGCACAAGTGCGCGGATGAGAACGAACCCTGTCGCAAAACCATGCGACCTCTACTCTGTTTTGCCCAGAGGAGAATACCCTCTGTGTGGGACTCTAAAGACTCGACACTACGCTGGCAGTGGGTTTAACCACAGACCGCAAGCGGCACTAGCTGTGCATAACGGTCCCCAGGTAGATGTCGACAAGAAGGCTGACGAGGTGAAACCCCATCTGAACTCCTACTGAGTCTGAATGTGACAGTCTCCGTACAGTCCGGTCTGTTCGTCTGATACATCGCATGTCGGGCCTAGGGGGCGGTAAAACGTCAGTCCCCCAATAGCGGTACAAGTCGTGTCGGAGTGAAGCCCAAAACACCCTGAGATAACACTGGAAACCTACCAGTATATCTCGCTTGCCCTGGCCAGGGAATACTCGTGTAATGGCTCTCCTAGACACAGCGCGATGTCAACCCCCAATACCGGGAGAGACGAATCCTGTCTAACTGTCACTGCCTCCAAGTGCTTCGGGACTGCACCCAACCACCACCTGTTTGCACGACTCCTTTGAGCCGTGGTAGGGTAGTGATCAAAGTGCAGTGGGAACACACTCGAGGCGAAGTGCCAGTGTCAAGTCAACGGACTAAGCTGTACTCATGTCACCTGGGAACTGATAACTGACGATAGGTATAATACCAACCTTTCAGTTCCCGACGAGTCCTGTCCAGTGTACTCGTAACCCAACGAGCACCCGTATACTATCTCCAGTACGACGTACTGATGGCTGTGGGACAGACCATCTCCCACACTGGGATGAGAAGCGCATACGCTAGTCTACTCCGAAGTATCGATGCCCTGTCTCGATAGTCCTACGACTAGGGACCTGTATAAGGATGTGCTTATAGATTACCCAGCCCCCACTAGTGTGACTGCCATCACAACGCTGGTAATCAAGCAAAGATCCTAAGGGCTCCACTAATGCGTATAAGTGATATACTGAAATAAACACAAGTACACATTGAAGTAGAAACAAACCAAGTAGCATACTACTATATTGAGCAAGATTGTTTATACAAGGTGAATATCCCAAGCTTCCATCAAGTAATATACAAACTAGTATGATACAGTAATGGCCTCTAGGGCATATACACTAACAATGAGGAGGTTGCAAGAGATTCGTGATCAAAAATGGAATTTATTGATGAAGATTTGAGCTTGGATGTAAAGAGAAGAAGCAGAAGAAGAGAAGAAGAGGAAGAGAGAAGAGGGGTGTGTGTGTTGCTGCTGCTGCTGTGGCTGCTGATGTTGCTGCAGTTGCTGCTGCTGCTATGGCTGCTACTATTGCTAAAGCAGATGCTGCTGCTGCTGCTATTGTTATATTTTTATATGGGTTTGTGAGTGTGTATTGAATAAAAATGAGAGAGAGAGAGAAGTGAGGTGTGTAGGGAAAATGAGAGGGAGAGAGAAGTGATGAGTGTAGATAATGAGTGTTTGAAAAAGAAATGAAAAGTCAACCATTTCCCCTCTCTCTCTCTCATCATTTCCTAGCAAGCATGCTCTCATGCCATCATGCTCTCTCTCTCCCCTAAACCTAAGTCAACCCCCAAAACAACTAATTCTATATAAAAAAAATTAACTACTACTTTTAATTAACTTCATATTAACCTAATTATATGGGTTAGTCCACCATGGCTACCTAACATGGTTACACCCCAAACTTAGCCCTAATTAACATGCACATGTGTGTGCAGTCCAAATTAAATTCTAATAAAATATTCATTAATTTTGATAAAATATTTGAAAACCGTTTTGGTAAACTTTTTACTAAAAACCACACATTAAAGTATTATTAACCACTAATTACATTCTAAGGTGTTACACATACCCCCTCCCCCTCTCCTTCAATTTACACCTCATTTCCATTTATCAAATAAATGGAAAAAGCTAATGAGGTGTCCACCTTCTAGAATGTTATCCATATTAAAATATGGATTACAGTTTACTGTATATACATACCTGCATTCGGATAGAAACACGAATGACCAAAGAGATGGAATAACATGAAGAACGTAATACTCGAATATACACATCGAAATACATATATGTAAATTATTAAATCAATACCTGATTTAATAATCCGGTTCAAACCCGAGCTGGCTAGTATTACCAACTGTCCGATCGAAAGTCTGGATACACAGTACATCAATCGATCAGAACCCTGCATGTATCTAATACGGCTACTAAATCATTTTGCCTGAACCAGGGAAACCCTCTGTGTGGGACTCTAAAGACTTGACAATACGCCGGCAGTGAGTTACTGGATAAATTCATAACCACAAGCACGTCAGCGACACTAGCTGTACGTAACAGCTACCGTGGTACCTGTCGAAAAGGAAGGCCGACGAGCAAACTCATCCAGATCCCTACTGAGCCTATCTGTGACAATCTCCATATAGTCCGGTCTATTCGTCTGAGACTATCGCATACCGGGTTTAGATGGTGGTAAACGTCAGACCCTAATAATCCGATGATTCATGCTGATTTGGCTTAGGACCAATCCGGAAAACTACTGATGGGCATATCAGTAAATCCCAACTGCCTTGGCCAAGGTATTATAGTCCTGACCAATCGAACACGGTGCGATATCGACTCCCTATACCGAGAGAGACGAATCCCTGACAATCGTTCACTGCCTCCATGTGGCTTGGGACTGTACTCAACCAAAACCTGTTTGCACGACTCAGTAGAGCCGTGGTAGGGTAGTGATCAAAACAAAGTGGGAACTTACACGAGACAAATGACGATCTCAGGTCTAAAGACTAACCTGTACTCATATCACCTGAGAACTTCCACCTGACGATAGGTATAGTACCATCTGGAAGTTCTCGGCGAGTCCATCCGGTGTACTGACACCCAGTGAGCACCTGTATACGATCTTAGGTGCAAAAGACCAATGGTTGTGGGACCATACCTTCGCCCCTCGTCGGGGCCTAGAAATGTGTACACTAGTTTACTCCAGAATATCGATGCCCAGTCTCGATACTCCCACGACTAGAGACCTTTTCAGTATGTGCGTACCGACTACCCAGCTCCCATAAGTATGATCGTCATTACAATACAGATAGTCTAGCAATGATCCTATGGGGTTTATCAACATGTATGAATGATACATAATAGCAAGTAAAACATTTGCACATGTTAAGATAAAAACAAACCAGATAGCATAGTATCATATCGAGCAAGACTGTCATGTACATATATATGTCCAAGTATCCACATGTATACATATACAATAATGGCCTCTAGGGCATACATATCCAACACTTCGTGCATATCAGATGCACCTGATATTATTATCGTGCACACCAGTTGAACTCGACATATGTTTTCGTGCACACCCGTTGCACTTCGTTTTGTTTCTGTGCACATTCGCGGCACCTGTATTTGATTTTGATTTTCGTGCGCACCAGATGCACATAGCATTCTTTGTATACATTTTTTGGACTGGTTTCTTTCAAGCAGCATGTTTTTATGATATATATTATATGGTGTAATAACCAAGCAGGACTAGTATAAGGACAGTACCTGAGTATTTCTTCATGCATCGATATTTACCGAGGGGATTTTCAAGAGGAGCTATAGTCTCCATATTTTCCTACGTGTCCATGATGATACGAAATTTTATAAAGAAAATCCTTCTAAATCATTTTCAAAAGGCGGGACGTATATGTCAAACAAAGGATATATATATAGTTATTTCTTTATAATGCACGTCCGCTACTTGTGCTGTGATTCGTACATCGTACGGCGATTTGAAAAGGATTTTGCATACACTTTTATTTGGTTGTTTTGACGATTTTACAACGATGTGTACTATATACATGTTATAGCCTTAATTATACCATATTTAATCTTCGTATTGGATTTTGACATTTGTATTTTCGTCATAACTCTGATGATTGTGTAACGCTTAACGGAGTTTTGATTTTGAGTTTTATACTCGTTTTCATACGCATGCATTGCGATATGATATGTCTTATATATTCAGGATTTCGGAGCCCCATGACTTGACTATTTTGCTGAAATGTTTTTATATTAAGGGGGTCTAAATTTAAATTCGGAGACCAAATTTATTTAAGGGGGGAAGATTATAATATTTCAGAAAAATAAAATATTATTTTTTGAATTTAAATATATAAAATAATAAATTTTATGAATATTATATAAAGTATGGAAATTGGTTTTAACGAAATAGTATGATTATATACTTATAGTTTGAAGAATAATTGGAAAATTGATATAAATTATTGATTTTGAAGGTATTCATAGATTTGGAGATTTTGTAAATTATTATACAATTAATTATATACAAGTTAATGCTAAACTTGATTAATATTTCACTAATTATGCATTAATCTTGTTTATGTACATAGAATGCAACAAAACATGTTGCAAAACACTTGTTACATTTTCAATGAACCATGACTTTATCTTTACTTTTAAAATTGTTTTGGTTTTAAAATAAAAAGGAAAAAGATAAGATAAATGAAAAAGAAAAAGAGGAGATATTTTAGGAGACAAAGAAGTATGAGCTAGCGGGGGAGAGAGGGGGGAGGGAAGGAGAGGGGTCTTCTCTCAACCATTGCCCCTTCATTTGTCATCCTCATTCTTCATCTCATATTTTCTCCTCCTCCTCCTCTTCCTCCACCCTACTACCACCTTGCAACACCTCTCGAGCCATCTCAAAACTTGTGTTTTCCTTCACAAATATTGTGCACAAGCTCACTACAAAGACCATGGGTGAATCAAGTCAAGGTTTTGAGTATTTTGGGCAACCCAAGAATTTTCTTGAGTTGCCAAATAAGATAATCCATACACTTCTAGTTAATTTTTTAGTTTTTCTAATATCATATAGTAGTTTAGAGTTAAGCTAATGAGGTTTAGTGATCTTGGAAAATTCCAAGATGAAGGTTAAGGGATTTTATGAGTTGAAAGGGTGTAATTGAGGTGTAATTAGTGACCCCAACCCCGATAGTGTTTGTATTTTGGACAAAACCTGAGACTAAACCACAAAACTTGAACTTTGAATTTGCCGATATTGGATTTTTGTGGGATTTTTGATGGGATATTGAGATCTGCTACTACCCTGAGACTCTGAAAATTTTTTAGCGATCACAGAGAGTTGTGCAGGTAGCCTAGAAGCTACCCTAAAGACCCGAACCCTAAACTTTGGCCGCAGATTTAACCTATGGGGCCGCAAATTACGACATGGGCATGTTTCCTAAGTCTCGTGTTTGGACCATGGCTCTATTATCCAGTAATTAGACCCTCCAGATATGGAAAATATCCCAATTCCACATGAGGCAAAATCTGGAAGCGTTTTTCAAAGTTTCTGATTTCGGTTTGCAAGTTTTGTTAACTTGAATTTTAGTATTTGGGTTTTGACTCGGTCGTTTGACGTTTGTACGTTTGTTAGTGTTTATGCCCTAGAAGGCCATTACTGTATCATACTAGCTTGTATATTACTTAATGGAAGCTTGGGATATTCACATGTATATAACAGTCTTGCTAAACATGGTAGTATGCTACTTGGTTTTTTCTATCTTAATATGTGAGTGTACGTATTGATAGAGCTCTTAGGATCTTGCTTGTCTACCAGCGTTGTGATGGCAGTCACACTAGTGGGGGCTGGGTAGTCTACAAGCATATCCTTATTCAGGTCCCTGGTCGTTGGATTATCGAGACAGAGCATCGATACTCCGGAGTAGACTAGTGTGTACGCTTCTCATCCCAGTTGGAGAGATGGTCTGTCCCACAGCCGTCAGTACGTCGTACTGGAGATAGTATGCAGGTGCTCGTTAGGTTACGGGTACACCGGACAGGACTCACGGGGAACTGTTGGTTGGTTTGATACCAGTCGTCAGTGAGCAGTTCCCAGGTGACATGAGTACAGCATAGTCCGCAGACTTGACACTGCTGCTTCGCCTCGAGTGTGTCCCACTGTTCTTAGATTGCTACCCTACCACGGCTCAAAGGAGTCGTGCAAACAGGTAGCAGTTGGGTGCAGTCCCGAGCACTTGGAGGCAGTGGCGGTTAGACAGGATTCGTCCCTCCCGGTATTGGGAGTAGATATCGCGCTGTGTCAGAGAGCCATTACGCAAAGTCCCTGGCCAGGGCAAGCGAGATTTGCTGGTAGGTTCCAGTAGTTTCTCAGGGTGTAATGGGCTTCCCTCCGACACGACTTATACCGCTATTAGGGGACTGACGCTTGCCGCCCCCCTAAGCCCGATATGCGATAGTCTTGGACGAACGGACCGGACTGTATGGAGATTGTCACATCAGACTCAGTAGGAGTTCGGATGGGTTTCCTCATCGGCCTTCTTATCGACAACTACCTGGGGACCGTTACGTACAGCTAGTGCCGCTTGCGGTCTGTGGTTAAACCCACTGCCAGCGTAGTAGTCGAGTCTCTAGAGTCCCACACAGAGAGTTTCCTACTCCAGGCGAAACGATATAGAGGTTGCATGGTTTTGCGACAAAGGGTTCGGACGCATACGTGCGTTTACGCGCGTACGACTTTCGGACAGTTTTTACCAGTCGGCTTTGGTTTAAGCCAGTTACTGGTATCCGGTTATTGGATTTTTACAGTCTAAAGTTTTTCCGTATTTTTACGGATCGGAGGGGCGTTCTCGTAATTACTCGAGAAGCTTCTAGAAGATGGTGACTAAGGAGGGTTATGTGTCATATTCATTGAATGAGTTATATGAGTCATGGTGGTGATTCATTCATTTCATTAATGCACATTTATTGCTTAATGACTCATGCTAATGAATCATCACTAGATATTTTATGAAGCATGATTATTCATCACTCTTTATTCTTTTCTTCTTTTTAGAAAATGCTTCATATATGATATGATACTCATAACTTATTCTCATAATATTATTCACATTCTCTCTCCTCAAGCTCTCTCTCTTCAAAAGACTAATCCTCACCCTCATGTGTTGAGATCTAGGATTAGTAAGACTAATCAATCCATAACCATCACTCTATTTCATTCTAGCTTCTTTGATTAGCAATCCAAGAAGGTTAGTTGCCTCAAGTTTAGAGGCTAAGCTTGGAGTTTTGCTCTCGGGTGGATCGTCTACTACCTAGAGAAGGCCGAGGAGAACAAGGAGATCGTAAAGACGAAGGACTAGTTTCGATAGGTATAATCCCTAAGCATAGTAGTTTAGAACAACTATATGTTTGGTTAGTTATCGTTTAGCTTCGATTCAAGCGGTTAGTCGATGTTCGTTCACTAAACAAGTTCGTTTTTGAAATTTCCGCCTCCCCACAAGTACTGGGGTGTAGTACATCGACTTACAGTGGTATCAGAGCCTCGCTAAACAATAAATAACTTAATTGCAAATTTGTACGAATTTCGAACGGAAAAACGAAGCTGGAAAACCCTAAAAAATGCAAGTTTCTGTCGAATTTAAAATGATGTCCAAAAATTTTTCAGGTGATCTCAGAAAGCTTGAAAAGGGTCCAGAAGAACACCCATGAAATTCGAGCCCATGAATCGGCTAAAGAGCCGCGGAAGCGCGGCGGATCCCACCGATCCGCCGCGGTTCCGCGGCCGAGTTGCCGAGTCATGGACTCGTATTTCGTGTGTGGGTCCTCTCTGGTATTTGGGGTTATCTGGAATATTTAATATTTGCTCAGGTTTCAGTTTAACAGAGCAGTTTTTGGAGAAATATTAATGTTGTTTAATCGATCGAAATTGTACAGTATTTGCATGTTGGATTATATCTGTGATTGTTTAATGTGTTCGTAAACCTCTCCTAACTGCTAGTATGTCGGTTGGCAGGGGGTTGCACATTTCTGTAATGGTTATATCTGTTTGTGCATATAAACTGTATTGGACTGTTGTGGTGTATAGCCGGGGTTTGCAATGGGTTATTGTTTAATTCATTTGTTGTAAATGTAATTTGTTGTAATATTATTTTTGCGGGGCACATCCAGGTTGCGGTTGTAGCCACCGTTGTATTATTTCATTTTACTGTTTTTGCTCCTAGGACTGACCCAAGGTGGGGTACACAAACTGCCGGGTGGGTAGTTTGCCGTACCCATAGGGGTCGAGGGTGGGGTAACGGCTATTCATCACAACTGTGTAATCTGTCTTTTCTTGCAGGCTCAAAAGAAATACAGATTGCTTGCAAATCCAATATTGTTTATCTGTGTTCTGGAATGAATATCATTGCGTCAGACGAATGTAAAATATCTATATTTATGATAGCTATTTAGACGTCACTTATGTTTTACACCCGCGCTAGCCCAGCCCCCGCTCTGTCGTTAGTTAAGTAACCTAACGGGTGATGACGGGACCCCGTGGCGAATCCGGATGGCATAAGAGGACGTTGTATTTTCGTTGTTTTCTGCAATGATAGGTTAATGATGGGACGCATTATCTATAATGCAAAGAAAAACAAACCAAAGTTTAAATCGTTGGAACAATTTAAAAGAAACCACTCGGTTATTTTTAAAACAGATATTTTTAAATGCGGAGCTTTAACCACTCCTTTTAAAAGCTATCAGGTTCCTTCGGTTATATCAAGTTCACTACGTTCACGGTTTCGCCAAAACCAGTCGTAGCCCTCCGTCATTTCTTATGGATAGTCAGTAGTATTCAAGCTATGCTTGTTGGCATACGTCAAGGCATAGTGTTTGGTAGCTGCTGGGGTATTCATTTGTTGCATAGATAGATGTGTTGGTTTGGGACAGTCGCATTACCTTGTTGGCATACGTCAAGGGTATATACGGGTGGGTTCAAATTAACAAGATAATGATGGACAGAACTTGACATGTGACTTATGATTTGTTGGCATACGTCAAGGTCATAAGAGCATGGGGCAAAAACTTATATCGGGAATTTCTAAAGAAACTGAAATTTGCAAAGAGATGCATACCATTTGGAGTTTGATGAATGTTGGTAGGATTCCTTCAACATTATCATACGATGATATTTGGATCCCGATCCTACTGTGAGTATATGCTACTTATCAGGATATTCGTCACTTAACGATCAATGCTATAAACCTAGTAGGTGTCCAGAAAGGTGTCAGCGGGGTTACGCCCCCAGAGAAAAGAGGTTATTTAATTAAGGAACTTCGCGAAAGCGTTGGAAAACCTCCCTCGAAGTATCGACACTGGCCTGGCTGAACGGTTAAGCAAGTATTGTACGGTGAGAATAGTCCTGGCTAATTCTTCTTTTATGGTTTGAGGAAGGATTCGAGAAACAGTGGGAGCCATCCAGTTTAGATAAACTAAAAACCACTCTAAACTTGCAAGAGCATCATGCTAAAGAGTTTTCTTCTCTCTCTCCTAATTGCAGCGACCCTGAAAATGACTGGACTTAAGTTACTTTTAGAAAAAAATATACTGACGGGGCCAAACTATAAAGATTGGCTGCGGAATGTCAAAATGGCTTTGACCTATGACAAACTGGAGTACGTCCTCACCGCTACGGCACCTGCTGTCCCTGGTCCCAAATCCAGCAATGCGGATAAGGAAATCCGCAAAACCTGGGATTTAGATTGCGCGAGAGCCAAGTGCGTCGTGCTTGCCTCTATGGACAATGAACATCAGAGGAGGCACGAGGATATGTCCCTGGATGGCATATTTCTCCATACAAAGGAACTTTATGGAGAGCAATCTCGTATAGCAAGATACGAGACCTCTAAGAACTTGTTTCGAACGAGGTTGGCTGTCGGGTCATCGGTAGGTGAATATGTCCTACAGATGATCGGCTATATTGAAGAGCTCGCAGACCTTGGGACGACTTTGGATAATGAGCTGTATACAGACCTTATTCTCCAGTCCCTTCCTCCCACCTACGCCCAGTTTATCCTCAACTTCAATCTTCAAGGAAAAGAAGTTGAACTTGCGGAACTCCTGAACATGTTAAGGAGTGCAGAGGGCACCTTGAAGAAAGCAAGGGAAACACCCGCTATGTTTGTTGGCGGTGCATCTTCTTCCGGGTCCAAGGCTAGGGCCAAAGGAAGGAAGAAGAAGGCCGCACCCAAACCTAGAGGAGGTGTTAGTAAGGTGGGAAAGAAGGGAAAGAAAAAGATAGCAGTACCGATAGTTGGCCCGGATGAGTGCTTCCATTGTCACAGGAAAGGGCACTGGAAGAAGGATTGCAAGGCGTGGAACGCCAAGAACCAGGAACCGAAGCAAGCTGTGGCTTCGACTTCAGGTGTGTTTGTAATTGAGAATTGTCTGTCGATCAACTCTACTTCCTGGGTATTGGATACCGGATCAGGATCTCATATTTGCAATTCATTGCAGGCACTGAGAAACCGTAGAGTGCTGAAGGAAGGTGATATGATCCTCAGGGTTGCTAACGGAGCTAGCGTGGGAGCTGCGTCCGTCGGGGATTATCACCTAGGATTGACGAGTGGACATATTTTGGTTTTACATAACTGTTATTTTGTACCAAGCTTAACGTGTAATATCATATCAGTTTCCTTGTTATCAAATAAAGGTTATGATTTCACGTTTGTAAGAGATGTTGTTAACATCCACCTTAATCATGGTTTGATTGGGTCCGGTACTCTAAATAACGGCATATATGTGTTAAACCAACTCCAAATTTTCAATGTCCAGAACACACTAAAAAGAAAGTCTCCAGATTTAAATAAAGCTTTCTTATGGCATTGTAGACTGGGTCACATCAATGAGAGAAGGTTGACTAAGTTGCATAGAGAAGGATATTTAGACACGTTCGAATATCAATCTTATGACACTTGTCAATCTTGTCTCAAAGGAAAGATGACAAAGACTCCATTTACTGGACAAGGAGTAAGAGCGAGCGAGCTCTTAGGACTCATACACAGTGATGTATGCGGTCCAATGTCTACACATGCGAGAGGTGGTTATTCCTACTTCATTACTTTTACAGATGATTTCTCTAGGTTTGGACATGTCTTCTTGATGAAGCATAAATCCGAGGCCTTTGAGAAATTCAAGGAATACAAGAGTGAAGCGGAAAACCAAACAGGCAAAAGTATTAAGACACTGAGATCTGATCGAGATGGAGAATACTTAAGTGCCGAGTTCCTAGGTTACCTAAAAGAGAAAGGAATTCTCTCTCAGCTTACTCCTCCATACACTCCACAGCATAACGGTGTATCGGAGAGACGGAATCGAACCCTATTGGATATGGTACGATCCATGATGAGTAATGTTGAGTTACCACAATCTTTCTGGGGATATGCGCTAGAATCAGCGATACATCTTTTGAACAAAGTTCCAACCAAAACTGTGCCTACCACACCATATCAGATGTGGAGTGGGAAGAAACCCTATCTTCAGTACCTGAAGACATGGGGATGTCCAGCTTTTATAAAAAAGCAGCATCCGGACAAGCTCGAGGCACGCTCAGTAGAGTGTAAGTTTGTGGGATATCCAAAGAACTCTACAGGATATTGTTTCTATTACGCAGAGGAACAAAAGGTTTTTGTTTCTCGTCATGCCCGCTTCTTAGAAACTGAATTTTTAGAAAATCAGAAGAGTGGGAGCGTAGTAGAACTGGAAGAAATTCCAGAACCACAAACTGCTACTGAAAGTTTGGTAGAACCAGAGGTTCAAGAAGAACAGAACATTCCCGCACCCCTCCGCAGGAGTAGTAGGCCGTCTCATCCGCCTGAGAGATACTACGGTTTTCTCATAGACGGGGATAGAGAGGATTGCATCATAGATGATGATGAACCTACTGACTTCCAGCAGGCTATCCAGAGCGGCGACTCGGTACGATGGCTAGATGCAATGCGGACCGAGATGGAGTCCATGTACACCAACAAAGTATGGACTTTGGACTTTGCTCCAGATGGGGTAAAACCCATAGGATGCAAATGGATCTTCAAGAAAAAGATTGGTGTAGATGGACAGGTGGAAACCTATAAGGCTAGACTTGTTGCAAAGGGTTTTCGTCAAAGACTGTAAGTCCATATTGCGACCCCCGGTTCTTATGGGGAGGCGGAAACGGTATAAAAAACGAATTTTTATCGCAAGAGGCAACATGGACTAAACTATGGTCGGGATCGTTACCTAAACTAAAACTAGCAAACTAAGCTAAAGATATTTAGCTACTCGGATGAAGATGGTTATACCTAAACTTGAACTCCTTCTCTTCAAGCTCCGATGGTGGTTCGATGGCTCCTTCTCGTTGTCTCCGTACGCCGAAGATAGATCCACTTGAAAGCTCCAACCTTTAGCTCCTTCTTCGTTCTTTGAAGAAACTAGTTCACTTGGTTTGCTAAACCTAGTGAACTAGAATGAGTAGAGATGATTTAGAATGGGATTTTATCTATGGTTCTTGATTCTCAACTCATGAGACAAGAGAACCATAGATCAAGAGAGGGAGCAAGAGGTTGAGGATGAGAGCAAGAGGAGAGCTCAAGAACAAGAGAGAGAATGAGCAAGAAAGAATGAGCAAGTATTTTGTCTCTCACCCTCTCATAATCCAAAGCAATGATAACTCATCATATCAACAAAAGTCTTATGTGATGGTTGAAGTAACCATAACCTTATCATGTCATGCACTCATTTTACTCAAATGAACAAGCAAGAAAAAGTCTTTGGCATGAAATGATAACCATGGTTATCATGATGGTCAACTAGTCAAGCCTAGTCAACCGGTCAACAAGTCAACAAAAGTCAACAAGTCACCAAAGTCAACAAGTCAACAAAAGTCAACAAGTCAACAACCATATCACCATAATACTTAATTAATATAATAGTTAATCACATATCATATTCTCATTAGGGTTGAGCATAAAGTCAAAAAGTCAACGGTCAACTGTCAACAACCCTAATGAGAATCCGCTGCCTCTGCCTCCCTGTCAACTGTGCATACACACCCGCATCCGCGTTCCGAGGAACACGAATGCAAACTGGATAAATCCAATCCCATAAGATACACTAGGATCTGGCTTAAACCAAAGCCCGCTAGTGTAAACTGTCCGGACACTGTACGTGCACAAGTGTACGGATGTGACCGAACCCTGTCGCAAAACCATGCGACCTGTCGCAATACCATGCGACCTCTACTCTTTTGCCTAAAGGCGAAAAGCTTTCTGTGTGGGACTCTAAAGACTCGACACTACGCTGGCAGTGGGTTTAACCACAGACCGCAAGCGGCACTAGCTGTGCGTAACGGTCCCCAGGTAATGCCGACAAGAAGACCGACGAGGCGAAACCCATCTGAACTCCTACTGAGCCTGAGTGTGACATTCTCCATACAGTCCGGTCTGTTCGTCTGATACATCGCATGGCGGGCCTAGGGGGCGGTAAACGTCAGTCCCCCAATAGCGGTACAAGTCGTGCCGGAGTGAAGCCCAATACACCCTGAGATAACACTGGAAACCTACCAGTATATCTCGTTTGCCCTGGCCAGGGACTACTCGTGTAATGGCTCTCCTAGACACAGCGCGATGTCAACCCCCAATACCGGGAGAGACGAATCCTGTCTAACCGTCACTGCCTCCAAGTGCTTCGGGACTGCACCCAACCACCACCTGTTTGCACGACTCCTTTGAGCCGTGGTAGGGTAGTGATCAAAGTACAGTGGGAACACACCCGAGGCGAAGTGACAGTGTCAAGTCAGCGGACTAAGCTGTACTCATGTCACCTGGGAACTGATAACTGACGATAGGTATAATACCAACTAGTCAGTTCCCTACGAGTCCTGTCCAGTGTACCCGTAACCTAACGAGCACCCGCATACTATCTCAAGTACGACGTACTGACGGCTGTGGGACAGACCGTCTCCCACACTGGGATGAGAAGCGCATGCGCTGGTCTACTCCGGAGTATCGATGCCCTGTCTCGATAGTCCTGCGACCAGGGACCTGAATAAGGATGTGCTTATAGATTACCCAGCCCCCACTAGTGTGACTGCCATCACAACGCTGGTAATCAAGCAAAGATCCTAAGGGCTCCACTAATGCGTATAAGTGATATACTGAAATAAACACAAGTACACATTGAAGTAGAAACAAACCAAGTAGCATACTACTATTTTGAGCAAGATTGTATATACAAGGTGAATATCCCAAGCATCCATTAAGTAATATACAAACTAGTATGATACAGTAATGGCCTCTAGGGCATATACACTAACAATCTCCCACTTGCACTAAGGCCATGTACTGGCGTATCGAAGACCTATCATCTCGATCAGCCGCTCGAACTGAGTCTGGGGCAAGGCCTTGGTGAATGGATCTGCAGTGTTGTCTTCTGAAGCGACTCTCCGAACCTCGATCTCCTGGCGATCTACGATCTCCCTGATCAGGTGATACCGCCTTAAGATGTGCCTGGATTTCTGATGGGACCTGGGTTCCTTCGCTAAAGCTATAGCCCCGTTGTTGTCGCAATACAGAGGTATTGGATCAACAATGGACGGAACCACCTGAAGTTCTTTCAAGAACTTCCTCATCCAGACAGCTTCTTTTGCGGCATCAGATGCAGCGATGTATTCCGCTTCCATCGTCGAGTCTGCAACGGTTTCCTGTTTGGAACTCTTCCAACACACCGCCCCTCCATTGAGGGTAAAGACAAAACCCGACATGGACTTGGAATCAACCTTGTCACTCTGGAAGCTGGAGTCAGCAAAGGCCTCGATCTGGAGGTCCTTTCCGCCATACACCAAGAACATCTCCTTAGTCCTTCTCAGGTACTTGAGAATGTTCTTTACCGCTATCCAGTGTTTCTCCCCAGGGTTAGACTGATACCGGCTTACCACACTCAGTGCATAAGCTACATCCGGTCTGGTACACAACATCGCATACATTATAGAGCCTACCGCAGAAGCGTAGGGTATAATAGACATGCGATCCCTCTCCAAATCAGTCTTGGGAGACATCTCTTTAGAGAGGGTGATCCCGTGACAAGCCGGTAGGTTACCGCGCTTGGAATCTTCCATACTGAATCTCTTCAGTATGGTGTCGATGTACCTGGACTGTGAAAGTCCTAATATCCTCTTGGATCTGTCACGGTAGATCCGGATACCCAGAATGTATGAGGCATCACCCAGGTCTTTCATGGAGAACCTGTGTGACAAGAACCCCTTGACAGATTGTAGCATAGGAATGTCATTTCCTATTAAGAGAATGTCATCCACGTATAAAACGAGGAATACTACAGTTCTCGCTACAAATCTACTATAGATGCATGGTTCATCTGGATTTTAGATAAAGCCAAATTCTTTGACCGTCTCATCAAAGCAGATGTTCCAACTCCGCGATGCCTGCTTTAGTCCATAGATGGACTTAAGCAACTTGCACACCTTTCCGCTGCTCCCACTCTGAATGAAACCCTCTGGCTGGTCCATATAGACACACTCCTCTAAATTTCCATTTAGAAAAGCTGTCTTTACGTCCATTTGCCAGATCTCATAATCGTGGAAGGCAGCAATGGCAAGAAGGATCCGAATGGATTTCAGCATGGCTACTGGAGAAAAGGTTTCGTCGTAGTCCAAGCCAGGTCTTTGACGAAAACCCTTTGCTACCAGCCTAGCTTTATAGGTCTCAACCTGTCCATCTACACCAATCTTCCTTTTGAAGATCCACTTGCATCCTACGGGTTTTACCCCGTCTGGAGCAATGTCCAACGTCCATACCTTGTTGGTGTACATGGACTCCATTTCGGTCCGCATTGCATCCAGCCATTTCACTGAGTCAACGCTCTGAACGGCCTGCTGGAAGCTAGTAGGCTCATCATAATCTATGATGCAATCCTCTCTATCCCCGTCTATGAGAAAACCGCAGTATCTCTCGGGCGGATGAGACTGCCTACTACTCCTGCGGAGCGGCGTAGGAATGTCCTGTTCTGTTGAACCCTCTGGTTCCACTAACCTTTCAGTAATAGTCTGTGGTTCTGGAATTTCTTCTAGTTCTACTGCGCTCCCACTAATTTCCTTTTCCAAGAACTGGTGTTCTAGAAAGTGGGCATTACGAGAAACAAGGACTTTTTGTTCCTCTGCGTAGTAGAAAAGATACCCCCTGGTGTTCTTTGGGTATCCCACAAACTTGCACAGTACTGAGCGTGCCTCAAGTTTGTCCGCATGCTGCTTTTTGACAAAAGCTGGACATCCCCAGATCTTCAGATATTGAAGATAGGGTTTCTTCCCACTCCACATTTCATATGGGGTGGTAGGCACAGTCTTAGTCGGAACTCGGTTCAAAAGGTATGCTGCTGATTCTAGCGCATATCCCCAGAATGATCGCGGCAACTCAGCGTTACTCATCATGGACCGCACCATATCCAATAGGGTGCGGTTCCGTCTCTCCGATACACCGTTATGTTGCGGGGTGTATGGAGGAGTAAGCTGAGAGAGAATTCCGTTCTCTTTTAAATAGTCCAGGAATTCGGCACTTAAGTATTCTCCACCTCGATCCGATCTTAGAATCTTAATACTTTTGCCGGTCTGTTTCTCTACTTCATTCTTATACTCCTGGAATTTTCCAAAGGCCTCGGACTTATGTTTCATTAAGAAGACATAACCGTACCTTGAGAAGTCATCCGTAAAAGTAATGAAGTAAGAATGTCCGCTTCGGGCATGTGTAGACATTGGACCGCACACGTCACTATGTACGAGTCCCAAGAGCTCGCTCGCTCTTACTCCTTGTCCAGTAAATGGAGTCTTTGTCATCTTTCCTTTGAGACAAGATTGACAAGTGGCATACGATTGATATTCGAACGCATTCAAATATCCTTCTGTATGTAACTTAGTCAACCTTCTCTCATTGATGTGACCCAATCTACAATGCCATAAGAAAGTCTGATTTATTTCTGGAGACTTTCTTTTGTGTGTATTCTGGACGTTGAAAATCTGTGGTTGGTTTAACACGTATATACCATTACTCAATGTACCTGACCCAATCAAAACTTGATTAAGGTGAATGTTTACAACATTACTTACAAACGCAAATTCATAACCTTCTTTAGAAACTAAAGATACAGAAATGATATTACAAGTTGCGTTGGGTACAAAAAAGCAATTACGCAAAACCAAAACATGTCCATCTGACATTCCCAGGTGATAGTCCCCCACGGCTTTAGCATCCATGCTAGCTCCGTTTGCAACTCTGAGGGTCATGTCACCTGCTTTCAAAACACTACGGTTTCTCAACGCCTGCAAAGAATTACAGATATGAGATCCTGATCCGGTATCCAATACCCAGGAAGTAGAGTTTATTGAAAGACAGTTTTCAATAACATACACACCTGAAGCTGAAGCTGCAACCTGCTTCAATTCCTGTGTTCTGGCCTTCCAGGCCCTGCAATCATTCTTCCAGTGTCCTTTCTTATGACAATAGAAGCATTCTTCCTTATCCACAAGCTTCCCCGCTATCTTTGTTGCTTTGCCTTTTCCCTTCGTATCCACTTTACCAACACCGCCCCTTGGTTTGGCGGGGGCCTTCTTCTTCTTTCCCTTGGCTTTCGCCTTGGACCTAGAAGAAGATGATCCTCCTACAAACAAAGTGGATGTTTCCCTACCTTTCTGTAGGGTGCCCTCTGCGCTCCTCAGCATGTTGAGGAGCTCTGATAGTTCAACCTCTTTTTCTTGTAGGTTGAAGTTCAGTATAAACTGGGCGTAAGTGGAAGGAAGGGACTGGAGAACTATATCCGTATATAGCTCACTCTCCAATGTGATCCCTAGGTCAGCGAGCTCCTCAATGAAGCCGATCATCTTTAGCACATGCTCGGCTACTGATGATCCGACGGCCATTCTTGTCGAAAACAACTTTTTCGACGCTTCGTATCTTGCGATACGTGATTGCTCTCCATACAGTTCTTTTGTATGGAGCAATATGGACTCCATGTCCATATTCTCATGCCTCCTCTGATGTTCGTTGTCCATCGAGGCAAGCAGGAGGCATTTGGCCTTCGCGCTATCAATCTCCCAAGTCTTACGGATTTCCTTATCCGCGACGCTGGAAGTTGGACCAGGGACAGGGGGAGCTTTGGTGGTAAGAAGATACCCCAGCTTGTCATAAATGATTGCTATCGTGACATTCCTGAGCCAATCTTTGTAGTTTGGCCCTGTCAGTTTGTTTTTATCTAGGAGTAACTTAAGTCCAGTCATGTTGATTGGTCGCTGCAATTAGGAGAGAGAAGAAGAAACACTCAGCATGATGCTCTTGCAAGTTTAGAGTGGTTTTTAGTTTGTATAAACAGGATGGCTCCCACTGTTTCTCGAATCCCTCCTCAAACCATAAAGGAAGAATTAGTCAGGATCAATCCCACCGTACAATACTTGCTTAACCGTTCAGCCAGGCCGGTGTCGGTACTTCGAGGGAGGTTTTCCAACGCTTTCGCGAAGTTCCTTAATTAGAGAACCTCTTTTCCCTGGGGGCGTAGCCCCGCTAACACCTTTCTAGGCACCTACTAGGTTTATAGCATTGATCATTAAGTGAGAAATTTCCCGAGGAGTAGCATATACTCACAGTAGGATCGGGATCCAAATATCATCGCGTGACGAAACTGAAGGAATCCTACCAGAATCATCACACTCCAAATGGTATGCAAATCTAGCAAGTTTCAGTACTTATGAAACTCCCGATGTGGATTTTTGCCCCATGCTCTTATGACCTTGGCGTGAGGTCAAAATGTCATAAGTCACATGTCAAGTTCGTCCCATCATTATCCAGGTTAATTTGAATCCACCCGTACATACCCTTGACGTAGGCCAAAATGGCAGTACGACTGTCTCAAATCAACGCATTCTATCTATGCAACAGATAAATATCCGGCAGCTACCAATCACTATGCCTTGGCGTGAGGTCAAAATACATAGCTTGAATACTACCGAATATTTAACTGAAATGATGGAGGGCTACGGATGGTTTTGGCAAAACCGTGAACGTAGTGAACTTGATTTGGTCGATGGAACGAGATAGCTTTTAAATGGAGTGGCTCAAACTCCGTATTTTAAAAGTTTGTTTTGAAAAGAACCGAGTGGTTTTTCGAAAGTGTTCCAACGACTTTAACTTGGTTTATTATCTTGCATTAGTTCTTTTAATGCGTGATATTCTTGCATTAGTACTTTTAATGCGTCCCATCATTTAACCCTACCATTGCAGAAAACAACCAAAATATGACGTACGCTTATGCCATTCGCATTCGCCACTGGGCCCCGTCATTACCCGTTAGGTTACTTAACTAACGACAGAGCGGGGGCTGGGCTAGCGCGTCTGTAAAACATAAGCAACGCCTAAATAGTAAGCAATGATAGACATTACAGATCACAGATGAATGCATTGGATATACTAGCAATCCGCAATCCTTTCGAGCCTGAAACGAAAAGCGGATAACACGGTCGCGGTGAATAGCCAAATACCCCACCCAAGACCCCTACGGGTGCGGCAAACTACCCGCCAAGTACTCGGTAGTTTGTGCACCCCTCCATGGGTCTATCCTAGGAGCAAAAACAGTAAAAAGAATTATACAATGACGGCTACAACCCCGACCCGGTTGTGCGGCCAAACAAATAATATTATTACATCAATTTACATTTACAATGAATGAAAGAAAAACAAAAGCTCATCTCACATCCACCCCGGCTATTCACCCGCGACAGTCCAACACATTCATATACACATTCCAGCACATTACAGATCATGTATAACCCCGACTAATCGACTTATAGCGATTAGCCGACGTTCAATACATGCAAGCATCACAGATATAACCATCATAGTCAAAGTGCAGTGAAGTTCGGAAAAAATACGGAATTATAGGACCCCAAAAGGAAATTTCTTTTCTGGAAAATCTGGGCACATATAATATATTTTAAAAATCCCAAAACCAACACATAAACACACTGCACGAAAAACGATGCAGAGAAGACACCAAGTCGCGGCGGTTCCGCGGCGGCTAAGAAGGATCACGCGGCGGAAGCGCGGCACTTTAGGCGAATCACTGTATCGTTTTTCTTGGGTGTTCACACAAAACCCTGAGCCGAATTTACAAGTGTAAAGTTTTTCATTTTGAGCAGAAAAAATTTCAACAGAAACTCAGTTTTTGTGATTATCCGGTTTTGTGATTTTTTTCGGTTCCGAACTTCGTTACACTTCACTACTAAGCTAGTTTAAGTTTAGTTAGGCTCTGATACCACTGTAAGTCCATATTGCGACCCCCGGTTCTTACGGGGAGGCGGAAACGGTATAAAAAACGAATTTTTATCGCAAGAGGCAACATGGACTAAACTATGGTCGGGATCGTTACCTAAACTAAAACTAGCAAACTAAGCTAAAGATATTTAGCTACTCGGATGAAGATGGTTATACCTAAACTTGAACTCCTTCTCTTCAAGCTCCGATGGTGGTTCGATGGCTCCTTCTCGTTGTCTCCGTACGCCGAAGATAGATCCACTTGAAAGCTCCAACCTTTAGCTCCTTCTTCGTTCTTTGAAGAAACTAGTTCACTTGGTTTGCTAAACCTAGTGAACTAGAATGAGTAGAGATGATTTAGAATGGGATTTTATCTATGGTTCTTGATTCTCAACTCATGAGACAAGAGAACCATAGATCAAGAGAGGGAGCAAGAGGTTGAGGATGAGAGCAAGAGGAGAGCTCAAGAACAAGAGAGAGAATGAGCAAGAAAGAATGAGCAAGTATTTTGTCTCTCACCCTCTCATAATCCAAAGCAATGATAACTCATCATATCAACAAAAGTCTTATGTGATGGTTGAAGTAACCATAACCTTATCATGTCATGCACTCATTTTACTCAAATGAACAAGCAAGAAAAAGTCTTTGGCATGAAATGATAACCATGGTTATCATGATGGTCAACTAGTCAAGCCTAGTCAACCGGTCAACAAGTCAACAAAAGTCAACAAGTCACCAAAGTCAACAAGTCAACAAAAGTCAACAAGTCAACAACCATATCACCATAATACTTAATTAATATAATAGTTAATCACATATCATATTCTCATTAGGGTTGAGCATAAAGTCAAAAAGTCAACGGTCAACTGTCAACAACCCTAATGAGAATCCGCTGCCTCTGCCTCCCTGTCAACTGTGCATACACACCCGCATCCGCGTTCCGAGGAACACGAATGCAAACTGGATAAATCCAATCCCATAAGGTACACTAGGATCTGGCTTAAACCAAAGCCCGCTAGTGTAAACTGTCCGGACACTGTACGTGCACAAGTGCACGGATGTGACCGAACCCTGTCGCAAAACCATGCGACCTGTCGCAATACCATGCGACCTCTACTCTTTTGCCTAAAGGCGAAAAGCTTTCTGTGTGGGACTCTAAAGACTCGACACTACGCTGGCAGTGGGTTTAACCACAGACCGCAAGCGGCACTAGCTGTGCGTAACGGTCCCCAGGTAATGCCGACAAGAAGACCGACGAGGCGAAACCCATCTGAACTCCTACTGAGCCTGAGTGTGACATTCTCCATACAGTCCGGTCTGTTCGTCTGATACATCGCATGGCGGGCCTAGGGGGCGGTAAACGTCAGTCCCCCAATAGCGGTACAAGTCGTGCCGGAGTGAAGCCCAATACACCCTGAGATAACACTGGAAACCTACCAGTATATCTCGTTTGCCCTGGCCAGGGACTACTCTTGTAATGGCTCTCCTAGACACAGCGCGATGTCAACCCCCAATACCGGGAGAGACGAATCCTGTCTAACCGTCACTGCCTCCAAGTGCTTCGGGACTGCACCCAACCACCACCTGTTTGCACGACTCCTTTGAGCCGTGGTAGGGTAGTGATCAAAGTACAGTGGGAACACACCCGAGGCGAAGTGACAGTGTCAAGTCAGCGGACTAAGCTGTACTCATGTCACCTGGGAACTGATAACTGACGATAGGTATAATACCAACTAGTCAGTTCCCTACGAGTCCTGTCCAGTGTACCCGTAACCTAACGAGCACCCGCATACTATCTCAAGTACGACGTACTGACGGCTGTGGGACAGACCGTCTCCCACACTGGGATGAGAAGCGCATGCGCTGGTCTACTCCGGAGTATCGATGCCCTGTCTCGATAGTCCTGCGACCAGGGACCTGAATAAGGATGTGCTTATAGATTACCCAGCCCCCACTAGTGTGACTGCCATCACAACGCTGGTAATCAAGCAAAGATCCTAAGGGCTCCACTAATGCGTATAAGTGATATACTGAAATAAACACAAGTACACATTGAAGTAGAAACAAACCAAGTAGCATACTACTATTTTGAGCAAGATTGTATATACAAGGTGAATATCCCAAGCATCCATTAAGTAATATACAAACTAGTATGATACAGTAATGGCCTCTAGGGCATATACACTAACAAAGACCTGGTTTGGACTATGACGAAACTTTTTCTCCAATGGCTATGCTCAAATCCATTTGGGTCCTTCTTGCTATTGCTGCCTTCCATGATTATGAAATCTGGCAGATGGACGTAAAGACGGCTTTTCTGAATGGAAATTTAGAAGAGAGCGTCTATATGGATCAGCCAGAGGGTTTCAATCAGAGTGGGAGCAGCAGGAAAGTATGCAAGCTGCTTAAGTCTATTTATGGACTAAAGCAGGCATCGCGGAGTTGGAACATCTGTTTTGATGAGACAGTCAAGGAATATGACTTTATCAAAAATCCAGATGAACCGTGCATATATAGTAAAGTTGTGGCCAGAAGTGTCGTATTCCTCGTCTTGTACGTAGATGACATTCTATTGATAGGAAATGATATTCCTATGCTACAATCTGTCAAAGGATTCTTGTCACACAGGTTCTCCATGAAAGACCTGGGTGATGCCTCGTACATTTTGGGGATCCGGATCTATCGTGATAGATCCAAGAGGATGTTGGGACTTTCGCAGTCCAGGTATATCGACACTGTACTGAAAAGATTCAGTATGGAAGATTCTAAGCGCGGTAATCTACCGGCTTGTCACGGAATCACCCTCTCCAAAGAGATGTCTCCCAAGACTGATTTGGAAAGGGAACGCATGTCTATTATACCCTACGCTTCTGCGGTAGGCTCTATAATGTATGCGATGTTGTGCACCAGACCAGATGTAGCTTACGCACTGAGCGTGGTAAGCCGGTATCAGTCAGACCCAGGGGAGAAGCACTGGATAGCAGTAAAGAACATTCTCAAGTACCTGAGGAGGACTAAGGAGATGTTCTTGGTTTACGGCGGAAAAGACCTCAGGTTGGAGGCCTTTGCTGATTCCGGCTTCCAGAGTGATAAGGACGATTCCAAGTCCATGTCGGGTTATGTCTTTACCCTCAATGGAGGGGCGGTGTGCTGGAAGAGCTCCAAGCAGGACACCGTTGCTGACTCGACGATGGAAGCGGAGTATATAGCTGCTTGCGATGCCGCAAAAGAAGCAGTCTGGATGAAGAAGTTCCTAACAGAACTTCAGGTGGTTCCTACCATAGTTGATCCAATACCTCTGTATTGCGACAACAACGGAGCTATAGCTTTAGCGAAGGAACCAAGGTCCCATCAGAAGTCCAGACACATCTTAAGGCGGTATCACCTGATCAGGGAGATCATTGATCGTCAGGAGATCGAGGTTCGGAGAGTTGCTACTGAAGAGAACATTGCTGATCCATTCACGAAGGCCCTACCTCAGATTCAGTTCGAGAGGCTACTCGAGATCATCGGTCTACGATATGCCAGTACATGGCCCTAGTGCAAGTGGGAGATTGTTAGTGTTTATGCCCTAGAAGGCCATTACTGTATCATACTAGCTTGTATATTACTTAATGGAAGCTTGGGATATTCACATGTATATATATAACAGTCTTGCTAAACATGGTAGTATGCTACTTGGTTTTTTCTATCTTAATATGTGAGTGTACGTATTGATAGAGCTCTTAGGATCTTGCTTGTCTACCAGCGTTGTGATGGCAGTCACACTAGTGGGGGCTGGGTAGTCTACAAGCACATCCTTATTCAGGTCCCTGGTCGTTGGATTATCGAGACAGAGCATCGATACTCCGGAGTAGACTAGTGTGTACGCTTCTCATCCCAGTTGGGGAGATGGTCTGTCCCACAGCCGTCAGTACGTCGTACTGGAGATAGTATGCAGGTGCTCGTTAGGTTACGGGTACACCGGACAGGACTCACGGGGAACTGTTGGTTGGTTTGATACCAGTCGTCAGTGAGCAGTTCCCAGGTGACATGAGTACAGCATAGTCCGCAGACTTGACACTGCTGCTTCGCCTCGAGTGTGTCCCACTGTTCTTAGATTGCTACCCTACCACGGCTCAAAGGAGTCGTGCAAACAGGTAGCAGTTGGCTGCAGTCCCGAGCACTTGGAGGCAGTGGCGGTTAGACAGGATTCGTCCCTCCCGGTATTGGGAGTAGATATCGCGCTGTGTCAGAGAGCCATTACGCAAAGTCCCTGGCCAGGGCAAGCGAGATTTGCTGGTAGGTTCCAGTAGTTTCTCAGGGTGTAATGGGCTTCCCTCCGACACGACTTATACCGCTATTAGGGGACTGACGCTTGCCGCCCCCCTAAGCCCGATATGCGATAGTCTTGGACGAACGGACCGGACTGTATGGAGATTGTCACATCAGACTCAGTAGGAGTTCGGATGGGTTTCCTCATCGGCCTTCTTATCGACAACTACCTGGGGACCGTTACGTACAGCTAGTGCCGCTTGCGGTCTGTGGTTAAACCCACTGCCAGCGTAGTAGTCGAGTCTCTAGAGTCCCACACAGAGAGTTTCCTACTCCAGGCGAAACGATATAGAGGTTGCATGGTTTTGCGACAAAGGGTTCGGACGCATACGTGCGTTTACGCGCGTACGACTTTCGGACAGTTTTTACCAGTCGGCTTTGGTTTAAGCCAGTTACTGGTATCCGGTTATTGGATTTTTACAGTCTAAAGTTTTTCCGTATTTTTACGGATCGGAGGGGCGTTCTCGTAATTACTCGAGAAGCTTCTAGAAGATGGTGACTAAGGAGGGTTATGTGTCATATTCATTGAATGAGTTATATGAGTCATGGTGGTGATTCATTCATTTCATTAATGCACATTTATTGCTTAATGACTCATGCTAATGAATCATCACTAGATATTTTATGAAGCATGATTATTCATCACTCTTTATTCTTTTCTTCTTTTTAGAAAATGCTTCATATATGATATGATACTCATAACTTATTCTCATAATATTATTCACATTCTCTCTCCTCAAGCTCTCTCTCTTCAAAAGACTAATCCTCACCCTCATGTGTTGAGATCTAGGATTAGTAAGACTAATCAATCCATAACCATCACTCTATTTCATTCTAGCTTCTTTGATTAGCAATCCAAGAAGGTTAGTTTCCTCAAGTTTAGAGGCTAAGCTTGGAGTTTTGCTCTCGGGTGGATCGTCTACTATCTAGAGAAGGCCGAGGAGAACAAGGAGATCGTAAAGACGAAGGAATAGTTTCGATAGGTATAATCCCTAAGCATAGTAGTTTAGAACAACTATATGTTTGGTTAGTTATCGTTTAGCTTCGATTCAAGCGGTTAGTCGATGTTCGTTCACTAAACAAGTTCGTTTTTGAAATTTCCGCCTCCCCACAAGTACTGGGGTGTAGTACATCGACTTACAACGTTGACGTTGAGAGTTGTTGGTTATTCTTACATGCGTAGGCCGCAGGTTCTAACCTATGTGCACTCCACGTGCCGTATCGGTTTTGTATTCGATTCTTGTTTACGATACGATGTGCTTGAAACTGTAGGTACTTTCACATGGACTTAGAAACGACAAGGAAGAGTAAGGCGTCGTCGACTTCGGCAAACGAGGATCGAAGGTGAGTAGATGTATAACGATAGGGGAAGTCGGGTGGATGGCGTGTAGCACCTCCGCAACCATAGTATAATATAGTGTGTGTGTGTGTGTGTGTGTGTGTGAGACTTGGATACTTAGCAATAGGGTTTCTAGGAGACCTTAGGTGAGATTATGTGTACTTATAGGAAGATCTGACCCTAGTGTTATTTTCTTAGTTGTGAGCCGTTAGTTTTATTTTGTCTCACACATACACACACACTTGGTATAATATGTGTGTATATGTATATGTATATATATAATATACATATACGTGTAAGATGATGATATGATATATTATATGATTTTGAGTCGATACGATCGAGCAAGATGTCAAGAGATTTTGATATATGATTTGAGATGAGACATTGATTATGATGCGATATATTAAAGGATCGATGGGCGAAATACACATAACATGCGATAACATGTGATTTGATGTGATAATAGAATGTATGTGACCTTAGATCCGTACCCTTAATTATGATATACTACGATGGATGATACCATACGAATTATGATATATTTGATATTTGACCCGTACCCTCGATTTTGAAGATGTCGTACGACGGATTTTACCGTACGAGATATATTTATATAATGATTGATCCGCACTCTTGACTCGAGAATGCCGTATGATGGTCTATACTGTACGTGATGCTATGAGGCTGGATCGCCGACTACTAGATATATCAATTCGGAAAATGTTATAGATTTCTTATCACTTTCGACTCGGTTCTTACTTTAGTCTTTTAGTTGTTTAGGTAGATGTTAGAATAGACTCGAGTCATAGCTATTTTCAAAACTAACGAATCGTATGTATTTTCAATGGATAACCCGAGGGACGTTATGGATTTTCAAAAGATATCTCTTTTCTCAAAAATATCGTAGCCCCCACTTTTCCAAAACAACGATTCGTGCTATTTCTAATACTATAACTGTATGGCTCGTAAATAGATATGTATATTTTATAATGTTGTGTTTACTGTTTACTTTTCCGCTATGTTCATGTTGTTCTCATTGCATTGCATATCTACATGTGCTTTCAAAGTTGTTATGATCTCGTCTGTTAGGGCACATGCACCATTACCGATGATGCGTATATTGTACGTACACTTGCTTACCGGCTCACACACATCATCATCAGTAATTGTCATGCCACGTACACATTAGAAATCGTTACCTCATTTGTACAACCTGATAATTTGTAGCTTAGCAGTACTGTTTAGTATTCATGATCCCACGTGCTAGTTAGATACTGCATTTCTAATTTAGATGCCACATGCATTTATATATACATTCTGTTTTATGCACTGTAGATTGGCTCTATGCCGATATTCATTGTTCATCATTAGCTCATGATTATGAGATTTCGATTTTCATGAGATTTCTGGATTTGGGAAACCGCATGTGAATTTGAAAACTTATGCTTCTTTTAAAAGAAAATTATGGTTTTTCTTGATATGATGTGTGGCGTCCACCAAATGATTTCTTGGTTCTGGAGCATATATGTATACCAGATTCGAGGAACGAAGAGACACCGTCTGCGGGTACATGGTGGGCCCGGTGCGGTACCCCTGGGTAAGAAGGCCGTATAGAGAGATGTTGAGCCCGGCAGGGGAGCACTACCAACCGGTGATAGTTTGGCGCGGCGGATATCGAGAGGATACCGTCCGTAGTCGTGAGATCAGATAGATATGTGCCGATCTGGACTGACGGAGCCCGAGATATCAGGATTATGTATCGCTGATGGACACGGTTTTCATGATGTTTTCGAGTGTCGATATTTGGCACTCAGGTTTTATCATGATTTTAGTGTGTAGTTGCTGGACACACGTTGGATGATACATTTATACATGATACACTTGACATATAATCACTTTGTGGCACGGACACAAGTACTTGATATTACGCTTACGCTTATACTGTTACTCTTGTTACTCGATGTCCTTATATTATTATTATATTACTGTAATACTTAGGAGATGGTCATACATTCAGTTTCTACTCGGTGATATCTTCTACTCACGAGTTGGCAACCCACCCCCGTTGTGTCACAGTTTTCTTGCAGGTTTGACCGTACAGGTTCTATAGAGGCTTTGCTGGCACACTACTTCTTTCTGGGTGATTGCTTTGATAGGTGGGGTTCACTTGCATCGTGACCATCATTGTACTTTTATATTATTCAGTTGTATCTAGTTAAAGGCTCCATCAACCAGACTGTATATTTGTAGAATTAGATAACGCTGTTGTATATTCTTTCGGCCTTGGAGTCACGCTCATGTATTTATTCTTGTTTCTAGCTTCTTGATGATGATTTGTTTTCTTGCTTTATTTCTGCGTTTTGATCCTCACCTTCGGCGTTGTATATTTATATTTTTGCGTGGTTGTTTCAGCCAATTGGCGAAGTGCTAGCTCTCGCTTGGGGATGCCTATTATTATTGTTGTTGTTTGTATTGTTTTCGGCTTAAAAATTACAAAGGAGGTGTTGTCCAAATTTCAAACGACGAAAAACGTTTTCAAGATAGATATAAAGTATTGCATTTTCATAGACTATAACTTATGTTTAAAAGAAAGATCTTGATTTCATTATGGCGTTATTTCAAAACTTCACCTCCACTATTTTCCCTAAAAAGATTTAGATTTTTAGGCTTTTGGTTCACTTGAATTAGGTGGGGTCTTATAAACTTCATATGATTGAAGTGCTAGTCACGTATCTTTTCTGGGTCGTGACATTCTTCCTCTCTAATTTAATGGTGGATTGTGGATAATACAGGGAAATAAGAAAAGAGAGAGACTTTAGTGACCACATCACCTTCTTCTATACTTAGCAAGTTCCTAGAGGGATATTCTCCACTAGTAGATGGAGATGAAGTTTTGGATGGCCTCTTTTCACCGCAGATCATTTACAGCGAGACGGTTGGCTTGTAAGCACTTCCGGGAGCTCAAAAGTCTATCGAGGGTTTTCCGATAAATGATCGAACATGCTACAAAGGTGTAGCTTCTAGACTTGCTCTCTTGACTTTTATTGTTTGGTATTGCATGTATTTGATGATTCTTGGAATGGATTGGTTCTATGTTTTGAAAATTTTGGGGTTTCTAATTCCGCCGTGGTCCATGAATGTCATGACCTTATAATCGATCCCTAACAGTAGAGATCTCTTAGAAAACTGGCATTCACTTCATATTCACCATTACACACTTATCACATGTTTAGATTAACCAACTTTATGCTTAACTTGAACTGTCATGTTTACTTAGTTTTCCATGCTTAAATAGTTATCATATTTACTTGACATATCATATTTATTTTATAACTGTTAACACATCACCACAATTTTTATAATCTCCATTTTTAGGGACTTCCCGAGTGCAAGTTCGCTGACGGGCATTTCACCCATTTTTTTGTTTTTTTGGAATGTTCGTCAGATAATTTAAAGACTGAGAAGATCGAGCCGTGTTAGGAGAATTATTCTCAGCTTGTGGAGTAAACCGACTACTAGTTTTTTACTTCAGCTTTCTTTTCTGTATGCCACTTAATCAGGTAATTTCATTTTCTGTTTCTTGTTTCGGACATCATGTATCGATTTTAACTTAAGTTTAGAATATAAATTTATAAAGTTGGATTTTCATTATCATGTCATTTCTTGTCATTTTTATATTGTTTATATACGCTTAGCATATTTGTTTCGAGAAAGGACCTTTTCGGAATAAATACGTCGTAGACCTCGTCACGTGTCTACTTCCGTCTTTTTGGAAGCGGGGCATGACAATTCCTTAGCCCTTTTTCCAACATTAATGGCGCAAAGGTAAAGTCAGGTTTTGGTTTTGCAAAGAAACCAAAGGTTTTATGCGGGCTTATGGATTAAATAAAGTGAATTTGGTAAAAAAAGCAAACCAAAGAAGAACCTAAAAGAGAAGAATAAGAGATAAATAAGCTAATTGTTACTTTCTATTTCATAAATCCACAACTCTAATTAAGCTGATTTAACTCAAATTAAAAAAATCAACATCGAAAACTAACAGAGGTGGTTTTTGGATAATGATAATGTTTTGAGAGTGTTTTTGAGATAACTTGTATGTTTTGGAGTGATTTTTGGATAACTAATATATTTTGGGATTGGATATGTGGGATATCAAAGTTTTAGGGATGTTATTTAGAAATGTGTAAATTTTGGGGTGTCATATAGAAAAAGCCATTCTTTTTATAAGGAAATGTTTTGAAACATTTATAGCAACTTAAAAAAAGCTAACATTTATTAATATTCAATGGAGTGTTAAATGGGGCGTCTCAGCCTAACTCCTAAGGCAGGACCCTGGGCTTGGGGTTGCGGCTGCCACAGCTTAAACCCATGACCCCATTCCTTGTTTATCTCTACTATTAATTCCCAAATTGATTTCGATTTGATGTCTAACGTAATCTTAAATATCGCCACATCAGCAGTAAAAAAATTAAATGTAGAATTTCTTTTAACAAATATTTAATAAATACAATCATCAACTAAATCAGTTACAACTATATTATGATCTCTACTGATCTTAAATAACTACTAGAATCATTGTAAATCATTTTGAAAATAAATTAACCACCTAAGTTTTAATCTACTCTAATTTTTTGAACCCATATCAAAAATGTTAAAAATAATTTTTTATCTAAACGCATGCATCACACATGCAAGATACTAGTCATTGCGAGTGTTGCTGGGAGTTATGTTCGGGTATCCTCATAAACCTTTTACTATTAGAATATCAGAAAATACACTTTAACTTTTGCAAGTTCCGTCCAATCTAATGATGTCATGATTTGGTTTTTCTCTCTCTTTTCATAGGTACAAATAGGTTTTTTTCTCTTCTCATGAATACTAGTTTTGTGCACGTGTCAGGGTACGATGGATAAAGTAGATAATGATTTTCATATTTGTAATGGAAACTGTAAAACACGGCTATGGTCTAGAAATATATACCTATCAACATACACCTATGTTGTATTGCAACATATCACGAATCTAAGATGACACCTTTTATCTTGGTACATAAAATATTTATTGCAAAAATTCTTTCTATAGACTAGTTGGTAGTGGTATATTCCAAAACTAAAGGAAGTAATTTATACAAAATGTACAGTGTCATCATTGGGGCGGATCCATATAGGATCCAGTGGAGGTAGTTACCCCCGCTAAACTTTTGCAAAGAAATAAAATATTGATATCGATTGCAAACAAATATCATATTTAAAAGTATATTTTATACATATGAATCCTATAAAATATGAATATTGAAATGTAGCCTCAATTTTCTAATAAAAGTTCATGGGTATTTGAAAAATTAATTTTGTACTACTTAAAACTTGATATTGGTTCCAACATGCCTTACAATAAAGAAAGTTTCCATGTGTTTAAATTATCTCACTCGCTATTTTTTATCATTTACATTGTATAATGGTTTTATATATTATTTTGGGCTTTTCAACAGAGCAACATTGTTTTTATTTTGCTCCAGCAACCCAAAATTCCTATAGTCGCCCCTGGTCATCAAGTACAAGATTTAAAATTTTATATATACTGTGCCTTTGTCTATGATTTTAGGGTAAATACAAGCATAATGTGATAATCCTATACCTCATAACATGTACCAACCTCTTTAATGCTATGACACTTCCTACGCTTGGTCATCTTAGTCTTGCTCTACAAATTATATAATAAGTCGGGCACATTATATAGATGATAATAAGATAACTACTAAAAGAGATGAGTTGACCGGTGTCACGACCCGAAATATTAGCTCGTGATCACCACTTAAATCACGCGACGTCTAAAAACGTAACGTAATTCAAGTAAGCTGAAACCCAGAAATCTAAACCTTTTAAAAAAATAAAAGAGGTGAAGTTTTGAAATAAGGTATAATGAAGTAAAATGTTTTCTTAAATGCATCGAAAAGGGAATATGAAAATGCAAGTTTATATTACTAATTGAATAACATGTTTCCTCTTTTAAAATTTTGGGCAGCACCTCATTTATATATTTTGATCCAAAACCACACATACATGATAATAAAAAGGGCATTCCCAAGCGGGAACTAGCTCTTCGCCAATCAGCGGATTCATAATCACGCAAGTAATAAAACAAGTATACGACGCTCAACGACGAAAATCAACACAAAAGATAAAGAATAAAGCAAGTCATCAACCCAAAAGCGAACATAAAACCAATCGCTCAAATCTCACAACTACAAGTCTCATTACGTCTTACTAATTATACAAATACTAGTTTTGATTGATAGAGTTGACTAGATACAATATGAATAATAAATACAAAAGTGGTACGATCCAACATATACCACCTACCAAAGTAAGTCACCCGAATGCAGTTGTGTGCCAACGATACCGCTACCGATCCATGCGGTCAACCTGCAAGAACTGTGGTACAACGGGGGTGAGTTGCCAACTCGTGAGTAGAAAATATCGACAGGTAGAAATCGAATAAACAACGATTTCTAGGTCAACTATAACATGAAGGTAAAACTATAATATCTAGGGTGACCGTATGTTATTATGTGCTAATAATAATGAATGTCTGTATGCATGTGGATAACATTCAACAATATAATAAATGGTTGTATGCATGTGGATCTCGTCCACTCGAAATATCATAAAAATATATGCATGTAAATATATGAGGATATCAAAGAATGTGTGTCCATCAATGACACATCAAATCATGGAACCTGAGTGTCCAACACCGACGCTCGAAAGCATCATGAAACTCGTGTCCAGCATCAACACGTAAATCCTTATATCTCAGGCTCCGGCTATCCGGACTGGTCTGAATCCATCTCATGACTCCGGTCGGTATCCTCCAAATAACCGCCAGGTCCAAATACTATCACCGGTAGGTAGTGGTCTCTCTACCGGGCTCAACGCCATCATCTGTGACTTTCTCGCTCCGGAGTACCATACTGGGTCCACCATGCACCCGCAGACGGTTCATCCTCCTCCTCGAATCGGGTGTATGATACCGCTCAAGAGCCGAGAAAACTCATGATGGACTATACAAATATCATATCAAGAGAAACCATATTTTTTTTTAAAACAATACATACTTTCTTTCGAAACTCAAATCCAGAAATTTCATAAAAACAGCATATTTCAATGCGTATAATCATAAAATATGATGTATGCGACATATAACAGAAATATAAGCATATCCGTAAATCATGCAATATGAAACAGTAATATGCACATATCAAGGGAAGACCACTCTTTAAAATAAATCCAGTTTTAAAATATATACTGCGGTTCCCAATTCCTCCAAGGTCAAATGGAATATCGTATAAAGGTGTATATGTAACTATAGCAAGTAAACTATACGAAGAGTCATATCCTGATTGTCACGTCCCGAAAGTACGGAACATGACCGGCACTTAAACTACGAACGTCTCGAGGCATACGTAATCTAAGTAAACCGAAAATCCCAGAAATCCAAACCAAGAAAAGCAGTAGAGTGAAGGAAAACCAATTTAAAACAAGTAGTTTAATAGCATAAGCCGAATTATGCGGTTTTAAAAATATCAAATATTTCCTGAAAATTTCGGCAGAGTCTCCTTTGTAAAAACTGGCTCCCAAACGGGATACAACATGAATAGTATACGAAATCAATAAAAGGCGTCCCCAAACGGGAGCTAGCTCTTCGTCAATCGACGGTCACAACCACACATGCAATATAATATACAACGCCAAGGGCGAGGATCAAAATTCCAAAGGAACTCAAAACAACAAGAAATCCACAGAAATACAACACGCGACTCTAAGGTCGAAAGAATAACATCACCGGTCTCTATCTCAAAAATAAATACATATTTGGTTGATGGAACTTCTAGATACAACTGAATAATGATATACAAGATATAATGATGGGTGCGATACAAATAAACCCACCTACTAGCAAGTCACCCGGAAATGGAAATAGTGCCAGGAAAGCCGTAAAGAAACTTGTACGGCGAAACCTGCAAGAACTGTGGCACAACGGGGGTGAGTTGCCAACTCGTGAATAGAAAAATATCTACGCACAGAAATCGCATAAATAACGCAACCTAGGTCAATGATCATAATATATCCTCAAATATGTATATAACATGCAGCCTATAACAATGGCTAGGGTAAATATCTAACCCGAGTGTAATCTCATGTGCCCGTGTCAGTGCCTCAGGTAGCAATATATCATATGAATGAGGTATGAATGCATGAAAACAGAATACATGTAAATGAAGAAACTGTTTTCATAATTTAGTGAGATTTCCTTTGTATTTTTAAAATGAGGTATCATAATGAAATCAGCATCAACAGTGTCTAGCATCGACACAAAACATAAATCTTAATGTCTCAAAATCTCAGGCTCCGGCTATCCGGACTGACCTGTATCATCAAATCTCAGTACCTCAATATCTCGAAATCTCAATGTCTCAATCTCAATATCTAGGGCGCCGTCAGTCCAGACCGGCCCCTACCATCCATCTCAAGACCACGACGGTATCCTCCGGATATCCGACGCATCGGGTAATATCACCGGTAGGTAGTGCTTTCCTGCCAGGCTCAACGTCAGCAACACGACCTTCTTGCCCCGGGGTACCTTACCGGGTCCACCATATACCCGAAACGGTTCATCCATCTCCTCGAATCGGGTCTCGAAATCCATCAGCAAACTCATGGTGGACGACTCATACATCATGGGAAAACCGCACTTTTTATTTAAAAAGGGAGAAAGAAGTTTATAAATGTTTTTGCGGTTTTCCCCCAAATCCAGAAAATCTCATGGAAACCCGAATCCAAATCATCAATAGCATGTAAAACCATGAATATAAGCATGAGAATCCATGAATGCGGCATAGCGACGAATAATAGTATGCATGAAGTAGCAAGTAATAACTACAATGTCTAAACTAGCATATAAGACAAGTATACTAATATCATGTCTAAACTATTAGCTAACAACCTATGTCAAATGAAATAGTATTTTCTAAAGTGTTCGTGACATGGAAATTACCGATGAAGATGTGTGTGAGCCGGCAAGTAAGTGTACGTGGTATATACGAGTCATCGGTAATGGTGCTGGTGTCCTAACAGCATGATATCAACAATAGGATATGAATCATAATATAAACATGCGATGCGGAGCGAACAGCGATAATGAGTGGGAGCTAAATACTAAACACAACAATAACTAATCTGTATTACCCTAATATAAGTCCTATAATAGTGCCTTTTGAAATAACACGAATCGCGGTGTTTGAAAATAAGGGCTACGGTGTTTTAAGAAAAGATACGTCTTTTGAAATATCCGTAGAATCTCTTGACCTGTCTTTTAAAATACCCATGATTCGTTAGCTTTTGAAATAGGTAGGAGTCGAACCTAATCTAACAACTAAACTAAACTAAAGGGCTAAGCTAACAAGCTGGACTACAGGTAAGGAAACCGCCTAACATCTGAGTCGATACATATACATACCTGTATATATATTAGTCGGTGATCCCGCCTCAATAATATCATATCCGATACCATATCTATAATCAGACATCCTAAGTCAAGAGTGCGGATCAATCATCAATATATAGCTCGTACGTAAATCCGTCGTAAGACATCCCGAATCTGGGTACGGGTCAATATCACATTCATCATACTATTCATCTGGTATCCTCTTTATCAAATATCATGATCGGGGTACTGATCTACGTCTAGTACAATACTGATACTGCCTAAGTATGCATGCACGTGTGTGAAATTCTACGTCAAGGACCCGCTACAACGTCATGTCGTATCTCAAATACGAACCCTGTCATATCACCGATCTCACGGCCTCAAATCAAATCTCATCGACTCATCTCAAATCCCAAGTACTATCCTCATCATCCATGAATGTGTATATGAATGTATATATGCATAGTCCCATACCCACGCGTATATACATATATACACATCCCCATCTACGCACAAGAAAGTAATGTATGCAAGTCTGTGTGTGCGTATGTGAGTATAACAACTACTCTAGGGTTTCGCAACTAACACTAAACTAATTCATGAACACCTAAAATCTACCTTTATCATCAAGTCTCATATCAACAATAATATAATCAAAATATATATGTGTATACGTATTCGTATACATCACCACGAACTGCGGGGGTGCTATACGCCATCCACCCGACTTCTTCCCGTAGATATAAATCTACTCATTTGGTCCTCGCTTGCCGGTGCCGACGTCGCCACGCGCTTACTTGTCGTCTCGAAGTCCACATGGGTACCTACATATCATAACACACCGTATCGCATTAAAATCCGACTCATGACCAAAACGACACACGAATCCCACATAGGTCAAAACCTATGGTTTGCTTTCACAAATCAACCCAAAAACCCTCGACGTCGGCGTACAAACGCCAAACCATCGAGAAAAATCCAAACACACTCATTGTACAATCACGAGCACTAATTATAATATAAAATAGCTTAAAATTCACAAAAACCCCAAATTCACTTTAAAAACCATTTTTCCGAAAATCTAGCAAGAAAAAATTTCCCGTTTTAGTACAAAACTCGACGTTTTAACAAAAATAATGGCCATAAAACTCAGTAAATATCTTAATTAAGTCATACCAATATTAATTAGATTTTAAACTTAATTCTTAATATCAATCTCAAAAAATCTAGTTTGCATACATAACCAATTTTAACAATTTTATAGCAAAATGCACAAACTACAATCTAGCTTAGATTTGCATGATCTAAAACATTAAACTACACTTAATAATGTTAATGAAGTCATGAAAAACCTAATTAGATTTTTAGTCTAACATTTGCAATTAATTTCCAAAACCTAGTTTGCATAAAATTCCAATTTTAACAATTTACAAGCATCAATTAGTAAACTAGCAATTAGGTTAGGTTTTCATTTTCTTAAAATGATAATCTACACATTGCAACCATAATTACACAACAAAAACCCTAATTTTAGTTCACAACCCCCTCTTGAAAGTTAAATCTTTAATATCAAAACCACAATTAATTCCTAATTAAACACATAATAGCTAGATTCAAGTAATCAAACAATAACTTATGCAAAATGCTAAGATTATACCTCACAAAATTAGAGATCTAGCACCAAAATCTTGGACTCCAAATTGCTCTCTTGATCCATGATCCACACTAGAATAGATCAAGAAGAAATGGGTAGAGATTGGATTTAAGAAATATTGAATTTTTAGCTTGATTTTGAGGCAAAAAGGTGAAATTTTTGAAGGAAAAAGAGATGGGGTTTTTGGGAAATTTCTGGACAGCAATGAAGGGGGGGCTCGGATGCAGGTGAGGAAAAAGGAGGAGAGAGAGGGAGGTGGGGAAAATCACATCTAGTCAAAGTCCACTTTGTTTCTTTCATTTTCTATTCTATTCTTTTCTTTTCTTTTGAAAAAGGAGGTGATTGGAGAGAGGGAGAGGGGGAGGGCTGTCATGGTGGGGCCGGCCACATGGGGAGAGGGAGAGAGGGTGAGGTGTGGGTGTGTGGGTTAGGGAAAAAGATAAATGTATTATCCCAATTCCCATTAACACTAATTTCATCGAAGAAAAGCCTTTTTCTTTGATATTTTCTAAACCGTTTTGACAAACCATTTCATTTCAGAAACCACATGATAAAATTTTATTTAATGTATTATGATGCACAAAATTTGTTTCAACTCATTCCAATTTGTAATTTTTCCTAATTAAATGTATTAGTGACGGCTTAAAATAATATTAAAATAATTAATTTCGGAAAATTTTTCGGAAAATTTGAAATTTCACCAGTGGCTCAATAAACACCAAATACTAGCAATTACATAGCTAGAATATGTATATTTAATTTTATAATAAAGATATTTGTATTTTGACTTTTTACCGAAAACCCCCTTATTTTACCGATTTTCCGAAATTTCACCGAAACGATTTTCAAAACGTTACACTGATGCATCAATTCTACTGTGTAGTGACATGGCAATTATTGATGAAAAAGTGTGTGAGCCGGCAAATCTGTGTAAGTGTGATATACGCATCATCGATAATGGTGTAGCTACACTAGCACAGGTATATGAAATGCAATGGTAATGGCATGAACGTAGTATAAAATAAATCAGCAGCTAAAAGGTATAAGGTATACGTATCTAACATGATCGAGTCGATGAATCTATCAATTGGCCTCCTCTAGTCAAACATATGGATCAATCATCAATTAACTCATTACGTACGGTAACTCATCGTACGGCGTCATAAAACAATTTGGGATCCTAACAACCTATAAGACAATGAGGGTACGGACCTCACGTCACGTACGGCCTATCACTCGAGATTCACAATATTATCCATATATACATACACACACACACACACACACACACACCTATCTTTCAGGTCACATCCGTATCAATCTCAGATCATGCGACCGGCAAACGTATCAATTATCACATATCGACTCGTATCCATATAGTGACATATCACACCAAGCCATCATATCACATTACTTTTCCATCACATTAATATCTCATATCAAGTCAATTTTATAAAAACATTCTACCTTATACTTCAAGTGTCAGGCTATCTTAAAACTCATACCTATTCTATTGCAACTACATATTATTAAGTCGTGATTCACATTCACTTTTCATATCCCTAAAGTTTTCTCATATCTCAATATATATATTTGGCTAATATCATCTCTAACTATCTTTTAACCCATATCCCTACTTTTCCTAATCTAGGTTTCTACGACTGTATCCTATAGATCGGTTTCCATTTATAATTTACGGGGGTGCTATACGCCATCTACCCGACTTCCCCTGTAGATATAGATCTACTCATCTGGGTCCTTGCTTACCGAAATCGATACCGCCGTGCTCTTGCTTGTCGTCCCGAAGTTCACATGGAGGTACCTATATGTCATAACATATCGTATCGTATTAAAATCCAATTCAAAATCAAAACGACACGCGATGTGCCTATAGATTAGAACCTATAGCCTACGCATACGAAAACAATCATAAATCTCTCGTCGTTGACGTGCAAACGTCCAACGACCAATTCCGAAATCAAATACCAAAAACCAAGTCATGAAAAACCATGAAACACAAAACAACAACTCAGAAATCTTGCTCCAGATTTTAGTTCAGGTAAAAATTAGTTAAACTAGCAATGCAGTGGTGTTGTATATGAAGTAACTGAGCTACAGACCAAACATTGTCACCAAAACCTACATTTTGACCGGCGACCCAAGCCCCAAATCCGGCGAGCTTAGCTAAAAGGAGGAGTTGGGGTCTCATACTTGTAGAGTGGTCTTCTAGTGTTGAATATAGGTTAATGGTCTTGCTAGTTTTTCTCGTAAATGTCTCGGGTCACTCCAGATTCCCTGTAGGCCACCAATTTAACACAAAACACACATTTGGATATCTAGAGTTCAAGTCATAACAATGTCACAATACCAAAATTATAGGAAATTGGTCTCAGATTTTATCTGGAGAAGAAACAAGAAAATCAAATAAGACCAAATCTCTTATAATACATATAGACAACTGCCTGCAAAGTTTCAACATTTTTGGCCAAAATTGGGCCGGCCACGAGGGGGATGTCATCGGTCCAAAACAGGTGAAAAGGGTCCAGGTTTTTACACTACACTCCTAACACAATATATAATCTAATGTATATGTTTGCTTAATTTAAAAACTACCCGAGTATTAGCAGATTCACAGTATCATAAAACTAGATTAAAACCCGTATTAAAACACTAATTAGTGACATTAAGGTATTTTAGCGAAAACTTATGAAAAGACTTGGATTAAGCAACACTAACAATACTTAGTTAAGCTAATCAAACCATAAAAACCCTAATTTGACCTAATCTCTACTTAAACCACATAATTTGCACTAAAACCCACTTAAACACTATTTTAAGCTAAATAAACTACAAGTTTAGCAAAAAGGTAATTAGGATAAGTTTTGTACCTCAAGTTGGTCCTAAGAGGGTTCAAACTTCCTGACCTTGCCTCAAGAATCAACAAGAAAGTGTTTTGGGGTGTTTAACATGAGGTTTTGTGAAGAAATGAGTGATTTTTAATGGAGATGATGCTTAGGATGAAGAGAAGAAGAAGAAGAAGAAGAAGAAGAAGAAGAAATGAGGGAGAGGGCTGCAGCTGGAGCTGGAGCTGCTGAGCAAGGAGGGAAGTGAGGGAGGAGAGAGAGTGCCAAAGTCAAGCCCCCCATGCCTAATTAATGCCCCATGCCTCTCTTTTCTTCATTTCTTTTCCATTTTCTTATTTTTGTTTTGTTTTCCTTTTCAATTTAAAACCAAAAACCCATGTACATATAAAAGAAAGCAAAGATGTCATGGTAGAATAAATGTAACAAATGCTAGCAAATATGATATGGCGCATGTCAAAACACAATCAAAGCATGATTAAATACTAATCAAGTTTAGTAATACTACTTATACAAAATGAATTGTATACTAAATTGAAAATTTACCAAACTTTATAAATTCTTTTAAGCTCAATAATCAATATAAATTTCCAAATTTTTCCTAATTTATCGGTATATAACTATGCCATATCATTAAAATATTCATAATATTTATTATTTAATTATATAAATTCCCAAAAATAATATTTTATTTTTCTGAAATGTTACAACCGGTTAGACAAAAAATATGTATGACGATATTCAAAATACCATACCATCGATTACTTTAGAGACAATAAACAGACCATATATAGGTAAGCAAAACAAAACCAAATGCAAAATGAATATATGCACTGCCAACCTTTGCTGTAAATTAGACTTTTGATCGTTAAATCAAACAAGTGTCGATACATAGAAGCATTGATAATTGAATTTAAAAAATTCCTTTATATAAACTAGGTCTGGGATAAAATTGTAGACAGAAGAAAACAGATAAAGAGATAGAAATTACCTACCAATAGGTTAATTGTCTGATTCAATTGAGAATGGTTAATCTGTAACAATCATATCAAAATTAGCGACTCCAAATATATATTATCTCAATAACTAAGTAAGAAATTACGAGAGAGAAAGAGAACTCAGAGATCCAAGATGATGTTGAATTGTTGATGAGATTCATGCTTGGTTGCCTTACTTATAGGATACTTCTAAAAAATACTTCTCTCAAATGATAAATTGATGAGCAATCAATGAAGGGCTGGGGAGTGGGAAGGACAGTAAAAACTTATGGAGCACAAAATGACTGTGAGCGGTGATTGAATGCACAAGTTGTGGAGGAAGATAAAGAGGCAGGGTTCGGCCTCACTCTGTGTAATTAGAAGGCTTTTAAAAAGCATGAGACCGCTTTGCTATCTTTATTGCGTTATTATATTAATTGCTCTCATTGTTGCGTTATTATATTCATTAATATATATATGCTGTTGGAAAATAATAGAAAGGTACAAATAGATAAAGAGAGAAGTTTTGTGACGTACGGTGTTCTATTATACCCCTTTGCTTGTACTTTCGTTTGTATTCAATTAGGGGCTCAATAAGAGTTCTTTTTGTTTCTGTCCATAGATCAAGTTCTTTGTCATCATATTTTGTAATATGAAGTCTCTTGTGTTTGGTTGGTTTTAGCATGAGAATCCCAAAGTTCAGGTTACCAGTTTGAGCCAGCCGTGAGATGTTTTCTTTCCTTTCTGCAACAAAAAAATATATGTTTTTAAAACCCCTGAGACAATTTTAAGTTTTAGAGCAAACTTTTGAAACAATGAACCCTGACCTGAGTCGACAGCCCGGGGCGTCCACATGACCGCGCCATGCGGCTTGACCAAGCCCAATTGGGCCCAGTCTTCGTGTGACCGCTTCTTGAGCGACGTGGAGCAGTTTTCGAGGGCTTGTTGTTCCGATCTAACGTATGACTGGGGAGATATTTCGGTTGCTTAGCTTTGCCTTTTGAATTCAAAAGCCCAAGCCTTCATTTTTTTCTTTTTATACAAGTCCAAGCTCTCTCTCCCCTTCACTATCCTCTAGAACCTTGCTGCTCAAACTCCATTTTCCACTCCGGTGCTCCACAAATCGACAAAGGCTCGCCAAGGAATCAAGTCATTCCCCTCATCACATAGGTAGTCTCGACTCTTTAAACCGAGGCCTCTTCGTCTACATTTTCGCTCGTACTAGTACGGATGAGTACGATAATTATCACGGCTTCTCTTCTCATCCCCTCTCTAAGTTCTACCTAGGAGATGTATAGTCTCTATTCTTGAGTTTTTTAAAAAAAGGTAACTGAATAAAATATGGTTCTATTGAACGAAAATAAAGTAGGTTCATATACACACATTGCTATTTCTTTTGAAGATGATTAGCATGTATGGGTGTTCAGTCGAAAATATTACAGTTTTAACATGACAATTTTCTTACTTTTCTTAATCATCTAAAAATTTTTGTTATAAATATAACACATATTAGAGTTTATCTGCAAAATATCATATACCATGTGTTTATATATTATAATCAACATTATGAAGGAAAATGTGCTTAATATTTTGATACGCTTATCATATCAAATTGTATCTGAAATATAACTAACATTGTTCATTAAAGATATTCTGCAAGATTAGCTCAGGTCAGATATCAGGAATCAAGAATCTGCCGATAAAGTAAAGAAAATCGAAGAAGCAAATACTGGCAGAAACTCAGAAGAGATACGAAGGTTCCAGACATCAAATAAACACCCAAATACCAACAGGAGAAGACTCCAGAAGTTTGACGCCAAGACCTCACCGAGTCACCGCGGAACCACGGCCGAGTCAGGCCGAGTCAGCGCAGAAGCGCGGCCGATTCAGAGAGTCAGGGTTCGGGAATTCTCTGGAATCTTCTGCGCAACAAACTTAGTTTGTTGGGGGCGTCTGTTACTGGATTCGAGGCTATAAAAAGGACCGAGGGCTACATCTCAGAAACATCTAATGATCTAAAAAAAATCAATCCCAAAGATAAAAAAAAACCAATCTCAAAAAGGATCTAAGATCAAGAATCAACGATCTTGAGATCCAAGATCAAGAAATCATCGAGAAATCCATCAAGCGATCAATCAATCAATTCTCTTTTATACGAAGCCAATCACCGTCAACGAACAAGCGATTCAAGACAGGTCCATGATTCGAGCTGATCAAGCGACGTGATACTCGACGGAACATCTACTTCTTCGAGGCATAAATCGAGAGCAAATTCTTCTTCCTCTTGTAATCTAAACTCGAAGAATTGTATTGTGAAGTTGAGTAATAAAGGTAGATAATTAGTTTTATCATTTCGCTTTCTTTAAATTTCTACATTATGAATTCTTTCTCTATTCTTTCTTTTATTTTCATGATGTGCGAGTAATTCTCCGCTTGATAGGATTCATAGGATTAGGGTAGATCAATAGATGAGAAAATATCATATTTTTTTTAAGTCTTATGAAGTTTATAAACTTTAGCAAAAGAATCGTCAACATCCTTATCGGGCGCGATATCAAATTCTTGGTAATCTTGACCATGATTTGAGATAAGATTGACGATCTTTTTGTTAAGGGCTAGACATGAATGGGGATCAATGAAAGGACAAGGGTCAATAGAGGAGAAACCCTAGTTTCGTCCAAAGAATGCTAATCCTCATTCATCGCCATCAATCTAGTTTTAAATCTATCAATGGATAAGAGGAGTCATCTTTATTAGTCATCCATGGCTACTAAATCCTAACGAATTCTATAAACCTTCTTCATATAAAATTTTCTTGATAATTCAATTAGATCTTGAAACTATTTTTTGATAATTCAATTAGATCTTGAAACTATTATCTTGATTTTCTTTATTTTCTCTTTTCTATTTCTTTCAACCCATCTAAAGCAAGAACGATAAAATTCCACGAATCCCAGAGGACGATCCGTACTCATCTCGGTCTAGCTACATACGACACCGTTATTAATTGCGGTTATTATACTACTTTTTCCTTCACAAAATTATAAATTTATCAGTGGGTTCATAGTTGTTCGATGTTCCTACGCACCTTATGTCACCGATGCGTATGTATACTTTTTCTTGCATGTTCAAGGCTTTTGCATTAATATACCATATTGTTATATTTTTGGGCACATCAACATGTTAATCATACCCATGCTTGCGACTAATGTACCTTGGATTAGAAACTTCGGTCTTAGGGTTGTAGGTTTTGAAATGGACCTACGTCTCGATGCCTACCCTTGGTTTTTTAATGTTTTAATAGGAAATTCGTCTATGTGGTTTAATACCTAATCTTGTCTTAAACTCGTTTTTTATACAAACCCTCCTCTCTTTTAAAAAATTTCGGGTTGCTGTGACACATAAAATGGTAGGAAGGAAACTATGGTTTATAATGGATAGTATTTCAGGTGACCATTCTTAAATTTCACTACTTTTTGATGTAAGATTTGACCGTTGCAGTTTTTGCGCATTTGCTTTTCGATCCTTGTTAACATCTGGTTTTAAGCTGAACATAAAACGCGAATAGTACGTGATGATGCTCATAAATGGGAACTCCCCAGATCATGACACGTGGCAGATGACGTGTCCCTAGGCATATGGAAACAAGGCAAGAACTACACATTAGAGGCGCCCCCCGGGCTATCGTCCCGCTGCCTGGACCCGACCTCCGAGGATTCTCTGAACATTCTTGTGCTCGCCATGTGAATAACCATTAGCTCTCCTTCGAGCCATCCTACACACCGAGCCCCTCGGTCCTTCGCCTCCGAGCTATCACAGAACCGAACTAGCTCGGCCTCCCGCCCTCTTTTAGGCCTCTCATCGAGCTAGGCCTCTCCGGTTCTACCGAGCGATCTAGAATGCATATCACAGGCGCCTCCACAACGGTTCCGCGGATCTCGCCATACGTGAGATATCCACCACCCTATGATCCTGCGTTCCACGCCGTCGCATCCCCTCATTAACGAGCATATCTCGTCATTAATGGGAGATCCCGTCAATCACGCGGGCGTAACGCCGGGGGCGTAACGGTCGGCAAAGATCTCGCGCCAGCTAGCTCATAGCGACCGCTATAAAAACCCCTCTCTCAGATGACTCAGGTAACGCAATCTTTACTCAATAAGCCGCTACTCTGCCCAAATATCTCGGCCAACTTGATCGTCGGTGGGTCCATAGTGGTGCAACTATCCTGGGACTTTTTTGTAGGTAGCTCGGCTTCACTCCAAATCAAGTCCACTGAGATACACACGCTCAGGGAGACAACCCTCAACATCAATCTCAGCCGTCTATCAACGCTCGCGACAGATCAATGGAGGAAAACATCTGAAGGAGATCCTGACCTCCATCAGTTGGCGCCGTCTGTGGGAACTCGAAAATTCCACTCATCGAAAGTTGATCTTCTGAGCTCAAACTCATAGCGAGTGATCACCGCGACGATCCAAGCACAAGTCGCCGCCCTCCCCATAACGAAGGCGCGGACGGATCCTCTCCTTCACCTAACGTCGTTCATGCCATGTCTGCACGAATCGACAGGTTCGTATCCATCGTGGATGCCTGTGTCCACGTCCAAACGACGGGACAAGCCCCCCAGGTCGCCATTGTTAGGAATATGTATGCCCTAGAGGTCATTATTGTTCATATAGTGGATGCTTAGACATATATATAGAGGACTTTCTTGCTCGACATGATAGTATGCTATCAGGTTACCTTTATCTTAACGTGTAAACTGGTATTTATACTGTCTGTCTCTTACATGTTGATATAGCCCTTAGGATATGTGCTTGACTACTAGGACTATGATGAGATCATACTAGTGGGGCCAGGGTGGTCCAAAAGTACATCCTTTAATCAGTTCCTAGTCGTGGGAATATTGAGACTAGGGCATCGATATTCCAGAGTAGACCAGTATGTACGTCTCTTGTCCTTTAGAGGGCGATGGTTGATCCCACAACCATTGGTGTGTGACATCAAAGATTGTACACAGGTGCTCATTGGAGAATGGGTACACCGAACAAGACTCGCCGAGGACTCCTATGTGGTAGTATACCTATCGTCAGATAGCAGTCCTCTGGTGACACTGGTACAGGTTAGTCTGTAGACCCGAGATCGTCATAGAGTCTTATGCGACTCCCACTGTGCTTTGATTTCCTCCCTACCACGCTCAAAGGAGACGTGCAAACAGGTGGATTTTGGGTACAGTCCCGAGTCGCATGAAGGTAATGAGCGATAGGAATGGTTTCGTCTCTCCCGGTATTGGGGGTTGATATTGCGCTATGCTTGATTGGCTATAACTGGAAGTCTCTGGCCAGGGCTGCTGCTTATGAAATTTACTAATAAGTGTTATCAGTAGTTTCTCAAACCGTTATAGGCCAGACATCGGCATGACTTATCACGTTACTGGGATCTGACGTTTACCACCCCTAGACATGATATGCGACATATCAGACGAAGAGACTAGACTGTACGGTAGTGTTGCTGATAGGCTTCATGGAGACTTTGGACAAGCTTGCTTGTTGATCTTCATATCACTCAATACCCGGGTAGCCGTTACGTCCAGCTAGTACCGCTGACGGCTTGTAGGTGACTGATATGATCATCACCTACTGCTGGCGTACTGACGAGTCTTTAGAGTCCCACACAGAAGTTCCCTGGTTCAAGAGAAACGAAGTAGGACACATATGTAATATGTGTGTGGGCCTGATTAAATACGTGTATGTGATACTGTATTGTAATATGAAAGTTATCTGTTATCGGTTTGGTTATATATGATATAACAAGATTGTCGAATCAAGTGTTGATTTGATAATGTGATAAACAGATAAATGATATTAGTCGGTCATATGTGATATAAATGGATTATTAAATCAAATGTTCATTTAATAATGTGATATATATTATATGTGATATAATTATATCTTAACTAATATCATTAGCTCACTAATTATTTTTCATAATATATATATATATATATATATATATTAGTATATATGATATATATATATATATATATATATATATATATATAATAATGAAGCATGGCATGAAATTCTATTTTATGAAAATAGAAATGAGGTGGAAAATGATAGCATGGTTGCAAGCATGGGCTTTATTCATAGTTTATTCATCTTGACTCACCATTCAAGCATGGTTGCAATTTTATATTGCAAATTTCCATGCTTGAATGAGTGGGGGTCAAGAGTTGTCATTCATTCTAAGCTCATTCTCAACAGTTAGCCATTTTCTTGAGTTGATCCTATGGTTGCTCTCTAGCTTCTTCATCTTCCTCAATTGTTATAGTTCAAGCTTCAACCCTCACATGTGATGTGAACTATGAAGCTTGAACACAAACTTGTAAGCTTTTAACATCCCCTAATTCACCATCCTACACTTGACTAGCGATCGACTGTAGCGTGTTTACTACGCTAAAGAGTTTAGTGTAGAGCTAGCTTTAGTTGGCGGGACTTCGCATGGATCATCTTCGGCACGAAGGTCATCGGAGGAAGCTCGTCCAAAACCTTAAGTGGAGCCTAGTGGAGTCGCGGGACTACTACTAGGAGCAAGTGAAGTGAAGGACTCGATCTACGTTGGTATAACCTCCTTTTCTTTTTGATGGTTTTATAGCAAACCGTAATATTCTAGCAAAGATCTTGTATAGTCTAGCTTAGCACCAATAAAGATTTGAATTTAGCATGCTTGATGCCACTTGGAACCTCATGGTGGTGCTAGGGTCGACTTTCATGGTATCAAAGCCAAGCTAGAACATTAGGGTAGCTTGTAGCGACGTTAGAAATCCGCCATTTTTGTCGCGCAAAAACTGCCGATAAAAACAGTTTCCAAAATGATGTTTTAAGTTGTTTGCACACCCCGCGGGCTCACGGTTTGAACCGAGAAGCCGCGGGGTGGAGCGTGCGCACCCCGGGAACACCCCGGGGGACTATAGGCCAGACCCACACCCCAAGACCACCACAAGATGGCCTTGGGGGTGGGTGACCCGAGAGCACCCCAACTGGGTGCTCTCGGTTCTGCCTTCCCCTAGGGGCCACCTCGAGGTGGCCCCCGGGGCTGGATGGCCCCCCCATTCGATAGTTAATTTTGAGATCTTCGCCTCCATGAAGATTCGGGCAGGTTTCGAGTTCGTTTCGACTCCCGGATTGGCTTAAAACAATCGTTTTTGGAACTTTAGCTCACTGGATTTTTCAAAGTTTTGGAAAAATTGGTTTAGTTTGCTAATTGCATGCGGAATTCTAATGTCAAGGTTACTTTATAAGCTTTGTGATGTGTGATACAATTATTAGAATCCGGATTAATTAGTTTTATGAAAACTAGTTAGTATATTGTAAACCTAGCCGTTTAGTCTCAATTGATCGATTGCCACGAAGTTTTGATTCGGATCAAAACTCCACGCAATTGCGTATTGTACGCGATCACTAAGTCGGGAATCTTGTTGAATTATCCGACAACCAATTGAAAAGAGTTTTCAATTTGAGACTAAAATGCAAATTTTATAAGTTAGGCATGAAATCTGGAATATAAGATATTCCGAGTTTATGATGTCTAAAAATATTGCGGATTCTAATTATTGTAGTTTTCTGTTTTCTTTTCTGCGACCGTAAGTGTAATATGTGGGGTATCCCAATCTCGTTGCTATATGTCAACAAGTTTTATGGATATACATATTTGCTTATGTTGATGATATGTGATATCATGTGTTGCTGTTGATATGATTTATTGGATCGTCGTGAAAGAATAGCCGGGGGGTTCTATATGAGATGAGAGTTTTTTTATTTTCATTCATGTAAAATCTGTATGTAATATTCTTTTATTGGGGCACTTCCGGGTGAGGATGATGTCACCATTGTTGTATATTATTTACTTTTCCGCATTAGGATAGACCCAAGGCGAGGAGCACAAGTAACCGGGTTCTAGAGTACAGTGAGAGACCATCTCAAGGAGTTGAGACCTAGTCTCCTGACTCTAGAATTGGCAGGGTTACTTGCCGCTCTCATAGGGGTCTAGGGATGTGGGTTTGGCTATTCATCACAACCGTGGAATCCGTGTTTTACATTACTGGCTAAATTTAAAACAAGGAAATCCTAGTATATCCAATATTTCATATGTTTCTTCTGCTGCTTAATTCTGTGATGTTGATCATATAACTGCGTGAGACGAATGTACTATTATATATATGATATATAATAAACGTTGGTTATGTTTTGCACCCGCGCTAGTCCAGCCCCCGCTCTGCCGGTAGTTAAGTAACCTAACGGTGCATGACGGGGCCCCGTGGCGAATGCGGATGGCATAAGCGTACGTTCTATTTTCGTTTCATTTTTCTGTAATATTTAGGAAACATTAAATGATGGGACTTCATTAATGAGATTAATGAAAAGAAAGAAACCAAAAGATGTTGTAGAATCAAATTTTCAAAAAGAGTAGCTCTAGTTTTGCTTTGCATAATGGTTTTCCTTGATGAATATTCAGCACCTCATTCGATGAGGAAAGAGCCAAGATCCCTTCACCGGGAGTGACCTCTTTAGCGAAACTAGCAAATACTACAACTCACTTGGTTTTGTTTTTGATTGCTTCTCTAGTTCTTACTTTGCATATTGGTATTCCTGAATATCCCGCACCTCATTCGATGAGGAAAGAGCTGAAATCCCTTCACCAGGAGTGACCTCTTTAGCGAAACTAGCAAAATCCTCAAAAACACTCCTTTACAAAATCATTAGATTCTACAAAGATTTCAAGTTCATTACGCTCGTGGTTTTCTTAAAAACCTGCATAGCCCAACGTCATTTCAGATAAGTACTATTTTAGTATTCGTGCTACGTTTGTTGGCCTGCGTCAAGGCGTAGTGTGCGGTAGCTGATTAGTGCTTATCTGCTAGCATATGATGCGATTGGATTAGGGTAGTCATACGTCGTTGTTTGGCTTGCGTCAAGGGTCGTACGGGTGAGTTTAATTCAATCAAGAAATGAACGGGTTGAACTTTACTAGCGCCCTATGGGTTGTTTGGCCTGAGTCAAGGTCATAGGACGCTAGGGGTAAAAACATTATCGGGAATTTCAAGTGTTGAAATTTGTAATGAGATTGCATATCTTCTATATGATAGTTGGATTCCGATACCCACTGCGAGTAAGAGTTACTCCTGCGAGAGTTTTGCACTTTACAATTAGCTAATCAAGTAGGTGTCTAGAAAGGTGTCAATGGGGTTATGCCTCTAGGAAAACGAGGTTTATTTTAATTAAGTCCGTGCGAAAGCACGGGGAATCTCCCTCGGAGTACCGATACCTGCCTGGCCGAACGATTGGCGAACCTGTAGGGTGTAATTAATCCCGGCTAATCTTACCTTTTATGGTTTGAAGGAATATTTGATAAAAACAGCGGGAGCCATCCTGATTAGATAAAATAACCAATCTAATCTTGCAAAGAGCGCACGCAAAGTGATTATCCTTCTCTCTCCTGGTAGCGACCAATGAAATGACTTAATCAAGATAATAATATGGATGTATTGACCGAACCTACTTATTATACTGGGCTAGGTTCCGCTCTACCTTATGATTGTCATAAGTCTAAGAAAGGAATAGGGGAATATACGGATTCCCACGCCACCCAAACGAAGAAAAAGCATGTTGATGCATTACCTTCGGGTGTGTTCGTTACCAAGAATTATTTCTTAGTTTACTCTACGTCCTGGGTATTGGATACCGGATCAGGATCCCACACATGTAATTTGTTACATGGGCTATAGAAAGGTGGAGAACTGGGAAAAGGGTGATATATCTCTAGTAGTAGAGATGGTGCAATTGTTGCAGCCAAAGCAGTTGGCAGATATCACCTGGTGTTACCAACTGGTAATACAATGATTCTGAGCGACTGTTTTTTCATACCAATAATATTGTGAATATTTTCCTAAATCAAGTGTTGATTGGGTAAGATATGTTGCATAACAGTGTACACGTTCTGAATCAAACTACAATTCTAAACGTACAGAACACATACAAGAGGAACAATTCAGAAATGAACGAAGTCTTCTTGTGGCATTGTAGACTGGGCCATATCAATGAAACAAGACTAGCTAAAGTTCCATAAGGATGCATATTTTAATCCGTTCGAATTCACATCTTATGATACTTGCCAGTCATGTCTCAAAAACTAGGTGACCAAATCTTCGTTTACTGGAAATGGAGAAAAAGCTACTGAACTCTTGACAGATACATAGTGATATACGCGGTCCTATGTCTACATATGCCAATGATGGTTCCACGTACTTTATTATATTCACCGATGTTCTCTCAAGATACGGACATGTGTTCTTGTTGAAACATAAAACCGAATCTTTGAGAATTTCAAGGAATATAAGTACGAAGATGAGAACCAGATGAGTAAAGGTATTCAAGTCCTTTGATATGATCGAGGAAGAGAATACTTGAGCACGGAATTCCGAGACTATTTAAAAGAGAATGAGATTCTCTCTCAATTTACTCCTCCGTATACACCACAGCACAACGGTATATCAGGGTGGAGGAATCGCACCCTATGAGATATGGTGCGCTCTATGATGAGTACTGCTGAGTTGCCTATTTCCTTTCAGGGATATGCACTTGAGAAGATGCATACCTATTGATTAGAGTTCCGATCAAATCCGTCGGGAGCAAGAGGATTTTTGAGAAAGATAATTTGGTGTAGATGGAAAAGTTAAGACTTTCAAAGCTATGCTTAAGTCCATCAGGATCCTACTTGCCATTTCTGCATACCATGACTACGAAATCTGGCAGACTGCACATCAAAACCGCTTTTCTAAATGGTGATTTAGAAGAGAGCGTGTATATGACACTGCCAGAGCGCTTCGTAGACAGTGGAAGCAGCGGAAGCATGTGCAAGCTGCTTAAATCTATCTACAGGTTAAAGCAGGCATCGCGGAGATGGAACATCTATTTTAATGAAGCTGTCAAAGAGTTTGACTTCATAAAAAATGTAGATGAACCATGTATAAATAAGAAGGTTGTAGAGAGTATGGTTGTCTTCCCCGCATTGTACGCGGATGGCATACTCTTGATAGGAAAGGATGTTCTTATGCTACACTCGGTCAAGCACCTCTTATCACGCAGGTTCTCCATGAAAGATCTAACTGATGTCTCCTACATCCTGAGGATATAGATCTATAGAGATAGATCTAAACGGATTTGGGATTGTCCCGATCCAGGTACATAGACACCATGCTAAAGGGTTTAGTATGGATGATTCTAAGCATGGTAATGTAACCGCTTGTTCAGGAATCACTCTCTCCAAAGAGATGTCTCTTGAGACTGATTTGGAGAGGGCTCGCATACAAAGGATATCTGTTCCCTACCGAAACACTTAACTGGGACGTTGGGACGTCCGAGCCTGAATTCCGAGGGCAGATGCTAATTGGTGTTATCCATCCACCTCTCCGAAGATGCCAAGTTGATTTATGGCACCGTGTATCGAAGGTTTAAACGGATGCGGCCGATGTAACAGACTTCGTCAGATTCCCCCTCATTTGAGAGGTTTTTGATTGTGAGGATGCTCTTCCCTGCAGCCGCAAGCCTCTGCAGTTAATTACGCTACCGCATCGCGGTAACCACTTTCTCCTTCTCCAGATGGTCACTTCGTGTTCTGTGTGTTTTTTTAATTTTTGGTTGCCCGTGGATTGTATACAGAGACTAATTTATGTTGTCGCCCATAGGGCGTGGATTAGTCCAAATCCGTATTTTCTTAGATTTGGGTTTGGGTTTGGGGTTGGGTTTAAGGATACGTTAGTCTCATTTGAAACTAATATCAACTTAAACGTTTGTTAAGGATACGTTAGTCTAATTTTAGACTAAGATCAACTTAACGGGATCATTTAGATCCAACAAGAGAGCATTTGGGCTCTATTGTTTAGTTTAGGGACATTGCGGTCGATAATTAGTTTAAGGAGATTACGGTCCAATGTTAGTTTAAGGATATCTCGGTCCGAGGTTAAGGACATCATAGTCCATAGGCTTAAGGACCCCACAGTCCGAGGTTAAGGACATCATAGTCCATGGGTTTAAGGACCCCACAGTCCAGTTTAAAGACGTCATATTCTATGAAATGTATGGTTGCCGGGACCCATCACCTCTCTGAAGACGTTGAAGGATTACAATGACATATATCAGAGGGGTTCAGAGATGTACCCTTAAACCAATTTTGGTTGAAAGATCTGTAGTCCAATTTGGGCTAAGATCTGTTGAAAGATTTATGAGCGTATGGGCTCAATTAATCTAAATTGAGGACTTATGGCCAATCTTGGGCTAGGTCCAGTCAAGTTAAAATGTTTAACATTTATTTTAGGCTGTTGAGCATTCATTTGAGCTTGGCCCTTTTAACAATACCGAGCATTGATTTGGATTCTGACAATATTTTTGTCTTTTACTGAATGCTGAGCATTCATCATAGCTCTGGGCATTATTAAAGAACAATTTATGCTCTATCAGCGCAGCACATGGTGCGCTTGGCGCTTTGCGCCAGTCAAAGAGCGCAGTGCGCTTCTGTCGAGTAGTGCACACGTGAGGGACACGTGTCGCGCTTGGCGCTAGCACCAGTTAATGAGCGTGGAGCGCTAGTTTATAAGCGCATTGCACTATTAGTTTAGTGGCACACACATGAGGAGCATGTGGTGCGCTTGGCGCTGAGCGCCAGTCCATGAGCGCAAAGCGCTAGTTCAAGAGCGCAATGCGCTAACTGCTAAGTGGCACACACGTGAGGGACACGTGGTGCCCTTGGCGCTGAGCGCCAGTCCAAGAGCGCAAAGTGCTAGCTGTTAAGTGACGCATACGTGAGGGACACGTGGTGCGCTTGAGCGCCAGATCAGGTGCGCTGAGATGCTTCTTTTAATATGGAGCGCTGAGACTCTTTTATGTGCGCTAGTTCTGGTGTGCTGAAGTGCTTCTTTTAAATATGGAGCGCTATGGCTCTTTTATGCAGCGCTATGCGCTGAGAATTAAAATTCTCCTTTAAGAGACTTTGTCTCGTGAATCTAAGAACAAAGTTCTTAGTTTTACAGGAGATGTTTCAATCTTTTATATTGATTGAAAGGCTTTGCCTTTATGGATCTATAATCCTTAAGGGAATTGAATAATTCTCCCCCCTTTTTTATAATAGGATGTTCATGATCTCTTTGTATAAAAGACCTTTATCTTGTAGATCTATGATCTGTGAAAAAAATTATGTTCTTCCTTTTATTTTATGATGAGATCTTTTGATCTCTTTGTGAAAGACCTTGGTCTTATAGATCTATGATCTTTTAAGAAGTAAATTTTTCTTTTTAATTATGAGATGATTTCATTTCTCTGTTCATTTTTTTACCTTGAAGAAACTCTTCTTTTTCTGAGAGCTTGGCTTTTCTTTCTGAGATCTCTCAAAGCTTATGGGGGGGGGGGGGTTCCTCTCTTTATTTCTGTATATCTGAGACTTGAAGTCTTGGGGCCTTTTTATAGGGCAAGCCGATCAATTTAATCAGCTAAGGAGATCTTTTCTCCAATTGATTTGGGGAATTTCCCATCGTTGGATCTTTGATCCAAGGGCTTCTGATTTACAGAAGGTAATCTTCTTGTTATTAACAAGATTGGAAAATCTTTTCCATACAGAATATATTCTGCACTTTTGGTGATTTTTTAATCACCATTGGATCATTGATCCAACGGTGCTCTGATTTACAGAGGACAATTTTGTTATTTGGAAAGATTTTGAGGAATCTTTCCTTAACAGAATTTAATTCTGATTAATTAATGATTCATCATTATTATTGGATCTTTGATCTGACGGTGGAGAGCTTTTAGTTCTAGCGCTGGCGCACCCGTGCTTTGCACGTGGTGCGCTACTTAGAGCGCAGCGCACCTAGCGCTAGCGCACCCGTGCTTTGCACGTGGTGCGCTGCTTAGGGCGCAGCGCACTTGGCGCTACTTCTAAAGCGTTGCTTCATTTCAAAATTTGAATTTTGAACAGAGCTTTGCTCTGATTGGGGGAAACAAATTCCCCCCACCGTTGCGCTCACGTGGCCCACACGTGAGTGCAGCGGTGACAGCATCTGTGCCCTTGGATTAACTCAGAAGTTGAAACGGCATCTTAGTGCCTATAAATAGGACCCTTGGCCCTTGAGATAATTTCTTTTCATCTTCTTCCTTCTGAGAATTTTTATTCTCTTGCAGAGCATAGCTCTTTGTCTTAAGAACTTCTTTTAAGGACAAAACTCTGTCAAAACTTAGGTAAAGATTAAATCTTTTAAAGGATTATTTAAGAATCTAGGGTTTCATCCATTAATAGAGCTTTGCTCTTCATAGATCTTTGATCTAAAGAAAACCCCTTTTAGGGTTTCATTAACAGAGCTTTGCTCTCTTGGAATCATAGATCTAAAGAGATCTTTCTTGGGGTTTCTTAACCCATTAATGGAGCTTTGCTCTTTTTAGATCATAGATCTTCAAGAAAACTTTTGTAGGGTTCCTCAACAGAGCTTTCCTCTTCTCAAATTACATAGATTTATTAATCTTTCATAAAGAACTCTTAAGAGTTTATTCGTGGATCTTAAAGATCATGGAATTTTATTCCAAAAAAAAAAAAAATTATTTCCACTTTTCTGATGGGTTATTCCATCATTTTTACAGAGCAAGGCTCTTAGAATTCACGGAGAATTTTCAATTCCCCTCATAATTGACTTTGACAGGTGTCATTCCCGTCTGCAGAGCATTGCTCTCGAAGAGTTTAACTCCTTGGCCCAAGGAACCTTTTTATTAAATGCGAAATCCTTTTTAGGATTTCTTTCTTAATTGCACAGATTAAATTCGTTGGGTGATTTAATTAGTACTTATTTCCTCCTTAGGGATATCAAGAGTTGTTTAAATCCCGTGTCTGTTTCAATAAGCCTTTTCTTAAATAGTCTGTCCACTAACTCTCACTAATTTTCCTTTTCAGACATTATGGACGCTCATATGTATGATCTCAACGAGATTATTTCTTATGGAGACATTCGCGCACTAGGCCGTTCCCAAAACCGAGAATTCACAAACGCCCAGTGTCCTGAAATTTTGGGTCGCTTTGATGCATACAATGGTCGACTCCTTCCTCGCCGTTCCTCTCTCTTGAAGCTTATTGTGGGAGCGGTCTGGGGAGCACTTCCTCTATTTTATGCTGGCATGCCGCTTAAGGAATTAGACGACGCTGAAGATAAGGTGCACTCGGTGTATCTGATGATCTTAATTTCAAAGAAAAGGTGAGACAACCTTGTTGATATCCTGCATCAAGCTTTTCAGCAGGCGGCGATACTCACTGCCTATCGAAGGGTGGAGGACATCAGTGGGGATCCTGACGCTTGTGATCGTGAAAGGATGCACACGAAGATGGTCCGAGAGGCCCGAAAAATTTTGGACGGCCTCACTTTTGAATTTCTCAATCCATATCCTGGATTTGATGCCGTGCCTTTATAAACATTTTAATTGTGTTTTTGTTTACTGTTTTCCTCAATGTATGAATTTTCTGAAGTATGAATAGCAAGCTTTTCCATTTCCATGTGTTTATTTTATGCATTAAACCTTTTCGCACATACATGAATAGGTACGCTTTGAACGTTTAACCGAATGCGAATCAAATGTTCTCCTTACTGTCGCTTTCTTCTCTTTTCTTTGTTGCCGGCATGTTACATCGGTAAGTGTAGCCTGTAGATGATAGAGAGCATTCTGTTTTGAACTCTTCAAGAGGTAGTGATGGCTTAGGAAGCAGGTTAAGATCTGTTGTCTAAGGCTTTTCAACATTATGAACCGTGAGGGTCTCATAAAGACTTTTCTCCCTACGAGTCGAAAGGATCTCGTAGGTGTATTTTCTCCTTAGGAATCGTGAGGATTTCTAAGTGTGTTTTCTCTTGGGAGTCGTAAGGATCTCACAAGAGAGTTTTCTTTCTTACGGGGCGTGAGGACCCGTAAGTGATTGATGAGATTGACATTATCTGCATTTCACGGAGTCAAAAGTTACTCTGGGCGTTTCCCACGGGGTCAAGATTGACTTTAGCCTTGTTCTATGGAACCAGGATTCGCTCTGGCTGTTTCCCACGGGGTCAAGATTGACATTAGCCGTGTTTCACTAGACCAGGATTTGCTCTAGACGCTTCCCACGGGGTCAGGATTGACATTAGCCATGTTCCACTAGACCAGGATTTGCTCTAGATGCTTCCCACGGGGTCAGGATTGACATTAGCCGTGTTCCACTAGACCAGAATTTGCTCTGGATGCTTCCCATGGGGTCAGGATTGACATTAGCCGTGTTCCACTAGACCAGGATTTGCTCTGGATGCTTCCCACGGGGTCAGGATTGACATTAGCCGTATTCCGCAAGGACCAGGATCCGCTCTGGACGCTTCCCACGGGGTCAGGATTGACATTAGCCTTGTTCCACTGGACCAAGATTTGCTCTGGACGCTTTCCACGGGGTTAGGATTGACATTAGCTGTGTTCCGCAATGACCAGGATCTGCTCTAGACGCTTCCCATGGGGTCGGGATTGGCATTAGCCATGTTCCACTAGACCAGGATTTGCTCTGGACGCTTCCCACGGAGTCAAGATTGACATTAGCCGTGTTCCACTAGACCAGTATTTGCTCTGGATGCTTCCCACGGGGTCAGGATTGACATTAGTCGTGTTCCGCAAGGACCAGGATCTGCTCTGGACGCTTCCCACGGGGTCAGAATTGACATTAGCCGTGTTCCACTAGACCAGGATTTGCTCTGGACGCTTCCCACGGGGTCAGGATTGACATTAGCCGTGTTCCACTAGACCAGAATTTGCTTTGGATGCTTCCTACGGGATCAGGATTGACATTAGCCGTGTTCCACTAGACCAGGATTTGCTCTGGATGCTTCCCACGGGGTCAGGATTGACATGAACAGTGTTCCGCAAGGACTAGGATCCACTTTGGACGCTTCCCACGGGGTCAGGAGTGACATTAGCCGTGTTCCGCAAGGACCAAGATCCGCTCTGGACGCTTCCCATGGGGTCAGGATTGACATTGGTCGTGTTCCGCAAGGACCAGGATCCGCTCTGGATGCTTCCCACGGGGTCAGGATTGACATTAGCCGTGTTCCGCAAGGACCAGGATCCACTCTGGACGCTTCCCACAGGGTCAGGATTGACATTAGCCATGTTCCACTAGACCAGGATTTGCTCTGGACGCTTCCCACGGGGTCAGGATTGACATTAGACATGTTCTGCTAGACCAGGATTTGCTCTGGATGCTTCCCACGGGGTCAGGATTGACATTAGTCGTGTTCCGCAAGGACCAGGATCCGCTCTGGACGCTTCCCACGGGGTCAAGATTGACATTAGCCGTGTTCCACTAGTCCAGGATTTGCTCTGGACGCTTCCTACGGGGTCAGGATTGACATTAGCCGTGTTCCACTAGACCAGGATTTGCTCTGGATGCTTCCCACGGGGTCAGGATTGACATTAGCTGTATTCCGCAAGGACCAGGATCCGCTCTGGACGCTTCCCACGGGGTCAGGATTGATATTAGCCATGTTACACTAGACCGGGATTTGCTCTGGACGCTTCCCACGGGGTCAGGATTGACATTGGTCGTGTTCTGCAAGGACCAGGATCCGCTCTGGACGCTTCATACGGGGTCAGGATTGACATTAGCCGTGTTCCACTAGACCAGCATTTGCTCTGGACGCTTCCTACGGGGTCAGGATTGACATTAGCCGTGTTCCACTAGACCAGGATTTGCTCTGGATGCTTCCCACATGGTCAGGATTGACATTAGCCGTGTTCCGCACGGACCGGGAGAGGTTGACTTTATCCGTATTTCATGGAGTTGAGGGTTGATTCTCGGTTGTCTGCGCACCGCCGAGTCATGGAACTGGGAATTGCCGCGGTTCCGCTTTGCTTGATGTTGCGTTTGTTGTAATGAGACGAATGTTGAGATGATCTCCAGGTTGTCTGTAAACCGTCGAGACTTGGCTCTCTTTCGGATGGAGCCTAGGGGGAAGGTGTATTTCCCTCTTTGTTTGTACCCCTGGATTGTATACAGGGATCGATGTGATCTCACCTGTAGGGATAAAGTTTCATTTTATATATTTTTCTTTCCGCGATGCTCTATCATTTCAGCTTTTATATCGCGAAAGTCGTGATTGCCCAATCATTTCGGCAATTTTTCGCAGTGCCCAATCATTTCGGCTGTTTGTTTTGTTTGCTCGCTGTTTTTTTTATTGCGAGTTGCCCAATCATTTCGGCTATTTTGTATGCATATATTTTTACTTGCTGATTTTGTTGCAAGTCGCTCTATCTTTTCGGCTATTTCATATGCATTTGTGGCTCGCTGGCTTTTCGCTGCGAGTTTTGGGATTTGGCACCGATTTCGGCATCAGCATCGCTACAACTGGGATATTGCCTGGAGCGAATCATCATTTGCTTCTGTCAATGTCGAACAAAGGTGGTTCAGCGAACAGGGTTAAGATCCTGTCGACTAAGACTTTTGACTTCATGAGCCGTAAGGGTCTTATAAAGGTATTTCTCCCTACGAGTCATGAGGATCTCGTAGGTGTGTTTTCTCCTTAGGAATCGTGAGGATTCCCAAGTGTATGGCTTCTCGTAAGTCATAAGGATCTTACAAGAGTGCTTTCTCCTTATAAGTCGAGAGGACTTACAGGTGTCTTTTGCCATATGAGCATATCCCTAGTCTCTGGTGGGACTTTATTAGGGAAATGTTTATTCGCGCCCGTGGATTGTATACAAGGGTCAATATTGGACCACTTGTAGGGAAATACTAGAGGTTGTGAAGGCTTAAGAACAGGTTCAGATCCCTGTACCTTAAGACTTTTGAATCCTATGAGCCGTGAGGGTCTCAAAGGGGAATTCTCCTTACGAGTCGTGAGGATCCCGCAAGTGTAATTTCTCCTTCGGAATCGTGGGGATCCCTAAATGTGTTGCTCCCTTGTGAGTCGTAAGGATCTCACACAGATATTTTCTCTTCACAAAATCGATAGGACCTTGCAAGTGTCTTTTAACGAGATTGCGCCCCTTTCGGGTTTTCACAAAACTCGCCGGTAACCCTGCTGTTTTTACTCACGGAGCCCTTTCGGGTTTTCATCCGTGCCCATCTTGCTTATGGAAATACCGTTTTCTTTCTTTTTTTATATTTTTATTTTATATATATATATATATATATATATATATTTCAGCCTTGGGATGCTGCAGTCCGTAGTAGTTTATCGACGTCTCGGTCAATAGCCAGTTTTAGGACATAGTGGTCCATTATTAGTTTAAGGACGTTTCGGTCCGTAGCCGGTTACTACTTATAGAGTTTGGGCTTAGGAAGATAGCGAGCGGACATAGGCGTCGTCATATATCGTTGACCTAGGCCGTGACTCGTCAGGCATAGTATTTTTTCAAGAATCGACCGTTTATTGGCCGGAAAGGTCTTTCACCATGCATGTCCATGAGTAGATAGGCTCCACCCTGGTAAACTTTGTCTATGATATACGGGCCTTCATAGTTCGGCTCGAATTTCCCCCGCTTGGCATGATTGGAGATCATAGGTCTTTTGACCACTAACACGAGTTCGCCTTGGCTGAATGTTCTCGGCCTGGTCAATCTCTCGTACGAACGCGTCATCTTCGCTTTGTAAGCCTCCAGATTTTGTTGTGCCATGAGACGGGTTTCATCAAGGGCGTCGAGCTCCTCAAGGCGAAGGTGAGTATTTTCTTCATCTGTTAGCTCGTAGTGAACGGCCACTCGTAGAGAGGGTAACTCTATCTCAAGGGGGAGTACCGCTTCTGTGCCGAATACCAATGCATACGGCGTTGTGTTCGTGGCTGTCTTGAACGTAGTTCATACGCCCAGAGAGCTTCATGCAGTCTCTCGTGCCAGTCCTTTTGGACACCGTCTTTTTCACGATCTTCGTCAAGGTCTTGTTGAAAGGCCCAGCTAGACCGTTAGCTCGGGGATTATAGACCGAAGAGTATCTCCTGTCTATGTTATGATGTTGTGCAAAGCAGCTGATTTTGTGACTTCTATAGGCTGTCCCGTTATCGGAGATAATCCGTCGCGGAGTGCCGAACCGATAAATGACGCGTGTCTTGAAGAAATGGAGGATATTCTCCGTCTTCACTTCTCTTAGTGGTACTGCTTCTGCCCACTTGGAGAAGTAATCGGTGGTTGCCAAAATGAATCGATGTCCTCTGGACGATACTGGTTCAATAGGCACGATTAAGTCAGTTCCCTACATTTCGAACGGCCAGCTAGCCACCGTTGGGTGTAGCGGATTTGGATGCTAGTGGATAAAGTCCCCGTGAATCTGACACGAGTGGCACTGCTTCGCATATCCGAGGCAGTCTTGGATCATTGTGGGCCAATAATAGCCCATCCTTTTGATCTTCAGCTTCATCTTCGGCCCGGCTTGGTGAGAATCGTAGAGTCCGTCGTGAGTTTCTTGGACGACTCTCTTTGCTTCTTCAGGTCCTAGGCATCTTATCCACAGAGAATCAAATGATCTCTTATACAGCGTATTATTGATGAAGGCAAAAGATAGAGCTCGTTTTATGAGCTGATGTCTTGAAGATGCATCTTCAGGTGTTCGATGGGATTTGAAGTAGTCTATAAAGACTTCTCTACAATCCATAGCCTTTTTCCTGGTCTTTTATTTGCAGGGTCGTTTTCTCGGTCGCTCCCTTTTCTTTGGACGACTTCGAAGATATTTCTACCGGTGCAAGAACCCGACGACTTTGCACAACGATCCTTACGTCATCGAGGTTCTCGTCGGCCAGTTCTTTAGCGTGCTTGGCTAATGCATCCGCCTTGCTATTTTCCGCACGAGGTATGCTTTCCAAGGTGTAGGAAGGGATTTGAGTCAGCAGTTGTTGCACTCTCTCACCGTACTTTACCAACTCTTGTTTGCACGTTTGATAGTCACCGTTTACTTGGCTAACGACCAGCTGGGAGTCTCCGTATATGAGGAGGTTTTCAATTCCCATGTCGGCGGCGATCTCAAGACCTGCTATCAAAGCTTCATATTCGGCCTCATTGTTCGTCCTTGGCTCTGTTAAGGAGAAGGCGAAGCGCATTATCCCCCTTTGTGGAGTTATGAAGATGAGGCCTACCCCAGATTTGATTATGGGGGTGCTTTATTTGCGCTTCTTCATGGAAGATGCTCCATTGAAGTAGAGTTCCCACTGGGTATCATTCTCTCTTCTCTCCCCGTCGATCGTGTCAAACGCGTACTCGTCGGGCAGTTCGCAGTTCAAAGGAGAATCGGCAGGTATTAGATGCTCAGCGAGGAAGTCGGCGATGGCCCGGCCTTTCACTGCCTTGAGGGGTCGATATGTCACCGAGAATTCCATTAAGAGTAGGGCCCATTTAGCGAGCCGTCCCGTTAATATGGCTTTTGACATCAAGTATTTTAGAGGATCCACCTTTGATATAAGGTGGACCTTATGTGCCAAAGCATATTGTCTGAGCTTCGTTATAGCGAAGATCAACGCCAGGCAGTGTTTTTCGATGGGAGAATAATTGTTTTCTGCCCCCAGAAGAACTTGAGATAGTAGAGAGTTCTTTCTATCCCTTGGTTGTTTTCTTATGCCCATAATGTGCCTAGAGAACCCTCAAGGGCGGTTGTATACAGAATGAGAGGCTTTCCCTTGACCGGAGCAGTCAGCACCGGCGGATTCTGTAGCTATTGCTTAATTTCGTCCAGTGCGCTTTGGCATTTTTGATCCCAGACGAACGGAGTTCCTTTCTTCATTAGGTGACTGTATGGACGGAACTTGCCGGAAAGATTAGCTCTAAATCGCCGGTTATACGCGAGCTTTCCTTGGAGAGACCGCAGCTGTTTGAGAGTTCTTGGCGGGGGCATTTCCATAATTGCCTTGATCTTCGACGTGTCTATCTCGATACCTCGGTGTCGGACGATGAATACCAGGAACTTGCCTGAGGAAACTCCGAATGCGCATTTAAAAGGGTTCATTTTCAGGTTGTATTTCCGAAAGCGCTGAAACACGATCTTCAGATGTTCTAAATGTTCCTCGTATGATTTGCTTTTCACCACAAGGTCGTCAATATAGCATTCGACGATTTCATGTATGAGGTCATCGAAAATTTTCGTCATAGCCCTCTGATAGGTGGCACCGGCGTTCTTTAGACCGAAAGGCATCACCCTGTAGCAGAATATGCCCAAAAGGGTCCGGAAAGCGGTATGCTTCTGATCCTCGGGATGCATCTTTATCTGATTGTATCCTGACGAGCCGTCCATGAATGAGAAATCTTCGTGAGTGGACGTATTATCTATCATCAGCTCAGTGACCGGTACTGGAAAGTTGACCTTTGGGCAAGCTTTGTTGAGATCCCGAAAGTCCATACATATGCGCACCGTCCCATTTTTATTTATCACCGGGACGATGTTGGCGATCCAATCAGGATATTGAACCTCTTGGATGAAGCCGGAGTCGATTAGCTTCTTGACTTCGGCATTGATGCTCATCTCAAGTTCGAGTCGCATTCTTCTCGGTGCTTGTTTGATCGGCTTGACGTATGAAGAAATCGCCAATTTATGGACAGCAATCTCTGGATCAAGTCCCGGCATCTTTGAATAGTTCCATGCAAAGCAATATTTATACTGCATGAGCACATCTTTAAGCGTAGCCTCCTTTTCTTCAGATAATAGTTCACTGACAAATGTCGGCCGTGGGTCGTTTGCCGTTCCCAGTCGATTTTTCTGAGGTCATCTGCAGTAGTATGTATCCCGTCTTCCAGCTCTTTTGGCGCCGGTGGAAATTCTGAGATCAACTCATCTTCATTGTTTTCAAAGCACCAGGGGAGGTCATCCATATTCTCAGGTTCTTCTTCTGACAGCGTTATCACATGACAGGTACGAGATCGCTTCCAAGACCGACGTTGATCCGGCTCTGCTTTCATGGCTTTCGGTTCATGCTTCTGCGGCGAAGTTACCCTCCAACTGCTGGATAAAGCGAACTTGCCTTGCTGATACTGGTCTTCTACCCAGTCTTTGAATGTGAAGCAGTCTTCGAGAGGATGTCCTATCACTCGGTGATAAGAGCAATAATCCGGGTGAGAGAACTCGCCTGCTTGCTCGGGGTGCTTGGACTCTGGGAAAATAATCATCTGATATTTTATGACAAGATCAAGTATCTTCCTTGTCTTGTCTTGGGAAAAAGAATACGCTCGACCCATCTTCTTTATAAGAGACGAATCTTGGTTGCTTGATTCTCGATCGCGTAGTTTCTTGGTCCCGCTTTGTCGCTATCGAACGCCTTTTCCGTTCTTGGGTTTATTTCTGCCTCTGCATCGGATTTTTTGTATGACGGGTTGGCGACGAAGGGCATCATCACTTTCCGCAGCCTGCTGAAGGAGGCGCTGCGTCCTGGCTTTCTCGTAGATTGTCATTTCGCGGCTATGATCATCCCTGACCTTTTGACCCGCTTCCTTTATTACCTTTTCCATCTGTTCTTCGAATAATGGACTTGGCATTTTCACAGCGGTAGCTCGTTTTGGTTCAGGGTTAGCTTCTTCCCACATAGTATCTCCTTCTTCATCGAAGTCATGTATGATGTAGCAGCCGCGGAATCGTTCCCGTTTCTTAGATTGAACATATCCAAGCCCGATCGTTTCTATCCTCTCGTTGAGCGACTTTCGTTGAGTTCCGGGGAAGCTCCAGATCCCGTTATAGAATTGGGTTTGTCGAGCAGTCTGTTTGAAGGGTACGCCTTGGCGCCTCAATAGTCTTTTTAATCCGTCTGTGTAATATCTGGGCAAACGGATGGGCTGGAGCCTGTCAAGTGTAGAATCCGCACCATGCCAAATTTCTTTCTCCACTTTGGTTTCCCCGTATCGGTAGAATAGGATTGTCTTTTCACCCTTTCGCCTGGGGGGGACATAGAATGTATGCAGTTCTTGCACACTATAAGTTTCAAGTGCATCGAGCTCTTTGTAATGCTCCCGCGGAACCATGGCAACTTGCAAACTTTGATCTTCATCAGCGAAGGCTTGTATCGATGGCCGAGCAGAGAATACGGCATTGACCTCATCTTCCGAATCGCTGCCGAAGACCAGAATAGGGGTGGACGGTCCCGGCTTGTTGCATTAGGGCGGCCCTAAATAAACTATTTCTTCTTCCTCCTCGGTATCACTCCCGAAGACCGGAATAGTAGTGATAGCTTTGTTCTTGTCCTCCGGTTTGCGACATCTTTCTGTATCTTCAAAATCTGGCAGGAAGTACTTGGCATCCTCATATTTGCGGACTTCGTTCACGGAGAATGGGTTTAGTTTCCCTGTCACAGTATACTCGAGACCATCTTTGAAGTACTTCATACACTGATGTTGTGTAGAAGGGATAATATTGTACTCGTGTAACCAGGGCCGGCCGAGCAAAGCGTTATAACATGTCTTAGCGTCAATGACATGAAATTTGATGTCCGTGACGAGCAGCCCAAAGCGTAACATCAGTATAATAGACCCGAGCGTCCGTAATGACTGGGAGTCAAACCTGGAGATGGTGATTTTATCACGATCAAGGTGCTGAACGCCCATGCAGATTTCCTTCAACACTCTTACATTAAGGAGATTGATGGAGGACCCATTGTCGACCAGGATTTTGCCTATCTTGATGTCATGACAGTATCCGGAGACGTAAAGGGGACGGTTGTGCTCGCACGTCCCGAGGAGGAGATCTTCATCGCCGAAGGTGATATCGGCTTTGTACACTTCTTCCTGGTTGCCCTTCATCTTTTCTTCGGCGAGGAAAGTTTGGAATTGCTCGGGCTCTTGTAGTGCCTCGATCAAAGAATCTCTCGCCTCTTTGGATAGCAGAAGGGCGTCGAAAATGCTTAGCTTTGAGGGTATCTTCCTCAGGTGCGCCAGAACGTTGTAATCCACCTTACTTTTCTTAGGCGGATCCTTGGCTGTCAGCTCTTCGACGGCTTGGTCATCGAAGGTGATATCCTCAGGGATCTTTTCTTTTCCCTTATCCTTTTTATTCGACCCCTTATTTACGGGTCCGAGATTCTTTTCAGATAATGTGCGATTGCGCAGCTGAATGTTCTCACAGCTCTTCGGTTCTTCTTTCTTTCCTGAGGTGGATTCTTTGAAGAGAGGGCCGAGAGCTATTTCTTCGTCAGAATCGCTCCCGAAGGTAAGAACTTGCGATCCCCCGGAGTCAACCATATGACAGTTGCCGGCAGTTCTTCCACGTCCGTCTGTCGTATTTTTCCGCTGTCGACGAGCTTCACGCTTCATCCTCTTGAAGTGCTACCTGTGAGCGACATACCCTTGCCACCAATTTCTAAAGGCTTTGCACTCTTCGGTGGGGTGCGTAATCCTTCGATGATATAAGCAGTAGCTAGGATGTACATCCACTTCATCAGGGGTATTTCCTTCGGAGGGTGGCAACTTCATTCCCATCGATATGGCTTTGGCGAACCTTTTCCTCGTTATGAACCTGCTTTTATTTGCGGCGGATGTACTTTGATCTGGTGGGAGTGCTTCAACCCTTTCATCCAGTCGCCGGCGTTTGGCCTTTTCAAATATGGCCATCTCGTGCTCTCGATCAGCTTTGCTTTTTAGAAGAGCTTCTGTAACGCCTTGAAAAGTCGTTTAGGTAATTTTCCCGTTAATCGGTAAATAACTGGTATTTTCCGTAAATTGTAATTATAATTATTTTTCAATATAAGCCTAATTATACCTAATTTGGATAGGTAATTGCTAGTATTTAGTAGCTAATGAGTCACTTATAAATTTCTAGTTGTTTAAAAAAAATTCCCTAATTTATTATTTTAAGCTGTTAAATATACATTAAATTAGTGATAAATACAAATTTGAATGGGCTAATTACATACTTAAGAATCAAGACAACTAAAATCTAGTTTGTAATATAAATTTTTTTGTATGTTATTCCCAACTTCTGATTAGTTATAATCAAAGGAAAATTTAAATTTAAATAAACTAAACTAAAACTTGCAATTTTGTAACTTGAGAGGTTCTTTTTGCATGGAATTTTTTTTGGCAATCACTCACACACATCCTCACTCCATCTTGGCCGAGCCCACCACCTGCAGGAAGCCCCCCTCCTTCTGCCCCTTCAACTCATTTGAATGATATAATGTGAATGAATAAAATACATTAATTTGAGTATTATTGTGTTATGGAAGGGGTTGACTTTGAAAAATCCACAGCAACCACACCACTCCTCCCCATTCCCTTTCCTGGCCGAAACTGCTGCCCACTCCCTCCCCCAAATTCCCCTTCTCTTTTTCCTTCAAAATTCATCACAAAATCCATCAAAATCCAATTTGAACCCTCACAATTTCAAGCCCATTCTTCATCCTTTCTCCTTAGCCATTCTTGCATGGATCTTGGATGATAGGAGACCATCTTTGGAGGCAAATCATCTTGCTAGATCTCTAGAAATTTGAGGTATAATCTTGACCCAATTAACCCTTGTGGTTAAATTCCTTGAATTAAATTGATTTAGTGTTAAATTTAGTGCTAATTTCTAATCTAGGTTTTTAAAGAGGATGGTTTGAGTTGAACTAGGGTTTTAAAACACCATTACTAGGTTAATTAAGTTTATTTTGCTATCTAGTTCTTACACAAACCTAATCTAAGAGGTTACTTTGCTTAAGTGGGTTTCAATTCATCCTAATCTAGGTTTTTCTAGTGTGATATTGATTGTAATTGCAAGTTTATGAAATTAAAGAAAAGGGGTTTGATTTTAGATTAGGGTTTGAAGCATTGATAATAGGTTGAATTAAGTGTTGTGTCTAGCTAGTGGTGTGGTTGGATGATTATGCTTGATTGTAGTCATTAAGTCGCTAATCTACGATGTTGCACCAAATTTGGAATTTTTGTGCTTACTAGGTTTTTGATACAATTAGGATGTGAATTAATTTTGTTACGTTGGTTATATTATTAACATCTACTACGGTAATTAGATTGTGCGAATGCGTATTGGTTTGATCGGGTCTTAGTTTTGACGGTTGTTCCGAACGACGATTCTAGTAAGGGTTGTAGTGATTTTCGTGTGCACCAAGTGCACAATGTGCCTAGTTCGTAGACGTTGACTCTTTCATTTTGTGACTTGGCGTCGTTTCAGCATATGTAATCTTATGTTTTGTGTTGTGCAAATTCTAGGATCGGTCGCGGAGACTTCGGACGCGGCACGAAAAAGGAAAGCGGTGATTGGACCAAGCTAGCTGGGGATTTCCGGTGAGTAGATGTATACATCTATGGGGGAAATCGTTTGGATGGCGTGAGGCGCCCGATAGTTTGGAATTTCTAGTAATACTAGCTTGTTGTATGTAGTTCCTAGTTACCTGTTTTACTGTATTACATGACCTTTATATCCATATATGTGTTAATTCATCGTATCGAAACCATTAAAATGAGATATGCGACACAAGTAATGTTTGGCTTGCTTAGTTCATGGTATATAATTATGCAACTTCATCTCATAGGACACTTGCACAATTACCAGGGTTTTATGCAGCACGAGCACTATTCATGCGGACACACACGCCTTGGTAATTGCTATGCCACAAACACTAGATAACTTGTTTAAACCGGAATTTAGAATAATTTCACCATATAAGACGTATAAACCAGTACTAATATATTAAATTCCGCAAGATGAACATGTAGAATTGCTAGTCATATGCATGTACCTCATTACATCATTCGATCATACATAGTCTTTTAGTCATATATCGCAGTTCGCATTGTTGATACCATAGGCATTCATCATCATTGATATGTGTACTTATGGTATCTTCTTTCTTGAGGATTTCAGTTATTTGAGATTTATGAGATTTTGGAGAAACCGCAAGGATTTAATAAAACCAATATCAATTTAAAAATTGCAAGTTGCGGTTTTCTCGTGACATGATACTTGTGTTGTCCACCATGAGTTTTCTGTTAGTTTTCGAGACCCGTTTCGAAGAGTAGGATGAACCGTCTCGGGTACATGGTGGGCCCGGTAAGGTACCCCGGGGCAAGAAGTTCGAGTTGTAGACGATAAGCCTGGCAGGGCCAGACTACCTACCAGTGATTGTTGGCGCGGCGGATATCCAGAGGATACCGACCATGGTCGTGAGATATTGAGATATTAATATTTTGAGACGGACCAGCCGGACGGCTGGGGCCGAGATATTGGGATACCGATACTTTGGGACACTGAGATATTCATTTGAGGTGTCGATGCTTGGCACGGAATTCTGTTGATTTCATTGATATTTCTTCAGATACTTCACTGGAGTTTTTCTAAGATGAAATTAATGACTTTCTCATATCAAACATACTGGATCACATGTTAAATTGCATTCATGTTGCATACATGCTAATACATCATACCATATCAATATTGTAGAATTGTGACACTTTGCATACATGCTTACGATAGTCTTTATAGATGTTACATATTACTCACGAGTTGGCAACTCACCCCGTTGTGCCACAGCCTCTTTGCAGGTCCGATCCATCAGCACTGTACCGACAGAAGCACTTCCTCCTTTTGCTTGGATTTGAGGCTTTTGCTCGTAGGTGGGTTGATTATTTTGTTTCCACCTTGTATATTCATCGTATCTAGTGTACTCCATCTACTGTATCATCTACCTGTACTGATGTATATTGACTTAGAGATGAGATAGTGAGATTTGTGGGCATGTATGTTGTTTCTTTGGGTCGAGCTCACTTGAGTCGACGTGTTGCTTATTACTTGTGCCTTTTTATGCTTATTTTGCACATTGATGATTTATATTGCGTGGGATTTGAGTCCGCCTTGGGGTGAAGAGCTAGCTCCCGCTTGGGGATGCCTTATTTCATGTTATTCATATATATTCCTATTTGTACCCTTTTGGGGCCTAGTATTTACAAAGGAGACTCTGCCGAAATTTTCGGAAAAATGGATGTTGCTTTTAAAAAGTTTGATGTAACTTATTTGATTAAAATTGCTTTCAATAAATTGGTTTTCCTTCACTCTACTACTTATTTGGTTTTGATTTCTGGGTTTTGGCTTACTTAGATTACGTACGCCTCGAGACGTTTCATAATTTAAGTGCCAGTCATGCTCCGTACTTTTCAGGTCGTGACAAACTTGGTATCAGAGCTATAGGTTTTACCTTTCTGAGTGTAGGATGACCCTTGGTAGATGGAGTAAGTGACTTAAGCAGGGTAACGTAGCATGTGTATGTCTGCGGCATACTTGCGATACGGTACTCCGCCTAGGTGACTTTAGGATATACTTGCTTGAAAAGTCCTTCTTCAATTCCGTGTATCCTATAATTCTATTGCACTGTTCTTATTATCATGTTTCCTGTACCAGCCACTATGCCGCCGAAGGCTACGAGAGCGCAGAGGGCTGCCGCCCGAGATGAGATCCGAGCAGGCTCGTCCGAGACTAGGACCGAGCAGGACGGCATACCTACCCCTCAGGGACAGACTGATCCACCTTCCCCAGGCCGCATGGATAGGCTAGAGTCTGGCATGCAGGAGTTACGACAGATGATGGGAGGTATGCAAGAGTTACGACAGATGGTGGGATCCTTAGTAGAGACCAGTCATGCACCGAGATCTGAGGACATACCTACCCCTGCACAGACTACGATAGTACCTGCTGCCCAGACAGTTGCTCCTACTACTACCGTGGTTATTCCAGTATCACTACAGGATTTCATGAGACTGAGGCCCTCAGTCTTCACCGGCATCGATGCAGCGGAGGATCCGCAGACATTCCTCGACAAATTAGCTAGGATTTTCCGTTCGCTCAGATGTTCCGATGATAGATGGGTGGAGCTTACGAGTTTCCGTCTAGAGGGCCTTGTGTTCATATCATAAATTTGCATTATTATATTCTCCATTCTTAATCATTTTACAAATAAATAGGTGCTTTTGATCCATGTCTACTACATAGTTGCAGGTTACAGGTTCTTGGAACAATACAGTGAAAATGATGAAAAGACGTTACAAAAGTGAGACTACGACCAACAAACAGAAGAATCTTTACCATGCCGCCTACAGTTTAAGAAACAAACGAAGATCAGCAAACAGTTCAATTGCACAAGGTACGAAGGCAGCACAAAGATTCAAGACTTCAACACGAAGCTGTTGGATATAGTGCCCTCAAAGTCAATTATTGGATCGCAGGCACGTAATTGCAATGATTGAGGGAGGACCTATACCGATATGATTGTCTTACTCGAGATGATAGTATGCTATCTGGTTTGTCTTTATCATCGTATACATGCTTTAGTTCACTATTGCATGATGATAGAGCCCATAGCATTCTTGCTTGACTGCCAGCAGTATGATGGCGATCATATACGTGGGAGCTGGGGTCTATAAGCACATCCTTAAAATGTCCCTAGTCGTGGGAGTTTCGAGACAGGGCATCGATACTCCAGAGTAGACTAGTGTATACAGTCGAGACCCCGACGAGGGGCGGTGGCCGGTCTCACAAGCCACTGGTGTCAGTTGGATCATCTAAGATGTATACAGGTGCTCATTGGGTTATGAGTACACCGGACAGGACTCGTCGTGAACATGCTAGTAGGTATTATACATATCGTCAGATAGCAGTTCCCATGTGACATGTGTACAGGTTAGTCTGTCGACCTGAGATCGTCATTTGTCTCGTGTGAGTCCCCACTGTGCTTTGATTACTACCCTACCACGCTCAAAGGAGACGTGCAAACAGGTTTTAGTTGGGTACAGTCCCGAGCCACATCGAGGCAGTGAGCGGATCGTCGAGGATTCGTCTCTCCCGGTATTGGGGGATGATGTCGCACGGTGTACGGGTGGCCATCACTAGAAATCCTTGGCCGGGTTAGTGGAGAATTACTGATATAGATCAGTAGTTTCTCAGGAGGTGATGGTCTTCATACCAACACGAATTATCGCGTTATTAGGGGTCTGACTTTATCCACCCCCTAGACTCGATATGTGATACTCTTAGACGAACGGACCGGACTGTACGGATATTGTCACTGTCAGGCTCAGTAGGGTTTCTGGATGAGTTCGCTCGTCAGCTTCCCTTCCAATCAATACATAGGCAACCGTCACGTACAGCTTGTACCTCTGACGTGCTAGTGGTTATACCCAGTGCTAGTGTGTTGATAAGTCATTAGAGTCCCCCACAGACAGTTTCCCAAGTTCGGGCGAAACGTTGTAGAGGCCGTATGGTTTTATGGCAGGGTTCGGAAAATGCACGTGCGTTTTCGCACGTGTCATATTTCGGGCAGATAATACTGGTAGGCTTTAGTTTAAGCCAGATCCAAGTATTATACTGTGTAGATATAATATCTTTGTCTCGGTTGTATTTGTATTCGGTCGTAATACAAATGCGGGTACGTTTATACTGTTACGGGGTTATCCTAAAATTCGTTTCGGGATCGCTTTTGGAAGTTGCCAGTTTTCAGTTTTCTATCACCCGTCTTTAACATTCGGTTAAAGACGGATTTATCTTTTCGTCATAGGGTGAGTCATGTGTGTGGAAGCTTCTAGTTGATGACTAGGATGGTGAGGTGGCTTAGTGCATTAATTGGTCATTAAATGAGTTGATGACTAGGTTTATTTGATTCATTGTATGCATTAATGAGATGCAAGGTGTTGTTATGACTCATTCATCAATTAATGCTTGTGGTCACCTTCCCCCTCCTACACTCACCTCCCCCTCATCTTAAGTGGCCGGCCCCTCTTTGAAAATGTGATGGTTGCTTGAAAAAAGATTTATGATAGCTTTGGGATTCATGGAAATTAGATAGAAACATTTCTCATTTCATTCCAATCCAAAAAGGCAACTTCATTAACCGTTCGTCCATAACTTTGGACGTAACGAGACAAAATGTTCTACTCATTCTCTACATCAATCTTGGTCATCTCTTTTAGCAAACTTGATGATCGAGTTGCCTCGATTCAGAGGCGGGAGCCCGTTTAAAGATCCGTCGACGTGGTGCCACCTGGACGAGAAGACTGGAGATTCAGGAGATCGGATCAGACGCAACAAAGCGTGGGATGATGGTTGAAGACCGAAGGACTCGGATCGTTCGGTATAACATTTCTACCCACTTTGTAGTTTGTTAGTTTAGTTTTAATGGCAGATCCGGGTTATAGTATACGATAGCGCCAGTTGTAAAAGTTTTTGTTCCGCATTTGGCGTCTGTTAGACGGCCGGGGCGCTACCGTAGACTTACAGTGGTATCAGAGCCTCACCATTAAGCTTTACTAACTTGTGCTAACGCGTTTAAAAGATCGATCGAACGGAATTTCCGAAACTACAATTTTCTACAGTAAAGTTTCTGTCGATTTTTAAAAGGGTCTAAAAATTATTTTGAGCATCACAGAAAAACAAGCAGGCTTTTTAAAGAATAATGGAGAAAAACGGCCAACTGAATCATCCGTACGACCGCTGAACCGCGGTCAAAGCCTAGCTTTGACCGCGGAACCGCGGCCGTCTTGGTGTTTCAGTTGGTCATTTTTCTACTGGTGATTCTTTGTTGGAAATTGTGATTTCTGGTATAGTTCTTTTGGGCCCAGTTTTTGTTACTGTACACCAGATGTACGTGTGGCCCACTTCGGAAAGTTTTGTCGATCGAAATTTTAAACTTGTTAGTATGCAGTACTTACCTTATATCTCCGATCGGGAATGTCATTTGAGCGGTAAATTGCGTCTAATTGCTATAGTCCTTTTAGACGGGTTTGCGAACGTGACATTCGCGTTAATGTTCTGTGTTGTGCTGTGATGTTGCGGATTTGTCGTGGTGGATAGCAGTGTGCAATGGTAGTGCAGTTTGAATTTATTTATACATTTGATATTGCGGGGCGAGCGTCTAACATGTGGACTGTCGTCACTGCCTGTTTGTATATTATTCTTTTGGGGCACGACCGGGCTGAGGTCGATGTACCCGTTGTATATATTTTATTTTCTATACTAGGTTTATCCCGCGAAGGAGTGCACGGATAGCCGGGTTCTGGAGGGCAACAGGTCCGTATCTCATGGCTTTGAGAGGCAGAGGGGCCTCACTCTAGAATTGGCAGACTATTCGCCGCACTCGTAGGGGGTACAGGTTGACCCAAGGAGGGGTGCTCAAGTTACTGGATTCCGTGAAGTGTTGGGTGGTCCATTCACTTTGCTGTAAGGGGCTTCCTTGCTTCAGGTTTTGGCAGGTAACTTGCCGCACCCGTAGGGGTCTAGGTTTCATTGCACAGGCTATCCACACGACCAGGGGAACGTCGGGTTTCAGTAGCGGCTCTGTGAACCCGGGGATCCCAGATTATCTGTATTGTTCTGTGATGCTTATTACTTTTCTGTAATGTTGCATATTATCACGCCTGGAGCGATTATTGTATATTGGTATATATACTATTAGATGTTGTATATGTTTTACACCCGCGCTAGTCCAGTCCCCGCTCTGTCGTTAGTTAAGTAACCTAACGGGTAATGACGGGACCTAGTGGCGAATGCAGATGGTATATACGTACATTTTATTTTTCGTTCTTTTCTGGTGTGATTAAATGATGGGACTGTGTTGATTCTGATCAATGCAAGGATAAAACAAACGTATATTTGATGTTGTTGGAACAGCTTTAAAAAGTGTTATTACAAAGACGTTTCCTTTTGTTTTGCATAATAATATTCAGTTAGAATATCCTGCACCTCATAAAACGAGGCAAGGGCCGAGATCCCTTCACCGGGAGTGACCCCTTGGGCAGAAGTTTGCGTCAGGGTAATAACTTCACTATAGTCGATTACAAGTTGCTTTGCATCGCGGTATTCAGTTGGAATATCCTGCACCTCATTCCACGAGGAAAGAGCCGAGATCCTTTCACCGGGAGTGACCTCTTTAGCAAAAGGTTTTCGCCACTATATTTTTATAAAAAGCTATCAGGTTCCTTCAACAAGATCAAGTTCATTACGTTAAAGGTTTTTCGCCAAAAACCAGCCGTAGCCCTCCGTCATTTCTTTTGGGTATTCAGTAGTATTCAAGCTATGTATTTTGGCCCTTAGTCAAGGCATAGTGTTTGGTAGCTGATGGGTATTCATTTGTTACATAGATAGATGAGTTGGTTTGGGACAGTCGTTCTTCCATTTTGGCCCTTAGTCAAGGGCATGTGCGGGTGGGTTCAAATCAACCTGGATAATGATGGGAAGAACTTGACATGTGACTTATGATATGTTCGCCCTTAGTCAAGGTCATAAGAGCATGGGGCAAAAATCACATCGGGAGTTTCAAACATACAGGAAACTTGCCAAGCATGCGCATACCTTCTGAAGTGTGATAACTTGAGTGGCTTCCATCAAGTTATCATGCGATGATAGTTGGATCCCGATTCTCACTGATGAGTTGGTTTAATCTTCGGGTAATCCCGACTAATTCTTCTTCCAGGTTTGGAGGAGAATTTGAGATTACAGTGGGGGTTTCCTGATTAGATAAAGTGATAACCATTCTGATCTAGGTTAGAGTGCACGCAGAGTGTTTCTTTTCTCTCTCTCTCTTTGGCAGCGACCTTTTGACCGGCCCTAGACTATGACTCAGCGACCAAGTTGACCGAACCTTCTTAAAATACTAGCGTTTGGATTGTCTGAGTTGCATAAGTCATTGCCGCTCCTTCTTTTACCCTTTGTATTTCTCAAGAACACCCCGTATTACTACGGACATCCACTTTCATTGGATAGATCCATCGTATGGTTATATACGAACTCGAAGGGACTTCTTCGAGGATGGATCCAGGTTCAGGAGAAATAGAATTGGTTTATTCAGTTGTCTTTTATTATCACCTTCTCTCAGGTTGCGAGGGCTCCTTAGTTTAGGAGAGTACACCTATTACGCTTATTGGATAGTCTTATTCCAAACCATAGGCTGGTGCCGAAAGCTAGGGAATGAAGAAAACCAATTAGCCTAAGTAGGGTGTACAGAAGGTAATAACTAAAGACAAAATAAAGGGATTAGAAAGAGGGCAAAGTAAATTACGACTGTTATCATTCACGACCAAACCGCGTACTTCATCGCCACTCCTATTTCACCTTTGCTTTTTTCTCCAGTTCGGGAGAAATAGAATAAGGTATTATTCAATTGTCTTTTATCATCACCTTCTCTTAAGTTGCGAGTACTCCTTGGTTTATGAGGGTACACCTATTATGCTTACTGGATAGTCTTCTTCCAAACCATAGGCTGGTGCCGAACGGTAGGGAAGGAAGAAAACCATTTAGCCTAACGATGGTGTTCAGAAGGTAATGAATAAGGACAAATAAAGGGATTTGGAGAGATGGCAAAGAAATATACGGTTATAGTCATGAATTGGATTATGGAAGAGGCATTTTTAGGAATACCAGGATACCCCTACGAAACATTTTCATGTTTCAGTTTCACTGTGCATTGTTAAAGGAAAACTGTTTTCCCGATTAGATACTTACTCCAGGGTATGTATTTACCAGGTATGATTCTCACATCTGTATGGTTTTACGGATGATGAGTGGGAGTAAGTTATTAGGAATTAGGTGATCATCCTCATTATATCGGAATTCATTGTAATTGGTGATATTTGAGGAAATCGCCTGGGTACAGTTTTCATCCTACGATGCGCAGGTTTTGAGTTATTCAAACTCAGCGGACTTATACAAAGTATTGTATGTTGTCTAGTGTCCATCAGGACAAAGGGGTAGGTCCTCGTACTCTGTTCTGTTTACTTGTAACTTCTCCAGTTTTTAGACAAGTGTTTCGTAGAAATACAAGGTCTAAGTTTTGAGAAGTTGTGGGTATAAGAATAAAGTAGAGAACCAGGTGTCACAAGTATCGAGATTCTTCAAAGAGATCGAAGATGTAGATTCTTGTGATTGGTATTCAGATGATATTAATGGTTTTGAGAAACTTGTTTCTCTTTCAGGTTACTCATAATTGGATGGATTCCTAAGTTGAGTAATGCTGATTAGCCTCTCTCTATTAAGTTGATATGCACTGAAGACAGATGCATGATTTGAATCTGGTTCCAATTAAATAAGTGCCAAAGTTTCTATATTGGATATAGAATGGTTCATATCTTAACGATGTTAAGGTATGGGGAGTTGTCCAGCTTATGCTTAAAACCAGATTCTGGATAACTCAAGACACGTTTCTGTAATGGCAGTTTGTGGGTTGACCCTGGCTTTGATGAGGGTTGACTTTCTACCATCTGGAAGATCAATAGTGATATTGTTCTTGACTCGCCACAGTTTTAGTAAAATGGATTTTTTCAGAAAACAGTAGTGGGAGTATGGTAGAACTGGAAGTGATTCCAGAACCGCAAATGATTACGGAAAATTTAATAGGATCTATATATTCAATCTGGTTTGACATTCAATTAGCCACTCCGCAGATATGGTGGGTAACCTCAGACACCCGAGAGATACTCCGGTAGCCTCAAGGACAGTGACAGGGAGGTTCTTGTTTACCCAGACTTGACACTACGATTGTTCCAGGCTATGAGACCCGGCAGGAGGTTATGTATAGCGTCGTTCTAAACTGTTAGTGTATATGCCCTAGAGGCCATTACTGTATCATACTAGTTTGTATATTACTTGATGGAAGCTTGGGATATTCACAGTTGTATATACAATCTTGCTCGAAATGGTAGTATGCTACTTGGTTTGTCTCTGCTTTAATATGTGCATGTGTTTCTTTTAGCATATTGCTGATATACATATTAGTAAAGCCCTTAGGATCTTTGCTTGATTACCAGCATGGTGATGGCGTTCACACTCGTGGGAGCTGGGTGATCTATAAGCACATCCTTATACAGGTCCCTAGTCGTTGGACTATCGAGACAGGGCATCGATACTCCGGAGTAGACTAGCGTATGCGCTTCTCATCCCAGCGTGGGAGACGGTCTGTCCCACAGCCGTCAGTACGTCGTACTTAAGATAGTATGCGGGTGCTCGTTAGGTTACGAGTACACTGGACAGGACCCGTCGGGGACTGTTGGTTGGTATTATACCTATCGTCAGTTATCAGTTCCCAGGTGACATGAGTACAGTTTAGTCCGCTGACTTGACACTGTCACTTCGCCTCGAGTGTGTTCCCACTGCACTTTGATTACTACCCTACCACGGCTCAAAGGAGTTGTGCAAACAGGTAGTTTTTGGGTGCAGTCCCGAAGCACTTGGAGGCAGTGACGGTTAGACAGGATTCGTCTCTCCCGGCCATTACACGAGTAGTCCCTGGCCAGGGCAAGCGGGATATACTGGTAGGTTTCCAGTGTTATCTCAGGGTGTTCTGGGCTACACTCCGACACGACTTGTACCGCTATTAGGGGACTGACGTTTCACCGCCCCCTAGGCCCGCCATGCGATGTATCAGACAAACAGACTGGACTGTACGGAGACTGTCACATACAGGCTCAGTAGGAGTTCAGATGGGGTTCACCTCGTCAGTCTTCTTATCGACATCTACCTAGGGACCGTTACGTACAGCTAGTGCCGCTTGCGGTCTGTGGTTAACCCCACTGCCAGCGTAGTGTCGAGTCTTTAGAGTCCCACACAGAGAGCTATTCGCCTTTAGGCAAAATGAGTAGAGGTCGCATGGTTTTGCGACAGGGTTCGTTCACATCGGCGCACTTGTGCACGTTTGCTGTCCGGACAGCTTATACTAGCGGGCTTTGGTTTAAGACAGATCCTAGTATAGATTTGGGATTGGTTTTATCTCATTGTATTCATGTTCCTCGGATCACGAATACGGGTGCGTATGCACAGTTGCTTGAGACAGAGGGAGAGGACCTTGATTAGAGTTAATGACTATTGTCATTTTATTAGCCCTAATGCTTATGTGTGAATTATAGTTAATTGATATTAGTTTAATAATTGTGCATGCTTGACTTATTGACCTTGGTTGACACTTTGACCATCATCATTTTATTTGGAAGATGCTTTTTGATCCTTGCAATTTGCATTAAAAATGAAATGATAATGGTCATGTCTTGATTAAGCCATGACAATTATCTTACTAATTATCTAATTAAAATAATACACACATATATGTGAGAATGGTTCATTTTTATTCTCATTCTATCATTTACTTTCTCTCTCTTGTTCTTCCTCTCCCTCAAGCTCTCCCCTCTCATGTGTTGGGAAACACTTGAGCTTGAGAAAAACCCTCTCTTGATAATCTCTACTCTCATCTAGGGTTCAAGGATTAGCACTTCTTGCACCCTAGTTACTTCTAGCTTGGAGTTGAAGCCAAAGGTCGAGGCTTTCGGGTGGATCTTTCTTCGACGTGAGAAGACGACTAAGGTGACCTCCTTCCACCACTCCAAGGAGTAAGGAGAGAAGGACATAAAGCCCAAGGTATAACCTTTCTAGCACTTAGCTAGTTTCTAGTTAGCTTTAGCTTGTTTTTGTTTAGCAAAGATCCTTCATAGTCTAGTCCATGTTGCCTAAGTTCATAAAAATTCGATTTTTATTTCGTTTTCCGCCTCCCCGCAAGCACCGGGGTGGGCAACGTGGACTTACAGTGGTATCAGAGCCTAACTAAACATAAACTAGCTGGGTGGTAAAGTGTATGGAAGTTCGACCGAAAAAAATCGAAAAACCGAGTTTTAAAAACCCTAAGTTTCTGTTAAAATTTTTTCTGTTCGAAATAAAATTTGTCATACTCCAAAAATCATCTCAGGGTTTCTTAAGAAGCACAGCAAACCCGGTCCAGTGAGTCGTCTAAACCGCCGCGGTTCAGCGGCAATAGCAAGCTATTGCCGCGGAACCGCCGCCGTTTTGACTCTTCACTGAGTCGAGTTTGGTGCAGTTTTCTTATGGCTTGGTTTTAGGATTTTTAAGATAGTTTATATGTTCCCAGGTTTTCCAGAATAGAAATTTGTTTTTGGGGGCCTATAAATCCGTATTTTTTATCGAACTTCAATACACTTTGACTAAAAGGTTATATCTGTGATGTTTATATGTATTGAACGTCGGCTAATCGCTATATGTCGATTAGTCGGGGTTATACATATCTGTGATCTGTGTTTGATGATGGTATGTGTATATGAATGTGTTGGATTGTCGCGGGTGAATAGCCGGGGTGGATGTGAGATGAGTATTTCTTTTTCTTTCATTCATTGTAATATGTAAATTGATGTAATATTATTATTTGTTTGGCCACACAACCGGGTCGGGGTTGTAGCCGTCATTGTATAATTCTTTTTACTGTTTTTGCTCCTAGGATAGACCCATGGAGGGGTGCACAAACTACCGGGTATCTCGAAATGCCGAGTGGCCTACTCACGGTGGTGAGGGAGGTTGCTTCGCTTCGGGTACTTGGCGGGTAGTTTGCCGCACCCGTAGGGGTCTTGGGTGGGGTATTTGGCTATTCACCGCGACCGTGTAATCCGCTTTTCGTTGCAGGCTCGAACGGATTGCGGATTCCTAGTATATCCAATGTATTCATCTGTGATCTGTAATGTCTATCATTGCTATATATTTATATATGATAACTATTTAGGCGTTGCTTATGTTTTACAGCCGCGCTAGCCCAGCCCCCGCTCTGTCGTTAGTTAAGTAACCTAACGGGTGATGACGGGGCCCCGTGGCGAATGCGAATGGTATAAGCGTACGTCATATTTTGGTTGTTTTCTGCAATGGTAGGCTTAAATGATGGGACGCATTAAAAGAACTAATGCAAGAAAATAAACCAAGTAAAAGTCGATTGGAACACTTTGAAAACCACTCGGTTCTTTTCAAAACTAAACTTTTAAACGCGGAGCTTGAACCACTCCTTTTAAAAGCTATCTCATTCCATCGACTATATCAATTCACTACGTTCACGGTTTCGCCAAAACCATCCATAGCCTTCCGTCGTTTCATATAAATATTCAACAGTATTCAAGCTGTGTTTGTTGGCCTTAGTCAAGGCACAGTATTTGGTAGCTGGTGGGTATTCATATGTTGCATAGATAGAATGCGTTGGTTTGGGACAGTCGTATTGCTTTGTTGGCCATAGTCAAGGGTATATACGGGTGGGTTCAAATTAACCTGGATAACGACGGGTAGAACTTGACATGTGACTTATGATTTGTTGGCCTTAGTCAAGGTCATAAGAGCATGGGGCAAAAATCTACATCGGGAGTTTCAAAAGTACTGAAACTTGCTAGCGCTGCATACCATTTGGAGTGTGATGATTCTGGTAGGATTCCTTCGGTTTTATCACGCGATGATATTTGGATCCCGATCCTACTGTGAGTATATGCTACTCCTCGGGAAAACTCTCACTTAACGATCAATGCTATAAACCTAGTAGGTGTCTAGAAAGGTGTTAGCGGGGCTACGCCCACAGGGAAAAGAGGTTACTTAATTAAGGAACTTCGCGAAAGCGTTGGAAAACCTCCCTCGAAGTATCGACACTGGCCTGGCTGAACGGTTAAGCAAGTATTGTACGGTGAGAAAGATCCCGACTAATTCTTCCTTTGTGGTTTGAGGAGGGATTCGAGAGACTGTGGGAGCCATCCTGTTTAGATAAATTAAAAACCAATCTAAACTTGCAAGAGCATCATGCTAAGTGTTTTCTTCTCTCTCTCTTAATTGCAGCGACCCAGTGACCGCACCTAGGTTACACCTAGATAATAAAATGACCGAATCTGACTGTTATGACTGGCAAAGGTCTGTCCAGATGTCCATTGCCCAGGACAAGCTGGGACACCTCTTAACTGATCCAACCCCTGCCGTCTCAGGTCCAGTTTCCCCTGTCACGGATATTGATATTCGTAGGACATCGGAAGAAGACTGTGCGAAAGCCAAGTGCCTCGTGTTTGCCTCAGTTGATGGTATATACCAGAGGCAGCACGAGAAGATGGACTCAGCTTCTATCTTCCTCCATAACAAAGTTTTATATGGAGAGCAATCTCGTATCGCAAGATATGAGACCTCGAACGAATTGCTTCCAGCGAGGTTGGCTATTGGGTCATCTGTAGGGGGCAACGTCCTTACAGAGACCAGCTCTTTTGAGCTCTCGGACCTGAAGACCGCGTTGAAGAACGGGTCAGATACCGACTCAGTTCAACAGTCTCTACCTACTACCCTAAAGGAAACTAGGGAAGTAGAAAGAAAGGGAAAGGCAGAAGTTTCAGGAACAGATGTAGTAAAAGAAGGATGTTCCTATTGTTACGGGAATGAACATGGGCAGAAGGATTGCAGGGCTTGTAAAGCCAGTAGCCAGAATTCGAAGCATGTTGTGGTTTCGGCTTCGGGTGTGTTTGTGATAGAGAACTGTATGTCAGTTAACCCTACTTCCTGGGTATTGGATACCGGATCAGGATCTCATATCTGTAATTCGTTACAGGCTTTGAGAAACCGTAGGGTTATCAGGAAAGGTGATATGACTCTCAGGGTTGCTAACGGAATGAGCATGTATGCTGAATCCGTAGGGGAATATCATCTAGGACTGACAACTGGGCAGATATTGATTCTGCGTGACTGTTTTTATGTGCCAGGTGGACTTGTAACATCATATCTGTATCCTTACTTTCTAAGGAAGGATATGATTTTACTTTTGTAAGCGATGTAGTAAACATCCATCTAAATCAAGTACTGATTGGGTCAGGTACATTGAAATACGGTATATACGTTTTGAATCAAGCTCAGGTCTTCAGTGTCTAGAACACACTTAAAAGAAAGTCTCCGGAATTAAATCAGGCTTTCTTATGGCATTGTAGACTGGGTCACATTAATGAGACACGGTTGACAAAGTTACATAAAGAAGGATACTTGGATCCGTTCGAGTACCAGTCTTATGCCACTTGTGAATCTTGTCTCATGGGAAAGATGACAAAGACTCCGTTCACTGGACACGGAGAAAGAGCGAGCGAGCTCTTGGGACTCATACACAGTAATGTGTGTGGTCCAATGTCTACACATGCGCGAAGTGGTTATTCATACTTCATTACTTTCACAGATGATTTCTCTAGGTATGGGCATGTCTTCTTAATGAAGCACAAATCCGAGGCCTTTGAGAAATTTCAGGAATACAAGAATGAAGTTGAAAAACAAAAAGGCAAAAGTATCAAGACACTGAGATCTGATCGAGGTGGCGAATACTTGAGTGCCGAGTTTCTGGGCTTCTTAAAAGAGAATGGAATTCTCTCTCAACTTACTCCCCCATACACACCACAACACAACGGTGTATCGGAAAGGAGGAATCGAACCCTATTGGATATGGTTCGTTCCATGATGAGTAAGGCTGAGTTGCCGCGATCCTTCTGGAGTTATGCACTAGAAACAGCTGCATATCTTTTGAACCAAGTTCCTACTAAGTCAGTGCCTACCACACCATATCAGATGTGGAGTGGGAAGAAACCCAGTCTTAAACACTTTAAGACATGGGGGTGTCCAGCTTTTGTAAAAAAGCAGCATGCGGACAAGCTCGAGGCACGTTCGGTACAGTGTAAGTTTGTGGGATACCCAAAGAACTCCAAGGGGTATCTTTTCTATTACGCAGAGGAACAAAAGGTTTTTGTTTCTCATCATGCCCGCTTCTTGGAAACCGAGTTTTTGGAAAATCAGATAAGTGGGAGTGCAATAGAACTGGAAGAAATTCCAGAACCACAAGCTATTACTGAAAGCTTGGTAGAACCAGAGGGTTCGAAAGAACAGGACATCCCAGCGCCACTCCGCAGGAGTAGTAGGCAGTCTCATCCGCCCGAGAGATACTACGGTTTTCTCATTGACGGGGATAGAGAGGATTGCACTATGGATTATGGTGAGCCTACTAGCTTCCAGCAAGCCATTCAGAGCGGTGACTCGGTAAAATGGCTGGATGCAATGCGGGCCGAGATGGAGTCTATGTACACCAACAAAGTTTGGACTTTGGAATTTGCTCCAGAAGGGGTAAAACCCGTAGGCTGCAAATGGATCTTCAGAAAGAAGATTGGTGTAGATGGGCAGGTTGAGACCTATAAAGCTAGACTTGTTGTAAAAGGTTTTCGTCAAAGACCTGGTTTGGACTATGACGAGACCTTTTCTCCAGTGGCTATGCTGAAATCTATTCGGATCGTTCTTGCCATTGCTGCCTTCCACGATTATGAAATCTGGCAGATGGACGTAAAGACGGCTTTCCTAAATGGAAATTTGGAAGAGTGCGTCTGTATGGATCAGCCGGAGGGATTCATTCAGAGTGGGAGCTGCGGTAGAGTGTGCAAGTTGCTCAAGTCCATTTATGGACTTAAGCAGGCATCGCGGAGTTGGAACATCTGCTTTGATGATACTGTCAAAGAATTCGACTTTATCAAAAACCCAGATGAACCATGCATTTACAGTAAGATTGTAGGGAGAACTGTGGTATTCCTCATCTTGTACGTGGATGACATTCTCCTAATAGGAAATGATATTCCTATGCTACAGTCAGTCAAAGGATTCTTGTCGCAGAGGTTCTCCATGAAGGACCTGGACGATGCCAACTACATCCTGGGGATCCAGATCTATCGTGATAGATCTAAGAGGATGTTGGGACTTTCACAGTCAAGGTATATTGACACCATACTGAAAAGGTTCAGTATGGAAGATTCCAAGCGCGGTAATCTACCGGCTTGTCACGGGATCACCCTCTCCAAAGAGATGTCTCCCAAGACTGATTTGGAAAGGGATCGCATGTCTATTATACCCTATGCTTCTGCGGTAGGCTCTATAATGTATGCGATGTTGTGTACCAGACCAGATGTAGCATACGCATTGAGCGTTGTAAGCCGGTATCAGTCAAACCCAGGGGAGAAACACTGGATAGCGGTAAAGAACATTCTCAAGTACCTGAGAAGGACTAAGGAGATGTTCTTGGTGTATGGCGGAAAAGACCTCCAGCTCGAGGCCTTTGCTGACTCCAGCTTCCAGAGTGACAAGGATGACTCCAAGTCTATGTCGGGTTATGTCTTTACCCTCAATGAAGGGGCGGTTTGCTGGAAGAGTTCCAAGCAGGAGACCGTTGCAGACTCAACTATGGAAGCGGAGTACATAGCTGCTTGCGATGCCGCAAAGGAAGCTGTCTGGATGAAGAAGTTCCTCATGGAGCTTCAGGTGGTTCCTACCATTGTTGATCCAATACCGCTGTATTGCGACAACAACGGAGCTATAGTTTTAGCGAAGGAACCCAGGTCCCATCAGAAGTCCAGGCACATTTTGAGGCGGTACCACCTGATCAGGGAGATCATAGATCGCCAGGAGATCGAGGTGAAGAGAGTAAATACGGAGAACAACACTGCAGATCCACTCATGAAGGCCCTACCCCAGACTCAGTTCGAGCGGCTGATCGAGATGATAGGTCTTCGATACGCCAGTACATGGCCATAGTGCAAGTGGGAGATTGTTAGTGTATATGCCCTAGAGGCCATTACTGTATCATACTAGTTTGTATATTACTTGATGGAAGCTTGGGATATTCACAGTTGTATATACAATCTTACTCGAAATGGTAGTATGCTACTTGGTTTGTCTCTGCTTTAATATGTGCATGTATTTCTTTTAGCATATTGCTGATATACATATTAGTAGAGCCCTTAGGATCTTTGCTTGATTACCAGCGTGGTGATGGCGCTCACACTCGTGGGAGCTGGGTGATCTATAAGCACATCCTTATACAGGTCCCTAGTTGTTGGACTATCGAGACAGGGCATCGATACTCCGGAGTAGACTAGCGTATGCGCTTCTCATCCCAGCGTGGGAGACGGTCTGTCCCACAGCCGTCAATACGTCGTACTTGAGATAGTATGCGGGTGCTCGTTAGGTTACGAGTACACTGGACAGGACTCGTCGGGGACTGTTGGTTGGTATTATACCTATCGTCAGTTATCAGTTCCCAGGTGACATGAGTACAGCTTAGTCCGCTGACTTGACACTGTCACTTCGCCTCGAGTGTGTTCCCACTGCACTTTGATTACTACCCTACCACGGCTCAAAGGAGTCGTGCAAACAGGTAGTTTTTGGGTGCAGTCCCGAAGCACTTGGAGGCAGTGACGGTTAGACAGGATTCGTCTCTCCCGGTATTGGGGGTTGACATCGCGCTGTGTCTAGGAGAGCCATTACACGAGTAATCCCTGGCCAGGGCAAGCGGGATATATTGGTAGGTTTCCAGTGTTATCTCAGGGTGTTCTGGGCTACACTCCGACACGACTTGTACCGCTATTAGGGGACTGACGTTTCACCGCCCCTAGGCCCGCCATGCGATGTATCAGACGAACAGACCGGACTGTACGGAGACTGTCACATACAGGTTCAGTAGGAGTTCAGATAGGGTTCACCTCGTCAGTCTTCTTATCGACATCTACCTGGGGACCGTTACGTACAGCTAGTGCCGCTTGCGGTCTGTGGTTAACCCCACTGCCAGCGTAGTGTCGAGTCTTTAGAGTCCCACACAGAGAGCTATTCGCCTTTAGGCAAAATGAGTAGAGGTCGCATGGTTTTGCGACAGGGTTCGTTCACATCCGCGCACTTGTGCACGTTTGCTGTCCGGACAGCTTATACTAGCGGGCTTTGGTTTAAGCCAGATCCTAGTATAGATTTGGGATTGGTTTTATCTCATTGTATTCATGTTTCTCGGATCACGAATACGGGTGCGTATGCACAGTTGCTTGAGACAGAGGGAGGGGACCTTGATTAGGGTTAATGACTATTGTCATTTTATTAACCCTAATGCTTATGTGTGTATTATAGTTAATTGATATTAGTTTAATAATTGTGCATGGTTATGGTTGTTGACCATTTGACCTTCTTGACTTATTGACCTTGGTTGACACTTTGACCACCATCATTTCATTTGGAAGATACTTTTTGATCCTTGCAATTTGCATTAAAAATGAAATGATAATGGTCATGTCTTGATTAAGCCATGACAATTATCTTACTAATTATCTAATTAAAATAATACACACATATATGTGAGAATGGTTCATTTTTATTCTCATTCTATCATTTACTTTCTCTCTCTTGTTCTTCTTCTCCCTCAAGCTCTCCCCTCTCATGTGTTGAGAAACACTTGAGCTTGAGAAAAACCCTCTCTTGATAATCTCTACTCTCATCTAGAGTTCAAGGATTAGCACTTCTTGCACCCTAGTTACTTCTAGCTTGGAGTTGAAGCCAAAGGTCGAGGCTTTCGGGTGGATCTTTCTTCGACGTGAGAAGACGACTAAGGTGACCTTCTTCCACCACTCCAAGGAGCAAGGAGAGAAGGACATAAAGCCCAAGGTATAACCTTTCTAGCACTTAGCTAGTTTCTAGTTAGCTTTAGCTTGTTTTTGTTTAGCAAAGATCCTTCATAGTCTAGTCCATGTTGCCTAAGTTCATAAAAATTCGATTTTTATTCCGTTTTCCGCCTCCCCGCAAGCACCGGGGTGGGCAACGTGGACTTACATAAACTAGCTTTAGAAGTGTACGTATATATTATTCTGCCAGAGGGTTGTCGTATTCAGTGGGAGCAGCGGAAGCATAGTGGGCAAGTAGCTTATGTCTATTTATAGACTTGAGCAGATATAGCAGAGATAGATCATCTAATTTTGATATGAAAGTCATGGCTTTGACTTCATCAGAATAGGGGATGGATCTGTTGATAAGGTAGTAGGGTGTGATGTCCTGGTATTTGGATGACATATACAGAATAGGAAGTAAAATTCTTATACTACGATCGGTTATACTGTGGTTGTCACACAGTTGTTTCTCCGAAGAGGATATGGATATAATTTCTGACATTCTGGTTTCTAGATCTACGGTTTTAGATCTAAATTTAAGTAGTTTCCCAATGTGGGTACTTTGACAGTATTCTAATAGTATTTTAGAATAGATGACTCCTGGCATGGTGGTGTACCTGCAGGAGATGGAGTCACCCTCTCTAAAGGTGTCTTACAGACTAAAGGGGAGAGGGATGTGCATGATTGGTAGATCACTTGCTTAGGCAATTGAGTCAATCGTGAGAAGTCAAGTACCACACCAGATGTTGTTTTTGCACTAGATGCGATAAGTTTATATTAATCCAATCCTGGAGAAACATAAGGAAGCAGTTTTAGAACATAAGTGAATGTTCTACGGATTTGATAACGGCAGCCTCCTTCGGGAGACGGTTATCATTCCAGGCTTCAAAGGTGACATGGATGACAGAGTGATTATCAGAGTTATAGTTTTCCCTCTGACGAGGGACAGTATTATGGACAGGTGGTTCAAGAGAATACTGTGGGAGGCATGGTGCAAGATACTGATTAGGTTCAATTGACGATACAGTCTAAGAAGTTTGGATTTGGAGTTCATTTATGAACTAGGTCCCATCAGATATCCATACATATTCTAAGACAGGTATTACTCGATTCGGGAGATGGATTTCTCCGCGAACTTGAGATTAAGAGAGACATAGAAAGAAACATCAGGGGGCACCCACTCACTAAGGCTATTTCTCGAACACAATAGTTTTACAAACGAGCTTTGTGAAACTGATTAGTAGAGGAGTTGGATATTCGGTATCACAGGGGCTGTGAGTATGCGACATCGCAATAATTAGCTTTAAGTGCAAGTGGGAGATTGTTGGATATAGTGCCCTCAAAGTCAATTATTGGATCACAGGCACGTGATTGCAATGATTGAGGGAGGACCTATACCGATATGACTGTCTTACTCGAGATGATAGTATGTTATCTGGTTTGTCTTTATCATCGTATACATGCTTTAGTTCACTATTGCATGATGATAGAGCCCATAGGATTCTTGCTTGACTGCCAGCAGTATGATGGCGATCATATACGTGGGAGCTGGGGTCTATAAGCACATCCTTAAAATGTCCCTAGTCGTGGGAGTTTCGAGACAGGGCATCGATACTCCAGAGTAGACTATGTATACAGTCGAGACCCCGACGAAGGGCGGTGGCCGGTCTCACAAGCCACTGGTGTCAGTTGGATCACCTAAGATGTATACAGGTGCTCATTAGGTTATGAGTACACCGGACAGGACTTGCCGGGAACAAGCTAGTTGGTATTATACATATCGTCAGATAGCAGTTCCCAGGTGACATATGTACAGGTTAGTCTGTCGACCTGAGATCGTCATTTGTCTCGTGTGAGTTCCCACTGTGCTTTGATTACTACCCTACCATGCTCAAAGGAGACGTGCAAACAAGTTTTAGTTGGGTACAGTCCCGAGCCACATGGAGGCAGTGAGCGGATCGTCGGGGATTCGTCTCTCCCGGTATTGGGGGATGATGTCGCACAGTGCACGGGTGGCCATCACTAGAAATCCTCGGCCGGGGTAGTGGAAAATTACTGATATGGATCAGTAGTTTCTCAGGAGGTGATGGGCTTCATACTGACACAAATTATCGCGTTATTAGGGGTCTGACTTTATCTACCCCCTAGACTCGATATGCGATACTCTTAGACGAACGGACCGGACTGTACGGATATTGTCACTGTCAGGCTCAGTAGGGTTTCTGGATGAGTTCGCTCGTCAGCTTCCCTTCCAATCAATACATAGGCAACCGTCACGTACAGCTTGTACCTCTGACGTGCTAGTGGTTATACCCAGTGCTAGTGTGTTGATGAGTCATTAGAGTCCCCCACAGACAGTTTCCCAAGTTCGGGCAAAACGTTGTAGAGGCCGTATGGTTTTATGGCAGGGTTCGGAAAATTCACGTGCGTTTTCGTACGTGTCATATTTCGGGCAGATAATACTGGTAGGCTTTAGTTTAAGCCGGATCCAAGTATTATACTGTGTAGATATAATATCTTTGTCTTGGTTGCATTTATATTCGGTCGTAATACAAATACGGGTATGTTTATACTGTTACGGGGTTATCCTGAAATTCGTTTCGGGATCGCTTTTGGAAGTTGCCAGTTTCTAGTTTTCTATCACCCGTCTTTAACATTCGGTTAAAGATGGATTTATCTTTTCGTCATAGGGTGAGTCATGTGTGTAGAAGCTTCTAGTTGATGACTAGGATGGTGAGGTGGCTTAGTGCATTAATTGGTCATTAAATGAGTTGATGACTAGGTTTATTTGATTCATTGTATGCATTAATGAGATGCAAGGTGTTGTTATGACTCATTCATCAATTAATGCTTGTGGTCACCTTCCCCCTCCTACACTCACCTCCCCCTCATCTTAAGTGGCCGGCCCCTCTTTGAAAATGTGATGGTTGCTTGAAAAAAGATTTATGATAGCTTTGGGATTCATGGAAATTAGATAGAAACATTTCTCATTTCATTCTAATCCAAAAAGGCAACTTCATTAACCGTTCGTCCATAACTTTAGACGTAACGAGACAAAGTGTTCTACTCATTATCTACATCAATCTTGGTCATCTCTTTTAGCAAACTTGATGATCGAGTTGCCTCGATTCAGAGGCGGGAGCCCGTTTAAAGATCCGTCGACGTGGTGCCACCTGGACAAGAAGACTGGAGATTCAGGAGATCGGATCAGCCGCAACAGAGCGTGGGATGATGGTTGAAGACCGAAGGACTTGGATCATTCGGTATAACATTTCTACCCACTTTGTAGTTTATTAGTTTAGCTTTAATGGCAGATCCGGGTTATAGTATACGATAGCGCCAGTTGTAAAAGTTTTTGTTCCGCATTTGGCGTCTGTTAGACGGCCGGGGCGCTACCGTAGACTTACAGAAGCGAACGGTAAAAGTCCACAATATTCTACATTGTGGAAATCTGGAAGAAACTAGAAGACATTCTAAAGAACCAAGTGAGGAAAGTAGAAGGAAAATGCAACTTGAAACTGCACAGAAGATTTCAGCCAAAGTCCCTACCACATGGCCGCGGATCCACGGCCAAATATGGCTTGTGGCCGCGGTTCCGCAGCCGTGCTAAGCACGTGTCGGTGCAGCTTGTCGGTGGGTGCCGGTGCGTTGACCAGGCTTCTCAGGCTAGTTTTGTAAATTTAGATATGGATCAGATGTAAACCCTAGGGTTTCTATTCTCTATAAATAGGAACCCTACAGCTCTTTTTGGAGCATGCCTCTTTTTATTTATCTAATTTAGAATTTTCATTCCCTGTAAATGTTCAAAGAGTGCATCAAATAAAAAAGTAAGTTTTTTCTTTATCTTGCCTTAGTTATTTTAATTTCTTTTCTGCCCTAGTTATAAATTTCTTATCTGTCGTAGTTATTCTCCGCTAGTTAATTAGGTTATTAAAAACAAACAAAAAAATGAACTCGTTTATCAATTCTCTAATGAGTGAGTAGTTCCTCATTTGTTAGGGTTAGGTTTGGGAAAGGTTTGAGAGATGAAAATCTCTCACCCCTTTCTTGCCCGTTATACATTTTAAAGTAGGACTCTATGCATACATACACACACCGCTCACTACGGCACCCTATCCCAAGAGGTAGCGGTGATACCATAGTTAAAGACCGGTTGTGTATGATTTCCATGGAGGTTAGGGTAAGAGTTAAGAAAGGACGGACAAGGACCAAGCGGAAGAAACCTAGTTTCTTCCTGATCGTACTAATCCCCTTTGTTAATTATTACCTTAACACCTAAAAGTTCTTAATTAGGGCATAGAAAGCGGTGAGAATAATTGATTTTCAAAACTAACCTAAACCTAACCCTAGCAAGGTTTTAATTCTAATCAAATTCAACTTTAGTTTTTGTTGATAATCAAACCTACCACAATTGGAATTGACTCGTTAGAACAACTAGAAAATACACAAAATCCCTGTGGACCGACCCGTACTCAACCGGCTAGCTACCAAGCGACACCGTTCTTGATTGCGATTAATTCTTTAATCACAAAATAGCGTAACCACTTAAATCACACTACCAATCACCTTGCACAGACATGGTGTGAGTCGGTCGAGAGAGGTCGAGCTGCAGGTCCATCTCCTATGACTTGGGCCGAGTTCACAGCAGTATTTCTAGCCCGTTTCCTTCCAGAAAGCGTTCATGATGCTCGAGCTCGTAGGTTTGAGGCTTTGCTCAAGACTCCAGGGATGACAGTGTCCGAGTATGATATCCAGTTTACTCAGTTGTCCCGATATGATCCGTACTTGGTTGATACTGAAGAGAAGAGGGTAAAGAGGTTTATGCAGGGACTCGACACACAGTTATTTCTTGCCATCGGCGCCCAACACTTTGACACTTATGCAGCTGTTATGGACACGGCCTTACGGATGGAGGCGCACATTTCAGAGACTTCGGCCATTTCTGAGCCGAAGAGGATTCGTACCGATATGCCAGCTCAGAGGTATCGTGACAGATTCTTTCCGAGAGATGGTGGCGGCAGAGGAGTCAGACGGGGTCAGCTATTTGGTTCTTATCCACAGGGCCAGTAGGCGTCGCCAAGATGTTTTAAGTGCGGGAGTCCGTACCATCGTATCAGAGACTGTATGGTGAGATGACATGGAGCGGCGACGGTTCCGCACGTGACTTTACCACCTTCACCACCTCCTCAGAGAGCTCTACTTCCTACCCCCGGTGATGCTCCACGTCAGTTAGGCGCCCCCAGAGGCCGTGGACATAGCGGTCCTATTTAGAGAGGACGAGGAGGCGGAGGCCGAGGCCAAGGCCGAGGACAGCCAGCTATTGGTGGGGGACAGGCCCAAGTGTTCGCTTTGACTCCGCAGGATGTGCAGACATCCAATGCCGTTGTGACAGGTACCTTGCCAGTATATTCTTTCGACGTGCGAGTATTATTCGACCCAAGTTCCACGCGTTCGTATGTATCTACACACTTTGCGCCGATGTTGGGCCATGAGTCATCGTCGTTAGATCAGTCACTTGTTATTATTACTCCGGTAGGCGAGTCATTTGTCGCTCATTTTGTGTTTCGATTGTGTTCCGTTCGTATCAGGGAGAGGGATTCATCGGTTGATTTGATTCTCCTCGATATGTTGGACTTTGATGTGCTTCTGGGCATGGACTGGCTGGCCACTTGTTATGCATCTGTGGACTGCCGTAAGAAGGCAGTCATATTTAGCTTTCTGGGAGAGCCAGTCCTTATTATTCAGGGAGACCGCAGCGTCACCCTTCCCAGCTTGATTTCGTCTCTTCGCGCCGGTCAGCTCTTGCGGAAAGGATGTCAGGGATTCTTAGCATATGTTTGTAATACTCGAGCTGCAGAGGTTCCTTTGGACCAGGTTCCGATTGTTAGTGAGTTCCCTGATGTTTTCCCTGACGAGCTACCTGGATTACCGCCTGAGCGCGATGTTGAGTTCTACATCGATTTGATCCCCGGCGCAGGGCCTATTTCCATACTGCCTTATCGGATGGCCCCGGCGGAGCTTAGAGAGCTGAAGATCAGTTGCAGGATTTGTTAGATAAAGGGCTTATTCGACCTAGTGTGTCTCCGTGGGGTGCTCCTGTCCTGTTCATGAAGAAAGACGGCAGTTTGTGCTTGTGCATTGATTACCGCCAGCTAAACAGGGTTACCATACGGAACAGATATTTCTTACCACATATCGATGATTTGTTTGACCAGCTTCAGGGTGTGGGATACTTTTCGAGGATTGACTTGCGATCGGGTTACCATCAGTTGCGGGTGCGGCAGGAGGATATTCCGAGGACGGCTTTTCGCACACGTTACGGGCACTATGAGTTTTTGGTGATGTTGTTCGGACTCACCAATGCACCAGCCGCGTTTATGGACTTGATGAACCGCATTTTCAGGCCGTATCTAGATCTGTTCATCATCGTGTTTATTGACGACATTTTGGTGTATTCCCGGAGCCGAGAGGAGTACGAGCAGCACCTGCAGATCTCATTACAGGCTTTGAGGGAGCACCAGTTGTTCGCGAAATTCTCCAAATGCGCTTTTTGGCTTGACAACGTTGATTTCTTGGGTCACGTGATTACGAGAGATGGCATATGTGTGGACCCGAAGAAGATCGAGGCCGTTCAGCATTGGCCCAAACCAGCATCAGTTATAGAGATCCGCAGTTTCCTAGGCCTGGCTGGCTACTACCAGCGATTTGTTCAGGACTTCTCCCATATTGCTGCACCGTTGACCGGGTTGACCCGGAAGAGAGTTCCTTTTGAATGGACCGAGGCGTGCAAGCATAACTTCCAGCAGTTGAAGACTCGTCTGACTACTGCACCAGTGTTGTCATTGCCTCCGGGATCGGGCGGATTCGTAGTTTATTGTGACACTTCTCAAGTGGGACTAGGTTGCGTGTTAATACAGCACGACAGGGTTATTGCATATGCTTCTCGGCAGCTGAAGACACATGAACAGAACTATCCTGCGCACGATTTAGAGATGGCTGCAGTGGTGTTTGCACTCAAGATCTGGAGACATTACCTATACGGCGAGTCGTGCCAGATATTTACGGACCACAATAGCTTAAAGTACATATTTCAGCAGCGAGACCTGAATCTGAGACAGCGCCGTTGGATGGAGCTAGTGAAAGACTATGATTGCGAGATCCTTTACCATCCGGGAAAGGCGAACGTGGTGACAGATGCTTTGAGTCAGAGGCCCGGAGGTAGTTTATCCTATTTGAGCGTCGTGCAGAGGCAGTCGTCAGCAGATTGGCAGATTCTATGCGACAGCCGAATGCAGTTTGAGTTCACTCCGATAGAGGGACAGCTTGCGCATATTCGTGCACGTCCGCAGTTGCTTGACCGTATTCGAGAGGCACAACCCAGTGATGACCTTCTTTCAGAGATCATAGAGCAGGTTCGGCAGGGCAGAGTTTCCGAGTTCATGATCGATGATCAGGGGGTACTGTGATTTGGGACTCGATTGTGCGTACCAGATTCTGAGGGACTGCGGCGTGAGATTCTTGAGGAGGCCCATAGATCGATGTATAGCGTTCATCCCAGTTCCACCAAGATGTACCACGATTTGCGAGATGTTTATTGGTGGGACGGAATGAAGAGGGACGTCACAGATTTCGTGTTGAGATGCCTGACTTGTTAGCAAGTCAAGGCCGAGCACCAGAGGCCGCGGGAGAGTTGCACCCTTTGCCCATTCCAGAGTGGAAATGGGAGCAGATTTCTATGGACTTCATTGTGGGTCTACCCAGGACTAGTCGGGGGTATGACTCCATTTGGGTGATCGTAGATCGTTTGACGAAAGCGGCTCACTTCCTGTCAGTGAAGACCACTTTCGGTTTTGCTCAGTATGCCCAGATTTACATTGACGAGATCGTACAGTTGCATGGAATCCCGACTTGTATCGTGTCTGACCGAGGCACCCAGTTTAGCAGCCGACTGTGGCAGAGACTTCAGGAGGCGTTGGGCACCCGATTGAGTTTCAGCACAGCATTTCATCCGCAGACCGACGGCCAGTCAGAGCGGACTATTCAGACTCTTGAGGACATGCTCCGAGCGTGCGTTTTAGACTTCGGAGGTAGCTGGGATCATCATTTACCCTTAGTGGAGTTCTCCTACAACAACAACTTCCAGGATACTATTCAGATGGCACCTTTCGAGGCCTTGTATGGGAGGAGATGCAGATCGCCCGTCTGTTGGACAGAGCTCAGCGAGAGCAGTATTTTGGGGCTGTAGATTGTTGAGAAGACGACCAAGAAGATACAGTTGATTCGAGATCGGATGGGAGCGGCTCAGAGCAGGCAGAAATCGTATGCGGACAGACACCGTCGCAGACTAGAGTTCGCAGTTAGCGATCATGTTTTTCTGAGGATCTCTCCAATGAAGGGCGTGATGAAGTTTGGGCGAAAAGGAAAGCTTAGTCCCAGATTTGTGGGTCCCTTCGAGATCCTCGAGCGTGTCGGCGCAGTTGTGTATCGTTTGGCTCTTCCACCCAGCTTTCCTGATGTTCACCCCGTCTTCCATGTTTCGATGCTCCACAAGTACCTTCATGACCCTTCTCATGCGATTCAGCACCCGACGATCCAGCTAGAGCGTGACCTTTCTTTTGCAGAGCAGCCGGTGGTCATCCTGGATCGGCAGGTGAAGAAATTGAGATCGAAGGTTATACCGACCGTCAAGGTCCTTTGGCGTGGCCCGAGCAGCGAGGAGGTCACCTGGGAGACCGAGGACGAGATGAGGAAGAAATATCCCCATCTCTTTGAAGGTACGCGTAGCTAGATTTTTAAATTCGGGGACCGAATTTCTTTAAGGGGGGAAGATGTAAGTCCACGTTGCGACCCCCGGTTCTTACGGGGAGGCGGAAACGGTATAAAAAACAAATTTTTAGCGCATGGGGCAACATGGACTAACAAAGTCGGGATCTTTTCTAAACTAAACTAGCTAACATGCTAAGGAGAGTTAGGATAGATGGTTATACCTAACTTGAACTCCTTCTTCTTGAATCCTTGTAGAGGTTGATGGTTCTTTCCTCGTTGCCTTCTTCCGTCGAAGATGGATCCACCTGAGGGTTCAACCTTCGGGCTCTTTCTCGAACTTTGAGAGAACTAGAATCTCCGGCTTGCTAAACCTTGATCCTAGAGTGAGTAGAGAGTGTCTTTTGGGGTTTTATCTTTTCAAGGAGAGAGATTCTCAACTCATGAGAAGGGTTCTCCTTGAGCTAGAGGAAGAAGAAGATGAAATGAGGAGAGAGAAGCTAAATGATAGAATGAGCTATCTTTTTCTTTCTTGCAACCATATCACAAAAGAAAAAGAATTATCAAATTAATAATAATAATGAAAATGGAATAGTTGATGGAAGGTTTAGGAATGACCATTATCATTTCAAACATTAAATGAATTTGCTAGAATCAAAGAGCATCTTTCTTTTGTAATGATGATGGTCAAAACTTCAACCATGGTCAACAAGTCAACCATGGTCAACAAGTCAACAAAAAACCAACCATGACACAATTTCATTTTATTAATATTATTAATTGATATATCATAATTCCATTAGGGTTTGGAAAAAGACGACTGTCAACTGTACATACGCACCCGTTCCGAAACCCTAATGAAAAACCACTTCCTCCGCCTCAATCAACTGTGCATACACACCCGCATTCTTGTTCCGAGGAACATGAATACCAAGAGATAAAAGCAACCCCAAAACATATACCGCTATCTGACTCAAACCAGAGCCAGCCAGTAATATCCGTCCGGACTCCAAACGTGCACAAGTGCGCGGATGAGAACGAACCCTGTCGCAAAACCATGCGACCTCTACTCTGTTTTGCCCAGAGGCGAATACCCTCTGTGTGGGACTCTAAAGACTCGACACTACGCTGGCAGTGGGTTTAACCACAGACCGCAAGCGGCACTAGCTGTGCGTAACGGTCCCCAGGTAGATGCCGACAAGAAGGCTGACGAGGTGAACCCCATCTGAACTCCTACTGAGTCGGAATGTGACAGTCTCCGTACAGTCCGGTCTATTCGTCTAATACATCGCATGTCGGGCCTAGGGGGCGGTAAAACGTCAGTCCCCTAATAGCGGTACAAGTCGTGTCGGAGTGAAGCCCAAAACACCCTGAGATAACACTGGAAGCCTACCAGTATATCTCGCTTGCCCTGGCCAGGGACTACTCGTGTAATGGCTCTCCTAGACACAGCGCGATGTCAACCCCCAATACCGGGAGAGACGAATCCTGTCTAACCGTCACTGCCTCCAAGTGCTTCGGGACTGCACCCAACCACTACCTGTTTGCACGACTCCTTTGAGCCGTGGTAGGGTAGTGATCAAAGTGCAGTGGGAACACACTCGAGGCGAAGTGCCAGTGTCAAGTCAGCGGACTAAGCTGTACTCATGTCACCTGGGAACTGATAACTGACGATAGGTATAATACCAACCTGTCAGTTCCCGACGAGTCCTGTCCAGTGTACTCGTAACCCAACGAGCACCCGTATACTATCTCCAGTACGACGTACTGATGGCTGTGGGACAGACCATCTCCCACACTGGGATGAGAAGCGCATACGCTAGTCTACTCTGGAGTATCGATCCCCTGTCTCGATAGTCCTGCGACTAGGGACCTGTATAAGGATGTGCTTATAGATTACCCAGCCCCCACTAGTGTGACTGCCATCACAACGCTGGTAATCAAGCAAAGATCCTAAGGGCTCCACTAATGCGTATAGGTGATATCGCAAAATAAACACATGTACACATTGAAGTAGAAACAAACCAAGTAGCATACTACTATATTGAGCAAGATTGTTTATACAAGGTGAATATCCCAAACTTCCATTAAGTAATATACAAACTAGTATGATACAGTAATGGCCTCTAGGGCATTTACACTAACAATCTCCCACTTGCACTAAGGCCATGTACTGGCGTATCGAAGACCTATCATCTCGATCAGCCGCTCGATCTGAGTCTGGGGTAGGGCCTTGGTGAATGGATCTGCAGTGTTTTCTTCTGAAGCAACCCTCCGAACCTCGATCTCCTTGCGATCCACGATCTCCCTGATCAGGTGATACCGCCTCAAGATGTGCCTGGATCTCTGATGGGACCTGGGTTCCTTCGCTAAAGCTATAGCCCCGTTGTTGTCGCAATACAGAGGTATTGGGTCAACAATGGACGGAACCACCTGAAGTTCTTTCAAGAACTTCCTCATCCAGACAGCTTCTTTTGCGGCATCAGATGCAGCGATGTATTCCGCTTCCATCGTCGAGTCTGCAACGGTTTCCTGTTTGGAACTCTTCCAACACACCGCCCCTCCATTGAGGGTAAAGACAAAACCCGACATAGACTTGGAATCATCCTTGTCACTCTGGAAGCTGGAGTCAGCAAAGGCCTCGATCTGGAGGTCTTTTCCGCCATACACCAAGAACATCTCCTTAGTCCTTCTTAGGTACTTGAGAGTTCTTTACTGCTATCCAGTGTTTCTCCCCAGGGTTTGACTGATACCGGCTTACTACACTCAGTGCATAAGCTACATCCGGTCTGGTACACAACATCGCATACATTATAGAGCCTACCGCAGAAGCGTAGGGTATAATAGACATGCGATCCCTCTCCAAATCAGTCTTGGGAGACATCTCTTTAGAGAGGGTGATCCCGTGACAAGCCGGTAGGTTACCGCGCTTGGAATCTTCCATACTGAATCTTTTCAGTATGGTGTCGATGTACCTGGACTGTGAAAGTCCTAATATCCTCTTGGATCTATCACGATGGATCCGGATCCCCAGGATGTATGAGGCATCACCCAGGTCTTTCATGGAGAACCTGTGTGACAAGAATCCCTTGACAGATTGTAGCATAGGAATGTCATTTCCTATTAAGAGAATGTCATCCACGTATAAAACGAGGAATACTACAGTTCTCGCTACAAATCTACTATAGATGCATGGTTCATCTGGATTTTTGATAAAGCCAAATTCCTTGACCGTCTCATCAAAACAGATGTTCCAACTCCGCGATGCCTGCTTTAGTCCATAGATGGATTTAAGCAACTTGCACACCTTTCCGCTGCTCCCACTCTGAATGAAACCCTCTGGCTGATCCATATAAACACACTCCTCTAAATTTCCATTTAGAAAAGCGGTTTTTACGTCCATCTGCCAAATCTCATAATCGTGGAAGGCAGCAATGGCAAGAAGGATCCGAATGGATTTCAGCATAGCCACAGGAGAAAAGGTTTCGTCATAGTCCAAACCAGGTCTTTGACGGAAACCCTTTGCTACAAGTCTAGCTTTATAGGTCTCAACCTGTCCATCTACACCAATCTTCCTTTTGAAGATCCACTTGCATCCTACGGGTTTTACCCCGTCTGGAGCAATGTCCAACGTCCATACTTTGTTGGTGTACATGGACTCCATTTCGGTCCGCATTGCATCCAGCCATTTTACCGAGTCAATGCTCTGAACGGCCTGCTGGAAGCTAGTAGGCTCATCATAGTCTATGATGCAATCCTCTCTATCCCCGTCTATGAGAAAACCGTAGTATCTCTCGGGCGGATGAGACTGCCTACTACTTCTGCGGAGCGGCATAGGAATGTCCTGTTCTTTTGAACCCTCTGGTTCCACTAAGCTTTCAGTAATAGTCTGAGGTTCTGGAATTTCATCCAGTTCTACTGCGCTCCCACTTATCTGATTTTCTAAAAACTCAGTTTCCAAGAAGCGGGCATGACGAGAAACAAGGACTTTTTGCTCCTCTGCGTAATAGAATAGATACCCCTTGGAGTTCTTTGGGTATCCCACAAACTTGCACTGTACTGAGCGTGCCTCGAGCTTGTCCGCATTCTGCTTTTTAACAAAAGCCGGACATCCCCATGTCTTAAAGGATTTAAGACAGGGTTTCTTCCCACTCCACATCTGATATGGTGTGGTAGGCACTGTTTTAGTAGGAACTTGGTTCAAGAGATGTGCAGCTGTTTCTAGTGCATAACCCCAGAAAGATCGCGGTAACTCAGCCTTACTCATCATGGAACGAACCATATCCAATAGGGTTCGATTCCTTCTTTCCGATACACCGTTATGTTGCGGAGTGTATGGAGGAGTACGCTGAGAGAGAATTCCATTCTCTTTTAAATAGTCCAGGAACTCGGCACTCAAGTATTCACCACCTCGATCCGATCTTAGAATCTTAATACTTTTGCCTGTTTGTTTTTCAACTTCATTCTTGTAATCCCGAAATTTCTCAAAGGCCTCGGATTTGTGCTTCATTAAGAAGACATGTCCATACCTAGAGAAATCGTCTGTGAAAGTAATGAAGTATGAATAACCGCTTCGTGCATGTGTAGACATTGGACCACACACGTCACTGTGTATGAGTCCCAAGAGCTCGCTCGCTCTTTCTCCGTGTCCAGTGAACGGAGTCTTTGTTATCTTTCCCATGAGACAAGATTCACAAGTGGCATAAGACTGATACTCGAACGGATCCAAGTATCCTTCTTTATGTAACTTAGTCAACCGTGTCTCATTGATGTGACCCAGTCTACAATGCCATAAGAAAGCCTGATTGATATCTGGAGACTTTCTTTTGTGTGTATTCTGGACATTGAAAATCTGTGGTTGGTTTAACACGTATATACCATTGCTCAGTGTACCTGACCCAATCAGAACTTGATTAAGGTGAATGTTTACAACATTACTTACAAACGCAAATTCATAACCTTCTTTAGAAACCAAAGATACAGAAATGATATTACAAGTTGCGTTGGGTACAAAAAAGCAATTACGCAAAACCAAAACATGTCCATCTGACATTCCCAGGTGATAGTCCCCCACGGCTTTAGCATCCATGCTAGCTCCGTTCGCAACTCTGAGGGTCACGTCACCTGCCTTCAAAACCCTACGGTTTCTCAACGCCTGCAAAGAATTACAGATATGAGATCTTGATCCGGTATCCAATACCCAGGAAGTAGAGTTTATAGAAAGACATTTTTCAATAACATACACACCTGAAGCTGAAGCCGCAACCTGCTTCAGTTCCTGTGTCCTGGCCTTCCAAGCCCTGCAATATTTCTTCCAGTGTCCACTCTTATGACAATAGAAGCATTCTTCCTTTCCAACAAGCTTCCCCGCAATCTTTGTTGCCTTTTCCTTTCCCTTCGTACCCACTTTACTAACACCGCCTCTTGGTTTGGCGGGGGCTTTCTTCCTCTTTCCCTTGGCTTTCGCCTTGGACCTAGAGGAAGAAGATCCTCCTACAAACAAAGCGGGTGTTTCCCTACCCTTCTGTAGGGTGCCCTCTGCGCTCCACAGCATGTTGAGGAGTTCTGAAAGTTCAACTTCCTTTTCTTGTAAGTTGAAGTTAAGTATAAACTGGGCGTAAGTGGATGGAAGGGACTGGAGAATTAAATCCGTATAGAGTTCACTGCCCAACGTGGTCCCAAGTTCCGCGAGCTCCTCAGTGTAGCCAATCATCTTAAGCACGTGGTCCGCTACCGATGATCCGTCGGCCAACTTTGTCGAAAACAACTTCTTCGACACTTCGTATCTTGCGATACGAGACTGCTCTCCATACAGTTCTTTTGTATGGAGAAATATGGACTCGAGGTCCATATTCTCATGCCTCCTCTGATGTTCGTTGTCCATAGAGGCAAGCACGAGGCACCTGGCCTTCGCGCAATCAATCTCCCAAGTCTTACGGATTTCCTTATCCGCAACGCTGGAGGTGGGACCTGGGACGGGGGGAGCTTTGGTGGTAAGAAGATACCCCAGCTTGTCGTAAGTGATTGCCAATTTTACATTCCTGAGCCAATCTTTGTAGTTTGGCCCTGTCAGTATGATTTTATCTAGAAGTAACTTAAGTCCAGTCATTTCGAATTTGGTCGCTGCAGGGGGGAGAGAAGAAACACTTTAGCACGATGCTCTTGCAAGTTTAGAATGGTTTTTAATTTGTCTAAACAGGATGGCTCCCACTGTCTCTCGAATCCCTCCTCAAACCACAAAGGAAGAATTAGCCGGGATCAATCCCACCGCACAATACTTGCTTAACCGTTCAGCCAGGCCAGTGTCGGTACTTCGAGGGAGGTTTTCCAACGCTTTCGCGAAGTTCCTTAATTTAAGAACCTCTTTTCCCTGGGGGCGTAGCCCCGCTAACACCTTTCTAGGCACCTACTAGGTTTATAGCATTGATCGTTTAGTGAGAAATTTCCTGAGGAGTAGCATATACTCACAGTAGGATCGGGATCCAAATATCATCGTGACGAAACTGAAGGAATCCTACCAGAATCATCACACTCCAAATGGTATGCAAATCTAGCAAGTTTCAGTACTTATGAAACTCCCGATGTGGATTTTTGCCCCATGCTCTTATGACCTTGACTAAGGCCAACAAATCATAAGTCACATGTCAAGTTCTACCCGTCGTTATCCAGGTTAATTTGAACCCACCCGTATATACCCTTGACTATGGCCAACAAGGCAATACGACTGTCCCAAACCAACGCATTCTATCTATGCAACATATGAATACCTACCAGCTACCAAACACTGTGCCTTGACAAAGGCCAACAAACACAGCTTGAATACTGTTGAATATTCATATGAAACGACGGAGGGCTACGGATGGTTTTGGTAAAACCGTGAACGTAGTGAACTTGATATAATCGATGGAATGAGATAGCTTTTAGAAGGAGTGGCTCAAGCTCCGCATTTAAAAGTTAGTTTTGAAAAGAACCGAGTGGTTTTTCGAAAGTGTTCCAACGACTTTAACTTGGTTTATTATCTTGCATTAGTTCTTTTAATGCGTGATATTCTTGCATTAGTTTTTTTAATGCGTCCCATCAATTAATCCTACCATTGCAGAAAACAACCAAAATATGACGTACGCTTATGCCATTCGCATTCGCCACGGGGTCCCGTCATCACTCGTTAGGTTACTTAACTAACGACAGAGCGGGGGCTGGGCTAGCGCGGCTGTAAAACATAAGCAACGCCTAAATATAAAGCAATGATAGACATTACAGATCACAGATGAATACATTGGATATACTAGCAATCCGCAATCCGTTCGAGCCTGCAACGAAGAGCGGATTACACGGTCGCGGTGAATAGCAAATACCCTACCCAAGACCCCTACGGGTGCGGCAAACTACCCGCCAAGTACCCGGTAGTTTGTGCACCCCTCCATGGGTCTATCCTAGGAGCAAAAACAGTAAAAAGAATTATACAATGACGGCTACAACCCCGACCCGGTTGTGCGGCCATACAAATAATATTATTACATCAATTTACATTTACAAATGAATGAAAGAAAAACAAAAGCTCATCTCACATCCACCCCGGCTATTCATCCGCGACAGTCCAACACATTCATATACATATTCCAATATCAAACACAGATCACAGAGATGTATAACCCCGACTAATCGACTTATAGCGATTAGCCGACGTTCAATACATGCAAACATCACAGATATAACCAACATAGCCAAAGTGTAGCGAAGTTCGAAAAAGAATACGGATTTATATGACCCCAAAAGTAAATTTCTTTTCTGGAAAATCTGGGCACATATAACATATTTGAAAAATCCCAAAACCCTACCAGATGAACACTGCACAAAACACGATCACATGAAGAGGCTAAACGGCGGCGGATCCGCGGCGACGAGAATAGCTGAGGCCGCGGATCCGCGGCGGTTTGAACGATTCATGGGATCGTCTTTCGTGGGTGTTCTCACAAAACCCTGAGCCGATTTTAGGAGTACAAAGTTTTACTTTTAGAGCACAAAAAATTTCAACAGAAACTTAGGGTTTTTGTTTTTCCGGTTTTGCGATTTTTCGGTTTCGAACTTCCATACACTTCGCTACCAAGCTAGTTTAAGTTTAGTTAGGCTCTGATACCACTGTAAGTCCACGTTGCGACCCCCGGTTCTTACGGGGAGGCGGAAACGGTATAAAAAACAAATTTTTAGCGCATGGGGCAACATGGACTAACAAAGTCGGGATCTTTTCTAAACTAAACTAGCTAACATGCTAAGGAGAGTTAGGATAGATGGTTATACCTAACTTGAACTCCTTCTTCTTGAATCCTTGTAGAGGTTGATGGTTCTTTCCTCGTTGCCTTCTTCCGTCGAAGATGGATCCACCTGAGGGTTCAACCTTCGGGCTCTTTCTCGAACTTTGAGAGAACTAGAATCTCTGGCTTGCTAAACCTTGATCCTAGAGTGAGTAGAGAGTGTCTTTTGGGGTTTTATCTTTTCAAGGAGAGAGATTCTCAACTCATGAGAAGGGTTCTCCTTGAGCTAGAGGAAGAAGAAGATGAAATGAGGAGAGAGAAGCTAAATGATAGAATGAGCTATCTTTTTCTTTCTTGCAACCATATCACAAAAGAAAAAGAATTATCAAATTAATAATAATAATGAAAATGGAATAGTTGATGGAAGGTTTAGGAATGACCATTATCATTTCAAACATTAAATGAATTTGCTAGAATCAAAGAGCATCTTTCTTTTGTAATGATGATGGTCAAAACTTCAACCATGGTCAACAAGTCAACCATGGTCAACAAGTCAACAAAAAACCAACCATGACACAATTTCATTTTATTAATATTATTAATTGATATATCATAATTCCATTAGGGTTTGGAAAAAGACGACTGTCAACTGTACATACGCACCCGTTCCGAAACCCTAATGAAAAACCACTTCCTCCGCCTCAATCAACTGTGCATACACACCCGCATTCTTGTTCCGAGGAACATGAATACCAAGAGATAAAAGCAACCCCAAAACATATACCGGTATCTGACTCAAACCAGAGCCAGCCAGTAATATCCGTCCGGACTCCAAACGTGCACAAGTGCGCGGATGAGAACGAACCCTGTCGCAAAACCATGCGACCTCTACTCTGTTTTGCCCAGAGGCGAATACCCTCTGTGTGGGACTCTAAAGACTCGACACTACGCTGGCAGTGGGTTTAACCACAGACCGCAAGCGGCACTAGCTGTGCGTAACGGTCCCCAGGTAGATGCCGACAAGAAGGCTGACGAGGTGAACCCCATCTGAACTCCTACTGAGTCGGAATGTGACAGTCTCCGTACAGTCCGGTCTGTTCGTCTAATACATCGCATGTCGGGCCTAGGGGGCGGTAAAACGTCAGTCCCCTAATAGCGGTACAAGTCGTGTCGGAGTGAAGCCCAAAACACCCTGAGATAACACTGGAAGCCTACCAGTATATCTCGCTTGCCCTGGCCAGGGACTACTCGTGTAATGGCTCTCCTAGACACAGCGCGATGTCAACCCCCAATACCGGGAGAGACGAATCCTGTCTAACCGTCACTGCCTCCAAGTGCTTCGGGACTGCACCCAACCACTACCTGTTTGCACGACTCCTTTGAGCCGTGGTAGGGTAGTGATCAAAGTGCAGTGGGAACACACTCGAGGCGAAGTGCCAGTGTCAAGTCAGCGGACTAAGCTGTACTCATGTCACCTGGGAACTGATAACTGACGATAGGTATAATACCAACCTGTCAGTTCCCGACGAGTCCTGTCCAGTGTACTCGTAACCCAACGAGCACCCGTATACTATCTCCAGTACGACGTACTGATGGCTGTGGGACAGACCATCTCCCACACTGGGATGAGAAGCGCATACGCTAGTCTACTCTGGAGTATCGATGCCCTGTCTCGATAGTCCTGCGACTAGGGACCTGTATAAGGATGTGCTTATAGATTACCCAGCCCCCACTAGTGTGACTGCCATCACAACGCTGGTAATCAAGCAAAGATCCTAAGGGCTCCACTAATGCGTATAGGTGATATTGCAAAATAAACACATGTACACATTGAAGTAGAAACAAACCAAGTAGCATACTACTATATTGAGCAAGATTGTTTATACAAGGTGAATATCCCAAGCTTCCATTAAGTAATATACAAACTAGTATGATACAGTAATGGCCTCTAGGGCATATACACTAACAATCTCCCACTTGCACTAAGGCCATGTACTGGCGTATCGAAGACCTATCATCTCGATCAGCCGCTCGAACTGAGTCTGGGGTAGGGCCTTGGTGAATGGATCTGCAGTGTTTTCTTCTGAAGCAACCCTCCGAACCTCGATCTCCTTGCGATCCACGATCTCCCTGATCAGGTGATACCGCCTCAAGATGTGCCTGGATCTCTGATGGGACCTGGGTTCCTTCGTTAAAGCTATAGCCCCGTTGTTGTCGCAATACAGAGGTATTGGGTCAACAATGGACGGAACCACCTGAAGTTCTTTCAAGAACTTCCTTATCCAGACAGCTTCTTTTGCGGCATCAGATGCAGCGATGTATTCCGCTTCCATCGTCGAGTCTGCAACGGTTTCCTGTTTGGAACTCTTCCAACACACCGCCCCTCCATTGAGGGTAAAGACAAAACCCAACATGGACTTGGAATCATCCTTGTCACTCTGGAAGCTGGTGTCAGCAAAGGCCTCGATCTGGAGGTCTTTTCCGCCATACACTAAGAACATCTCCTTAGTCCTTCTTAGGTACTTGAGAGTTCTTTACTGCTATCCAGTGTTTCTTCCCAGGGTTTGACTGATACCGGCTTACTACACTCAGTGCATAAGCTACATCCGGTCTGGTACACAACATCGCATACATTATAGAGCCTACCGCAGAAGCGTAGGGTATAATAGACATGCGATCCCTCTCCAAATCAGTCTTGGGAGACATCTCTTTAGAGAGGGTGATCCCGTGACAAGCCGGTAGGTTACCGCGCTTAGAATCTTCCATACTGAATCTTTTCAGTATGGTGTCGATGTACCTGGACTGTGAAAGTCCTAATATCCTCTTGGATCTATCACGATGGATCCGGATCCCCAGGATGTATGAGGCATCACCCAGGTCTTTCATGGAGAACCTGTGTGACAAGAATCCCTTGACAGATTGTAGCATAGGAATGTCATTTCCTATTAAGAGAATGTCATCCACGTATAAAACGAGGAATACTACAGTTCTCGCTACAAATCTACTATAGATGCATGGTTCATCTGGATTTTTGATAAAGCCAAATTCCTTGACCGTCTCATCAAAACAGATGTTCCAACTCCGCGATGCCTGCTTTAGTCCATAGATGGATTTAAGCAACTTGCACACCTTTCCGCTGCTCCCACTCTGAATGAAACCCTCTGGCTGATCCATATAAACACACTCCTCTAAATTTCCATTTAGAAAAGCGGTTTTTACGTCCATCTGCCAAATCTCATAATCGTGGAAGGAAGCAATGGCAAGAAGGATCCGAATGGATTTCAGCATAGCCACTGGAGAAAAGGTTTCGTCATAGTCCAAACCAGGTCTTTGACGGAAACCCTTTGCTACAAGTCTAGCTTTATAGGTCTCAACCTGTCCATCTACACCAATCTTCCTTTTGAAGATCCACTTGCATCCTACGGGTTTTACCCCGTCTGGAGCAATGTCCAACGTCCATACTTTGTTGGTGTACATGGACTCCATTTCGGTCCGCATTGCATCCAGCCATTTTACAAAGTCAATGCTCTGAATGGCCTGCTGGAAGCTAGTAGGCTCATCATAGTCTATGATGCAATCCTCTCTATCCCCGTCTATGAGAAAACCGTAGTATCTCTCGGGCGGATGAGACTGCCTACTACTTCTGCGGAGCGGCATAGGAATGTCCTGTTCTTTTGAACCCTCTGGTTCCACTAAGCTTTCAGTAATAGTCTGAGGTTCTGGAATTTCATCCAGTTCTACTGCGCTCCCACTTATCTGATTTTCTAAAAACTCAGTTTCCAAGAAGCGGGCATGACGAGAAACAAGGACTTTTTGCTCCTCTGCGTAATAGAATAGATACCCCTTGGAGTTCTTTGGGTATCCCACAAACTTGCACTGTACTGAGCGTGCCTCGAGCTTGTCCGCATTCTGCTTTTTAACAAAAGCCGGACATCCCCATGTCTTAAAGGATTTAAGACAGGGTTTCTTCCCACTCCACATCTGATATGGTGTGGTAGGCACTGTTTTAGTAGGAACTTGGTTCAAGAGATGTGCAACTGTTTCTAGTGCATAGCCCCAGAAAGATCGCGGTAACTCAGCCTTACTCATCATGGAATGAACCATATCCAATAGGGTTCGATTCCTTCTTTCCGATACACCGTTATGTTGCGGAGTGTATGGAGGAGTACGCTGAGAGAGAATTCCATTCTCTTTTAAATAGTCCAGGAACTCGGCACTCAAGTATTCACCACCTCGATCCGATCTTAGAATCTTAATACTTTTGCTTGTTTGTTTTTCAACTTCATTCTTGTAATCCCGAAATTTCTCAAAGGCCTCGGATTTGTGCTTCATTAAGAAGACATGTCCATACCTAGAGAAATCGTCTGTGAAAGTAATGAAGTATGAATAACCGCTTCGTGCATGTGTAGACATTGGACCACACACGTCACTGTGTATAAGTCCCAAGAGCTCGCTCGCTCTTTCTCCGTGTCGAGTGAACGGAGTCTTTGTCATCTTTCCCATGAGACAAGATTCACAAGTGGCATAAGACTGATACTCGAACGGATCCAAGTATCCTTCTTTATGTAACTTAGTCAACCGTGTCTCATTGATGTGACCCAGTCTACAATGCCATAAGAAAGCCTGATTGATATCTGGAGACTTTCTTTTGTGTGTATTCTGGACATTGAAAATCTGTGGTTGGTTTAACACGTATATACCATTGCTCAGTGTACCTGACCCAATCAGAACTTGATTAAGGTGAATGTTTACAACATTACTTACAAACGCAAATTCATAACCTTCTTTAGAAACCAAAGATACAGAAATGATATTACAAGTTGCGTTGGGTACAAAAAAGCAATTACGCAAAACCAAAACATGTCCATCTGACATTCCCAGGTGATAGTCCCCCACGGCTTTAGCATCCATGCTAGCTCCGTTCGCAACTCTGAGGGTCACGTCACCTGCCTTCAAAACCCTACGGTTTCTCAACGCCTGCAAAGAATTACAGATATGAGATCCTGATCCGGTATCCAATACCCAGGAAGTAGAGTTTATAGAAAGACAGTTTTCAATAACATACACACCGGAAGCTGAAGCCGCAACTTGCTTCAGTTCCTGTGTCCTGGCCTTCCAAGCCCTGCAATCTTTCTTCCAGTGTCCACTCTTATGACAATAGAAGCATTCTTCCTTTCCAACAAGCTTCCCCGCAATCTTTGTTGCCTTTTCCTTTCCCTTCGTACCCACTTTACTAACACCGCCTCTTGGTTTGGCGGGGGCTTTCTTCCTCTTTCCCTTGGCTTTCGCCTTGGACCTAGAGGAAGAAGATCCTCCTACAAACAAAGCGGGTGTTTCCCTACCCTTCTGTAGGGTGCCCTCTGCGCTCCTCAGCATGTTGAGGAGTTCTGAAAGTTCAACTTCCTTTTCATGTAAGTTGAAGTTCAGTATAAACTGGGCGTAAGTAGATGGAAGGGACTGGAGAATTAAATCCGTATAGAGTTCACTGTCCAACGTGGTCCCAAGTTCCGCGAGCTCCTCAGTGTAGCCAATCATCTTAAGCACGTGGTCCGCTACCGATGATCCGACGGCCAACTTTGTCGAAAACAACTTCTTCGACACTTCGTATCTTGCGATACGAAACTGCTCTCCATACAGTTCTTTTGTATGGAGAAATATGGACTCGAGGTCCATATTCTCATGCCTCCTCTGATGTTCGTTGTCCATAGAGGCAAGCACGAGGCACCTGGCCTTCGCGCAATCAATCTCCCAAGTCTTACGGATTTCCTTATCCGCGACGCTGGAGGTGGGACCTGGGATGGGGGGAGCTTTGGTGGTAAGAAGATACCCCAGCTTGTCGTAAGTGATTGCCAATTTTACATTCCTGAGCCAATCTTTGTAGTTTGGCCCTGTTAGTATGTTTTTATCTAGAAGTAACTTAAGTCCAGTCATTTCGAATTTGGTCGCTGCAGGGGGGAGAGAAGAAACACTTTAGCACGATGCTCTTGCAAGTTTAGAATGGTTTTTAATTTGTCTAAACAGGATGGCTCCCATTGTCTCTCGAATCCCTCCTCAAACCACAAAGGAAGAATTAGCTGGGATCAATCCCACCGCACAATACTTGCTTAACCGTTCAGCCAGGCCAGTGTCGGTACTTCGAGGGAGGTTTTCCAACGCTTTCGCGAAGTTCCTTAATTTAAGAACCTCTTTTCCCTGGGGGCGTAGCCCCGCTAACACCTTTCTAGGCACCTACTAGGTTTATAGCATTGATCGTTTAGTGAGAAATTTCCCGAGGAGTAGCATATACTCACAGTAGGATCGGGATCCAAATATCATCGCGTGACGAAACTGAAGGAATCCTACCAGAATCATCACACTCCAAATGGTATGCAAATCTAGCAAGTTTCAGTACTTATGAAACTCCCGATGTGGATTTTTGCCCCATGCTCTTATGACCTTGACTAAGGCCAACAAATCATAAGTCACATGTCAAGTTCTACCCGTCGTTATCCAGGTTAATTTGAACCCACCCGTATATACCCTTGACTATGGCCAACAAGGCAATACGACTGTCCCAAACCAACGCATTCTATCTATGCGACATATGAATACCTACCAGCTACCAAACACCGTGCCTCGACTAAGGCCAACAAACACAGCTTGAATACTGTTGAATATTCAAATGAAACGACGGAGGGCTACGGATGGTTTTGGTAAAACCGTGAACGTAGTGAACTTGATATAATCGATGGAACGAGATAGCTTTTAGAAGGAGTGGCTCAAGCTCCGCATTTAAAAGTTAGTTTTGAAAAGAACCGAGTGGTTTTTCGAAAGTGTTCCAACGACTTTAACTTGGTTTATTATCTTGCATTAGTTCTTTTAATGCGTGATATTCTTGCATTAGTTCTTTTAATGCGTCCCATCAATTAATCCTACCATTGCAGAAAACAACCAAAATATGACGTACGCTTATGCCATTCGCATTCGCCACGGGGTCCCGTCATCACTCGTTAGGTTACTTAACTAACGACAGAGCGGGGGCTGGGCTAGCGCGGCTGTAAAACATAAGCAACGCCTAAATATAAAGCAATGATAGTCATTACAGATCACAGATGAATACATTGGATATACTAGCAATCCGCAATCCGTTCGAGCCTGCAACGAAGAGCGGATTACACGGTCGCGGTGAATAGCAAATACCCCACCCAAGACCCCTACGGGTGCGGCAAACTACCCGCCAAGTACCCGGTAGTTTGTGCACCCCTCCATGGGTCTATCCTAGGAGCAAAAACAGTAAAAAGAATTATACAATGACGGCTACAACCCCGACCCGGTTGTGCGGCCATACAAATAATATTATTACATCAATTTACATTTACAAATGAATGAAAGAAAAACAAAAGCTCATCTCACATCCACCCCGGCTATTCACCCGCGACAGTCCAACACATTCATATACACATTCCAATATCAAACACAGATCACAGAGATGTATAACCCCGACTAATCGACTTATAGCGATTAGCCGACGTTCAATACATGCAAACATCACAGATATAACCAACATAGCCAAAGTGTAGCGAAGTTCGAAAAAGAATACGGATTTATAGGACCCCAAAAGTAAATTTCTTTTCTGGAAAATCTGGGCATATATAACATATTTGAAAAATCCCAAAACCCTACCAGATGAACACTGCACAAAACACGATCACATGAAGAGGCTAAACGGCGGCGGATCCGCGGCGACGAGAATAGCTGAGGCCGCGGATCCGCGGCGGTTTGAACGATTCATGGGATCGTCTTTCGTGGGTGTTCTCACAAAACCCTGAGCCGATTTTAGGAGTACAAAGTTTTACTTTTAGAGCACAAAAAATTTCAACAGAAACTTAGGGTTTTTGTTTTTCCGGTTTTGCGATTTTTCGGTTTTGAACTTCCATACACTTCGCTACCAAGCTAGTTTAAGTTTAGTTAGGCTCTGATACCACTGTAAGTCCATGTTGCGACCCCCGGTTCTTACGGGGAGGCGGAAACGGTATAAAAAACAAATTTTTAGCGCATGGGGCAACATGGACTAACAAAGTCGGGATCTTTTCTAAACTAAACTAGCTAACATGCTAAGGAGAGTTAGGATAGATGGTTATACCTAACTTGAACTCCTTCTTCTTGAATCCTTGTAGAGGTTGATGGTTCTTTCCTCGTTGCCTTCTTCCGTCGAAGATGGATCCACCTGAGGGTTCAACCTTCGGGCTCTTTCTCGAACTTTGAGAGAACTAGAATCTCCGGCTTGCTAAACCTTGATCCTAGAGTGAGTAGAGAGTGTCTTTTGGGGTTTTATCTTTTCAAGGAGAGAGATTCTCAACTCATGAGAAGGGTTCTCCTTGAGCTAGAGGAAGAAGAAGATGAAATGAGGAGAGAGAAGCTAAATGATAGAATGAGCTATCTTTTTCTTTCTTGCAACCATATCACAAAAGAAAAAGAATTATCAAATTAATAATAATAATGAAAATGGAATAGTTGATGGAAGGTTTAGGAATGACCATTATCATTTCAAACATTAAATGAATTTGCTAGAATCAAAGAGCATCTTTCTTTTGTAATGATGATGGTCAAAACTTCAACCATGGTCAACAAGGCAACAAAAAACCAACCATGACACAATTTCATTTTATTAATATTATTAATTGATATATCATAATTCCATTAGGGTTTGGAAAAAGATGACTGTCAACTGTGCATACGCATCCGTTCCGAAACCCTAATGAAAAACCTCTTCCTCCGCCTCAATCAACTGTGCATACACACCCGCATTCTTGTTCCGAGGAACATGAATACCAAGAGATAAAAGCAACCCCAAAACATATACCGGTATCTGACTCAAACCAGAGCCAGCCAGTAATATCCGTCCGGACTCCAAACGTGCACAAGTGCGCGGATGAGAACGAACCCTGTCGCAAAACCATGCGACCTCTACTCTGTTTTGCCCAGAGGCGAATACCCTCTGTGTGGGACTCTAAAGACTCGACACTACGCTGGCAGTGGGTTTAACCACAGACCGCAAGAGGCACTAGCTGTGCGTAACGGTCCCCAGGTAGATGCCGACAAGAAGGCTGACGAGGTGAACCCCATCTGAACTCCTACTGAGTCGGAATGTGACAGTCTCCGTACAGTCCGGTCTGTTCGTCTAATACATCGCATGTCGGGCCTAGGGGGCGGTAAAACGTCAGTCCCCTAATAGCGGTACAAGTCGTGTCGGAGTGAAGCCCAAAACACCCTGAGATAACACTGGAAGCCTACCAGTATATCTCGCTTGCCCTGGCCAGGGACTACTCGTGTAATGGCTCTCCTAGACACAGCGCGATGTCAACCCCCAATACCGGGAGAGACGAATCCTGTCTAACCGTCACTGCCTCAAAGTGCTTCGGGACTGCACCCAACCACTACCTGTTTGCACGACTCCTTTGAGCCGTGGTAGGGTAGTGATCAAAGTGCAGTGGGAACACACTCGAGGCGAAGTGCCAGTGTCAAGTCAGCGGACTAAGCTGTACTCATGTCACCTGGGAACTGATAACTGACGATAGGTATAATACCAACCTGTCAGTTCCCGACGAGTCCTGTCCAGTGTACTCGTAACCCAACGAGCACCCGTATACTATCTCCAGTACGACGTACTGATGGCTGTGGGACAGACCATCTCCCACACTGGGATGAGAAGCGCATACGCTAGTCTACTCTGGAGTATCGATGCCCTCTCTCGATAGTCCTGCGACTAGGGACCTGTATAAGGATGTGCTTATAGATTACCCAGCCCCCACTAGTGTGACTGCCATCACAACGCTGGTAATCAAGCAAAGATCCTAAGGGCTCCACTAATGCGTATAGGTGATATCGCAAAATAAACACATGTACACATTGAAGTAGAAACAAACCAAGTAGCATACTACTATATTGAGCAAGATTGTTTATACAAGGTGAATATCCCAAGCTTCCATTAAGTAATATACAAACTAGTATGATACAGTAATGGCCTCTAGGGCATATACACTAACAGATGATTGTAACGCCTTGAAAAGTCGTTTAGGTAATTTTCCCGTTAATCGGTAAATAGCTGGTATTTTCTGTAAATTGTAATTATAATTATTTTTCAATATAGTCCTAATTATACCTAATTTGGATAGGTAATTGCTAGTATTTAGTAGCTAATGAGTCACTTATAAATTTCTAGTTGTTTAATAAAATTTCCCTAATTTATTATTTTTAATATTATTTTAAGCTGTTAAATATACGTTAAATTAGTGATAAATACAAATTTGAATAGGCTAATTACATACTTAAGAACCATGACAACTAAAATCTAGTTTGTAATATAAATTTTTTTTGTATGTTATTCCCAAGTTCTAATTAGTTATAATCAAAGGAAAATTTAAATTTAAATAAACTAAACTAAAACTTGCAATTTTGTAACTTGAGGGGTTCTTTTTGCATGGAATTTTTTTTGGAAATCACTCACACACATCCTCACTCCATCTTGGCTTAGCCCACCACCTGCAGGAAGCCCTCCTCCTTTTGCCCCTTCAACTCATTTGAATGATATAATGTGAATGAATAAAATACATTAATTTGAGTATGGGTATTATTGTGTTATGGGAGGGGTTGACTTTGAAAAATCCACAACAACCACACCACTCCTCCCCATTCCCTCTCCTGGCCGAAACTGTTGCCCACTCCCTCCCCCAAATTCCCCTTCTCTTTTTCCTTCAAAATTCATCACAAATACCATCAAAATCCAATTTGAACCTCACAATTTCAAGCCCATTCTTCATCCTTTCTCCTTAGCCATTCTTGCATGGATCTTGGATGCTAGGAGGCCATCTTTGGAGGCAAATCATCTTGCTAGATCTCTAGAAATTTGAGGTATAATCTTGACCCAATTAACACTTTTGGTTAAATTCCTTGAATTAAATTGATTTAGGGTTAAATTTAGTGCTAATTTCTAATCTAGATTTTTAAAGAGGATGGTTTGAGTTGAACTAGGATTTTAAAACACCATTACTAGGTTAATTAAGTTTATTTTGCTATCTAGTTCTTACACAAACCTAATCTAAGAGGTTACTTTGCTTAAGTGGGCTTCAATTCATCCTAATCTAGGTTTTTCTAGTGTGATATTGATTGTAATTGCAAGTTTATGAAATTCAAGAAAAGGGGTTTGATTTTAGATTAGGGTTTGAAGCATTGCTAATAGGTTGAATTAAGTGTTGTGTCTAGCTAGTGGTGTGGTTGGATGATTATGCTTGATTGTAGTCATTAAGTCGCTAATCTACGATGTTGCACCAAATTTGGAATTTTTGTGCTTACTAGGTTTTTGATACAATTAGGATTGAATTAATTTTGTTATGTTGGTTATATTATTAACATCTACTACAGTAATTAGGGTGTGCGAATGCGTATTGGTTTGATCGGGTCTTAGTTTTGACGGTTTTTCCGAACGACGATTCTAGTAAGGGTTGTAGTGATTTTCATGTGTGTTCCTCGCACCAAGTGCACAATGTGCCTAACTCGTAGATGTTAACCCTTTCATTTTGTGACTTGGCATCGTTTCAGGATATGTAATCTTATGTTTTGTGTTGTGCACATTCCAAGAACAGTCGCGGAGACTTCGGACGCGGCACGAAAAGGGAAAGCGGTGATTGGACCAAGCTAGCTGGGGATTTCCGGTGAGTAGATGTATACATCTAAAGGGGAAATTGTTTGGATGGCGCGAGGCGCCCGATAGTTTAGAATTTCTAGTAATACTAGCTTGTTGCATGTAGTTCCTAATTACCTGTTTTACTGTATTACATGACCTTTATATCCATATATGTGTTAATTCATCGTATCGAAACCATTAAAATGATATATGTGACACAAGTAATATTTGTCTTGCTTAGTTCATTATATATCATTGTGCAACTTCATCTCATAGGACACTTGCATCATTACCAGGATTTTATGCAGCACGAACACTATTCATGCGGACACACACGCCTTGGTAATTGTTATGCTACAAACACTAGATAACTTGTTTAAATCGGAATTTAGAATAATTTCACCATATAAGACGTATAAACCAGTACTAATATATTAAATTCCGCAAGATGAACATGTAGAATTGCTAGTCATATGCATGTACCTCATTACATCATTCGATCATACATAGTCTTTTAGTCATAAATCGCAGTTCGCATTGTTGATACCATAAGTATTCATCATCATTGACATGTGTACTTATGGTACCTTCTTTCTTGAGGATTTCAGTATTTGAGATTTATGAGATTTTGGAGAAACCGCAAGGATTTAATAAAACTGATATCATTTTAAAAATTGCAAGTTGCGGTTTTCTCGTGACATGATACTTGTGTCGTCCACCATGAGTTTTCTGTTAGTTTTCGAGACCCGTTTCGAGGAGTAGGATGAACCGTCTCGGGTACATGGTGGGCCCGGTAAGGTACCCCGGGGCAAGAAGTTCGAGTTGTAGGCGATGAGCCTGGCAGGGGCAGACTACCTACCGGTGATTGTTGGCGCGGCGGATATCTAGAGGATACCGACCGTGGTCGTGAGATATTGAGATATTGATATTTTGAGACGGACCAGCCGAACGGCTGGCGCCGAGATATTGGGATACCGATACTTTGGGACACTGAGATATTCATTTGAGGTGTCAATGCCTGGCACAGAATTCTGTTGATTTCATTGCTATTTCTTCAGATACTTCCCAAGTGTTTTTCTAAGATGAAATTAATGACTTTCTCATATCAAACATACTGGATCACATGTTAAATTGCATTCATGTCGCATACATGCTAGTACATCATACCATATCAATATTGTAGAATTGTGACACTTTGTGTACATGCTTACGATAGTCTTTATAGATGTTACATATTACTCACGAGTTGACAACTCACCCCCGTTGTGCCACAGCCTTTTTGCAGGTCCGATCCGTCAGCCCTGTACCGGCGGACGCACTTCCTCCTTTTGCTTGGATTTGAGGCTTTTGCTTGTAGGTGGGTTGTGTCGTTTTTTTGTTTCCACATTGTATATTCATTGTATCTAGTGTACTCCATCTACTGTATCATCTACCTGTACTGATGTATATTGACTTAGAAACGAGACAGTGAGATTTGTGGGCATGTATGTTGTTTCTTTGGGTCAAGCTCACTTGAGTCGACGTGTTGCTTATTACTTGTGCCTTTTTATGCTTATTTTGCACATTGATGATTTATATTGCATCGATTTGAGTCCGCCTTGGGGCGAAGAGCTAGCTCCTGCTTGGGGATGCCTTATTTCATGTTATTCATATATATTCCTGTTTGTACCCATTTGGAGGCCAGTATTTACAAAGAAGACTCTGCCGAAATTTTCGGAAAAATGGATGTTGCTTTTAAAAAGCTTGATGTGACTTATTTAATTAAAATCGCTTTCAATAAATTGGTTTTCCTTCACTCTACCGCTTATTTGATTTTGATTTCTGGGTTTTGGCTTACTTAGATTACGTACGCCTCGAGACGTTTCGTAATTTAAGTGTCAGTCATGCTCCGTACTTTTTGGGTCGTGACAGCTTCGTTCAGGAATGCGTCAATCATTTCGTCTGACGTTCCTAGAAGTTCCGGCTCAGGATCTGCCCTCAGTTTCTTTGCGTCAGGAGCTTCTTCACCGTTTATTAACGAGTGAGAGATCATATGGCAGCTTGCTACATAAACCTCAGATTCGTCGTCGTCGCTATCTCCGTTCTCAAGGACGTGGCTGAGAAATTCTTGGAGTGTGACTGGAGTTCGCGCCTTCTGATCATATTCTTCTAGAAATCGATATATTTTTGCAGGCCCGTGCGCTTGTCACCAGGCTTCACGGGCTTTTTGATCTTCTTCTTCTTCAAAGACTTAGACGGCTGGGTGTGAGCGCTTTGACTATCACCACCAATTTTTGGAGTTGGGCGCGGTTTCAGCATTCCCTCGATGATCTCGGACTCCAGTGGATTTGTCCACCTGATTGTCGGGCATGTTTGGAGATCCTTCAGCATCCTTTTCGTTTTGGCTGAAAGAGCAACCTCCTATGGAGCTTCTTCGACAAAAGAGCACGATGCCCCCAGTGTGTCCCCCCTTTTAAGAGCGTGTGGCTGAGCCGGGTTTACTTTCCAATTCTCGGCCGGTGCGAATTTGCCCTGTTGGTACTGGTCCTCAATCCAGCCCTTGAAGACGAAGCAATCCTCAATTGGATGGCCTATCGCTTGATGATAGGGACAATAGTTAGGATTATTAGCCTCACTAGGTTGTAGTGGGCATTTTGGATCTGGTAAGGTGATGAGCCTGTTGCGCACTGCCAGCTCAAATAGTCTTTTCGTTTTATCCCGGGAAAACGAATAAGGGCGCTTCAGCTTCTCGTTAAAGAATCGCTGCCTATCCTCCTGGCGAGCAATTAACCTTGAACCACCGGGTTACTGCTGAGCATTAGCGACGAAGGTCGCTTTCGCTTTTCCCTTTTCATTTTGAGGTTCCGTCTTTAAAGAAGAAGGTCTGTGACCCATCTGGTCCATTTGGGCCAGTTTTTCAATCAAGGCTTGGAAGGTGGTGGGTTTGAAAAACATCATAAATTGGGAGATGGTCGCCTGCGGATCAAGAGTACCCACGAACATGCCCACCGTAGGAGCTTCTTCGATGCGCTGCTCGCATTTCGACCATAAATTTTGCCACCGTATTGCATACTGGACCCATGTTTCTCTAGGCTTCACCCTGGCATTGATCAATGCCGTTATTGGGGTGCGTTCACTAGCACTCGCGAATCGCTGGGTGAATAGTAGCTCCATCTTTGCAAAAGTTTTGACAGAGTCATTCGGGAGTTCAGAGTACCATTCGAACGCTGTCTCCGACAAGCTACCGACGAACTGGAGAAGTAGCAGTTTATCGTCACCTCCAATGTTGCCACATAGAGCCCTGAACTGGACGACATGCTGGTGGGGATTGCCCGTCCCTTTATATACATGGAATTTAGGGATCGTATATCCCGGCGGGTACCTTATTTGGTCATACCAGCCTGGATAGGGCTGTCCAGTCTTAACGATCTGCCCGGCCATTTCGCTCTCATGATAAGCTCGTATTTGCTGAGCGATATAATCATCCAGAGCGGCCTTGGAGATGGTCTCCTCCTTGGCTGTTGAAAGAGCCGGAGGAGGGTTCGATGTCTTCCCTCTGTCGTCTTCAATGATAATCGGGGGGTCTTCAGCCGGAGGATCCGGTTGTATCATCATCCCGACCAAGTCTTAGAAGAGGAGCGCCATTCGTTTTATATTGGCCGCTTGGTCCGCGACCTCTTTTTCTTTCCTCTCGAGCATTCTTCGGAGGAATTCAGCATCAGTTTCTTGTTCCTGACGCTGCTCTGAGGTCTCTGGATTTTCTTTTGGCCCACTGAGTGCGGCCATTGCGGTCAGCATCTCCTGAAGTTTTTGCTGCTGTTGCTCCTGAGCCTTTGTTATCGATCAGGTAAGCGGTTGATGACCCGTAGAAGCATGGCTTTCCTCTTTTCCGGAAGCCATATAAACGGTATGTGTTACCATGCCCTCAGACTTGGGGCGTTTAGATTCAACGTCCTTGCGGTTCGCTGCGGTCACAGTGGCTTTCTCCGGCCTCCTTCTCTTATGAGCGGTTGAAGTTGAGGGAGCCGTTGCAGCGGGCATACAGACGGATGACATCTTCTGTAGTACCACGGGATGGCTCTTTTCCTGCCGAGCTTTAATCTTCTTTGGTCGGCGAGAGTAGTCCTGGTCAATCACCGATTCCTGGACCTATCGCCAGACTTTGTAAATTTTGGAGGACAGCCGCTGAGGGGGCTGCTCCGGATTCTTTTCCGTAGAATTCTCCACAGGTGGAGGAGATCTCTTCAGTACGGCAGTCGGAGAGTTTTTGCGCACCCTCCTTAGTGGTTCAAAGCTGTTCCCAATTGGAACAGCAACATCGATTTCCACTGTTGAAGCCGGCGGAGTCAATCCAGAAGGAGAGTTTCCCCCAGCCTTCCTTACTCGGTGCCAGTGGCGACGTCGAGCATGTCGAGCCGTTGGGATTGTCTCAGCTGTAGGGGTGACTTCCTCATGCCTCTTGTGTTGGCGAAGGGTTGTTGCTGGCGTCAGCCTCTTGAAGACCGACGTCCGTTGAGAAGCAATGTCCAATCTGTCAAAGACAGACCTCTGGACAGGGGAATCAGCTTTGAGGACTTCACCTAGAGTGGGAGCCGGAACAGTCAGTCTTGTGAAGACCGACCCTTTGGCAGGAGAAGCCGCTTTGACGACTTCGAGAGCAGGATTGGCTATCCTTTTTGGGATAACCCTTTCTGGTATTGCAGGCTTCTTCACGGCCCTGTTGGAGCTTTGGCCCAGTCTGTCAAAGACTGAGGTGTTGGAGTTGGACGACCCATTGAGAGGGGCCACAGTAGTTGTGAGCCGATTAAAGACCGAGCTCTTCGGAGCTTCTTGCAATGGTACAGGGGGGTTGAAGTTCATCGGTGGGATCATGGTCCCAAAGAACAGCCCAGTGATGGCCTGAGTTACTTGCTTCACCGGCATCTTGAACAGTGAGGCCGCTTGGGGCCCATAGCTTACACCTCCAGATGAGGCGGAACGGGAGTTGTAGTTGCAGTTGGAGTAGTTGGAGGCTATTGATATTCTTTTTTCTGCATGATAGCAAAACCAAATCTTAGTACCTCGAACCCAAGGGCAACTATATCAAACCGCGATTCGTTCGCGAACACGACACACGAAGTGTGGAGTGGAAAGAGGAAAAGGTCCCACCGAGCGTGCCAGAATCTGTTCCCCGCCGAAACACGGAACCGAGAAGTTAGGACGTCCGGGCCTGAATTTCGAAGGCAGATGCTAATTGGTGCTATCTGTCCACCTCTCCGAAGATGCCAAGTTGATTTATGGCACCGTGTATCGAAGTTTTAAACGGATGCGGCCGATGTAGCAAACTTCGTCAGATTCCCCTTCATTTGAGGGGTTTTTGATTGTGGGGACGCTCTTCCCTGCAGGCGCAAACCCCTGCAGTTAATTACGCTACCGCATCGCGGTAACCACTTTCTACTTCTCCAAATGGTCACTTCGTGTCTTGTGTGTTTGTTTTGTTTTTGGTTGCCTGTGGATTGTATACGGAGACTAATTTATGTTGACGCCCGTAGGGCGTGAATTAGTCCAAATTCGTATTTTCTTCGATTTGGGTTTGGGGTTGGGTTTAAGGGTATGTTAGTCCCATTTGAAACTAAGATCAACTTAAACGTTTCTTAAGGATACGTTAGTCTAATTTTATTCTAAGATCAACTTAACGGGATCATTTAGATCCAACAAGAGAGCATTTGGGCTCTATTGTTTAGTTTAGGGAAATTGCGGCCGATAATTAGTTTAAGGGCATTACGGTCCAATGTTAGTTTAAGAACATCTCGGTCCGAGGTTAAGGACATCATAGTTCATGGGCTTAAGGACCCCACAGTCCGAGGTTAAGGACATCATAGTCCATAGGTTTAAGGACCCCACAGTTCAGTTTAAAGACGTCATAGTCTATGAAATATATGGTTGCCAGGACCCATCACCTCTCTGAAGACGTTAAAGGATTACAACGACATATATCAGAGGGGTTCAGAGATGTACCCTTGGACCAATTTTGGTTGAAAGATCTGTAGTCCAATTTGGGGCTAAGATCTGTTGAAAGATTTATGAGCGTATAGGCTCAATTAATCTAAATTGAAGACTTATGGCCAATCTTGGGCTAAATCCAGTCAAGATAAAATGTTTAACATTTATTTTGGGCTGTTGAGCATTCATTTAGGCTTGGCCCTTTTAACAATGCTGAGCATTGATTTGGATTCTGACAATGTTTTTGTCTTTAACTGAATGCTGAGCATTCATCATAGCTCTGGGCTTTATTAAAGAACAATTTATGTTCTATCAGCGCAGCACATGGTGCGCTTGGCGCTTTGCGCCAGTCAAAGAGCGCAGTGCGCTTCTGCCGAGTAGCGCACACGTGAGGGACACGTGTCGCGCTTGGCGCTAGCGCCAGTTAAAGAGCGCGGAGCGCTAGTTTATAAGCGCATTACGCTATTAAACTGTGGCACACACGTGAGGAGCACGTGGTGCGCTTGGCGCTGAGCGCCAGTCTATGAGCGCAAAGCGCTAGTTCAAGAGCGCAAAGCGCTAGCTGTTAAGTGACGCATACGTGAGGGACATGTGGTGCGCTTGGCGCTGAGCGCCAGATCAGGTGCGCTGAAATGCTTCTTTTAATATGGAGCGCTGAGGCTCTTTTATGTGCGCTAGTTCTGGTGCGCTGAAGTGCTTCTTTTAAATATGGAGCACTAAGGCTCTTTTATGCAGTGCTATGCACTGAGAATTAAAATTCTCCTTTAAAAGACTTTGTCTCGTGAATCTAAGAACAAAGTTCTTAGTTTTATGGGAGATGTTTCAATCTCTTATATTGATTGAAAGGCTTTGCCTTTATGGATCTATGATCCTTAAGAGAATTGAATAATTCCCCCCTTTTTATAATAGGATGTTCATGATCTCTTTGTATAAAAGACCTTTGTCTTATAGATCTATGATCTGTGAGAAGAATTATGTTCTTCTTTTTATTTTATGATGAGATCCTTTGATCTCTTTGTGAAAGACCATGGTCTTATAGATCTATGATCTTTTAAGAAGTAAATTCTTCTTTTTAATTATGAGATGATTTCATCTCTCTGTTCATTTTTTTTTACCTTAAAGAAACTCTTCTTTTCTGAGAGCTTGGCTCTTCTTTCTGAGATCTCTCAAAGCTTATGGGGGGGTTCCTCTCTTTGTTTCTGTATATCTGAGACTTGAAGTCTTGGGGCCTTTTTATAGGGCAAGCTGATCAGTTCAATCAGTTAAGGAGATCTTTTCTCCAATTGATTTGGGGAATTTCCCATCGTTGGATCTTTGATCCAAGGGCTTCTAATTTACAGAAGGTAATCTTCTTGTTATTAACAAGATTGGGAAATCTTTTTCATACAGAATTTATTTTGCACTTTTGGTGATTTTTTAATCACCATTGGATCATTGATCCAACGGTGCTCTGATTTACAGAGCACAATCTTGTTGTTTGGAAAGATTTTGAGGAATCTTTCCTTAACAGAATTTAATTCTGATTAATTAATGATTCATCATTATTATTGGATCTTTGATCTGACAATGGGGAGCTTTTAGTTCCAGCGCTAGCGCACCCGTGCTTTGAACGTGGTGCGCTGCTTAGATTGCAGCGCACTTAGCACTAGCGCACCCGTGCTTTGCACATGGTGCACTGCTTAGAGCACAGCCCACCTAGCGCTAGCGCACCCGTGTTTTGCACGTGGTGCGCTTCTTGTAGCGCACCTAGCGCTAGCGCACACATGCTTTGCACGTGGTGCGCTGCTTAGGGCACAGCGCACTTGGCGCTGCTTCTGAAACGTTGCTTCATTTCAAAATTTGAATTTTGAACAGTGCTTTGCTTTGATTGGGGGAAACAATACCCTATGCTTTGGCAGACGGGTCAATCATCTATGTGATGTTATATACCAGACCAGATGTAGCATACTCACTAGGTGTAGTGAATAAGTATTGAAAAGATCTTAGGGAAAACCACTGGACAGCTGAAGAACATTCTTAAGTGCTTGAGAAGGAATAAAGAGATGTTCTTGGTGTATGGTAACGGTGAACTCCAAATGAAGTCCTTTACCGATTCGATCTTCCAGAGTGATAAGGATGACTGAAAGCCAGTCTCGGGTTTTGTCTTCACCCTCAGTGGAGGGACGGTATGTTGGAAGGGTTCCAAGCTATATACCATAGCAGACTCGTTGATAGAGGCTAATTACCTCGCTACCAACGATGCTGCCAAAGAGGTTGTCTGGATGAATAGAGTTCATGAGATGAACTTGGTTCCTACTATTGGGAATCCAATACCTGTGTATTGTGATGACAATGGAGCTGTAGCTTTGGCTCAGGAACCCCAGTCCTGTCAGCGATCCAGACATATTCTTAGACAGTATCACCTGATCAGGGAGATAGTTGATCTCTGGAAGATCAAGGTCAGGAGAGTTGACACAGAAGATAACACAGCGGATCCACTCACCGAGGCCATACCCTAGATGCTATTCGAGAGACATTTGGGACATTGGGTATAAGATACTACAACAACTGGCCTTAGTGCAAGTGGGAGACTGTTAGGAATATGTATGCCCTAGAGGCCATTATTGTTCATATAGTGGATGTTTGGACATATATATAGAGGACTTTCTTGCTCGACATGATAGTATGCTATCAGGTTACCTTTATCTTAACATATAGACTGGTATTTATATTGTCTGTCTCTTACATTTTGATAAAGCCCTTAGGATATGTACTTGACTACCAGGACTATGGTGAGATCATACTAGTGGGGCCAGGGTGGTCCAAAAGTACATCCTTTAATCAGTTCCTAGTCATGGAAATATCGAGACTAGGGCATCGATATTCCATAGTAGACTAGTGTGTACGTTTCTTATCCCTTAGAGGGCGATGATTGATCCCACAACCATTGGTGTGTGACATCAAAGATTGTACACAGGTGCTCATTGGAGAATGGGTACACCGAACAGGACTCGCCGAGGACTCCTATATGATAGTATACCTATCGTCAGATAGCAGTCCTCTGGTGACACTGGTACAGGTTAGTCTGTTGACCCGAGATCGTCATAGAGTCTTGTGCGACTCCCACTGTGCTTTGATTTCCTCCCTACCACGCTAAAAAGAGACATGCAAACAGGTGGATTTTGGGTACAGTCCCGAGTCGCATGGAGGCAATGAGCGATAGGAAGGGTTTCGTCTCTCCCGGTATTGGGGGTTGATGTTGCGCTATGCTCGATTGGCTATAACTGGAAGTCCCTGGCCAGGGCTGCTGCTTATGAGATTTACCGATAAGTGTTATCAGTAGTTTCTCGAACCGTTATAAGCCAGACATCGGCATGACTTATCACGTTACTGGGGTCTAACGTTTACCACCCCTAGACATGATATGAGATATATCAGACAAAGAGACCGGACTGTACGGTAGTGTTACTGATAGGCTTCATGGAGACTATGGACAAGCTTGCTTGTTGATCTTCATATCGCTCAATACCCGGGTAGCCGTTACGTCCAGCTAGTATCGCTGACGGCTTGTAGGTGACTGATATGATCATCGTCTACTGCTGGCGTATTGACGAGTCTTTAGAGTCCCACACAGAAGTTTCCTGATTCAAGCAAAACGAAGTAGGACACATATGTGATATATGTGTGGGCCTGATTAAATACGTGTATGTGATACCATATTGTAATTTGGCAGTTATCTATTATCGGTTCGGTTATATGTGATATAACCAGATTGTCGAATCAAGTGTTGATTTGATAATGTGATATACAGATAAATGATATTAGTCGGTCATATGTGATATAACCGGATTATTAAATCAAGTGTTTATTTAATAATGTGATATATATTATATGTGATATAATTATATCTTAACTAATATCATTAGCTCACTAATTATTCTTCATAATATATATATATATATATATTAATATATATGATATATATATATATATAATAATGAAGCATGGCATAAAATTCTATTTTGTGAAAATAGAAATGAGGTGGAAAATGATAGCATGGTTGCAAGCATGGGCTTTATTCATAGTTTATTCATCTTGACTCACTATTCAAGTATGGTTGCAATTTTATATTGCAAAATTCCATGCTTGAATGAGTGGGGGTCAAGAGTTTGCCATTCATTCTAAGCTCATTCTCAATACTTAGCCATTTTCATGAGTTGCTCCCATGGTTGCTCTCTAGCTTCTTCTTCTTCCTCAATTGCTATAGTTCAAGCTTCAACCTTCATATGTGATGTGAACCATGAAGTTTGAACACAAACTTGTGAGCTTTTAATATCCCCTACTTCACCATTCTACATTTGACTGGCGATCGAGTGTAGCGTGTTTACTACGCTAAAGAGTTTAGTGTAGAGGTAGCTTGAGTTGGAGGGACTTCGCGTGGATCATCTTCGGCGCGAAGGTCATCGGAGGAAGCTCGTCCAAAGCCTCAAGTGGAGCCTAGTGGAGTCACGGGACTACTACACGGAGCAAGTGAAGTGAAGGACTCGATCTACGTTAGTATAACCTCCTTCCTTTCTTGATGGTTTTATAGCAAACCCTAATATTCTAGCAAAGATCTTGTCTAGTCTAGCTTAGCACCAATAAAAATTTGAATTTGGCATGCTTGATGCCACTTGGAACCTCATGGTTGTGCTAGGGTCAACTTTCATCCATTCCCCCACTTCAGGATCACGACCTCCGCAGAGGGGGAGATGACGCTGGCCATGCTGGCACCACTGAATAGCGTCTTGCTATCTCCGGCGGCCAAAGGTCCCCCACGGCGACCGATTCAATGACCCGTTGGGCGCCTCACAGTTCCGCGCCGAGGTCTCGTGAAAGAGCTCCTCGCAACAAGGCCCGTCGCGCTCCCGTCCCTCCCAAGGAAGTGTCGGTCAGCTCGCCTGCTCCCAGGCAAGGCCGACACCCTCTCCCTCGACAGGGTCGCACGGGCGGCACTCACCACGATAACTCGAAAAAGACCTCGACAGGGGACCTGAGGAATCTGATAGAATGAAACCAGAGCCGAAGCCAAGCGCAGGCCGCCAGCGGGAAGGGCCATAACTCCGACTACGCTGAGTCCTCGGAGTACCACAACCGTCTCAATGCCCTCAAAAAGAAAATCGAGGGTATACATCGGGAGGGTCGTCCTTCAAGCTAGGGGGCCAGGTATGCCGCCGACTCGCTTACGAAGCCCTTCACTGATGACCTGCTCGCTGTCCGCATCTTATCCAGAAACAAGCCTCCAAAAGTGGCCCTCTTTGACGGGAAGTCCGACCCAAAAGACCATATGGATGCGTTCACGGCGGGCATGAGCTTTCAGGACAACTCCGACGCTGCCCAATGCCGAGCGTTCCCCGCCACCCTCATCCGGGCTCACGCCACACTCTATCTCTACCTTTGATGAGCTGGCCGTGCAGTTCCTTGGACATTTCATCGAGAACAGACGGCAGAAGCGGACCGTCGATTACCTCTTCACTATAAAGAGCGGGGACAAAGAATCCTTTAAAGATACGTCACTCGCTTCTACAACGCTCTTCTTGAAGTCCCCGAGCACCGGACGAAACTATAATCACAGCTCTGAGGTCAGGTCTTAGGCACAAGGAGTGGCTCCGCTCCTTTGCATTGGCGCAACCTAGGACCATGGCCGAGGTAAAAGCTTAGACCGAGCAGGAAATCCAGCTCGAGTCCGAAGTAAACGCCAACCTACCTTGGGCTGACCAGGACGACCAAAAGAAGAGGGGCAGAGAAGAGAAAAAGAAGATCAACCGGCCAAAACCATACTCCCCGAAGTTTCAGGAGTATACTCCGCTCAACATCTCTCAGACTGAGCTATTGGAGGAGGCGAAGTGCGAGCGATTCTTCAAACTCCCTCCGATCACCAACAGAGCGGCCAAACGGACTCGAGGCCTATACTGGGCCTTCTATAGGTCGCAGGGACACTCGACCGAGAACTATAAGTAGCTCCGCGACTATATCGAGGAATTGATTCACTCAGGCCACCTGGTGAAGTACCTGCGGGAAAAGCGACAGGCAGACTAGGAGCAAGAGAACCATCCCCCTCCCGGCGAATTGACGATCGGCCAAATCATGGTCGTATCCTCGGGGGGTACGCCTGGAGCCGGCGGGATTTGTTGCCTCCTTCCGGTCGAGGGAACTAGTGACCAGCCCCGGAAGAAAAACAAAGCAGCCGAGCCCATCACCTTCACCGACGAGGACCTCCACGGAATATCTTTACCTCACAATGACCCCCTCGTGATTACAACACGGGTCTACCGTTATGAGGTCCAAAGGATACTGGTCGACTCAGGAAGCTCGGTGAACATCCTTTTCTATGACTGCTTCCTGCGTATGGGGCTCGGCCCGTCAGACCTGAGGACAACCACCCACATTCTGTCGGGGTTTACTAAACACTCCATCCCGGCAGAGGGAGTAGTTACCCTCCTCCTTAACATTGTGTCATGCCCCACTTCCCAGTATACGGCCAGAGGACACGACGAGGCCGCTATGTATTTACTCTGAAGTAAATACGCTAAGCGTATCTAAGCAATATAAAAAAATGCACAAGAGACAAAAGGTATAATAACAGCAACTTTATTTATTCACATTCTTTTTACAATGCATGGAAAGTAAATACATCTGATGAAAGCAATGCCTAAACAGTGGCATAACAGAAAAGAAAGGTACTGAAATAAAAATGTACAATGTAGCTAGAGCTCTGGATCGTATGTAAACTGGTCCAAGTCCTCGCTAGTAGGCTCGATCTCTGGAAGATCCGAATCACCTGATGACGTTCAAAGAAGAAAGAAAGAGAATGTCGTCAGCGAACAATCGCTCGGTAAGTCCCGAAGATAAGGGAGAAGTAGAATAGGCAGAGAAGGAGAGAGTATAGCTTTTCAAGTTGTGTTATTTTGTTATACTGTTGTATTTAGTGTTAATGATGTTGTTAACGTAAGTTCAAGGATGAATATCAATCAATCTCAAAAGTGTTCTCAAACCCAACAGGCTCCAATCCAGGGGTAGGGAACCACGAGCCCGAATCAAATGTTAGTAACGAGACTTCGACTGTCGTCGAAGTATTCCAAACTCAACAGGCCACAATCCAGGAGCATGGAAACACGGGCCCTCATGATTGCTTGCTTGTGTTAATAGACATGGATTCATGATCTAGGGAGACTCTTGAGATTCTGTTGGATTCACGCATGAACTACCCCAATACCCCGTATATTTATTGTATTGATAGTAATGATTGTACTGATGATATTGTATTGTATTGTATTGTTTTGTAAATTGAATTGTATAAATGACTTGCCGAAACCATGATATCAGTAAATGGATGTAACTGAAGAATCATAGATGTAACTGGAGAATCATGTAAATGGAAGTATATCCATGGTTCGGTTCGGTCAATACAGATTGAATAGATTGAATATATGTATTCACGGATTCACGTTGAATTGTAGATTGTAGATTGTACTTGAATCATATTCAAGTCAGATTATTAATGAGACTCAGTCTGAGTCAAACAATTAGAAAAGAAATTAAAGTCCTGATTGTTTTGATGTTATCGGTAACCGCTGCACATGGGCGGCAGGATTTGTGTCTTTTTCAAAGAAGATTACCGTGTTGATAACACCGTTGTTAAGTTGTCTACCTTAAATAGGCAAGCACCCACTTCTCCGGCTTCCCGAGGCTCAAGAGATTGGTCCCGCTTAAACCTATATTTACTAGGGTCCTTACTGTAATTTATAAAACTTGAGGGGATTTTATATAAAAAAATAATTTGTATAATTTTCAAAATACACCTCAAGTATTTAATTATCGTCTTTAGAGTTGTAATAAATGTAGATTTTATATTTTGTGATATTTCTAGTGAGAATAACCTATTTTTCATAATACATGGTATTTAATTGTAATATTGAACTTGTATGGATTTCATGGTATTTTAATGTAAAGGGATTCTTGTGATTTTGGAAAAGTGAAGTATTTATATTATAACAAAAATAGGTATTTTTGATATTACATATATATATATATATAAATAAATTTTAATTTATATACTATATTTCTAGAAATCTCAGTTTCTTAAGATTTTGGTATTTTAAATCTCTTGAGACCGAATGGTCCTTGCGGAGGTCTGCATCTCGCACTACTAAGTCCAGGGACGTGCGATAATCCGCACCATCCCAGTCGGGTTCCCCAAATTGGGTTGTAGCGGCACTTTGCAAAGATTTGTGTAAAATACTAAATCTTGTAAAGATGGTTTTATTAGTAAATGGTATTTATTTGAAATGTTTCGTTTTCCCGTATTCTAGGTTCCCGAAAGTATTGTGCTATGTTGCATATGAGTGTTGTGAGGAGGTAGGTCATTACCTCGTGATCTAACTTAAAGGTATAGCAAGATTGTGATGATTTAATGTCAAAATGAAACTACATGGTATTTTACTGAAAAAAGCAATAAAAGTTACAAAATGATATAGATTGTCATGAAACTTGTTCAACATGTTTGTTAATGTTTAATGGTCAACATGTAAGAGTTTTGTGTGAATTTATTTAAGAAAATGTTAGACTTTTAGAAAGAACCGAATCAGAAATCAGTTTAACTCCGATTCCGTCGGGTTTTGAAATTTCATATTTTTAGAACAAGATTAGAGAAGAGAGAGGGGGACTTACGGTTTTAGACGTTAGAGGAGAGAAAGAGTGAACGGTAGACTTCGCCGGTGCGCCGTTTCGTCGCCGGGAGCTCATATGGTTGTCGTCGGAAGATGGCCGGAGTTTCACCCCTTTCCTCACTTCAAAGGCACACTAAACTTCTAGGAATTTTCTTGAGAGTTTTGATCAGAATTTTTGAATGAGGGGGGTGTGTGTAGACGTTGAATTTATAGGGTTAGGGTAGGTGAAAGGTTGAAATGAAAAAATGTGATAAAATGTATTAAAATGTAATAAAATGGAGTAATTGGTGTTTTAATGGGGTCTCTATTACTGGTCTAAAGAAATAAAGTGTACAGGGGTGCAGGGGAGGTGAAGAGCCAAAACTTTCATGTTGATGACTCGGCGGTCCGGCCGGCGGCGGCGGCCCGAGTCGGCTGGTCCGCCGGCCGATTCGGCTGATTCCAGCCAAATCAGGTGGTCGGAGTCCTCCTTGCTGGTTCATGTAGCCTCTGGTACAGTTAGTTTATCATGTGTAGTGGGGTTTTTGTGAGTTATGCACGTGTAAACCCTTGGTATTCTAAAAGTTCAAAATAAAACAATATTAAAAATAATGTGGGGTGTGGGATTTGAACTCTGGTGGCTTGGTTCAGCAGTGCAAGGTATTACCAATGAGCTACAAGCTCCTTCTTGCTATTAAAAAGCAAAACAAACTTATATCTTGTGCTCAGGCAAAAATACCCCTTTCTTTATTTTTGAAAAAATTTCTACAGAAAGTTGTACAGAAAGTTTGGGGTTGTTACACATTGGGGAGGCGGGCCGTATGAGAACTGTACCAGTGGAGTTCATCGTCGCCAGGATTCTCTCGTCCTACAACATCCTCCAAGGACGCTCGACGCTAAACTCCCTTCAGGCCCAAATTTTGACCGACCACCTCGCGATCAAGTTTCCATTGGATCAAGGGGGAACAGACCGGGCCTATGGGAACCAGCAAATCGCCAAGATTTTCTTCACTGAGACATCCACCTCTGAGGAGCGAATCGATGACCTTGGAAGCACCAGCGATTTCCAGGGGTCCTTGGATACTCGTGACGAACAAAAAGAAGTCCGAGGGGCCCCGGTGGAGGCGCTAACAGAGGTCCCCCTCGTCAAGGGGAACAATGAACGAACTGTCCAGATCGGATCCCTATTAACAGGAGCCCGGCGTGAAGACTTGATCCACTTTCTCCGAGGAAACTCGGATGTGTTCGCCTGGGCGTCTGCCGACATACCCGGGATCGACCCCCCAAGTAATCTCACACAAGCTCGGGGTCGACCCTATGGTCCGACCCGTCAGGCAAAAGAAACGAAGCTTCACTCCGATCAAACAAAAGGCGATCGAGGATGAGGTCGATAGGTTGCTTGCTGCCAACTTCATCCGAAATGTGGCCTACTTTGAATAGCTAGCGAATGTGGTTATGGTTAAAAAGGCAAGCGGGAAGTGGCGCATGCGCGTCGACTTCATAGATCTAAACAGGGCCTGCCCGAAAGACAACTTTCCCCTCCCTCGGATAGATCAGCTTGTCGACAGCTCGGCAGGCCACAAGTTACTCAGCTTCATGGATGCTTTCTCCGGTTACAACAAGATCCGTATGAACCCGGCAGATGAAGAGCTTACTACATTCACAACGGACCGGGGGGTATATTGCTATAAAGTGATGCCATTCGGCCTTAAAAACGCCGGAGCTACATACCAGTGCCTCGTCAACAGGATGTTCAAACCGCAGATCGGGAGGAACATGGTGGTTTACGTCGACGACATGCTCGTAAAGTCGACCTCATCGGACGAGCATGCCAAAGACCTTGGTGATACATTCAACATCCTCCGCAAGTACAAAATGAAGCTGAACCCCACCAAGTGCGCGTTCGGGGTCACTAGTGAAAAATTCCTCGGGTTCATAGTTACCCACCGAGAAATCGAAGCTAACCCGAAGAAGATCAGTGCCATCCTCAACATGGCCGCGCCAAAGAGCAAAGTCGAAATCATGTGACTCACGGGGAGAGTGGCCGCTCTAAGTCGCTTCATGTCGAGGTCCGAAGAAAAGTGCATCCCATTCTTCAAATCCTTGAGAAAGATCCCAAGGTTCGAATGGTCGGAAGAGTGTCAGATCGCTTTCGAACAATTGAAAGTGCACCTGGAAACTCCCCCACTTCTCACCCGGCCAATTGAAGGAGACGAGCTATCACTATATCTAGCGGTGTCCGATCAGGCTGCCAGCTTGGTGCTCATCCGAGAAGTCGAAGGGGTACAGAAACTGGTCTACTACGTGAGCCACATCTTTAAGGACGCGGAAACAAGGTACCCGACCATAGAAAAGATTGTCTTGGCGCTTATCGTTGCCTCAAGAAAGCTACGGCACTACTTCGAGATACACACCATCCTCGTCCTCAACGAGCGTCCCCTAAGGGCTATTCTCGCCTCGCCCGAGTCATCTGGTCATCTGAAGAAATGGAGGTGGGAGTTATCTCAATTCGACATCAAATACCTCCTAAGGCAAGCTATCAAAGTATAAGTCCTGGCAGACTTTATTATCGAATGCACTATCCCTAACAAGGAGGCAGAGTCGGCACCAGTCCCCGGGCCCCAACCCTCATCGAGGAGGGGCCCAACTCCGTCCCCGATTGGGTCCTTTACGTCGATGGATCCTCTACCGAGAATGGGAGCGGTGCCGGCCTTATCATTCGAGGCCCGAACGAGGCAGAGATGGAGTACTCTTTGAAGCTCGGGTTCAAAGCCTCAAACAACGCCGCAGAGTACGAGGCCTTGTTAACTGGGCTACGAATTATCTTCAGAGTGGGGTTGAAGATGATCCGAATTCGCAGCGACTCTGCCCTGGTCGTAGGCCAAATGACCGGTCGTTTCGAGGCCCGGAAGCCTCTGATGGTGAAATATTTAGCCGGGGTAAAAAGACTTCGACGAAGTTCAGGTGGAGCAGATTCCTTGGAGCCTAAACGCCCAGGCCGACGCTCTGAGCAAGCTAACCTCTTTCTATACAGCTAACAATAAGAGGAATATCCTCTTCGAGGTCTTGCCACGGCCTAGCATGGAAGACAGGGAGGCAACACTTCAAGTATACACTACTCAGGAGGAAGGTCAGGATTGGAGGAAGGCCCTCATAAAGTTCCTAAAGGAAGGTACACTCCCAGTGGATCGAGGGGAAGCTCGCCGCCTTCGAGCCAAAGCTCGCCATTTCGTCTGGAGCAATAGAAACCTCTATAAGAAGTCCTTCACGCAACCTCTTCTTCGATGTGTCGACCCCCACCAAGCCGACTACATCCCGCGTGAGATTCACGAAGGGGTTGGTGGAGCACATTAAAGGGCCCAGACCTTAGTCCAGAAGACGCTACTCCAAGGATACTATTGGCCGACAATTCATCAAGACGCTCAGAAGCTCGTTAGAAGATGCAAAAGCTATCAACTCCATGGTAGCATACCCCGTCTTCCGGCTACCGAGATAATGGCCCCGACCTCCCCATGGCCGTTTTCTGTAGGGAATAGACATGGTAGGCTAACTCCCAAATGGCACGGGCAGGCACAAATACATCCTCGTCACGGTAGACTATTTTATGAAGTGGATCGAGGTCGTCCCCATTAGAAAACCCGACGCCACCAAGACCATCAAATTCCTACAGAACAACGTAATATCCCGGTTCGGGATCCTGAAATGTATCTTTACCGACCAAGGGACGAACTTTGAGAACGACAAAGTCGAAGGATTCTGCAACGAGTACCCCATACTAATGAAGTTTGCCGCGGTAACACACCCTCAATGCAACGAGCAGGCCGAGGTCACTAACCGAGATGTCATCCGATGTCTTCGGACTCATTTGGAAGGAAGACGGGGCAGCTGGGTCGAAGAGCTACCCCGATGTTTATGGGCTCTACGCACATCAAAGAAGACCTCCACTGGAGAGACCCCCTTCAGCCTCTGCTACGGCACCGAGGCTATGGTCCTAACTGAGATTGGGCTGCCCAGTTACAGAGTCGAAAGCCCTCATCAAGAGTCCACCGAGTAGCTTCCCTGCTCGGTTTGTCCCTGGCTGGTAGTCTTCTACCCACTGACGCCAAGGATCGAAGCCCTCATCAAGAGGCCACCGAGCAGCTTCCCTGCGCGGTCAATCCCTGGCGAGTAGCTCCTACCCATCCACGCCAAGGATTGAAAGCCCTCACCAAGAGGCCACCGAGCAGCTTCCCTGCTCGGTCTGTCCCTGGCTGGTAGTCTCCTACCCATCCACGCCAAGGATCGAAGCCCTCATCAAGTGGCCACCGAGCAGCTTCCCTGCTCGGTCAATCCCTGGCGGCTAGCTCCTACCCATCCATGTCAAGGATCGAAAACCCTCACCAAGAGGCCACCGAGCAGCTTCCCTGCTCGGTCAATCCTTGGCGGGTAGCTCCTACCCATCCAAGCTAAAGATCGAAAGCCCTCACCAAGAGACCACCGAGTAGCTTCCCTGCTCGGTCAATCCCTAGTGGGTAGCTCCTACCCATCCAAGCCAAGGATCGAAAGCCCTCACCAAGAGGCCACCGAGCAACTTCAGTACTCGGTCAATCCCTGGCGAATAGCTCCTACCCATCCACGCCAAGGATCAAAAGCCCTCACCAAGAAGCCCCCGAGCAGCTTCTTTGCTCGGTCTGTCCCTGGCTAGTAGTCTTCTACCCACCGACGCCAAGGATCGAAGCCCTCATCAAGAGGCCACCGAGCAGCTTCCCTGCTCGGTCAATCCCTGGCGAGTAGCTCCTACCCATCCATGCCAAAGATCGAAAGCCCTCACCAAGAGGCCGCCGAGCAGCTTCCCTGCTCGGTTTGTCCCTGGCTGGTAGTCTCCTACCCATCCATGCCAAGGATCGAAGCCCTCATCAATAGGCCACCGAGCAGCTTTCCTGCTTGGTCAATCCCTGGCGGGTAGCTCCTACCCATCCACGCCAAGGATCGAAAGCCCTCACCAAGAGGCCACCGAGCAGCTTCCCTGCTCGGTCAATCCTTGGCGGGTATCTCCTACCCATCCATGCCAAGAATCGAAAGCCCTCACCAAGAGGCCACCGAGAAACTTCCCTGCTCGGTCAATCCCTGGCGGGTAGCTCCTACCAATCCACGCAAAGAATCGAAAGCCATCACCAAGAGGCCACCGAGCAACTTCAGTACTCGGCAAACGCCGACCAACTCTAACTTGGCTATTGTTTAACCTACGCTAAGTGAAGTGGTCACCGGTTCGACTCAAAAGAGTGGGCGAACCTCGCCCTACCTACAGTGAAGAATCTCCCGATGTATTCTAAGCAAACGATCACCACCTCGACTCTGGGGGTGGGAGGGGACCGATCTTCCTGCACTTAGTGATTAACTGGCTTACGCTCGACGGGCGATCGACATCTAAGAGACCAGTCATCGGCTCTTGGGACGAGGAAAACACTGACAATCTCACGTTAACGAGCACAAGAAAACATTGCCATGAAGAAAAATCAAAAACAGCTTTATTCATGATCTGAAAGTCTTTACAAGTCTTTACAAGGTACTACAGGCTCCTCGGCCTTACAAAAATTGCCCAAAGGCTTACAAAATTCAAAGAGAAAAAAGAAGAAGGCGGGAAGGCTCAGGCCTTGGGACCGGGGAGGATCTCGACCTACTCCTCGCCGGCATCGGGAGCCGGGGTAACGACTTTAGGTTCGGCGCTCCCACCAGGAGCTTCGGCGCTGGGAGCAAGGGTGACTACCTTTGGATCGGCGCTCCCACCGAGAGCCTTATCTCCAGCACTCCCACCGGTGGCCTCTCCCCTGGCGGCACTTCAGGCGGCCTCCCTCTACGGCTCATACTCGGAGATGGGGTACTCGAGCCGAAGCTCGCCATCGGCAAACCCCGGCATCAACGTCTTGACAGCGTTGAGGGCCTGGTGCCAAACAATGGCTGAGGCGTCGGTAAGGTCGGCGTAGAACTGTTTCAACGTCTTGTACCTTTCCACCGACCTCACAGCCCAGAGGTCGGCGATCTTCACCGCTTCCTTCGCTGCCTCGGTTTCCCTCTTGCAGGCATTAAGCAACTTCTTCATCATGGCGTTTAGCACCTTAGCCTCCTCTAATTTAGCCTAGATGGCCTTGTTGGATTCCTTCAGAAGGCGAATAGACTCCTTGCATTTAGAGTTCGTCGCCTTCTCGGAGGCCACCCAGGTTTCGAGGGCGGCGATCCTTTCCTTCGCCAGCCGCAGATCCTCCTCCCGTAAGGAAGAATCGTCCGCCTTCTGCATCGCTGGGGCAATCTCCTCATGCTCCATGTTGGCGATGAGGGCGCAGTGCTGGAGGACCTGAGGAAAGTAAAAGAAGGGGTTAAAAAGCATTCAATCCGAGGAAAAAATATTCGACAAAAACCTCAACGGAAAGCAGATACTGACCTGTACGGCCTCCTTAGAGATGGCGGCCACTTGGGCCTTAAGGGTCCCTCGGGGAATTACGCACCCGGCCAATCGTTCCACTTCCGAAAGCAAGCTATCAGCGATAGAAAGCCCCGAAGGCATCTCGAAACAGACGTCCCCCTCCTGCACGAGAATCGGGGAAGCCAGAGATCGAGATACCGTCCTCTTGTACCTATTGAGGGGAACCTCAGGGAGGTTGGCTTCATCCTCCACCTCCCTCGCCCAGGGCTCCGGTTCCCGAGCGTGCTTATGGCTCTCCTCCGGCTGATTTTCGGAGCTCGCGGCGCCGTGAATGTCTTAGCCGGCGCGGCTGGTTTCGGGGCCGAGGTCGAACCGGGGCGGGACGAACTTGCGCCCCCGGTCTTCCTCCCCTTCTTTGTGGCTATGGCAGCCAAGAATTTGGATCGGTCCATTTGCTCTGCATAAAGGAAAATACATAAAGAGAGTTAGTAACACGGGAAAGAGCAAAAGAAAAATATTCAAGTCAAGACAGAACGTCCAAGCTCCTAACTTACCCATGAATCGAGCGGGGCTAAGTCCGGCCCAGCTAAGGGCCTGCTCGGACAGCAAAACGTCGGCCCGTTGGATCGGCTCCCACATGGACACCGCCCTCGCCTCGGGAGAGGTTGACCGCTTCACCCGCGGGCGGTCGGCCCTGTGCTACTGTACAGGCACAGGCCAATCCTCGCCCTCAGGTGGCCCGACGAATACGAACTTCTCCTTCCATTCGTGAATGGAAGAAGGAACTACTACTACCCCCGACCCGGCCGCCCCTCCCTTATGTTTTTTGAAGGAAATGTACACCCAGCTCGGCTCGTCCTTACGGGTGTCGGGATGATTTTTATAACAAAGGAAGGAAAGGAGAAGGGTCAAGCTGAAGGGGATTTCCTCAAGTCTCAACCGGACCAGGAACCCGAGGAGGATTCTCCATGAGTTAGGCACTAGCTGGCCCAGGGCAAGTTAGAAGCAACATAACGCCCCGCATACTTCAGGGGGAAAAGGCAGACGCATTCCAACCCAGAATGCATCCAGGTACAAGGCAATCTCCTTGCCCTGCACCTGATCCGCCCTCTCGTCCTCCCTAGCCAAATGAAGCGAATGGCTAGGGGGAATGTGGAAACGAGACCGGATCATAGTGAGCTCGTCCACATTCCTTAAGAGGGAGGGCGCATCGCGAGCATTCTCGATGCACGCTTTGGGGGCCCTTACCATCACCAATGTAGGGTTCCTAAGCAAGGTTTCGGGAGGCATCGTCCATACCATTTTCAAAAAATTGTCGTTTTAAGGAACTCTAAACAAGAATCAATAACTAGAAATTCATACGGAAACTAATGTAAACCATTTACATCTAAGTGAAATAGAAATACAACCTTTGTAGATCGGTCCTTCACTTCAAAAGCTCCTTGTAGTAGTCCCTGCGCTGCGATCATGTTGCTCCCGGACTCTTGGACGGCTCCATGAGAAGAAGGCAACGGTCTTGGTTGAAGTCTTCGAGGCCAAAGATGATCTACGTCGAGGGGATACGAACTCAAGCTACCACTTCACCAAAGTGAAGCAAACACCCTATACTAAAGTGCTAATCTAGTTGAGGATGGTGAAATAGGAAGTGGGCTCACTTTAGAATTTCTTTTCTCATAATATTTCCTCACTTGTATCAAACCCTAGCAAGCTTTTCTTTTGGAAGATGAAGATGAAGAAAGAAGAAGATAATGAGCTTAATCCAAAGTGAGATCATTAACCATGGATAAGTGTGTATCATATACTAACTCATGTAGAGACATAACCATGGCTAATTATAGTGGTTAGGTTAATAAATATCCTAAGTAGAACAAAATGGGTGGACTTTGTCAAAGCACTCTTAAGCTTCTACAAGCTTCATGCTTTCAACAACTTTTCCACTAATTTTGTATTTACTTTGAATATTAAAACCCCACCAATATAATTATAATGGTGTATGTCTCATACACCCATGCAAAGTGTATCAACAACCATGACACACACAAATAAACAATGCATATCAATATATATCACATATATATTACATGTACACACATGTGAGAAAAGAATGCTTAAGTGAGCTAATGTTAGTTAATGTAATTAGTATATCACATATACAATTATACACTAAATTATCAAATCAACACTTGATTCAATAATCCGGCTATATCACATATGACCGACTAACACTAAATGTACCAACTTATCGAATCAACACTTGATTCGATAACCCGGCTATATCACATATAACCGACCGATACAAAAGCCGCGAGAATAGAATACGGTATCACATACACGTATTATTCTCGGTCCCGCACATATCACATATGCGCTCCTATTTCGTTTTGCCTGAGCCAGTAAAACCCCTATATAGGAATCTAAAGACTCGTCAATACGCCGGCAGTAGGTGATGATCACATCAAGCACCCACAAGCCGTCAGCGGTACTAGCTGGACGTAACGGCTACCCGAGTATTGAGCGATCAGAAGATCAGCAAGCAAGCCCGCTCTAACTCCTGCAAAAGCCTGACAGTGACACTACCGTATAGTCCGGTCTCCTCATCTGATATGTCACATATCAAGTCTAGGGATGGTAAACGTCAGAACCCAATAACCGATAAGTCATGCCGATATGAGGCTCATAACGGGTCGAGAATCTACTGGTAACACTTACCAGTAAATCTCTAAAACAGCCCTGGCCAGGGGCTTCCCTGTTATGGCCAATCGAGCACAGCACAATATCAACCCCCAATACCGGGAGAGACGAAATCCCTCATATCTCTCATTGCCACCATGTGACTCGGGACTGTACCCAAAAACCACCGTTTTGCACGCTCTCTTGGACGTGGTAAGGTGGAAATCAAAGCACAGTGGGAATCATACAAGACTCTATGACGATCTCGGGTCTACAGACAACCTGTACCAGTGTCACCAGAGAACTGCCATCTGACATGAGGTATAATACCATCTGGGAGTTCTCGGCGAGTCCGTCCAGTGTACCCAGTCTCCACTGAGCACCTATATATCATCTCTTATGTCAAACACTAATGGATATGGGATCATCCATCGCCCATCTATATGGGTCGAGAAGGTATATGCTAGTCTACACTGGTATATCGATGCCCCGTCTCGATACACCCACGACTAGGGAACTTAAAAGATGTACTTATGGACTACCATGGCCCCACTAGTATGATCTGCTTCATAGTCCTGGTAGTCAAGTACACATCCTAAGGGCTTTACCAACATGTAACAGAGAGACAAGGAGTATACACGTTAAGGTAAAGAGTAACCAGATAGCATACTATCATGTCGAGCAAGAAAGTCCTCCCTATATATGTCCAAGCATCCACTACAATATACATATCATGTATAGTAATGGCTTCTAGGGCATACATATAACTAACAATCTCCCACTTGCACTAGAGCCATCTGATAGCAGTGGTTGTAGTATCACATACTCAACCATCCCATAAAAGTCTCTCTCTGGGAAAAAGGCCTTTGTGAGTGGATCCGCCGTGTTGTCCTCTGAGTCTACTCTCCTAACCTCGATCCCCTGGAGATCAACCATCTCCATGATCAGGTAATACTGCCTTAGAATATGTCTAGATCACTGATGGGATGGGCGTTCCTAGGCATAAGCCACAACTCCATTGTCACACAATGGTAGGAACGAAGTTCATCTCATGAACTAATATACACTCAGACTGCCTCTTTGGTAGCATCTTTGGTAGCGATGTATCCAACCTTTATCGTCTAGTATGCCATGGTATTTAGCTTGGAACTCTTCCAACATACCGTCCCTCTACTGAGGGTAAAGACAATGCCTGTGACTGACCTTGCCTCGAGCTTGTCCAGATTTTGCTTTTAGACATAGGCCGGACAACCACAAATCTTAACATATTTAAGAGATGGGCTCTTCCTATACCATATCTCATATGGAGTGGTAGGCACCTGATTTGGTTGGAACCCTATTCAATAGGTATGCAGCTTCACAAGTGAGACTAAACTGCTACGTTTATAATATTCATTCAGTTATCTCATAACTCTTTGTGAATTCCAATTATTGTATCCCATTCCAGATAAATAGAAAATGTTAAACTTTTCGATCGAACAGTCAAACACCCAAGTTTTCCCGAAACAGGTCAACACATGAAATAAGTTTAACAACATTCAGTTCGTGCCTCAGTACCAACGGTCCAGCCGTAGAAGGGTCAAGCCAACCCCTCACATGTGGCACGCCGTACTGCCCCAAACCCGAAGGTTCAAAGGGCAGTTCAAGACGGTCACATAATCGAGTTAAGGTTTGTTGTCTTCTAGAGGGTCCATCACGTTACTTGCACTACTTAGAACGTCGTTAAACTACGGAAAAATCCAACACTTGGAAATTTCCCGACAGGGGAAAAATTGGGTATTTATATCCGGTTGAACTTTTTAACATATTCTAAAAATACCCGGAAAAGCACACCGACAAAAATTAGACAGTCCGATCGAATACACCGAGTACCCAATACAACCCAGAAAATACAACTCTGGAATAAATATTAAAAACATCCAGAACACACAAGAAACACCAACAGAAACAACTGAAGAAAACACACATCCTAATCATCACAGACGGCCGCGGAACCGCCGCAAAAGGGGGGTCAACGCCGCGGTTCCGCGGCCGTACTGTTGAATTAGGTTGTCGTTTTCTCCAGTTTTTCTTAGAATTTCCTGCACATTTCTCTGCATATTTTTAATTCCAAAAAATCCACATTTTACAGAAATGTCCAGAGAGCATGTTAAGGGTTTGGGTTTCGGGTCGATCGGACATCAAATTCCGTCGGGACTTCGCCTAAGGCTCTAGCTAGTCTCTGATACCACTGTAGGGTTCCTAGACACCCCAAGAAGGTCTCACAAGGCATCAACCATGCCAATTTCAAAAAATCTAGATGCCGAGAAACCCTAATACGGATCGTTGGCTAAAGTTTAGGCGAAACTAGAAACTAGTTAACAACTTAATTATAAAGAATACGGAAATACAAACTTTGTAGATCTGGTGCTCCACCTCCATAGCTCCGCAACGAAGTCCCCTCGCTGTCCAAATGAGTTCCCGGGCTCTAGCGTCGGCTTCGTCGGAGAATGGGCAAGCTAGGTCATCGATGTCCATGCCGAAGATGATCTACGTCGAGGCATCGCTAGATCAAGCTCCAACTTCACCAAGTCATTAAAACTTGTGAAGGAAACACACTCTACTACTTGGCAAGAGGTAGAGGATGAAGAAATAGGAAGTGGGTAGACTTTAGTATTGGATTTCTCACTCATTTCCATCAATCACCATTGATGGAGCTTGCTTTCTTCAAGTGAAGAAAGGAAGAAGAAGAAGAATTATTATGATAAGAATAATTAGAAAAGAAAAGAATAATAATCCTTATCATAAAGGTAACCATGGTAAAGTGTAGAGAGTGAACAAGGGTTAGTGGAGTGGTTAGGGTTAAGGATGAGACAAAATGGTGACATAGTCAAAGTGTTCATGAAGCTTCATGAAAGATTAAAAGAATGCCACCATTTTTCTCACCCTTTTTCTTTTTCCAAATGAATAACTAAATAATAAATAAATAAATGAAAAAGAAAACAAAACCCTAACCATTCACAACCATGGTTTAATCTTTACACTTAACCAATATAGCATGCATCATCAAACATGATACAAACATGTGCACAAAATCATATCGCATATACAATGCGCACATCCGAGTGAGAAAATCCATTCAAAGTGAACCGATACTAGTTAATGCAAAGTAATATATCAAATATATAATTATACATTAAATCATTAAATCAACACTTGATTCAATGATCCGGTCATGTCGCACATAACCGACTGGTATCAATAGTAACAACTTATCGAATCAACACTTGATCCGATAACCCGGCTATATCGCATATAACCGATCAATGTCACATCGCGAGAATCGAATACAGTATCACATACTGGTATTATTCTCGGTCCCGCACATATCTCATATGCGCTCCTATTTCGTTTCGCTTGAGCCAGGAAACCTCTGTGTAGGACTCTAAAGACTCGTCAATACGCCGGCAGCAGATGATGATCATATCAAACATCCACAAGCCGCAAGCGGTCTGCTAAACGTAACGGCCACCCGGGTATTGAGCGATCTGAAGATCGACGAGCAAGCCCGCTCACACTCCAGTGAATCCAACCAGTAACACTACCGTACAGTCCGGTCTGATCGTCTGATATGTCGCATATCTCGCCTAGGGGTGGATAACGTCAGACCCCAATAGCTCGATAAGTCGTGTCGATATGAGGTCTATAACAATTCGAGAAACTACTGGTAACACTTACCAGTAAATCTCAGCAACCCTGGCCAGGGATTTCCTGTTATAGCCAATCGAACACAGCGCAACATCAACCCCCTATACCGGGAGAGACGAATCCCCTCCTATCGCTCATTGCCTCCATGTGATTCGGGACTGTACCCAAAAACCACCGTTTTGCACGCCCTCTTGGACGTGGTAAGATGGAAATCAAAGCACAGTGGGAACCACACAAGACTCTATGACGATCTCGGGTCAACAGACTACTCTGTACCAGTGTCACCAGAGAACTGCCATCTGACGTGAGGTATAATACCATCTGGGAGTTCTCGGCGAGTCCGTCCAGTGTACCCAGTCTCCACTGAGCACCCGTATATCATCTCTGATGTCAAACACCGATGGATATGGGATCATCCATCGCCCATCTGTATGGGTCGAGAAGGTATACGCTAGTCTACTCTGGTATATCGATGCCCCGTCTCGATACACCCACGACTAGGGACTTTGAAGGATGTACTTATGGACTACCATGTCCCCACTAGTATGATCCGCATCATAGTCCAGGTAGTCAAGTACAGATCCTAAGGGCTTTACCAACATGTAACAGGGAGACAATCAGTGTACACGTTAAGGTAAAGATCAACCAGATAGCATACTATCATGTCGAGCAAGAAAGTCCTCCCTATATATGTCCCAGCATCCACTACAATATACATCCTATGTATAGTAATGGCCTCTAGGGCATACATATAACTAACACCTGGACTGTGAAAGTCCCAGTAATCTCTTGGATCTATCTCTGTAGATCTTGATCCCCAGAATGTACGAGGCATCACCCAGGTCCTTCATGGAGAACCGTTGTGACAAGAATAGCTTGACCGATTGTAGCATAGGAATTTCATTTCCTATCAAAAGAATGTCGTCCACGTATAAGACTAGGAACACGACAGTTCATCCTACAATCTTCTTATAGATACAAGGTTCATCTTCGTTCTTGATGAAATCAAATTCCTTGATTGGCTCATCAAAACAGATGTTCCAGCTCCGCGATGCCTGCTTTAATACATAAATGGATTTGAGCAATTTGCACACCTTCCCGATGCTCCCACTGTCTACAAAACCTTCTGGGTGATCCATGTAAACGCACTCTTCCAAACTGCCGTTTAGAAAAGCCGTTTTTACGTCCATCTGCTAGATTTCATAGTCATGGAAGGCAGCAATGGCAAGTAGGATCCGAATGGATTTGAGCATAGCCACTGGAGAAAAAGTTTCGTCATAGTCCACACCAGGTCTTTGACGAAAACCTTTTGCAACGAGCTTAGCCTTATAGGTTTCCACCTGCCCATCTACACCAAGTTTCCTTTTATAGATCCATTTGCATCCAACGGGTTTTACCTCAGGTGGAGCAATAACCAAGGTCCACACTTTATTGGTGTACATGGACTCCATTTCGGATCGCATAGCATCCAACCACTTATCAGAGTCCCTGATTATAATGGCCTGCCTAAAACTGGTAGGGTCATCTTCTTCCAAGATGCAATCCTCTCGATCCCCGTCTATGAGAAAACCATAGTATCTCTCGGGCGGATGAGAAATCCTACCAGATCTGCGGAGTGGCTGAGGTTCGTTGGGTGTAATTGAATCTAGCGGTTCCACCAAATCTTCAGTTATAGTTTGTGTCTTTGGAATTTCATCCAGTTCTACCGTGCTGCCACTAATATTTTTAACAAGAAATTCTTTTTCCAAAAATGTGGCGTTCCTGGAAACAATTATCTTCTGTTCATCTGCATGGTAGAATAGATACCCACTAGAATTTTTTGGGTATCCCACAAACTTACACAAAACTGACCGTGCCTCAAGTTTGTCTGGGTTCTACTTTTTGACATAAGCTGGGCAACCCCAAATCTTAATACGTTTAAGATACAAACTCTTATCACTCCATATTTCATGCGGAGTCTTAGGCATGGATTTGGATGGAACTTGATTCAATAGATGTGCTGCTGTTTGAAGTGCATATCCCCAGAATGAAAGAAGCAACTCAGCACTACTCATCATGGAGCGAACCATATCCAATAGGGTACGATTCCTCCGCTCCGATACACCGTTGTGCTGTGGTGTATAAGGAGGAGTAAGCTGAGAGAGAATACCATTCTCTTTTAAGTAATCTAGGAATTCCGTGCTTAAGTACTCCCCTCCTATATCAGACCGGAGGATCTTGATACTTTTGCCTATCTGGTTCTCCACTTCGTTTCTGAATTCTCTGAATTTCTCAAAAGCTTCAGATTTGAGTTTCATCAGATACACGTATCCGAACCTAGAGAGATCGTTGGTGAATGTGATGAAGTATGAGAACCCACCCTTGCATGTATAGACATTGAACCACATACATCACTGTGTATGAGTCCCAAGAGCTCTGTTGCTCTTTCTCCATGTCCGGTGAACAGAGATTTGGTCATCTTTCCTTTGAGACAAGACTGACAAGTTTCATAAGATGAAAACTCGAACGTATTCAAGAGTCCATCTTTATGCAACTTACTTTATCTTTTCTTTCTGATATGACCAAGTCTACAATGCCACAAGTAGGATTCATTCGTACATGAATTCTTCCTCTTGCGTGTGTTTTGTACATTGAGAACTATATTCTGATTTAGAACATAAATACCATTACACAGTGTACCTTCTGCAACCAGTACCTTATCAAGGTAAATGTTCATGATATTTTTATGAAGAACAAAGTTATATCCATCTTTATCGAGTAAAGAAACAGATATGATGTTGAAAACCATGGAAGGTACATAGTAGCAATCGTTCAAAATCATTGTCTTGCCATTTGGCAACACTAGGTGATATTCGCCGACGGCTGCAGCATTAACTTGTGCTCCGTTCGCTACCTTGAGCGACATATCATCAGGTGCAACTTTCCTATTTTTTCTCAGTCCCTGTAATAAATTACATATATGAGATCCTGATCCGGTATCAAGTACCCAGGAGGTAGGGCTGACCGTAAAGCAGTTCTCAATTGCAAGAACACCTGAAGTAGATGCAAAACTATGCTTCTTCTTCAACTGGGTATCCTTGGAATCCATACAATCATCTTTCCCTTGCTCATACTTATGACTGTTGTCATAAATTAGAGCCGAACCGACGTTCCCCAGCCCCGAATAAGAATTCGGATCGGTCAAGCGATACATTTTATTATCTTGATTAGGGCGTGAAATGGTTGCTATCTGGAGAGAGAGAAAAGAAACACTCAGAGTGCGCTCTTGCAAGATTAGATTGGTTTATTAATTTATCTAACCAGGATGGCTCCCACTGTTTCCTCAAATTCTTCTTCAAACCTTTAAAAGAAGAACTAGTCAGGATTAATCGCACGTCACAATACTTGCTTAACCTTTCAGCCACGCTAGTGTTGGTACTTCGAGGGAGGTTTTTCAACGCTTTCGTGAAATTCCTTAATTATATAACCTCTTTTCCCTGGAGGCGTAGCCCCGCTAACACCGTTCTAGACACCTACTTGGTTTATAGCGTTGATTGTTAAGTGAAATAATCTCCCGAGAGTAATCCAACTCATCGGTAGGATCAGGATCCAACTATCATTATGCGATGACCTAGATGGAATCCACTCTAGTCACCACACTCCAGAAGGTATGCTGAATCTGCAAGTTTCCTGTATATTTGAAACTCCCGATGTGGTTTTTGCCCCTAGGACCCAAGTGATCTTGACAAAATCAACAAATAAAAGAGTTCTAATCAAGTTCAACCCGTCATTATCCTGATTGCATTAAACCCACCCGCATAACCCTTGACACGGTCAACAAGGTTGCACGACTGTCCTAACCAATCACATTATATGCTACAGATAAGCAATCCTCAGCTACCGTTCACTGCGTCTTGACACAGTCAACAAACGCAGCATGAATACTAAGTATAACTTATAAGAAATGACGGAGGGCTACGACTGGGTTTTTGGCGAAAAACCCGTTAATGTAATGAACTTGATATCGTTGAAGGAACCTGATAGCCTTTTAAAAATATATAGTGGCGAAAACTTTTGCTAAAGGGTTTGGAAAAAGTCAACGGTCAACAACCCTAATGAGAATCCTCTGCCTCTGTCAACTGTGCATACACACCCGCATCCGTGTTCCGAGGAACACGAATACAATGAGACAAAACCAATCCCAAAACAAATACTAGGATCTGGCTTAAACAAAAGCCCGCTAGTGATAACTGCCCGGACACCAAACGTGCACAAGTGCGCGGATGTGAACGAACCCCGTCGCAAAACCATGCGACCTGTACTCTGTTTTGCCTAAAGGCGAATAACCCTCTGTGTGGGACTTTAAAGACTCGACACTACGCTGGCAGTGGGTTTAACCACAGGCCGCAAGCAGTACTAGCTGTACGTAACGGTCCCCAGGTAGATGCCGATAAGAAGACCGATGAGGTGAACCCATCCGAACTCCTACTGAGCCTGAATGTGACAATCTCCATACAGTCCGGTCTGTTTGTCTGAGAGTATCGCATGGCGGGCCTAGGGGGCGGTAAACGTAAGTCCCCTAATAGCGGTACAAGTCGTGTCAGAGTGTAGCCCAGAACACCCTGAGAAACTACTGGAAACACTACCAGTAATTCTCGCTTGCCGTGGCCAGGGACGACTATGTGTAATGGCTCTCCTAGACACAGCGCGATATCAACTCCCAATACTGGGAGAGACGAATCCTGTCTAACCGTCACTGCCTCTAAGTGCTTCGGGACTGCACCCAACCACTATCTGTTTGCACGACTCAATACAGCCGTGATAGGATAGTAATCTAAGAACAGTGGGAACACACTCGAGGCGAAGTGACAGTGTCAATTCAGCGGACTAACCTGTACTTATGTCACCTGGGAACTGTTAACTGACGATAGGTATAATACCAACCAACAGATTTTCAGTGTCCAGAACACACTTAAAAGAAAGTCTCCGGAAACAAATCAGGCTTTCTTATGGCATTGTAGACTAGGTCACATCAATGAGAGAAGGTTGACTAAGTTACATGGAGAAGGATATTTGAATCCGTTCGAATATCAATCTTGTGCTACTTGTGAATCTTGTCTCATGGGAAAAATGACAAAGACTCCGTTTACTGGACACGGAGTAAGAGCAAGCGAGCTCTTGGGACTCATACACAGTGACGTGTGCGGTCCAATGTCTACACATGTGCGAGGTGGTTATTCCTACTTCATTACTTTTACGGATGATTTCTCTAGGTATGGATATATCTTCTTAATGAAGCATAAATCCGAGGCCTTTGAGAAATTCCAAGAATACAAGAATGAAGTGGAAAACCAAACCGGCAAAAGTATCAAGACACTGAGATCTGATCGAGGTGGTGAATACTTAAGTGCCGAGTTCCTAGGTTACTTAAAAGAGAATGGAACTCTCTCTCGGCTTACTCCTCCATACACACCACAACATAATGGTGTATCGGAGAGACGGAACCGAACCCTATTAGATATGGTACGTTCCATGATGAGTAACGCTGAGTTACCGCGATCATTCTGGGGATATGCACTAGAATCAGCTGCATATCTTTTGAACCGAGTTCCAACCAAGACTGTGCCTACCACACCATATCAGATGTGGAGTGGAAAGAAACCCTGTCGTAAGTATCTTAAGAATGGGGATGTCCAGCTTTTGTAAACAAGCAGCATGCGGACAAGCTCGAGGCGCGCTCAGTACAGTGTAAGTTTGTGGGATATCCAAAGAACTCCATGGGATATTGTTTCTATTACGCAGAGGAACAAAAGGTCTTTATTTCTCAACATGCCCGCTTCTTGGAAACTGAGTTTTTAGAAAATCAGAAGAGTGGGAGCGCAATAGAACTGGAAGAAATTCCAGAACCACAAGCTATTACTGAAACCTTGGTAGAACAAGAAGGTTCAGGAGAATAGGACATCCTGACGCCACTCCGCAGGAGTAGTAGGCAATCTCATCCGCCCGAGAGATACTACGGTTTTCTCATAGACGGGGATAGAGAGGATTGCACTATTGATTATGATGAGCCTACCAGCTTCCAGCAAGCCATTCAGAGCGGTGACTCAGTAAAATGGCTGGATGCAATGCGGACCGAAATGGAGTCCATGTACACTAACAAAGTATGGACTTTGGACATTACTCCAGATGGGGTAAAACCCGTAGGATGCAAATGGATCTTCAAAAAGAAGATTGGTGTAGATAGACAGGTTGAAACCTATAAGGCTAGACTTGTTGCAAAGGGTTTCCGTCAAAGACCTGGTTTGGATTATGATGAAACTTTTTCTCCAGTGGCTATGCTTAAATCTATTCGGGTCCTTCTTGCTATTGCTGCCTTCCACGATTATGAAATCTGGCAGATGGACGTAAAGACGGCCTTTCTAAATGGTAATTTGGAAGAGAGCGTCTATATGGATCAGCCAGAGGGATTCATTCAGAGTGGGAGCAGCGGTAAAGTATGCAAGCTGCTTAAGTCCATTTATGGACTAAAGCAGGCATCGCGGAGTTGGAACATCTGTTTTGATGATGCTGTCAAAGAATTCGACTTCATCAAAAATCCAGATGAACCTTGCATATACAGTAAGATTGTAGGGAGAGCTGTAGTATTCCTCGTCTTGTACGTGGATGACATTCTCCTAATAGGAAATGATATTCCTGTGTTACAGTCAGTCAAAAGATTCTTGTCACATAAATTCTCCATGAAAAACCTGGGTGATGCCACCTACATTCTGGGGATCCGGATCTATCGTGATAGATCACAGAGGATGTTGGGACTTTCGCAGTCCAGGTACATAGACACCATAGTGAAGAGATTCAGTATGGATGATTCTAAGCGCAGTAACCTACCGGCTTGTCACGGAATCACCCTCTCCAAAGAGATGTCTCCCAAGACTGATTTGGAAAGGGATCGCATGTCGATTATACCCTACGCTTCTGCGGTAGGCTCTATAATGTATGTGATGTTATGTACCAGACCAGATGTAGCATACGCATTGAGCGTAGTAAGCCGGTATCAAGCAAACCCAGGGGAGAAGCACTGGATAGCCGTGAAGAACATTCTCAAGTACCTAAGAAGGACTAAGGAGATGTTCTTGGTGTATGGCGGAAAAGACCTCCAGATGGAGGCTTTTGCCGACTCCGGCTTCCAGAGTGACAAAGATGACTCCAAGTCCATGTCGGGTTATGTCTTTACCCTCAATGGAGGGGCGGTCTGTTGGAAGAGTTCCAAGCAGGAGACCGTTGCTGACTCAACAATGGAAGCGGAGTACATAGCTGCTTGCGATGCCGCAAAAGAAGCTGTCTGGATGAAGAAGTTCCTCACAGAACTTCAGGTGGTTCCTTCCAGTGTTGGTCCAATACCTCTGTATTGTGACAACAACGGCGCTATAGCTTTAGCGAAGGAACCCAGGTCCCATCAGAAATCCAGACACATCTTAAGGCGGTATCACCTGATCAGGGAGATCGTAGATCGCCGGGAGATCGAGGTGAAAAGAGTAGAGACAGAGAATAACATTGCTGATCCATTCACAAAGGCCATTCCTCAGACGCAGTTCGAGAGGCTATTCGAGATGATAGGTCTACGATATGCCAGCTCATGGCCCTAGTGCAAGTGGAAGATTGTTAGTGTATATGCCCTAGGGGCCATTATTGTATCATACTAGATTGTATATTACTTAATGGAAGCTTGGGATATTCACAGTTGTATATACAGTCTTGCTAAAAATGGTAGTATGCTACTTGGTTTGTGTCTACTTTAATATGTGCATATGTTTCTTGCAACGTATCACTTATACATATTAGTAGAGCCCATAGGATCTTTGCTTGATTACCAGCATTGTGATGGCAGTCACACCAGTGGGGGCTGGGTAGTCTGTAAGCAACATCCTATACAGGTCCCTGGTCGTTGGATTATCGAGAAAGGGCATCGATATTCCGGAGTAGACTAAGTGTGTACGCTTCTCATCCCAGTTGGGGAGATGGTCTGTCCCACAGCCATCAGTACGTCGTACTGGAGATAGTATACAGGAGCTCGTTAGGTTACGGGTACACCGGACAGGACTCGCAGGGAAACTGATTGGTTGGTATTATACCCGTCGTCAGTTAACAGTTCCTAGATGACATGAGTACAGCATAGTCTGCAGACTTGACACTGCTACTTCGCCTCGAGTGTGTCCCACTGTTCTTAGATTGCTACCCTACTACGGCTCAAAGGAGTCGTGCAAACAGGTAGCAGTTGGGTGCAGTCCCGAGCACTTGGAGGCAGTAGTGGTTAGATAGGATTCGTCTCTCCCGGTATTGGGAGATGATATCGCGCTGTGTCAGAGAGCCATTACGCAAAGTCCCTGGCCAGGGCAAGCGAGATATACTGGTAGGTTTCAGTAGCTTCTCAGGGTGTAATAGGCTTCGCTCCGACACGACTTATACAGCTATTAGGGGACTGACGCTTGCCGCCCCCTAGGCTTGATATGCGATAGTCTTAGACGAACAGACCGGACTGTACGGAGATTGTCATATCAGGCTCAGTGGGAGTTCGGATGATTTTCCTCATCGGCCTTCTTATCGACATCTACCTAGGGACCGTTACGTACAGCTAGTGCCGCTTGCGGTCTGTGGTTAAACCCACTGCCAGCGTAGTGTCGAGTCTTTAGAGTCCCACACAGAGAGTTTCTCTGCTCCAGGCGAAATGATATAGAGGTCGTATGGTATTACGACAAGGGTTCGGACGCGTACGTGTGTTTACGCACGTACGACTTTTCGGACAGTTTTTACTAGCCGGCTTTGGTTTAAGCCAGATTTTAGTATCGGGTTATTGGATTTATACAGTCTAAAGTTTTTCCGTGTTTTCACGGATTGGAGGGGCATTCTCATAATTTGTCGGGAAGCTTCTAGAAGAGTGGTGACTAAGGGGTTAAGGTGGCATTGCATTAAATGAGATTAGTGACTTATTTGTGTGATTCATCCAAGTCATTAAATGCATCATAAATGCTTAATGACTCATGGAGATGAATCACTCATAGATATTTATGAAGCATGGTTGTTAATTCTATTATTTGATTTTTGGATAAATAATAATGCTTCATATATATTATGATAAGTTCATTATCTCATTTCATTCTCATCTTCACCTTCTCTCTCCTCAAGCTCACTCTCTCTTCAAACCCTAATCCTAACCTCTCATGTGTTGAGATCAAGGGTTAGCTAGACTAATACATACATAACCTCACTCTGTATCCCCTAGGGAGCTTAGATTAGCACTTTAAGCAACCTAGTTATCTCAAGTTTAAGATTAAGCTTGGCGTAGGAGCTTTCGGGTGGATCGTCTTTGATTCGAGGAGGCCATTGAGGTGCCGATGTTCCAAGGAGCCTACGAGGAGTGGAGGACCGCGATGAAGACCCGAAGGACTAGTATCGTGAGGTATAACTTCGTATCCGAGTAGTTAAACCTCTAGTTGTTAGTTAGCAATGGTTTAGATAACGATTCATGCGCTCAAGTCCGTGTTACGAAGCTTTGATAATCGTTTTTCATATATTCCGCCTCCCCGCAAGTTCGTGGGGTGCGTGACATGGACTTACAATTTCTTCACTTGTATCAAACCCTAGCAAGCTTTTCTTTTGGAAGATGAAGATGAAGAAAGAAGAAGATAATGAGCTTAATCCAAAGTGAGATCATAAACCATGGGTGAGTGTGTATCATATACTAACTCATGTAGAGACATAATCATGGCTAATTATAGTGGTTAGGTTAATAAATATCCTAAGTAAAACAAAATGGGTGGACTTTGTCAAAGCACTCTTAAGCTTCTACAAGCTTCATGCTTTCAACAACTTTTCCACTAATTTTGTATTTACTTTGAATATTAAAACCCCACCAATATAATTATAATGGTGTATGTCTCATACACCCATGCAAAGTGTATCAACAACCTTGACGCACACAAATAAATAATGCACATCAATATATATCACATATATATTACATGTACACACATGTGAGAAAAGAATGCTTAAGTGAGCTAATGTTAGTTAATGTAAATTAGTATATCACATATACAATTATACACTAAATTATCAAATCAACACTTGATTCAATAATCCGGCTATATCGCATATGACCGACTAACACTAAATGTATCAACTTATCGAATCAACACTTGATTCGATAACCCGACTATATCACATATAACCGACCGATACAAAAGCCGCGAGAATAGAATACGGTATCACATACACGCATTAATCTTGGTCCCGCACATATCACATATACGCTCCTTTTTCATTTTGCCTGAGCCAGTAAAACCTCTATGTAGGACTCTAAAGACTCGTCAATACGCCGGCAGTAGGTGATGATCACATCAACCACCCACAAGCCGTCAGAGGTACTAGCTGGATGTAACGGCTGCTCGGTTATCGAGCGATCAGAAGATCAGCAAGCAAGCCCACTCTAACTCCTACAAAAGCCTGACAGTGACACTACCGTACAGTCCGGTCTCCTCGTCTGATATGTCGCATAACAAGTCTAGGGGTGGTAAACGTCAGACCCCAATAACCGATAAGTCATGCCGATATGAGGCTCATAACGGGTCGAGAAACTACCGGTAACACTTACCAGTAAATCTCTAAACCAGCCCTGGCCAGGGACTTCCCTGTTATGGCCAATCGAGCACAGCGCAACATCAACCCCTAATACCGGGAGAGACGAAACCCCTCCTATCGCTCATTGCCTCCATGTGACTCGGGAATGTACCTAAAAACCACCGTTTTTCATGCCCTCTTGGACATGGTAAGTGGAAATCAAAACACAGTGGGAATCACACAAGACTCTATAACGATCTCGGGTCTACAGACTAACCTGTACCAGGGTCATCAGAGAACTGCCATCTGACATGAGGTATAATACCATCTGGGAGTTCTCGGCGAGTCCGTCCAGTGTACCCAGTCTCCACTGAGCACCCGTATATCATCTATGATGTCAAACACCAATGGATATGGGATCATCCATCGCCCATCTCTATGGGTCGAGAAGGTATACGCTAGTCTACTCTAGTATATCGATGCCCCGTCTCGATACACCCACGACTAGGGACCTTAAAGGATGTACTTATGGACTACCATAGCCCTACTAGTATGATATGCATCATAGTCCTGGTAGTCAAGTACACATCCTAAGGGCTTTACCAACATGTAACAGAGAGACAAGGAGTATACACGTTAAGGTAAAGAGTAACCAGATAGCATACAATCATGTCGAGCAAGAAAGTCCTCCCTATATATGTCCAAACATCCACTACAATATACATATCATGTATAGTAATGTCCTCTAGGGCATACATATAACTAACAACCTGGCGACGAACGGCGCGGGTAGCCCTAACTCTATGGGGGAATCCGACTCGGATGGGGCAGAGGAGGAAGCAGAAGATGACTCCCTAGACACTACCCTAACTATCTCAACAGACTCCTCAGAGGAAGACATCTACCCTGATTCAAAGAAGGAGTCCTCCGAGGGAAAAGCGCGAGAGATCCGATCTAAAGGAAAGAGCGCCGAGCTATCTCTCATAGCAATAGGGAAATGATAGCGAAAGTGTTGACCCAAGGGGGATCCCACCCCTACTTTGGCAATGCATCCAACGGCTCAGATCGTTTCCCGCCAAAATGACGCTTCGCGCTCGCCAGCCGTCGACGCTCCACGTATCGCACAACCATTAGAAACGTCCCTTCTGGCACAGAAAACAACGACGGCCCGTCACGTCTGCCAACCAGCGTCAGACACGTGGCATATGCCTCAACAAACATACGATCGAATCGGCGCTCCCTCTTTAATGCACGATCTCCTCTCTGATCCGCTGACGTCATCGAAGGATACGCCTAACCACCTCGGAAATCCGTGATGACAAGGTCCTTAACTACGAGCTGAGCCTAGGGGACCGATCAGACCACTCTCGACCCGACCTATAAATAGGTCGGGATGAGAGTAGGGAGCTAATGATGATGCTCATAAGTGGGAACTCCCCAGATCATGACATGTGGCAGATGACGTATCCCGAGGCATACGGAAACAGGGCAAAAACCACACATTGGAAGCGTCCCCCGGCTATCGTCCCGCTGCCTGGACCTGACCTCCGAGGATTCCCTGAATATTCCTGTGCTCGCCATGTGAATAAATATTGGCTCGCCTCCGATCCCTCCTACACACCGAGCTCCTCGGCCTTTCGCCTCCGAGCTTTCACAGAACCGAACTAGCTCGGCCTCCCGCCCTCTTTTAGGCCTCTCACCGAGCTAGGCCTCCCCGGTTCTACCGAGCGACCTAGAACGCAGATCACAGACGCCTCCGCAACGGTTCCGTGGATCTCACCAGACGTGAGATATCCGCCGCCCCACGATCCCGTGTTCCACGCCGTCGTATCCCCCCATTAACGAACATATCTCGTCATTAATGGGGGATCCCGTCATTCACGCGGGCATAACAGCAGGGGCATAAAGGCCGACGAAGATCTTGCGCTAGCTAGCTCATGGAGACCACTAAAAAAAAACCCTCTCTCAGATGACAATTTTTACCCAATAAACTGTTACTCTACCCAAATACCTCGGCTAACTTGATCGTCGGAGGGTCCACGGTGGTGCAACCACCCCGGGACTTCTTTACAAGTAGCTCTGCTTCACTCCAAATCAAGCCCACTGAGATCCACACACTCAGGGAGACAACCCCCAACATCAATCTCAGCCGTCCATCAACGCTCACGACAGATCGACGGAGGACAACATCTGAAGGAGATCTTTACCTCCATCGGTATGACTCCTTGTGATCTAAGCTGAGTAAACTCAAGTTACTTGGATAACTAGAAGGAAAGTCCTAGTTTTTTTCATAGTACAATGTTTTCCCAAAACAAACATAAATGGCCCGTTTCTGCATTTTTTAAACATGTAGCAAATCTGAAATCTGTTAGGTCTGATATGCGTAGCGACACGAAAACTAGCGTAACTTTCTTTTCTGTAATTCAAATAGGGAAAACCCCAGGTGTAAATCGATCACGACTGAGACCCCTACAAATATCTCCTCCATGTTTTCACCTAAAAACAAACTGAAACTAACCTAATAGGCCTTTGAAGTTAACTCTGCAAATCTGGGCTGCGTGCAGAACTCTTTTGCGCAGTCGTTGTAAAATGTCCATAACTCCTATTGCAAAAGGCGGAATTGAATGTTCTTTGATTCTTTATAAACATAGCTCACAGACGCACATTTTTACCTAGGAGATTATTTTCTAATTCTGAATTGAAACATCACTAGACTGCACATGAGTTCCGATTGTTTTCTGAAAGACAATCTGGACTGAATATAACACTGTCACCGTAAATGATTTAACTCCTTTTATGGAAATTGAAACCGAGCCTTCTCTGATGCGTTATAACCGTAATTCAGAGACGCATGTTTTACTGAATATTTAGAAAATTCTGCACCGAGATACCTTAAAATTGCGCTTTAAGTCGAGAGTAACATCCTGGACAAATTTACGTCTTGACATCGTAACTGACATCTCCCTCGTCCGAACTCGGATCGAGACAAACTCTGATGCGTTAGGACCGTATTTTACTAACTTTTTATCATATAACAGAAATGACCTCACGACAGCACCATAGGCTTTACCTTTCTGAAGTAGTTTGAATGAATGTCTTGAGACCTTGAAAACCCTAACTCTACTTGTATCCATGACATGATATGTTTGCATGCACTAGAGACCTCAGACTTAAACATCGTGAAACCGTGAAACCGTGGACTTGACTTACACTTATAATGAATACATGTATATCGTGACTCCTGCTTAAATTATTAAAGATAACTTTGAATGAATGTTATTGACGGGGTGTTGGGTAGTTAAGGATGAGTAGTTCAGCTGCTTCAGAGTCCCTTACACGAACCCGTGTAGCTGTGGTACCAAGCCGGAATGGTACATTATATATAGCCGTGGTACCTAGCCGGAATGGCACATTATTATTAAAATTCTCATGAAACGGTTGAACACCATGCCTTAGCTCACATTAGAATAGAAAACTTACATATTAAAGACCATGCTATCTGTATTCGTTCTTGACATGTTCGCTATATCCTTGAATGTTAAGTCCTTGACCTATATTAACATGCTTCCATTACCGACATATGCTTGATTATCATGTATCTTTAGAGCTATACTTTATTGTTAAATGTTCCCATTTACATGCACCGCTTACTTTTGCATTCTTTATTATCATCCTTGCGTGCTTTACCTTATATTGATTTATATTTAGAGTATATCTTTCATATGTGGGGCTTACAGAGCGTAGTTCGTGTTGGTTATAGTGCCCTCATGTACCCGAGACGGTTCATCCTACTCCTCGAATCGGGTCTCGAAAATCAACAGAAATCAGGAAAACTCATGGTGGACGACACATACATCATATCACGAGAAAACCGCAACTTGCATTTTTAAAATGATAATAAGCTCATAAAATCCTTGCGGTTTTCCCAAAATCCAGAAATCTCATAAGTACGGAAATCCTCAAGAAGAATCACAATATGTAAATATATCGGTGATGATTGATGTCTATAATACGATAGGATATACCATGCGATGTATGACCAGAAGCTATGTATGAATTATGATGCAATGAGATATGTATATATGACTAGCAATGCTACGTATCCATCCTAATGAAATGAATATACAACTACAAGTCTGCATATCATATATGATGAAAATGCACAGATACCGATTCTAAGCAAGTTCTATAGTGTTCGTGACATGGCAATTACCAATGGCGTGTGTGTTCACATAAAATAGTGCACGTGCGGCATGGACCAATGGTAATGGTGCAAGTGTCGTATGAGATAATATCATATATATAAAAGATGATGCAATACAATGAGATGAATGAATAGGAGACTACGCATATAAATACAAGCACTACTAGTAATCCTAACTATCGGGCGCCTCGCACCATCCAGACGATCCCCCCATACATGTGTACATCTACTCACCGGGACGCCTCGGCTAAACTGATCCAATCACGGCCTTTCCTTTCCTTGTCACGTCCGACGTCTCCGCAACCGATCCTAGAATCGCACAAATAGTATATATGAGGTTAAACATTTAAATAAACGTAGAAACACAACGATACAAGACAATCAACACGTACTAACTAGACGCGCATGCACTTGGTGCACAAAACGCGCACGTGATATCGCCACAAACCACAATTAGGGGTTAATATGCGTAGCAACCACCAAACCTAGAACCCAATCGTACCAATCACACACTCACATCACATTACATATCTTAGAAATTAGGTTGTAGATCATTCCTACCTCAAACTTAATTAAAATCTATTTATTCTAAAAACCTAGTAAGCAACAATTAACCATTTTAGTGCAAAACTAGATATTTTAGCAAATCTAGTGGCCACAATTTACACTTAATATCTT